>JAWDJE010000001.1:228317998-229517998 GCA_035047345.1 Bradypodion ventrale
AGAGAGAGAGAAAGAAATGCTTTGAGTGAGAGAGAGAGAAACAGAAGCTGTGAGTGAGAAAGAGAGAAAGAAAGTCTGTGTGAGAAAGAGAGAAAGAGAGAAAGAGAAGCTGTGAGTGTGAGAGAGAAGCTGTGAGTGAGAGAGAGAGAAGCTGTGAGTGAGAGAGAGAGAAATAGAAGCTGTGAGTGAGAGAGAAAGAGAAGCTGTGAGTGAGTGAGAGAGAAAGAAGCTGTGAGTGAGAGAGAGAGAGAGAAGCTGTGAGTGAGAGAGAGAGAAAGAGAATCTGAGAAAGAGAGTGTGAAAGAGAAGCTGTGAGTAAGAGAGAGAGAGAAGCTGTGAGTGAGAGAGAGAGAAGCTGTGTGTGAGAGAGAGAAAGAGAAGCTGTGAGTGAGAGAGAGAGAAAGAGAAGCTGTGAGTGAGAGAGAGAGAAACATAAGCTGTGAGTGAGAAAGAGAGAGAGAGAGAAAGAGAAGCTGTGAGTGAGAGAGAGAGTAAGAGAAGCTGTGAGTGAGAGAGAGAGAGAAAGAGAAGCTGTGAGTGAGAGAGAGAGGAAGAGATGCTGTGAGTGAGAGAGAGAGAGAAAGAGAAGCTGTGAGTGAGAGAAAGAGAAAGGGAAGCTTTGGGTGAGAGAGAGAGAAAGAGAAGCTGTGAGTGAGAGAGAGAAAAAAACAGAAGCTGTGAGTGAGAGAGAGAGAGAGAGAAGAAGTGAGTGAGACAAAGAGAGAGAAAGAGAAGCTGTGAGTGAGAGAGAGAGAAAGAGCTGTGAGTGAGAGAGTGAGAGAAAGAGAAGCTGTGAGTGAGTGACAGAGAGAAAGAGAAGCTGTGAGTGAGGGAGAGAGAAAGAGAAGCTGTGAGTGAGTGAGAGAGAGAAAGGGAAGCTGTGAGTGTGTGAGAAAGAGAGAGAGCTGTGAGTGAGAGACAGAGAGAGTAAGAGAAGCTGTGAGTGAGTGAGAGAGAGACAGAAGCTGTGAGTGAGAGAGAGAAGCTGTGAATGAGAGAGAGAGAGAAAGAGAAGCTGTGAGCGAGAGAGAAGGAGAAGCTGTGAGTGAGTGAGAGAGAGAAGCTGTAAGTGAGAGAAAGAGAGAGAGAAAGAGAAGCTGTGAGTGAGAGAGAGAAACAGATGCTGTGAGAGAGACAAAGAGAGAGAAAGAGAAGCTGTGAGTGAGAGAGAGAGAGAAGCTGTGAGTGAGAGAGAGAGAAAAAGAAGCTGTGAGAGAGACAGAGAAAGAGAAGCTGTGAGTGAGAGAGAGAGAAACAGAAGCTGTGAGTGAGAGAGAGAGAGTGTCCGTGTGAGAAAGAGAGAGTGAAAGAGAAGCTGTGAGTGAGTGAGAGAGAGAGAAGCTGTGAGTGAGAGAGAGAGAAGCTGTGAATGAGAGAGAGAGAGAAAGAGAAGCTGTGAGCGAGAGAGAAGGAGACACTGTGAGTGAGTGTGAGAGAGAAGCTGTAAGTGAGAGAAAGAGAGAGAGAAAGAGAAGCTGTGAGTGAGAGAGAGAGAAAGAGATGCTGTGAGAGAGACAAAGAGAGAGAAAGAGAAGCTGTGAGTGAGAGAGAGAGAGAAGCTGTGAGTGAGAGAGAGAAAGAAAGAGAAGCTGTGAGAGTGAGAGAGAAAGAGAAGCTGTGTGTGTGAGAGACAGAGAAACTGTGAGTGAGAGAGAGAAAAAGAAACTGTGAGTGAGTGAGTGAGAAAGAGAAGCTGTGAGTGAGAGAGAGAGATGCTGTGAGTGTGAGAGACGCTGTGAGAGAGAGAGAAAGAGATGCTGTGAGTGAAAGAGAGAGAGAAAGAGAAGCTGTGAGTAAGAGAGAGAGAGAAAGAGAAGCTGGGAGTGAGTGAGAGAGAGAAAGGGAAGCTTTGAGTGTGTGTGTGAGAGAGAGAGCTGTGAGTGAGAGAGAGAGAAAAAGAGAAGCTGTATGTGTGTGTGAGAGAGAAAGAGAAGCTGTGAGTGAGAGAGAGAGAAAGAGATTCTGAGACAGAGAGTGTGAAAGACAAGCTGTGAGTGAGAGAGAGAGAGAGAAGCTGTGAGTGAGAGAGAGAGAGAAAGAGAAGCTGTGAGTGAGAGAGAGAAAGAGAATCTGAGAAAGAGAGTGTGAAAGAGAAGCTGTGAGTGAGAGAGACAGAGAGAAGCTGTGAGTTAGAGAGAGACAGAAAGAGAAGCTGTGAGTGAGAGAGAGAGAAAGAGAAGCTGTGAGTGAGAGAGAGAAAGAGAGAAAGAGTAGCTGTGAGTGAGAGAGAAAGAGAAAGAGAAGCTGTGAGTGAGAGAGAGAGAAAAAGCTGTGAGTGAGAGAGAGAGGGAAAGAAAGAGATGCTTTGAGTGAGAGAGAGAGAATTAGAAGCTGTGAGTGAGAGAGAGAAAGAGAGTCTGTGTGAGAAAGAGAGAGAGAGAAGCTGTGATTGAGAGAGAGAAGCTGTGAGTGAGAGAGAGAGAAATAGAAGCTGTGAGAGAGAGAAAGAGAAGCTGTGAGTGAGTGGGAGAGAGAGAAGCTGTGAGTGAGAGAGAGAGACAGAGAGAGAGAGAGAAGCTGTGTGAGAGAGAGAGAGAGAAAGAGAAGGAGTGAGTGCGAGAGAGAAAGACAAGCTGAGAAAGAGAGAGTGAAAGACAAGATGTGAGTGAGAGAGAGAGAGAGAGAAGCTGTGAGTGAGAGAGAGAGAAGTTGTGAGTGAGAGACAGAGAGAAAGAGAAGCTGTGTGTGCGTGAGAGAGAAAGAGAATCTGAGAAAGAGAGAGAGAAAGAGAAGCTGTGAGTGAGAGAGAAAGAGAAAGAGAAGCTGTGAGTGACACAGAGAGAGAGAAGCTGTGAGTGAGAGAGAGAGAGAGAGAGAAAGAGATGCTGTGAGTGAGAGAGAAACAGAAGTTGTGAATGAGAGAGAGAGAGAAAGAGAAGGTGTGAGTGAGAGAGAGAGAGAAAGGGAAGCTGTGAGTGAGAGAGAGAGAGAGAAGCTGTGAGTGAGAGAGAGACAGAAAGAGAATCTGTGAGTGAGAGAGAGAGAGAAGCTGTGAGTGAGAGAGGGTGAAGCTGTGAGTGAGAGAGAGAGAACCTGTGAGTGAGATAGAGAGAAAGAGAAGCTGAGAGAGAGAGAGAAGCTGTGAGTGGGAGAGAGATAGAAAGAGAAGCTGTGAGTGAGAGAGAGAGAAAGAAAGAGAAGCTGTGAGTGAGAGAGAGAAAGAGATGCTGTGAGTGAGAGTGAGAGAAACAGAAGCTGTGAGTGAGAGTGAGAGAGTCTGTGTGAGAAAGAGAGAGAGAAAGAGAAGCTGAGAGTGAGAGAGAGAAGCTGTGAGTGAGAAAGAGAGAAGTTGTGAATGAGAGAGAGAGAAAGAGAAGCTGTGAGCGAGAGAGAAAGAGAAGCTGTGAGTGAGTGAGAGAGAGAGAGAGAAGCTGTAAATGAGAGAAAGAGAGAGCGAAAGAGAAGCTGTGAGTGAGAGAGAGAGAGAGAAAAGCTGTGAGTGAGAGATAGAGAGAGAAAGAGAAGCTGTGAGAGAGAAAGAGAAGCTGTGTGTGTGTGTGAGAGAGAAATGGTGAGTGAGAGAGAGAAAGAGAAACTGTGAGTGAGTGAGTGAGAAAGAGAAGCTGTGAGTGAGAGAGAGAGAAGTTGTGAGTGAGAGAGAAAGAATCTGTGAGTGAGAGAGAGAGAAATAGAAGCTGTGAGTGAGAGAGAAAGAGAAGCTGTGAGTGTGTGAGAGAGAGAAGCTATGTGTGAGAGAGAGAAGCTGTGAGTGAGAAAGAGAGAAAGAGAATCTGAGAAAGAGAGTGTGAAAGAGAAGCTGTGAGTGAGAGAGAGAGAGAGAGAGAAGCTGTGAGAGAGAGAGAAAGAGAAGCTGTGAGTGAGAGAGAAAGAGAAGCTGTGAGTGAGTGAGAGAGAAGCTGTAAGTGAGAGAAAGAGAGAGAGAAAGGGAAGCTGTGAGTGAGAGAGAGAAGCTGTGAGTGAGAGAGAGACAGAAAGAGAATCTGTGAGTGAGAGAGAGAGAAGCTGTGAGTGAGAGAGGGTGAAGCTGTGAGTGAGAGAGAGAGAAGCTGTGAGTGAGATAGAGAGAAAGAGAAGCTGTGTGAGAGAGAGAGAAGCTGTGAGTGAGAGAGAGATAGAAAGAGAAGCTGTGAGTGAGAGAGAGAGAAAGAAAGAAAGAGAAGCTGTGAGTGAGAGAGAGAAAGAGATGCTGTGAGTGTGAGAGAGAGAAACAGAAGCTGTGAGTGAGAGAGAGAGAGTCTGTGTGAGAAAGAGAGAGAGAAAGAGAAGCTGTGAGTGAGAGAGAGAGAGAAGCTGTGAGTGAGAGAGAGAGAAGTTGTGAATGAGAGAGAGAGAGAAAGAGAAGCTGTGAGCGAGAGAGAAAGGGAAGCTGTGAATGAGTGAGAGAGAGAAAGAGAAGCTGTGAGAGAGAAAGAGAGAAAGAGAAGCTGTGTGTGAGAGAGATAGAAAGAGATGCTGTGAGAGAGACAAAGAGAGAGAAAGAGAAGCTGTGAGTGAGAGAGAGAGAGAGAGAAAGAGAAGCTGTGAGAGAGAAAGAGAGAAAGAGAAGCTGTGTGTGTGTGAGAGAGAAACGGTGAGTGAGAGAGAGAAAGAGAAACTGTGAGTGAGTGAGTGAGAAAGAGAAGCTGTGAGTGAGAGAGAGAGAAGCTATGAGTGAGAGAGAGAAGCTGTGAGTGAGAGAGAGAGAGTTGCTGTGAGTGAGTGAGAGAGAGAAACAGAAGCTGCGAGTGAGAGAGAGAAAGTGAGAAAGAGAAGCTGTGAGTGAGAGAGATTAAGAGATGCTGTGAGTGAGAGAGAGAGAAACAGAAGCTGTGAGTGAGAGTGAGAGAGTCTGTGTGAGAAAGAGAGAGAGAAAGAGAAGCTGAGAGTGAGAGAGAGAGAAGCTGTGAGTGAGAGAGAGAAGTTGTGAATGAGAGAGAGAGAGAAAGAGAAGCTGTGAGTGAGAGAGAAAGAGAAGATGTGAGTGAGAGAGAGAGAAGCTGTGTGTGAGAGAGAGAGAAGCTGTGAGTGAGAGAGAGAGAAAGAGAAGCTGTGAGTGAGAGACAGAGAGAAAGAGAAGCTGTGAGTGAGTGAGAGAGAAAGAGAATCTGAGAAAGAGAGAGAGAAAGAGAAGCTGTGAGTGAGAGAGAAAGAGAAAGAGAAGCTGTGAGTGAGTGAGAGAGAAAGAGAATCTGAGAAAGAGAGAGAGAAAGAGATGCTGTGAGTGAGAGAGAAACAGAAGTGAGTGAGAGAGAGAGAGAAAGGGAAGCTGTGAGTGAGAGAGGGAGATAGAAGCTGTGAGTGAGAGAGAGACGGAAGGAGAATCTGTGAGTGAGAGAGAGAGAGAAGCTGTGACTGAGAGAGGGTGAAGCTGTGAGTGAGAGAGAGATAGAAAGAGAAGCTGTGAGTGAGAGAGAGAGAAAGAAAGAGAAGCTGTGAGTGAGAGAGAGAAAGAGATGCTGTGAGTGAGAGAGAGAGAAACAGAAGCTGTGAGTGAGAGTGAGAGAGTCTGTGTGAGAAAGAGAGAAAGAGAAGCTGAGAGTGAGAGAGCGAGAGAGAAGCTGTGAGTGAGAGAGAGAGAAGATGTGAATGAGAGAGAGAGAGAAAGAGAAGCTGTGAGTGAGAGAGAGAGAGAAGCTGTGAGTGAGAGAGAGAAAGAAAGAGAAGCTGTGAGAGTGAGAGAGAAAGAGAAGCTGTGTGTGTGAGAGACAGAGAAACTGTGAGTGAGAGAGAGAAAAAGAAACTGTGAGTGAGTGAGTGAGAAAGAGAAGCTGTGAGTGAGAGAGAGAGATGCTGTGAGTGTGAGAGACGATGTGAGAGAGAGAGAAAGAGATGCTGTGAGTGAAAGAGAGAGAGAAAGAGAAGCTGTGAGTAAGAGAGAGAGAGAAAGAGAAGCTGGGAGTGAGTGAGAGAGAGAAAGGGAAGCTTTGAGTGTGTGTGTGAGAGAGAGAGCTGTGAGTGAGAGAGAAAGAGAAGCTGTGAGTGAGTGAGAGAGAGAGAGAAGCTGTGAGTGAGACAAAGAGAGAAAGAGAAGCTGTGTGTGTGAGAGAGAAAGAGAAGCTGTGAGTGAGAGAGAGAAAGAGAAGCTGTGAGTGAGAGAGAGAGAGAAAGAGAAGCTGTGAGTGAGTGAGAGAGAGAAAAAAATAGAAGCTGTGAGTGAGAGAGAAAGAGAAGCTGTGAGTGAGTGAGAGAGAGAGAAGCTGTGAGTGAGACAAAGAGAGAAAGAGAATCTGTGAGTGAGAGAGAGAGAGAAAGAGAAGCTGTGAGTGAGAGAGAGAGAGAAAGCGAAGCTGTGAGTGAGAGTGAGAGAGAGAAGCTGTGAGTGAGAGAGAAAGAGAAGCTGTGAGTGAGTGAGAGAGAGAAGCTGTGAGTGAGACAAAGAGAGAAAGAGAAGCTGTGTGTGTGAGAGAGAAAGAGAAGCTGTGAGAGAGAGAGAGAGAAAGAGAAGCTGTGAGTGAGAGAGAGAGAGAAAGAGAAGCTGTGAGTGAGAGAGAGAAAGAGAAGCTGTGAGTGAGTGAGAGAGAGAAAGAGAAGCTGTGAGTGAGAGAGAGAGAAAGAGAAGCTGTGAGTGAGAGAGAGAGAGAAAGAGAAGCTGTGTGTGTGAGAGAGGAAGAGAAGCTGTGAGTGAGAGAGAGAGAAGAGAAGCTGTGAGTGAGAGAGAGAGAGAAAGAAATGCTTTGAGTGAGAGAGAGAGAAACAGAAGCTGTGAGTGAGAAAGAGAGAAAGAAAGTCTGTGTGAGAAAGAGAGAAAGAGAGAAAGAGAAGCTGTGAGTGTGAGAGAGAAGCTGTGAGTGAGAGAGAGAGAAGCTGTGAGTGAGAGAGAGAGAAATAGAAGCTGTGAGTGAGAGAGAAAGAGAAGCTGTGAGTGAGTGAGAGAGAAAGAAGCTGTGAGTGAGAGAGAGAGAGAGAAGCTGTGAGTGAGAGAGAGAGAAAGAGAATCTGAGAAAGAGAGTGTGAAAGAGAAGCTGTGAGTAAGAGAGAGAGAGAAGCTGTGAGTGAGAGAGAGAGAAGCTGTGTGTGAGAGAGAGAAAGAGAAGCTGTGAGTGAGAGAGAGAGAAAGAGAAGCTGTGAGTGAGAGAGAGAGAAACATAAGCTGTGAGTGAGAAAGAGAGAGAGAGAGAAAGAGAAGCTGTGAGTGAGAGAGAGAGTAAGAGAAGCTGTGAGTGAGAGAGAGAGAGAAAGAGAAGCTGTGAGTGAGAGAGAGAGGAAGAGATGCTGTGAGTGAGAGAGAGAGAGAAAGAGAAGCTGTGAGTGAGAGAAAGAGAAAGGGAAGCTTTGGGTGAGAGAGAGAGAAAGAGAAGCTGTGAGTGAGAGAGAGAAAAAAACAGAAGCTGTGAGTGAGAGAGAGAGAGAGAGAAGAAGTGAGTGAGACAAAGAGAGAGAAAGAGAAGCTGTGAGTGAGAGAGAGAGAAAGAGCTGTGAGTGAGAGAGTGAGAGAAAGAGAAGCTGTGAGTGAGTGACAGAGAGAAAGAGAAGCTGTGAGTGAGGGAGAGAGAAAGAGAAGCTGTGAGTGAGTGAGAGAGAGAAAGGGAAGCTGTGAGTGTGTGAGAAAGAGAGAGAGCTGTGAGTGAGAGACAGAGAGAGTAAGAGAAGCTGTGAGTGAGTGAGAGAGAGACAGAAGCTGTGAGTGAGAGAGAGAAGCTGTGAATGAGAGAGAGAGAGAAAGAGAAGCTGTGAGCGAGAGAGAAGGAGAAGCTGTGAGTGAGTGAGAGAGAGAAGCTGTAAGTGAGAGAAAGAGAGAGAGAAAGAGAAGCTGTGAGTGAGAGAGAGAAACAGATGCTGTGAGAGAGACAAAGAGAGAGAAAGAGAAGCTGTGAGTGAGAGAGAGAGAGAAGCTGTGAGTGAGAGAGAGAGAAAAAGAAGCTGTGAGAGAGACAGAGAAAGAGAAGCTGTGAGTGAGAGAGAGAGAAACAGAAGCTGTGAGTGAGAGAGAGAGAGTGTCCGTGTGAGAAAGAGAGAGTGAAAGAGAAGCTGTGAGTGAGTGAGAGAGAGAGAAGCTGTGAGTGAGAGAGAGAGAAGCTGTGAATGAGAGAGAGAGAGAAAGAGAAGCTGTGAGCGAGAGAGAAGGAGACACTGTGAGTGAGTGTGAGAGAGAAGCTGTAAGTGAGAGAAAGAGAGAGAGAAAGAGAAGCTGTGAGTGAGAGAGAGAGAAAGAGATGCTGTGAGAGAGACAAAGAGAGAGAAAGAGAAGCTGTGAGTGAGAGAGAGAGAGAAGCTGTGAGTGAGAGAGAGAAAGAAAGAGAAGCTGTGAGAGTGAGAGAGAAAGAGAAGCTGTGTGTGTGAGAGACAGAGAAACTGTGAGTGAGAGAGAGAAAAAGAAACTGTGAGTGAGTGAGTGAGAAAGAGAAGCTGTGAGTGAGAGAGAGAGATGCTGTGAGTGTGAGAGACGCTGTGAGAGAGAGAGAAAGAGATGCTGTGAGTGAAAGAGAGAGAGAAAGAGAAGCTGTGAGTAAGAGAGAGAGAGAAAGAGAAGCTGGGAGTGAGTGAGAGAGAGAAAGGGAAGCTTTGAGTGTGTGTGTGAGAGAGAGAGCTGTGAGTGAGAGAGAGAGAAAAAGAGAAGCTGTATGTGTGTGTGAGAGAGAAAGAGAAGCTGTGAGTGAGAGAGAGAGAAAGAGATTCTGAGACAGAGAGTGTGAAAGACAAGCTGTGAGTGAGAGAGAGAGAGAGAAGCTGTGAGTGAGAGAGAGAGAGAAAGAGAAGCTGTGAGTGAGAGAGAGAAAGAGAATCTGAGAAAGAGAGTGTGAAAGAGAAGCTGTGAGTGAGAGAGACAGAGAGAAGCTGTGAGTTAGAGAGAGACAGAAAGAGAAGCTGTGAGTGAGAGAGAGAGAAAGAGAAGCTGTGAGTGAGAGAGAGAAAGAGAGAAAGAGTAGCTGTGAGTGAGAGAGAAAGAGAAAGAGAAGCTGTGAGTGAGAGAGAGAGAAAAAGCTGTGAGTGAGAGAGAGAGGGAAAGAAAGAGATGCTTTGAGTGAGAGAGAGAGAATTAGAAGCTGTGAGTGAGAGAGAGAAAGAGAGTCTGTGTGAGAAAGAGAGAGAGAGAAGCTGTGATTGAGAGAGAGAAGCTGTGAGTGAGAGAGAGAGAAATAGAAGCTGTGAGAGAGAGAAAGAGAAGCTGTGAGTGAGTGGGAGAGAGAGAAGCTGTGAGTGAGAGAGAGAGACAGAGAGAGAGAGAGAAGCTGTGTGAGAGAGAGAGAGAGAAAGAGAAGGAGTGAGTGCGAGAGAGAAAGACAAGCTGAGAAAGAGAGAGTGAAAGACAAGATGTGAGTGAGAGAGAGAGAGAGAGAAGCTGTGAGTGAGAGAGAGAGAAGTTGTGAGTGAGAGACAGAGAGAAAGAGAAGCTGTGTGTGCGTGAGAGAGAAAGAGAATCTGAGAAAGAGAGAGAGAAAGAGAAGCTGTGAGTGAGAGAGAAAGAGAAAGAGAAGCTGTGAGTGACACAGAGAGAGAGAAGCTGTGAGTGAGAGAGAGAGAGAGAGAGAAAGAGATGCTGTGAGTGAGAGAGAAACAGAAGTTGTGAATGAGAGAGAGAGAGAAAGAGAAGGTGTGAGTGAGAGAGAGAGAGAAAGGGAAGCTGTGAGTGAGAGAGAGAGAGAGAAGCTGTGAGTGAGAGAGAGACAGAAAGAGAATCTGTGAGTGAGAGAGAGAGAGAAGCTGTGAGTGAGAGAGGGTGAAGCTGTGAGTGAGAGAGAGAGAACCTGTGAGTGAGATAGAGAGAAAGAGAAGCTGAGAGAGAGAGAGAAGCTGTGAGTGGGAGAGAGATAGAAAGAGAAGCTGTGAGTGAGAGAGAGAGAAAGAAAGAGAAGCTGTGAGTGAGAGAGAGAAAGAGATGCTGTGAGTGAGAGTGAGAGAAACAGAAGCTGTGAGTGAGAGTGAGAGAGTCTGTGTGAGAAAGAGAGAGAGAAAGAGAAGCTGAGAGTGAGAGAGAGAAGCTGTGAGTGAGAAAGAGAGAAGTTGTGAATGAGAGAGAGAGAAAGAGAAGCTGTGAGCGAGAGAGAAAGAGAAGCTGTGAGTGAGTGAGAGAGAGAGAGAGAAGCTGTAAATGAGAGAAAGAGAGAGCGAAAGAGAAGCTGTGAGTGAGAGAGAGAGAGAGAAAAGCTGTGAGTGAGAGATAGAGAGAGAAAGAGAAGCTGTGAGAGAGAAAGAGAAGCTGTGTGTGTGTGTGAGAGAGAAATGGTGAGTGAGAGAGAGAAAGAGAAACTGTGAGTGAGTGAGTGAGAAAGAGAAGCTGTGAGTGAGAGAGAGAGAAGTTGTGAGTGAGAGAGAAAGAATCTGTGAGTGAGAGAGAGAGAAATAGAAGCTGTGAGTGAGAGAGAAAGAGAAGCTGTGAGTGTGTGAGAGAGAGAAGCTATGTGTGAGAGAGAGAAGCTGTGAGTGAGAAAGAGAGAAAGAGAATCTGAGAAAGAGAGTGTGAAAGAGAAGCTGTGAGTGAGAGAGAGAGAGAGAGAGAAGCTGTGAGAGAGAGAGAAAGAGAAGCTGTGAGTGAGAGAGAAAGAGAAGCTGTGAGTGAGTGAGAGAGAAGCTGTAAGTGAGAGAAAGAGAGAGAGAAAGGGAAGCTGTGAGTGAGAGAGAGAAGCTGTGAGTGAGAGAGAGACAGAAAGAGAATCTGTGAGTGAGAGAGAGAGAAGCTGTGAGTGAGAGAGGGTGAAGCTGTGAGTGAGAGAGAGAGAAGCTGTGAGTGAGATAGAGAGAAAGAGAAGCTGTGTGAGAGAGAGAGAAGCTGTGAGTGAGAGAGAGATAGAAAGAGAAGCTGTGAGTGAGAGAGAGAGAAAGAAAGAAAGAGAAGCTGTGAGTGAGAGAGAGAAAGAGATGCTGTGAGTGTGAGAGAGAGAAACAGAAGCTGTGAGTGAGAGAGAGAGAGTCTGTGTGAGAAAGAGAGAGAGAAAGAGAAGCTGTGAGTGAGAGAGAGAGAGAAGCTGTGAGTGAGAGAGAGAGAAGTTGTGAATGAGAGAGAGAGAGAAAGAGAAGCTGTGAGCGAGAGAGAAAGGGAAGCTGTGAATGAGTGAGAGAGAGAAAGAGAAGCTGTGAGAGAGAAAGAGAGAAAGAGAAGCTGTGTGTGAGAGAGATAGAAAGAGATGCTGTGAGAGAGACAAAGAGAGAGAAAGAGAAGCTGTGAGTGAGAGAGAGAGAGAGAGAAAGAGAAGCTGTGAGAGAGAAAGAGAGAAAGAGAAGCTGTGTGTGTGTGAGAGAGAAACGGTGAGTGAGAGAGAGAAAGAGAAACTGTGAGTGAGTGAGTGAGAAAGAGAAGCTGTGAGTGAGAGAGAGAGAAGCTATGAGTGAGAGAGAGAAGCTGTGAGTGAGAGAGAGAGAGTTGCTGTGAGTGAGTGAGAGAGAGAAACAGAAGCTGCGAGTGAGAGAGAGAAAGTGAGAAAGAGAAGCTGTGAGTGAGAGAGATTAAGAGATGCTGTGAGTGAGAGAGAGAGAAACAGAAGCTGTGAGTGAGAGTGAGAGAGTCTGTGTGAGAAAGAGAGAGAGAAAGAGAAGCTGAGAGTGAGAGAGAGAGAAGCTGTGAGTGAGAGAGAGAAGTTGTGAATGAGAGAGAGAGAGAAAGAGAAGCTGTGAGTGAGAGAGAAAGAGAAGATGTGAGTGAGAGAGAGAGAAGCTGTGTGTGAGAGAGAGAGAAGCTGTGAGTGAGAGAGAGAGAAAGAGAAGCTGTGAGTGAGAGACAGAGAGAAAGAGAAGCTGTGAGTGAGTGAGAGAGAAAGAGAATCTGAGAAAGAGAGAGAGAAAGAGAAGCTGTGAGTGAGAGAGAAAGAGAAAGAGAAGCTGTGAGTGAGTGAGAGAGAAAGAGAATCTGAGAAAGAGAGAGAGAAAGAGATGCTGTGAGTGAGAGAGAAACAGAAGTGAGTGAGAGAGAGAGAGAAAGGGAAGCTGTGAGTGAGAGAGGGAGATAGAAGCTGTGAGTGAGAGAGAGACGGAAGGAGAATCTGTGAGTGAGAGAGAGAGAGAAGCTGTGACTGAGAGAGGGTGAAGCTGTGAGTGAGAGAGAGATAGAAAGAGAAGCTGTGAGTGAGAGAGAGAGAAAGAAAGAGAAGCTGTGAGTGAGAGAGAGAAAGAGATGCTGTGAGTGAGAGAGAGAGAAACAGAAGCTGTGAGTGAGAGTGAGAGAGTCTGTGTGAGAAAGAGAGAAAGAGAAGCTGAGAGTGAGAGAGCGAGAGAGAAGCTGTGAGTGAGAGAGAGAGAAGATGTGAATGAGAGAGAGAGAGAAAGAGAAGCTGTGAGTGAGAGAGAAAGAGAAGCTGTGAGTGAGTGAGAGAGAGAGAAGCTGTAAAAGAAAGAAAGAGAGAGAGATAGAGAAGCTGTGAGTGAGAGAGAAAGAGATGCTGTGAGAGAGACAAAGAGAGAAAAAGAGAAGCTGTGAGTGAGAGAGAGAGAGAGAAGCTGTGAGTGAGAGAGAAAGAAAGAGAAGCTGTGAGAGAGAAAGAGAGAAAGAGAAGCTGTGTGTGTGAGAGAGAGAACTGGTGAGTGAGAGAGAGAAAGAGAAACTGTGAGTGAGTGAGTGAGAAAGAGAAGCTGTGAGTGAGAGAGAGAGAAGCTGTGAGTGAGAGAGAAAGAAGCTGTGAGTGAGAGAGAAAGAGAAGCTGTGAGTGTGAGAGAGAGAGAAGCTGTGAGAGAGAGAGAGAGAAGCTGTGAGTGAGAGAGAAAGAGAATCTGAGAAAGAGAGTGTGAAAGAGAAGCTGTGAGTGAGAGAAAGAGAGAGAGAAGCTGTGAGTGAGAGAGAGAGAGAGAAAGAGAAGCTGTGTGAGAGAGAGAGAGAAAGAGAAGTTGTGAGTGAGAGAGAAAGAAAGAGAAGCTGTGAGTGAGAGAGAGAAACATAAGCTGTGAGTGAGAAAGAGAGAGAGAAAGAAAGAGAAGCTGTGAGTGAGAGAGAAAGAGAAGCTGTGAGTGAGAGAGAGAGAGAAAGAGAAAGAGAAGCTGTGAGTGAGAGAGAGAGGAAGAGATGCTGTGAGTGAGAGAGAGAGAAAGAGAAGCTGTGAGTGAGAGAGAGAGAAAGAGAAGCTGTGAGTGAGAGAGAGAGAGAGAGAGAGAGAAAGAGAAGCTGTGAGTGAGAGAGAGAAAAACAGAAGCTGTGAGTGAGAGAGAGAGAAAAAGAGAAGATGTGAGTGAGACAAAGAGATAGAAAGAGAAGCTGTGAGTGAGTGAGAGAGAGAAAGAGAAGCTGTGTGTGAGAGAGAGAGAAACGGTGAGTGAGAGAGAGAAAGAGAAGCTGTGAGTGAGTGAGTGAGAAAGAGAAGCTGTGAGTGAGAGAGAGAGAAGCTGTGAGTGAGAGAGAGAGAAGCTGTGAGTGAGAGAGAGAAATAGAAGCTGTGAGTGAGAGAGAAAGAGAAGCTGTGAGTGAGTGAGAGAGAGAAGCTGTGAGTGAGTGAGAGAGAGAAGCTGTGAGTGAGAGAGAGAGAGAAAGAGAATCTGAGAAAGTGTGAAAGAGAAGCTGTAAGTGAGAGAAAGAGAGAGAGATAAGCTGTGAGTGAGAGAGAGAGAAGCTGTGAGAGAGAGAAAGAGAAGCTGTGAGTGAGAGAGAGAGAGAAAGAGAAGCTGTGCGAGAGAGAGAGAGAAAGAGAAGCTGTGAGTGAGAGAGAGAGAGAAAGAGAAGCTGTGAGTGAGTGAGAGAGAGAAACATAAGCTGTGAGTGAGAAAGAGGGAGAGAAAGAAAGAGAAGCTGTGAGTGAGAGAGAGAGTAAGAGAAGCTGTGAGTGAGAGAGAGAGAAAGAGAGAGAGAGAAGCTATGAGAGAGAGAGCAAGAGAAGCTGTGAGTGAGAGTGAGAGAAAGAGAGAGAGATAAGCTGTGAGTGAGAGAGAGATAAGCTGTGAGTGAGAGAGAGAGAAGCTGTGAGAGAGAGAAAGAGAAGCTGTGAGTGAGAGAGAGAGAGAAAGAGAAGCTGTGCGAGAGAGAGAGAGAAAGAGAAGCTGTGAGTGAGAGAGAGAGAGAGAAAGAGAAGCTGTGAGTGAGTGAGAGAGAGAAACATAAGCTGTGAGTGAGAAAGAGGGAGAGAAAGAAAGAGAAGCTGTGAGTGAGAGAGAGAGGAAGAGATGCTGTGAGTGAGAGAAAGAGAAAGAGAAGCTGTGAGTGAGAGAGAGAGAGAGAAAGAGAAGCTGTGAGTGAGAGAGAGAGAAAAACAGAAGCTGTGAGTGAGAGAGAGAGGAAGAGATGCTGTGAGTGAGAGACAGAGAAAGAGAAGCTGTGAGTTAGAGAGAGAAAAAGAGAAGCTGTGAGTGAGAGAGAGAGAGAGAGAGAACCTGTGAGTGAGAGAGAGAGAAAAACAGAAGCTGCGAGTTAGAGAGAGAGAGAAAGAGAAGATGTGAGTGAGACAGAGAGAGAAAGAGAACCTGTGAGTGAGAGAGAGAGAAAGAGCTGTGAGTGAGAGAGAGAGAAAGAGAAGCTG
This sequence comes from Bradypodion ventrale, assembly GCA_035047345.1. Lineage (NCBI taxonomy): Eukaryota > Metazoa > Chordata > Lepidosauria > Squamata > Chamaeleonidae > Bradypodion > Bradypodion ventrale. Next base: position 228,332,308 of record JAWDJE010000001.1, read on the forward strand.
TGAGTGAGTGAGAGAGAGAAAGGGAAGCTGTGAATGTGTGAGAAAGAGAGAGAGCTGTGAGTGAGAGAGAGAGAGAAAGAGAAGCTGTGAGTGAGAGAGAGAAAGAGAATCTGAGAAAGAGAGAGTGAAAGAGAAGCTGTGTGAGAGAGAGAGAGAAGCTGTGAGAGAGAGAGAAGCTATGAGTGAGAGAGAGAGAGTAAGATGCTGTGAGTGAAAGAGAGAGAGAGAAAGAGAAGCTGTGAGTGAGAGAAAGAGAAAGAGAAGCTGTGAATGAGTGTGAGAGAGAAAGGGAAGCTGTGAGTGTGTGAGAAAGAGAGAGAGCTGTGAGTGAGAGAGGGAAAGAGAAGCTCTGAGTGAGAGAGAGAGAAAGAGAATCTGAGAAAGAGAGAGTGAAAGAGAAGCTGTGAGTGAGAGAGAGAGAGAAGCTGTGAGTGAGAGAGAGAATCTGTGTGTGAGAGAGAGAAAGTGAAGCTGTGAGAGAGAGATACAGAGAGAGAAAGAGAAGTATTGAGTGAGTGAGAGAGAAAGACAGTCTGGAAGTGAGAGAGAGAGAAAGAGAAGCTGTGAGTGAGTGAGAGAGAAAGGGAAGCTGTGAGAGTGAGAGAAAGAGAAGCTGTGAGTGAGAGAGAGAGAAAGAGAAGCTGTGTGTGAGACAAAGAGAGAGAAAGAGAAGCTGCGAGTGAGAGAGAGAGAAAGAGAAGCTGTGAGTGAGAGAGAGAGAGAGAAGCTATGAGTGAGAGAGAGAGAAGCTGTGAGTGAGAGAGTGAGAGAGAGAGAAAGAGAAGCTGTGAGTGAAAAAGAGAGAGAGAAAGAGAAGCTGTGTGAGAGAGAGAAAGAGAAGCTGTGTGTGTGTGAGAGAGAGATGCTGTGAGTGAGATAGATAGAGAAAGCGAAGCTGTGAGTGAGAGAGAGAGAAAGAGAAGCTGTGAGTGAGAGAGAGAAAGAAAGAGAAGCTGTGAGTGAGAGAGAGAGAAAAAAATAAAAGCTGTGAGTGAGAGAGAAGGAGAAGCTGTGAGTGTGTGAGAGAGAGAGAAGCTGTGAGTGAGACTAAGAGAGAAAGAGAAGCTGTGTGTGTGAGAGAGAAAGAGAAGCTGTGAGAGAGAGAGAGAAAGAGAAGCTGTGAGTGTGTGAGAAAGAGAGATGCTGTGAGTGAGAGAGAGAAGCTGTGTATGTGTGAGAGAGATATATGCTGTGAGTGAGAGAGAGAGAGAGAAATAGAAGCTGTGAGTGAGAGAGAAAGAGAAGCTGTGAGTGAGTGAGAGAGAGAGAAGCTATGTGAGAGAAATAGAGAGAGAAACAGAAGCTGTGAGTGAGAGAGAGAGAGAAAGAGAAGCTGTGAGAGAGAGTGAGAAAGAGAAGCTGTGAGTGAGAGAGAGAGAAAGCGAAGCTGTGAGTGAGACAAAGAGAGAGAAAGAGAAGCTGTGAGTGAGAGAGAGAGAGAATGAGAAGCTGTGAGTGAGGGAGAGAAAGAGAAGCTGTGAGTGAGAGAGAGAGAAAGAGAAGCTGTGAGTGAGAGAGAGAGAAAGAGAAGCTGTGAGTGAGTGAGAGAGAGAGAAAAATAGAAGCTGTGAGTGAGAGAGAAAGAGAAGCTGTGAGTGAGTGAGTGAGAGAGAAGCTGTGAGTGAAACAAAGAGAGAAAGAGAATCTGTGAGTGAGAGAGAGAGAGAAAGAGAAGCTGTGAGTGAGAGAGAGAGAAAGCGAAGCTGTGAGTGAGACAAAGAGAGAGAAAGAGAAGCTGTGAGTGAGAGAGAGAGAGAAAGAGAAGCTGTGAGTGAGAGAGAGAAAGAGAAGCTGTGAGTGAGTGAGAGAGAGAAAGAGAAGCTGTGAGTGAGAGAGAGAGAAAGAGAAGCTGTGAGTGAGTGAGAGAGAGAGAAAAATAGAAGCTGTGAGTAGAGAGAAAGAGAAGCTGTGAGTGAGTGAGAGAGAGAGAAGCTGTGAGTGAGACAAAGAGAGAAAGAGAATCTGTGAGTGAGAGAGAGAGAGAAAGAGAAGCTGTGAGTGAGAGAGAGAGAAAGCGAAGCTGTGAGTGAGAGAGAGAGAGAGAAGCTGTGAGTGAGAGAGAAAGAGAAGCTGTGAGTGAGTGAGAGAGAGAGAGAAGCTGTGAGTGAGACAAAGAGAGAAAGAGAAGCTGTGTGTGAGAGAGAAAGAGAAGCTGTGAGTGAGAGAGAGAAAGAGAAGCTGTGAGTGAGAGAGAGAAAGAAAGAGAAGCTGTGAGTGAGTGAGAGAGAGAGAGAAAAATAGAAGCTGTGAGTGAGAGAGAAAGAGAAGCTGTGAGTGAGTGAGAGAGAGAGAAGCTGTGAGTGAGACAAAGAGAGAAAGAGAAGCTGTGAGTGAGTGAGAGAGAGAAAGAGAAGCTGTGAGTGAGTGAGAGAGAGAAAGAGAAGCTGTGAGTGAGAGAGAGAGAAAGAGAAGCTGTGAGTGAGAGAGAGAGAGAAAGAGAAGCTGTGTGTGAGAGAGAGGAAGAGAAGCTGTGATTGAGAGAGAGAGAAGAGACGCTGTGAGTGAGAGAGAGAGAGAAAGAGATGCTTTGAGTGAGAGAGAGAGAAACAGAAGCTGTGAGTGAGAAAGAGAGAAAGAAAGTCTGTGTGAGAAAGAGAGAAAGTGAAGCTGTGAGTGTGAGAGAGAAGCTGTGAGTGAGAGAGAGAGAAGCTGTGAGTGAGAGAGAGAGAAATAGAAGCTGTGAGTGAGAGAGAAAGAGAAGCTGTGAGTGAGTGAGAGAGAAAGAAGCTGTGAGTGAGAGAGAGAGAGAGAGAGAAGCTGTGAGTGAGAGAGAGAGAAAGAGAATCTGAGAAAGAGAGTGTGAAAGAGAAGCTGTGAGTAAGAGAGAGAGAGAGAAGCTGTGAGTGAGAGAGAGAGAGAAAGAGAAGCTGTGAGTGAGAGAGAGAGAAACATAAGCTGTGAGTGAGAAAGAGAGAGAGAGAAAGAGAAGCTGTGAGTGAGAGAGAGAGTAAGAGAAGCTGTGAGTGAGAGAGAGAGAGAAAGAGAAGCTGTGAGTGAGAGAGAGAGGAAGAGATGCTGTGAGTGAGAGAGAGAGAGAAAGAGAAGCTGTGAGTGAGAGAAAGAGAAAGGGAAGCTTTGAGTGAGAGAGAGAGAGAAAGAGAAGCTGTGAGTGAGAGAGAGAAAAAAACAGAAGCTGTGAGTGAGAGAGAGAGAGAGAAGAAGTGAGTGAGACAAAGAGAGAGAAAGAGAAGCTGTGAGTGTGAGAGAGAGAGAAAGAGCTGTGAGTGAGAGAGAGAGAGAGAGAGAAGCTGTGAGTGAGTGACAGAGAGAAAGAGAAGCTGTGAGTGAGGGAGAGAGAAAGAGAAGCTGTGAGTGAGTGAGAGAGAGAAAGGGAAGCTGTGAGTGTGTGAGAAAGAGAGAGAGCTGTGAGTGAGAGACAGAGAGAGTAAGAGAAGCTGTGAGTGAGTGAGAGAGAGAGACAGAAGCTGTGAGTGAGAGAGAGAAGCTGTGAATGAGAGAGAGAGAGAGAAAGAGAAGCTGTGAGCGAGAGAGAAGGAGAAGCTGTGAGTGAGTGAGAGAGAGAAGCTGTAAGTGAGAGAAAGAGAGAGAGAAAGAGAAGCTGTGAGTGAGAGAGAGAAACAGATGCTGTGAGAGAGACAAAGAGAGAGAAAGAGAAGCTGTGAGTGAGAGAGAGAGAGAAGCTGTGAGTGAGAGAGAGAGAAAAAGAAGCTGTGAGAGAGACAGAGAAAGAGAAGCTGTGAGTGAGAGAGAGAGAAACAGAAGCTGTGAGTGAGAGAGAGAGAGTGTCCGTGTGAGAAAGAGAGAGTGAAAGAGAAGCTGTGAGTGAGTGAGAGAGAGAGAAGCTGTGAGTGAGAGAGAGAGAAGCTGTGAATGAGAGAGAGAGAGAAAGAGAAGCTGTGAGCGAGAGAGAAGGAGACACTGTGAGTGAGTGTGAGAGAGAAGCTGTAAGTGAGAGAAAGAGAGAGAGAAAGAGAAGCTGTGAGTGAGAGAGAGAGAAAGAGATGCTGTGAGAGAGACAAAGAGAGAGAAAGAGAAGCTGTGAGTGAGAGAGAGAGAGAAGCTGTGAGTGAGAGAGAGAAAGAAAGAGAAGCTGTGAGAGTGAGAGAGAAAGAGAAGCTGTGTGTGTGAGAGACAGAGAAACTGTGAGTGAGAGAGAGAAAAAGAAACTGTGAGTGAGTGAGTGAGAAAGAGAAGCTGTGAGTGAGAGAGAGAGATGCTGTGAGTGTGAGAGACGCTGTGAGAGAGAGAGAGAAAGAGATGCTGTGAGTGAAAGAGAGAGAGAAAGAGAAGCTGTGAGTAAGAGAGAGAGAGAAAGAGAAGCTGGGAGTGAGTGAGAGAGAGAAAGGGAAGCTTTGAGTGTGTGTGTGTGAGAGAGAGCTGTGAGTGAGAGAGAGAGAAAAAGAGAAGCTGTATGTGTGTGAGAGAGAGAAAGAGAAGCTGTGAGTGAGAGAGAGAGAAAGAGATTCTGAGACAGAGAGTGTGAAAGACAAGCTGTGAGTGAGAGAGAGAGAGAAGCTGTGAGTGAGAGAGAGAGAGAAAGAGAAGCTGTGAGTGAGAGAGAGAAAGAGAATCTGAGAAAGAGAGTGTGAAAGAGAAGCTGTGAGTGAGAGAGACAGAGAGAAGCTGTGAGTTAGAGAGAGACAGAAAGAGAAGCTGTGAGTGAGAGAGAGAGAAAGAGAAGCTGTGAGTGGGAGAGAGAGAGAGAGAAAGAGAAGCTGTGAGTGAGAGAGGGAAAGTGAAGCTGAGAAAGAGAGAGTGAAAGAGAAGCTGTGAGTGAGAGAGAGAGAGAAGCTGTGAGTGAGAGAGAGAGAAGCTGTGAATGAGAGAGAGAGAGAAAGAGAAGCTGTGAGTGAGAGAGAGAGAAGGAGAAGCTGTGAGTGAGTGAGAGAGGAAAGCTGTAAGTGCGAGAAAGAGAGAGAAATAGAAGCTATGAGTGAGAGAGAAAGAGATGCTGTGAGAGAGACAAAGAGAGAGAAAGGGAAGCTGTTAGTGAGAGAGAGAGAGAAGCTGTGAGTGAGAGAGAGAGAAAGAGAAGCTGTGAGAGAGAGACAGAGAAAGAGAAGCTGTGAGTGAGAGAGAGAAACAGAAGCTGTGAGTGTGAGAGAGAGAGAGTCTGTGTGAGAAAGAGAGAGTGAAAGAGAAGCTGTGAGTGAGAGAGAGAGAGAGAAGCTGTGAGTGAGAGAGAGTGAAGCTGTGAATGAGAGAGAGAGAGAAGCTGCGAGCGAGAGAGAAGGAGAAGCTGTGAGTGAGTGTGAGAGAGAAGCTGTAAGTGAGAGAAAGAGAGAGAGAAAGAGAAGCTTTGAGTAAGAGAAAGAGATGCTGTGAGAGAGACAAAGAGAGAGAAAGAGAAGCTGTGAGTGAGAGAGAGAGAGAAGCTGTGAGTGAGAGAGAGAGAGAAAGAGAAGCTGTGTGTGTGAGAGAGAGAAGCTGTGAGTGTGAGAGAGAAGCTGTGAGTGAAAGAGAGAGAGAGAAAGGGAAGCTTTCAGTGTGTGTGTGAGAGAGAAAGCTGTGAGTGAGAGAGAGAAAAAGAGAAGCTGTATGTGAGAGAGAGAGAGAGAAAGAGAAGCAGTGAGTGTGAGAGAGAGAAAGAGATTCTGAGAAAGAGAGTGTGAAAGACAAGCTGTGAGTGAGAGAGAGAGAGAGAAGCTGTGAGTGAGAGAGAGAGAAGCTGTGAGTGAGAGAGAGAGAAAGAGAAGCTGTGAGTGAGAGAGAGAAAGAGAATCTGAGAAAGAGAGTGTGAAAGAGAAGCTGTGAGTGAGAGAGAGAGAGAAGCTGTGAGTGAGAGAGAGAGAAGCTGTGAGTGAGAGAGAGAGAGAGAGAAAGAGAAGCTGTGAGAGAGAGAGAGAAGGAGAAGCTGTGAGTGAGAGAGAGAAACATAAGCTGTGAGTGAGAAAGAGAGAGAGAAAGAGAAGCTGTGAGTGAGAGAGAGAGAAAGAGAAGCTGTGAGTGAGAGAGAGAGAGAAAGAGATGCTGTGAGTGAGAGACAGAGAAAGAGAAGATGTGAGTGAGAGAGAGAGAAAGAGAAGCTGTGAGTGAGAGAGAGAGCGAAAGAGAAGCTGTGAGTGAGAGAGAGAAAAAACAGAAGATGTAAGTGAGATAGAGAGAGAAAGAGAAGCTGTGAGTGAGAGAGAGAGAGAAAGAGAAGCTGTGAGTGAGTGAGAGAGAGAAAGAGAAGCTGTGAGTGAGAGAGAGAGAAAGAGAAGCTGTGAGTGAGAGAGAGAGAAAGAAAGAAAGAGAAGCTGTGAGTGAGAGAGAGAAAGAGATGCTGTGAGTGTGTCAGAGAGAAACAGAAGCTGTGAGTGAGAGAGAGAGAGAGAAGCTGTGAGTGAGAGAGAGAGAAGTTGTGAATGAGAGAGAGAGAGAAAGAGAAGCTGTGAGCGAGAGAGAAAGGGAAGCTGTGAATGAGTGAGAGAGAGAAAGAGAAGCTGTGAGAGAGAAAGAGAGAAAGAGAAGCTGTGTGTGAGAGAGATAGAAAGAGATGCTGTGAGAGAGACAAAGAGAGAGAAAGAGAAGCTGTGAGTGAGAGAGAGAGAGAGAGAAAGAGAAGCTGTGAGAGAGAAAGAGAGAAAGAGAAGCTGTGTGTGTGTGAGAGAGAGAAACGGTGAGTGAGAGAGAGAAAGAGAAACTGTGAGTGAGTGAGTGAGAAAGAGAAGCTGTGAGTGAGAGAGAGAAGCTATGAGTGAGAGAGAGAAGCTGTGAGTGAGAGAGAGAGAGTTGCTGTGAGTGAGTGAGAGAGAGAAACAGAAGCTGCGAGTGAGAGAGAGAAAGTGAGAAAGAGAAGCTGTGAGTGAGAGAGATTAAGAGATGCTGTGAGTGAGAGAGAGAGAAACAGAAGCTGTGAGTGAGAGTGAGAGAGTCTGTGTGAGAAAGAGAGAGAGAAAGAGAAGCTGAGAGTGAGAGAGAGAGAAGCTGTGAGTGAGAGAGAGAAGTTGTGAATGAGAGAGAGAGAAAGAGAAGCTGTGAGTGAGAGAGAAAGAGAAGATGTGAGTGAGTGAGAGAGAGAAGCTGTGTGTGAGAGAGAGAGAAGCTGTGAGTGAGAGAGAGAGAAAGAGAAGCTGTGAGTGAGAGAGAGAAAGAGAATCTGAGAAAGAGAGTGTGAAAGAGAAGCTGTGAGTGAGAGAGAGAGAGAAGCTGTGAGTGAGAGAGAGAGAAGCTGTGAGTGAGAGAGAGAGAGAGAGAAAGAGAAGCTGTGAGAGAGAGAGAGAAGGAGAAGCTGTGAGTGAGAGAGAGAAACATAAGCTGTGAGTGAGAAAGAGAGAGAGAAAGAGAAGCTGTGAGTGAGAGAGAGAGAAAGAGAAGCTGTGAGTGAGAGAGAGAGAGAAAGAGATGCTGTGAGTGAGAGACAGAGAAAGAGAAGATGTGAGTGAGAAAGAGAGAAAGAGAAGCTGTGAGTGAGAGAGAGAGCGAAAGAGAAGCTGTGAGTGAGAGAGAGAAAAAACAGAAGATGTAAGTGAGATAGAGAGAGAAAGAGAAGCTGTGAGTGAGAGAGAGAGAGAAAGAGAAGCTGTGAGTGAGTGAGAGAGAGAAAGAGAAGCTGTGAGTGAGAGAGAGAGAAAGAGAAGCTGTGAGTGAGAGAGAGAGAAAGAAAGAAAGAGAAGCTGTGAGTGAGAGAGAGAAAGAGATGCTGTGAGTGTGAGAGAGAGAAACAGAAGCTGTGAGTGAGAGAGAGAGAGAGAAGCTGTGAGTGAGAGAGAGAGAAGTTGTGAATGAGAGAGAGAGAGAAAGAGAAGCTGTGAGCGAGAGAGAAAGGGAAGCTGTGAATGAGTGAGAGAGAGAAAGAGAAGCTGTGAGAGAGAAAGAGAGAAAGAGAAGCTGTGTGTGAGAGAGATAGAAAGAGATGCTGTGAGAGAGACAAAGAGAGAGAAAGAGAAGCTGTGAGTGAGAGAGAGAGAGAGAGAAAGAGAAGCTGTGAGAGAGAAAGAGAGAAAGAGAAGCTGTGTGTGTGTGAGAGAGAGAAACGGTGAGTGAGAGAGAGAAAGAGAAACTGTGAGTGAGTGAGTGAGAAAGAGAAGCTGTGAGTGAGAGAGAGAAGCTATGAGTGAGAGAGAGAAGCTGTGAGTGAGAGAGAGAGAGTTGCTGTGAGTGAGTGAGAGAGAGAAACAGAAGCTGCGAGTGAGAGAGAGAAAGTGAGAAAGAGAAGCTGTGAGTGAGAGAGATTAAGAGATGCTGTGAGTGAGAGAGAGAGAAACAGAAGCTGTGAGTGAGAGTGAGAGAGTCTGTGTGAGAAAGAGAGAGAGAAAGAGAAGCTGAGAGTGAGAGAGAGAGAAGCTGTGAGTGAGAGAGAGAAGTTGTGAATGAGAGAGAGAGAAAGAGAAGCTGTGAGTGAGAGAGAAAGAGAAGATGTGAGTGAGAGAGAGAGAGAAGCTGTGTGTGTGAGAGAGAGAAGCTGTGAGTGAGAGAGAGAGAGAAAGAGAAGCTGTGAGTGAGAGACAGAGAGAAAGAGAAGCTGCGAGTGAGTGAGAGAGAAAGAGAATCTTAGAAAGAGAGAGAGAAAGAGAAGCTGTGAGTGAGAGAGAAAGAGAAGCTGTGAGTGACACAGAGAGAGAGAAGCTGTGAGTGACAGAGAGAGAGAGAGAAAGAGATGCTGTGAGTGAGAGAGAAACAGAAGTGAGAGAGAGAGAGAGAGAAAGGGAAGCTGTGAGTGAGAGAGGGAGATAGAAGCTGTGAGTGAGAGAGAGACGGAAGGAGAATCTGTGAGTGAGTGAGAGAGAGAAGCTGTGAGTGAGAGAGGGTGAAGCTGTGAGTGAGAGAGAGATAGAAAGAGAAGCTGTGAGTGAGAGAGAGAGAAAGAAAGAGAAGCTGTGAGTGAGAGAGAGAAAGAGATGCTGTGAGTGAGAGAGAGAGAAACAGAAGCTGTGAGTGAGAGTGAGAGAGTCTGTGTGAGAAAGAGAGAAAGAGAAGCTGAGAGTGAGAGAGCGAGAGAGAAGCTGTGAGTGAGAGAGAGAGAAGTTGTGAATGAGAGAGAGAGAGAAAGAGAAGCTGTGAGCGAGAGAGAAAGAGAAGCTGTGAGTGAGTGAGAGAGAGAGAGAAGCTGTAAAAGAAAGAAAGAGAGAGAGATAGAGAAGCTGTGTGTGAGAGAGAAAGAGATGCTGTGAGAGAGACAAAGAGAGGAAAAGAGAAGCTGTGAGTGAGAGAGAGAGAGAGAGAAGCTGTGAGTGAGAGAGAAAGAAAGAGAAGCTGTGAGAGAGAAAGAGAGAAAGAGAAGCTGTGTGTGTGAGAGAGAGAACTGGTGAGTGAGAGAGAGAAAGAGAAACTGTGAGTGAGTGAGTGAGAAAGAGAAGCTGTGAGTGAGAGAGAGAGAAGCTGTGAGTGAGAGAGAAAGAAGCTGTGAGTGAGAGAGAAAGAGAAGCTGTGAGTGTGAGAGAGAGAGAAGCTGTGAGAGAGAGAGAGAGAGAAGCTGTGAGTGAGAGAGAAAGAGAATCTGAGAAAGAGAGTGTGAAAGAGAAGCTGTGAGTGAGAGAAAGAGAGAGAGAAGCTGTGAGTGAGAGAGAGAGAGAGAAAGAGAAGCTGTGAGAGAGAGAGAGAGAAAGAGAAGTTGTGAGTGAGAGAGAAAGAAAGAGAAGCTGTGAGTGAGAGAGAGAGTAAGAGAAGCTGTGAGTGAGAGAGAGAGAGAGAGAAAGAGAAGCTGTGAGTGAGAGAGAGAGGAAGAGATGCTGTGAGTGAGAGAGAGAAAGAGAAGCTGTGAGTGAGAGAGAGAGAAAGAGAAGCTGTGAGTGAGAGAGAGAGAGAGAGAAAGAAAGAGAAGCTGTGAGTGAGAGAGAGAAAAACAGAAGCTGTGAGTGAGAGAGAGAGAAAAAGAGAAGATGTGAGTGAGACAAAGAGATAGAAAGAGAAGCTGTGAGTGAGTGAGAGAGAGAAAGAGAAGCTGTGTGTGTGAGAGAGAGAAACGGTGAGTGAGAGAGAGAAAGAGAAGCTGTGAGTGAGTGAGTGAGAAAGAGAAGCTGTCAGTGAGAGAGAGAGAAGCTGTGAGTGAGAGAGAGAGAAGCTGTGAGTGAGAGAGAGAAATAGAAGCTGTGAGTGAGAGAGAAAGAGAAGCTGTGAGTGAGTGAGAGAGAGAAGCTGTGAGTGAGAGAGAGAGAGAAGCTGTGAGTGAGAGAGAGAGAGAAAGAGAATCTGAGAAAGTGTGAAAGAGAAGCTGTAAGTGAGAGAAAGAGAGAGAGATAAGCTGTGAGTGAGAGAGAGAGAAGCTGTGAGAGAGAGAAAGAGAAGCTGTGAGTGAGAGAGAGAGAGAAAGAGAAGCTGTGCGAGAGAGAGAGAAAGAGAAGCTGTGAGTGAGAGAGAGAGAGAAAGAGAAGCTGTGAGTGAGTGAGAGAGAGAAACATAAGCTGTGAGTGAGAAAGAGGGAGAGAAAGAAAGAGAAGCTGTGAGTGAGAGAGAGAGTAAGAGAAGCTGTGAGTGAGAGAGAGAGAAAGAGAAGCTGTGAGTGAGAGAGAGAGGAAGAGATGCTGTGAGTGAGAGAGAGAGAGAGAAAGAGAAGCTGTGAGTGAGAGAGAGAGAAAAACAGAAGCTGTGAGTGAGAGAGAGAGGAAGAGATGCTGTGAGTGAGAGACAGAGAAAGAGAAGCTGTGAGTTAGAGAGAGAAAAAGAGAAGCTGTGAGTGAGAGAGAGAGAGAGAGAGAGAGAGAGAGAGAACCTGTGAGTGAGAGAGAGAGAAAAACAGAAGCTGCGAGTGAGAGAGAGAGAGAAAGAGAAGATGTGAGTGAGACAGAGAGAGAAAGAGAAGCTGTGAGTGAGAGAGAGAGAAAGAGCTGTGAGTGAGAGAGAGAGAAAGAGAAGCTGTGAGTGAGTGAGAGAGAGAAAGGGAAGCTGTGAATGTGTGAGAAAGAGAGAGAGCTGTGAGTGAGAGAGAGAGAGAAAGAGAAGCTGTGAGTGAGAGAGAGAAAGAGAATCTGAGAAAGAGAGAGTGAAAGAGAAGCTGTGTGTGTGTGAGAGAGAGAAGCTGTGAGAGAGAGAGAAGCTATGAGTGAAAGAGAGAGAGAGAAAGAGAAGCTGTGAGGGAGAGAAAGAGAAAGAGAAGCTGTGAATGAGTGTGAGAGAGAAAGGGAAGCTGTGAGTGTGTGAGAAAGAGAGAGAGCTGTGAGTGAGAGAGGGAAAGAGAAGCTCTGAGTGAGAGAGAGAGAAAAAGAATCTGAGAAAGAGAGAGTGAAAGAGAAGCTGTGAGTGAGAGAGAGAGAGAAGCTGTGAGTGAGAGAGAGAATCTGTGTGTGTGAGAGAGAAAGTGAAGCTGTGAGAGAGAGATACAGAGAGAGAAAGAGAAGTATTGAGTGAGTGAGAGAGAAAGACAGTCTGGAAGTGAGAGAGAGAGAAAGAGAAGCTGTGAGTGAGTGAGAGAGAAAGGGAAGCTGTGAGAGTGAGAGAAAGAGAAGCTGTGAGTGAGAGAGAGAGAAAGAGAAGCTGTGTGTGAGACAAAGAGAGAGAAAGAGAAGCTGCGAGTGAGAGAGAGAGAAAGAGAAGCTGTGAGTGAGAGAGAGAGAGAGAGAGAAGCTATGAGTGAGAGAGAGAGAAGCTGTGAGTGAGAGAGTGAGAGAGAGAGAAAGAGAAGCTGTGAGTGAAAAAGAGAGAGAGAAAGAGAAGCTGTGTGAGAGAGAGAGAGAAAGAGAAGCTGTGTGTGTGTGAGAGAGAGAGAAGCTGTGAGTGTGAGAGAGAGAGATGCTGTGAGTGAGACAGATAGAGAAAGCGAAGCTGTGAGTGAGAGAGAGAGAAAGAGAAGCTGTGAGTGAGAGAGAGAAAGAAAGAGAAGCTGTGAGTGAGAGAGAGAGAAAAAAATAAAAGCTGTGAGTGAGAGAGAAGGAGAAGCTGTGAGTGAGTGAGAGAGAGAGAAGCTGTGAGTGAGACTAAGAGAGAAAGAGAAGCTGTGTGTGAGAGAGAGAAAGAGAAGCTGTGAGAGAGAGAGAGAAAGAGAAGCTGTGAGTGTGTGAGAAAGAGAGATGCTGTGAGTGAGAGAGAGAAGCTGTGTATGTGTGAGAGAGATATATGCTGTGAGTGAGAGAGAGAGAGAGAAATAGAAGCTGTGAGTGAGAGAGAAAGAGAAGCTGTGAGTGAGTGAGAGAGAGAGAAGCTATGTGAGAGAAATAGAGAGAGAAACAGAAGCTGTGAGTGAGAGAGAGAGAGAAAGAGAAGCTGTGAGAGAGAGTGAGAAAGAGAAGCTGTGAGTGAGAGAGAGAGAAAGCGAAGCTGTGAGTGAGACAAAGAGAGAGAAAGAGAAGCTGTGAGTGAGAGAGAGAGAGAATGAGAAGCTGTGAGTGAGAGAGAGAAAGAGAAGCTGTGAGTGAGAGAGAGAGAAAGAGAAGCTGTGAGTGAGAGAGAGAGAAAGAGAAGCTGTGAGTGAGTGAGAGAGAGAGAAAAATAGAAGCTGTGAGTGAGAGAGAAAGAGAAGCTGTGAGTGAGTGAGAGAGAGAGAAGCTGTGAGTGAAACAAAGAGAGAAAGAGAATCTGTGAGTGAGAGAGAGAGAGAAAGAGAAGCTGTGAGTGAGAGAGAGAGAAAGCGAAGCTGTGAGTGAGACAAAGAGAGAGAAAGAGAAGCTGTGAGTGAGAGAGAGAAACATAAGCTGTGAGTGAGAAAGAGAGAGAGAAAGAGAAGCTGTGAGTGAGAGAGAGAGAAAGAGAAGCTGTGAGTGAGAGAGAGAGAGAAAGAGATGCTGTGAGTGAGAGACAGAGAAAGAGAAGATGTGAGTGAGAGAGAGAGAAAGAGAAGCTGTGAGTGAGAGAGAGAGCGAAAGAGAAGCTGTGAGTGAGAGAGAGAAAAAACAGAAGATGTAAGTGAGATAGAGAGAGAAAGAGAAGCTGTGAGTGAGAGAGAGAGAGAAAGAGAAGCTGTGAGTGAGTGAGAGAGAGAAAGAGAAGCTGTAAGTGAGAGAGAGAGAAAGAGAAGCTGTGAGTGAGAGAGAGAGAAAGAAAGAAAGAGAAGCTGTGAGTGAGAGAGAGAAAGAGATGCTGTGAGTGTGAGAGAGAGAAACAGAAGCTGTGAGTGAGAGAGAGAGAGAGAAGCTGTGAGTGAGAGAGAGAGAAGTTGTGAATGAGAGAGAGAGAGAAAGAGAAGCTGTGAGCGAGAGAGAAAGGGAAGCTGTGAATGAGTGAGAGAGAGAAAGAGAAGCTGTGAGAGAGAAAGAGAGAAAGAGAAGCTGTGTGTGAGAGAGATAGAAAGAGATGCTGTGAGAGAGACAAAGAGAGAGAAAGAGAAGCTGTGAGTGAGAGAGAGAGAGAGAGAAAGAGAAGCTGTGAGAGAGAAAGAGAGAAAGAGAAGCTGTGTGTGTGTGAGAGAGAGAAACGGTGAGTGAGAGAGAGAAAGAGAAACTGTGAGTGAGTGAGTGAGAAAGAGAAGCTGTGAGTGAGAGAGAGAAGCTATGAGTGAGAGAGAGAAGCTGTGAGTGAGAGAGAGAGAGTAGCTGTGAGTGAGTGAGAGAGAGAAACAGAAGCTGCGAGTGAGAGAGAGAAAGTGAGAAAGAGAAGCTGTGAGTGAGAGAGATTAAGAGATGCTGTGAGTGAGAGAGAGAGAAACAGAAGCTGTGAGTGAGAGTGAGAGAGTCTGTGTGAGAAAGAGAGAGAGAAAGAGAAGCTGAGAGTGAGAGAGAGAGAAGCTGTGAGTGAGAGAGAGAAGTTGTGAATGAGAGAGAGAGAAAGAGAAGCTGTGAGTGAGAGAGAAAGAGAAGATGTGAGTGAGAGAGAGAGAGAAGCTGTGTGTGTGAGAGAGAGAAGCTGTGAGTGAGAGAGAGAGAGAAAGAGAAGCTGTGAGTGAGAGACAGAGAGAAAGAGAAGCTGTGAGTGAGTGAGAGAGAAAGAGAATCTTAGAAAGAGAGAGAGAAAGAGAAGCTGTGAGTGAGAGAGAAAGAGAAGCTGTGAGTGACACAGAGAGAGAGAAGCTGTGAGTGACAGAGAGAGAGAGAGAGAAAGAGATGCTGTGAGTGAGAGAGAAACAGAAGTGAGAGAGAGAGAGAGAGAAAGGGAAGCTGTGAGTGAGAGAGGGAGATAGAAGCTGTGAGTGAGAGAGAGACGGAAGGAGAATCTGTGAGTGAGTGAGAGAGAGAAGCTGTGAGTGAGAGAGGGTGAAGCTGTGAGTGAGAGAGAGATAGAAAGAGAAGCTGTGAGTGAGAGAGAGAGAAAGAAAGAGAAGCTGTGAGTGAGAGAGAGAAAGAGATGCTGTGAGTGAGAGAGAGAGAAACAGAAGCTGTGAGTGAGAGTGAGAGAGTCTGTGTGAGAAATAGAGAAAGAGAAGCTGAGAGTGAGAGAGCGAGAGAGAAGCTGTGAGTGAGAGAGAGAGAAGTTGTGAATGAGAGAGAGAGAGAAAGAGAAGCTGTGAGCGAGAGAGAAAGAGAAGCTGTGAGTGAGTGAGAGAGAGAAGCTGTAAAAGAAAGAAAGAGAGAGAGATAGAGAAGCTGTGTGTGAGAGAGAAAGAGATGCTGTGAGAGAGACAAAGAGAGGAAAAGAGAAGCTGTGAGTGAGAGAGAGAGAGAGAGAAGCTGTGAGTGAGAGAGAAAGAAAGAGAAGCTGTGAGAGAGAAAGAGAGAAAGAGAAGCTGTGTGTGTGAGAGAGAGAACTGGTGAGTGAGAGAGAGAAAGAGAAGCTGTGAGTGAGTGAGTGAGAAAGAGAAGCTGTGAGTGAGAGAGAGAGAAGCTGTGAGTGAGAGAGAAAGAAGCTGTGAGTGAGAGAGAAAGAGAAGCTGTGAGTGTGAGAGAGAGAGAAGCTGTGAGAGAGAGAGAGAGAGAAGCTGTGAGTGAGAGAGAAAGAGAATCTGAGAAAGAGAGTGTGAAAGAGAAGCTGTGAGTGAGAGAAAGAGAGAGAGAAGCTGTGAGTGAGAGAGAGAGAGAGAAAGAGAAGCTGTGAGAGAGAGAGAGAGAAAGAGAAGTTGTGAGTGAGAGAGAAAGAAAGAGAAGCTGTGAGTGAGAGAGAGAGTAAGAGAAGCTGTGAGTGAGAGAGAGAGAGAGAGAAAGAGAAGCTGTGAGTGAGAGAGAGAGGAAGAGATGCTGTGAGTGAGAGAGAGAAAGAGAAGCTGTGAGTGAGAGAGAGAGAAAGAGAAGCTGTGAGTGAGAGAGAGAGAGAGAGAAAGAAAGAGAAGCTGTGAGTGAGAGAGAGAAAAACAGAAGCTGTGAGTGAGAGAGAGAGAAAAAGAGAAGATGTGAGTGAGACAAAGAGATAGAAAGAGAAGCTGTGAGTGAGTGAGAGAGAGAAAGAGAAGCTGTGTGTGTGAGAGAGAGAAACGGTGAGTGAGAGAGAGAAAGAGAAGCTGTGAGTGAGTGAGTGAGAAAGAGAAGCTGTCAGTGAGAGAGAGAGAAGCTGTGAGTGAGAGAGAGAGAAGCTGTGAGTGAGAGAGAGAAATAGAAGCTGTGAGTGAGAGAGAAAGAGAAGCTGTGAGTGAGTGAGAGAGAGAAGCTGTGAGTGAGAGAGAGAGAGAAGCTGTGAGTGAGAGAGAGAGAGAAAGAGAATCTGAGAAAGTGTGAAAGAGAAGCTGTAAGTGAGAGAAAGAGAGAGAGATAAGCTGTGAGTGAGAGAGAGAGAAGCTGTGAGAGAGAGAAAGAGAAGCTGTGAGTGAGAGAGAGAGAGAAAGAGAAGCTGTGCGAGAGAGAGAGAAAGAGAAGCTGTGAGTGAGAGAGAGAGAGAAAGAGAAGCTGTGAGTGAGTGAGAGAGAGAAACATAAGCTGTGAGTGAGAAAGAGGGAGAGAAAGAAAGAGAAGCTGTGAGTGAGAGAGAGAGTAAGAGAAGCTGTGAGTGAGAGAGAGAGAAAGAGAAGCTGTGAGTGAGAGAGAGAGGAAGAGATGCTGTGAGTGAGAGAGAGAGAGAGAAAGAGAAGCTGTGAGTGAGAGAGAGAGAAAAACAGAAGCTGTGAGTGAGAGAGAGAGGAAGAGATGCTGTGAGTGAGAGACAGAGAAAGAGAAGCTGTGAGTTAGAGAGAGAAAAAGAGAAGCTGTGAGTGAGAGAGAGAGAGAGAGAGAGAGAGAGAGAACCTGTGAGTGAGAGAGAGAGAAAAACAGAAGCTGCGAGTGAGAGAGAGAGAGAAAGAGAAGATGTGAGTGAGACAGAGAGAGAAAGAGAAGCTGTGAGTGAGAGAGAGAGAAAGAGCTGTGAGTGAGAGAGAGAGAAAGAGAAGCTGTGAGTGAGTGAGAGAGAGAAAGGGAAGCTGTGAATGTGTGAGAAAGAGAGAGAGCTGTGAGTGAGAGAGAGAGAGAAAGAGAAGCTGTGAGTGAGAGAGAGAAAGAGAATCTGAGAAAGAGAGAGTGAAAGAGAAGCTGTGTGTGTGAGAGAGAGAGAAGCTGTGAGAGAGAGAGAAGCTATGAGTGAAAGAGAGAGAGAGAAAGAGAAGCTGTGAGGGAGAGAAAGAGAAAGAGAAGCTGTGAATGAGTGTGAGAGAGAAAGGGAAGCTGTGAGTGTGTGAGAAAGAGAGAGAGCTGTGAGTGAGAGAGGGAAAGAGAAGCTCTGAGTGAGAGAGAGAGAAAAAGAATCTGAGAAAGAGAGAGTGAAAGAGAAGCTGTGAGTGAGAGAGAGAGAGAAGCTGTGAGTGAGAGAGAGAATCTGTGTGTGAGAGAGAGAAAGTGAAGCTGTGAGAGAGAGATACAGAGAGAGAAAGAGAAGTATTGAGTGAGTGAGAGAGAAAGACAGTCTGGAAGTGAGAGAGAGAGAAAGAGAAGCTGTGAGTGAGTGAGAGAGAAAGGGAAGCTGTGAGAGTGAGAGAAAGAGAAGCTGTGAGTGAGAGAGAGAGAAAGAGAAGCTGTGTGTGAGACAAAGAGAGAGAAAGAGAAGCTGCGAGTGAGAGAGAGAGAAAGAGAAGCTGTGAGTGAGAGAGAGAGAGAGAGAGAAGCTATGTGTGAGAGAGAGAGAAGCTGTGAGTGAGAGAGTGAGAGAGAGAGAAAGAGAAGCTGTGAGTGAAAAAGAGAGAGAGAAAGAGAAGCTGTGTGAGAGAGAGAGAGAAAGAGAAGCTGTGTGTGTGTGAGAGAGAGAGAAGCTGTGAGTGTGAGAGAGAGAGATGCTGTGAGTGAGACAGATAGAGAAAGCGAAGCTGTGAGTGAGAGAGAGAGAAAGAGAAGCTGTGAGTGAGAGAGAGAAAGAAAGAGAAGCTGTGAGTGAGAGAGAGAGAAAAAAATAAAAGCTGTGAGTGAGAGAGAAGGAGAAGCTGTGAGTGAGTGAGAGAGAGAGAAGCTGTGAGTGAGACTAAGAGAGAAAGAGAAGCTGTGTGTGAGAGAGAGAAAGAGAAGCTGTGAGAGAGAGAGAGAAAGAGAAGCTGTGAGTGTGTGAGAAAGAGAGATGCTGTGAGTGAGAGAGAGAAGCTGTGTATGTGTGAGAGAGATATATGCTGTGAGTGAGAGAGAGAGAGAGAAATAGAAGCTGTGAGTGAGAGAGAAAGAGAAGCTGTGAGTGAGTGAGAGAGAGAGAAGCTATGTGAGAGAAATAGAGAGAGAAACAGAAGCTGTGAGTGAGAGAGAGAGAGAAAGAGAAGCTGTGAGAGAGAGTGAGAAAGAGAAGCTGTGAGTGAGAGAGAGAGAAAGCGAAGCTGTGAATGAGACAAAGAGAGAGAAAGAGAAGCTGTGAGTGAGAGAGAGAGAGAATGAGAAGCTGTGAGTGAGAGAGAGAAAGAGAAGCTGTGAGTGAGAGAGAGAGAAAGAGAAGCTGTGAGTGAGAGAGA
The DNA here is from genome assembly GCA_035047345.1 of Bradypodion ventrale. Classification (NCBI taxonomy): domain Eukaryota; kingdom Metazoa; phylum Chordata; class Lepidosauria; order Squamata; family Chamaeleonidae; genus Bradypodion; species Bradypodion ventrale. The sequence goes on from JAWDJE010000001.1 coordinate 228,349,880, forward strand.
GAGAAAGAGAAGCTGTGAGTGAGTGAGAGAGAGAGAAAAATAGAAGCTGTGAGTGAGAGAGAAAGAGAAGCTGTGAGTGAGTGAGAGAGAGAGAAGCTGTGAGTGAAACAAAGAGAGAAAGAGAATCTGTGAGTGTGAGAGAGAGAGAAAGAGAAGCTGTGAGTGAGAGAGAGAGAAAGCGAAGCTGTGAGTGAGACAAAGAGAGAGAAAGAGAAGCTGTGAGTGAGAGAGAGAGAGAAAGAGAACCTGTGAGTGAGAGAGAGAAAGAGAAGCTGTGAGTGAGTGAGAGAGAGAAAGAGAAGCTGTGAGTGAGAGAGAGAGAGAAAGAGAAGCTGTGAGTGAGTGAGAGAGAGAGAAAAATAGAAGCTGTGAGTGAGAGAGAAAGAGAAGCTGTGAGAGAGTGAGAGAGAGAGAAGCTGTGAGTGAGGCAAAGAGAGAAAGAGAATCTGTGAGTGAGAGAGAGAGAGAAAGAGAAGCTGTGAGTGAGAGAGAGAGAAAGCGAAGCTGTGAGAGAGAGAGAGAGAGAAGCTGTGAGTGAGAGAGAAAGAGAAGCTGTGAGTGAGTGAGAGAGAGAGAGAAGCTGTGATTGAGACAAAGAGAGAAAGAGAAGCTGTGTGTGTGAGAGAGAAAGAGAAGCTGTGAGTGAGAGAGAGAAAGAGAAGCTGTGAGTGAGAGAGAGAGAAAGAGAAGCTGTGAGTGAGTGAGAGAGAGAGAAAAATAGAAGCTGTGAGTGAGAGAGAAAGAGAAGCTGTGAGTGAGTGAGAGAGAGAGAAGCTGTGAGTGAGACAAAGAGAGAAAGAGAATCTGTGAGTGAGAGAGAGAGAGAAAGAGAAGCTGTGAGTGAGAGAGAGAGAGAAAGCGAAGCTGTGAGTGAGAGAGAGAGAGAGAAGCTGTGAGTGAGAGAGAAAGAGAAGCTGTGAGTGAGTGAGAGAGAGAGAAGCTGTGAGTGAGACAAAGAGAGAAAGAGAAGCTGTGTGTGTGAGAGAGAAAGAGAAGCTGTGAGAGAGAGAGAGAAAGAGAAGCTGTGAGTGAGAGAGAGAGAGAAAGAGAAGCTGTGAGTGAGAGAGAGAAAGAGAAGCTGTGAGTGAGTGAGAGAGAGAAAGAGAAGCTGTGAGTGAGAGAGAGAGAAAGAGAAGCTGTGAGTGAGAGAGAGAGAGAAAGAGAAGCTGTGTGTGTGAGAGAGGAAGAGAAGCTGTGATTGAGAGAGAGAGAAGAGAAGCTGTGAGTGAGAGAGAGAGAGAAAGAGATGCTTTGAGTGAGAGAGAGAGAAACAGAAGCTGTGAGTGAGAAAGAGAGAAAGAAAGTCTGTGTGAGAAAGAGAGAAAGAGAGAAAGAGAAGCTGTGAGTGTGAGAGAGAAGCTGTGAGTGAGAGAGAGAGAAGCTGTGAGTGAGAGAGAGAGAAATAGAAGCTGTGAGTGAGAGAGAAAGAGAAGCTGTGAGTGAGTGAGAGAGAAAGAAGCTGTGAGTGAGAGAGAGAGAGAGAGAAGCTGTGAGTGAGAGAGAGAGAAAGAGAATCTGAGAAAGAGAGTGTGAAAGAGAAGCTGTGAGTAAGAGAGAGAGAGAGAGAAGCTGTGAGTGAGAGAGAGAGAAGCTGTGTGTGAGAGAGAGAAAGAGAAGCTGTGAGTGAGAGAGAGAGAAAGAGAAGCTGTGAGTGAGAGAGAGAGAAACATAAGCTGTGAGTGAGAAAGAGAGAGAGAGAGAAAGAGAAGCTGTGAGTGAGAGAGAGAGTAAGAGAAGCTGTGAGTGAGAGAGAGAGGAAGAGATGCTGTGAGTGAGAGAGAGAGAGAAAGAGAAGCTGTGAGTGAGAGAAAGAGAAAGGGAAGCTTTGGGTGAGAGAGAGAGAGAAAGAGAAGCTGTGAGTGAGAGAGAGAAAAAAACAGAAGCTGTGAGTGAGAGAGAGAGAGAGAAGAAGTGAGTGAGACAAAGAGAGAGAAAGAGAAGCTGTGAGTGAGAGAGAGAGAGAAAGAGCTGTGAGTGAGAGAGAGAGAGAAAGAGAAGCTGTGAGTGAGTGACAGAGAGAAAGAGAAGCTGTGAGTGAGGGAGAGAGAAAGAGAAGCTGTGAGTGAGTGAGAGAGAGAAAGGGAAGCTGTGAGTGTGTGAGAAAGAGAGAGAGCTGTGAGTGAGAGACAGAGAGAGTAAGAGAAGCTGTGAGTGAGTGAGAGAGAGACAGAAGCTGTGAGTGAGAGCGAGAAGCTGTGAATGAGAGAGAGAGAGAAAGAGAAGCTGTGAGCGAGAGAGAAGGAGAAGCTGTGAGTGAGTGAGAGAGAGAAGCTGTAAGTGAGAGAAAGAGAGAGAGAAAGAGAAGCTGTGAGTGAGAGAGAGAAACAGATGCTGTGAGAGAGACAAAGAGAGAGAAAGAGAAGCTGTGAGTGTGAGAGAGAGAGAAGCTGTGAGTGAGAGAGAGAGAAAAAGAAGCTGTGAGAGAGACAGAGAAAGAGAAGCTGTGAGTGAGAGAGAGAGAAACAGAAGCTGTGAGTGAGAGAGAGAGAGTGTCCGTGTGAGAAAGAGAGAGTGAAAGAGAAGCTGTGAGTGAGTGAGAGAGAGAGAAGCTGTGAGTGAGAGAGAGAGAGAAGCTGTGAATGAGAGAGAGAGAGAAAGAGAAGCTGTGAGCGAGAGAGAAGGAGACACTGTGAGTGAGTGTGAGAGAGAAGCTGTAAGTGAGAGAAAGAGAGAGAGAAAGAGAAGCTGTGAGTGAGAGAGAGAGAAAGAGATGCTGTGAGAGAGACAAAGAGAGAGAAAGAGAAGCTGTGAGTGAGAGAGAGAGAGAAGCTGTGAGTGAGAGAAAGAAAGAAAGAGAAGCTGTGAGAGTGAGAGAGAAAGAGAAGCTGTGTGTGAGAGAGACAGAGAAACTGTGAGTGAGAGAGAGAAAAAGAAACTGTGAGTGAGTGAGTGAGAAAGAGAAGCTGTGAGTGAGAGAGAGAGATGCTGTGAGTGTGAGAGACGCTGTGAGAGAGAGAGAAAGAGATGCTGTGAGTGAAAGAGAGAGAGAAAGAGAAGCTGTGAGTGAGAGAGAGAGAAAGAGAAGCTGTGAGTGAGAGAGAGAGAGAAAGAGAAGCTGTGTGTGTGAGAGAGGAAGAGAAGCTGTGATTGAGAGAGAGAGAAGAGAAGCTGTGAGTGAGAGAGAGAGAGAAAGAGATGCTTTGAGTGAGAGAGAGAGAAACAGAAGCTGTGAGTGAGAAAGAGAGAAAGAAAGTCTGTGTGAGAAAGAGAGAAAGAGAGAAAGAGACGCTGTGAGTGTGAGAGAGAAGCTGTGAGTGAGAGAGAGAGAAGCTGTGAGTGAGAGAGAGAGAAATAGAAGCTGTGAGTGAGAGAGAAAGAGAAGCTGTGAGTGAGTGAGAGAGAAAGAAGCTGTGAGTGAGAGAGAGAGAGAGAAGCTGTGAGTGAGAGAGAGAGAAAGAGAATCTGAGAAAGAGAGTGTGAAAGAGAAGCTGTGAGTAAGAGAGAGAGAGAGAGAAGCTGTGAGTGAGAGAGAGAGAAGCTGTGTGTGAGAGAGAGAAAGAGAAGCTGTGAGTGAGAGAGAGAGAAAGAGAAGCTGTGAGTGAGAGAGAGAGAAACATAAGCTGTGAGTGAGAAAGAGAGAGAGAGAGAAAGAGAAGCTGTGAGTGAGAGAGAGAGTAAGAGAAGCTGTGAGTGAGAGAGAGAGGAAGAGATGCTGTGAGTGAGAGAGAGAGAGAAAGAGAAGCTGTGAGTGAGAGAAAGAGAAAGGGAAGCTTTGGGTGAGAGAGAGAGAGAAAGAGAAGCTGTGAGTGAGAGAGAGAAAAAAACAGAAGCTGTGAGTGAGAGAGAGAGAGAGAAGAAGTGAGTGAGACAAAGAGAGAGAAAGAGAAGCTGTGAGTGAGAGAGAGAGAGAAAGAGCTGTGAGTGAGAGAGAGAGAGAAAGAGAAGCTGTGAGTGAGTGACAGAGAGAAAGAGAAGCTGTGAGTGAGGGAGAGAGAAAGAGAAGCTGTGAGTGAGTGAGAGAGAGAAAGGGAAGCTGTGAGTGTGTGAGAAAGAGAGAGAGCTGTGAGTGAGAGACAGAGAGAGTAAGAGAAGCTGTGAGTGAGTGAGAGAGAGACAGAAGCTGTGAGTGAGAGCGAGAAGCTGTGAATGAGAGAGAGAGAGAAAGAGAAGCTGTGAGCGAGAGAGAAGGAGAAGCTGTGAGTGAGTGAGAGAGAGAAGCTGTAAGTGAGAGAAAGAGAGAGAGAAAGAGAAGCTGTGAGTGAGAGAGAGAAACAGATGCTGTGAGAGAGACAAAGAGAGAGAAAGAGAAGCTGTGAGTGAGAGAGAGAGAGAAGCTGTGAGTGAGAGAGAGAGAAAAAGAAGCTGTGAGAGAGACAGAGAAAGAGAAGCTGTGAGTGAGAGAGAGAGAAACAGAAGCTGTGAGTGAGAGAGAGAGAGTGTCCGTGTGAGAAAGAGAGAGTGAAAGAGAAGCTGTGAGTGAGTGAGAGAGAGAGAAGCTGTGAGTGAGAGAGAGAGAGAAGCTGTGAATGAGAGAGAGAGAGAAAGAGAAGCTGTGAGCGAGAGAGAAGGAGACACTGTGAGTGAGTGTGAGAGAGAAGCTGTAAGTGAGAGAAAGAGAGAGAGAAAGAGAAGCTGTGAGTGAGAGAGAGAGAAAGAGATGCTGTGAGAGAGACAAAGAGAGAGAAAGAGAAGCTGTGAGTGAGAGAGAGAGAGAAGCTGTGAGTGAGAGAAAGAAAGAAAGAGAAGCTGTGAGAGTGAGAGAGAAAGAGAAGCTGTGTGTGTGAGAGACAGAGAAACTGTGAGTGAGAGAGAGAAAAAGAAACTGTGAGTGAGTGAGTGAGAAAGAGAAGCTGTGAGTGAGAGAGAGCTGCTGTGAGTGTGAGAGACGCTGTGAGAGAGAGAGAAAGAGATGCTGTGAGTGAAAGAGAGAGAGAAAGAGAAGCTGTGAGTGAGAGAGAGAGAAAGAGAAGCTGTGAGTGAGAGAGAGAGAGAAAGAGAAGCTGTGTGTGTGAGAGAGGAAGAGAAGCTGTGATTGAGAGAGAGAGAAGAGAAGCTGTGAGTGAGAGAGAGAGAGAAAGAGATGCTTTGAGTGAGAGAGAGAGAAACAGAAGCTGTGAGTGAGAAAGAGAGAAAGAAAGTCTGTGTGAGAAAGAGAGAAAGAGAGAAAGAGAAGCTGTGAGTGTGAGAGAGAAGCTGTGAGTGAGAGAGAGAGAAGCTGTGAGTGAGAGAGAGAGAAATAGAAGCTGTGAGTGAGAGAGAAAGAGAAGCTGTGAGTGAGTGAGAGAGAAAGAAGCTGTGAGTGAGAGAGAGAGAGAGAAGCTGTGAGTGAGAGAGAGAGAAAGAGAATCTGAGAAAGAGAGTGTGAAAGAGAAGCTGTGAGTAAGAGAGAGAGAGAGAGAAGCTGTGAGTGAGAGAGAGAGAAGCTGTGTGTGAGAGAGAGAAAGAGAAGCTGTGAGTGAGAGAGAGAGAAAGAGAAGCTGTGAGTGAGAGAGAGAGAAACATAAGCTGTGAGTGAGAAAGAGAGAGAGAGAGAAAGAGAAGCTGTGAGTGAGAGAGAGAGTAAGAGAAGCTGTGAGTGAGAGAGAGAGGAAGAGATGCTGTGAGTGAGAGAGAGAGAGAAAGAGAAGCTGTGAGTGAGAGAAAGAGAAAGGGAAGCTTTGGGTGAGAGAGAGAGAGAAAGAGAAGCTGTGAGTGAGAGAGAGAAAAAAACAGAAGCTGTGAGTGAGAGAGAGAGAGAGAAGAAGTGAGTGAGACAAAGAGAGAGAAAGAGAAGCTGTGAGTGAGAGAGAGAGAGAAAGAGCTGTGAGTGAGAGAGAGAGAGAAAGAGAAGCTGTGAGTGAGTGACAGAGAGAAAGAGAAGCTGTGAGTGAGGGAGAGAGAAAGAGAAGCTGTGAGTGAGTGAGAGAGAGAAAGGGAAGCTGTGAGTGTGTGAGAAAGAGAGAGAGCTGTGAGTGAGAGAGAGAGAGTAAGAGAAGCTGTGAGTGAGTGAGAGAGAGACAGAAGCTGTGAGTGAGAGCGAGAAGCTGTGAATGAGAGAGAGAGAGAAAGAGAAGCTGTGAGCGAGAGAGAAGGAGAAGCTGTGAGTGAGTGAGAGAGAGAAGCTGTAAGTGAGAGAAAGAGAGAGAGAAAGAGAAGCTGTGAGTGAGAGAGAGAAACAGATGCTGTGAGAGAGACAAAGAGAGAGAAAGAGAAGCTGTGAGTGAGAGAGAGAGAGAAGCTGTGAGTGAGAGAGAGAGAAAAAGAAGCTGTGAGAGAGACAGAGAAAGAGAAGCTGTGAGTGAGAGAGAGAGAAACAGAAGCTGTGAGTGAGAGAGAGAGAGTGTCCGTGTGAGAAAGAGAGAGTGAAAGAGAAGCTGTGAGTGAGTGAGAGAGAGAGAAGCTGTGAGTGAGAGAGAGAGAGAAGCTGTGAATGAGAGAGAGAGAGAAAGAGAAGCTGTGAGCGAGAGAGAAGGAGACACTGTGAGTGAGTGTGAGAGAGAAGCTGTAAGTGAGAGAAAGAGAGAGAGAAAGAGAAGCTGTGAGTGAGAGAGAGAGAAAGAGATGCTGTGAGAGAGACAAAGAGAGAGAAAGAGAAGCTGTGAGTGAGAGAGAGAGAGAAGCTGTGAGTGAGAGAAAGAAAGAAAGAGAAGCTGTGAGAGTGAGAGAGAAAGAGAAGCTGTGTGTGTGAGAGACAGAGAAACTGTGAGTGAGAGAGAGAAAAAGAAACTGTGAGTGAGTGAGTGAGAAAGAGAAGCTGTGAGTGAGAGAGAGATGCTGTGAGTGTGAGAGACGCTGTGAGAGAGAGAGAAAGAGATGCTGTGAGTGAAAGAGAGAGAGAAAGAGAAGCTGTGAGTAAGAGAGAGAGAGAAAGAGAAGCTGGGAGTGAGTGAGAGAGAGAAAGGGAAGCTTTGAGTGTGTGTGTGAGAGAGAGAGCTGTGAGTGAGAGAGAGAGAAAAAGAGAAGCTGTATGTGTGTGAGAGAGAGAAAGAGAAGCTGTGAGTGAGAGAGAGAGAAAGAGATTCTGAGACAGAGAGTGTGAAAGACAAGCTGTGAGTGAGAGAGAGAGAGAGAAGCTGTGAGTGAGAGAGCGAGAGAAAGAGAAGCTGTGAGTGAGAGAGAGAAAGAGAATCTGAGAAAGAGAGTGTGAAAGAGAAGCTGTGAGTGAGAGAGACAGAGAGAAGCTGTGAGTTAGAGAGAGACAGAAAGAGAAGCTGTGAGTGAGAGAGAGAGAAAGAGAAGCTGTGAGTGGGAGAGAGAGAGAGAGAAAGAGAAGCTGTGAGTGAGAGAGGGAAAGTGAAGCTGAGAAAGAGAGAGTGAAAGAGAAGCTGTGAGTGAGAGAGAGAGAAGCTGTGAGTGAGAGAGAGAGAAGCTGTGAATGAGAGAGAGAGAGAAAGAGAAGCTGTGAGTGAGAGAGAGAGAAGGAGAAGCTGTGAGTGAGGGAGAGAGGAAAGCTGTAAGTGTGAGAAAGAGAGAGAAATAGAAGCTATGAGTGAGAGAGAAAGAGATGCTGTGAGAGAGACAAAGAGAGAGAAAGGGAAGCTGTTAGTGAGAGAGAGAGAGAAGCTGTGAGTGAGAGAGAGAGAAAGAGAAGCTGTGAGAGAGAGACAGAGAAAGAGAAGCTGTGAGTGAGAGAGAGAAACAGAAGCTGTGAGTGTGAGAGAGAGAGAGTCTGTGTGAGAAAGAGAGAGTGAAAGAGAAGCTGTGAGTGAGAGAGAGAGAGAGAAGATGTGAGTGAGAGAGAGAGAAGCTGTGAATGAGAGAGAGAGAGAAGCTGCGAGCGAGAGAGAAGGAGAAGCTGTGAGTGAGTGTGAGAGAGAAGCTGTAAGTGAGAGAAAGAGAGAGAGAAAGAGAAGCTTTGAGTAAGAGAAAGAGATGCTGTGAGAGAGACAAAGAGAGAGAAAGAGAAGCTGTGAGTGAGAGAGAGAGAGAGAAGCTGTGAGTGAGAGAGAGAGAGAAAGAGAAGCTGTGTGTGTGAGAGAGAGAAGCTGTGAGTGTGAGAGAGAAGCTGTGAGTGAAAGAGAGAGAGAGAAAGGGAAGCTTTCAGTGTGTGTGTGAGAGAGAAAGCTGTGAGTGAGAGAGAGAAAAAGAGAAGCTGTATGTGAGAGAGAGAGAGAGAGAAAGAGAAGCAGTGAGTGTGAGAGAGAGAAAGAGATTCTGAGAAAGAGAGTGTGAAAGACAAGCTGTGAGTGAGAGAGAGAGAAGCTGTGAGTGAGAGAGAGAGAAGCTGTGAGTGAGAGAGAGAGAAAGAGAAGCTGTGAGTGAGAGAGAGAAAGAGAATCTGAGAAAGAGAGTGTGAAAGAGAAGCTGTGAGTGAGAGAGAGAGAGAAGCTGTGAGTGAGAGAGAGAGAAGCTGTGAGTGAGAGAGAGAGAGAGAGAAAGAGAAGCTGTGAGTGAGAGAGAGAAGGAGAAGCTGTGAGTGAGAGAGAGAAACATAAGCTGTGAGTGAGAAAGAGAGAGAGAAAGAGAAGCTGTGAGTGAGAGAGAGAGAGAAAGAGAAGCTGTGAGTGAGAGAGAGAGAGAAAGAGATGCTGTGAGTGAGAGACAGAGAAAGAGAAGCTGTGAGTGAGAGAGAGAGAAAGAGAAGCTGTGAGTGAGAGAGAGAGAGAGCGAAAGAGAAGCTGTGAGTGAGAGAGAGAAAAAACAGAAGATGTAAGTGAGATAGAGAGAGAAAGAGAAGCTGTGAGTGAGAGAGAGAGAGAAAGAGAAGCTGTGAGTGAGTGAGAGAGAGAGAAAGAGAAGCTGTGAGTGAGAGAGAGAGAAAGAGAAGCTGTGAGTGAGAGAGAGAGAGAGAAAGAGAAGCTGTGAGTGAGAGAGAGAAAAAACAGAAGATGTGAGTGAGATAGAGAGAGAAAGATAAGCTGTGAGTGAGAGAGAGAGAGAGAAAGAGAAGCTGTGAGTGAGTGAGAGAGAGAAAGAGAAGCTGTGAGTGAGAGAGAGTGAGTGAGAGAGAGAGAAAGAGAAGCTGTGAGTGAGAGAGAGAGAGAAAGAGAATCTGAGAAAGAGAGTGTGAAAGAGAAGCTGTGAGTGAGAGAGAGAGAGAAGCTGTGAGTGAGAGAGAGAAGCTGTGAGTGAGAGAGAGAGAGAGAGAAAGAGAAGCTGTGAGTGAGAGAGAGAAGGAGAAGCTGTGAGTGAGAGAGAGAAACATAAGCTGTGAGTGAGAAAGAGAGAGAGAGAAAGAGAAGCTGTGAGTGAGAGAGAAAGAGAAGCTGTGAGTGAGAGAGAGAGAGAAAGAGATGCTGTGAGTGAGAGACAGAGAAAGAGAAGCTGTGAGTGAGAGAGAGAGAAAGAGAAGCTGTGAGTGAGAGAGAGAGAGAGAGAAAGAGAAGCTGTGAGTGAGAGAGAGAGAAGGAGAAGCTGTGAGTGAGAGAGGAAAGCTGTAAGTGCGAGAAAGAGAGAGAAATAGAAGCTATGAGTGAGAGAGAAAGAGATGCTGTGAGAGAGACAAACAGAGAGAAAGGGAAGCTGTTAGTGAGAGAGAGAGAGAAGCTGTGAGTGTGAGAGAGAGAAAGAGAAGCTGTGAGAGAGAGACAGAGAAAGAGAAGCTGTGAGTGAGAGAGAGAAACAGAAGCTATGAGTGTGAGAGAGAGAGAGTCTGTGTGAGAAAGAGAGAGTGAAAGAGAAGCTGTGAGTGAGAGAGCGAGAGAGAAGCTGTGAGTGAGAGAGAGAGAAGTTGTGAATGAGAGAGAGAGAGAAAGAGAAGCTGTGAGCGAGAGAGAAAGAGAAGCTGTGAGTGAGTGAGAGAGAGAGAAGCTGTAAAAGAAAGAAAGAGAGAGAGATAGAGAAGCTGTGAGTGAGAGAGAAAGAGATGCTGTGAGAGAGACAAAGAGAGAAAAAGAGAAGCTGTGAGTGAGAGAGAGAGAGAGAGAAGCTGTGAGTGAGAGAGAAAGAAAGAGAAGCTGTGAGAGAGAAAGAGAGAAAGAGAAGCTGTGTGTGTGAGAGAGAGAACTGGTGAGTGAGAGAGAGAAAGAGAAACTGTGAGTGAGTGAGTGAGAAAGAGAAGCTGTGAGTGAGAGAGAGAGAAGCTGTGAGTGAGAGAGAAAGAAGCTGTGAGTGAGAGAGAAAGAGAAGCTGTGAGTGTGAGAGAGAGAGAAGCTGTGAGAGAGAGAGAGAGAGAGAAGCTGTGAGTGAGAGAGAAAGAGAATCTGAGAAAGAGAGTGTGAAAGAGAAGCTGTGAGTGAGAGAAAGAGAGAGAGAAGCTGTGAGTGAGAGAGAGAGAGAAAGAGAAGCTGTGAGAGAGAGAGAGAGAAAGAGAAGTTGTGAGTGATAGAGAAAGAAAGAGAAGCTGTGAGTGAGAGAGAGAAACATAAGCTGTGAGTGAGAAAGAGAGAGAGAAAGAAAGAGAAGCTGTGAGTGAGAGAGAGAGTAAGAGAAGCTGTGAGTGAGAGAGAGAAAGAGAGAAAGAGAAGCTGTGAGTGAGAGAGAGAGGAAGAGATGCTGTGAGTGAGAGAGAGAAAGAGAAGCTGTGAGTGAGAGAGAGAGAAATAGAAGCTGTGAGTGAGAGAGAGAGAGAGAGAAAGAAAGAGAAGCTGTGAGTGAGAGAGAGAAAAACAGAAGCTGTGAGTGAGAGAGAGAGAAAAAGAGAAGATGTGAGTGAGACAAAGAGATAGAAAGAGAAGCTGTGAGTGAGTGAGAGAGAGAAAGAGAAGCTGTGTGTGTGAGAGAGAGAAACGGTGAGTGAGAGAGAGAAAGAGAAGCTGTGAGTGAGTGAGTGAGTGAGAAAGAGAAGCTGTCAGTGAGAGAGAGAGAAGCTGTGAGTGAGAGAGAGAGAAGCTGTGAGTGTGAGAGAGAAATAGAAGCTGTGAGTGAGAGAGAAAGAGAAGCTGTGAGTGAGTGAGAGAGAGAAGCTGTGAGTGAGAGAGAGGGAAGCTGTGAGTGAGTGAGAGAGAGAAAGAGAATCTGAGAAAGTGTGAAAGAGAAGCTGTAAGTGAGAGAAAGAGAGAGAGATAAGCTGTGAGTGAGAGAGAGAGAAGCTGTGAGAGAGAGAAAGAGAAGCTGTGAGTGAGAGAGAGAGAGAAAGAGAAGCTGTGCGAGAGAGAGAGAAAGAGAAGCTGTGAGTGAGAGAGAGAGAGAAAGAGAAGCTGTGAGTGAGTGAGAGAGAGAAACATAAGCTGTCAGTGAAAGAGAGAGAAGCTGTGAGTGAGAGAGAGAGAAGCTGTGAGTGAGAGAGAGAAATAGAAGCTGTGAGTGAGAGAGAAAGAGAAGCTGTGAGTGAGTGAGAGAGAGAAGCTGTGAGTGAGAGAGAGAGAAGCTGTGAGTGAGTGAGAGAGAGAAAGAGAATCTGAGAAAGTGTGAAAGAGAAGCTGTAAGTGAGAGAAAGAGAGAGAGATAAGCTGTGAGTGAGAGAGAGAGAAGCTGTGAGAGAGAGAAAGAGAAGCTGTGAGTGAGAGAGAGAGAGAGAGAAGCTGTGCGAGAGAGAGAGTAAGAGAAGCTGTGAGTGAGAGAGAGAGAAAGAGAAGCTGTGAGTGAGAGAGAGAGGAAGAGATGCTGTGAGTGAGAGAAAGAGAAAGAGAAGCTGTGAGTGAGAGAGAGAGAGAGAAAGAGAAGCTGTGAGTGAGAGAGAGAGAAAAACAGAAGCTGTGAGTGAGAGAGAGAGGAAGAGATGCTGTGAGTGAGAGACAGAGAAAGAGAAGCTGTGAGTTAGAGAGAGATAAAGAGAAGCTGTGAGTGAGAGAGAGAGAGAGAGAGAGAGAGAGAGAACCTGTGAGTGAGAGAGAGAGAAAAACAGAAGCTGCGAGTGAGAGAGAGAGAGAAAGAGAAGTTGTGAGTGAGACAGAGAGAGAAAGAGAAGCTGTGAGTGAGAGAGAGAGAAAGAGCTGTGAGTGAGAGAGAGAGAAAGAGAAGCTGTGAGTGAGTGAGAGAGAGAAAAGGAAGCTGTGAATGTGTGAGAAAGAGAGAGAGCTGTGAGTGAGAGAGAGAGAGAAAGAGAAGCTGTGAGTGAGAGAGAGAAAGAGAATCTGAGAAAGAGAGAGTGAAAGAGAAGCTGTGTGTGTGTGAGAGAGAGAAGCTGTGAGAGAGAGAGAAGCTATGAGTGAGAGAGAGAGAGTAAGATGCTGTGAGTGAAAGAGAGAGAGAGAAAGAGAAGCTGTGAGTGAGAGAAAGAGAAAGAGAAGCTGTGAATGAGTGTGAGAGAGAAAGGGAAGCTGTGAGTGTGTGAGAAAGAGAGAGAGCTGTGAGTGAGAGAGGGAAAGAGAAGCTCTGAGTGAGAGAGAGAGAAAGAGAATCTGAGAAAGAGAGAGTGAAAGAGAAGCTGTGAGTGAGAGAGAGAGAGAAGCTGTGAGTGAGAGAGAGAATCTGTGTGTGTGAGAGAGAAAGTGAAGCTGTGAGAGAGAGATACAGAGAGAGAAAGAGAAGTATTGAGTGAGTGAGAGAGAAAGACAGTCTGGAAGTGAGAGAGAGAGAAAGAGAAGCTGTGAGTGAGTGAGAGAGAAAGGGAAGCTGTGAGAGTGAGAGAAAGAGAAGCTGTGAGTGAGAGAGAGAGAAAGAGAAGCTGTGTGTGAGACAAAGAGAGAGAAAGAGAAGCTGCGAGTGAGAGAGAGAGAGAAAGAGAAGCTGTGAGTGAGAGAGAGAGAGAGAGAAGCTATGAGTGAGAGAGAGAGAAGCTGTGAGTGAGAGAGTGAGAGAGAGAGAAAGAGAAGCTGTGAGTGAAAAAGAGAGAGAGAAAGAGAAGCTGTGTGAGAGAGAGAGAGAAAGAGAAGCTGTGTGTGTGAGAGAGAGAGAGAAGCTGTGAGTGTGAGAGAGAGAGATGCTGTGAGTGAGACAGATAGAGAAAGCGAAGCTGTGAGTGAGAGAGAGAGAAAGAGAAGCTGTGAGTGAGAGAGAGAAAGAAAGAGAAGCTGTGAGTGAGAGAGAGAGAAAAAAATAAAAGCTGTGAGTGAGAGAGAAGGAGAAGCTGTGAGTGAGTGAGAGAGAGAGAAGCTGTGAGTGAGACTAAGAGAGAAAGAGAAGCTGTGTGTGTGAGAGAGAAAGAGAAGCTGTGAGAGAGAGAGAGAAAGAGAAGCTGTGAGTGTGTGAGAAAGAGAGATGCTGTGAGTGAGAGAGAGAAGCTGTGTATGTGTGAGAGATATATATGCTGTGAGTGAGAGAGAGAGAGAGAAATAGAAGCTGTGAGTGAGAGAGAAAGAGAAGCTGTGAGTGAGTGAGAGAGAGAGAAGCTATGTGAGAGAAATAGAGAGAGAAACAGAAGCTGTGAGTGAGAGAGAGAGAGAAAGAGAAGCTGTGAGAGAGAGTGAGAAAGAGAAGCTGTGAGTGAGAGAGAGAGAAAGCGAAGCTGTGAGTGAGACAAAGAGAGAGAAAGAGAAGCTGTGAGTGAGAGAGAGAGAGAATGAGAAGCTGTGAGTGAGAGAGAGAAAGAGAAGCTGTGAGTGAGAGAAAGAGAAGCTGTGAGTGAGAGAGAGAGAGAAAGAGAAGCTGTGAGTGAGTGAGAGAGAGAAGCTGTGAGTGAGTGAGAGAGAGAGAAGCTGTGAGTGAAACAAAGAGAGAAAGAGAATCTGTGAGTGAGAGAGAGAGAGAAAGAGAAGCTGTGAGTGAGAGAGAGAGAAAGCGAAGCTGTGAGTGAGACAAAGAGAGAGAAAGAGAAGCTGTGAGTGAGAGAGAGAGAGAAAGAGAACCTGTGAGTGAGAGAGAGAAAGAGAAGCTGTGAGTGAGTGAGAGAGAGAAAGAGAAGCTGTGAGTGAGAGAGAGAGAGAAAGAGAAGCTGTGAGTGAGTGAGAGAGAGAGAAAAATAGAAGCTGTGAGTGAGAGAGAAAGAGAAGCTGTGAGTGAGTGAGAGAGAGAGAAGCTGTGAGTGAGACAAAGAGAGAAAGAGAATCTGTGAGTGAGAGAGAGAGAGAAAGAGAAGCTGTGAGTGAGAGAGAGAGAAAGCGAAGCTGTGAGTGAGAGAGAGAGAGAGAAGCTGTGAGTGAGAGAGAAAGAGAAGCTGTGAGTGAGTGAGAGAGAGAGAGAAGCTGTGAGTGAGACAAAGAGAGAAAGAGAAGCTGTGTGTGTGAGAGAGAAAGAGAAGCTGTGAGTGAGAGAGAGAAAGAGAAGCTGTGAGTGAGAGAGAGAGAGAAAGAGAAGCTGTGAGTGAGTGAGAGAGAGAGAAAAATAGAAGCTGTGAGTGAGAGAGAAAGAGAAGCTGTGAGTGAGTGAGAGAGAGAGAAGCTGTGAGTGAGACAAAGAGAGAAAGAGAATCTGTGAGTGAGAGAGAGAGAGAAAGAGAAGCTGTGAGTGAGAGAGAGAGAGAAAGCGAAGCTGTGAGTGAGAGTGAGAGAGAGAAGCTGTGAGTGAGAGAGAAAGAGAAGCTGTGAGTGAGTGAGAGAGAGAGAAGCTGTGAGTGAGACAAAGAGAGAAAGAGAAGCTGTGTGTGTGAGAGAGAAAGAGAAGCTGTGAGAGAGAGAGAAAGAGAAGCTGTGAGTGAGAGAGAGAGAGAAAGAGAAGCTGTGAGTGAGAGAGAGAAAGAGAAGCTGTGAGTGAGTGAGAGAGAGAAAGAGAAGCTGTGAGTGAGAGAGAGAGAAAGAGAAGCTGTGAGTGAGAGAGAGAGAGAAAGAGAAGCTGTGTGTGTGAGAGAGGAAGAGAAGCTGTGATTGAGAGAGAGAGAAGAGAAGCTGTGAGTGAGAGAGAGAAAGAGATGCTTTGAGTGAGAGAGAGAGAAACAGAAGCTGTGAGTGAGAAAGAGAGAAAGAAAGTCTGTGTGAGAAAGAGAGAAAGAGAGAAAGAGAAGCTGTGAGTGTGAGAGAGAAGCTGTGAGTGAGAGAGAGAGAAGCTGTGAGTGAGAGAGAGAGAAATAGAAGCTGTGAGTGAGAGAGAAAGAGAAGCTGTGAGTGAGTGAGAGAGAAAGAATCTGTGAGTGAGAGAGAGAGAGAGAGAAGCTGTGAGTGAGAGAGAAAGAAGCTGTGTGTGAGAGAGAGAGAAAGAGAAGCTGTGAGTGAGAGAGAGAGAAAGAGAAGCTGTGAGTGAGAGAGAGAGAAACATAAGCTGTGAGTGAGAAAGAGAGAGGAAGAGATGCTGTGAGTGAGAGAGAGAGAGAAAGAGAAGCTGTGAGTGAGAGAAAGAGAAAGGGAAGCTTTGGGTGAGAGAGAGAGAAAGAGAAGCTGTGAGTGAGAGAGAGAAAAAAACAGAAGCTGTGAGTGAGAGAGAGAGAGAGAGAAGAAGTGAGTGAGACAAAGAGAGAGAAAGAGAAGCTGTGAGTGAGAGAGAGAGAGAAAGAGCTGTGAGTGAGAGAGTGAGAGAAAGAGAAGCTGTGAGTGAGTGACAGAGAGAAAGAGAAGCTGTGAGTGAGGGAGAGAGAAAGAGAAGCTGTGAGTGAGTGAGAGAGAGAAAGGGAAGCTGTGAGTGTGTGAGAAAGAGAGAGAGCTGTGAGTGAGAGACAGAGAGAGTAAGAGAAGCTGTGAGTGAGTGAGAGAGAGACAGAAGCTGTGAGTGAGAGAGAGAAGCTGTGAATGAGAGAGAGAGAGAAAGAGAAGCTGTGAGCGAGAGAGAAGGAGAAGCTGTGAGTGAGTGAGAGAGAGAAGCTGTAAGTGAGAGAAAGAGAGAGAGAAAGAGAAGCTGTGAGTGAGAGAGAGAAACAGATGCTGTGAGAGAGACAAAGAGAGAGAAAGAGAAGCTGTGAGTGAGAGAGAGAGAGAAGCTGTGAGTGAGAGAGAGAGAAAAAGAAGCTGTGAGAGAGACAGAGAAAGAGAAGCTGTGAGTGAGAGAGAGAGAAACAGAAGCTGTGAGTGAGAGAGAGAGAGTGTCCGTGTGAGAAAGAGAGAGTGAAAGAGAAGCTGTGAGTGAGTGAGAGAGAGAGAAGCTGTGAGTGAGAGAGAGAGAAGCTGTGAATGAGAGAGAGAGAGAAAGAGAAGCTGTGAGCGAGAGAGAAGGAGACACTGTGAGTGAGTGTGAGAGAGAAGCTGTAAGTGAGAGAAAGAGAGAGAGAAAGAGAAGCTGTGAGTGAGAGAGAGAGAAAGAGATGCTGTGAGAGAGACAAAGAGAGAGAAAGAGAAGCTGTGAGTGAGAGAGAGAGAGAAGCTGTGAGTGAGAGAGAGAAAGAAAGAGAAGCTGTGAGAGTGAGAGAGAAAGAGAAGCTGTGTGTGTGAGAGACAGAGAAACTGTGAGTGAGAGAGAGAAAAAGATACTGTGAGTGAGTGAGTGAGAAAGAGAAGCTGTGAGTGAGAGAGAGAGATGCTGTGAGTGTGAGAGACGCTGTGAGAGAGAGAGAAAGAGATGCTGTGAGTGAAAGAGAGAGAGAAAGAGAAGCTGTGAGTAAGAGAGAGAGAGAAAGAGAAGCTGGGAGTGAGTGAGAGAGAGAAAGGGAAGCTTTGAGTGTGTGTGTGAGAGAGAGAGCTGTGAGTGAGAGAGAGAGAAAAAGAGAAGCTGTATGTGTGTGTGAGAGAGAAAGAGAAGCTGTGAGTGAGAGAGAGAGAAAGAGATTCTGAGACAGAGAGTGTGAAAGACAAGCTGTGAGTGAGAGAGAGAGAGAGAAGCTGTGAGTGAGAGAGAGAGAGAAAGAGAAGCTGTGAGTGAGAGAGAGAAAGAGAATCTGAGAAAGAGAGTGTGAAAGAGAAGCTGTGAGTGAGAGAGACAGAGAGAAGCTGTGAGTTAGAGAGAGACAGAAAGAGAAGCTGTGAGTGAGAGAGAGAGAAAGAGAAGCTGTGAGTGGGAGAGAGAGAGAGAAAGAGAAGCTGTGAGTGAGAGAGGGAAAGTGAAGCTGAGAAAGAGAGAGTGAAAGAGAAGCTGTGAGTGAGAGAGAGAGAGAAGCTGTGAGTGAGAGAGAGAGAAGCTGTGAATGAGAGAGAGAGAGAAAGAGAAGCTGTGAGTGAGAGAGAGAGAAGGAGAAGCTGTGAGTGAGGGAGAGAGGAAAGCTGTAAGTGCGAGAAAGAGAGAGAAATAGAAGCTATGAGTGAGAGAGAAAGAGATGCTGTGAGAGAGACAAAGAGAGAGAAAGGGAAGCTGTTAGTGAGAGAGAGAGAGAAGCTGTGAGTGAGAGAGAGAGAAAGAGAAGCTGTGAGAGAGAGACAGAGAAAGAGAAGCTGTGAGTGAGAGAGAGAAACAGAAGCTGTGAGTGTGAGAGAGAGAGAGTCTGTGTGAGAAAGAGAGAGTGAAAGAGAAGCTGTGAGTGAGAGAGAGAGAGAGAAGATGTGAGTGAGAGAGAGAGAAGCTGTGAATGAGAGAGAGAGAGAAGCTGCGAGCGAGAGAGAAGGAGAAGCTGTGAGTGAGTGTGAGAGAGAAGCTGTAAGTGAGAGAAAGAGAGAGAGAAAGAGAAGCTTTGAGTAAGAGAAAGAGATGCTGTGAGAGAGACAAAGAGAGAGAAAGAGAAGCTGTGAGTGAGAGAGAGAGAGAGAAGCTGTGAGTGAGAGAGAGAGAGAAAGAGAAGCTGTGTGTGTGTGAGAGAGAAGCTGTGAGTGTGAGAGAGAAGCTGTGAGTGAAAGAGAGAGAGAGAAAGGGAAGCTTTCAGTGTGTGTGTGAGAGAGAAAGCTGTGAGTGAGAGAGAAAAAAAGAGAAGCTGTATGTGAGAGAGAGAGAGAGAAAGAGAAGCAGTGAGTGTGAGAGAGAGAAAGAGATTCTGAGAAAGAGAGTGTGAAAGACAAGCTGTGAGTGAGAGAGAGAGAAGCTGTGAGTGAGAGAGAGAGAAGCTGTGAGTGAGAGAGAGAGAAAGAGAAGCTGTGAGTGAGAGAGAGAAAGAGAATCTGAGAAAGAGAGTGTGAAAGAGAAGCTGTGAGTGAGAGAGAGAGAGAAGCTGTGAGTGAGAGAGAGAGAAGCTGTGAGTGAGAGAGAGAGAGAGAGAAAGAGAAGCTGTGAGTGAGAGAGAAGGAGAAGCTGTGAGTGAGAGAGAGAAACATAAGCTGTGATTGAGAAAGAGAGAGAGAAAGAGAAGCTGTGAGTGAGAGAGAGAGAAAGAGAAGCTGTGAGTGAGAGAGAGAGAGAGAAAGAGATGCTGTGAGTGAGAGACAGAGAAAGAGAAGCTGTGAGTGAGAGAGAGAGAAAGAGAAGCTGTGAGTGAGAGAGAGAGAGAGCGAAAGAGAAGCTGTGAGTGAGAGAGA
Organism: Bradypodion ventrale; assembly: GCA_035047345.1. Classification (NCBI taxonomy): domain Eukaryota; kingdom Metazoa; phylum Chordata; class Lepidosauria; order Squamata; family Chamaeleonidae; genus Bradypodion; species Bradypodion ventrale. Next base: position 228,367,795 of record JAWDJE010000001.1, read on the forward strand.
GAAAAAACAGAAGATGTAAGTGAGATAGAGAGAGAAAGAGAAGCTGTGAGTGAGAGAGAGAGAGAAAGAGAAGCTGTGAGTGAGTGAGAGAGAGAGAAAGAGAAGCTGTGAGTGAGAGAGAGAGAAAGAGAAGCTGTGAGTGAGAGAGAGAGAGAGAGAGAAGCTGTGAGTGAGAGAGAGAAAAAACAGAAGATGTGAGTGAGATAGAGAGAGAAAGAGAAGCTGTGAGTGAGAGAGAGAGAGAGAAAGAGAAGCTGTGAGTGAGTGAGAGAGAGAAAGAGAAGATGTGAGTGAGAGAGAGTGAGTGAGAGAGAGAGAAAGAGAAGCTGTGAGTGAGAGAGAGAAAGAGAATCTGAGAAAGAGAGTGTGAAAGAGAAGCTGTGAGTGAGAGAGAGAGAGAAGCTGTGAGTGAGAGAGAGAAGCTGTGAGTGAGAGAGAGAGAGAGAGAAAGAGAAGCTGTGAGTGAGAGAGAGAAGGAGAAGCTGTGAGTGAGAGAGAGAAACATAAGCTGTGAGTGAGAAAGAGAGAGAGAAAGAGAAGCTGTGTGTGTGTGAGAGAGAAGCTGTGAGTGTGAGAGAGAAGCTGTGAGTGAAAGAGAGAGAGAGAAAGGGAAGCTTTCAGTGTGTGTGTGAGAGAGAAAGCTGTGAGTGAGAGAGAGAAAAAGAGAAGCTGTATGTGAGAGAGAGAGAGAAAGAGAAGCAGTGAGTGTGAGAGAGAGAAAGAGATTCTGAGAAAGAGAGTGTGAAAGACAAGCTGTGAGTGAGAGAGAGAGAAGCTGTGAGTGAGAGAGAGAGAAAGAGAAGCTGTGAGTGAGAGAGAGAGAGAAAGAGATGCTGTGAGAGAGACAAAGAGAGAGAAAGAGAAGCTGTGAGTGAGTGAGAGAGAGAGAAGCTGTGAGTGAGAGAGAGAGAGAAAGAGAAGCTGTGTGTGTGTGTGAGAGAAGCTGTGAGTGTGAGAGAGAAGCTGTGAGTGAAAGAGAGAGAGAGAAAGGGAAGCTTTCAGTGTGTGTGTGAGAGAGAAAGCTGTGAGTGAGAGAGAGAAAAAGAGAAGCTGTATGTGAGAGAGAGAGAGAGAAGCAGTGAGTGTGATAGAGAGAAAGAGATTCTGAGAAAGAGAGTGTGAAAGACAAGCTGTGAGTGAGAGAGAGAGAAGCTGTCAGTGAGAGAGAGAGAAGCTGTGAGTGAGAGAGAGAGAAAGAGAAGCTGTGAGTGAGAGAGAGAAAGAGAATCTGAGAAAGAGAGTGTGAAAGAGAAGCTGTGAGTGAGAGAGAGAGAGAAGCTGTGAGTGAGAGAGAGAGAAGCTGTGAGTGAGAGAGAGAGAGAGAGAGAAAGAGAAGCTGTGAGTGAGAGAGAGAAGGAGAAGCTGTGAGTGAGAGAGAGAAACATAAGCTGTGAGTGAGAAAGAGAGAGAGAAAGAGAAGCTGTGAGTGAGAGAGAGAGAAAGAGAAGCTGTGAGTGAGAGAGAGAGAGAGAAAGAGATGCTGTGAGTGAGAGAGAGAAAGAGAAGCTGTGAGTGAGAGAGAGAGAAAGAGAAGCTGTGAGTGAGAGAGAGAGAGAGCGAAAGAGAAGCTGTGAGTGAGAGAGAGAAAAAACAGAAGATGTAAGTGAGATAGAGAGAGAAAGACAAGCTGTGAGTGAGAGAGAGAGAGAAAGAGAAGCTGTGAGTGAGTGAGAGAGAGAGAAAGAGAAGCTGTGAGTGAGAGAGAGAGAAAGAGAAGCTGTGAGTGAGAGAGAGAGAGAGAGAGAGAAGCTGTGAGTGAGAGAGAGAAAAAACAGAAGATGTGAGTGAGATAGAGAGAGAAAGAGAAGCTGTGAGTGAGAGAGAGAGAGAAAGAGAAGCTGTGAGTGAGTGAGAGAGAGAGAAAGAGAAGCTGTGAGTGAGAGAGAGTGAGTGAGAGAGAGAGAAAGAGAAGCTGTGAGTGAGAGAGAGAGAGAAAGAGAATCTGAGAAAGAGAGTGTGAAAGAGAAGCTGTGAGTGAGAGAGAGAGAGAAGCTGTGAGTGAGAGAGAGAAGCTGTGAGTGAGAGAGAGAGAGAGAAAGAGAAGCTGTGAGTGAGAGAGAGAAGGAGAAGCTGTGAGTGAGAGAGAGAAACATAAGCTGTGAGTGAGAAAGAGAGAGAGAAAGAGAAGCTGTGAGTGAGAGAGAGAGAAAGAGAAGCTGTGAGTGAGAGAGAGAGAGAAAGAGATGCTGTGAGTGAGAGACAGAGAAAGAGAAGCTGTGAGTGAGAGAGAGAGAAAGAGAAGCTGTGAGTGAGAGAGAGAGAGAGAGAAAGAGAAGCTGTGAGTGAGAGAGAGAAAAAACAGAAGATGTAAGTGAGATAGAGAGAGAAAGAGAAGCTGTGAGTAAGAGAGAGAGAGAAAGAGAAGCTGTGAGTGAGTGAGAGAGAGAGAAAGAGAAGCTGTGAGTGAGAGAGAGAGAGAAAGAGAAGCTGTGAGTGAGAGAGAGAGAGAGAGAGAGAGAAAGAGAAGCTGTGAGTGAGAGAGAGAAAAAACAGAAGATGTGAGTGAGATAGAGAGAGAAAGAGAAGCTGTGAGTGAGAGAGAGAGAGAAAGAGAAGCTGTGAGTGAGTGAGAGAGAGAGAAAGAGAAGCTGTGAGTGAGAGAGAGTGAGTGAGAGAGAGAAAGAGAAGCTGTGAGTGAGAGAGAGAGAGAGAAAGAGAAGCTGTGAGTGGGAGAAAGAGAGAACGAGACGCTGTGTGTGTGTCAGAGAGAAACTGTGAGTGAGAGAGAGAGAAAGAGAAACTTTGAGTGAGTGAGAGAGAAAGAGATGCTGTGAGTGAGAGAGAGAGAGTTGTGAGTGAGAGAGAGAGAGAAAGAGATGCTATGAGTGAAAGAGAGAGAGAGAAAGAGAAGCTGTGAGTGAGAGAGAGTGAGAAAGAGATGCTGTGAGTGAGTGAGAGAGAGAAAGGGAAGCTGTGAGTGTGTGTGAGAGAGAGCTGTGAGTGAGAGAGAGAGAGAGAAAGAGAAGCTGTGAGTGAGAGAGAGAGAGAAAGAGAAGCTGTGAGTGAGTGAGAGAGAGAAAGATAGAGTGAATGAGAAGCTGTGAGTGAGAGAGTGAGAGAGAAGCTGTGAGTGAGAGAGAGAGAAGCTGTGAGTGAGAGAGAGAGAAAGAGAAGGTGTGAGCGAGAGAGAGAGAGAAAGAGAAGCTGTGAGAGAGAGAGAGAAGGAGAAGCTGTGATTGAAAGAGAAAGAGAAAGAGAAGCTGTGAGTGACACAGAGAGAGAGAAGCTGTGAGTGAGAGAGAGAGAGAGAAAGAGAAGCTGTGAGTGACAGAGAGAGAGAATGAGAAGCTGTGAGTGACAGAGAGAGAAAGAGAATCTGTGAGTGAGAGAGAGACAGAGAAGCTGTGTGTGAGTGAGAGAGAGAGAAGCTGTGTGTGTGTGTGAGATTAAGAGAAGCTGTGTGTGTGTGAAAGAGAAAGAGACACTGTGTGTGTGAGACAGTGAGAGAATGAGAAGCTGTGTGAGAGAGATGCTGTGAGTGAGAGAAAGAAAGAGAATTTGTGTATGTATGCGAGAGAGATATGCTGTGAGAGAGAGAGAAAGAGAAGCTGTGAGTGAGAGAGAGAGAGAGAGAAGCTGTGTGTGTGTGTGAGAGAGAGACAAGCTGTGAGTGAGAGAGAAAGAGAAAGAGAAGCTGTGAGTGTCACAGAGAGAGAAGCTGTGAGTGAGAGAGAGAAAGAGAAGCAGTGAGTGACACAGAGAGAGGATGAGAAGCTGTGAGTGAGAGAGAGAGAAAGAGAAGCTGTGAGTGAGAGAGAGAAAGAGAATCTGTGAGTGAGAGAGAGAAAGAGATTTTGTGTGAGAGAGAGAGAAGCTGTGTGTGAGAGTGAGAGAGCGAAAGAGAAGCTGTGAGTGAAAGAGAGAGAGAAAGAGAAGTTGTAATTGAGAGAGAGAGTTGCTGTGAGTGAGTGAGAGAGAGAAACAGAAGCTGTGAGTGAGTTAGAGAAAGAGAGAAAGTGAGAAAGAGAAGCTGTGAGTGAGAGAGAGAGAGAAAGAGAAGCTGTCAGTGAGAGAGAGAGAAAAAGCTGTGAGAGAGAAAAAGAGATGCTTTGAGTGAGAGAGAGAGAAACAGAAGCTGTGAGTGAGAGAAAGAGAAAGAGTCTGTGTGAGAAAGAGAGAAAGAGAAGCTGTGAGTGAGAGAGAGAGAGAGAAAGAAAAGCTGTGAGTGAGAGAGAGAGAAAGAGAATCTTTGAAAGAGAGAGTGAAAGAGAAGCTGTGAGTGAGAGAGAGAGAGAAGCTGTGAGTGAGTGAGAGAGACTAAGAGATGCTGTGAGTGAGAGAGAAACAGAAGCTGTGAATGAGAGAGAGAGAAAGAGAATGTGAGTGAGAGAGAGAGAAAGAGAAGCTGTGAGTGAGAGAGAAAGAGAAGCTTTGAGTGAGTAAGAGAGAGAGAAGCTGTAAGTGAGAGAAAGAGAGAGAGAAAGAGAAGCTGAGAGTGAGACAAAGAGAAAGAAAGAGAAGCTGTGAGTGAGACAAAGAGAGAGAAAGAGAAGCTGTGAGTGAGAGAGAGAGAAAAAGAGAAGCTGTGAGTGAGAGACAGAGGAAGAGAAGCTGTGCGTGAGTGAGAGATAGAAAGAGAAGCTGTGAGTGAGAGATAGAGAGAAAGAGAAGCTGTGAGTGGGAGAGAGAGAGAGAAAAAGAGAAGCTGTGAGTGAGTGAGAGAGAAAGAGGCTGTGAGTGAGAGAGAGAGGAAGAGAAGCTGCGAGTGAGAGAGAGAGAAAGAGAAGCTTTGAGTGTGTGTGTGAGAGAGAGAAGCTGTGACTGAGAGAGAGAGAGAAGAGAAGCTGTGAGTGAGAGAGAGAAAAAAAGAGAAGCTGTGAGTGAGTGTGAGAGAGAAATAGAAGCTGTGAGTGAGAAAGAGAGAGAGAAGCTGTGTGTGAGAGAGAGAAAGAGAAGCTGTGAGTGAGAGAGAGAAAAAGAATCTGAGAAAGAGAGAGTGAAAGAGAAGCTGTGAGTGAGAGAGAGAGAGAACATGTGAGTGAGAGAGAGAAGCAGTGAGTGAGAGAGAGAAATGTTGTGAGTTAGAGAAAAACAGAAGCTGTGAATGAGAGAGATAGAGAGAAAGAGAAGGTGTGAGTGAGACAAAGAGAGAGAAAGAGAAGCTGTGAGTGAGAGAGATAGAAAGAGAAGCTGTGAGTGAGAGAGAGATAGAAAGAGAAGCTGTGAGTGAGAGATAGAGAAAAAGAGAAGCTGTGAGTGGGAGAGAGAGAGAGAAAGAGAAGCTATGAGTGAGAGAGAGAGAAAGAGAAGCTGTGAGTGAGAGAGAGAGGAAGAGAAGCTGTGAGTGAGAGAGAGAGAGAAGCTTTGAGTGTGTGTGTGTGAGAGAGAGAAGCTGTGATTGAGAGAGAGAGAAGAGAAGCTGTGAGTGAGAGAGAGAGAAAAAGAGAAGCTGTGAGTGAGTGAGAGAGAGAAAGGGAAGCTGTGAGTGAGAGAGAGAGAAGCTGTGAGTGAGAGAGAGAGAAAGAGAAACTGTGAGAGAGAGAGAGAGAAAGAGAAGCTGTGAGTGAGAGAGAGAGAAAAATAATCTGAGAAAGAGAGTGAAAGAGAAGCTGTGAGTGGGAGAGAGAGAGAAAGAGAAGCTGTGTGAGAGAGAGAGAGAAACTGTGAGTGAGAAAGAGAAAGAGAAGCTGTGAGTTAGAGAGAGAAAGAGTTGCTGTGAGTGAGAGAGAGAGAGAGAAAGAGAAGCTGTGAGTTAGAGAGAGAGAGAAAAAGAAGCTGTGAGTGAGAGAGAAAGAGAAGCTGTGAGTGAGAGAGAGAGGAAGAGAAGCTGTGAGTGAGAGAGAGAGAGAAAGAGAAGCTTTGAGTGTGTGTGTGAGAGAGAAAAGCTGTGATTGAGAGAGATAGAGAGAAGTTAAGCTGTGAGTGAGTGAGAGAGAGAGAGAAACTGTGAGTGAGTGAGAGAGAGAAAGGGAAGCTGTGTGTGTGTGAGAGAGAGAGAAGCTGTGAGTGAGAGAGAGAGGGAAAGAGAAGCTGTGAGTGAGAGAGAGAGTGAGAAAGAGAAGCTGTGAGTGAGTGAGAGAGAAAGAGAATCTGAGAAATAGAGAGTGAAAGAGAAGCTGTGAGTGAGAGAGAGAGAGAGAGAGAGAAGCTGTGAGTGAGAGAGAGAGAAGCTGTGAGTGAGAGAGAGAGAGAGAAAGAGATGCTGTGAGTGAGAGAGAAACAGAAGCTGTGAATGAGAGAGAGAGAGAAAGAGAATGTGAGTGAGAGAGAGAGAGAAAGAGAAGCTGTGAGTGAGAGAAAGAGAGAGAAGCTGTAAGTGAGAGAAAGAGAGAGAGAAAGATAAGCTGAGAGTGAGACAAAGAGTGAGAAAGAGAAGCTGTGAGTGAGAGATAGAGAGAAAGAGAAGCTGTGAGTGGGAGAGAGAGAGAGAAAGAGAAGCTGAGAGTGAGAGAGAAAGAAAGAGAAGCTGTGAGTGAGAGGGAAACGAAGAGAAGCTGTGAGTGAGAGAGAGAGAAAGAGAAGCTTTGAGTGTTTGTGTGTGAGAGAGAGAAGCTGTGATTGAGAGAGAGTGAGAGAGAAGAGAAGCTGTGAGTGAGAGAGAGAGAAAAAGAGAAGCTGTGAGTGAGTGAGAGAGAGAAAGGGAAGCTGTGAGTGAGAGAGAGAGAAGCTATGAGTGAGTGAGAGAGAAAGAGATGTTGTGAGTTAGAGAGAAACAGAAGCTGTGAATGAGAGAGAGAGAGAGAGAGAGAAGGTGTGAGTGAGAGAGAGAGAGAGAAAGAGAAGCTGTGAGTGGGAGAGAGAGAGAGAGAAAGAGAAGCTGTGAGTGAGAGAGAGAGAAAGAGAATCTGTGAGTGAGAGAGAGATAGAAAGAGAAGCTGTGAGTGAGAGATAGAGAGAAAGAGAAGCTGCGAGTGGGAGAGAGAGAGAAAGAGAAGCTTTGAGTGAGAGAGAGAGAAAGAGAAGCTGTGAGTGAGAGAGAGAGGAAGAGAAGCTGTGAGTGAGAGAGAGAGAAAGAGAAGCTTTGACTGTGTGTGTGTGTGTGAGAGAGAGAAGCTGTGATTGAGAGAGAGAGAGAGAAGAGAAGCTGTGAGTGAGAGAGAGAGAAAAAGAGAAGCTGTGAGTGAGTGAGAGAGAGAAAGGGAAGCTGTGAGTGAGAGAGAGAGAAGCTGTGAGTGAGAGAGAGAAAAAGAGAAACTGCGAGTGAGAGAGAGAGAAAGAGAAGCTGTGAGTGAGAGAGAGAGAAAAAGAATCTGAGAAAGAGAGAGTGAAAGAGAAGCTGTGAGTGAGAGAGAGAGAGAAGCTGTGAGTGAGAGAGAAGCTGTGAGAGAGAGAGAGAAAGAGATGCTGTGAGTTAGAGAGAAACAGATGTGAATGAGCGAGAGAGAGAAAGAGAAGGTGTGAGTGAGAGAGAGAGAAAGAGAAGCTGTGAGTGAGAGAGAAAGAGAAAGAGAAGCTGTGAGTGACACACAGAGAGAGAAGCTGTGAGTGAGAGTGAGAGAAAGAGAAGCTGTGAGTGACAGAGAGAGAGAAAGAGAAGCTGTGAGTGAGTGAGAGAGAGAAAGAGAAGCTGTGAGTGAGAGAGAGAGAGAGAGAAGCTGTGAGTGGGAGAGAGAGAGAAAGAGAAGCTGTGTGAGAGAGAGAGAAACTGTGAGTGAGAGAGAGAAAGAGAAGCTGTGAGTGAGAGAGAGAGGAAGAGAAGCTGTGAGTGAGAGAGAGAGGAAGAGAAGCTTTGAGTGTGTGTGTGAGAGAGAAGCTGTGATTGAGAGAGAGAGAGAGAAGAGAAGCTGTGAGAGAGAGAGAGAGAAAAATAATCTGAGAAAGAGAGTGAAAGAGAAGCTGTGAGTGGGAGAGAGAGAGAAAGAGAAGCTGTGTGAGAGAGAGAGAGAAACTGTGAGTGAGAAAGAGAAAGAGAAGCTGTGAGTTAGAGAGAGAAAGAGATGCTGTGAGTGAGAGAGAGAGAGAGAAAGAGAAGCTGTGAGTTAGAGAGAGAGAGAAAAAGAAGCTGTGAGTGAGAGAGAAAGAGAAGCTGTGAGTGAGAGAGAGAGGAAGAGAAGCTGTGAGTGAGAGAGAGAGAGAAAGAGAAGCTTTGAGTGTGTGTGTGAGAGAGAAAAGCTGTGATTGAGAGAGATAGAGAGAAGTTAAGCTGTGAGTGAGTGAGAGAGAGAGAGAAACTGTGAGTGAGTGAGAGAGAGAAAGGGAAGCTGTGTGTGTGTGAGAGAGAGAGAAGCTGTGAGTGAGAGAGAGAGGGAAAGAGAAGCTGTGAGTGAGAGAGAGAGTGAGAAAGAGAAGCTGTGAGTGAGTGAGAGAGAAAGAGAATCTGAGAAATAGAGAGTGAAAGAGAAGCTGTGAGTGAGAGAGAGAGAGAGAGAGAGAGAAGCTGTGAGTGAGAGAGAGAGAAGCTGTGAGTGAGAGAGAGAGAGAGAAAGAGATGCTGTGAGTGAGAGAGAAACAGAAGCTGTGAATGAGAGAGAGAGAGAAAGAGAATGTGAGTGAGAGAGAGAGAGAAAGAGAAGCTGTGAGTGAGAGAAAGAGAGAGAAGCTGTAAGTGAGAGAAAGAGAGAGAGAAAGATAAGCTGAGAGTGAGACAAAGAGTGAGAAAGAGAAGCTGTGAGTGAGAGATAGAGAGAAAGAGAAGCTGTGAGTGGGAGAGAGAGAGAGAAAGAGAAGCTGAGAGTGAGAGAGAAAGAAAGAGAAGCTGTGAGTGAGAGGGAAACGAAGAGAAGCTGTGAGTGAGAGAGAGAGAAAGAGAAGCTTTGAGTGTGTGTGTGTGAGAGAGAGAAGCTGTGATTGAGAGAGAGTGAGAGAGAAGAGAAGCTGTGAGTGAGAGAGAGATAGAGAGAAAGAGAAGCTGTGAGTGAGTGAGAGAGAGAAAGGGAAGCTGTGAGTGAGAGAGAGAGAAGCTATGAGTGAGTGAGAGAGAAAGAGATGTTGTGAGTTAGAGAGAAACAGAAGCTGTGAATGAGAGAGAGAGAGAGAGAGAGAAGGTGTGAGTGAGAGAGAGAGAGAGAGAGAAAGAGAAGCTGTGAGTGGGAGAGAGAGAGAGAGAAAGAGAAGCTGTGAGTGAGAGAGAGAAAGAGAATCTGTGAGTGAGAGAGAGATAGAAAGAGAAGCTGTGAGTGAGAGATAGAGAGAAAGAGAAGCTGCGAGTGGGAGAGAGAGAGAAAGAGAAGCTTTGAGTGAGAGAGAGAGAAAGAGAAGCTGTGAGTGAGAGAGAGAGGAAGAGAAGCTGTGAGTGAGAGAGAGAGAAAGATAAGCTTTGACTGTGTGTGTGTGTGTGAGAGAGAGAAGCTGTGATTGAGAGAGAGAGAGAGAAGAGAAGCTGTGAGTGAGAGAGAGAGAAAAAGAGAAGCTGTGAGTGAGTGAGAGAGAGAAAGGGAAGCTGTGAGTGAGAGAGAGAGAAGCTGTGAGTGAGAGAGAGAAAAAGAGAAACTGCGAGTGAGAGTGAGAGAGAGAAAGAGAAGCTGTGAGTGAGAGAGAGAGAAAAAGAATCTGAGAAAGAGAGAGTGAAAGAGAAGCTGTGAGTGAGAGAGAGAGAGAAGCTGTGAGTGAGAGAGAGAAGCTGTGAGAGAGAGAGAGAAAGAGATGCTGTGAGTTAGAGAGAAACAGATGTGAATGAGCGAGAGAGAGAAAGAGAAGGTGTGAGTGAGAGAGAGAGAAAGAGAAGCTGTGAGTGAGAGAGAAAGAGAAAGAGAAGCTGTGAGTGACACACAGAGAGAGAAGCTGTGAGTGAGAGTGAGAGAAAGAGAAGCTGTGAGTGACAGAGAGAGAGAAAGAGAAGCTGTGAGTGAGTGAGAGAGAGAAAGAGAAGCTGTGAGTGAGAGAGAGAGAGAGAGAGAAGCTGTGAGTGGGAGAGAGAGAGAAAGAGAAGCTGTGTGAGAGAGAGAGAAACTGTGAGTGAGAGAGAGAAAGAGAAGCTGTGAGTGAGAGAGAGAGGAAGAGAAGCTGTGAGTGAGAGAGAGAGGAAGAGAAGCTTTGAGTGTGTGTGTGAGAGAGAAGCTGTGATTGAGAGAGAGAGAGAGAAGAGAAGCTGTGAGAGAGAGAGAGAGAAAGAGAAGCTGTGAGTGAGTGAGAGAGAGAAAGAGAAGCTGTGAGTGAGAGAGAGAGAAAAAGAATCTGAGAAAGAGAGAGTGAAAGAGAAGATGTGAGTGAGAGAGAGAGAGAGAAGCTGTGAGTGAGAGAGAGAAGCTGTGAGAGAGAGAGAAACAGATGCTGTGAGTTAGAGAGAAACAGAAGCTGTGAATGAGAGAGAGAGAGAAAGAGAAGTGAAGAAAGAGAGAGTAAAAGAGAAGCTGTGTGTGAGCGAGAGAGAGAAATGCTGTGAGTGAGAGAGAGAAGCTGTGAGTGAGAGAGAGAAAAAGAGAAGCTGTGAGTGAGAGAGAGAGAAAGAAAAGCTGTGAGTGAGAGAGAGAGAAAGAGAATCTTTGAAAGAGAGAGTGAAAGAGAAGCTGTGAGTGAGAGAGAGAGAAGCTGTGAGTGAGTGAGAGAGAGAAAGAGATGCCGTGAGTGAGAGAGAAACAGAAGCTGTGAATGAGAGAGAGAGAAAGAGAATGTGAGTGAGAGAGAGAGAAAGAGAAGCTGTGAGTGAGAGAGAAAGAGAAGCTTTGAGTGAGTAAGAGAGAGAGAAGCTGTAAGTGAGAGAAAGAGAGAGAGAAAGAGAAGCTGAGAGTGAGATAAAGAGAAAGAAAGAGAAGCTGTGAGTGCGACAAAGAGAGAGAAAGAGAAGCTGTGAGTGAGAGAGAGAGAAAAAGAGAAGCTGTGAGTGAGAGACAGAGAAAGAGAAGCTGTGTGAGAGAGAGAGAGAGATAGAAGCTGTGAGTGAGAGAGAGAGAAAGAGAAGCTGTGAGTGAGACAAAGAGAGAAAGAGAAGTTGTGAGTGAGAGAGAGAGAGAAAGAGAAGCTGTGAGTGAGAGAGAGAGAAAGAGAAGCTGTGCGTGAGTGAGAGATAGAAAGAGAAGCTGTGAGTGAGAGATAGAGAGAAAGAGAAGCTGTGAGTGGGAGAGAGAGAGAAAAAGAGAAGCTGTGAGAGAGAGAGAGAGAGAAAGAGGCTGTGAGTGAGAGAGAGAGGAAGAGAAGCTGTGAGTGAGAGAGAGAGAAAGAGAAGCTTTGAGTGTGTGTGTGTGAGAGAGAAGCTGTGACTGAGAGAGAGAGAGAAGAGAAGCTGTGAGTGAGAGAGAGAGAAAAAGAGAAGCTGTGAGTGAGTGAGAGAGAGAAATAGAAGCTGTGAGTGAGAAAGAGAGAGAGAAGCTGTGTGTGTGAGAGAGAAAGAGAAGCTGTGAGTGAGAGAGAGAAAACAAATCTGAGAAAGAGAGAGTGAAAGAGAAGCTGTGAGTGAGAGAGATAGAGAGAACATGTGAGTGAGAGAGAGAAGCAGTGAGTGAGAGAGAAAGATGTTGTGAGTTAGAGAAAAACAGAAGCTGTGAATGAGAGAGAGAGAAAGAGAAGGTGTGAGTGAGAGAGAGAGAGAGAGAGAAAGAGAAGCTGTGAGGGGAGAGAGAGAGAGAAAGAGAAGCTGTGCGTGAGAGAGAGAGAAAGAGAAGCTGTGAGCGAGAGAGAGATAGAAAGAGAAGCTGTGACAGAGAGATAGAGAAAAAGAGAAGCTGTGAGTGGGAGAGAGAGAGAGAAAGAGAAGCTGTGAGTGAGAGAGAGAGAAAGAGAAGCTGTGAGTGAGAGAGAGAGGAAGAGAAGCTCTGAGTGAGAGAGAGAGAAAAATAATCTGAGAAAGAGAGTGAAAGAGAAGCTGTGAGTGAGAGAGAGAGAGAAGCTGTGAGTGAGAGAGAGAAGCTGTGAGAGAGAGAGAAAGAGATGCTGTGAGTTAGAGAGAAACAGAAGCTGTGAATGAGAGAGAGAGAGAAAGAGAAGGTGTGAGTGAGAGAGAGAGAGAGAGAAAGAGAAGCTGTGAATGAGTGAGAGAGAAAGAGAAAGAGAAGCTGTGAGTGACACAGAGAGAGAAGCTGTGAGTGAGAGTGAGAGAAAGATAAGCTGTGAGTGACAGAGAGAGAAAAAGAGAAGCTGTGAGTGAGAGAGAGAAAGAGAAGCTGTGAGTGAGAGAGAGAGAGAGAAAGAGAAGCTGTGAGTGGGAGAGAGAGAGAAAGAGAAGCTGTGTGTGAGAGAGAGAGAAACTGTGAGTGAGAGAGAGAAAGAGAAGCTGTGAGTTAGAGAGAGAGAAAGAGAAGCTGTGAGTGAGAGAGAGAGAGAAAGAGAAGCTGTGAGTGAGAGAGAAAGAGAAGCTGTGAGTGAGAGAGAGAGAGGAAGAGAAGCTGTGAGTGAGAGAGAGAGAGAAAGAGAAGCTTTGAGTGTGTGTGTGAGAGAGAAAAGCTGTGATTGAGAGAGATAGAGAGAAGTTAAGCTGTGAGTGAGAGAGAGAGAGAGAGAGAAACTTTGAGTGAGTGAGAGAGAGAAAGGGAAGCTGTGTGTGTGTGAGAGAGAGAAGCTGTGAGTGAGAGAGAGAGGGAAAGAGAAGCTGTGAGTGAGAGAGAGAGTGAGAAAGAGAAGCTGTGAGTGAGTGAGAGAGAAAGAGAATCTGAGAAATAGAGTGAGAGAGAAGCTGTGAGTGAGAGAGAGAGAGAGAGAAGCTGTGAGTGAGAGAGAGAGAAGCTGTGAGTGAGAGAGAGAGAGAGAGAAAGAGATGCTGTGAGTGAGAGAGAAACAGAAGCTGTGAATGAGAGAGAGAGAGAAAGAGAATGTGAGTGAGAGAGAGAGAGAAAGAGAAGCTGTGAGTGAGAGAGAAAGAGAAGCTGTGAGTGAGTGAGAGAGAGAGAGAAGCTGTAAGTGAGAGAAAGAGAGAGAGAAAGAGAAGCTGAGAGTGAGACAAAGAGTGAGAAAGAGAAGCTGTGAGTGAGAGATAGAGAGAAAGAGAAGCTGTGAGTGGGAGAGAGAGAGAAAGAGAAGCTGTGAGTGAGAGAGAGAGAAAGAGAAGCTGTGAGTGAGAGAGAGAGGAAGAGAAGCTGTGAGTAAGAGAGAGAGAGAGAGAAAGAGAAGCTTTGAGTGTGTGTGTGAGAGAGAGAAGCTGTGATTGAGAGAGAGTGAGAGAGAAGAGAAGCTGTGAGTGAGAGAGAGAGAAAAAGAGAAGCTGTGAGTGAGAGAGAGAAAGGGAAGATGTGAGTGAGCGAGAGAGAGAAGCTGTGAGTGAGAGAGAGAGAAAGAGATGTGAGTTAGAGAGAAACAGAAGCTGTGAATGAGAGAGAGAGAGAGAAAGAGAAGGTGTGTGAGAGAGAGAGAGAGAGAAGCTGTGAGTGGGAGAGAGAGAGAGAAAGAGAAGCTGTGAGTGAGAGAGAGAGAAAGAGAATCTGTGTGTGAGAGAGAGATAGAAAGAGAAGCTGTGAGTGAGAGATAGAGAGAAAGAGAAGCTGCGAGTGGGAGAGAGAGAGAGAAAGAGAAGCTGTGAGTGAGAGAGAGAGAAAGAGAAGCTGTGAGTGAGAGAGAGAGAGAAAGAGAAGCTGTGAGTGAGAGAGAGAGGAAGAGAAGCTGTGAGTGAGAAAGAGAGAACGAGAAGCTTTGAGTGTGTTTGTGTGAGAGAGAAGCTGTGATTGAGAGAGAGAGAGAGAGAAGAGAAGCTGTGAGTGAGAGAGAGAGAAAAAGAGAAGCTGTGAGTGAGTGAGAGAGAGAAAGGGAAGCTGTGAGTGAGAGAGAGAGAAGCTGTGAGTGAGAGAGAGAAAAAGAGAAACTGCGAGTGAGAGTGAGAGAGAGAAAGAGAAGCTGTGAGTGAGAGAGAGAGAAAAAGAATCTGAGAAAGAGAGAGTGAAAGAGAAGCTGTGAGTGAGAGAGAGAGAGAAGCTGTGAGTGAGAGAGAGAAGCTGTGAGAGAAAGAGAAAGACATGCTGTGAGTTAGAGAGAAACAGAAGATGTGAATGAGCGAGAGAGAAAAAGTGAAGGTGTGAGTGAGAGAGAGAGAGAGAAAGAGAAGCTGTGAGTGAGAGAGAAAGAGAAGCTGTGAGTAACACAGAGAGAGAGAAGCTGTGAGAGAGTGAGAGAAAGAGAAGCTGTGAGTGACAGAGAGAGAGAAAGAGAAGCTGTGAGTGAGTGAGAGAGAGAGAGAAAGAGAAGCTGTGAGTGAGAGAGAGAGAGAGAGAGAGAAGCTGTGAGTGGGAGAAAGAGAGAAAGAGAAGCTGTGCGAGAGAGAGAGAAACTGTGAGTGAGAGAGAGAAAGAGAAGCTGTGTGTGTGAGAGAGAGAAACTGTGAGTGAGAGAGAGAAAGAGAAGCTGTGAGTTAGAGAGAGAGAAAGAGATGCTGTGAGTGAGAGAGAGAGAGGGAAAGAGAAGCTGTGAGTGGGAGAGAGAGAAAGAGAAGCTGTGAGTGAGAGAGAAAGAGAAGCTGTGAGTGAGAGAGAGAGAGGAAGAGAAGCTGTGAGAGAGAGAGAGAGAGAAAGAGAAGCTTTGAGTGTGTGTGAGAGAGAGAAAAGCTGTGATTGAGAGAGATAGAGAGAAGTTAAGCTGTGAGTGAGAGAGAGAGAGAGAGAAACTGTGAGTGAGTGAGAGAGAGAAAGGGAAGCTGTGTGTGTGTGTGAGAGAGAGAAGCTGTGAGTGAGAGAGAGAGGGAAAGAGAAGCTGTGAGTGAGAGAGAGAGTGAGAAAGAGAAGCTGTGAGTGAGAGAGAGAGAAAGAGAATCTGAGAAATAGAGAGTGAAAGAGAAGCTATGAGTGAGAGAGAGAGAGAGAGAGAGAAGCTGTGAGTGAGAGGGAGAGAAGCTGTGAGTGAGTGAGAGAGAGAAAGAGATGCTGTGAGTTAGAGAGGAACAGAAGCTGTGAATGAGAGAGAGAGAAAGAGAATGTGAGTGAGAGAGAGAGAGAGAGAGAAGCTGTGAGTGAGAGAGAAAGAGAAGCTGTGAGTGAGTGAGAGAGAGAAGCTGTAAGTGAGAGAAAGAGAGAGAGAAAGAGAAGCTGAGAGTGAGACAAAGAGTGAGAAAGAGAAGCTGTGAGTGAGAGATAGAGAGAAAGAGAAGCTGTGAGTGGGAGAGAGAATGAGAAAGAGAAGCTGTGAGTGAGAGAGAGAGAAAGAGAAGCTGTGAGTGAGAGAGAGAGAGGAAGAGAAGCTGTGAGTGAGAGAGAGAGAGAAGCTTTGAGTGTGTGTGTGTGTGAGAGAGAGAGAAGATGTGATTGAGAGAGAGAGAGAGAAGAGAAGCTGTGAGTGAGAGAGAGAGAAAAAGAGAAGCTGTGAGTGAGTGAGAGAGAGAAAGGGAAGCTGTGAGTGAGAGAGAGAGAGAGAAGCTGTGAGTGAGAGAGAGAGAAAGAGAAACTGTGAGTGAGAGAGAGAGAGAGAAAGAGAAGCTGTGAGTGAGTGAGAGAGAAAAATAATCTGAGAAAGAGAGAGTGAAAGAGAAGCTGTGAGTGAGAGAGAGAGAGAGAAGATGTGAGTGAGAGAGAGAAGCAGTGAGTGAGAGTGAGAGAAAGAGATGTCGTGAGTTAGAGAGAAACAGAAGGTGTGAATGAGAGAGAGAGAAAGAGAAGCTGTGAGTGAGAGATAGAGAGAAAGAGAAGCTGCGAGTGGGAGAGAGAGAGAGAAAGAGAAGCTGTGAGTGAGAGAGAGAGAAAGAAAGAGAAGCTGTGAGTGAGAGAGAGAGGAAGAGAAGCTGTGAGTGAGAGAGAGAGAAAGAGAAGCTTTGAGTGTGTGTGTGTGAGAGAGAGAGAATCTGTGATTGAGAGAGAGAGTAAAAGAGAAGCTGTGAGTGAGAGAGAGAGAGAAAGGGAAGCTGTGAGTGAGAGAGAGAGAAGCTGTGAGTGAGAGAGAGAGAAAGAGAAACTGCGAGTGAGAGTGAGAGAGAGAAAGAGAAGCTGTGATTGAGAGAGAGAGAAGCTGTGAGTGAGAGAGAGAAGCTGTGAGAGAGAGAGAAAGAGATGCTGTGAGTTAGAGAGAAACAGAAGATGTGAATGAGCGAGAGAGAGAAAGAGAAGCTGTGAGTGAGAGAGAAAGAGAAAGAGAAGCTGTGAGTGACACAGAGAGAGAAGCTGTGAGTGAGCGTGAGAGAAAGAGAAGCTGTGAGTGACAGAGAGAGAGAAAGAGAAGCTGTGAGTGAGTGAGAGAGAGAAAGAGAAGCTGTGAGTGAGAGAGAGAGAGAGAGAAGCTGTGAGTGGGAGAGAGAGAAAGAGAAGCTGTGTGAGAGAGAGAAACTGTGAGTGAGAGAGAGAAAGAGATGCTGTGAGTGAGAGAGAAAGGAAGAGAAGCTGTGAGTGAGAGAGAGAGGAAGAGAAGCTTTGAGTGTGTGTGTGAGAGAGAGAGAAGCTGTGATTGAGAGAGAGAGAGAGAAGAGAAGCTGTGAGTGAGAGAGAGAGAAAAAGAGAAGCTGTGAGTGAGTGAGAGAGAGAAAGAGAAGCTGTGAGTGAGAGAGAGAGAAAAAGAATCTGAGAAAGAGAGAGTGAAAGAGAAGATGTGAGTGAGAGAGAGAGAGAGAAGCTGTGAGTGAGAGAGAGAGAGAAAGTGGTGCTGTGAGTGAGAGAGAAACAGAAGCTGTGAATGAGTTAGAGAGAAAGAGAATGTGAGTGAGAGAGAGAGAAAGAGAAGCTGTGAGTGAGAGAGAAAGAGAAGCTGTGAGTGAGTGAGAGAGAGAGAAGCTGTGAGTGAGAGAGAGAGAAAGAGAAGCTGTGAGTGAGAGAGAAAGAGAAGCTGTGAGTGAGTGAGAGAGAGAGAAGCTGTGAGTGAGAGAGAGAGAGAAAGTGGTGCTGTGAGTGAGAGAGAAACAGAAGCTGTGAATGAGTTAGAGAGAAAGAGAATGTGAGTGAGAGAGAGAGAAAGAGAAGCTGTGAGTGAGAGAGAAAGAGAAGCTGTGAGTGAGTGAGAGAGAGAGAAGCTGTGAGTGAGAGAGAGTAAGAGAAGCTTTGAGTGTGTGTGTGTGAGAGAAGCTGTGATTGAGAGAGAGAGGGAGAGAAAAGAGAAGCTGTGAGTGAGAGAGAAGAGAAAGATAGAGAAGCTGTGAGTGAGAGAGAGAGAGAAAGAGAAGATATGAGTGAGAGAGAGAGAGAGAAGCTGTGAGTGAGAGAGATAAAGAGAAACTGTGAGTGAGAGAGAGAGAGAGAAAGAGAAGCTGTGAGTGAGAGAGAGAGAAAAAGAATCTGAGAAAGAGAGAGTGAAAGAGAAGCTGTGAGTGAGAGAGAGAGAGTGAAGCTGTGAGTGAGAGAGAGAAGCTGTGAGAGAGAGAGAAAGAGATGCTGTGAGTTAGAGAGAAACAGAAGCTGTGAATGAGAGAGAGAGAGAGAAAGGGAAGCTGTGTGTGTGTGTGAGAGAGAGAGAAGCTGTGAGTGAGAGAGAGAGAGGGAAAGAGAAGCTGTGAGTGAGAGAGAGAGTGAGAAAGAGAAGCTGTGAGTGAGTGAGAGAGAAAGAGAATCTGAGAAAGAGAGAGTGAGAGAAGCTGTGAGTGAGAGACAGAGAGAGAAGCTGTGAGTGAGAGAGAGAGAAGCTGTGAGTGAGAGAGAAACAGAAGCTGTGAGTGAGTGAGAGAGAGAGAAGCTGTAAGTGAGAGAAAGAGAGAGAGAAAGAGAAGCTGAGAGTGAGACAAAGAGTGAGAAAAAGAAGCTGTGAGTGAGACAAAGAGAGAGAAAGAGAAGCTGTGAGTGAGAGAGAGAGAAAGAGAAGCTGTGAGTGAGAGAAAGAGAGAAAGAGAAGCTGTGAGTGAGAGAGAGAGAGAGAAAGAGAATTTGTGAGTGAGAGAGAGAGAAAGAGAAGCTGTGAGTGAGAGAGAGAGGAAGAGAAGCTGTGAGTGATAGAGAGAGAGAAAGAGAAGCTTTGAGTGTGTGTGAGAGAGACAATAGCTGTGATTGAGAGAGATAGAGAGAAGAGAAGCTGTGAGTGAGAGAGAGAGAGAAAGAGATGGTGTGAGTGAGAGAGAAACAGAAGCTGTGAATGAGAGAGAGAGAAAGAGAATGTGAGTGAGAGAGAGAGAGAAAGAGAAGCTGTGAGTGAGTGAGAGAGAGAGAAGCTGTAAGTGAGAGAAAGAGAGAGAGAAAGAGAAGCTGAGAGTGAGACAAAGAGTGAGAAAGAGAAGCTGTGAGTGAGACAAAGAGAGAGAAAGATAAGCTGTGAGTGAGAGAGAGAGAAAGATAAGCTGTGAGTGAGAGAGAGAGAGAAAGAGAAGCTGTGAGTGAGAGAGAGAGAGAGAAAGAGAAGCTGTGAGTGAGAGAGAGAGAAAGAGAAGCTGTGAGTGAGAGAGAGAGAGAAAGAGAAGCTGTGAGTGAGTGAGAGAGAGAAAGGGAAGCTGTGTGTGTGTGTGAGAGAGAAGCTGTGAGTGAGAGAGAGAGGGGAAGAGAAGCTGTGAGTGAGAGAGAGAGTGAGAAAGAGAAGCTGTGAGTGAGTGAGAGAGAAAGAGAATCTGAGAAAGAGAGAGTGAAAGAGAAGCTGTGAGTGAGAGAGAGAGAGAGAAGCTGTGAGTGAGAGAGAGAAGCTGTGAGTGAGAGAGAGAGAGAAAGAGAAGCTGTGAGTGAGAGAGAGAGAAAGAGAAGCTGTGTGAGAGAGAGAAAGAGAAGCTGTGAGTGAGAGAAAGAGAAAGAGAAGCTGTGAGTGAGACAAAGAGAGAAAGAGAAGCTGTGAGTGAGAGAAAGAGAGAGATAGAGAAGCTGTGAGTGAGAGAGAGAGAGAGAAAGAGAAGCTGTGCGTGAGAGAGAGAGAGAAAGAGAAGCTGTGAGAGGGAGAGAGAGAGAGAAAGAGAAGCTGTGTGAGAGAGAGAAAGAGAAGCTGTGAGTGAGAGAGAGGAAGAGAAGCTGTGAGTGAGTGAGAGAGAAAGAGAAGCTTTGAGTGTGTGTGTGAGAGAGAGAGAAGCTGTGATTGAGAGAGAGAGAGAGAGAGTAGCATTGAGTGAGAAAGACAGAAAGAGAGTCTGGAAGTGAGAGAGATAGAAAGAGAAGCTGTGAGTGAGAGAGAGAGAGAAGCTGTGAGTGAGAGAGAGAGAGAAAGAGAAGCTGTGAGTGAAAGAGAGAGAGAGAAAGAGAAGCTTTGAGTGAGTGAGAGAT
Source organism: Bradypodion ventrale (assembly GCA_035047345.1). Lineage (NCBI taxonomy): Eukaryota > Metazoa > Chordata > Lepidosauria > Squamata > Chamaeleonidae > Bradypodion > Bradypodion ventrale. The sequence goes on from JAWDJE010000001.1 coordinate 228,386,667, forward strand.
AGAAAGAGAAGCTGTGAGTGAGAGAGAGATAGAAAGAGAAGCTGTGTGTGTGTGAGAGAGAGAAACTGTGAGTGAGAGAGAGAAAGAGTAACTGTGAGTTAGTGAGAGAGAAAGAGAAGCTGTGAGTGAGTGAGAGAGAGTAGCTGTGAGTGAGAAAGAGAGAGAAAGAGATGCTGTGAGAGAAAGAGAGAGAGAGAAAGAGAAGTTGTGAGTGACAGAGTGAAAGAGAAGCTGTGAGTGAGTGAGAGAGAGAAAGAGAAGCTTTGAGTGTGTGTGAGAGAGAGCTTTGAGTGAGAGAGAGAGAGAAAGAAAGAGAAGCTGTGAGTGAGGGAGAGAGAGAGAGAGAAGCTGTGAGTGAGAGAGAGAGAAAGAGAATCTAAGAAAGAGAGAGTGAAAGAGAAGCTGTGAGTGAGAGAGAGAGAGAAGCTGTGAGTGAGAGAGAGAGAAGCTGTGAGTGAGAGAGAGAGAGAAATAGATGCTGTGAGTGAGAGAGAAACAGAAGCTGTGAATGAGAGAGAGAGAGAAAGAGAAGATGTGAGTGAGAAAGAGAGAGATAAAGAGAAGCTGTGTGTGAGAGAGAGAGAAGCTGTGTGAGAGAGAAAGAGAAAGAGAAGCTGTGAGTGACACAGAGAGAGAAGCTGTGAGTGAGTGAGAGAGAGAAAGAGAAGCAGTGAGTGACACAGAGAGAGAATGAGAAGTTGTGAGTGAGAGAGAGAGAGAAAGAGAAGCTGTGAGTGAGAGAGAGAGAGAAAGAGAAGCAGTGAGTGACAGAGAGAGAGAGAAAGAGAAGCTGTGTGTGAGAGAGAGAAAAAGAGAAGCTGTAAGTGAGAGAGAAGAGAAAGATAGAGAAGCTGTGAGTGAGAGAGAGAGAGAAAGAGAAGATATGCGTGTGAGAGAGAGAGAAGCTGTGAGTGAGAGAGAGAGAAAGAGAAACTGTGAGTGAGAGAGAGAGAGAAAAAGAGAAGCTGTGAGTGAGAGAGAGAAAAAGAATCTGAGAAAGAGAGAGTGAAAGAGAAGCTGTGAGTGAGAGAGAGAGAGTGAAGCTGTGAGTGAGAGAGAGAAGCTGTGAGAGAGAGAGAAAGAGATGCTGTGAGTTAGAGAGAAACAGAAGCTGTGAATGAGAGAGAGAAAGAGAAGGTGTGAGTGAGAGAGAGAGAGAGAGAGAGAAAGAGAAGCTGTGAGTGAGTGAGAGAGAAAGAGAAGCTGTGAGTGACACAGAGAGAGAGAAGCTGTGAGTGAGAGTGAGAGAAAGATAAGCTGTGAGTGACAGAGAGAGAGAAAGAGAAGCTGTGAGTGAGTGAGAGAGAGAAAGAGAAGCTGTGAGTGAGTGAGAGAGAGAAAGAGAAGCTGTGAGTGGGAGAGAGAGAGAAAGAGAAGCTGTGTGAGAGAGAGAGAAACTGTGAGTGAGAGAGAGAAAGAGAAGCTGTGAGTTAGAGAGAGAGAAAGAGAAGCTGTGAGTGAGAGAGAGAGAGAGAAAGAGAAGCTGTGAGTGAGAGAGAGAGAAAAAGAGAAGCTGTGATTGAGAGAGAAAGAGAAGCTGTGAGTGAGAGAGAGAGAGGAAGAGAAGTTGTGAGTGAGAGAGAGAGAGAAAGAGAAGCTTTGAGTGTGTGTGTGAGAGAGAAAAGCTGTGATTGAGAGAGATAGAGAGAAGTTAAGCTGTGAGTGAGAGAGAGAGAGAAACTGTGAGTGAGTGAGAGAGTGAGAAAGAGAAGCTGTGAGTGAGTGAGAGAGAAAGAGAATCTGAGAAATAGAGAGTGAAAGAGAAGCTGTGAATGAGAGAGAGAGAGAAAGAGAATGTGAGTGAGAGAGAAACAGAAGCTGTGAATGAGAGAGAGAGAAAGAGAATGTGAGTGTGTGAGAGAGAGAAAGAGAAGCTGTGAGTGAGAGAGAAAGAGAAGCTGTGAGTGAGAGAGAGAGAAAATGAGAAGCTGTGTGTGTGTGTGTGAGAGAGAGAGAAGCTGTGAGTGAGAGAGATGGAAGATGTGAGTGAGAGAGTGAAATAGAAGCTGTGAGTGAGAGAGAGAGGGAAACAGAAGTTGTGAGTGGGAGAGAGAGAGATAAAAAGAAGCTGTGAGTGAGAGAGAGAGAAAGAGAAGTTTTGAGTGCGACAAAGAGAGAGAAAGAGAAGCTGTGAGTGAGAGAGGGGGAAACAGAAGCTGTGAGTGAGAGAGAGAGAAAGAGAAGCTGTGAGTGAGTGAGAGAGAGAGAGAAAGAGAAGCTGTGAGTGAGAGAGAAAGAGAAGCTTTGAGAGAGAGTGAGAAAGAGAAGCTGTGAATGAGAGAGAGAGAAAGAGAAGTTTTGAGTGCGACAAAGAGAGAGAAAGAGAAGCTGTGAGTGAGACAAAGAGAGAAAAAGAAGCTGAGAGTGAGAGAGAGGAGGGGGAAGCTGCGAGAGAGAGAGAGAAATAGAAGCTGTGAGTGAGAGAGAAAGAGAAAGTGAAGCTGTGTGTGAGAGAAAGAGAGTTGCTGTGAGTGAGAGAAAGAGAAGTTGAGTGAGAGAGAGAGAAAGAGAAGCTGTGAGTGAGAGAGAGAGAAAGACAATCTGTGAGTGAGAGAGAAAGTGAAAGTGAAGCTGTGTGTGAGAGAAAGAGAGAAATAGAAGCTGTGAGTGAGAGAGAGAGAGAGAAAGAGTAGCATTGAGTGAGAGAGATAGAAAGAGAAGCTGTGAGTGAGATAGAGAGAGAGAAGCTGTGAGTGAGAGAGAAAGAGAAAGTGAAGCTGTGTGTGAGAGAAAGAGAGAAAGTGAAGCTGTGAGTGAGAGAGAGAGAGAGAAAGAGTAGCATTGAGTGAGAAAGACAGAAAGAGAGTCTGGAAGTGAGAGAGATAGAAAGAGAAGCTGTGAGTGAGAGAGAGAGAGAAGCTGTGAGTGAGAGAGAGAGAGAAAGAGAAGCTGTGAGTGAAAGAGAGAGAGAGAAAGAGAAGCTTTGAGTGAGTGAGAGAGAGAAAGAGAAGCTGTGAGTGAGAGAGAGATAGAAAGAGAAGCTGTGTGTGTGTGAGAGAGAGAAACTGTGAGTGAGAGAGAGAAAGAGTAACTGTGAGTGAGTGAGAGAGAAAGAGAAGCTGTGAGTGAGTGAGAGAGAGTAGCTGTGAGTGAGAGAGAGAGAGAGAGAGATGCTGTGAGAGAAAGAGAGAGAGAGAAAGAGAAGTTGTGAGTGACAGAGTGAAAGAGAAGCTGTGAGTGAGTGAGAGAGAGAAAGAGAAGCTTTGAGTGTGTGTGAGAGAGAGCTTTGAGTGAGAGAGAGAGAGAAAGAAAGAGAAGCTGTGAGTGAGGGAGAGAGAGAGAGAGAAGCTGTGAGTGAGAGAGAGAGAAAGAGAATCTAAGAAAGAGAGAGTGAAAGAGAAGCTGTGAGTGAGAGAGAGAGAGAAGCTGTGAGTGAGAGAGAGAGAAGCTGTGAGTGAGAGAGAGAGAAATAGATGCTGTGAGTGAGAGAGAAACAGAAGCTGTGAATGAGAGAGAGAGAGAGAAAGAGAAGATGTGAGTGAGAAAGAGAGAGATAAAGAGAAGCTGTGAGAGAGAGAGAGAGAAGCTGTGTGAGAGAGAAAGAGAAAGAGAAGCTGTGAGTGACACAGAGAGAGAAGCTGTGAGTGAGTGAGAGAGAGAAAGAGAAGCAGTGAGTGACACAGAGAGAGAATGAGAAGCTGTGAGTGAGTGAGAGAGAAAGAGAAGCTGTGAGTGAGAGAGAGAGAGAAAGAGAAGCAGTGAGTGACAGAGAGAGAGAGAAAGAGAAGCTGTGTGTGAGAGAGAGAAAAAGAGAAGCTGTAAGTGAGAGAGAAGAGAAAGATAGAGAAGCTGTGAGTGAGAGAGAGAGAGAAAGAGAAGATATGAGTGTGAGAGAGAGAGAAGCTGTGAGTGAGAGAGAGAGAAAGAGAAACTGTGAGTGAGAGAGAGAGAGAAAAAGAGAAGCTGTGAGTGAGAGAGAGAAAAAGAATCTGAGAAAGAGAGAGTGAAAGAGAAGCTGTGAGTGAGAGAGAGAGAGTGAAGCTGTGAGTGAGAGAGAGAAGCTGTGAGAGAGAGAGAGAAAGAGATGCTGTGAGTTAGAGAGAAACAGAAGCTGTGAATGAGAGAGAGAAAGAGAAGGTGTGAGTGAGAGAGAGAGAGAGAGAAAGAGAAGCTGTGAGTGAGTGAGAGAGAAAGAGAAGCTGTGAGTGACACAGAAGGAGAGAAGCTGTGAGTGAGAGTGAGAGAAAGATAAGCTGTGAGTGACAGAGAGAGAGAAAGAGAAGCTGTGAGTGAGTGAGAGAGAGAAAGAGAAGCTGTGAGTGAGTGAGAGAGAGAAAGAGAAGCTGTGAGTGGGAGAGAGAGAGAAAGAGAAGCTGTGTGAGAGAGAGAGAAACTGTGAGTGAGAGAGAGAAAGAGAAGCTGTGAGTTAGAGAGAGAGAAAGAGAAGCTGTGAGTGAGAGAGAGAGAGAAAAAGAGAAGCTGTGAGTGAGAGAGAGAGAAAAAGAGAAGCTGTGATTGAGAGAGAAAGAGAAGCTGTGAGTGAGAGAGAGAGAGGAAGAGAAGTTGTGAGTGAGAGAGAGAGAGAAAGAGAAGCTTTGAGTGTGTGTGAGAGAGAGAAAAGCTGTGATTGAGAGAGATAGAGAGAAGTTAAGCTGTGAGTGAGAGAGAGAGAGAAAAACTGTGAGTGAGTGAGAGAGTGAGAAAGAGAAGCTGTGAGTGAGTGAGAGAGAAAGAGAATCTGAGAAATAGAGAGTGAAAGAGAAGCTGTGAATGAGAGAGAGAGAGAAAGAGAATGTGAGTGAGAGAGAAACAGAAGCTGTGAATGAGAGAGAGAGAGAAAGAGAATGTGAGTGTGAGAGAGAGAGAAAGAGAAGCTGTGAGTGAGAGAGAAAGAGAAGCTGTGAGTGAGAGAGAGAGAGAGAAGCTGTAAGTGAGAGATAGAGAAAAAGAGAAGCTGAGAGTGAGACAAAGAGTGAGAAAGAGAAGCTGTGAGTGAGAGATAGAGAGAAAGAGAAGCTGTGAGTGAGAGAGAGAGAAAGAGAAGCTGTGAGTGAGAGAGAGGGGAAGAGAAGCTGTGAGTGAGAGAGAGAGAATGAGAAGCTTTGAGTGTGTGTGTGAGAGAGAGAGAAGCTGTGATTGAGAGAGAGAGAAGAGAAGCTGTGAGTGAGAGAGAGAGAAGAGAAGCTGTGAGTGAGAGAGAGAGAAAAAGAATCTGAGAAAGAGAGAGTGAAAGAAAAGCTGTGAGTGAGAGAGAGAGAGAAGATGTGAGTGAGAGAGAGAAGCAGTGAGTGAGAGAGTGAGAGAAAGAGATGTTGTGAGTTAGAGAGAAACAGAAGCTGTGAATGAGAGAGACAGAGAGAAAGAGAAGGTGTGAGTGAGAGAGAGAGAAAGAGAAGCTGTGAGTGGGAGAGAGAGAGAGAGAAAGAAAAGCTGTGAGTGAGAGAGAGAGAAAGAGAATCTGTGAGTGAGAGAGAGATAGAAAGAGAAGCTGTGAGTGAGAGATAGAGAGAAAGAGAACCTGCGAGTGGGAGAGAGAGAGAGAGAAAGAGAAGCTGTGAGTGAGAGATAGAGAGAAAGAGAACCTGCGAGTGGGAGAGAGAGAGAGAAAGAGAACCTGTGAGTGAGAGAGAAAAAAAAAAGAGAAGCTGTGTGTGAGTGAGAGAGAGAAAGGGAAGCTGTGAGTGAGAGAGAGAGAAGCTGTGAGTGAGAGAGAGAGAAAGAGAAACTGTGAGTGAGAGTGAGAGAGAGAAAGAGAAGCTGTGAGTGAGAGAGAGAAAAAAAGAATCTGAGAAAGAGAGAGTGAAAGAGAAGCTGTGAGTGAGAGAGAGAGAGAAGCTGTGAGAGAGAGAAGCTGTGAGAGAGAGAGAAAGAGATGCTGTGAGTTAGAGAGAAACAGAAGCTGTGAATGAGCGAGAGAGAGAAAGAGAAGGTGTGAGTGAGTGAGAGAGAGAAAGAGAAGCTGTGAGTGAGAGAGAAAGAGAAGCTGTGAGTGACACAGAGAGAGAGAAGCTGTGAGTGAGAGTGAGAGAAAGAGAAGCTGTGAGTGACGGAGAGAGAGAAAGAGAAGGTGTGAGTGAGTGAGAGAGAGAAAGAGAAGCTGTGAGTGAGAGAGAGAGAGAGAAGCTCTGAGGGGAAGAGAGAAAAAGAGAAGCTGTGAGAGAGAGAGAGAAACTGTGAGTGAGAGAGAGAAAGAGAAGCTTGAGTGAGAGAGAGAGGAAGAGAAGCTGTGAGTGAGAGAGAGAGGAAGAGAAGCTTTGAGTGTGTGTGTGTGTGAGAGAGAAGCTGTGATTGAGAGAGAGAGAAAAAGAGAAGCTGTGAGTGAGTGAGAGAGATAAAGAGAAACTGTGAGTGAGAGAGAGAGAAAAAGAATCTGTGAAAGAGGGAGTGAAAGAGAAGATGTGAGTGAGAGAGAGAGAGAGAAGCTGTGAGTGAGAGAGAGAAGCTGTGAGTGAGAGAGAAACAGATGCTGTGAGTTAGAGAGAAACAGAAGCTGTCAATGAGAGAGAGAGAGAAAGAGAAGGTGTGAGTGAGAGAGAGAGAGTGAAAGAGAAGCTGTGAGTGAGAGAGAGAGAGAAGATGTGAGTGAGAGAGAGAAGCAGTGAGTGAGAGAGTGAGAGAAAGAAAGAGATGTTGTGAGTTAGAGAGAAACAGAAGCTGTGAATGAGAGAGAGAGAGAGAAAGAGAAGCTGTGAGTGAGAGAGAGAGAAAGAGAAGCTGTGCGTGAGAGAGAGATAGAAAGAGAAGCTGTGAGTGAGAGAAAGAGAAGCTGTGAGTGGGAGAGAGAGAGAAAGAGAAGCTGTGAGTGTGTGAGAGAGAAAGAGAAGCTGTGAGTGAGAGAGAGAGGAAGAGAAGCTGTGAGTGAGAGAGAGAGTGAAAGAGAAGCTGTGAGTGAGAGAGAGAGAGAAGCTGTGAGAGAGAGAAGCTGTGAGAGAGAGAGAAAGAGATGCTGTGAGTTAGAGAGAAACAGAAGCTGTGAATGAGCGAGAGAGAGAAAGAGAAGGTGTGAGTGAGTGAGAGAGAGAAAGAGAAGCTGTGAGTGAGAGAGAAAGAGAAAGAGAAGCTGTGAGTGACACAGAGAGAGAGAAGCTGTGAGTGAGAGTGAGAGAAAGAGAAGCTGTGAGTGACGGAGAGAGAGAAAGAGAAGGTGTGAGTGAGAGAGAGAAAGAGAAGCTGTGAGTGAGAGAGAGAGAGAAGCTCTGAGGGGAAGAGAGAGAGAAAGAGAAGCTGTGAGAGAGAGAGAGAAACTGTGAGTGAGAGAGAGAAAGAGAAGCTTGAGTGAGAGAGAGAGGAAGAGAAGCTGTGAGTGAGAGAGAGAGGAAGAGAAGCTTTGAGTGTGTGTGTGTGAGAGAGAGAAGCTGTGATTGAGAGAGAGAGAGAAGAGAAGCTGTGAGTGAGAGAGAGCGAAAAAGAGAAGCTGTGAGTGAGTGAGAGAGATACAGAGAAGCTGTGAGTGAGAGAGAGAGAAAAAGAATCTGTGAAAGAGGGAGTGAAAGAGAAGATGTGAGTGAGAGAGAGAGAGAAGCTGTGAGTGAGAGAGAGAAGCTGTGAGTGAGAGAGAAACAGATGCTGTGAGTTAGAGAGAAACAGAAGCTGTCAATGAGAGAGAGAGAGAAAGAGAAGGTGTGAGTGAGAGAGAGAGAGTGGAAGAGAAGCTGTGAGTGAGAGAGAGAGAGAGAGAAGATGTGAGTGAGAGAGAGAAGCAGTGAGTGAGAGAGTGAGAGAAAGAAAGAGATGTTGTGAGTTAGAGAGAAACAGAAGCTGTGAATGAGAGAGAGAGAGAGAGAGAGAAGGTGTGAGTGAGAGAGAGAGAGAAAGAGAAGCTGTTAGTGTGAGAGAGAGAGAGAGAGAAAGAGAAGCTGTGAGAGAGAGAGAGAGTAAGAGAAGCTGTGAGTGAGAGAGAGATAGAAAGAGAAGCTGTGAGTGAGAGAAAGAGAAGCTGTGAGTGGGAGAGAGAGAGAGAAAGAGAAGCTGTGAGTGTGTGAGAGAGAAAGAGAAGCTGTGAGTGAGAGAGAGAGGAAGAGAAGCTGTGAGTGAGAGAGAGAGAGAAAGAGAAGCTGTGAGTGAGTGAGAGAGAGAAAGGGAAGCTGTGTGTGTGTGTGTGTGAGAGAGAGAAGCTGTGAGTGAGAGAGAGAGGGAAAGAGAAGCTGTGAGTGAGAGAGAGAGTGAGAAAGAGAAGCTGTGAGTGAGTGAGAGAAAAAGAGAATCTGGGAAAGAGAGAGTGATAGAAAGAGAAGCTGTGAGTGAGATAGAGAGAAAGAAAAGCTGTGAGTGAGAGAGATGAAGAGAAGCTGTGTGTGTGTGAGAGAGAGAAAGAGAAGCTTTGAATGTGTGTGTGAGAGAGAATAGCTGTGATTGAGAGAGATAGAGAGAAGAGAAGCTGTGAGTGAGAGAGAGAGAGAAAGAGAAGCTGTGAGTGAGTGAGAGAGAGAAAGGGAAGCTGTGTGTGTGTGTGTGAGAGAGAAGCTGTGAGTGAGAGAGAGAGGGAAAGAGAAGCTGTGAGTGAGAGAGAGAGTGAGAAAGAGAAGCTGTGAGTGAGTGAGAGAGAAAGAGAATCTGAGAAAGAGAGAGTGAGAGAAGCTGTGAGTGAGAGAGAGAGAGAAGCTGTGAGTGAGAGAGAGAAGCTGTGAGTGAGAGAGAGAGAGAAAGAGATGCTGTGAGTGAGAGAGAAACAGAAGCTGTGAATGAGAGAGAGAGAAAGAAAGAAAGAGAAGCTGTGAGTGAGAGAGAAAGAGAAGCTGTGAGTGAGTGAGAGAGAGAGAATCTGTAAGTGAGAGAAAGAGAGAGAGAAAGAGAAGCTGAGAGTGAGACAAAGAGTGAGAAATAGAAGCTGTGAGTGAGACAAAGAGAGAGAAAGAGAAGCTGTGAGTGAGAGAGAGAGAAAGAGAAGCTGTGAGTGAGAGAGAGAGAGAGAAAGAGAATTTGTGAGTGAGAGAGAGAGAAAGAGAAGCTGTGAGTGAGAGAGAGAGGAAGAGAAGCTGTGAGTGAGAGAGAGAGAGAAAGAGAAGCTTTGAGTGTGTGTGAGAGAGAGAATAGCTGTGATTGAGAGAGATAGAGAGAAGAGAAGCTGTGAGTGAGAGAGAGAGAGAAAGAGATGGTGTGAGTGAGAGAGAAACAGAAGCTGTAAATGAGAGAGAGAGAGAAAGAGAATGTGAGTGAGAGAGAGAGAGAAAGAGAAGCTGTGAGTGAGTGAGAGAGAGAGAAGCTGTAAGTGAGAGAAAGAGAGAGAGAAAGAGAAGCTGAGAGTGAGACAAAGAGTGAGAAAGAGAAGCTGTGAGTGAGACAAAGAGAGAGAAAGAGAAGCTGTGAGTGAGAGAGAGAGAAAGAGAAGCTGTGAGAGAGAGAGAGAGAAAGAGAAGCTGTGAGTGAGAGAGAGAGAGAGAAAGAGAAGCTGTGAGTGAGAGAGAGAGAAAGAGAAGCTGTGAGTGAGAGAGAGGAAGAGAAGCTGTGAGTGAGAGAGAGAGAGAAAGAGAAGCTTTGAGTGTGTGTGAGAGAGAATAGCTGTGATTGAGAGAGATAGAGAGAAGAGAAGCTGTGAGTGAGAGAGAGAGAGAAAGAGAAGCTGTCAGTGAGAGAGAGAGAGAAAGGGAAGCTGTGTGTGTGTGTGTGAGAGAGAGAAGCTGTGAGTGAGAGAGAGAGGGAAAGAGAAGCTGTGAGTGAGAGAGAGAGAGTGAGAAAGAGAAGCTGTGAGTGAGTGAGAGAGAAAGAGAATCTGAGAAAGAGAGAGTGAGAGAAGCTGTGAGTGAGAGAGAGTGAGAGAAGATTTGAGTGAGAGAGAGAAGCAGTGAGTGAGAGAGTGAGAGAAAGAGATGTTGTGAGTTAGAGAGAAACAGAAGCTGTGAATGAGAGAGACAGAGAGAAAGAGAAGGTGTGAGTGAGAGAGAGAGAGAAAGATAAGCTGTGAGTGGGAGAGAGAGAGAGAAAGAGAAGCTGTGAGTGAGAGAGAGAGAAAGAGAATCTGTGCGTGAGAGAGAGATAGAAAGAGAAGCTGTGAGTGAGAGATAGAGAGAAAGAGAACCTGCGAGTGGGAGAGAGAGAGAGAAAGAGAAGCTGTGAGTGAGAGATAGAGAGAAAGAGAACCTGCGAGTGGGAGAGAGAGAGAGAAAGAGAACCTGTGAGTGAGAGAGAGAGAAAGAGAAGCTGTGAATGAGAGAGAGAGGATGAGAAGCTGTGAGTGAGAGAGAGAAAAAAAGAGAAGCTGTGTGTGAGTGAGAGAGAGAAAGAGAAGCTGTGAGTGAGAGAGAGAGAAGCTGTGAGTGAGAGAGAGAGAAAGAGAAACTGTGAGTGAGAGTGAGAGAGAGAAAGAGAAGCTGTGAGTGAGAGAGAGAAAAAAAAATCTGAGAAAGAGAGAGTGAAAGAGAAGCTGTGAGTGAGAGAGAGAGAGAGAAGCTGTGTGAGAGAGAAGCTGTGTGTGAGAGAGAAAGAGATGCTGTGAGTTAGAGAGAAACAGAAGCTGTGAATGAGCGAGAGAGAGAAAGAGAAGGTGTGAGTGAGTGAGAGAGAGAAAGAGAAGCTGTGAGTGAGAGAGAAAGAGAAAGAGAAGCTGTGAGTGACACAGAGAGAGAGAAGCTGTGAGTGAGAGTGAGAGAAAGAGAAGCTGTGAGTGATGGAGAGAGAGAAAGAGAAGGTGTGAGTGAGTGAGAGAGAGAAAGAGAAGCTGTGAGTGAGAGAGAGAGAGAGAAGCTGTGAGGGAGAGAGAGAGAGAAAGAGAAGCTGTGAGAGAGAGAGAAACTGTGAGTGTGAGAGAGAAAGAGAAGCTTGAGTGAGAGAGAGAGGAAGAGAAGCTGTGAGTGAGAGAGAGAGGAAGAGAAGCTTTGAGTGTGTGTGTGTGAGAGAGAGAAGCTGTGATTGAGAGAGAGAGAGAAGAGAAGCTGTGAGTGAGAGAGAGAGAAAAAAAGAGAAGCTGTGAGTGAGTGAGAGAGATAAAGAGAAGCTGTGAGTGAGAGAGAGAGAAAAAGAATCTGTGAAAGAGGGAGTGAAAGAGAAGATGTGAGTGAGAGAGAGAGAGAGAAGCTGTGAGTGAGAGAGAGAAGCTGTGAGTGAGAGAGAAACAGATGCTGTGAGTTAGAGAGAAACAGAAGCTGTCAATGAGAGAGAGAGAGAAAGAGAAGGTGTGAGTGAGAGAGAGAGAGTGAAAGAGAAGCTGTGAGTGAGTGAGAGAGAGAAGATGTGAGTGAGAGAGAGAAGCAGTGAGTGAGAGAGTGAGAGAAAGAAAGAGATGTTGTGAGTTAGAGAGAAACAGAAGCTGTGAATGAGAGAGAGAGAGAGAGAAAGAGAAGGTGTGAGTGAGAGAGAGAGAGAAAGAGAAGCTGTTAGTGGGAGAGAGAGAGAGAGAGAAAGAGAAGCTGTGAGTGAGAGAGAGAGAAAGAGAAGCTGTGAGTGAGAGAGAGATAGAAAGAGAAGCTGTGAGTGAGAGATAGAGAGAAAGAGAAGCTGTGAGTGGGAGAGAGAGAGAGAAAGAGAAGCTGTGAGTGTGTGAGAGAGAAAGAGAAGCTGTGAGTGAGAGAGAGAGGAAGAGAAGCTGTGAGTGAGAGAGAGAGAAAGAGAAGCTGTGAGTGAGTGAGAGAGAGAAAGGGAAGCTCTGTGTGTGTGTGAGAGAGAAAGAAGCTGTGAGTGAGAGAGAGAGGGAAAGAGAAGCTGTGAGTGAGAGAGAGAGTGAGAAAGAGAAGCTGTGAGTGAGTGAGAGAGAAAGAGAATCTGGGAAAGAGAGAGAGATAGAAAGAGAAGCTGTGAGTGAGAGAGAGAGAAAGAAAAGCTGTGAGTGAGAGAGATGAAGAGAAGCTGTGTGTGTGTGTGAGAGAGAAAGAGAAGCTTTGAATGTGTGTGTGAGAGAGAATAGCTGTGATTGAGAGAGATAGAGAGAAGAGAAGCTGTGAGTGAGAGAGAGAGAGAAAGAGAAGCTGTGAGTGAGTGAGAGAGAGAAAGGGAAGCTGTGTGTGTGTGTGTGAGAGAGAGAGGAGCTGTGAGTGAGAGAGAGAGGGAAAGAGAAGCTGTGAGTGAGAGAGAGAGTGAGAAAGAGATGCTGTGAGTGATAGAGAGAAACAGAAGCTGTGAATGAGAGAGAGAGGGAGAGAAAGAGAAGCTGTGAGTGAGAGAGAAAGAGAAGCTGTGAGTGAGAGAGAGAGAGATAAGCTGTAAGTGAGAGAAAGAGAGAGAGAAAGAGAAGCTGAGAGTGAGACAAAGAGTGAGAAAAAGAAGCTGTGAGTGAGACAAAGAGAGAGAAAGAGAAGCTGAGAGTGAGAGAGAGAGAAAGAGAAGCTGTGAGTGAGAGAAAGAGAGAAAGAGAAGCTGTGAGTGAGAGAGAGAGAGAGAGAGAAAGAGAATTTGTGAGTGAGAGAGAGAGAAAGTGAAGCTGTGAGTGAGAGAGAGAGAGGAAGAGAAGCTGTGAGTGAGAGAGAGAGAGAAAGAGAAGCTTTGAGTGTGTGTGAGAGAGTGAATAGCTGTGATTGAGAGAGATAGAGAGAAGAGAAGCTGTGAGTGAGAGAGAGAGAGAAAGAGATGGTGTGAGTGAGAGAGAAACAGAAGCTGTGAATGAGAGAGAGAAAGAAAGAGAATGTGAGTGAGAGAGAGAGAAAGAGAAGCTGTGAGTGAGTGAGAGAGAGAGAAGCTGTAAGTGAGAGAAAGAGAGAGAAAGAGAAGCTGAGAGTGAGACAAAGAGTGAGAAAGAGAAGCTGTGAGTGAGACAAAGAGAGAGAAAGAGAAGCTGTGAGTGAGAGAGAGAGAAAGATAAGCTGTGAGTGAGAGAGAGAGAAAGAGAAGCTGTGAGTGAGAGAGAGAGAGAAAGAGAAGCTGTGAGTGAGAGAGAGAGAAAGAGAAGCTGTGAGTGAGAGAGAGAGAGGAAGAGAAGCTGTGAGTGAGAGAGAAAGAGAAAGAGAAGCTGTGAGTGACACAGAGAGAGAGAAGCTGTGAGTGAGAGTGAGAGAAAGAGAAGCTGTGAGTGATGGAGAGAGAGAAAGAGAAGGTGTGAGTGAGTGAGAGAGAGAAAGAGAAGCTGTGAGTGAGAGAGAGAGAGAGAAGCTGTGAGGGAGAGAGAGAGAGAAAGAGAAGCTGTGAGAGAGAGAGAAACTGTGAGTGTGAGAGAGAAAGAGAAGCTTGAGTGAGAGAGAGAGGAAGAGAAGCTGTGAGTGAGAGAGAGAGGAAGAGAAGCTTTGAGTGTGTGTGTGAGAGAGAGAGAAGCTGTGATTGAGAGAGAGAGAGAAGAGAAGCTGTGAGTGAGAGAGAGAGAAAAAAAGAGAAGCTGTGAGTGAGTGAGAGAGATAAAGAGAAGCTGTGAGTGAGAGAGAGAGAAAAAGAATCTGTGAAAGAGGGAGTGAAAGAGAAGATGTGAGTGAGAGAGAGAGAGAGAAGCTGTGAGTGAGAGAGAGAAGCTGTGAGTGAGAGAGAAACAGATGCTGTGAGTTAGAGAGAAACAGAAGCTGTCAATGAGAGAGAGAGAGAAAGAGAAGGTGTGAGTGAGAGAGAGAGAGTGAAAGAGAAGCTGTGAGTGAGTGAGAGAGAGAAGATGTGAGTGAGAGAGAGAAGCAGTGAGTGAGAGAGTGAGAGAAAGAAAGAGATGTTGTGAGTTAGAGAGAAACAGAAGCTGTGAATGAGAGAGAGAGAGAGAGAAAGAGAAGGTGTGAGTGAGAGAGAGAGAGAAAGAGAAGCTGTTAGTGGGAGAGAGAGAGAGAGAGAAAGAGAAGCTGTGAGTGAGAGAGAGAGAAAGAGAAGCTGTGAGTGAGAGAGAGATAGAAAGAGAAGCTGTGAGTGAGAGATAGAGAGAAAGAGAAGCTGTGAGTGGGAGAGAGAGAGAGAAAGAGAAGCTGTGAGTGTGTGAGAGAGAAAGAGAAGCTGTGAGTGAGAGAGAGAGGAAGAGAAGCTGTGAGTGAGAGAGAGAGAAAGAGAAGCTGTGAGTGAGTGAGAGAGAGAAAGGGAAGCTCTGTGTGTGTGTGAGAGAGAAAGAAGCTGTGAGTGAGAGAGAGAGGGAAAGAGAAGCTGTGAGTGAGAGAGAGAGTGAGAAAGAGAAGCTGTGAGTGAGTGAGAGAGAAAGAGAATCTGGGAAAGAGAGAGAGATAGAAAGAGAAGCTGTGAGTGAGAGAGAGAGAAAGAAAAGCTGTGAGTGAGAGAGATGAAGAGAAGCTGTGTGTGTGTGTGAGAGAGAAAGAGAAGCTTTGAATGTGTGTGTGAGAGAGAATAGCTGTGATTGAGAGAGATAGAGAGAAGAGAAGCTGTGAGTGAGAGAGAGATAGAAAGAGAAGCTGTGAGTGAGTGAGAGAGAGAAAGGGAAGCTGTGTGTGTGTGTGTGTGAGAGAGAGGAGCTGTGAGTGAGAGAGAGAGGGAAAGAGAAGCTGTGAGTGAGAGAGAGAGTGAGAAAGAGATGCTGTGAGTGATAGAGAGAAACAGAAGCTGTGAATGAGAGAGAGAGGGAGAGAAAGAGAAGCTGTGAGTGAGAGAGAAAGAGAAGCTGTGAGTGAGTGAGAGAGAGATAAGCTGTAAGTGAGAGAAAGAGAGAGAGAAAGAGAAGCTGAGAGTGAGACAAAGAGTGAGAAAAAGAAGCTGTGAGTGAGACAAAGAGAGAGAAAGAGAAGCTGAGAGTGAGAGAGAGAGAAAGAGAAGCTGTGAGTGAGAGAAAGAGAGAAAGAGAAGCTGTGAGTGAGAGAGAGAGAGAGAAAGAGAATTTGTGAGTGAGAGAGAGAGAAAGTGAAGCTGTGAGTGAGAGAGAGAGAGGAAGAGAAGCTGTGAGTGAGAGAGAGAGAGAAAGAGAAGCTTTGAGTGTGTGTGAGAGAGTGAATAGCTGTGATTGAGAGAGATAGAGAGAAGAGAAGCTGTGAGTGAGAGAGAGAGAGAAAGAGATGGTGTGAGTGAGAGAGAAACAGAAGCTGTGAATGAGAGAGAGAAAGAAAGAGAATGTGAGTGAGAGAGAGAGAAAGAGAAGCTGTGAGTGAGTGAGAGAGAGAGAAGCTGTAAGTGAGAGAAAGAGAGAGAAAGAGAAGCTGAGAGTGAGACAAAGAGTGAGAAAGAGAAGCTGTGAGTGAGACAAAGAGAGAGAAAGAGAAGCTGTGAGTGAGAGAGAGAGAAAGATAAGCTGTGAGTGAGAGAGAGAGAAAGAGAAGCTGTGAGTGAGAGAGAGAGAGAAAGAGAAGCTGTGAGTGAGAGAGAGAGAAAGAGAAGCTGTGAGTGAGAGAGAGAGAGGAAGAGAAGCTGTGAGTGAGAGAGAGAGAGAAAGAGAAGCTTTGAGTGTGTGTGTGAGAGAGAATAGCTGTGATTGAGAGAGATAGAGAGAAGAGAAGCTGTTAGTGAGAGAGAGAGAGAAAGAGAAGCTGTGAGTGAGTGAGAGAGAGAAAGGGAAGCTGTGTGTGTGTGTGTGAGAGAGAGAAGCTGTGAGTGAGAGAGAGAGGGAAAGAGAAGCTGTGAGTGAGAGAGAGAGTGAGAAAGAGAAGCTGTGAGTGAGTGAGAGAGAAAGAGAATCTGAGAAAGAGAGAGTGAGAGAAGCTGTGAGTGAGAGAGAGAGAGAAGCTGTGAGTGAGAGAGAGAGAAGCTGTGAGTGAGAGAGAGAGAGAAAGAGATGCTGTGAGTGAGAGAGAAACAGAAGCTGTGAATGAGAGAGAGAGAGAGAGAGAAAGAGAATGTGAGTGAGAGAGAGAGAAAGAGAAGCTGTGAGTGAGAGAGAAAGAGAAGCTGTGAGTGAGTGAGAGAGAGAGAAGCTGTAAGTGAGAGAAAGAGAGAGAGAAAGAGAAGCTGAGAGTGAGACAAAGAGTGAGAAAAAGAAGCTATGAGTGAGACAAAGAGAGAGAAAGAGAAGCTGTGAGTGAGAGAGAGAGAAAGAGAAGCTGTGAGTGAGAGAAAGAGAGAAAGAGAAGCTGTGAGTGAGAGAGAGAGAGAGAAAGAGAATTTGTGAGTGAGAGAGAGAGAAAGAGAAGCTGTGAGTGAGAGAGAGAGGAAGAGAAGCTGTGAGTGAGAGAGAGAGAGAGAAAGAGAAGCTTTGAGTGTGTGTGAGAGAGAGAATAGCTGTGATTGAGAGAGATAGAGAGAAGAGAAGCTGTGAGTGAGAGAGAGAGAGAAAGAGATGGTGTGAGTGAGAGAGAAACTGAAGCTGTGAATGAGAGAGAGAGAGAAAGAGAATGTGAGTGAGAGAGAGAGAGAAAGAGAAGCTGTGAGTGAGTGAGAGAGAGAGAAGCTGTAAGTGAGAGAAAGAGAGAGAGAAAGAGAAGCTGAGAGTGAGACAAAGAGTGAGAAAGAGAAGCAGTGAGTGAGACAAAGAGAGAGAAAGAGAAGCTGTGAGTGAGAGAGAGAGAAATAGAAGCTGTGAGTGAGAGAGAGAGAAAGAGAAGCTGTGAGTGAGAGAGAGAGAGAGAAAGAGAAGCTGTGAGTGAGAGAGAGAGAAAGAGAAGCTGTGAGTGAGAGAGAGAGAGAGGAAGAGAAGGTGTGAGTGAGAGAGAGAGAGAAAGAGAAGCTTTGAGTGTGTGTGTGAGAGAGAAGCTGTGAGTGAGAGAGAGAGGGGAAGAGAAGCTGTGAGTGAGAGAGAGAGTGAGAAAGAGAATCTGTGAGAGAGTGAGAGAGAAAGAGAATCTGAGAAAGAGAGAGTGAAAGAGAAGCTGTGAGTGAGAGAGAGAGAGAGAGAAGCTGTGAGTGAGAGAGAGAGAAAGAGAAGCTGTGAGTGAGAGAGAGAGAAAGAGAAGCTGTGTGAGAGAGAGAAAGAGAAGCTGTGAGTGAGAGAAAGAGAAAGAGAAGCTGTGAGTGAGACAAAGAGAGAAAGAGAAGCTGTGAGTGAGAGAAAGAGAGAGATAGAGAAGCTGTGAGTGAGAGAGAGAGAGAGAAAGAGAAGCTGTGCGTGAGAGAGAGAGAGAAAGAGAAGCTGTGAGAGAGAGAGAAAGAGAAGCTGTGAGTGAGAGAGAGGAAGAGAAGCTGTGAGTGAGTGAGAGAGAAAGAAAAGCTTTGAGTGTGTGTGTGAGAGAGAGAGAAGCTGTGATTGAGAGAGGGAGAGAGAGAGAAGCTGTGAGTGAGAGAGAGAGAAAAAAAGAGAAGCTGTGAGTGAGTGATAGAGAGAAAGGGAAGATGTGAGTGAGAGAGAGAGAGAAGCTGTGAGTGAGAGAGAGAGAAAGAGAAGCTGTGAGTGAGAGAGAGAGAGAGAAGCTGTGAGTGAGAGAGAGAGAAAACGAATCTGAGAAAGAGAGAGTGAAAGAGAAGCTGTGTGAGAGAGAGAGAGAAAGAGAAGATGTAAGTAACAGAGAGAGAGAAAGAGAAGCTGTAAGTGACAGAGAGAGAGAATGAGAAGCTGTGAGTGAGAGAGAGAAAGAGAAGCTGTGAGTGAGAGAGAGAGAGAGAGAAAGTGAAGCATTGAGTGAGAGAGGGAGAAAGAGAGTCTGGAAGTGAGAGAGAGAGAGAAAGAAGCTGTGAGTGAGAGAGAGAGCTGTGAGTGAGAGAGAGAGGAAGAGAAGCTGTGAGTGAGAGAGAGAGAAAGAGAAGCTGTGAGTGAGTGAGAGAGAGAAAGGGAAGCTCTGTGTGTGTGTGAGAGAGAAAGAAGCTGTGAGTGAGAGAGAGAGGGAAAGAGAAGCTGTGAGTGAGAGAGAGAGTGAGAAAGAGAAGCTGTGAGTGAGTGAGAGAGAAAGAGAATCTGGGAAAGAGAGAGAGATAGAAAGAGAAGCTGTGAGTGAGAGAGAGAGAAAGAAAAGCTGTGAGTGAGAGAGATGAAGAGAAGCTGTGTGTGTGTGTGAGAGAGAAAGAGAAGCTTTGAATGTGTGTGTGAGAGAGAATAGCTGTGATTGAGAGAGATAGAGAGAAGAGAAGCTGTGAGTGAGAGAGAGAGAGAAAGAGAAGCTGTGAGTGAGTGAGAGAGAGAAAGGGAAGCTGTGTGTGTGTGTGTGTGAGAGAGAGGAGCTGTGAGTGAGAGAGAGAGGGAAAGAGAAGCTGTGAGTGAGAGAGAGAGTGAGAAAGAGATGCTGTGAGTGATAGAGAGAAACAGAAGCTGTGAATGAGAGAGAGAGGGAGAGAAAGAGAAGCTGTGAGTGAGAGAGAAAGAGAAGCTGTGAGTGAGTGAGAGAGAGATAAGCTGTAAGTGAGAGAAAGAGAGAGAGAAAGAGAAGCTGAGAGTGAGACAAAGAGTGAGAAAAAGAAGCTGTGAGTGAGACAAAGAGAGAGAAAGAGAAGCTGAGAGTGAGAGAGAGAGAAAGAGAAGCTGTGAGTGAGAGAAAGAGAGAAAGAGAAGCTGTGAGTGAGAGAGAGAGAGAGAAAGAGAATTTGTGAGTGAGAGAGAGAGAAAGTGAAGCTGTGAGTGAGAGAGAGAGAGGAAGAGAAGCTGTGAGTGAGAGAGAGAGAGAAAGAGAAGCTTTGAGTGTGTGTGAGAGAGTGAATAGCTGTGATTGAGAGAGATAGAGAGAAGAGAAGCTGTGAGTGAGAGAGAGAGAGAAAGAGATGGTGTGAGTGAGAGAGAAACAGAAGCTGTGAATGAGAGAGAGAAAGAAAGAGAATGTGAGTGAGAGAGAGAGAAAGAGAAGCTGTGAGTGAGTGAGAGAGAGAGAAGCTGTAAGTGAGAGAAAGAGAGAGAAAGAGAAGCTGAGAGTGAGACAAAGAGTGAGAAAGAGAAGCTGTGAGTGAGACAAAGAGAGAGAAAGAGAAGCTGTGAGTGAGAGAGAGAGAAAGATAAGCTGTGAGTGAGAGAGAGAGAAAGAGAAGCTGTGAGTGAGAGAGAGAGAGAAAGAGAAGCTGTGAGTGAGAGAGAGAGAAAGAGAAGCTGTGAGTGAGAGAGAGAGAGGAAGAGAAGCTGTGAGTGAGAGAGAGAGAGAAAGAGAAGCTTTGAGTGTGTGTGTGAGAGAGAATAGCTGTGATTGAGAGAGATAGAGAGAAGAGAAGCTGTTAGTGAGAGAGAGAGAGAAAGAGAAGCTGTGAGTGAGTGAGAGAGAGAAAGGGAAGCTGTGTGTGTGTGTGAGAGAGAGAGAAGCTGTGAGTGAGAGAGAGAGGGAAAGAGAAGCTGTGAGTGAGAGAGAGAGTGAGAAAGAGAAGCTGTGAGTGAGTGAGAGAGAAAGAGAATCTGAGAAAGAGAGAGTGAGAGAAGCTGTGAGTGAGAGAGAGAGAGAAGCTGTGAGTGAGAGAGAGAGAAGCTGTGAGTGAGAGAGAGAGAGAAAGAGATGCTGTGAGTGAGAGAGAAACAGAAGCTGTGAATGAGAGAGAGAGAGAGAGAGAAAGAGAATGTGAGTGAGAGAGAGAGAAAGAGAAGCTGTGAGTGAGAGAGAAAGAGAAGCTGTGAGTGAGTGAGAGAGAGAGAAGCTGTAAGTGAGAGAAAGAGAGAGAGAAAGAGAAGCTGAGAGTGAGACAAAGAGTGAGAAAAAGAAGCTATGAGTGAGACAAAGAGAGAGAAAGAGAAGCTGTGAGTGAGAGAGAGAGAAAGAGAAGCTGTGAGTGAGAGAAAGAGAGAAAGAGAAGCTGTGAGTGAGAGAGAGAGAGAGAAAGAGAATTTGTGAGTGAGAGAGAGAGAAAGAGAAGCTGTGAGTGAGAGAGAGAGGAAGAGAAGCTGTGAGTGAGAGAGAGAGAGAGAAAGAGAAGCTTTGAGTGTGTGTGAGAGAGAGAATAGCTGTGATTGAGAGAGATAGAGAGAAGAGAAGCTGTGAGTGAGAGAGAGAGAGAAAGAGATGGTGTGAGTGAGAGAGAAACTGAAGCTGTGAATGAGAGAGAGAGAGAAAGAGAATGTGAGTGAGAGAGAGAGAGAAAGAGAAGCTGTGAGTGAGTGAGAGAGAGAGAAGCTGTAAGTGAGAGAAAGAGAGAGAGAAAGAGAAGCTGAGAGTGAGACAAAGAGTGAGAAAGAGAAGCAGTGAGTGAGACAAAGAGAGAGAAAGAGAAGCTGTGAGTGAGAGAGAGAGAAATAGAAGCTGTGAGTGAGAGAGAGAGAAAGAGAAGCTGTGAGTGAGAGAGAGAGAGAGAAAGAGAAGCTGTGAGTGAGAGAGAGAGAAAGAGAAGCTGTGAGTGAGAGAGAGAGAGAGGAAGAGAAGGTGTGAGTGAGAGAGAGAGAGAAAGAGAAGCTTTGAGTGTGTGTGTGAGAGAGAAGCTGTGAGTGAGAGAGAGAGGGGAAGAGAAGCTGTGAGTGAGAGAGAGAGTGAGAAAGAGAATCTGTGAGAGAGTGAGAGAGAAAGAGAATCTGAGAAAGAGAGAGTGAAAGAGAAGCTGTGAGTGAGAGAGAGAGAGAGAGAAGCTGTGAGTGAGAGAGAGAGAAAGAGAAGCTGTGAGTGAGAGAGAGAGAAAGAGAAGCTGTGTGAGAGAGAGAAAGAGAAGCTGTGAGTGAGAGAAAGAGAAAGAGAAGCTGTGAGTGAGACAAAGAGAGAAAGAGAAGCTGTGAGTGAGAGAAAGAGAGAGATAGAGAAGCTGTGAGTGAGAGAGAGAGAGAGAAAGAGAAGCTGTGCGTGAGAGAGAGAGAGAAAGAGAAGCTGTGAGAGAGAGAGAAAGAGAAGCTGTGAGTGAGAGAGAGGAAGAGAAGCTGTGAGTGAGTGAGAGAGAAAGAAAAGCTTTGAGTGTGTGTGTGAGAGAGAGAGAAGCTGTGATTGAGAGAGGGAGAGAGAGAGAAGCTGTGAGTGAGAGAGAGAGAGAAAAAGAGAAGCTGTGAGTGAGTGATAGAGAGAAAGGGAAGATGTGAGTGAGAGAGAGAGAGAAGCTGTGAGTGAGAGAGAGAGAAAGAGAAGCTGTGAGTGAGAGAGAGAGAGAGAAGCTGTGAGTGAGAGAGAGAGAAAACGAATCTGAGAAAGAGAGAGTGAAAGAGAAGCTGTGTGAGAGAGAGAGAGAAAGAGAAGATGTAAGTGACAGAGAGAGAGAAAGAGAAGCTGTAAGTGACAGAGAGAGAGAATGAGAAGCTGTGAGTGAGAGAGAGAAAGAGAAGCTGTGAGTGAGAGAGAGAGAGAGAGAAAGAGAAGCATTGAGTGAGAGAGGGAGAAAGAGAGTCTGGAAGTGAGAGAGAGAGAGAAAGAAGCTGTGAGTGAGAGAGAGAGCTGTGAGTGAGAGAGAGAGAGAAAGAGAAGCTGTGAGTGAAAGAGAGAGAGAGAATGAGAAGCTGTGTGTGTGTGTGAGAGAGAGAGAGAGAAGCTGTGAGTGAGAGAGATGGAAGCTGTGAGTGAGAGAGTGAAATAGAAGCTGTGAGTTAGAGAGAGGGGGAAACAGAAGCTATGAGTGAGAGAGAGAGAAAGAGAAGCTGTGAGTGAGTGAGAGAGAGAGAGAAAGAGAAGCTGTGAGTGAGAGAGAAAGAGAAGCTTTGAGAGAGAGTGAGAAAGAGAAGCTGTGAATGAGAGAGAGAGAAAGAGGTTTTGAGTGCGACAAAGAGAGAGAAAGAGAAGCTGTGAGTGAGACAAAGCGAGAAAAAGAAGCTGAGAGTGAGAGAGAGGAGGGGGAAGCTGCGAGAGAGAGAGAAAGAGAAGCTGTGAGTGAGAGAGAAAGAGAAAGTGAAGCTGTGTGTGAGAGAAAGAGAGTTGCTGTGAGTGAGAGAAAGAGAGAAAGAGAAGTTGAGTGAGAGAGAGGGAATCAGAAGCTGTGAGTGAGAAAGAGAGAGAGAGAAAGAGAATCTGTGAGAGAAAGAGAGAGAAAGAGAAGCTGTGAGTGAGAGAGAGAGAAAGACAATCTGTGAGTGAGAGAGAAAGTGAAAGTGAAGCTGTGTGTGAGAGAAAGAGAGAAATAGAAGCTGTGAGTGAGAGAGAGAGAGAGAGAAAGAGTAGCATTGAGTGAGAGAGATAGAAAGCGAAGCTGTGAGTGAGATAGAGAGAGAGAAGCTGTGAGTGAGAGAGAAAGAGAAAGTGAAGTTGTGTGTGAGAGAAAGAGAGAGAGTTGTTGTGAGTGAGAGTTAGAGAGAAAGAGAAGTTGAGTGAGAGAGAGAGAGAATCAGAAGCTGTGAGTGAGAAAGAGAGAGAGAAAGAGAAGCTGTGAGTGAGAGAGAGAGAAAGAGAAGCTGTGAGCGAGAGAGAGAGAAAGAGAAGCTGTGAGTGAGAGAGAAAGTGAAAGTGAACCTGTGTGTGAGAGAAAGAGAGAAAGTGAAGCTGTGAGTGAGAGAGAGAGAGAGAGATAGAGTAGCATTGAGTGAGAAAGACAGAAAGAGAGTCTGGAAGTGAGAGAGATAGAAAGAGAAGCTGTGAGTGAGAGAGAGAGAGAAGCTGTGAGTGAGAGAGAGAGAGAAAGAGAAGCTGTGAGTGAAAGAGAGAGAGAGAAAGAGAAGTTGTGAGTGACAGAGTGAAAGAGAAGCTGTGAGTGAGTGAGAGAGAGAAACTGTGAGTGAGAGAGGGAAAGAGTAACGGTGAGTGAGTGAGAGAGAAAGAGAAGCTGTGAGTGAGTGAGAGAGAGTAGCTGTGAGTGAGATAGAGAGAGAAAGAGATGCTGTGAGAGAAAGAGAGAGAGAGAAAGAGAAGTTGTGAGTGACAGAGTGAAAGAGAAGCTGTGAGTGAGTGAGAGAGAGAAAGAGAAGCTTTGAGTGTGTGTGAGAGAGAGCTTTGAGTGAGAGAGAGAGAGAAAGAGAAGCTGTGAGTGAGGGAGAGAGAGAGAGAGAAGCTGTGAGTGAGAGAGAGAGAAAGAGAATCTGAGAAAGAGAGAGTGAAAGAGAAGCTGTGAGTGAGAGAGAGAGAGAAGCTGTGAGTGAGAGAGAGAGAGAAGCTGTGAGTGAGAGAGAGAGAGAAAGAGATGCTGTGAGTGAGAGAGAAACAGAAGCTGTGAATGAGAGAGAGAGAGAGAAAGAGAAGATGTGAGTGAGAAAGAGAGAGATAAAGAGAAGCTGTGAGAGAGAGAGAGAGAAGCTGTGTGAGAGAGAAAGAGAAAGAGAAGCTGTGAGTGACACAGAGAGAGAAGCTGTGAGTGAGTGAGAGAGAGAAAGAGAAGCAGTGAGTGACACAGAGAGAGAATGAGAAGCTGTGAGTGAGAGAGAGAGAAAGAGAAGCTGTGAGTGAGAGAGAGAGAGAAAGAGAAGCAGTGAGTGACAGAGAGAGAGAAAGAGAAGCTGTGTGTGAGAGTGAGAAAAAGAGAAGCTGTGAGTGAGAGAGAGAGAGAAAGAGAAGATATGAGTGAGAGAGAGAGAGAGAAAGTGAAGCTATGAGTGAGAGAGAGAGAGCAAGAGAAGCTGTGAGTGAGAGAGGTAAAGAGAAGCTGTGAGTGAGAGAGAGAGAGAGAGAAGCTGTGAGTGTGTGAGAGAGAACGAGAAGCTGTTAGTGAGAGAGAGAGAAGCTGTGAGTGAGAGAGAGAAAGAAAGAGAAGCTGTGAGTGTGTGTGAGAGAGAGAAAGAGAAGCTGTGAGTAAGAGAGAGAAAGAGAAGCTGTGAGTGAGAGAGAGAGAGAAAGAGAAGCTGTGAGTGAGAGAGAGAGAGAAAGAGAAGGTGTGAGTGAGAGAGAGAGAGAGAAAGAGAACCTGTGAGTGAGAGAGAGAGAACAAGAGAATCTGTGAGTGAGAGAGGGAGAGAAAGAGAAGCTGTGAGTGAGAGAGATAGAGAGAGAGAATCTGTGAGTGAGAGAGAGAGAGAAAAAGAGAAGCTGTGAGTGAGAGCGAGAGAAGCTGTGACTGAGGGAGAGAGAAAGAGAAACTGTGAGTGAGAGAGAGAAAGAGAATCTGTGAGTGAGAGAGAGAGAAAGAGAATCTTTGAGTGAGAGAGGGAGAGAAAGAGAAGCTGTGAGTGAGAGAGATAGAGAGAGAGAATCTGTGAGTGAGAGAGAGAGAGAAAAAGAGAAGCTGTGAGTGAGAGCGAGAGAAGCTGTGACTGAGGGAGAGAGAAAGAGAAACTGTGAGTGAGTGAGAGAAAGAGAATCTGTGAGTGAGAGAGAGAGAAACAGAATGTGTGATTGAGAGAGAGAGAAAGAGATGCTGTGAGTGAGAGAGAAAGAGAAGCTGTGACTGGGAGAGAGAGAAAGAATGAGAAGCTGTGAGTGAGAGAGAGAAAGAGAAGCTGTGCATGAGAGAGAAAGAGAAAGAGAAAGAGAAGCTGTTAGTGAGAGAGAGAGAAGGAAAGAAAGAAAGAGAAGCTGAGTGAGAGAGACAGAAAGAGAAAGAAAACCTGAGTGAGAGAGACAGAGAGATTAAAAAGAGAAGCTGTGAGTGAGTGAGTGAGAGAGAGAAGCTGTGAGTAGAGAGAGAGAAAAAGAGAAGCTGTGAGTGAGAGAGAGAGAGAAAGAGAAGCTGTTTGTGAGAGGGAGAGAAAGAGAAGCTGTGAGTGAGAGAGAGAGAAAGGAAGAAAAGCTGTGAGTGAGAGAGAGAGAGAAAAAGAAGCTGTGAGTGAGAGAGAGAGAAAGAGAAGCTGTGAGTGAGAGAGAGAGAGAGAAGCTGTGAGTGAGAGAGAGAGAAATAGAAGCTGAGTGAGAGAGTTAGAGAGAGAAAGAGAAGGTTTGAGAGTGAGAGAGAAAGAAAGAGAAGCTGTGAGTGAGAGAGAGAGAGAAAGAGAAGCTGTGAGTGAGAGAGAGAGAAAAAGAGAAGCTGTGAGTGAGAGAGATGAAGAGAAGCTGTGAGTGAGAGATAGAGAGCTGTGAGTGAGAGAGAGAGAACGAGAAGCTGTTAGTGAGAGAGAGAGAAGCTGTGAGTGAGAGAGAAAAAGAAAGAGAAGCTGTGAGTGTGTGCGTGAGAGAGAATAGCTGTGATTGAGAGAGATAGAGAGAAGAGAACCTGTGAGTGAGAGAGAGAGAGAAAGAGAAGCTGTGAGTGAGTGAGAGAGAGAAAGGGAAGCTGTGTGTGTGTGAGAGAGAGAGAAGCTGTGAGTGAGAGAGAGAGGGAAAGAGAAGCTGTGAGTGAGAGAGAGTGAGAAAGAGAAGCTGTGAGTGAGTGAGAGAGAAAGAGAATCTGAGAAAGAGAGAGTGAGAGAAGCTGTGAGTGAGAGAGAGAGAAGCTGTGAGTGAGAGAGAGAGGAGCTGTGAGTGAGAGAGAGAGAGAGAAAGAGATGCTGTGAGTGAGAGAGAAACAGAAGCTGTGAATGAGAGAGAGAGAGAGAGAGAATGTGAGTGAGAGAGAGAGAAAGAGAAGCTGTGAGTGAGTGAGAGAGAGAGAGAAAGAGAAGCTGAGAGTGAGACAAAGAGTGAGAAAAAGAAGCTGTGAGTGAGACAAAGAGAGAGAAAGAGAAGCTGTGAGTGAGAGAGAGAGAAAGAGAAGCTGTGAGTGAGAGAAAGAGAGAAAGAGAAGCTGTGAGTGAGACAAAGAGAGAGAAAGAGAATTTGTGAGTGAGAGAGAGAGAAAGAGAAGCTGTGAGTGAGAGAGAGAGAGGAAGAGAAGCTGTGAGTGAGAGAGAGAGAGAAAGAGAAGCTTTGAGTGTGTGTGAGAGAGAGAATAGCTGTGATTGAGAGAGAGAGAGAGAAGAGAAGCTGTGAGTGAGAGAGAGAGAGAAAGAGATGGTGTGAGTGAGAGAGAAACAGAAGCTGTGAATGAGAGAGAGAGAGAAAGAGAATGTGAGTGAGAGAGAGAGAGAGAGAGAAGCTGTGAGTGAGTGAGAGAGAAGCTGTAAGTGAGAGAAAGAGAGAGAGAAAGAGAAGCTGAGAGTGAGACAAAGAGTGAGAAAGAGAAGCTGTGAGTGAGACAAAGAGAGAGAAAGAGAAGCTGTGAGTGAGAGAAAGAGAAAGATAAGCTGTGAGTGAGAGAGAGAGAAAGAGAAGCTGTGAGTGAGAGAGAGAGAGAGAAAGAGAAGCTGTGAGTGAGAGAGAGAGAGAAAGAGAAGCTGTGAGTGAGAGAGAGGAAGAGAAGCTGTGAGTGAGAGAGAGAGAGAAAGAGAAGCTTTGAGTGTGTGTGTGAGAGTGAATAGCCGTGATTGAGAGAGATAGAGAGAAGATAAGCTGTGAGTGAGAGAGAGAGAGAAAGAGAAGTTGTGAGTGAGTGAGAGAGAGAAAGGGAAGCTGTGTGTGTGAGAGAGAGAGAAGCTGTGAGTGAGAGAGAGAGGGGAACAGAAGCTGTGAGTGAGAGAGAGAGTGAGAAAGAGAAGCTGTGAGTGAGTGAGAGAGAAAGAGAATCTGAGAAAGAGAGAGTGAAAGAGAAGCTGTGAGTGAGAGAGAGAGAGAGAGAAGCTGTGAGTGAGAGAGAGAAGCTGTGAGTGAGAGAGAGAGAGAAAGAGAAGCTGTGAGTGAGAGAGAGAGAAAGAGAAGCTGTGTGAGAGAGAGAAAGAGAAGCTGTGAGTGAGAGAAAGAGAAGGAGAAGCTGTGAGTGAGACAAAGAGAGAAAGAGAAGCTGTGAGTGAGAGAAAGAGAGAGATAGAGAAGCTGTGAGTGAGAGAGAGAGAGAAAGAGAAGCTGTGCGTGAGAGAGAGAGAGAAAGAGAAGCTGTGAGAGGGAGAGAGAGAGAAAGAGAAGCTGTGAGTGAGAGAGAGAGAGGAAGAGAAGCTGTGAGTGAGAGAGAAAAAGAAAGAGAAGCTTTGAGTGTGTGTGTGTGAGAGAATAGCTGTGATTGAGAGAGATAGAGAGAAGAGAAGCTGTGAGTGAGAGAGAGAGAAAGAGAAGCTGTGAGTGAGTGAGAGAGAGAAAGGGAAGCTCTGTGTGTGTGAGAGAGAGAAAGAAGCTGTGAGTGAGAGAGAGAGGGAAAGAGAAGCTGTGAGTGAGAGAGAGAGTGAGAAAGAGAAGCTGTGAGTGAGTGAGAGAGAAAGAGAATCTGGGAAAGAGAGAGAGATAGAAAGAGAAGCTGTGAGTGAGAGAGAGAGAAAGAAAAGCTGTGAGTGAGAGAGATGAAGAGAAGCTGTGTGTGTGTGTGAGAGAGAAAGAGAAGCTTTGAATGTGTGTGTGAGAGAGAATAGCTGTGATTGAGAGAGATAGAGAGAAGAGAAGCTGTGAGTGAGAGAGAGAGAGAAAGAGAAGCTGTGAGTGAGTGAGAGAGAGAAAGGCAAGCTGTGTGTGTGTGTGTGTGAGAGAGAGGAGCTGTGAGTGAGAGAGAGAGGGAAAGAGAAGCTGTGAGTGAGAGAGAGAGTGAGAAAGAGATGCTGTGAGTGATAGAGAGAAACAGAAGCTGTGAATGAGAGAGAGAGGGAGAGAAAGAGAAGCTGTGAGTGAGATAGAAAGAGAAGCTGTGAGTGAGTGAGAGAGAGATAAGCTGTAAGTGAGAGAAAGAGAGAGAGAAAGAGAAGCTGAGAGTGAGACAAAGAGTGAGAAAAAGAAGCTGTGAGTGAGACAAAGAGAGAGAAAGAGAAGCTGAGAGTGAGAGAGAGAGAAAGAGAAGCTGTGAGTGAGAGAAAGAGAGAAAGAGAAGCTGTGAGTGAGAGAGAGAGAGAGAAAGAGAATTTGTGAGTGAGAGAGAGAGAAAGTGAAGCTGTGAGTGAGAGAGAGAGAGGAACAGAAGCTGTGAGTGAGAGAGAGAGAGAAAGAGAAGCTTTGAGTGTGTGTGAGAGAGTGAATAGCTGTGATTGAGAGAGATAGAGAGAAGAGAAGCTGTGAGTGAGAGAGAGAGAGAAAGAGATGGTGTGAGTGAGAGAGAAACAGAAGCTGTGAATGAGAGAGAGAAAGAAAGAGAATGTGAGTGAGAGAGAGAGAAAGAGAAGCTGTGAGTGAGTGAGAGAGAGAGAAGCTGTAAGTGAGAGAAAGAGAGAGAAAGAGAAGCTGAGAGTGAGACAAAGAGTGAGAAAGAGAAGCTGTGAGTGAGACAAAGAGAGAGAAAGAGAAGCTGTGAGTGAGAGAGAGAGAAAGATAAGCTGTGAGTGAGAGAGAGAGAAAGAGAAGCTGTGAGTGAGAGAGAGAGAGAAAGAGAAGCTGTGAGTGAGAGAGAGAGAAAGAGAAGCTGTGAGTGAGAGAGAGAGAGGAAGAGAAGCTGTGAGTGAGAGAGAGAGAGAAAGAGAAGCTTTGAGTGTGTGTGTGAGAGAGAATAGCTGTGATTGAGAGAGATAGAGAGAAGAGAAGCTGTTAGTGAGAGAGAGAGAGAAAGAGAAGCTGTGAGTGAGTGAGAGAGAGAAAGGGAAGCTGTGTGTGTGTGTGTGAGAGAGAGAAGCTGTGAGTGAGAGAGAGAGGGAAAGAGAAGCTGTGAGTGAGAGAGAGAGTGAGAAAGAGAAGCTGTGAGTGAGTGAGAGAGAAAGAGAATCTGAGAAAGAGAGAGTGAGAGAAGCTGTGAGTGAGAGAGAGAGAGAAGCTGTGAGTGAGAGAGAGAGAAGCTGTGAGTGAGAGAGAGAGAGAAAGAGATGCTGTGAGTGAGAGAGAAACAGAAGCTGTGAATGAGAGAGAGAGAGAGAGAGAAAGAGAATGTGAGTGAGAGAGAGAGAAAGAGAAGCTGTGAGTGAGAGAGAAAGAGAAGCTGTGAGTGAGTGAGAGAGAGAGAAGCTGTAAGTGAGAGAAAGAGAGAGAGAAAGAGAAGCTGAGAGTGAGACAAAGAGTGAGAAAAAGAAGCTATGAGTGAGACAAAGAGAGAGAAAGAGAAGCTGTGAGTGAGAGAGAGAGAAAGAGAAGCTGTGAGTGAGAGAAAGAGAGAAAGAGAAGCTGTGAGTGAGAGAGAGAGAGAGAAAGAGAATTTGTGAGTGAGAGAGAGAGAAAGAGAAGCTGTGAGTGAGAGAGAGAGGAAGAGAAGCTGTGAGTGAGAGAGAGAAAAAAAGAGAAGCTGTGTGTGAGTGAGAGAGAGAAAGAGAAGCTGTGAGTGAGAGAGAGAGAAGCTGTGAGTGAGAGAGAGAGAAAGAGAAACTGTGAGTGAGAGTGAGAGAGAGAAAGAGAAGCTGTGAGTGAGAGAGAGAAAAAAAAATCTGAGAAAGAGAGAGTGAAAGAGAAGCTGTGAGTGAGAGAGAGAGAGAGAAGCTGTGTGAGAGAGAAGCTGTGTGTGAGAGAGAAAGAGATGCTGTGAGTTAGAGAGAAACAGAAGCTGTGAATGAGCGAGAGAGAGAAAGAGAAGGTGTGAGTGAGTGAGAGAGAGAAAGAGAAGCTGTGAGTGAGAGAGAAAGAGAAAGAGAAGCTGTGAGTGACACAGAGAGAGAGAAGCTGTGAGTGAGAGTGAGAGAAAGAGAAGCTGTGAGTGATGGAGAGAGAGAAAGAGAAGGTGTGAGTGAGTGAGAGAGAGAAAGAGAAGCTGTGAGTGTGAGAGAGAGAGAGAAGCTGTGAGGGAGAGAGAGAGAGAAAGAGAAGCTGTGAGAGAGAGAGAAACTGTGAGTGTGAGAGAGAAAGAGAAGCTTGAGTGAGAGAGAGAGGAAGAGAAGCTGTGAGTGAGAGAGAGAGGAAGAGAAGCTTTGAGTGTGTGTGTGAGAGAGAGAGAAGCTGTGATTGAGAGAGAGAGAGAAGAGAAGCTGTGAGTGAGAGAGAGAGAAAAAAAGAGAAGCTGTGAGTGAGTGAGAGAGATAAAGAGAAGCTGTGAGTGAGAGAGAGAGAAAAAGAATCTGTGAAAGAGGGAGTGAAAGAGAAGATGTGAGTGAGAGAGAGAGAGAGAAGCTGTGAGTGAGAGAGAGAAGCTGTGAGTGAGAGAGAAACAGATGCTGTGAGTTAGAGAGAAACAGAAGCTGTCAATGAGAGAGAGAGAGAAAGAGAAGGTGTGAGTGAGAGAGAGAGAGTGAAAGAGAAGCTGTGAGTGAGTGAGAGAGAGAAGATGTGAGTGAGAGAGAGAAGCAGTGAGTGAGAGAGTGAGAGAAAGAAAGAGATGTTGTGAGTTAGAGAGAAACAGAAGCTGTGAATGAGAGAGAGAGAGAGAGAAAGAGAAGGTGTGAGTGAGAGAGAGAGAGAAAGAGAAGCTGTTAGTGGGAGAGAGAGAGAGAGAGAAAGAGAAGCTGTGAGTGAGAGAGAGAGAAAGAGAAGCTGTGAGTGAGAGAGAGATAGAAAGAGAAGCTGTGAGTGAGAGATAGAGAGAAAGAGAAGCTGTGAGTGGGAGAGAGAGAGAGAAAGAGAAGCTGTGAGTGTGTGAGAGAGAAAGAGAAGCTGTGAGTGAGAGAGAGAGGAAGAGAAGCTGTGAGTGAGAGAGAGAGAAAGAGAAGCTGTGAGTGAGTGAGAGAGAGAAAGGGAAGCTCTGTGTGTGTGTGAGAGAGAAAGAAGCTGTGAGTGAGAGAGAGAGGGAAAGAGAAGCTGTGAGTGAGAGAGAGAGTGAGAAAGAGAAGCTGTGAGTGAGTGAGAGAGAAAGAGAATCTGGGAAAGAGAGAGAGATAGAAAGAGAAGCTGTGAGTGAGAGAGAGAGAAAGAAAAGCTGTGAGTGAGAGAGATGAAGAGAAGCTGTGTGTGTGTGTGAGAGAGAAAGAGAAGCTTTGAATGTGTGTGTGAGAGAGAATAGCTGTGATTGAGAGAGATAGAGAGAAGAGAAGCTGTGAGTGAGAGAGAGAGAGAAAGAGAAGCTGTGAGTGAGTGAGAGAGAGAAAGGGAAGCTGTGTGTGTGTGTGTGTGAGAGAGAGGAGCTGTGAGTGAGAGAGAGAGGGAAAGAGAAGCTGTGAGTGAGAGAGAGAGTGAGAAAGAGATGCTGTGAGTGATAGAGAGAAACAGAAGCTGTGAATGAGAGAGAGAGGGAGAGAAAGAGAAGCTGTGAGTGAGAGAGAAAGAGAAGCTGTGAGTGAGTGAGAGAGAGATAAGCTGTAAGTGAGAGAAAGAGAGAGAGAAAGAGAAGCTGAGAGTGAGACAAAGAGTGAGAAAAAGAAGCTGTGAGTGAGACAAAGAGAGAGAAAGAGAAGCTGAGAGTGAGAGAGAGAGAAAGAGAAGCTGTGAGTGAGAGAAAGAGAGAAAGAGAAGCTGTGAGTGAGAGAGAGAGAGAGAAAGAGAATTTGTGAGTGAGAGAGAGAGAAAGTGAAGCTGTGAGTGAGAGAGAGAGAGGAAGAGAAGCTGTGAGTGAGAGAGAGAGAGAAAGAGAAGCTTTGAGTGTGTGTGAGAGAGTGAATAGCTGTGATTGAGAGAGATAGAGAGAAGAGAAGCTGTGAGTGAGAGAGAGAGAGAAAGAGATGGTGTGAGTGAGAGAGAAACAGAAGCTGTGAATGAGAGAGAGAAAGAAAGAGAATGTGAGTGAGAGAGAGAGAAAGAGAAGCTGTGAGTGAGTGAGAGAGAGAGAAGCTGTAAGTGAGAGAAAGAGAGAGAAAGAGAAGCTGAGAGTGAGACAAAGAGTGAGAAAGAGAAGCTGTGAGTGAGACAAAGAGAGAGAAAGAGAAGCTGTGAGTGAGAGAGAGAGAAAGATAAGCTGTGAGTGAGAGAGAGAGAAAGAGAAGCTGTGAGTGAGAGAGAGAGAGAAAGAGAAGCTGTGAGTGAGAGAGAGAGAAAGAGAAGCTGTGAGTGAGAGAGAGAGAGGAAGAGAAGCTGTGAGTGAGAGAGAGAGAGAAAGAGAAGCTTTGAGTGTGTGTGTGAGAGAGAATAGCTGTGATTGAGAGAGATAGAGAGAAGAGAAGCTGTTAGTGAGAGAGAGAGAGAAAGAGAAGCTGTGAGTGAGTGAGAGAGAGAAAGGGAAGCTGTGTGTGTGTGTGTGAGAGAGAGAAGCTGTGAGTGAGAGAGAGAGGGAAAGAGAAGCTGTGAGTGAGAGAGAGAGTGAGAAAGAGAAGCTGTGAGTGAGTGAGAGAGAAAGAGAATCTGAGAAAGAGAGAGTGAGAGAAGCTGTGAGTGAGAGAGAGAGAGAAGCTGTGAGTGAGAGAGAGAGAAGCTGTGAGTGAGAGAGAGAGAGAAAGAGATGCTGTGAGTGAGAGAGAAACAGAAGCTGTGAATGAGAGAGAGAGAGAGAGAGAAAGAGAATGTGAGTGAGAGAGAGAGAAAGAGAAGCTGTGAGTGAGAGAGAAAGAGAAGCTGTGAGTGAGTGAGAGAGAGAGAAGCTGTAAGTGAGAGAAAGAGAGAGAGAAAGAGAAGCTGAGAGTGAGACAAAGAGTGAGAAAAAGAAGCTATGAGTGAGACAAAGAGAGAGAAAGAGAAGCTGTGAGTGAGAGAGAGAGAAAGAGAAGCTGTGAGTGAGAGAAAGAGAGAAAGAGAAGCTGTGAGTGAGAGAGAGAGAGAGAAAGAGAATTTGTGAGTGAGAGAGAGAGAAAGAGAAGCTGTGAGTGAGAGAGAGAGGAAGAGAAGCTGTGAGTGAGAGAGAGAGAGAGAAAGAGAAGCTTTGAGTGTGTGTGAGAGAGAGAATAGCTGTGATTGAGAGAGATAGAGAGAAGAGAAGCTGTGAGTGAGAGAGAGAGAGAAAGAGATGGTGTGAGTGAGAGAGAAACTGAAGCTGTGAATGAGAGAGAGAGAGAAAGAGAATGTGAGTGAGAGAGAGAGAGAAAGAGAAGCTGTGAGTGAGTGAGAGAGAGAGAAGCTGTAAGTGAGAGAAAGAGAGAGAGAAAGAGAAGCTGAGAGTGAGACAAAGAGTGAGAAAGAGAAGCAGTGAGTGAGACAAAGAGAGAGAAAGAGAAGCTGTGAGTGAGAGAGAGAGAAATAGAAGCTGTGAGTGAGAGAGAGAGAAAGAGAAGCTGTGAGTGAGAGAGAGAGAGAGAAAGAGAAGCTGTGAGTGAGAGAGAGAGAAAGAGAAGCTGTGAGTGAGAGAGAGAGAGAGGAAGAGAAGGTGTGAGTGAGAGAGAGAGAGAAAGAGAAGCTTTGAGTGTGTGTGTGAGAGAGAAGCTGTGAGTGAGAGAGAGAGGGGAAGAGAAGCTGTGAGTGAGAGAGAGAGTGAGAAAGAGAATCTGTGAGAGAGTGAGAGAGAAAGAGAATCTGAGAAAGAGAGAGTGAAAGAGAAGCTGTGAGTGAGAGAGAGAGAGAGAGAAGCTGTGAGTGAGAGAGAGAGAAAGAGAAGCTGTGAGTGAGAGAGAGAGAAAGAGAAGCTGTGTGAGAGAGAGAAAGAGAAGCTGTGAGTGAGAGAAAGAGAAAGAGAAGCTGTGAGTGAGACAAAGAGAGAAAGAGAAGCTGTGAGTGAGAGAAAGAGAGAGATAGAGAAGCTGTGAGTGAGAGAGAGAGAGAGAAAGAGAAGCTGTGCGTGAGAGAGAGAGAGAAAGAGAAGCTGTGAGAGAGAGAGAAAGAGAAGCTGTGAGTGAGAGAGAGGAAGAGAAGCTGTGAGTGAGTGAGAGAGAAAGAAAAGCTTTGAGTGTGTGTGTGTGAGAGAGAGAAGCTGTGATTGAGAGAGGGAGAGAGAGAGAAGCTGTGAGTGAGAGAGAGAGAGAAAAAGAGAAGCTGTGAGTGAGTGATAGAGAGAAAGGGAAGATGTGAGTGAGAGAGAGAGAGAAGCTGTGAGTGAGAGAGAGAGAAAGAGAAGCTGTGAGTGAGAGAGAGAGAGAGAAGCTGTGAGTGAGAGAGAGAGAAAACGAATCTGAGAAAGAGAGAGTGAAAGAGAAGCTGTGTGAGAGAGAGAGAGAAAGAGAAGATGTAAGTGACAGAGAGAGAGAAAGAGAAGCTGTAAGTGACAGAGAGAGAGAATGAGAAGCTGTGAGTGAGAGAGAGAAAGAGAAGCTGTGAGTGAGAGAGAGAGAGAGAGAAAGAGAAGCATTGAGTGAGAGAGGGAGAAAGAGAGTCTGGAAGTGAGAGAGAGAGAGAAAGAAGCTGTGAGTGAGAGAGAGAGCTGTGAGTGAGAGAGAGAGAGAAAGAGAAGCTGTGAGTGAAAGAGAGAGAGAGAATGAGAAGCTGTGTGTGTGTGTGAGAGAGAGAGAGAGAAGCTGTGAGTGAGAGAGATGGAAGCTGTGAGTGAGAGAGTGAAATAGAAGCTGTGAGTTAGAGAGAGGGGGAAACAGAAGCTATGAGTGAGAGAGAGAGAAAGAGAAGCTGTGAGTGAGTGAGAGAGAGAGAGAAAGAGAAGCTGTGAGTGAGAGAGAAAGAGAAGCTTTGAGAGAGAGTGAGAAAGAGAAGCTGTGAATGAGAGAGAGAGAAAGAGGTTTTGAGTGCGACAAAGAGAGAGAAAGAGAAGCTGTGAGTGAGACAAAGCGAGAAAAAGAAGCTGAGAGTGAGAGAGAGGAGGGGGAAGCTGCGAGAGAGAGAGAAAGAGAAGCTGTGAGTGAGAGAGAAAGAGAAAGTGAAGCTGTGTGTGAGAGAAAGAGAGTTGCTGTGAGTGAGAGAAAGAGAGAAAGAGAAGTTGAGTGAGAGAGAGGGAATCAGAAGCTGTGAGTGAGAAAGAGAGAGAGAGAAAGAGAATCTGTGAGAGAAAGAGAGAGAAAGAGAAGCTGTGAGTGAGAGAGAGAGAAAGACAATCTGTGAGTGAGAGAGAAAGTGAAAGTGAAGCTGTGTGTGAGAGAAAGAGAGAAATAGAAGCTGTGAGTGAGAGAGAGAGAGAGAGAAAGAGTAGCATTGAGTGAGAGAGATAGAAAGCGAAGCTGTGAGTGAGATAGAGAGAGAGAAGCTGTGAGTGAGAGAGAAAGAGAAAGTGAAGCTGTGTGTGAGAGAAAGAGAGAGAGTTGTTGTGAGTGAGAGTTAGAGAGAAAGAGAAGTTGAGTGAGAGAGAGAGAGAATCAGAAGCTGTGAGTGAGAAAGAGAGAGAGAAAGAGAAGCTGTGAGTGAGAGAGAGAGAAAGAGAAGCTGTGAGCGAGAGAGAGAGAAAGAGAAGCTGTGAGTGAGAGAGAAAGTGAAAGTGAAGCTGTGTGTGAGAGAAAGAGAGAAAGTGAAGCTGTGAGTGAGAGAGAGAGAGAGAGAAAGAGTAGCATTGAGTGAGAAAGACAGAAAGAGAGTCTGGAAGTGAGAGAGATAGAAAGAGAAGCTGTGAGTGAGAGAGAGAGAGAAGCTGTGAGTGAGAGAGAGAGAGAAAGAGAAGCTGTGAGTGAAAGAGAGAGAGAGAAAGAGAAGTTGTGAGTGACAGAGTGAAAGAGAAGCTGTGAGTGAGTGAGAGAGAGAAACTGTGAGTGAGAGAGGGAAAGAGTAACGGTGAGTGAGTGAGAGAGAAAGAGAAGCTGTGAGTGAGTGAGAGAGAGTAGCTGTGAGTGAGATAGAGAGAGAAAGAGATGCTGTGAGAGAAAGAGAGAGAGAGAAAGAGAAGTTGTGAGTGACAGAGTGAAAGAGAAGCTGTGAGTGAGTGAGAGAGAGAAAGAGAAGCTTTGAGTGTGTGTGAGAGAGAGCTTTGAGTGAGAGAGAGAGAGAAAGAGAAGCTGTGAGTGAGGGAGAGAGAGAGAGAGAAGCTGTGAGTGAGAGAGAGAGAAAGAGAATCTGAGAAAGAGAGAGTGAAAGAGAAGCTGTGAGTGAGAGAGAGAGAGAAGCTGTGAGTGAGAGAGAGAGAGAAGCTGTGAGTGAGAGAGAGAGAGAAAGAGATGCTGTGAGTGAGAGAGAAACAGAAGCTGTGAATGAGAGAGAGAGAGAGAAAGAGAAGATGTGAGTGAGAAAGAGAGAGATAAAGAGAAGCTGTGTGAGAGAGAGAGAGAAGCTGTGTGAGAGAGAAAGAGAAAGAGAAGCTGTGAGTGACACAGAGAGAGAAGCTGTGAGTGAGTGAGAGAGAGAAAGAGAAGCAGTGAGTGACACAGAGAGAGAATGAGAAGCTGTGAGTGAGAGAGAGAGAAAGAGAAGCTGTGAGTGAGAGAGAGAGAGAAAGAGAAGCAGTGAGTGACAGAGAGAGAGAAAGAGAAGCTGTGTGTGAGAGTGAGAAAAAGAGAAGCTGTGAGTGAGAGAGAGAGAGAAAGAGAAGATATGAGTGAGAGAGAGAGAGAGAAAGTGAAGCTATGAGTGAGAGAGAGAGAGCAAGAGAAGCTGTGAGTGAGAGAGGTAAAGAGAAGCTGTGAGTGAGAGAGAGAGAGAGAGAAGCTGTGAGTGTGTGAGAGAGAACGAGAAGCTGTTAGTGAGAGAGAGAGAAGCTGTGAGTGAGAGAGAGAAAGAAAGAGAAGCTGTGAGTGTGTGTGAGAGAGAGAAAGAGAAGCTGTGAGTAAGAGAGAGAAAGAGAAGCTGTGAGTGAGAGAGAGAGAGAAAGAGAAGCTGTGAGTGAGAGAGAGAGAGAAAGAGAAGGTGTGAGTGAGAGAGAGAGAGAGAAAGAGAACCTGTGAGTGAGAGAGAGAGAACAAGAGAATCTGTGAGTGAGAGAGGGAGAGAAAGAGAAGCTGTGAGTGAGAGAGATAGAGAGAGAGAATCTGTGAGTGAGAGAGAGAGAGAAAAAGAGAAGCTGTGAGTGAGAGCGAGAGAAGCTGTGACTGAGGGAGAGAGAAAGAGAAACTGTGAGTGAGAGAGAGAAAGAGAATCTGTGAGTGAGAGAGAGAGAAAGAGAATCTTTGAGTGAGAGAGGGAGAGAAAGAGAAGCTGTGAGTGAGAGAGATAGAGAGAGAGAATCTGTGAGTGAGAGAGAGAGAGAAAAAGAGAAGCTGTGAGTGAGAGCGAGAGAAGCTGTGACTGAGGGAGAGAGAAAGAGAAACTGTGAGTGAGTGAGAGAAAGAGAATCTGTGAGTGAGAGAGAGAGAAACAGAATGTGTGATTGAGAGAGAGAGAAAGAGATGCTGTGAGTGAGAGAGAAAGAGAAGCTGTGACTGGGAGAGAGAGAAAGAATGAGAAGCTGTGAGTGAGAGAGAGAAAGAGAAGCTGTGCATGAGAGAGAAAGAGAAAGAGAAAGAGAAGCTGTTAGTGAGAGAGAGAGAAGGAAAGAAAGAAAGAGAAGCTGAGTGAGAGAGACAGAAAGAGAAAGAAAACCTGAGTGAGAGAGACAGAGAGATTAAAAAGAGAAGCTGTGAGTGAGTGAGTGAGAGAGAGAAGCTGTGAGTAGAGAGAGAGAAAAAGAGAAGCTGTGAGTGAGAGAGAGAGAGAAAGAGAAGCTGTTTGTGAGAGGGAGAGAAAGAGAAGCTGTGAGTGAGAGAGAGAGAAAGGAAGAAAAGCTGTGAGTGAGAGAGAGAGAGAAAAAGAAGCTGTGAGTGAGAGAGAGAGAAAGAGAAGCTGTGAGTGAGAGAGAGAGAGAGAAGCTGTGAGTGAGAGAGAGAGAAATAGAAGCTGAGTGAGAGAGTTAGAGAGAGAAAGAGAAGGTTTGAGAGTGAGAGAGAAAGAAAGAGAAGCTGTGAGTGAGAGAGAGAGAGAAAGAGAAGCTGTGAGTGAGAGAGAGAGAAAAAGAGAAGCTGTGAGTGAGAGAGATGAAGAGAAGCTGTGAGTGAGAGATAGAGAGCTGTGAGTGAGAGAGAGAGAACGAGAAGCTGTTAGTGAGAGAGAGAGAAGCTGTGAGTGAGAGAGAAAAAGAAAGAGAAGCTGTGAGTGTGTGCGTGAGAGAGAATAGCTGTGATTGAGAGAGATAGAGAGAAGAGAACCTGTGAGTGAGAGAGAGAGAGAAAGAGAAGCTGTGAGTGAGTGAGAGAGAGAAAGGGAAGCTGTGTGTGTGTGTGAGAGAGAGAAGCTGTGAGTGAGAGAGAGAGGGAAAGAGAAGCTGTGAGTGAGAGAGAGAGTGAGAAAGAGAAGCTGTGAGTGAGTGAGAGAGAAAGAGAATCTGAGAAAGAGAGAGTGAGAGAAGCTGTGAGTGAGAGAGAGAGAAGCTGTGAGTGAGAGAGAGAGGAGCTGTGAGTGAGAGAGAGAGAGAAAGAGATGCTGTGAGTGAGAGAGAAACAGAAGCTGTGAATGAGAGAGAGAGAGAGAGAGAATGTGAGTGAGAGAGAGAGAAAGAGAAGCTGTGAGTGAGTGAGAGAGAGAGAGAAAGAGAAGCTGAGAGTGAGACAAAGAGTGAGAAAAAGAAGCTGTGAGTGAGACAAAGAGAGAGAAAGAGAAGCTGTGAGTGAGAGAGAGAGAAAGAGAAGCTGTGAGTGAGAGAAAGAGAGAAAGAGAAGCTGTGAGTGAGAGAGAGAGAGAAAGAGAATTTGTGAGTGAGAGAGAGAGAAAGAGAAGCTGTGAGTGAGAGAGAGAGAGGAAGAGAAGCTGTGAGTGAGAGAGAGAGAGAAAGAGAAGCTTTGAGTGTGTGTGAGAGAGAGAATAGCTGTGATTGAGAGAGAGAGAGAGAAGAGAAGCTGTGAGTGAGAGAGAGAGAGAAAGAGATGGTGTGAGTGAGAGAGAAACAGAAGCTGTGAATGAGAGAGAGAGAGAAAGAGAATGTGAGTGAGAGAGAGAGAGAGAGAGAAGCTGTGAGTGAGTGAGAGAGAAGCTGTAAGTGAGAGAAAGAGAGAGAGAAAGAGAAGCTGAGAGTGAGACAAAGAGTGAGAAAGAGAAGCTGTGAGTGAGACAAAGAAAGAGAAAGAGAAGCTGTGAGTGAGAGAAAGAGAAAGATAAGCTGTGAGTGAGAGAGAGAGAAAGAGAAGCTGTGAGTGAGAGAGAGAGAGAGAAAGAGAAGCTGTGAGTGAGAGAGAGAGAGAAAGAGAAGCTGTGAGTGAGAGAGAGGAAGAGAAGCTGTGAGTGAGAGAGAGAGAGAAAGAGAAGCTTTGAGTGTGTGTGTGAGAGTGAATAGCCGTGATTGAGAGAGATAGAGAGAAGATAAGCTGTGAGTGAGAGAGAGAGAGAAAGAGAAGTTGTGAGTGAGTGAGAGAGAGAAAGGGAAGCTGTGTGTGTGTGAGAGAGAGAAGCTGTGAGTGAGAGAGAGAGGGGAAGAGAAGCTGTGAGTGAGAGAGAGAGTGAGAAAGAGAAGCTGTGAGTGAGTGAGAGAGAAAGAGAATCTGAGAAAGAGAGAGTGAAAGAGAAGCTGTGAGTGAGAGAGAGAGAGAGAGAGAAGCTGTGAGTGAGAGAGAGAAGCTGTGAGTGAGAGAGAGAGAGAAAGAGAAGCTGTGAGTGAGAGAGAGAGAAAGAGAAGCTGTGTGAGAGAGAGAAAGAGAAGCTGTGAGTGAGAGAAAGAGAAGGAGAAGCTGTGAGTGAGACAAAGAGAGAAAGAGAAGCTGTGAGTGAGAGAAAGAGAGAGATAGAGAAGCTGTGAGTGAGAGAGAGAGAGAAAGAGAAGCTGTGCGTGAGAGAGAGAGAGAAAGAGAAGCTGTGAGAGGGAGAGAGAGAGAAAGAGAAGCTGTGAGTGAGAGAGAGAGAGGAAGAGAAGCTGTGAGTGAGAGAGAAAAAGAAAGAGAAGCTTTGAGTGTGTGTGTGTGAGAGAATAGCTGTGATTGAGAGAGATAGAGAGAAGAGAAGCTGTGAGTGAGAGAGAGAGAGAAAGAGAAGCTGTGAGTGAGTGAGAGAGAGAAAGGGAAGCTGTGTGTGTGTGTGAGAGAGAGAGAAGCTGTGAGTGAGAGAGAGGGGGAAAGAGAAGCTGTGAGTGAGAGAGAGAGTGAGAAAGAGAAGCTGTGAGTGAGTGAGAGAGAAAGAGAATCTGAGAAAGAGAGAGTGAGAGAAGCTGTGAGTGGGAGAGAGAGAGAGAAGCTGTGAGTGAGAGAGAGAGAAGCTGTGAGTGAGTGAGAGAGAGAAAGAGATTCTGTGAGTGAGAGAGAAACAGAAGCTGTGAATGAGAGAGAGAGAGAGAAAGAGAATGTGAGTGAGAGAGAGAGAAAGAGAAGCTGTGAGTGAGAGAGAAAGAGAAGCTGTGAGTGAGTGAGAGAGAGAGAAGCTGTAAGTGAGGGAAAGAGAGAGAGAAAGAGTAGCTGAGAGTGAGACAAAGAGTGAGAAAAAGAAGCTGTGAGTGAGACAAAGAGAGAGAAAGAGCTGTGAGTGAGAGAGAGAGAAAGAGAAGCTGTGCGTGAGAGAAAGAGAGAAAGAGAAGCTGTGAGTGAGAGAGAGAGAGAAAGAGAATTTGTGAGTGAGAGAGAGAGAAGCTGTGAGTGAGAGAGAGAGAGGAAGAGAAGCTGTGAATGAGAGAGAGAGAAAGAGAAGCTTTGAGTGTGTGTGTGAGAGAGAATAGCTGTGATTGAGAGAGATAGAGAGAAGAGAAGCTGTGAGTGAGAGAGAGAGAAAGAAATGGTGTGAGTGAGAGAGAAACAGAAGCTGTGAATGAGAGAGAGAGAGAAAGAGAATGTGAGTGAGAGAGAGAGAGAAAGAGAAGCTGTGAGTGAGTGAGAGAGAGAGAAGCTGTAAGTGAGAGAAAGAGAGAGAGAAAGAGAAGCTGAGAGTGAGACAAAGAGTGAGAAAGAGAAGCTGTGAGTGAGACAAAGAGAGAAAAAGAGAAGCTGTGAGTGAGAGAGAGAGAGGAAGAGAAGCTGTGAGTGAGAGAGAGAGAGAAAGAGAAGCTGTGAGTGAGTGAGAGAGAGAAAGGGAAGCTGTGTGTGTGTGAGAGAGAGAAGCTGTGAGTGAGAGAGAGGGGAAGAGAAGCTGTGAGTGAGAGAGAGAGTGAGAAAGAGAAGCTGTAAGTGAGTGAGAGAGAAAGAGAATCTGAGAAAGAGAGAGTGAAAGAGAAGCTGTGAGTGAGAGAGAGAGAGAAGCTGTGAGTGAGAGAGAGAAGCTGTGAGTGAGAGAGAGAGAGAAAGAGAAGCTGTGAGTGAGAGAGAGAGAAAGAGAAGCTGTGAGTGAGAGAAAGAGAAAGAGAAGCTGTGAGTGAGACAAAGAGAGAAAGAGAAGCTGTGAGTGAGAGAAAGAGAGAGATAGAGAAGCTGTGAGTGAGAGAGAGAGAGAAAGAGAAGCTGTGCATGAGAGAGAAAGAGAAGCTGTGAGAGGGAGAGAGAGAGAGAAAGAGAAGCTGTGAGAGAGAGAGAAAGAGAAGCTGTGAGTGAGAGAGAGGAAGAGAAGCTGTGAGTGAGTGAGAGAGAAAGAGAAGCTTTGAATGTGTGTGTGAGACAGAGAGAAGCTGTGATTGAGAGAGAGAGAGAGAGAAGCTGTGAGTGAGAGAGAGAGAAAAAGAGAAGCTGTGAGTGAGTGATAGAGAGAAAGGGAAGGTGTGAGTGAGAGAGAGAGAGAAGCTGTGAGTGAGAGAGAGAGAGAGAAGCTGTGAGTGAGAGAGAGAGAAAAAGAATCTGAGAAAGAGAGAGTGAAAGAGAAGCTGTGTGTGAGAGAGAGAGAAAGAGAAGATGTAAGTGACAGAGAGAGAGAAAGAGAAGCTGTAAGTGACAGAGAGAGAGAATGAGAACCTGTGAGTGAGAGAGAGAAAGAGAAGCTGTGAGTGAGAGAGAGAGAGAAAGAGAAGCATTGAGTGAGAGAGGGAGAAAGAGAGTCTGGAAGTGAGAGAGAGAGAGAAAGAAGCTGTGAGTGAGAGAGAGAGAAGCTGTGAGTGAGAGAGAGAGGGAGAAAGAGAAGCTGTGAGTGAAAGAGAGAGAGAGAATGAGAAGCTGTGTGTGTGTGTGTGAGAGAGAGAGAAGCTGTGAGTGAGAGAGAT
Organism: Bradypodion ventrale; assembly: GCA_035047345.1. Taxonomy (NCBI): domain Eukaryota; kingdom Metazoa; phylum Chordata; class Lepidosauria; order Squamata; family Chamaeleonidae; genus Bradypodion; species Bradypodion ventrale. The sequence goes on from JAWDJE010000001.1 coordinate 228,427,431, forward strand.
GGAAGCTGTGAGTGAGAGAGTGAAATAGAAGCTGTGAGTGAGAGAGAGAGGGAAACAGAAGTTGTGAGTGGGAGAGAGAGAGATAAAAAGAAGCTGTGAGTGAGAGAGAGAGAAAGAGAAGTTTTGAGTGCGACAAAGAGAGAGAAAGAGAAGCTGTGAGTGAGAGAGAGGGGGAAACAGAAGCTGTGAGTGAGAGAGAGAGAAAGAGAAGCTGTGAGTGAGTGAGAGAGAGAGAGAAAGAGAAGCTGTGAGTGAGAGAGAAAGAGAAGCTTTGAGAGAGAGTGAGAAAGAGAAGCTGTGAATGAGAGAGAGAGAAAGAGAAGTTTTGAGTGCGACAAAGAGAGAGAAAGAGAAGCTGTGAGTGAGACAAAGAGAGAAAAAGAAGCTGAGAGTGAGAGAGAGGAGGGGGAAGCTGCGAGAGAGAGAGAGAGAGAAAGAGAAGCTGTGAGTGAGAGAGAAAGAGAAAGTGAAGCAGTGTGTGAGAAAAAGAGAGTTGCTGTGAGTGAGAGAAAGAGAGAAAGAGAAGTTGAGTGAGAGAGAGAGAATCAGAAGCTGTGAGTGAGAAAGAGAGAGAGAGAAAGAGAAGCTGTGAGTGAGAGAGAGAGAAAGACAATCTGTGAGTGAGATAGAAAGTGAAAGTGAAGCTGTGTGTGTGAGAGAGAGAAATAGAAGCTGTGAGTGAGAGAGAGAGAGAGAGAGAGAGAAAGAGTAGCATTGAGTGAGAGAGATAGAAAGAGAAGCTGTGAGTGAGATAGAGAGAGAGAAGCTGTGAGTGAGAGAGAAAGAGAAAGTGAAGCTGTGTGTGAGAGAAAGAGAGAGAGTTGCTGTGAGTGAGAGTTAGAGAGAAAGAGAAGTTGAGTGAGAGAGAGATAGAATCAGAAGCTGTGAGTGAGAAAGAGAGAGAGAAAGAGAAGCTGTGAGTGAGAGAGAGAGAAAGAGAAGCTGTGAGTGAGAGAGAGAGAAAGAGAAGCTGTGAGTGAGAGAGAAAGTGAAAGTGAAGCTGTGTGTGAGAGAAAGAGAGAAAGTGAAGCTGTGAGTGAGAGAGAGAGAGAAAGAGTAGCATTGAGTGAGAAAGACAGAAAGAGAGTCTGGAAGTGAGAGAGATAGAAAGAGAAGCTGTGAGTGAGAGAGAGAGAGAAGCTGTGAGTGTGAGAGAGAGATAAAGAGAATCTGTGAGTGAAAGAGAGAGAGAGAAAGAGAAGCTTTGAGTGAGTGAGAGAGAGAAAGAGAAGCTGTGAGTGAGAGAGAGATAGAAAGAGAAGCTGTGTGTGTGTGAGAGAGAGAAACTGTGAGTGAGAGAGAGAAAGAGTAACTGTGAGTGAGTGAGAGAGAAAGAGAAGCTGTGAGTGAGTGAGAGAGAGTAGCTGTGAGTGAGAGAGAGAGAGAAAGAGATGCTGTGAGAGAAAGAGAGAGAGAGAAAGAGAAGTTGTGAGTGACAGAGTGAAAGAGAAGCATTGCGTGAGTGAGAGAGAGAAAGAGAAGCTTTGAGTGTGTGTGAGAGAGAGCTTTGAGTGAGAGAGAGAGAGAAAGAGAAGCTGTGAGTGAGGGAGAGAGAGAGAGAGAAGCTGTGAGTGAGAGAGAGAGAAAGAGAATCTGAAAGAGAGAGTGAAAGAGAAGCTGTGAGTGAGAGAGAGAGAGAAGCTGTGAGTGAGAGAGAGAGAAGCTGTGAGTGAGAGAGAGAGAGAAAGAGATGCTGTGAGTGAGAGAGAAACAGAAGCTGTGAATGAGAGAGAGAGAAAGAGAAGATGTGAGTGAGAAAGAGAGAGATATAGAGAAGCTGTGAGAGAGAGAGAGAGAAGCTGTGAGTGAGAGAGAAAGAGAAAGAGAAGCTGTGAGTGACACAGAGAGAGAAGCTGTGAGTGAGTGAGAGAGAGAAAGAGAAGCTGTGAGTGAGAGAGAAAGAGAAGCTTTGAGAGAGAGTGAGAAAGAGAAGCTGTGAATGAGAGAGAGAGAAAGAGAAGTTTTGAGTGCGACAAAGAGAGAGAAAGAGAAGCTGTGAGTGAGACAAAGCGAGAAAAAGAAGCTGAGAGTGAGAGAGAGGAGGGGGAAGCTGCGAGAGAGAGAGAGAAAGAGAAGCTGTGAGTGAGAGAGAAAGAGAAAGTGAAGCTGTGTGTGAGAGAAAGAGAGTTGCTGTGAGTGAGAGAAAGAGAGAAAGAGAAGTTGAGTGAGAGAGAGAGAATCAGAAGCTGTGAGTGAGAAAGAGAGAGAGAAAGAGAAGCTGTGAGAGAGAGAGAGAGAAAGAGAAGCTGTGAGTGAGAGAGAGAGAAAGACAATCTGTGAGTGAGAGAGAAAGTGAAAGTGAAGCTGTGTGTGAGAGAGAGAGAAATAGAAGCTGTGAGTGAGAGAGAGAGAGAGAGAGAAAGAGTAGCATTGAGTGAGAGAGATAGAAAGAGAAGCTGTGAGTGAGATAGAGAGAGAGAAGCTGTGAGTGAGAGAGAAAGAGAAAGTGAAGCTGTGTGTGAGAGAAAGAGAGAGAGTTGCTGTGAGTGAGAGTTAGAGAGAAAGAGAAGTTGAGTGAGAGAGAGAGAGAATCAGAAGCTGTGAGTGAGAAAGAGAGAGAGAAAGAGAAGCTGTGAGTGAGAGAGAGAGAAAGAGAAGCTGTGAGTGAGAGAGAGAGAAAGAGAAGCTGTGAGTGAGAGAGAAAGTGAAAGTGAAGCTGTGTGAGAGAAAGAGAGAAAGTGAAGCTGTGAGTGAGAGAGAGAGAGAAAGAGTAGCATTGAGTGAGAAAGACAGAAAGAGAGTCTGGAAGTGAGAGAGATAGAAAGAGAAGCTGTGAGTGAGAGAGAGAGAGAAGCTGTGAGTGAGAGAGAGAGATAAAGAGAATCTGTGAGTGAAAGAGAGAGAGAGAAAGAGAAGCTTTGAGTGAGTGAGAGAGAGAAAGAGAAGCTGTGAGTGAGAGAGAGATAGAAAGAGAAGCTGTGTGTGTGAGAGAGAGAAACTGTGAGTGAGAGAGAGAAAGAGTAACTGTGAGTGAGTGAGAGAGAAAGAGAAGCTGTGAGTGAGTGAGAGAGAGTAGCTGTGAGTGAGAGAGAGAGAGAAAGAGATGCTGTGAGAGAAAGAGAGAGAGAGAAAGATAAGCTGTGAGTGACAGAGAGAGAGAAAGAGAAGCTGTGAGTGAGTGAGAGAGAGAAAGAAAGAGAAGCTGTGAGTGAGTGAGAGAGAGAAAGAGAAGCTGTGAGTGGGAGAGAGAAAGAGAAGCTGTGAGTGAGGGAGAGAGAGAGAAGCTGTGAGTGAGAGAGAGAGAAAGAGAATCTGAGAAAGAGAGAGTGAAAGAGAAGCTGTGAGTGAGAGAGAGAGAGAAGCTGTGAGTGAGAGAGAGAGAAGCTGTGAGTGAGAGAGAGAGAGAAAGAGATGCTGTGAGTGAGAGAGAAACAGAAGCTGTGAATGAGAGAGAGAGAGAGAAAGAGAAGATGTGAGTGAGAAAGAGAGAGATAAAGATAAGCTGTGAGAGAGAGAGAGAAGCTGTGAGTGAGAGAGAAAGAGAAAGAGAAGCTGTGAGTGACACAGAGAGAGAAGCTGTGAGTGAGTGAGAGAGAGAAAGAGAAGCAGTGAGTGACACAGAGAGAGAATGAGAAGCTGTGAGTGAGAGAGAGAGAAAGAGAAGCTGTGAGTGAGAGAGAGAGAGAAAGAGAAGCAGTGAGTGACAGAGAGAGAGAAAGAGAAGCTGTGTGTGAGAGAGAGAAAAAGAGAAGCTGTAAGTGAGAGAGAAGAGAAAGATAGAGAAGCTGTGAGTGAGAGAGAGAGAGAAAGAGAAGATATGAGTGAGAGAGAGAGAGAAGCTGTGAGTGAGAGAGAGAAAAAGAGAAACTGTGAGTGAGAGAGAGAGAGAGAAAGAGAAGCTGTGAGTGAGAGAGAGAGAAAAAGAATCTGAGAAAGAGAGAGTGAAAGAGAAGCTGTGAGTGAGAGAGAGAGAGTGAAGCTGTGAGTGAGAGAGAGAAGCTGTGAGAGAGAGAGAAAGAGATGCTGTGAGTTAGAGAGAAACAGAAGCTGTGAATGAGAGAGAGAGAGAAAGAGAAGGTGTGTGAGAGAGAGAGAGAGAAAGAGAAGCTGTGAGTGAGTGAGTGAGAAAGAGAAAGAGAAGCTGTGAGTGACACAGAGAGAGAGAAGCTGTGAGTGAGAGTGAGAGAAAGATAAGCTGTGAGTGACAGAGAGAGAGAAAGAGAAGCTGTGAGTGAGTGAGAGAGAGAAAGAAAGAGAAGCTGTGAGTGAGTGAGAGAGAGAAAGAGAAGCTGTGAGTGGGAGAGAGAGAGAAAGAGAAGCTGTGTGTGAGAGAGAGAAACTGTGAGTGAGAGAGAGAAAGAGAAGCTGTGAGTTAGAGAGAGAGAAAGAGAAGCTGTGAGTGAGAGAGAGAGAGAAAAAGAGAAGCTGTGAGTGAGAGAGAGAGAAAAAGAGAAGCTGTGATTGAGAGAGAAAGAGAAGCTGTGAGTGAGAGAGAGAGAGGAAGAGAAGCTGTGAGTGAGAGAGAGAGAGAAAGAGAAGCTTTGAGTGTGTGTGTGAGAGAGAAAAGCTGTGATTGAGAGAGATAGAGAGAAGTTAAGCTGTGAGTGAGAGAGAGAGAGAGAAACTGTGAGTGAGTGAGAGAGTGAGAAAGAGAAGCTGTGAGTGAGTGAGAGAGAAAGAGAATCTGAGAAATAGAGAGTGAAAGAGAAGCTGTGAATGAGAGAGAGAGAGAAAGAGAATGTGAGTGAGAGAGAAACAGAAGCTGTGAATGCGAGAGAGAGAGAAAGAGAATGTGAGTGTGTGAGAGAGAGAAAGAGAAGCTGTGAGTGAGAGAGAAAGAGAAGCTGTGAGTGAGAGAGAGAGAGAGAAGCTGTAAGTGAGAGATAGAGAGAAAGAGAAGCTGAGAGTGAGACAAAGAGTGAGAAAGAGAAGCTGTGAGTGAGAGATAGAGAGAAAGAGAAGCTGTGAGTGTGAGAGAGAGAGAGAGAGAGAGAAGCTGTGAGTGAGAGAGAGAGAAAGAGAAGCTGTGAGTGAGAGAGAGAGGAAGAGAAGCTGTGAGTGAGAGAGAGAGAATGAGAAGCTTTGAGTGTGTGTGTGTGAGAAAGAGAAGCTGTGATTGAGAGAGAGAGAAGAGAAGCTGTGAGTGAGAGAGAGAGAAAAAGAGAAGCTGTGAGTGAGTGAGAGAGAGAAAGGGAAGCTGCGAGTGAGAGAGAGAGAGAGAAGCTGTGAGTGAGAGAGAGAAAGAGAAATTGTGTGTGACAGAGAGAGAGAGAAAGAGAAGCTGTGTGAGAGAGAGAAAAAGAATCTGAGAAAGAGAGAGTGAAAGAGAAGCTGTGAGTGAGAGAGAGAGAGAAGATGTGAGTGAGAGAGAGAAGCAGTGAGTGAGAGAGTGAGAGAAAGAGATGTTGTGAGTTAGAGAGAAACAGAAGCTGTGAATGAGAGAGACAGAGAGAAAGAGAAGGTGTGAGTGAGAGAGAGAGAGAAAGAGAAGCTGTGAGTGGGAGAGAGAGAGAGAAAGAGAAGCTGTGAGTGAGAGAGAGAGAAAGAGAATCTGTGAGTGAGAGAGAGATAGAAAGAGAAGCTGTGAGTGAGAGATAGAGAGAAAGAGAACCTGCGATTGGGAGAGAGAGAGAGAAAGAGAAGCTGTGAGTGAGAGATAGAGAGAAAGAGAACCTGCGAGTGGGAGAGAGAGAGAGAAAGAGAACCTGTGAGTGAGAGAGAGAGAAAGAGAAGCTGTGAGTGAGAGAGAGAGGATGAGAAGCTGTGAGTGAGAGAGAGAAAAAAAGAGAAGCTGTGTGTGAGTGAGAGAGAGAAAGGGAAGCTGTGAGTGAGAGAGAGAGAAGCTGTGAATGAGAGAGAGAGAAAGAGAAACTGTGAGTGAGAGTGAGAGAGAGAAAGAGAAGCTGTGAGTGAGAGAGAAAAAAAGAATCTGAGAAAGAGAGAGTGAAAGAGAAGCTGTGAGTGAGAGAGAGAGAGAGAGAAGCTGTGAGAGAGAGAAGCTGTGAGAGAGAGAGAAAGAGATGCTGTGAGTTAGAGAGAAACAGAAGCTGTGAATGAGCGAGAGAGAGAAAGAGAAGGTGTGAGTGAGAGAGAGAGAAAGAGAAGCTGTGAGTGAGAGAGAAAGAGAAAGAGAAGCTGTGAGTGACACACAGAGAGAGAAGCTGTGAGTGAGAGTGAGAGAAAGAGAAGCTGTGAGTGACGGAGAGAGAGAAAGAGAAGGTGTGAGTGAGTGAGAGAGAGAAAGAGAAGCTGTGAGTGAGAGAGAGAGAGAGAAGCTGTGAGGGGGAGAGAGAGAAAGAGAAGCTGTGTGAGAGAGAGAGAAACTGTGAGTGAGAGAGAGAAAGAGAAGCTTGAGTGAGAGAGAGAGGAAGAGAAGCTGTGAGTGAGAGAGAGAGGAAGAGAAGCTTTGAGTGTGTGTGTGTGTGAGAGAGAAGCTGTGATTGAGAGAGAGAGAGAAGAGAAGCTGTGAGTGAGAGAGAGAGAGAAAAAGAGAAGCTGTGAGTGAGTGAGAGAGATAAAGAGAAGCTGTGAGTGAGAGAGAGAGAAAAAGAATCTGTGAAAGAGGGAGTGAAAGAGAAGATGTGTGAGAGAGAGAGAGAAGCTGTGAGTGAGAGAAGCTGTGAGTGAGAGAGAGAAGCTGTGAGTGAGAGAGAAACAGATGCTGTGAGTTGGAGAGAAACAGAAGCTGTCAATGAGAGAGAGAGAGAAAGAGAAGGTGTGAGTGAGAGAGAGAGAGTGAAAGAGAAGCTGTGAGTGATTGAGAGAGAGAAGATGTGAGTGAGAGAGAGAAGCAGTGAGTGAGAGAGTGAGAGAAAGAAAGAGATGTTGTGAGTTAGAGAGAAACAGAAGCTGTGAATGAGAGAGAGAGAGAGAAAGAGAAGGTGTGAGTGAGAGAGAGAGAAAAAGAGAAGCTGTTAGTGGGAGAGAGAGAGAGAAAGAGAAGCTGTGAGTGAGAGAGAGAGAAAGAGAATGTGAGTGAGAGAGAGATAGAAAGAGAAGCTGTGAGTGAGAGATAGAGGAAGAGAAGCTGTGAGTGAGAGAGAGAGAAAGAGAAGCTGTGAGTGTGTGAGAGAGAAAGAGAAGCTGTGAGTGAGAGAGAGAGGAAGAGAAGCTGTGAGTGAGAGAGAGAGAGAAAGAGAAGCTGTGAGTGAGTGAGAGAGAGAAAGGGAAGCTGTGTGTGTGTGTGAGAGAGAGAGAAGCTGTGGGTGAGAGAGAGAGGGAAAGAGAAGCTGTGAGTGAGAGAGAGAGTGAGAAAGAGAAGCTGTGAGTGAGTGAGAGAGAAAGAGAATCTGGGAAAGAGAGAGAGATAGAAAGAGAAGCTGTGAGTGAGAGAGAGAGAAAGAGAAGCCGTGAGTGAGAGAGATGAAGAGAAGCTGTGTGTGTGTGAGAGAGAGAAAGAGAAGCTTTGAATGTGTGTGTGAGAGAGAATAGCTGTGATTGAGATAGATAGAGAGAAGAGAAGCTGTGAGTGAGAGAGAGAGAGAAAGAGAAGCTGTGAGTGAGTGAGAGAGAGAAAGGGAAGCTGTGTGTGTGTGTGTGTGTGAGAGAGAGAGAAGCTGTGAGTGAGAGAGAGAGGGAAAGAGAAGCTGTGAGTGAGAGAGAGAGTGAGAAAGAGAAGCTGTGAGTGAGTGAGAGAGAAAGAGAATCTGAGAAAGAGAGAGTGAGAGAAGCTGTGAGTGAGAGAGAGAGAAGCTGTGAGTGAGAGAGAGAGAAAGAGAAGCTGTGAGTGAGAGAGAGAGAAAGAGAAGCTGTGAGTGAGAGAGAAAGTGAAAGTGAAGCTGTGTGAGAGAAAGAGAGAAAGTGAAGCTGTGAGTGAGAGAGAGAGAGAAAGAGTAGCATTGAGTGAGAAAGACAGAAAGAGAGTCTGGAAGTGAGAGAGATAGAAAGAGAAGCTGTGAGTGAGAGAGAGAGAAGCTGTGAGTGAGAGAGAGAGATAAAGAGAATCTGTGAGTGAAAGAGAGAGAGAGAAAGAGAAGCTTTGAGTGAGTGAGAGAGAGAAAGAGAAGCTGTGAGTGAGAGAGAGATAGAAAGAGAAGCTGTGTGTGTGAGAGAGAGAAACTGTGAGTGAGAGAGAGAAAGAGTAACTGTGAGTGAGTGAGAGAGAAAGAGAAGCTGTGAGTGAGTGAGAGAGAGTAGCTGTGAGTGAGAGAGAGAGAGAAAGAGATGCTGTGAGAGAAAGAGAGAGAGAGAAAGATAAGCTGTGAGTGACAGAGAGAGAGAAAGAGAAGCTGTGAGTGAGTGAGAGAGAGAAAGAAAGAGAAGCTGTGAGTGAGTGAGAGAGAGAAAGAGAAGCTGTGAGTGGGAGAGAGAAAGAGAAGCTGTGAGTGAGGGAGAGAGAGAGAAGCTGTGAGTGAGAGAGAGAGAAAGAGAATCTGAGAAAGAGAGAGTGAAAGAGAAGCTGTGAGTGAGAGAGAGAGAGAAGCTGTGAGTGAGAGAGAGAGAAGCTGTGAGTGAGAGAGAGAGAGAAAGAGATGCTGTGAGTGAGAGAGAAACAGAAGCTGTGAATGAGAGAGAGAGAGAGAAAGAGAAGATGTGAGTGAGAAAGAGAGAGATAAAGATAAGCTGTGAGAGAGAGAGAGAAGCTGTGAGTGAGAGAGAAAGAGAAAGAGAAGCTGTGAGTGACACAGAGAGAGAAGCTGTGAGTGAGTGAGAGAGAGAAAGAGAAGCAGTGAGTGACACAGAGAGAGAATGAGAAGCTGTGAGTGAGAGAGAGAGAAAGAGAAGCTGTGAGTGAGAGAGAGAGAGAAAGAGAAGCAGTGAGTGACAGAGAGAGAGAAAGAGAAGCTGTGTGTGAGAGAGAGAAAAAGAGAAGCTGTAAGTGAGAGAGAAGAGAAAGATAGAGAAGCTGTGAGTGAGAGAGAGAGAGAAAGAGAAGATATGAGTGAGAGAGAGAGAGAAGCTGTGAGTGAGAGAGAGAAAAAGAGAAACTGTGAGTGAGAGAGAGAGAGAGAAAGAGAAGCTGTGAGTGAGAGAGAGAGAAAAAGAATCTGAGAAAGAGAGAGTGAAAGAGAAGCTGTGAGTGAGAGAGAGAGAGTGAAGCTGTGAGTGAGAGAGAGAAGCTGTGAGAGAGAGAGAAAGAGATGCTGTGAGTTAGAGAGAAACAGAAGCTGTGAATGAGAGAGAGAGAGAAAGAGAAGGTGTGTGAGAGAGAGAGAGAGAAAGAGAAGCTGTGAGTGAGTGAGTGAGAAAGAGAAAGAGAAGCTGTGAGTGACACAGAGAGAGAGAAGCTGTGAGTGAGAGTGAGAGAAAGATAAGCTGTGAGTGACAGAGAGAGAGAAAGAGAAGCTGTGAGTGAGTGAGAGAGAGAAAGAAAGAGAAGCTGTGAGTGAGTGAGAGAGAGAAAGAGAAGCTGTGAGTGGGAGAGAGAGAGAAAGAGAAGCTGTGTGTGAGAGAGAGAAACTGTGAGTGAGAGAGAGAAAGAGAAGCTGTGAGTTAGAGAGAGAGAAAGAGAAGCTGTGAGTGAGAGAGAGAGAGAAAAAGAGAAGCTGTGAGTGAGAGAGAGAGAAAAAGAGAAGCTGTGATTGAGAGAGAAAGAGAAGCTGTGAGTGAGAGAGAGAGAGGAAGAGAAGCTGTGAGTGAGAGAGAGAGAGAAAGAGAAGCTTTGAGTGTGTGTGTGAGAGAGAAAAGCTGTGATTGAGAGAGATAGAGAGAAGTTAAGCTGTGAGTGAGAGAGAGAGAGAGAAACTGTGAGTGAGTGAGAGAGTGAGAAAGAGAAGCTGTGAGTGAGTGAGAGAGAAAGAGAATCTGAGAAATAGAGAGTGAAAGAGAAGCTGTGAATGAGAGAGAGAGAGAAAGAGAATGTGAGTGAGAGAGAAACAGAAGCTGTGAATGCGAGAGAGAGAGAAAGAGAATGTGAGTGTGTGAGAGAGAGAAAGAGAAGCTGTGAGTGAGAGAGAAAGAGAAGCTGTGAGTGAGAGAGAGAGAGAGAAGCTGTAAGTGAGAGATAGAGAGAAAGAGAAGCTGAGAGTGAGACAAAGAGTGAGAAAGAGAAGCTGTGAGTGAGAGATAGAGAGAAAGAGAAGCTGTGAGTGTGAGAGAGAGAGAGAGAGAGAGAAGCTGTGAGTGAGAGAGAGAGAAAGAGAAGCTGTGAGTGAGAGAGAGAGGAAGAGAAGCTGTGAGTGAGAGAGAGAGAATGAGAAGCTTTGAGTGTGTGTGTGTGAGAAAGAGAAGCTGTGATTGAGAGAGAGAGAAGAGAAGCTGTGAGTGAGAGAGAGAGAAAAAGAGAAGCTGTGAGTGAGTGAGAGAGAGAAAGGGAAGCTGCGAGTGAGAGAGAGAGAGAGAAGCTGTGAGTGAGAGAGAGAAAGAGAAATTGTGTGTGACAGAGAGAGAGAGAAAGAGAAGCTGTGTGAGAGAGAGAAAAAGAATCTGAGAAAGAGAGAGTGAAAGAGAAGCTGTGAGTGAGAGAGAGAGAGAAGATGTGAGTGAGAGAGAGAAGCAGTGAGTGAGAGAGTGAGAGAAAGAGATGTTGTGAGTTAGAGAGAAACAGAAGCTGTGAATGAGAGAGACAGAGAGAAAGAGAAGGTGTGAGTGAGAGAGAGAGAGAAAGAGAAGCTGTGAGTGGGAGAGAGAGAGAGAAAGAGAAGCTGTGAGTGAGAGAGAGAGAAAGAGAATCTGTGAGTGAGAGAGAGATAGAAAGAGAAGCTGTGAGTGAGAGATAGAGAGAAAGAGAACCTGCGATTGGGAGAGAGAGAGAGAAAGAGAAGCTGTGAGTGAGAGATAGAGAGAAAGAGAACCTGCGAGTGGGAGAGAGAGAGAGAAAGAGAACCTGTGAGTGAGAGAGAGAGAAAGAGAAGCTGTGAGTGAGAGAGAGAGGATGAGAAGCTGTGAGTGAGAGAGAGAAAAAAAGAGAAGCTGTGTGTGAGTGAGAGAGAGAAAGGGAAGCTGTGAGTGAGAGAGAGAGAAGCTGTGAATGAGAGAGAGAGAAAGAGAAACTGTGAGTGAGAGTGAGAGAGAGAAAGAGAAGCTGTGAGTGAGAGAGAAAAAAAGAATCTGAGAAAGAGAGAGTGAAAGAGAAGCTGTGAGTGAGAGAGAGAGAGAGAGAAGCTGTGAGAGAGAGAAGCTGTGAGAGAGAGAGAAAGAGATGCTGTGAGTTAGAGAGAAACAGAAGCTGTGAATGAGCGAGAGAGAGAAAGAGAAGGTGTGAGTGAGAGAGAGAGAAAGAGAAGCTGTGAGTGAGAGAGAAAGAGAAAGAGAAGCTGTGAGTGACACACAGAGAGAGAAGCTGTGAGTGAGAGTGAGAGAAAGAGAAGCTGTGAGTGACGGAGAGAGAGAAAGAGAAGGTGTGAGTGAGTGAGAGAGAGAAAGAGAAGCTGTGAGTGAGAGAGAGAGAGAGAAGCTGTGAGGGGGAGAGAGAGAAAGAGAAGCTGTGTGAGAGAGAGAGAAACTGTGAGTGAGAGAGAGAAAGAGAAGCTTGAGTGAGAGAGAGAGGAAGAGAAGCTGTGAGTGAGAGAGAGAGGAAGAGAAGCTTTGAGTGTGTGTGTGTGTGAGAGAGAAGCTGTGATTGAGAGAGAGAGAGAAGAGAAGCTGTGAGTGAGAGAGAGAGAGAAAAAGAGAAGCTGTGAGTGAGTGAGAGAGATAAAGAGAAGCTGTGAGTGAGAGAGAGAGAAAAAGAATCTGTGAAAGAGGGAGTGAAAGAGAAGATGTGTGAGAGAGAGAGAGAAGCTGTGAGTGAGAGAAGCTGTGAGTGAGAGAGAGAAGCTGTGAGTGAGAGAGAAACAGATGCTGTGAGTTGGAGAGAAACAGAAGCTGTCAATGAGAGAGAGAGAGAAAGAGAAGGTGTGAGTGAGAGAGAGAGAGTGAAAGAGAAGCTGTGAGTGATTGAGAGAGAGAAGATGTGAGTGAGAGAGAGAAGCAGTGAGTGAGAGAGTGAGAGAAAGAAAGAGATGTTGTGAGTTAGAGAGAAACAGAAGCTGTGAATGAGAGAGAGAGAGAGAAAGAGAAGGTGTGAGTGAGAGAGAGAGAAAAAGAGAAGCTGTTAGTGGGAGAGAGAGAGAGAAAGAGAAGCTGTGAGTGAGAGAGAGAGAAAGAGAATGTGAGTGAGAGAGAGATAGAAAGAGAAGCTGTGAGTGAGAGATAGAGGAAGAGAAGCTGTGAGTGAGAGAGAGAGAAAGAGAAGCTGTGAGTGTGTGAGAGAGAAAGAGAAGCTGTGAGTGAGAGAGAGAGGAAGAGAAGCTGTGAGTGAGAGAGAGAGAGAAAGAGAAGCTGTGAGTGAGTGAGAGAGAGAAAGGGAAGCTGTGTGTGTGTGTGAGAGAGAGAGAAGCTGTGGGTGAGAGAGAGAGGGAAAGAGAAGCTGTGAGTGAGAGAGAGAGTGAGAAAGAGAAGCTGTGAGTGAGTGAGAGAGAAAGAGAATCTGGGAAAGAGAGAGAGATAGAAAGAGAAGCTGTGAGTGAGAGAGAGAGAAAGAGAAGCCGTGAGTGAGAGAGATGAAGAGAAGCTGTGTGTGTGTGAGAGAGAGAAAGAGAAGCTTTGAATGTGTGTGTGAGAGAGAATAGCTGTGATTGAGATAGATAGAGAGAAGAGAAGCTGTGAGTGAGAGAGAGAGAGAAAGAGAAGCTGTGAGTGAGTGAGAGAGAGAAAGGGAAGCTGTGTGTGTGTGTGTGTGTGAGAGAGAGAGAAGCTGTGAGTGAGAGAGAGAGGGAAAGAGAAGCTGTGAGTGAGAGAGAGAGTGAGAAAGAGAAGCTGTGAGTGAGTGAGAGAGAAAGAGAATCTGAGAAAGAGAGAGTGAGAGAAGCTGTGAGTGAGAGAGAGAGAAGCTGTGAGTGAGAGAGAGAGAAGCTGTGAGTGAGAGAGAGAGAGAAAGAGATGCTGTGAGTGAGAGAGAAACAGAAGCTGTGAATGAGAGAGAGAGAGAGAAAGAGAAGCTGTGAGTGAGAGAGAAAGAGAAGCTGTGAGTGAGTGAGAGAGAGAGAAGCTGTAAGTGAGAGAAAGAGAGAGAGAAAGAGAAGCTGAGAGTGAGACAAAGAGTGAGAAAAAGAAGCTGTGAGTGAGACAAAGAGAGAGAAAAAGAAGCTGTGAGTGAGAGAGAGAAAGAGAAGCTGTGAGTGAGAGAAAGAGAGAAAGAGAAGCTGTGAGTGAGAGAGAGAGAGAGAAAGAGAATTTGTGAGTGTGAGAGAGAGAAAGAGAAGCTGTGAGTGAGAGAGAGAGAGGAAGAGAAGCTGTGAGTGAGAGAGAGAGAGAAAGAGAAGCTTTGAGTGTGTGTGAGAGAGAGAATAGCTGTGATTGAGAGAGATAGAGAGAAGAGAAGCTGTGAGTGAGAGAGAGAGAGAAAGAGAAGCTGTGAGTGAGTGAGAGAGAGAAAGGGAAGCTGTGTGTGTGTGTGAGAGAGAGAGAAGCTGTGAGTGAGAGAGAGAGGGAAAGAGAAGCTGTGAGTGAGACAAAGAGAGAGAAAGAGAAGCTGTGAGTGAGAGAGAGAGAAAGATAAGCTGTGCGTGAGAGAGAGAGAAAGAGAAGCTGTGAGTGAGAGAGAGAGAGAGAGAGAGAAGATGTGAGTGAGAGAGAGAGAAAGAGAAGCTGTGAGTGAGAGAGAGAGAGGAAGAGAAGCTGTGAGTGAGAGAGAGAGAGAAAGAGAAGCTTTGAGTGTGTGTGTGAGAGAGAATAGCTGTGATTGAGAGAGTTAGAGAGAAGAGAAGCTGTGAGTGAGAGAGAGAGAGAAAGAGAAGCTGTGAGTGAGTGAGAGAGAGAAAGGGAAGCTGTGTGTGTGTGAGAGAGAGAGAAGCTGTGAGTGAGAGAGAGAGGGAAAGAGAAGCTGTGAGTGAGAGAGAGAGTGAGAAAGAGAAGCTGTGAGTGAGTGAGAGAGAAAGAGAATCTGAGAAAGAGAGAGTGAGAGAAGCTGTGAGTGAGAGAGAGAGAGAGAAGCTGTGAGTGAGAGAGAGAGAAGCTGTGAGTGAGAGAGAGAGAGAAAGAGATGCTGTGAGTGAGAGAGAAACAGAAGCTGTGAATGAGAGAGAGAGAGAGAAAGAGAATGTGAGTGAGAGAGAGAGAAAGAGAAGCTGTGAGTGAGAGAGAAAGAGAAGCTGTGAGTGAGTGAGAGAGAGAGAAGCTGTAAGTGAGAGAAAGAGAGAGAGAAAGAGAAGCTGAGAGTGAGACAAAGAGTGACAAAAAGAAGCTGTGAGTGAGACAAAGAGAGAGAAAGAGAAGCTGTGAGTGAGAGAGAGAGAAAGAGAAGCTGTGAGTGAGAGAAAGTTAGAAAGAGAAGCTGTGAGTGAGAGAGAGAGAGAAAGAGAATTTGTGAGTGAGAGAGAGAGAAAGAGAAGCTGTGAGTGAGAGAGAGAGAGGAAGAGAAGCTGTGAGTGAGAGAGAGAGAGAAAGAGAAGCTTTGAGTGTGTGTGAGAGAGAGAATAGCTGTGATTGAGAGAGATAGAGAGAAGAGAAGCTGTGAGTGAGAGAGAGAGAGAAAGAGATGGTGTGAGTGAGAGAGAAACAGAAAGTGTGAATGAGAGAGAGAGAGAGAGAGAATGTGAGTGAGAGAGAGAGAGAAAGAGAAGCTGTGGGTGAGTGAGAGAGAGAGAAGCTGTAAGTGAGAGAAAGAGAGAGAGAAAGAGAAGCTGAGAGTGAGACAAAGAGTGAGAAAGAGAAGCTGTGAGTGAGACAAAGAGAGAGAAAGAGAAGCTGTGAGTGAGAGAGAGAAAGATAAGCTGTGAGTGAGAGAGAGAGAAAGAGAAGCTGTGAGTGAGAGAGAGAGAGAGAGAAGCTGTGAGTGAGAGAGAGAGAAAGAGAAGCTGTGAGTGAGAGAGAGAGAGGAAGAGAAGCTGTGAGTGAGAGAGAGAGAGAAAGAGAAGCTTTGAGTGTGTGTGTGAGAGTGAATAGCTGTGATTGAGAGAGATAGAGAGAAGATAAGCTGTGAGTGAGAGAGAGAGAGAAAGAGAAGCTGTGAGTGAGTGAGAGAGAGAAAGGGAAGCTGTGAGTTAGAGAGAGAGAAGCTGTGAGTGAGAGAGAGAGAAAGAGAAACAGTGAGTGAGAGAGAGAGAGAGAGAAGCTGTGAGTGAGAGAGAGAGAAAAAGAATCTGAGAAAGAGAGAGTGAAAGGGAAGCTGTGAGTGAGAGAGAGAGAGAGAAGATGTGAGTGAGAGAGAGAAGCAGTGAGTGAGAGAGTGAGAGAAAGAGATGTTGTGATGTGTGAGAGAGAGAAGCTGTGAGTGAGAGAGAGAGGGGAAGAGAAGCTGTGAGTGAGAGAGAGAGTGAGAAAGAGAAGCTGTGAGTGAGTGAGAGAGAAAGAGAATCTGAGAAAGAGAGAGTGAAAGAGAAGCTGTGAGTGAGAGAGAGAGAGAGAGAAGCTGTGAGTGAGAGAGAGAAGCTGTGAGTGAGAGAGAGAAAGAGAAGCTGTGAGTGAGAGAGAGAGAAAGAGAAGCTGTGTGAGAGAGAGAAAGAGAAGCTGTGAGTGAGAGAAAGAGTAAGAGAAGCTGTGAGTGAGACAAAGAGAGAAAGAGAAGCTGTGAGTGAGAGAAAGAGAGAGATAGAGAAGCTGTGAGTGAGAGAGAGAGAGAAAGAGAAGCTGTGCGTGAGAGAGAGAGAAAGAGAAGCTGTGAGAGGGAGAGAGAGAGAGAAAGAGAAGCTGTGAGAGAGAGAGAAAGAGAAGCTGTGAGTGAGAGAGAGGAAGAGAAGCTGTGAGTGAGTGAGAGAGAAAGGGAAGCTTTGAGTGTGTGTGTGAGTGAGAGAGAAGCTGTGATTGAGAGAGAGAGAGAGAGAGAAGCTGTGAGTGAGAGAGAGAGAAAAAGAGAAGCTGTGAGTGAGTGATAGAGAGAAAGGGAAGATGTGAGTGAGAGAGAGAGAGAAGCTGTGAGTGAGAGAGAGAGAAAGAGAAGCTGTGAGTGAGAGAGAGAGAGAGAGAAGCTGTGAGTGAGAGAGAGAGAAAAAGAATCTGAGAAAGAGAGAGTGAAAGAGAAGCTGTGTGAGAGAGAGAGAGAAAGAGAAGATGTAAGTGACAGAGAGAGAGAAAGAGAAGCTGTAAGTGACAGAGAGAGAGAATGGGAAGCTGTGAGTGAGAGAAAGAAAGAGAAGCTGTGAGTGTGTGTGTGAGAGAGAAAGAGAAGCATTGAGTGAGAGAGGGAGAAAGAGAGTCTGGAAGTGAGAGAGAGAGAGAAAGAAGCTGTGAGTGAGAGAGAGAGAAGCTGTGAGTGAGAGAGAGAGAGAGAAAGAGAAGCTGTGAGTGAGAGAGAGAGAGAATGAGAAGCTGTGTGTGTGTGTGAGAGAGAGAGAGAATCTGTGAGTGAGAGAGATGGAAGCTGTGAGTGAGAGAGTGAAATAGAAGCTGTGAGTGAGAGAGAGAGGGAAACAGAAGTTGTGAGTGGGAGAGAGAGAGATAAAAAGAAGGTGTGAGTGAGAGAGAGAGAAAGAGAAGTTTTGAGTGCGACAAAGAGAGAGAAAGAGAAGCTGTGAGTGAGAGAGAGGGGGAAACAGAAGCTGTGAGTGAGAGAGAGAGAAAGAGAAGCTGTGAGTGAGTGAGAGAGAGAGAAAGAGAAGCTGTGAGTGAGAGAGAAAGAAACTTTGAGAGAGAGTGAGAAAGAGAAGCTGTGAATGAGAGAGAGAGAAAGAGAAGTTTTGAGTGCGACAAAGAGAGAGAAAGAGAAGCTGTGAGTGAGACAAAGAGAGAAAAAGAAGCTGAGAGTGAGAGAGAGGAGGGGGAAGCTGCGAGAGAGAGAGAAAGAGAAGCTGTGAGTGAGAGAGAAAGAGAAAGTGAAGCTGTGTGTGAGAGAGAGAGAAATAGAAGCTGTGAGTGAGTGAGAGAGAGAAAGAGTAGCATTGAGTGAGAGAGATAGAAAGAGAAGCTGTGAGTGAGATAGAGAGAGAGAAGCTGTGAGTGAGAGAGAAAGAGAAAGTGAAGCTGTGTGTGAGAGAAAGAGAGAGAGTTGCTGTGAGTGAGAGTTAGAGAGAAAGAGAAGTTGAGTGAGAGAGAGAGAGAATCAGAAGCTGTGAGTGAGAAAGAGAGAGAGAAAGAGAAGCTGTGAGTGAGAGAGAGAGAAAGAGAAGCTGTGAGTGAGAGAGAGAGAAAGAGAAGCTGTGAGTGAGAGAGAAAGTGAAAGTGAAGCTGTGTGTGAGAGAAAGAGAGAAAGTGAAGCTGTGAGTGAGAGAGAGAGAGAAAGAGTAGCATTGAGTGAGAAAGACAGAAAGAGAGTCTGGAAGTGAGAGAGATAGAAAGAGAAGCTGTGAGTGAGAGAGAGAGAGAAGCTGTGAGTGAGAGAGAGAGAGAAAGAGAAGCTGTGAGTGAAAGAGAGAGAGAGAAAGAGAAGCTTTGAGTGAGTGAGAGAGAGAAAGAGAAGCTGTGAGTGAGAGAGAGATAGAAAGAGAAGCTGTGTGTGTGAGAGAGAGAGAAACTGTGAGTGAGAGAGAGAAAGAGTAACTGTGAGTGAGTGAGAGAGAAAGAGAAGTTGTGAGTGAGTGAAATAGAAGCTGTGAGTGAGAGAGAGAGGGAAACAGAAGTTGTGAGTGGGAGAGAGAGAGATAAAAAGAAGCTGTGAGTGAGAGAGAGAGAAAGAGAAGTTTTGAGTGCGACAAAGAGAGAGAAAGAGAAGCTGTGAGTGAGAGAGAGGGGGAAACAGAAGCTGTGAGTGAGAGAGAGAGAAAGAGAAGCTGTGAGTGAGTGAGAGAGAGAGAAAGAGAAGCTGTGAGTGAGAGAGAAAGAGAAACTTTGAGAGAGAGTGAGAAAGAGAAGCTGTGAATGAGAGAGAGAGAAAGAGAAGTTTTGAGTGCGACAAAGAGAGAGAAAGAGAAGCTGTGAGTGAGACAAAGAGAGAAAAAGAAGCTGAGAGTGAGAGAGAGGAGGGGGAAGCTGCGAGAGAGAGAGAAAGAGAAGCTGTGAGTGAGAGAGAAAGAGAAAGTGAAGCTGTGTGTGAGAGAAAGAGAGTTGCTGTGAGTGAGAGAAAGAGAGAAAGAGAAGTTGAGTGAGAGAGAGAGAATCAGAAGCTGTGAGTGAGAAAGAGAGAGAGAGAAAGAGAAGCTGTGTGAGAGAGAGAGAAAGAGAAGCTGTGAGTGAGAGAGAGAGAAAGACAATCTGTGAGTGAGAGAGAAAGTGAAAGTGAAGCTGTGTGTGTGAGAGAGAGAAATAGAAGCTGTGAGTGAGTGAGAGAGAGAAAGAGTAGCATTGAGTGAGAGAGATAGAAAGAGAAGCTGTGAGTGAGATAGAGAGAGAGAAGCTGTGAGTGAGAGAGAAAGAGAAAGTGAAGCTGTGTGTGAGAGAAAGAGAGAGAGTTGCTGTGAGTGAGAGTTAGAGAGAAAGAGAAGTTGAGTGAGAGAGAGAGAGAATCAGAAGCTGTGAGTGAGAAAGAGAGAGAGAAAGAGAAGCTGTGAGTGAGAGAGAGAGAAAGAGAAGCTGTGAGTGAGAGAGAGAGAAAGAGAAGCTGTGAGTGAGAGAGAAAGTGAAAGTGAAGCTGTGTGTGAGAGAAAGAGAGAAAGTGAAGCTGTGAGTGAGTGAGAGTGAGAAAGAGTAGCATTGAGTGAGAAAGACAGAAAGAGAGTCTGGAAGTGAGAGAGATAGAAAGAGAAGCTGTGAGTGAGAGAGAGAGAGAAGCTGTGAGTGAGAGAGAGAGAAAGAGAAGCTGTGAGTGAAAGAGAGAGAGAGAAAGAGAAGCTTTGAGTGAGTGAGAGAGAGAAAGAGAAGCTGTGAGTGAGAGAGAGATAGAAAGAGAAGCTGTGTGTGTGAGAGAGAGAGAAACTGTGAGTGAGAGAGAGAAAGAGTAACTGTGAGTGAGTGAGAGAGAAAGAGAAGTTGTGAGTGAGTGAGAGAGAGTAGCTGTGAGTGAGAGAGAGAGAGAGAAAGAGATGCTGTGAGAGAGAGAGAGAGAGAAAGAGAAGTTGTGAATGACAGAGTGAAAGAGAAGCTGTGAGTGAGTGAGAGAGAGAAAGAGAAGCTTTGAGTGTGTGTGAGAGAGAGCTTTGAGTGAGAGAGAGAGAGAAAGAGAAGCTGTGAGTGAGGGAGAGAGAGAGAAGCTGTGAGTGAGAGAGAGAGAAAGAGAATCTGAGAAAGAGAGAGTGAAAGAGAAGCTGTGAGTGAGAGAGAGAGAGAAGCTGTGAGTGAGAGAGAGAGAAGCTGTGAGTGAGAGAGAGAGAAAGAGATGCTGTGAGTGAGAGAGAAACAGAAGCTGTGAATGAGAGAGAGAGAGAGAAAGAGAAGATGTGAGTGAGAAAGAGAGAGATAAAGAGAAGCTGTGTGTGAGAGAGAGAAGCTGTGTGAGAGAGAAAGAGAAAGAGAAGCTGTGAGTGACACAGAGAGAGAAGCTGTGAGTAAGTGAGAGAGTGAAAGAGAAGCAGTGAGTGACACAGAGAGAGAATGAGAAGCTGTGAGAGAGAGAGAAAGAGAAGCTGTGAGTGAGAGAGAGAGAGAAAGAGAAGCAGTGAGTGACAGAGAGAGAAAAAGAGAAGCTGTGTGTGAGAGAGAGAAAAAGAGAAGCTGTAAGTGAGAGAGAAGAGAAAGATAGAGAAGCTGTGAGTGAGTGAGAGAGAGAGAAGCTGTGAGTGAGATAGAGAGAGAAAGAGAAGCTGTGAGTGAGAAAGAGGAGAAAGAGAAGCTTTGAGTGAGAGAGAGAAAAAGAGAAGATGTGTGTGTGTGAGAGAGAGAAAGAGAAGCTGTGTGTGTGAGAGAGAAATAGAAGCTGTGTGTATGTGTATGTGAGAGAGAAGCTGTGAGTGAGAGAGAGAGAAAGAGAAGCTGTGTGTGTGAGAGAGAGAGAGAAAGAGAAGCTTTGAGTGAGAGAGCGGAGACAGAGAAGCTTTGAGTGAGAGAGAAACAGATGTTGTGAGTGAGAGAGAGAGTGAAAGAGAAGCTGTCACTGAGAGAGAGTGAAACAGAAGGTGTGAGTGAGAGAGAGAGAGAGAGAGAGAGAAAGAGAAGCTGAGTGTGTGTGAGAGAGAAGTTGTGAGTGAGAGAGAGCAAGAGAAAGAGAAGGTGTGAGTGAGAGAGAGAGAGAAAGAGAAGCTATGAGTGAGAGAGAGATAGAGAGAGAAGCTGTGTGTGAGAGAGAGAAAGAGAAGCTGTGAGTGAGAGAGAGAGAGAAAGAGATGCTGTGAGTGAGAGAGAGAGAGATAAACAGAAGCTGTGAGTGAGAGAGAGAGAAAGAGATTCTGTGAGTGAGAGAGAGAGATAAACAGAAGCTGAGAGTGAGTGAGAGAGAGAAAGAGATGCTTTGAAAGAGAGAGAGATATAAGCTGTGAGAGAGTGAAACAGATGCTGTGAGTGTGAAAGAGAGAAAGAGAGAGAAGCTATAATTGAGAGAGAGAGAAAAAGAGAAGCTGTGAGAGAGTGAGAGAGAAAGGAAGAGAAGTTGTGAGTGAGAGAGAGAGAGAGAAAGAGAAGCTGTGAATGTGTGTGTGAGAGAGAAAGAGAAGCTGTGAGTGAGAGAGAGAAAGAGAATCTGTGAGTGAGAGAGAGAAAAAGAGAAGCTGTGAGTGAGAGAGAAAGAGAAGCTGTGAGTGAGAGAGAGAGAAGCTGTGAGTGAGTGAGAGAGAGAGAAGGTGTGAGTGAGAGAGAGAGAGAAAGAGAAGCTGTGACTGAGAGAGAGAGAAAGAGAAGCTGTTAATGAGAGAGAGAGAGAAGCTGTGAGTGAAAGAGAGAGAGAGAAAGAGAGGCTGAGTGAGAGAGACAGAAAGAGAAATAGAAGCTGAGTGAGAGAGTTAGAGAGAGAAAGAGAATCTGTGAGAATGAGAGAGAGAGAAAGAGAAGCTGTGAGTGAGAGAGAGAGAAAGAGAAGCTGTGAGTGAGAGAGACAGAGAGAGAAAGAGAAGATGTGAGTGAGAGAGAAAGAGAGAGAAAGAGAAGCTGAGAGAGAGAGAAAGAGAAGCTGTGAGTGAGAGAGAGAGAGAGAAAGAGAAGCTGTGACTGAGAGAGAGAGAAAGAGAAGCTGTTAATGAGAGAGAGAGAGAAGCTGTGAGTGAAATAGAGAGAGAGAAAGAGAGGCTGAGTGAGAGAGACAGAGAGAGAAATAGAAGCTGAGTGAGAGAGTTAGAGAGAGAAAGAGAATCTGTGAGAATGAGAGAGAGAGAAAGAGAAGCTGTGAGCGAGAGAGAAAGAAAGAGAAGCTGTGAGTGAGAGAGAGAAAAAGAGAAGCTGTGAGTGAGAGAGAGAGAAGCTGTGAGTGAGTGAGAGAGAGAGAAGGTGTGAGAGAGAGAGAGAGAGAGAGAAAGCTGTGAGTGTTGGAGAGAGAGAAGCTGTGAGTGAGAGAGAGAGAGAGAAAGAGAAGATGTGAGTGAGAGAGAGAGAGAGAAATAGAAGCTGAGAGTAAGAGAGAGAGAGAGAAAGAGAAGCTTTGAGTGAGTGAGAGAGAGAAGCTGTGTGAGAGAGAGAGAGTTGTGAGTGAGAGAGAGAGCAACAGAAGCTGTGAGTGAGTGAGAGAGAGAGAAGCTGTGTGTGTGAGAGAGAGAAAGCTGTAAGTGTGAGAGAGAGAAAGAAAGAGCTGTGAGTGAGAGAGAGAGAAAGAGAATCTATGAGTGAGAGAGAGAGAGAAAGAGAAGCTATGAGTGAGTGAGAGAGAGAGAAAGAGAAGCTGTGAGTGAGTGAGAGAGAGAGAAAGAGAAGCTGTGAGTGAGTGAGAGAGAGAGAAAGAGAAGCAGTGAGAGAGAGAGAGAAAAAAGAAGCTGTAAGTGAGAGAGAGAGAGAGAAAGAGAAACTGTGAGTGAGTGAGAGAGAGAGAAAGAGAAACTTTGTGTGTGAGAGAGAAATAGAAGCTGTAAGTGAGAGAGAGAGAGAGAAAGAGAATCTGTGAGTGAGTGAGAGAGAGAGAAAGAGAAGCTGTGTGAGTGAGAGAACAAGAGAAGCTGTGAGTGAGAGAGGGAGAGAAAGAGAAGCTGTGTGTGAGAGAGAGAGAGAAGCTGTGAGAGAGAGAGAGAGCAAGAGAAGCTGTGAGTGAGAGAGAGAGAGTGAAAGAGATGTTGTGTGTGAGGCAGACAGAGAAAGAGAAAGAGAAGGTGTAATTGACAGAGAAAGAAAGAAAGAGAAGCTGTGAGTGAGAGAGAGAGAGAAAGAGAAGCTGTGAATGAGAGAGAGAAAGAGAGAGAGAGAAGCTATGAGAGAGAGAGAGCAAGAGAAGCTGTGAGAGAGAGAGGTAAAGAGAAGCTGTGAGTGAGATAGAGAGGGAGAGAAGCTGTGAGTGAGAGAGAAAGAACGAGAAGCTGTTAGTGAGAGAGAGAGAGAAGCTGTGAGTGAGAGAGAGAGAGAGAGAAAGAGAAGCTGTGAATGTGTGTGTGAGAGAGAAAGAGAAGCTGTGAGTGAGAGAGAGAAAGAGAATCTGTGAGTGAGAGAGAGAAAAAGAGAAGCTGTGAGTGAGAGAGAAAGAGAAGCCGTGAGTGAGAGAGAAAGAAAGAAAGAGAAGCTGTGAGTGAGAGAGAGAAAGAGAAGCTGTGCGTGAGAGAGAGAGAGAAAGAAGCTGTTAGTGAGAGAGAGAGAGAGAAGCTGTGAGTGAGAGAGAGAGAATGAAAGAGAAGCTGAGTGAGAGAGACAGAGAGAGACAGAGAAGCTTAGTGAGAGATACAGAGAGAGAAAGAAAGAGAAGCTGTGAGTGAGAGAGAGAGAGAAAGAGAAGCAGTGAGGGAGAGATAGAAAGAAAAAGAGACACTGTGAGTGAGAGAGAGAGAGAAGCTGTAAGTGAGAGAGAGAGAGAAAAAGAGAAGCTTTGAGTGAGAGAGAGACAAAAAAAGAAGATGTGTATGTGAGAGAGAGAGAGAGAGAAAGAGAAGCTGAATGTGTGTGTGAGAGAGAGTGAAAGAGAAGCTGTGAGTGAGAGAGAGGGAAAGAGAAGATGTGAGTGAGAGAGTGAGAAAGAATGAAAGAGAAGCTGTGAGTGAAAGAGAGAGAGAGAGAAGCTGTTAGTGAGAGAGAGAGAGAAAGAGAATGTGAGTGAGAGAGTGTGTGTGAAAGAGATGCTGTGAGTGAGAGAGAAAGAAAGAAAGAGAAGCTGTCAGAGAGAGAGAAAAGAGAAGCTGTGAGTGAGTGAGAGAGAGAGAAGCTGTGAGTGAGTGAGAGAGAGAGAAGCTGTGAGTGAGAGAGAGAGAGAAAGAGAAGCTGTGAGTGAGAAAGAGGAGAAAGAGAAGCTTTGAGTGAGAGAGAGAAAAAGAGAAGATGTGGGTGTGTGTGAGAGAGAGAAAGAGAAGCTGTGTGTGTGTGAGAGAGAGAAATAGAAGCTGTGTGTATGTGTATGTGAGAGAGAAGCTGTGAGTGAGAGAGAGAGAGAAAGAGAAGCTGTGTGTGTGTGAGAGAGAGAGAAAGAGAAGCTTTGAGTGAGAGAGAGGAGACAGAGAAGCTTTGAGTGAGAGAGAGAGTGAAACAGATGCTGTGAGTGAGAGAGTGAAAGAGAAGCTGTGAGTGAGAGAGAGAGTGAAAGAGATGTTGTGAGTGAGAGAGCAAGAGAAGCTGTGAGTGAGAGAGGGAGAGAAAGAGAAGCTGTGAGTGAGAGAGAGAGAAGCTGTGTGAGAGAGAGAGAGCAAGAGAAGCTGTGAGTGAGAGAGAGAGAGTGAAAGAGATGTTGTGTGTGAGGCAGAGAGAGAAAGAGAAAGAGAAGGTGTAATTGACAGAGAAAGAAAGAAAGAGAAGCTGTGAGTGAGAGAGAGAGAGAAAGAGAAGCTGTGAATGAGAGAGAGAAAGAGAGAGAGAGAGAAGCTATGAGAGAGAGAGAGCAAGAGAAGCTGTGAGAGAGAGAGGTAAAGAGAAGCTGTGAGTGAGATAGAGAGGGAGAGAAGCTGTGAGTGAGAGAGAGAGAACGAGAAGCTGTTAGTGAGAGAGAGAGAGAGAGAAGCTGTGAGTGAGAGAGAGAGAGAAAGAGAAGCTGTGAATGTGTGTGTGAGAGAGAAAGAGAAGCTGTGAGTGAGAGAGAGAAAGAGAATCTGTGAGTGAGAGAGAGAAAAAGAGAAGCTGTGAGTGAGAGAGAAAGATAAGCTGTGAGTGAGAGAGAAAGAAAGAAAGAGAAGCTGTGAGTGAGAGAGAGAAAGAGAAGCTGTGCGTGAGGGAGAGAGAAAGAGAAGCTGTTAGTGAGAGAGAGAGAGAAGCTGTGAGTGAGAGAGAGAGAATGAAAGAGAAGCTGAGTGAGAGAGACAGAGAGAGACAGAGAAGCTTAGTGAGAGATACAGAGAGAGAAAGAAAGAGAAGCTGTGAGTGAGAGAGAGAGAGAATGAGAAGCAGTGAGGGAGAGATAGAAAGAAAAAGAGACACTGTGAGTGAGAGAGAGAGAGAAGCTGTGAGTGAGAGAGAGAGAGAAAAAGATACTGTGAGTGAGAGAGAGATAAACAGAAGCTGAGAGTGAGTGAGAGAGAGAGAAAGAAGCTTTGAAAGAGAGAGAGATAAGCTGTGAGTGTGAAAGAGAGAAAGAGAGAGAGAAGCTATAATTGAGAGAGAGAGAGAGAAAGAGAAGCTGTGAGTGAGTGAGAGAGAAAGGAAGAGAAGTTGTGAGTGTGTGAGAGAGAAAGTGAAGCTGTGTGTGTGTATGAGAGAGAAAGAGATGCTGTGTGTGTGAGAGAGAGAAAGAAGCTGTGTGTGTGTGAGATAGAAAGAGAAGCTGTGAGTGAAAGAGACAGAGAGAGAAAGATAAGCTGAGTGAGAGAGACAGAGAGATAAAGAGAAGCTGTGTGTGTGTGAGAGAGAGAAAGAGAAGTTGTGAGTGAGAGAGAAAGAGAAGCTGTGAGAGAGAGAGAAAAGAGAAGCTGTGAGTGAGAGTGAAGCTGTGTGTGTGTGAGAGAGAGAAGCTGTGAGTGAGAGAGAGAGAGAAAGAGAAGCTGTGAGTGAGTGAGAGAGAGAAGCTGTGAGTAAGAGAGAGAGAGAGAAAGAGAAGCTGTGAGTTAGAGAGAGAGAGAAAGAGAAGCTGTGAGTGAGAGAGAGAGAAAGAGAAGCTGTTAATGAGAGAGAGAGAGAAGCTGTGAGTGAAAGAGAGAGAGAGAAAGAGAGGCTGAGTGAGAGAGACAGAGAGAGAAATAGAAGCTGAGTGAGAGAGTTAGAGAGAGAAAGAATCTGTGAGAGTGAGAGAGAGAGAAAGAGAAGCTGTGAGCGAGAGGGAGAGAAAGAGAAGTTGTGAGTGAGAGAGAGAGAAAAAGAGAAGCTGTGAGTGAGAGAGAGAGAAGCTGTGAGTGAGTGAGAGAGAGAGAAGCTGTGAGTGAGAGAGAGAGAGAAAGAGAAGCTGTGAGTGTTGGAGAGAGAGAAGCTGTGAGTGAGAGAGAGAGAGAGAAAGAGAAGATGTGAGTGAGAGAGAGAGAAATAGAAGCTGAGAGTAAGAGAGAGAAAAGCTTTGAGTGAGAGAGAGAGAGAAGCTGTGTGTGTGTGAGAGAGAGTTGTGAGTGAGAGAGAGAGCAACAGAAGCTGTGATTGAGAGAGAGAAAGAGAAGCTGTAAGTGAGAGAGAAAGAAAGAAAGAGAAGCTATGAGTGAGAGAGAGAGAAAGAGAAGCTATGAGTGAGAGAGAGAGAGAAAGAGAAGCTATGAGTGAGAGAGAGAGCAAGAGAAGCTGTGAGTGAGAGAGGTAAAGAGAAGCTGTGAGAAGAGAGAGAGAGAAAGAGAAGCTGTGAGTGAGTGAGAGAAAGAGAAAGAGAAGCTGTGAGTGAGTGAGTGAGAGAAAGAGAATCTGTGAGAGAGAGAGAGAGAAAAAGAAGCTGTAAGTGAGAGAGAGAGAGAGAGAGAAAGAGAAGCTGTGAGTGAGTGAGAGAGGGAGAAAGAGAAACTGTGTGAGAGAGAGAGAGAAAGAGAAGCTATGAGTGAGAGAGAGAGAAAGAGAAGGTATGAGTGAGAGAGAGAGAGCAAGAGAAGCTGTGAGTGAGAGAGGTAAAGAGAAGCTGTGAGAAGAGAGAGAGAGAAAGAGAAGCTGTGAGTGAGTGAGAGAGAGAGAAAGAGAAGCTGTGAGTGAGTGAGAGAGAGAGAGAAAGAGAAGCTGTGAGAGAGTGAGAGAGCAAGAGAAGCTGTGAGTGAGAGAGGGAGAAAAAGAGAAGCTGTGAGTGAGACAGAGAAAAAAGCTGTGAGAGAGGTAAAGAGAAGTTGTGAGTGAGAGAGAGAACAAGAAAAGCTGTGACTGAGAGAGAGAGAGAGAAGCTGTGTGAGAGAGAGAGCAAGAGAAGCTGTGAGTGAAAGAGAGAGAGAGTGAAAGATGTTGTGTGTGAGGCAGAGATAGAAAGAGAAGGTGTAATTGAGAGAGAAAGAAAGAAAGAAAGAGAAGCTGTGAGTGAGAGAGAGAGAGAAAGAGAAGCTGTGAGTGAGAGAGAGAAAGAGAGAGAGAGAAGCTATGAGAGAGAGAGCAATAGAAGCTGTGAGTGAGAGAGGTAAAGAGAAGCTGTGAGTGAGATAGAGAGGGAGAGAAGCTGTGAGTGAGAGAGAGAGAACGAGAAGCTGTTAGTGAGAGAAAGAGAAGCTGTGAGTGAGAGAGAGAGAGAGAATGAGAAGCTGTGAATGTGTGTGTGAGAGAGAAAGAGAAGCTGTGAGTGAGAGAGAGAAAGAGAAGCTGTGAGTGAGAGAGAGAGAGAGAGAGAAGCTGTGATTGAGAGAGAGAGAGAGAGAGAAGCTGTGAGTGAGAGAGAGAGAAAGAGAAGCTGTGAGTGAGAGATAGAGAAGAAGAGAATCTGTGAGTGAGAGAGGGAGAGAAAGAGAAGCTGTGAGTGAGAGAGAGAGAGAGAGAGAGAAAGAAAAGCTGTGAGTGAGAGAGAGAGAGAGAAAAAAGAGAAGCTGTGAGTGAGAGAGAGAGAGAAGCTGTGACTGAGGGAGAGAGAAATAGAAACTGAGAGTGAGAGAGAGAAAGAGAATCTGTGAGTGTGAGAGAGAGAGAGTGAAAGAGATGTTGTGTGTGAGGCAGAGAGAGAAAGAGAAAGAGAAGGTGTAATTGAGAGAGAAAGAAAGAAAGAGAAGCTGTGAGTGAGAGAGAGAGAGAAAGAGAAGCTGTGAGTGAGAGAGAGAAAGAGAGAGAGAGAGAGAAGCTATGAGAGAGAGAGAGCAAGAGAAGCTGTGAGTGAGAGAGGTAAAGAGAAGCTGTGAGTGAGATAGAGAGGGAGAGAAGCTGTGAGTGAGAGAGAGAGAACGAGAAGCTGTTAGTGAGAGAGAGAGAAGCTGTGAGTGAGAGAGAGAGAAAGAGAAGCTGTGAATGTGTGTGTGAGAGAGAAAGAGAAGCTGTGAGTGAGAGAGAGAAAGAGAAGCTGTGAGTGAGAGAGAGAGAGAAAGAGAAGCTGTGATTGAGAGAGAGAGAAAGAGAAGCTGTGAGTGAGAGAGAGAGAGTAGCTGTGTGTGTGAGAGAGAAAGAGATGCTGTGAGTGAGAGAGAAAGATAAACAGAAGCTGTGAGTGAGAGAGAGAGAGAAAGAGAAGTTGTGTGAGAGAGAGAGAGAAAAAAAGAAGCTGAGAGTGAGTTAGAGAGAGAAAGAGATGCTTTGAGAGAGAGAGAGATAAGCTGTGAGAGAGTGAAAGAGATGCTGTGAGTGTGAGAGAGAGAAAGAGAGATAGAAGCTATAATTGAGAGAGAGAGAAAAAGAGAAGCTGTGAGTGAGTGAGAGAGAAAGGAAGAGAAGTTGTGAGTGAGAGAGAGAGAGAAAGAGAAGCTGTGTGTGTGTGTGAGAGAGAAAGAGATCCTGTGTGTGTGTGAGAGAGAAAGAAGCTGTGTGTGTGTGTGAGATAGAAAGAGAAGCTGTGAGTGAAAGAGACAGAGAGAGAAAGAGAAGCTGTGAGTGAGAGTGAAGCTGTGAGAGAGTGAGAGAGAGAGAAGCTGTGAGTGAGAGAGAGAGAGAGAAAGAGAAGCTGTGAGTGAGAGAGAGAGAAGCTGTGAGTGAGAGAGAGAGAGAAGCTGTGAGTGAGAGAGAGGGAGAAATAGAAGCTGTGAGTGTTGGAGAGAGAGAAGCTGTGAGTGAGTGAGAGAGAGAAAGAGAAGCTGTGAGTGAGAGAGAGAGAAATAGAAGCTGAGAGTAAGAGAGAGAGAGAGGCTTTGAGTGAGAGAGAGAGAAGCTGTGAGAGCGAGAGAGAGAAGTTGTGAGTGAGAGAGAGAGCAAGAGAAGCTGTGAGTGAGAGAGAGAGAAAGAAAGAGAAGCTGTGAGTGAGAGAGAGAAAGAGAAGCTATGAGTGAGAAAGAGAGAGAGGGAGAAGCTATGAGTAAGAGAGAGAGAGCAAGAGAAGCTGTGAGTGAGAGAGGTAAAAAGAAGCTGTGAGTGAGAGAGAGAGAAAGAAGCTGTGAGTGAGAGAGAGAGAGAGAAAGAAAAGCTGTGAGTGAGAGAGAGAGAGAGAAAGAGAAGCTGTGAGTGAGAGAGAGAGAGAAGCTGTGACTGAGAGAGAGAGAAATAGAAACTGTGAGTGAGAGAGAGAAAGAGAATCTGTGAGTGAGAGAGAGAGAGAAAGAGAAGCTGTGAGTGAGAGAGAAAGAGAAGCTGTGAGTGAGAGAGAAAGAAAGATAGAGAAGCTGTGAGTGAGAGAGAGAAAGAGAAGCTGTGCATGAGAGAGAGAGAAAGAAGCTGTTAGTGAGAGAGAGAGAGAAGCTGTGAGTGAGAGAGAGAATGAAAGAGAAGCTGAGTGAGAGAGACAGAGAGGGACAGAGAAGCTGAGTGAGAGATACAGAGAGAGAAAGAAAGAGAAGCTGTGAGTGAGAGAGAGAGAGAGAAGCTGTGAGTGAGATAGAGAGAGAGAAAGAAAAGCTGTGAGTGAGAGAGAGAGAGAAAAAGAGAAGCTGTGAGTGAGAGAGAGAGAGAAGCTGTGACTGAGAGAGAGAGAGAAATAGAAACTGTGAGTGAGAGAGAGAAAGAGAATCTGTGAGTGAGAGAGAGAGAAAGAGAAGCTGTGAGTGAGAGAGAAAGAGAAGCTGTGAGTGAGAGAGAAAGAAAGAAAGAAAAGCTGTGAGTGAGAGAGAGAAAGAGAAGCTGTGCATGAGAGAGAGAAAGAAGCTGTTAGTGTGAGAGAGAGAGAAGCTGTGAGTGAGAGAGAGAGAATGAAAGAGAAGCTGAGTGAAAGAGACAGAGAGAGAAAGATAAGCTGAGTGAGAGAGACAGAGAGATAAAGAGAAGCTGTGTGTGTGTGAGAGAGAGAAAGAGAAGCTGTGAGAGAGAGAGAAAAGAGAAGCTGTGAGTGAGAGTGAAGCTGTGTGTGAGAGAGAGAGAAGCTGTGAGTGAGAGAGAGAGAGAAAGAGAAGCTGTGAGTGAGTGAGAGAGAGAAGCTGTGAGTAAGAGAGAGAGAAAGAAAGAGAAGCTGTGAGAGAGAGAGAGAGAGAGAAAGAGAAACTGTGTGTGAGAGGGAGAGAAAGAGAAGCTGTGAGTGAGAGAGAGAGAAAGAAAGAGAAGCTGTGAGTGAGAGAGAGAGAAAGAGAAGCTGTTAATGAGAGAGAGAGAGAGAGAAGCTGTGAGTGAAAGAGAGAGAGAAAGAGAGGCTGAGTGAGAGAGACAGAGAGAGAAATAGAAGCTGAGTGAGAGAGTTAGAGAGAGAAAGAATCTGTGAGAGTGAGAGAGAGAGAAAGAGAAGCTGTGAGCGAGAGGGAGAGAAAGAGAAGTTGTGAGTGAGAGAGAGAGAAAAAGAGAAGCTGTGAGTGAGAGAGAGAGAAGCTGTGAGTGAGTGAGAGAGAGAAGCTGTGTGTGAGAGAGAGAGAGTTGTGAGAGAGAGAGAGAGCAACAGAAGCTGTGAGTGAGAGAGAGAGAGAGAAGCTGTGTGTGTGTGAGAGAGAGAGAAAGAGAAGCTGTAAGTGAGAGAGAAAGAAAGAAAGAGAAGCTGTGAGTGAGAGAGAGAGAAAGAGAAGCTATGAGTGAGAGAGAGAGAGAGAAAGAGAAGCTATGAGTGAGAGAGAGAGAGCAAGAGAAGCTGTGAGTGAGAGAGGTAAAGAGAAGCTGTGAGAAGAGAGAGAGAGAAAGAGAAGCTGTGAGTGAGTGAGAGAAAGAGAAAGAGAAGCTGTGAGTGAGTGAGAGAGAGAAAGAGAAGCTGTGAGAGAGAGAGAGAGAAAAAGAAGCTGTAAGTGAGAGAGAGAGAGAGAAAGAGAAGCTGTGAGTGAGTGAGAGAGAGAAAGAGAAACTGTGAGAGAGAGAGAGAGAAAGAGAAGCTATGAGTGAGAGAGAGAGAGAAAGAGAAGGTATGAGTGAGAGAGAGAGCAAGAGAAGCTGTGAGTGAGAGAGGTAAAGAGAAGCTGTGAGAAGAGAGAGAGAGAAAGAGAAGCTGTGAGTGAGTGAGAGAGAGAGAAAGAGAAGCTGTGAGTGAGTGAGAGAGAGAGAAAGAGAAGCTGTGAGTGAGTGAGAGAGCAAGAAAAGCTGTGAGTGAGAGAGGGAGAAAAAGAGAAGCTGTGAGTGAGACAGAGAGAGAAGCTGTGAGAGAGAGAGTTAAAGAGAAGTTGTGAGTGAGAGAGAGAACAAGAAAAGCTGTGACTGAGAGAGAGAGAGAGAAGCTGTGTGAGAGAGAGAGCAAGAGAAGCTGTGAGTGAAAGAGAGAGAGAGTGAAAGAGATGTTGTGTGTGAGGCAGAGGGAGAGAGAAAGAGAAGGTGTAATTGAGAGAGATAAAGAAAGAAAGAAAGAGAAGCTGTGAGTGAGAGAGAGAGAGAAAGAGAAGCTGTGAGTGAGAGAGAGAAAGAGAGAGAGAGAAGCTATGAGAGAGAGAGCAATAGAAGCTGTGAGTGAGAGAGGTAAAGAGAAGCTGTGAGTGAGATAGAGAGGGAGAGAAGCTGTGAGTGAGAGAGAGAGAACAAGAAGCTGTTAGTGAGAGAGAGAGAGAAGCTGTGTGTGTGTGTGAGAGAGAGAAAGAGAAGCTGTAAGTGAGAGAGAAAGAAAGAAAGAGAAGCTGTGAGTGAGAGAGAGAGAAAGAGAAGCTATGAGTGAGAGAGAGAGAGAAAGAGAAGCTATGAGTGAGAGAGAGAGAGCAAGAGAAGCTGTGAGTGAGAGAGGTAAAGAGAAGCTGTGAGAAGAGAGAGAGAGAAAGAGAAGCTGTGAGTGAGTGAGAGAAAGAGAAAGAGAAGCTGTGAGTGAGTGAGAGAGAGAAAGAGAAGCTGTGAGAGAGAGAGAGAGAGAGAAAAAGAAGCTGTAAGTGAGAGAGAGAGAGAGAAAGAGAAGCTGTGAGTGAGTGAGAGAGAGAGAAAGAGAAACTGTGAGAGAGAGAGAGAGAAAGAGAAGCTATGAGTGAGAGAGAGAGAGAAAGAGAAGGTATGAGTGAGAGAGAGAGCAAGAGAAGCTGTGAGTGAGAGAGGTAAAGAGAAGCTGTGAGAAGAGAGAGAGAGAAAGAGAAGCTGTGAGTGAGTGAGAGAGAGAGAAAGAGAAGCTGTGAGTGAGTGAGAGAGAGAGAAAGAGAAGCTGTGAGTGAGTGAGAGAGCAAGAAAAGCTGTGAGTGAGAGAGGGAGAAAAAGAGAAGCTGTGAGTGAGACAGAGAGAGAAGCTGTGAGAGAGAGAGTTAAAGAGAAGTTGTGAGTGAGAGAGAGAACAAGAAAAGCTGTGACTGAGAGAGAGAGAGAGAAGCTGTGTGAGAGAGAGAGCAAGAGAAGCTGTGAGTGAAAGAGAGAGAGAGTGAAAGAGATGTTGTGTGTGAGGCAGAGGGAGAGAGAAAGAGAAGGTGTAATTGAGAGAGATAAAGAAAGAAAGAAAGAGAAGCTGTGAGTGAGAGAGAGAGAGAAAGAGAAGCTGTGAGTGAGAGAGAGAAAGAGAGAGAGAGAAGCTATGAGAGAGAGAGAGCAATAGAAGCTGTGAGTGAGAGAGGTAAAGAGAAGCTGTGAGTGAGAAAGAGAGGGAGAGAAGCTGTGAGTGAGAGAGAGAGAACGAGAAGCTGTTAGTGAGAGAAAGAGAAGCTGTGAGTGAGAGAGAGAGAGAAAGAGAAGCTGTGAATGTGTGTGTGAGAGAGAAAGAGAAGCTGTGAGTGAGAGAAAGAGAAGCTGTGAGTGAGAGAGAGAGAGAAAGAGAAGCTGTGATTGAGAGAGAGAGAGAAAGAGAAGCTGTGAGTGAGAGAGAGAGAAAGAGAAGCTGTGAGTGAGAGAGAGAGAAGAAGAGAATCTGTGAGTGAGAGAGGGAGAGAAAGAGAAGCTGTGAGTGAGAGAGAGAAAGAGAAGCTGTGAGTGAGAGAGAGAGAGAAAGAGAAGCTGTGATTGAGAGAGAGAGAGAAAGAGAAGCTGTGAGTGAGAGAGAGAGAGTAGCTGTGTGTGAGAGAGAGAAAGAGATGCTGTGAGTGAGAGAGAAAGATAAACAGAAGCTGTGAGTGAGAGAGAGAGAGAAAGAGAAGTTGTGTGAGAGAGAGAGAAAAAGAAGCTGAGAGTGAGTGAGAGAGAGAAAGAGATGCTTTGAGAGAGAGAGAGATAAGCTGTGAGAGAGTGAAAGAGATGCTGTGAGTGTGAGAGAGAGAAAG
The DNA here is from genome assembly GCA_035047345.1 of Bradypodion ventrale. Lineage (NCBI taxonomy): Eukaryota > Metazoa > Chordata > Lepidosauria > Squamata > Chamaeleonidae > Bradypodion > Bradypodion ventrale. Next base: position 228,459,584 of record JAWDJE010000001.1, read on the forward strand.
AGAGATAGAAGGTATAATTGAGAGAGAGAGAAAAAGAGAAGCTGTGAGTGAGTGAGAGAGAAAGGAAGAGAAGTTGTGAGTGAGAGAGAGAGAGAAAGAGAAGCTGTGTGTGTGTGTGTGAGAGAGAAAGAGATCCTGTGTGTGTGAGAGAGAGAAAGAAGCTGTGTGTGTGTGTGAGATAGAAAGAGAAGCTGTGAGTGAAAGAGACAGAGAGAGAAAGATAAGCTGAGTGAGAGAGACAGAGAGATAAAGAGAAGCTGTGTGTGTGAGAGAGAGAGAAAGAGAAGCTGTGAGTGAGAGTGAAGCTGTGAGAGAGTGAGAGAGAGAGAAGCTGTGAGTGAGAGAGAGAGAGAAGCTGTGAGTGAGAGAGAGGGAGAAAGAGAAGCTGTGAGTGTTGGAGAGAGAGAAGCTGTGAGTGAGTGAGAGAGAGAAAGAGAAGCTGTGAGTGAGAGAGAGAGAAATAGAAGCTGAGAGTAAGAGAGAGTGAGAGGCTTTGAGTGAGAGAGAGAGAAGCTGTGAGAGCGAGAGAGAGAGAAGTTGTGAGTGAGAGAGAGAGCAAGAGAAGCTGTGAGTGAGAGAGAGAGAGAGAAGCTGTGTGTGAGAGAGAGAGAAACAGAAGCTGTAAGTGAGAGAGAGAGAAAGAAAGAGAAGCTGTGAGTGAGAGAGAGAAAGAGAAGCTATGAGTTAGAAAGAGAGAGAAAGAGAAGCTATGAGTAAGAGAGAGAGAGCAAGAGAAGCTGTGAGTGAGAGAGGTAAAGAGAAGCTGTGAGTGAGAGAGAGAGAGAGAAGCTGTGAGTGAGAGAGAGAGAGAAAGAAAAGCTGTGAGTGAGAGAGAGAGAGAAAAAGAGAAGCTGTGAGTGAGAGAGAGAGAGAAGCTGTGACTGAGAGAGAGAGAAATAGAAACTGTGAGTGAGCGAGAGAAAGAGAATCTGTGAGTGAGAGAGAGAGAAAGAGAAGCTGTGAGTGAGAGAGAAAGAGAAGCTGTGAGTGAGAGAGAAAGAAAGAAAGAGAAGCTGTGAGTGAGAGAGAGAAAGAGAAGCTGTGCATGAGAGAGAGAGAAAGAAGCTGTTAGTGAGAGAGAGAGAGAAGCTGTGAGTGAGAGATAGAGAATGAAAGAGAAGCTGAGTGAGAGAGACAGAGAGGGACAGAGAAGCTGAGTGAGAGATACAGAGAGAGAAAGAAAGAGAAGCTGTGAGTGAGAGAGAGAGAGAAAGAGAAGCTGTGAGGGAGAGATAGAAAGAAAAAGAGACACTGTGAGTGAGAGAGAGAGAGAAAAAGAGAAGTTTTGAGTGAGAGAGAGAGACAAAAAAAGAAGATGTGTATGTGTGAGAGAGAGAGAAAGAGAAGCTGAATGTGTGTGTGAGAGAGAGTGAAAGAGAAGCTGTGAGTGAGAGAGAGGGAAAGAGAATATTTGAGTGAGAGAGTGAGAAAGAACGAAAGAGAAGCTGTGAGTGAAAGAGAGAGAGAGAGAAGCTGTTAGTGAGAGAGAGAGAAATAGAAGCTGTGAGTGAGAGAGTGTGTGTGAAAGAGATGCTGTGAGTGAGAGAGAAAGAAAGAAAGAGAAGCTGTCAGAGAGAGAGAGAAAAGAGAAGCTGTGAGTGCGTGACAGAGAGAGAAGCTGTGAGTGAGTGAGAGAGAGAGAAGCTGTGAGTGAGAGAGAGAGAAAGAGAAGCTTTGAGTGAGAAAGAGGAGAAAGAGAAGCTTTGAGTGAGAGAGAGAAAAAGAGAAGATGTGTGTGTGAGAGAGAGAGAGAAAGAGAAGCTGTGTGTGTGTGAGAGAGAGAAATAGAAGCTGTGTGTATGTGTATGTGAGAGAGAAGCTGTGAGTGAAAGAGAGAGAAAGAGAAGCTGTGTGTGTGTGTGAGAGAGAGAAAGAGAAGCTTTGAGTGAGAGAGAGGAGACAGAGAAGCTTTGAGTGAGAGAGAGAGTGAAACAGATGCTGTGAGTGAGAGAGTGATAGAGAAGCTGTGAGTGAGAGAGAGAGTGAAAGAGAAGCTGTCACTGAGAGAGAGAGAAACAGAAGGTGTGAGTGAGAGAGAGAGAGAGAAAGAGAAGCTGAGTGTGTGTGAGAGAGAAGCTGTGAGTGAGAGAGAGCGAGAAAAAGAGAAGGTGTAAGTGTGAGAGAGAGAGAGAGAAAGAGAAGCTGTGAGTGAGAGAGAGATAGAGAGAGAAGCTGTGTGTGAGAGAGAAAGAGAAGCTGTGAGTGAGAGAGAGAGAGTAGCTGTGTGTGAGAGAGAGAAAGAGATGCTGTGAGTGAGAGAGAAAGATAAACAGAAGCTGTGAGTGAGAGAGAGAGAGAGAAAGAGAAGTTGTGTGAGAGAGAGAGAGAGAAAAAGAAGCTGAGAGTGAGTGAGAGAAAGAGATGCTTTGAGAGAGAGAGAGATAAGCTGTGAGAGAGTGAAAGAGATGCTGTGAGTGTGTGAGAGAGAAAGAGAGATAGAAGCTATAATTGAGAGAGAGAAAAAGAGAAGCTGTGAGTGAGTGAGAGAGAAAGGAAGAGAAGTTGTGAGTGAGAGAGAGAGAGAAAGAGAAGCTGTGTGTGTGTGAGAGAGAGAAAGAGATCCTGTGTGTGTGAGAGAGAGAAAGAAGCTGTGTGTGTGTGTGAGATAGAAAGAGAAGCTGTGAGTGAAAGAGACAGAGAGAGAAAGAGAAGATGTGAGTGAGAAAGACAGAGAGAGAAAGATAAGCTGAGTGAGAGAGACAGAGAGATAAAGAGAAGCTGTGTGTGAGAGAGAGAGAAAAAGAGAAGCTGTGAGTGAGAGAGAAAGAGAAGCTGTGTGTGTGAGAGAGAGAAAGAGAAGCTGTGAGTGAGAGTGAAGCTGTGAGAGAGTGAGAGAGAGAGAAGCTGTGAGTGAGAGAGAGAGAGAGAGAAAGAGAAGCTGTGAGTGAGAGAGAGAGAAGCTGTGAGAGAGAGAGAGAGAAGCTGTGAGTGAGAGGGAGAAAGAGAAGCTGTGAGTGTTGGAGAGAGAGAAGCTGTGAGTGAGTGAGAGAGAGAAAGAGAAGCTGTGAGTGAGAGAGAGAGAAATAGAAGCTGAGAGTAAGAGAGAGAGGCTTTGAGTGAGAGAGAGAGAAGCTGTGAGAGAGAGAGAGAAGTTGTGAGTGAGAGAGAGAGCAAGAGAAGCTGTGAGTGAGAGAGAGAGAGAAGCTGTGTGTGTGTGAGAGAGAAACAGAAGCTGTAAGTGAGAGAGAGAGAAAGAAAGAGAAGCTGTGAGTCAGAGAGAGAAAGCGAAGCTATGAGTGAGAAAGAGAGAGAAAGAGAAGCTATGAGTAAGAGAGAGAGAGCAAGAGAAGCTGTGAGTGAGAGAGGTAAAGAGAAGCTGTGAGTGAGAGAGAGAGAGAGAAGCTGTGAGTGTGAGAGAGAGAAAACGAGAAGCTGTTAGTGAGAGAGAGAGAAGCTGTGAGTGAGAGAGAGAAAGAAAGAGAAGCTGTGAGTGACACAGAGAGAGAAGCTGTGAGTGAGTGAGAGAGAGAAAGAGAAGCAGTGAGTGACAGAGAGAGAGAATGAGAAGCTGTGAGTGAGAGAGAGAGAAAGAGAAGCTGTGAGTGAGTGAGAGAGAGAAAGAGAAGCAGTGAGTGACAGAGAGAGAGAAAGAGAAGTTGTGTGTGTGAGAGAGAGAAAGAGAAGCTGTAACTGAGAGAGAGAAAGGTAGAGAAGCTGTAAGTGAGAGAGAGAGAAAGAGAAGCTATGAGTGAGTGAGAGAGAGAGAAAGGGAAGATATGAGTGAGAGAGAGATAGCAAGAGAAGCTGTGAGTGAGAGAGGTAAAGAGAAGCTGTGAGTGAGAGAGAGAGAGAGAGAAGCTGTGAGTGTGAGAGAGAGAGCGAGAAGCTGTAAGTGAGAGAGAGAAGCTGTGAGTGAGAGAGAGAAAGAAAGAGAAGCTGTGAGTGTGTGTGTGAGAGAGAAAGAGAAGCTGTGAGTAAGAGAGAGAAAGAGAAGCTGTGAGTGAGAGAGAGAGAGAAAGAGAAGCTGTGAGTGAGAGAGAGAGAAAGAAAGAGAAGCTGTGAATGAGAGAGAGAAAGAGAAGCTGTGCATGAGAGAGAGAAAGAAGCTGTTAGTGAGAGAGAGAGAGAAGCTGTGAGTGAGAGAGAGAGAATGAAAGAGAAGCTGAGTGAGAGAGACAGAGAGGGACAGAGAAGCTGAGTGAGAGATACAGAGAGAGAAAGAAAGAGAAGCTGTGAGTGAGAGAGAGAGAGAGAAGCTGTGAGTGAGAGAGAGAGAGAGAAAGAAAAGCTGTGAGTAAGAGAGAGAGAAAAAGAGAAGCTGTGAGTGAGAGAGAGAGAAGCTGTGACTGAGAGAGAGAGAAATAGAAACTGTGAGTGAGAGAGAGAAAGAGAATCTGTGAGTGAGAGAGAGAGAAAGAGAAGCTGTGAGTGAGAGAGAAAGAGAAGCTGTGAGTGAGAGAGAAAGAAAGAGAAGCTGTGAGTGAGAGAGAGAAAGAGAAGCTGTGCATGAGAGAGAGAGAAAGAAGCTGTTAGTGAGAGAGAGAGAGAAGCTGTGAGTGAGAGAGAGAGAATGAAAGAGAAGCTGAGTGAAAGAGACAGAGAGAGAAAGATAAGCTGAGTGAGAGAGACAGAGAGATAAAGAGAAGCTATGTGTGTGTGAGAGAGAGAAAGAGAAGCTGTGAGAGAGAGAGAAAAGAGAAGCTGTGAGTGAGAGTGAAGCTGTGTGTGTGAGAGAGAGAAGCTGTGAGTGAGAGAGAGAGAGAAAGAGAAGCTGTGAGTGAGTGAGAGAGAGAAGCTGTGAGTAAGAGAGAGAGAGAAAGAGAAGCTGTGAGTGAGAGAGAGAGAGAAAGAGAAACTGTGTGTGAGAGGGAGAGAAAGAGAAGCTGTGAGTGAGAGAGAGAGAAAGAAAGAGAAGCTGTGAGTTAGAGAGAGAGAGAAAGAGAAGCTGTGAGTGAGAGAGAGAGAAAGAGAAGCTGTTAATGAGAGAGAGAGAGAGAAGCTGTGAGTGAAAGAGAGAGAGAGAAAGAGAGGCTGAGTGAGAGAGACAGAGAGAGAAATAGAAGCTGAGTGAGCGAGTTAGAGAGAGAAAGAATCTGTGAGAGTGAGAGAGAGAGAAAGAGAAGCTGTGAGCGAGAGGGAGAGAAAGAGAAGTTGTGAGTGAGAGAGAGAGAAAAAGAGAAGCTGTGAGTGAGAGAGAGAGAAGCTGTGAGTGAGTGAGAGAGAGAGAAGCTGTGAGTGAGAGAGAGAGAGAAAGAGAAGCTGTGAGTGTTGGAGAGAGAGAAGCTGTGAGTGAGAGAGAGAGAATGAAAGAGAAGCTGAGTGAGAGAGACAGAGAGGGACAGAGAAGCTGAGTGAGAGATACAGAGAGAGAAAGAAAGAGAAGCTGTGAGTGAGAGAGAGAGAGAGAAGCTGTGAGTGAGAGAAAGAGAGAGAAAGAGAAGCTGTGAGTGAGAGAGAGAGAGAAAAAGAGAAGCTGTGAGTGAGAGAGAGAGAAGCTGTGACTGAGAGAGAGAGAAATAGAAACTGTGAGTGAGAGAGAGAAAGAGAATCTGTGAGTGAGAGAGAGAGAAAGAGAAGTTGTGAGTGAGAGAGAAAGAGAAGCTGTGAGTGAGAGAGAAAGAAAGAAAGAGAAGCTGTGAGTGAGAGAGAGAAAGAGAAGCTGTGCATGAGAGAGAGAGAAAGAAGCTGTTAGTGAGAGAGAGAGAAGCTGTGAGTGAGAGAGAGAGAATGAAAGAGAAGCTGAGTGAAAGAGACAGAGAGAGAAAGATAAGCTGAGTGAGAGAGACAGAGAGATAAAGAGAAGCTATGTGTGTGTGTGAGAGAGAGAAAGAGAAGCTGTGAGAGAGAGAGAAAAGAGAAGCTGTGAGTGAGAGTGAAGCTGTGTGTGAGAGAGAGAGAGAAGCTGTGAGTGAGAGAGAGAGAGAAAGAGAAGCTGTGAGTGAGTGAGAGAGAGAAGCTGTGAGTAAGAGAGAGAGAGAGAAAGAGAAGCTGTGAGTGAGAGAGAGAGAGAAAGAGAAACTGTGTGTGAGAGGGAGAGAAAGAGAAGCTGTGAGTGAGAGAGGGAGAAAGAAAGAGAAGCTGTGAGTTAGAGAGAGAGAGAAAGAGAAGCTGTGAGTGAGAGAGAGAGAAAGAGAAGCTGTTAATGAGAGAGAGAGAGAGAAGCTGTGAGTGAAAGAGAGAGAGAGAAAGAGAGGCTGAGTGAGAGAGACAGAGAGAGAAATAGAAGCTGAGTGAGCGAGTTAGAGAGAGAAAGAATCTGTGAGAGTGAGAGAGAGAGAAAGAGAAGCTGTGAGCGAGAGGGAGAGAAAGAGAAGTTGTGAGTGAGAGAGAGAGAAAAAGAGAAGCTGTGAGTGAGAGAGAGAGAAGCTGTGAGTGAGTGAGAGAGAGAGAAGCTGTGAGTGAGAGAGAGAGAGAAAGAGAAGCTGTGAGTGTTGGAGAGAGAGAAGCTGTGAGTGAGAGAGAGAGAGAAAGAGAAGCTGTGAGTGTTGGAGAGAGAGAAGCTGTGAGTGAGAGAGAGAGAGAAAGAGAAGATGTGAGTGAGAGAGAGAGAAATAGAAGCTGAGAGTAAGAGAGAGAGAGAGAAGCTTTGAGTGAGAGAGAGAGAGAAGCTGTGTGTGAGAGAGAGAGAGTTGTGAGTGAGAGAGAGAGCAACAGAAGCTGTGAGTGAGTGAGAGAGAGAAGCTGTGTGTGTGTGAGAGAGAAAGAGAAGCTGTAAGTGAGAGAGAAAGAAAGAAAGAGAAGCTGTGAGTGAGAGAGAGAGAAAGAGAAGCTATGAGTGAGAGAGAGAGAGAAAGAGAAGCTATGAGTGAGAGAGAGAGCAAGAGAAGCTGTGAGTGAGAGAGGTAAAGAGAAGCTGTGAGAAGAGAGAGAGAGAGAAAGAGAAGCTGTGAGTGAGTGAGAGAAAGAGAAAGAGAAGCTGTGAGTGAGTGAGAGAGAGAAAGAGAAACTGTGAGAGAGAGAGAGAGAGAGAGAAGCTATGAATGAGAGAGAGAGAGAAGGAGAAGGTATGAGTGAGAGAGAGAGAGCAAGAGAAGCTGTGAGTGAGAGAGGTAAAGAGAAGCTGTGAGAAGAGAGAGAGAGAAAGAGAAGCTGTGAGTGAGTGAGAGAGAGAGAAAGAGAAGCTGTGAGTGAGTGAGAGAGAGAGAAAGTGAAGCTGTGAGTGAGTGAGAGAGCAAGAGAAGCTGTGAGTGAGAGAGGGAGAAAAAGAGAAGCTGTGAGTGAGACAGAGAGAGAAGCTGTGAGAGAGAGAGGTAAAGAGGTTGTGAGTGAGAGAGAGAACAAGAAAAGCTGTGACTGAGAGAGAGAGAGAGAAGCTGTGTGTGAGAGAGAGCAAGAGAAGCTGTGAGTGAAAGAGAGAGAGAGTGAAAGAGATGTTGTGTGTGAGGCAGAGAGAGAAAGAGAAAGAGAAGGTGTAATTGAGAGAGAAAGAAAGAAAGAAAGAGAAGCTGTGAGTGAGAGAGAGAGAGAAAGAGAAGCTGTGAGTGAGAGAGAGAAAGAGAGAGAGAGAGAAGCTATGAGAGAGAGAGAGCAATAGAAGCTGTGAGTGAGAGAGGTAAAGAGAAGCTGTGAGTGAGATAGAGAGGGAGAGAAGCTGTGAGTGAGAGAGAGAGAACGAGAAGCTGTTAGTGAGAGAAAGAGAAGCTGTGAGTGAGAGAGAGAGAGAGAAAGAGAAGCTGTGAATGTGTGTGTGAGAGAGAAAGAGAAGCTGTGAGTGAGAGAAAGAGAAGCTGTGAGTGAGAGAGAGAGAGAAAGAGAAGCTGTGATTGAGAGAGAGAGAGAAAGAGAAGCTGTGAGTGAGAGAGAGAGAAAGAGAAGCTGTGAGTGAGAGAGAGAGAAGAAGAGAATCTGTGAGTGAGAGAGGGAGAGAAAGAGAAGCTGTGAGTGAGAGAAAGAGAGAGAGAGAGAAAGAAAAGCTGTGAGTGAGAGAGAGACAGAGAAAAAAGAGAAGCTGTGAGTGAGAGAGAGAGAGAAGCTGTGACTGAGGGAGAGAGAAATAGAAACTGAGAGTGAGAGAGAGAAAGAGAATCTGTGAGTGAGAGAGAGAGAGAGTGAAAGAGATGTTGTGTGTGAGGCAGAGAGAGAAAGAGAAAGAGAAGGTGTAATTGAGAGAGAAAGAAAGAAAGAGAAGCTGTGAGTGAGAGAGAGAGAGAAGCTGTGAGTGAGAGAGAGAAAGAGAGAGAGAGAGAGAAGCTATGAGAGAGAAAGAGCAAGAGAAGCTGTGAGTGAGAGAGGTAAAGAGAAGCTGTGAGTGAGATAGAGAGGGAGAGAAGCTGTGAGTGAGAGAGAGAGAACGAGAAGCTGTTAGTGAGAGAGAGAGAAGCTGTGAGTGAGAGAGAGAAAGAGAAGCTGTGAGTGAGAGAGAGAGAGAAAGAGAAGCTGTGATTGAGAGAGAGAGAGAAAGAGAAGCTGTGAGTGAGAGAGAGAGAGTAGCTGTGTGAGAGAGGGAGAAAGAGATGCTGTGAGTGAGAGAGAAAGATAAACAGAAGCTGTGAGTGAGAGAGAGAGAGAAAGAGAAGTTGTGTGAGAGAGAGAGAGAGAAAAAGAAGCTGAGAGTGAATGAGAGAGAGAAAGAGATGCTTTGAGAGAGAGAGAGATAAGCTGTGAGAGAGTGAAAGAGATGCTGTGAGTGTGTGAGAGAGAATGAGAGATAGAAGCTATAATTGAGAGAGAGAGAAAAAGAGAAGCTGTGAGTGAGTGAGAGAGAAAGGAAGAGAAGTTGTGAGTGAGAGAGAGAGAGAAAGAGAAGCTGTGTGTGTGTGAGAGAGAGAAAGAGATCCTGTGTGTGAGAGAGAGAGAAAGAAGCTGTGTGTGTGTGAGATAGAAAGAGAAGCTGTGAGTGAAAGAGACAGAGGGAGAAAGATAAGCTGAGTGAGAGAGACAGAGAGATAAAGAGAAGCTGTGTGTGTGAGAGAGAGAAAAAGAGAAGCTGTGAGTGAGAGAGAAAGAGAAGCTGTGAGAGAGAGAGAAAGAGAAGCTGTGAGTGAGAGTGAAGCTGTGAGAGACTGAGAGAGAGAGAAGCTGTGAGTGAGAGAGAGAGAGAAGCTGTGAGTGAGAGAGAGGGAGAAAGAGATGCTGTGAGTGTTGGAGAGAGAGAAGCTGTGAGTGAGTGAGAGAGAGAAAGAGAAGCTGTGAGTGAGAGAGAGAGAAATAGAAGCTGAGAGTAAGAGAGAGAGAGAGAGGCTTTGAGTGAGAGAGAGAGAAGCTGTGAGAGCGAGAGAGAGAAGTTGTGAGTGAGAGAGAGAGCAAGAGAAGCTGTGAGTGAGAGAGAGAGAGAGAAGCTGTGTGTGAGAGAGAGAGAAACAGAAGCTGTAAGTGAGAGAGAGAGAAAGAAAGAGAAGCTGTGAGTGAGAGAGAGAAAGTGAAGCTACGAGTGAGAAAGAGAGAGAAAGAGAAGCTATGAGTAAGAGAGAGAGAGCAAGAGAAGCTGTGAGTGAGAGAGGTAAAGAGAAGCTGTGAGTGAGAGAGAGAGAGAGAAGCTGTGAGTGAGAGAGAGAGAGAGAAAGAAAAGCTGTGAGTGAGAGAGAGAAAAAAAAGAGAAGCTGTGAGTGAGTGAGAGAGAGAAGCTGTGACTGAGAGAGAGAGAAATAGAAACTGTGAGTGAGAGAGAGAAAGAGAATCTGTGAGTGAGAGAGAGAGAAAGAGAAGCTGTGAGTGAGAGAGAAAGAGAAGCTGTGAGTGAGAGAGAAAGAAAGAAAGAGAAGCTGTGAGTGAGAGAGAGAAAGAGAACCTGTGCATGAGAGAGAGAGAAAGAAGCTGTTAGTGAGAGAGAGAGAGAAGCTGTGAGTGAGAGAGAGAGAATGAAAGAGAAGCTGAGTGAGAGAGACAGAGAGGGACAGAGAAGCTGAGTGAGAGATACAGAGAGAGAAAGAAAGAGAAGCTGTGAGTGAGAGAGAGAGAGAAAGAGAAGCTGTGAGGGAGAGATAGAAAGAAAAAGAGACATTGTGAGTGAGAGAGAGAGAGAAAAAGAGAAGCTTTGAGTGAGAGAGAGAGACAAAAAAAGAAGATGTGTATGTGAGAGAGAGAGAGAAAGAGAAGCTGAATGTGTGTGTGAGAGAGAGTGAAAGAGAAGCTGTGAGTGAGAGAGAGGGAAAGAGAATATTTGAGTGAGAGAGTGAGAAAGAACGAAAGAGAAGCTGTGAGTGAAAGAGAGAGAGAGAGAGAAGCTGTTAGTGAGAGAGAGAGAGAAATAGAAGCTGTGAGTGAGAGAGTGTGTGTGAAAGAGATGCTGTGAGTGAGAGAGAAAGAAAGAAAGAGAAGCTGTCAGAGAGAGAGAGAAAAGAGAAGCTGTGAGTGAGTGAGAGAGAGAGAAGCTGTGAGTGAGTGAGAGAGAGAGAAAGAGAAGCTGTGAGTGAGAAAGAGGAGAAAGAGAAGCTTTGAGTGAGAGAGAGAAAAAGAGAAGATGTGTGTGTGAGAGAGAGAGAAAGAGAAGCTGTGTGTGTGTGAGAGAGAGAAATAGAAGCTGTGTGTATGTGTATGTGAGAGAGAAGCTGTGAGTGAGAGAGAGAGAAAGAGAAGCTGTGTGAGAGAGCGAGAGAAAGAGAAGCTTTGAGTGAGAGAGAGGAAGACAGAGAAGCTTTGAGTGAGAGAGAGAGTGAAACAGATGCTGTGAGTGAGAGAGTGATAGAGAAGCTGTGAGTGAGAGAGAGAGTGAAAGAGAAGCTGTCACTGAGAGAGAGAGAAACAGAAGGTGTGAGTGAGAGAGAGAGAGAGAGAAAGAGAAGCTGAGTGTGTGTGAGAGAGAAGCTGTGAGTGAGAGAGAGAGAGAAAAAGAGAAGGTGTAAGTGTGTGTGTGTGAGAGAGAGAGAAGCTGTGAGTGAGAGAGAGATAGAGAGAGAAGCTGTGTGAGAGAGAGAGAAAGAGAAGCTGTGAGTGAGAGAGAGAGAGTAGCTGTGAGAGAGAGAGAGAAAGAGATGCTGTGAGTGAGAGAGAAAGATAAACAGAAGCTGTGAGTGAGAGAGAGAGAGAAAGAGAAGTTGTGTGTGTGAGAGAGAGAGAAAAAGAAGCTGAGAGTGAGTGAGAGAGAGAAAGAGATGCTTTGAGAGAGAGAGAGAGATAAGCTGTGAGAGAGTGAAAGAGATGCTGTGAGTGTGTGAGAGAGAAAGAGAGATAGACGCTATAATTGAGAGAGAGAGAAAAAGAGAAGCTGTGAGTGAGTGAGAGAGAAAGGAAGAGAAGTTGTGAGTGTGAGAGAGAGAAGCTGTGTGTGTGTGTGAGAGAGAAAGAGATCCTGTGTGTGTGAGAGAGAGAAAGAAGCTGTGTGTGTGAGAGAGATAGAAAGAGAAGCTGTGAGTGAAAGAGACAGAGAGAGAAAGAGAAGATGTGAGTGAGAGAGAAAAAGAGAAGCTGTGAGTGAGAGAGAAAGAGAAGCTGTGTGAGAGAGAGAGAAAGAGAAGCTGTGAGTGAGAGTGAAGCTGTGAGAGAGTGAGAGAGAGAGAAGCTGTGAGTGAGAGAGAGAGAGAGAGAAAGAGAAGCTGTGAGTGAGAGAGAGAGAAGCTGTGAGAGAGAGAGAGAGAAGCTGTGAGTGAGAGAGAGGGAGAAAGAGAAGCTGTGAGTGTTGGAGAGAGAGAAACTGTGAGTGAGTGAGAGAGAGAAAGAGAAGCTGTGAGTGAGAGAGAGAGAAATAGAAGCTGAGAGTAAGAGAGAGAGAGGCTTTGAGTGAGAGAGAGAGAAGATGTGAGAGTGAGAGAGAGAACTTGTGAGTGAGAGAGAGCAAGAGAAGCTGTGAGTGTGTGAGAGAGAGAGAAGCTGTGTGAGAGAGAGAGAGAAACAGAAGATGTAAGTGAGAGAGAGAGAAAGAAAGAGAAGCTGTGAGTGAGAGAGAGAAAGAGAAGCTATGAGTGAGAAAGAGAGAGAAAGAGAAGCTATGAGTAAGAGAGAGAGCAAGAGAAGCTGTGAGTGAGAGAGGTAAAGAGAAGCTGTGAGTGAGAGAGAGAGAGAAGCTGTGAGTGTGAGAGAGAGAAAACAAGAAGCTGTTAGTGAGAGAGAGAGAAGCTGTGAGTGAGATAGAGAGAGAAAGAGAAGCTGTGAGTGTGTGTGTGAGAGAGAAAGAGAAGCTGTGAGTAAGAGAGAAAAAGAGAAGCTGTGAGTGAGAGAGAGGGAGAAAGAGAAGCTGTGAGTGACAGAGAGAGAATGAGAAGCTGTGAGTGAGAGAGAGAGAAAGAGAAGCTGTGAGTGAGAGAGAGAGAGAAAGAGAAGCAGTGAGTGACAGAGAGAGAGAAAGAGAAGCTGTGTGTGTGAGAGAGAGAAAGAGAAGCTGTAAGTGAGAGAGAGAAAGATAGAGAAGCTGTGAGTGAGAGAGAGAGAAAGAGAAGCTATGAGTGAGTGAGAGAGAGAGAAAGGGAAGCTATGAGTGAGAGAGATAGCAAGAGAAGCTGTGAGTGAGAGAGCTAAAGAGAAGCTGTGAGTGAGAGAGAGAGAGAAGCTGTGAGTGTGAGAGAGAGAGCGAGAAGCTGTTAGTGAGAGAGAGAGAAGCTGTGAGTGAGAGAGAGAAAGAAAGAGAAGCTGTGAGTGTGTGTGTGAGAGAGAAAGAGAAGCTGTGAGTAAGAGAGAGAAAGAGAAGCTGTGAGTGAGAGAGAGAGAGAAAGAGAAGCTGTGAGTGAGAGAGAGAGAAAGAGAAGGTGTGAGTGAGAGAGAGAAAGAGAACCTGTGAGTGAGAGAGAGAGAACAAGAGAATCTGTGAGTGAGAGAGGGAGAGAAAGAGAAGCTGTGAGAGAGATAGAGAGAGAGAATCTGTGAGTGAGAGAGAGAGAGAAAAAGAGAAGCTGTGAGTGAGAGCGAGAGAAGCTGTGACTGAGGGAGAGAGAAAGAGAAACTGTGAGTGAGAGAGAGAGAGAAAGAGAATCTGTGAGTGAGTGAGAGAGAAAGAGAATCTGTGATTGAGAGAGAGAAAGAGAAGCTGTGAGTGAGAGAGAGAGAGAAAAAAGAAGATGTGTATGTGAGAGAGAGAGAGAAAGAGAAGCTGAGTGTGTGTGTGAGAGAGAGTGAAAGAGAAGCTGTGAGTGAGAGAGAGGGAAAGAGAAGATGTGAGTGAGAGAGTGAGAAAGAATGAAAGAGAAGCTGTGAGTGAAAGAGAGAGAGAAGCTGTTAGTGAGAGAGAGAGAGAAAGAGAAGCTGTGAGTGAGAGAGAGAGTGTGAAAGAGATGCTGGGAGTGAGAGAGAGAGAAAGAAAGAGAAGCTGTCAGAGAGAGAGAAAAAGAGAAGCTGTGTGTGCGAGAGAGAAAGAGAAGCTGTGAGTGAGTGAGAGAGAGATGCTGTGAGTGAGAGAGAGAGTGAAAGAGAAGCTGTGAGTGAGTGAGAGAGAGAAAGAGAAGCTGTGAGTGAGTGAGAAAGAGAGAAGCTGTGAGTGAGTGAGAGAGAGAGAAGCTGTGAGTGAGAGAGAGAGAGAAAGAGAAGCTGTGAGTGAGAAAGAGGAGAAAGAGAAGCTTTGAGTGAGAGAGAAAAAAAGAGAAGATGTGTGTGTGAGAGAGAGAGAGAAAGAAGCTGTGTGTGTGTGAGAGAGAGAGAAATAGAAGCTGTGTGTATGTGTATGTGAGAGAGAAGCTGTGAGTAAGAGAGAGAGAAAGAGAAGCTGTGTGTGTGTGTGAGAGAGGGAGAGAAGCTTTGAGTGAGAGAGAGGAGACAGAGAAACTTTGAGTGAGAGAGAGAGAAGCTGTGAGTGAGAGAGAGAGAGAGAAAGATGCTGTGAGTGAGAGAGAGAGATAAACAGAAGCTGTGAGTGAGTGAGAGAGAAAGAGATGCTTTGAAAGAAAGAGAGAGAGATAAGCTGTGAGTGAGTGAAAGAGATTCTGTGAGTGAGATAGAGAGAGAGAAGCTATAATTGAGAGAGAGAGAGAAAAAGAGAAGCTGTGAGTGAGTGAGAGAGAAAGGAAGAGAAGTTGGGAGTGAGAGAGAGAGAGAAAGCGAAGCTGTGTGTGTGTGAGAGAGAAAGAGATGCTGTGTGTGTGTGAGAGAGAAAGAAGCTGCGTGTGTGTGTGAGATAGAAAGAGAAGCTGTGAGTGAAAGAGACAGAGAGAGAAAGAGAAGATGTGAGTGAGAGAGAGGGAAAGAGAAGATGTGAGTGTGAGAGTGAGAAAGAACGAAAGAGAAGTTGTGAGTGAAAGAGAGAGAGAGAAGCTGTTAGTGAGAGAGATAGAGAAAGAGAAGCTGTGAGTGAGAGAGAGCGTGTGAAAGAGATGCTGTGAGTGAGAGAGAAAGAAAGAAAGAGAAGCTGTCAGAGAGAGAGAAAAAGAGAAGCTGTGTGTGTGAGAGAGAAAGAGAAGCTGTGAGTGAGTGAGAGGGAGAGGCTGTGAGTGAGAGAGAGAGAGTGAAAGAGAAGCTGTGAGTGAGTGAGAGAGAGAAAGAGAAGCTGTGAGTGAGTGAGAGAGAGAGAAGCTGTGAGTGAGTGAGATGGAGAGAAGCTGTGAGTGAGAGAGAGGAGAAAGAGAAGCTTTGAGTGAGAGAGAGAAAAAGAGAAGATGTGTGTGAGAGAGAGAAAGAGAAGCTGTGTGTGTGTGAGAGAGAGAAATAGAAGCTGTGTGTATGTGTATGTGAGAGAGAAGCTGTGAGTGAGAGAGAGAGAAAGAGAAGCTGTGTGTGTGTGAGAGAGAGAGAGAGAAAGAGAAGCTTTGAGTGAGAGAGCGGAGACAGAGAAGCATTGAGTGAGAGAGAAACAGATGTTGTGAGTGAGAGAGAGAGTGAAAGAGAAGCTGTGAGTGAGAGAGAGAGAGTGAAAGAGAAGCTGTCACTGAGAGAGAGTGAAACAGAAGGTGAGAGAGAGAGAGAGAAAGAGAAGCTGAGTGTGTGTGAGAGAGAAGCTGTGAGTGAGAGAGAGCAAGAGAAAGAGAAGGTGTGAGTGAGAGAGAGAGAAAGAGAAGCTATGAGTGAGAGAGAGAGAGAGAGAGAAGCTGTGTGTGTGTGAGAGAAAGAGAAGCTGTGAGTGAGAGAGAGAGAGAAAGAGATGCTGTGAGTGAGAGAGAGAGAGAGATAAACAGAAGCTGTGAGTGAGAGAGAGAGAGAGAAAGAGATGCTGTGAGTGAGAGAGAGAGATAAACAGAAGCTGAGAGTGAGTGAGAGAGAAAGAGATGCTTTGAAAGAGAGAGAGAGATATAAGCTGTGAGAGAGTGAAACAGATGCTGTGAGTGTGAAAGAGAGAAAGAGAGAGAAGCTATAATTGAGAGAGAGAGAAAAAAAAAGAGAAGCTGTGAGAGAGTGAGAGAGAAAGGAAGAGAAGTTGTGAGTGAGTGAGAGAAAAAGCGAAGCTGTGTGTATGTGTGAGAGAGAAAGAGATGCTGTGTGTGTGTGAGAGAGAGAAAGAAGCTGTGTGTGTGTGAGAGATAGAAAGAGAAGCCGTGAGTGAAAGAGACAGAGAGAGAAAGAGAAGATGTGAGTGAGAGAGACAGAGAGAGAAAGATAAGCTGAGTGAGAGAGACAGAGAGATAAAGAGAAGCTGTGTGTGTGTGAGAGAGAGAAAGAGAAGCTGTGAGTGAGAGAGAAAGAGAAGCTGAGAGAGAGAGAGAGAGAGAAGCTGTGAGTGAGAGAGAGAGAGAAAGAGAAGCTGTGAGTGAGAGAGAGAGAAAGAGAAGCTGTTAATGAGAGAGAGAGAGAAGCTGTGAGTGAAAGAGAGAGAGAGAAAGAGAGGCTGAGTGAGAGAGACAGAGAGAGAAATAGAAGCTGAGTGAGAGAGTTAGAGAGAGAAAGAGAATCTGTGAGAATGAGAGAGAGAGAAAGAGAAGCTGTGAGCGAGAGAGAGAGAAAGAGAAGCTGTGAGTGAGAGAGAGAGAAAAAGAGAAGCTGTGAGTGAGAGAGAGAGAAGCTGTGAGTGAGTGAGAGAGAGAGAAGGTGTGAGTGAGAGAGAGAGAGAAAGAGAAGCTGTGAGTGTTGGAGAGAGAGAAGCTGTGAGTGAGAGAGAGAGAGAGAGAAAGAGAAGATGTGAGTGAGAGAGAGAGAAATAGAAGCTGAGAGTAAGAGAGAGAGAGAGAAAGAGAAGCTTTGAGTGAGAGAGAGAGAAGCTGTGTGAGAGAGAGAGCAACAGAAGCTGTGAGAGAGAGAGAGAGAGAAGCTGTGTGTGAGAGAGAGAGAAAGCTGTAATTGAGAGAGAGAGAAAGAAAGAGAAGCTGTGAGTGAGAGAGAGAGAGAAAGAGAATCTATGAGTGATTGAGACAGAGAAAGAAGCTGTGAGTGAGAGAGAGAGAGCAAGAGAAGCTGTGAGTGAGAGAGGTAAAGAGAAGCTGTGAGAAGAGAGAGAGAGAGAAGCTGTGAGTGAGTGAGAGAGAGAGAAAGAGAAGCTGTGAGCGAGAGAGAGAGAAAGAGAAGCTGTGAGTGAGACAGAGAGAAAAAGAGAAGCTGTGAGTGAGAGAGAGAGAAGCTGTGAGTGAGTGAGTGAGAGAGAAGGTGTGAGTGAGAGAGAGAGAGAGAGAGAGAAAGAGAAGCTGTGAGTGTTGGAGAGAGAGAAGCTGTGAGTGAGAGAGAGAGAGAGAAAGAGAAGATGTGAGTGAGAGAGAGAGAAATAGAAGCTGAGAGTAAGAGAGAGAGAGAAAGAGAAGCTTTGAGTGAGAGAGAGAGAAGCTGTATGAGAGAGAGAGTTGTGAGTGAGAGAGAGAGCAACAGAAGCTGTGAGTGAGAGAGAGAGAGAGAGAGAAGCTGTGTGTGTGAGAGAGAGAAAGCTGTAAGTGAGAGAGAGAGAAAGAAAGAGAAGCTGTGAGTGAGAGAGAGAGAGAAAGAGAATCTATGAGTGATTGAGACAGAGAAAGAGAAGCTGTGAGTGAGAGAGAGAGCAAGAGAAGCTGTGAGTGAGAGAGGTAAAGAGAAGCTGTGAGAAGAGAGAGAGAGAGAGAGAAGCTGTGAGTGAGTGAGAGAGAGAGAAAGAGAAGCTGTGAGTGAGAGAGAGAGAAAGAGAAGCTGTGAGTGAGAGAGAGAAAAAGAAGCTGTAAGTGAGAGAGAGAGAGAAAAAGAGAAGCTGTGAGTGAGTGAGAGAGAGAAAGAGAAACTTTGAGAGAGAGAGAGAAATAGAAGCTGTAAGTGAGAGAGAGAGAGAGAAAGAGAAGCTGTGAGTGAGTGACAGAGAGAGAAAGAGAAGCTGTGAGTGAGAGAGAGAGAAAGAGAAGCTGTGAATGTGTGTGTGAGAGAGAAAGAGAAGCTGTGAGTGAGAGAGAGAAAGAGAAGCTGTGAGTGAGAGAGAGAGAGAAAGAGAAGCTGTGATTGAGAGAGAGAGAAAGAGAAGCTGTGAGTGAGAGAGAGAGAGTAGCTGTGTGTGTGAGAGAGAAAGAGATGCTGTGAGTGAGAGAGAAAGATAAACAGAAGCTGTGAGTGAGAGAGAGAGAGAAAGAGTTGTGTGAGAGAGAGAGAGAAAAAAAGAAGCTGAGAGTGAGTTAGAGAGAGAAAGAGATGCTTTGAGAGAGAGAGAGATAAGCTGTGAGAGAGTGAAAGAGATGCTGTGAGTGTGAGAGAGAGAAAGAGAGATAGAAGCTATAATTGAGAGAGAGAGAAAAAGAGAAGCTGTGAGTGAGTGAGAGAGAAAGGAAGAGAAGTTGTGAGTGAGAGAGAGAGAGAAAGAGAAGCTGTGTGTGTGTGTGTGAGAGAAAGAGATCCTGTGTGTGTGTGAGAGAGAAAGAAGCTGTGTGTGTGTGTGAGATAGAAAGAGAAGCTGTGAGTGAAAGAGACAGAGAGAGAAAGAGAAGCTGTGAGTGAGAGTGAAGCTGTGAGAGAGTGAGAGAGAGAGAAGCTGTGAGTGAGAGAGAGAGAGAGAAAGAGAAGCTGTGAGTGAGAGAGAGAGAAGCTGTGAGTGAGAGAGAGAGAGAAGCTGTGAGTGAGAGAGAGGGAGAAATAGAAGCTGTGAGTGTTGGAGAGAGAGAAGCTGTGAGTGAGTGAGAGAGAGAAAGAGAAGCTGTGAGTGAGAGAGAGAGAAATAGAAGCTGAGAGTAAGAGAGAGAGAGAGGCTTTGAGTGAGAGAGAGAGAAGCTGTGAGAGCGAGAGAGAGAAGTTGTGAGTGAGAGAGAGAGCAAGAGAAGCTGTGAGTGAGAGAGAGAGAAAGAAAGAGAAGCTGTGAGTGAGAGAGAGAAAGAGAAGCTATGAGTGAGAAAGAGAGAGAGGGAGAAGCTATGAGTAAGAGAGAGAGAGCAAGAGAAGCTGTGAGTGAGAGAGGTAAAAAGAAGCTGTGAGTGAGAGAGAGAGAAAGAAGCTGTGAGTGAGAGAGAGAGAGAGAAAGAAAAGCTGTGAGTGTGAGAGAGAGAGAGAAAGAGAAGCTGTGAGTGAGAGAGAGAGAGAAGCTGTGACTGAGAGAGAGAGAAATAGAAACTGTGAGTGAGAGAGAGAAAGAGAATCTGTGAGTGAGAGAGAGAGAGAAAGAGAAGCTGTGAGTGAGAGAGAAAGAGAAGCTGTGAGTGAGAGAGAAAGAAAGATAGAGAAGCTGTGAGTGAGAGAGAGAAAGAGAAGCTGTGCATGAGAGAGAGAGAAAGAAGCTGTTAGTGAGAGAGAGAGAGAAGCTGTGAGTGAGAGAGAGAATGAAAGAGAAGCTGAGTGAGAGAGACAGAGAGGGACAGAGAAGCTGAGTGAGAGATACAGAGAGAGAAAGAAAGAGAAGCTGTGAGTGAGAGAGAGAGAGAGAAGCTGTGAGTGAGATAGAGAGAGAGAAAGAAAAGCTGTGAGTGAGAGAGAGAGAGAAAAAGAGAAGCTGTGAGTGAGAGAGAGAGAGAAGCTGTGACTGAGAGAGAGAGAGAAATAGAAACTGTGAGTGAGAGAGAGAAAGAGAATCTGTGAGTGAGAGAGAGAGAAAGAGAAGCTGTGAGTGAGAGAGAAAGAGAAGCTGTGAGTGAGAGAGAAAGAAAGAAAGAAAAGCTGTGAGTGAGAGAGAGAAAGAGAAGCTGTGCATGAGAGAGAGAAAGAAGCTGTTAGTGTGAGAGAGAGAGAAGCTGTGAGTGAGAGAGAGAGAATGAAAGAGAAGCTGAGTGAAAGAGACAGAGAGAGAAAGATAAGCTGAGTGAGAGAGACAGAGAGATAAAGAGAAGCTGTGTGTGTGAGAGAGAGAGAAAGAGAAGCTGTGAGAGAGAGAGAAAAGAGAAGCTGTGAGTGAGAGTGAAGCTGTGTGTGTGAGAGAGAGAAGCTGTGAGTGAGAGAGAGAGAGAAAGAGAAGCTGTGAGTGAGTGAGAGAGAGAAGCTGTGAGTAAGAGAGAGAGAAAGAAAGAGAAGCTGTGAGAGAGAGAGAGAGAGAGAAAGAGAAACTGTGTGTGAGAGGGAGAGAAAGAGAAGCTGTGAGTGAGAGAGAGAGAAAGAAAGAGAAGCTGTGAGTGAGAGAGAGAGAAAGAGAAGCTGTTAATGAGAGAGAGAGAGAGAGAAGCTGTGAGTGAAAGAGAGAGAGAAAGAGAGGCTGAGTGAGAGAGACAGAGAGAGAAATAGAAGCTGAGTGAGAGAGTTAGAGAGAGAAAGAATCTGTGAGAGTGAGAGAGAGAGAAAGAGAAGCTGTGAGCGAGAGGGAGAGAAAGAGAAGTTGTGAGTGAGAGAGAGAGAAAAAGAGAAGCTGTGAGTGAGAGAGAGAGAAGCTGTGAGTGAGTGAGAGAGAGAAGCTGTGTGTGAGAGAGAGAGAGTTGTGAGTGAGAGAGAGAGCAACAGAAGCTGTGAGTGAGAGAGAGAGAGAGAAGCTGTGTGTGTGTGAGAGAGAGAGAAAGAGAAGCTGTAAGTGAGAGAGAAAGAAAGAAAGAGAAGCTGTGAGTGAGAGAGAGAGAAAGAGAAGCTATGAGTGAGAGAGAGAGAGAGAAAGAGAAGCTATGAGTGAGAGAGAGAGAGCAAGAGAAGCTGTGAGTGAGAGAGGTAAAGAGAAGCTGTGAGAAGAGAGAGAGAGAAAGAGAAGCTGTGAGTGAGTGAGAGAAAGAGAAAGAGAAGCTGTGAGTGAGTGAGAGAGAGAAAGAGAAGCTGTGAGAGAGAGAGAGAGAAAAAGAAGCTGTAAGTGAGAGAGAGAGAGAGAAAGAGAAGCTGTGAGTGAGTGAGAGAGAGAGAAAGAGAAACTGTGAGAGAGAGAGAGAGAAAGAGAAGCTATGAGTGAGAGAGAGAGAGAAAGAGAAGGTATGAGTGAGAGAGAGAGCAAGAGAAGCTGTGAGTGAGAGAGGTAAAGAGAAGCTGTGAGAAGAGAGAGAGAGAAAGAGAAGCTGTGAGTGAGTGAGAGAGAGAGAAAGAGAAGCTGTGAGTGAGTGAGAGAGAGAGAAAGAGAAGCTGTGAGTGAGTGAGAGAGCAAGAAAAGCTGTGAGTGAGAGAGGGAGAAAAAGAGAAGCTGTGAGTGAGACAGAGAGAGAAGCTGTGAGAGAGAGAGTTAAAGAGAAGTTGTGAGTGAGAGAGAGAACAAGAAAAGCTGTGACTGAGAGAGAGAGAGAGAAGCTGTGTGAGAGAGAGAGCAAGAGAAGCTGTGAGTGAAAGAGAGAGAGAGTGAAAGAGATGTTGTGTGTGAGGCAGAGGGAGAGAGAAAGAGAAGGTGTAATTGAGAGAGATAAAGAAAGAAAGAAAGAGAAGCTGTGAGTGAGAGAGAGAGAGAAAGAGAAGCTGTGAGTGAGAGAGAGAAAGAGAGAGAGAGAAGCTATGAGAGAGAGAGAGCAATAGAAGCTGTGAGTGAGAGAGGTAAAGAGAAGCTGTGAGTGAGATAGAGAGGGAGAGAAGCTGTGAGTGAGAGAGAGAGAACAAGAAGCTGTTAGTGAGAGAGAGAGAGAAGCTGTGTGTGTGTGTGAGAGAGAGAAAGAGAAGCTGTAAGTGAGAGAGAAAGAAAGAAAGAGAAGCTGTGAGTGAGAGAGAGAGAAAGAGAAGCTATGAGTGAGAGAGAGAGAGAAAGAGAAGCTATGAGTGAGAGAGAGAGAGCAAGAGAAGCTGTGAGTGAGAGAGGTAAAGAGAAGCTGTGAGAAGAGAGAGAGAGAAAGAGAAGCTGTGAGTGAGTGAGAGAAAGAGAAAGAGAAGCTGTGAGTGAGTGAGAGAGAGAAAGAGAAGCTGTGAGAGAGAGAGAGAGAGAGAAAAAGAAGCTGTAAGTGAGAGAGAGAGAGAGAAAGAGAAGCTGTGAGTGAGTGAGAGAGAGAGAAAGAGAAACTGTGAGAGAGAGAGAGAGAAAGAGAAGCTATGAGTGAGAGAGAGAGAGAAAGAGAAGGTATGAGTGAGAGAGAGAGCAAGAGAAGCTGTGAGTGAGAGAGGTAAAGAGAAGCTGTGAGAAGAGAGAGAGAGAAAGAGAAGCTGTGAGTGAGTGAGAGAGAGAGAAAGAGAAGCTGTGAGTGAGTGAGAGAGAGAGAAAGAGAAGCTGTGAGTGAGTGGGAGAGCAAGAAAAGCTGTGAGTGAGAGAGGGAGAAAAAGAGAAGCTGTGAGTGAGACAGAGAGAGAAGCTGTGAGAGAGAGAGTTAAAGAGAAGTTGTGAGTGAGAGAGAGAACAAGAAAAGCTGTGACTGAGAGAGAGAGAGAGAAGCTGTGTGAGAGAGAGAGCAAGAGAAGCTGTGAGTGAAAGAGAGAGAGAGTGAAAGAGATGTTGTGTGTGAGGCAGAGGGAGAGAGAAAGAGAAGGTGTAATTGAGAGAGATAAAGAAAGAAAGAAAGAGAAGCTGTGAGTGAGAGAGAGAGAGAAAGAGAAGCTGTGAGTGAGAGAGAGAAAGAGAGAGAGAGAAGCTATGAGAGAGAGAGAGCAATAGAAGCTGTGAGTGAGAGAGGTAAAGAGAAGCTGTGAGTGAGATAGAGAGGGAGAGAAGCTGTGAGTGAGAGAGAGAGAACGAGAAGCTGTTAGTGAGAGAAAGAGAAGCTGTGAGTGAGAGAGAGAGAGAAAGAGAAGCTGTGAATGTGTGTGTGAGAGAGAAAGAGAAGCTGTGAGTGAGAGAAAGAGAAGCTGTGAGTGAGAGAGAGAGAGAAAGAGAAGCTGTGATTGAGAGAGAGAGAGAAAGAGAAGCTGTGAGTGAGAGAGAGAGAAAGAGAAGCTGTGAGTGAGAGAGAGAGAAGAAGAGAATCTGTGAGTGAGAGAGGGAGAGAAAGAGAAGCTGTGAGTGAGAGAGAGAAAGAGAAGCTGTGAGTGAGAGAGAGAGAGAAAGAGAAGCTGTGATTGAGAGAGAGAGAGAAAGAGAAGCTGTGAGTGAGAGAGAGAGAGTAGCTGTGTGTGTGAGAGAGAAAGAGATGCTGTGAGTGAGAGAGAAAGATAAACAGAAGCTGTGAGTGAGAGAGAGAGAGAGAAAGAGAAGTTGTGTGAGAGAGAGAGAAAAAGAAGCTGAGAGTGAGTGAGAGAGAGAAAGAGATGCTTTGAGAGAGAGAGAGATAAGCTGTGAGAGAGTGAAAGAGATGCTGTGAGTGTGAGAGAGAGAAAGAGAGATAGAAGGTATAATTGAGAGAGAGAGAAAAAGAGAAGCTGTGAGTGAGTGAGAGAGAAAGGAAGAGAAGTTGTGAGTGAGAGAGAGAGAGAAAGAGAAGCTGTGTGTGTGTGTGTGAGAGAGAAAGAGATCCTGTGTGTGTGAGAGAGAGAAAGAAGCTGTGTGTGTGTGTGAGATAGAAAGAGAAGCTGTGAATGAAAGAGACAGAGAGAGAAAGATAAGCTGAGTGAGAGAGACAGAGAGATAAAGAGAAGCTGTGTGTGTGAGAGAGAGAGAAAGAGAAGCTGTGAGTGAGAGTGAAGCTGTGAGAGAGTGAGAGAGAGAGAAGCTGTGAGTGAGAGAGAGAGAGAAGCTGTGAGTGAGAGAGAGGGAGAAAGAGAAGCTGTGAGTGTTGGAGAGAGAGAAGCTGTGAGTGAGTGAGAGAGAGAAAGAGAAGCTGTGAGTGAGAGAGAGAGAAATAGAAGCTGAGAGTAAGAGAGAGTGAGAGGCTTTGAGTGAGAGAGAGAGAAGCTGTGAGAGCGAGAGAGAGAGAAGTTGTGAGTGAGAGAGAGAGCAAGAGAAGCTGTGAGTGAGAGAGAGAGAGAGAAGCTGTGTGTGAGAGAGAGAGAAACAGAAGCTGTAAGTGAGAGAGAGAGAAAGAAAGAGAAGCTGTGAGTGAGAGAGAGAAAGAGAAGCTATGAGTTAGAAAGAGAGAGAAAGAGAAGCTATGAGTAAGAGAGAGAGAGCAAGAGAAGCTGTGAGTGAGAGAGGTAAAGAGAAGCTGTGAGTGAGAGAGAGAGAGAGAAGCTGTGAGTGAGAGAGAGAGAGAAAGAAAAGCTGTGAGTGAGAGAGAGAGAGAAAAAGAGAAGCTGTGAGTGAGAGAGAGAGAGAAGCTGTGACTGAGAGAGAGAGAAATAGAAACTGTGAGTGAGCGAGAGAAAGAGAATCTGTGAGTGAGAGAGAGAGAAAGAGAAGCTGTGAGTGAGAGAGAAAGAGAAGCTGTGAGTGAGAGAGAAAGAAAGAAAGAGAAGCTGTGAGTGAGAGAGAGAAAGAGAAGCTGTGCATGAGAGAGAGAGAAAGAAGCTGTTAGTGAGAGAGAGAGAGAAGCTGTGAGTGAGAGATAGAGAATGAAAGAGAAGCTGAGAGAGAGAGACATAGAGGGACAGAGAAGCTGAGTGAGAGATACAGAGAGAGAAAGAAAGAGAAGCTGTGAGTGAGAGAGAGAGAGAAAGAGAAGCTGTGAGGGAGAGATAGAAAGAAAAAGAGACACTGTGAGTGAGAGAGAGAGAGAAAAAGAGAAGCTTTGAGTGTGAGAGAGAGACAAAAAAAGAAGATGTGTATGTGTGTGAGAGAGAGAAAGAGAAGCTGAATGTGTGTGTGAGAGAGAGTGAAAGAGAAGCTGTGAGTGAGAGAGAGGGAAAGAGAATATTTGAGTGAGAGAGTGAGAAAGAACGAAAGAGAAGCTGTGAGTGAAAGAGAGAGAGAGAGAAGCTGTTAGTGAGAGAGAGAGAAATAGAAGCTGTGAGTGAGAGAGTGTGTGTGAAAGAGATGCTGTGAGTGAGAGAGAAAGAAAGAAAGAGAAGCTGTCAGAGAGAGAGAGAAAAGAGAAGCTGTGAGTGCGTGACAGAGAGAGAAGCTGTGAGTGAGTGAGAGAGAGAGAAGCTGTGAGTGAGAGAGAGAGAAAGAGAAGCTTTGAGTGAGAAAGAGGAGAAAGAGAAGCTTTGAGTGAGAGAGAGAAAAAGAGAAGATGTGTGTGTGAGAGAGAGAGAGAAAGAGAAGCTGTGTGTGTGAGAGAGAGAAATAGAAGCTGTGTGTATGTGTATGTGAGAGAGAAGCTGTGAGTGAAAGAGAGAGAAAGAGAAGCTGTGTGTGTGTGAGAGAGAGAGAAAGAGAAGCTTTGAGTGAGAGAGAGGAGACAGAGAAGCTTTGAGTGAGAGAGAGAGTGAAACAGATGCTGTGAGTGAGAGAGTGATAGAGAAGCTGTGAGTGAGAGAGAGAGTGAAAGAGAAGCTGTCACTGAGAGAGAGAGAAACAGAAGGTGTGAGTGAGAGAGAGAGAGAGAAAGAGAAGCTGAGTGTGTGTGAGAGAGAAGCTGTGAGTGAGAGAGAGCGAGAAAAAGAGAAGGTGTAAGTGTGAGAGAGAGAGAGAGAAAGAGAAGCTGTGAGTGAGAGAGAGATAGAGAGAGAAGCTGTGTGTGAGAGAGAAAGAGAAGCTGTGAGTGAGAGAGAGAGAGTAGCTGTGTGTGAGAGAGAGAAAGAGATGCTGTGAGTGAGAGAGAAAGATAAACAGAAGCTGTGAGTGAGAAAGAGAGAGAGAAAGAGAAGTTGTGTGAGAGAGAGAGAGAGAAAAAGAAGCTGAGAGTGAGTGAGAGAAAGAGATGCTTTGAGAGAGAGAGAGAGATAAGCTGTGAGAGAGTGAAAGAGATGCTGTGAGTGTGTGAGAGAGAAAGAGAGATAGAAGCTATAATTGAGAGAGAGAAAAAGAGAAGCTGTGAGTGAGTGAGAGAGAAAGGAAGAGAAGTTGTGAGTGAGAGAGAGAGAGAGAAAGAGAAGCTGTGTGTGTGTGAGAGAGAGAAAGAGATCCTGTGTGTGTGAGAGAGAGAAAGAAGCTGTGTGTGTGTGTGAGATAGAAAGAGAAGCTGTGAGTGAAAGAGACAGAGAGAGAAAGAGAAGATGTGAGTGAGAAAGACAGAGAGAGAAAGAGAAGCTGTGTGTGAGAGAGAGAGAAAAAGAGAAGCTGTGAGTGAGAGAGAAAGAGAAGCTGTGTGTGTGAGAGAGAGAAAGAGAAGCTGTGAGTGAGAGTGAAGCTGTGAGAGAGTGAGAGAGAGAGAAGCTGTGAGTGAGAGAGAGAGAGAGAGAAAGAGAAGCTGTGAGTGAGAGAGAGAGAAGCTGTGAGAGAGAGAGAGAGAAGCTGTGAGTGAGAGGGAGAAAGAGAAGCTGTGAGTGTTGGAGAGAGAGAAGCTGTGAGTGAGTGAGAGAGAGAAAGAGAAGCTGTGAGTGAGAGAGAGAGAAATAGAAGCTGAGAGTAAGAGAGAGAGGCTTTGAGTGAGAGAGAGAGAAGCTGTGTGAGAGAGAGAGAGAAGTTGTGAGTGAGAGAGAGAGCAAGAGAAGCTGTGAGTGAGAGAGAGAGAGAAGCTGTGTGTGTGTGAGAGAGAAACAGAAGCTGTAAGTGAGAGAGAGAGAAAGAAAGAGAAGCTGTGAGTCAGAGAGAGAAAGCGAAGCTATGAGTGAGAAAGAGAGAGAAAGAGAAGCTATGAGTAAGAGAGAGAGAGCAAGAGAAGCTGTGAGTGAGAGAGGTAAAGAGAAGCTGTGAGTGAGAGAGAGAGAGAGAAGCTGTGAGTGTGAGAGAGAGAAAACGAGAAGCTGTTAGTGAGAGAGAGAGAAGCTGTGAGTGAGAGAGAGAAAGAAAGAGAAGCTGTGAGTGACACAGAGAGAGAAGCTGTGAGTGAGTGAGAGAGAGAAAGAGAAGCAGTGAGTGACAGAGAGAGAGAATGAGAAGCTGTGAGTGAGAGAGAGAGAAAGAGAAGCTGTGAGTGAGTGAGAGAGAGAAAGAGAAGCAGTGAGTGACAGAGAGAGAGAAAGAGAAGTTGTGTGTGTGAGAGAGAGAAAGAGAAGCTGTAACTGAGAGAGAGAAAGGTAGAGAAGCTGTAAGTGAGAGAGAGAGAAAGAGAAGCTATGAGTGAGTGAGAGAGAGAGAAAGGGAAGATATGAGTGAGAGAGAGATAGCAAGAGAAGCTGTGAGTGAGAGAGGTAAAGAGAAGCTGTGAGTGAGAGAGAGAGAGAGAGAAGCTGTGAGTGTGAGAGAGAGAGCGAGAAGCTGTAAGTGAGAGAGAGAGAAGCTGTGAGTGAGAGAGAGAAAGAAAGAGAAGCTGTGAGTGTGTGTGTGAGAGAGAAAGAGAAGCTGTGAGTAAGAGAGAGAAAGAGAAGCTGTGAGTGAGAGAGAGAGAGAAAGAGAAGCTGTGAGTGAGAGAGAGAGAAAGAAAGAGAAGCTGTGAATGAGAGAGAGAAAGAGAAGCTGTGCATGAGAGAGAGAAAGAAGCTGTTAGTGAGAGAGAGAGAGAAGCTGTGAGTGAGAGAGAGAGAATGAAAGAGAAGCTGAGTGAGAGAGACAGAGAGGGACAGAGAAGCTGAGTGAGAGATACAGAGAGAGAAAGAAAGAGAAGCTGTGAGTGAGAGAGAGAGAGAGAAGCTGTGAGTGAGAGAGAGAGAGAGAAAGAAAAGCTGTGAGTAAGAGAGAGAGAAAAAGAGAAGCTGTGAGTGAGAGAGAGAGAAGCTGTGACTGAGAGAGAGAGAAATAGAAACTGTGAGTGAGAGAGAGAAAGAGAATCTGTGAGTGAGAGAGAGAGAAAGAGAAGCTGTGAGTGAGAGAGAAAGAGAAGCTGTGAGTGAGAGAGAAAGAAAGAGAAGCTGTGAGTGAGAGAGAGAAAGAGAAGCTGTGCATGAGAGAGAGAGAAAGAAGCTGTTAGTGAGAGAGAGAGAGAAGCTGTGAGTGAGAGAGAGAGAATGAAAGAGAAGCTGAGTGAAAGAGACAGAGAGAGAAAGATAAGCTGAGTGAGAGAGACAGAGAGATAAAGAGAAGCTATGTGTGTGTGAGAGAGAGAAAGAGAAGCTGTGAGAGAGAGAGAAAAGAGAAGCTGTGAGTGAGAGTGAAGCTGTGTGTGTGTGAGAGAGAAGCTGTGAGTGAGAGAGAGAGAGAAAGAGAAGCTGTGAGTGAGTGAGAGAGAGAAGCTGTGAGTAAGAGAGAGAGAGAAAGAGAAGCTGTGAGTGAGAGAGAGAGAGAAAGAGAAACTGTGTGTGAGAGGGAGAGAAAGAGAAGCTGTGAGTGAGAGAGAGAGAAAGAAAGAGAAGCTGTGAGTTAGAGAGAGAGAGAAAGAGAAGCTGTGAGTGAGAGAGAGAGAAAGAGAAGCTGTTAATGAGAGAGAGAGAGAGAAGCTGTGAGTGAAAGAGAGAGAGAGAAAGAGAGGCTGAGTGAGAGAGACAGAGAGAGAAATAGAAGCTGAGTGAGCGAGTTAGAGAGAGAAAGAATCTGTGAGAGTGAGAGAGAGAGAAAGAGAAGCTGTGAGCGAGAGGGAGAGAAAGAGAAGTTGTGAGTGAGAGAGAGAGAAAAAGAGAAGCTGTGAGTGAGAGAGAGAGAAGCTGTGAGTGAGTGAGAGAGAGAGAAGCTGTGAGTGAGAGAGAGAGAGAAAGAGAAGCTGTGAGTGTTGGAGAGAGAGAAGCTGTGAGTGAGAGAGAGAGAATGAAAGAGAAGCTGAGTGAGAGAGACAGAGAGGGACAGAGAAGCTGAGTGAGAGATACAGAGAGAGAAAGAAAGAGAAGCTGTGAGTGAGAGAGAGAGAGAGAAGCTGTGAGTGAGAGAAAGAGAGAGAAAGAGAAGCTGTGAGTGAGAGAGAGAGAGAAAAAGAGAAGCTGTGAGTGAGAGAGAGAGAAGCTGTGACTGAGAGAGAGAGAAATAGAAACTGTGAGTGAGAGAGAGAAAGAGAATCTGTGAGTGAGAGAGAGAGAAAGAGAAGTTGTGAGTGAGAGAGAAAGAGAAGCTGTGAGTGAGAGAGAAAGAAAGAAAGAGAAGCTGTGAGTGAGAGAGAGAAAGAGAAGCTGTGCATGAGAGAGAGAGAAAGAAGCTGTTAGTGAGAGAGAGAGAAGCTGTGAGTGAGAGAGAGAGAATGAAAGAGAAGCTGAGTGAAAGAGACAGAGAGAGAAAGATAAGCTGAGTGAGAGAGACAGAGAGATAAAGAGAAGCTATGTGTGTGTGTGAGAGAGAGAAAGAGAAGCTGTGAGAGAGAGAGAAAAGAGAAGCTGTGAGTGAGAGTGAAGCTGTGTGTGAGAGAGAGAGAGAAGCTGTGAGTGAGAGAGAGAGAGAAAGAGAAGCTGTGAGTGAGTGAGAGAGAGAAGCTGTGAGTAAGAGAGAGAGAGAGAAAGAGAAGCTGTGAGTGAGAGAGAGAGAGAAAGAGAAACTGTGTGTGAGAGGGAGAGAAAGAGAAGCTGTGAGTGAGAGAGGGAGAAAGAAAGAGAAGCTGTGAGTTAGAGAGAGAGAGAAAGAGAAGCTGTGAGTGAGAGAGAGAGAAAGAGAAGCTGTTAATGAGAGAGAGAGAGAGAAGCTGTGAGTGAAAGAGAGAGAGAGAAAGAGAGGCTGAGTGAGAGAGACAGAGAGAGAAATAGAAGCTGAGTGAGCGAGTTAGAGAGAGAAAGAATCTGTGAGAGTGAGAGAGAGAGAAAGAGAAGCTGTGAGCGAGAGGGAGAGAAAGAGAAGTTGTGAGTGAGAGAGAGAGAAAAAGAGAAGCTGTGAGTGAGAGAGAGAGAAGCTGTGAGTGAGTGAGAGAGAGAGAAGCTGTGAGTGAGAGAGAGAGAGAAAGAGAAGCTGTGAGTGTTGGAGAGAGAGAAGCTGTGAGTGAGAGAGAGAGAGAAAGAGAAGATGTGAGTGAGAGAGAGAGAAATAGAAGCTGAGAGTAAGAGAGAGAGAGAGAAGCTTTGAGTGAGAGAGAGAGAGAAGCTGTGTGTGAGAGAGAGAGAGTTGTGAGTGAGAGAGAGAGCAACAGAAGCTGTGAGTGAGTGAGAGAGAGAAGCTGTGTGTGTGTGAGAGAGAAAGAGAAGCTGTAAGTGAGAGAGAAAGAAAGAAAGAGAAGCTGTGAGTGAGAGAGAGAGAAAGAGAAGCTATGAGTGAGAGAGAGAGAGAAAGAGAAGCTATGAGTGAGAGAGAGAGCAAGAGAAGCTGTGAGTGAGAGAGGTAAAGAGAAGCTGTGAGAAGAGAGAGAGAGAGAAAGAGAAGCTGTGAGTGAGTGAGAGAAAGAGAAAGAGAAGCTGTGAGTGAGTGAGAGAGAGAAAGAGAAACTGTGAGAGAGAGAGAGAGAGAGAGAAGCTATGAATGAGAGAGAGAGAGAAGGAGAAGGTATGAGTGAGAGAGAGAGAGCAAGAGAAGCTGTGAGTGAGAGAGGTAAAGAGAAGCTGTGAGAAGAGAGAGAGAGAAAGAGAAGCTGTGAGTGAGTGAGAGAGAGAGAAAGAGAAGCTGTGAGTGAGTGAGAGAGAGAGAAAGTGAAGCTGTGAGTGAGTGAGAGAGCAAGAGAAGCTGTGAGTGAGAGAGGGAGAAAAAGAGAAGCTGTGAGTGAGACAGAGAGAGAAGCTGTGAGAGAGAGAGGTAAAGAGGTTGTGAGTGAGAGAGAGAACAAGAAAAGCTGTGACTGAGAGAGAGAGAGAGAAGCTGTGTGTGAGAGAGAGCAAGAGAAGCTGTGAGTGAAAGAGAGAGAGAGTGAAAGAGATGTTGTGTGTGAGGCAGAGAGAGAAAGAGAAAGAGAAGGTGTAATTGAGAGAGAAAGAAAGAAAGAAAGAGAAGCTGTGAGTGAGAGAGAGAGAGAAAGAGAAGCTGTGAGTGAGAGAGAGAAAGAGAGAGAGAGAGAAGCTATGAGAGAGAGAGAGCAATAGAAGCTGTGAGTGAGAGAGGTAAAGAGAAGCTGTGAGTGAGATAGAGAGGGAGAGAAGCTGTGAGTGAGAGAGAGAGAACGAGAAGCTGTTAGTGAGAGAAAGAGAAGCTGTGAGTGAGAGAGAGAGAGAGAAAGAGAAGCTGTGAATGTGTGTGTGAGAGAGAAAGAGAAGCTGTGAGTGAGAGAAAGAGAAGCTGTGAGTGAGAGAGAGAGAGAAAGAGAAGCTGTGATTGAGAGAGAGAGAGAAAGAGAAGCTGTGAGTGAGAGAGAGAAAGAGAAGCTGTGAGTGAGAGAGAGAGAAGAAGAGAATCTGTGAGTGAGAGAGGGAGAGAAAGAGAAGCTGTGAGTGAGAGAAAGAGAGAGAGAGAGAAAGAAAAGCTGTGAGTGAGAGAGAGACAGAGAAAAAAGAGAAGCTGTGAGTGAGAGAGAGAGAGAAGCTGTGACTGAGGGAGAGAGAAATAGAAACTGAGAGTGAGAGAGAGAAAGAGAATCTGTGAGTGAGAGAGAGAGAGAGTGAAAGAGATGTTGTGTGTGAGGCAGAGAGAGAAAGAGAAAGAGAAGGTGTAATTGAGAGAGAAAGAAAGAAAGAGAAGCTGTGAGTGAGAGAGAGAGAGAAGCTGTGAGTGAGAGAGAGAAAGAGAGAGAGAGAGAGAAGCTATGAGAGAGAAAGAGCAAGAGAAGCTGTGAGTGAGAGAGGTAAAGAGAAGCTGTGAGTGAGATAGAGAGGGAGAGAAGCTGTGAGTGAGAGAGAGAGAACGAGAAGCTGTTAGTGAGAGAGAGAGAAGCTGTGAGTGAGAGAGAGAAAGAGAAGCTGTGAGTGAGAGAGAGAGAGAAAGAGAAGCTGTGATTGAGAGAGAGAGAGAAAGAGAAGCTGTGAGTGAGAGAGAGAGAGTAGCTGTGTGAGAGAGGGAGAAAGAGATGCTGTGAGTGAGAGAGAAAGATAAACAGAAGCTGTGAGTGAGAGAGAGAGAGAAAGAGAAGTTGTGTGAGAGAGAGAGAGAGAAAAAGAAGCTGAGAGTGAATGAGAGAGAGAAAGAGATGCTTTGAGAGAGAGAGAGATAAGCTGTGAGAGAGTGAAAGAGATGCTGTGAGTGTGTGAGAGAGAATGAGAGATAGAAGCTATAATTGAGAGAGAGAGAAAAAGAGAAGCTGTGAGTGAGTGAGAGAGAAAGGAAGAGAAGTTGTGAGTGAGAGAGAGAGAGAAAGAGAAGCTGTGTGTGTGTGTGAGAGAGAAAGAGATCCTGTGTGTGAGAGAGAGAGAAAGAAGCTGTGTGTGTGTGAGATAGAAAGAGAAGCTGTGAGTGAAAGAGACAGAGGGAGAAAGATAAGCTGAGTGAGAGAGACAGAGAGATAAAGAGAAGCTGTGTGTGTGAGAGAGAGAAAAAGAGAAGCTGTGAGTGAGAGAGAAAGAGAAGCTGTGAGAGAGAGAGAAAGAGAAGCTGTGAGTGAGAGTGAAGCTGTGAGAGACTGAGAGAGAGAGAAGCTGTGAGTGAGAGAGAGAGAGAAGCTGTGAGTGAGAGAGAGGGAGAAAGAGATGCTGTGAGTGTTGGAGAGAGAGAAGCTGTGAGTGAGTGAGAGAGAGAAAGAGAAGCTGTGAGTGAGAGAGAGAGAAATAGAAGCTGAGAGTAAGAGAGAGAGAGAGAGGCTTTGAGTGAGAGAGAGAGAAGCTGTGAGAGCGAGAGAGAGAAGTTGTGAGTGAGAGAGAGAGCAAGAGAAGCTGTGAGTGAGAGAGAGAGAGAGAAGCTGTGTGTGAGAGAGAGAGAAACAGAAGCTGTAAGTGAGAGAGAGAGAAAGAAAGAGAAGCTGTGAGTGAGAGAGAGAAAGTGAAGCTACGAGTGAGAAAGAGAGAGAAAGAGAAGCTATGAGTAAGAGAGAGAGAGCAAGAGAAGCTGTGAGTGAGAGAGGTAAAGAGAAGCTGTGAGTGAGAGAGAGAGAGAGAAGCTGTGAGTGAGAGAGAGAGAGAGAAAGAAAAGCTGTGAGTGAGAGAGAGAAAAAAAGAGAAGCTGTGAGTGAGTGAGAGAGAGAAGCTGTGACTGAGAGAGAGAGAAATAGAAACTGTGAGTGAGAGAGAGAAAGAGAATCTGTGAGTGAGAGAGAGAGAAAGAGAAGCTGTGAGTGAGAGAGAAAGAGAAGCTGTGAGTGAGAGAGAAAGAAAGAAAGAGAAGCTGTGAGTGAGAGAGAGAAAGAGAACCTGTGCATGAGAGAGAGAGAAAGAAGCTGTTAGTGAGAGAGAGAGAGAAGCTGTGAGTGAGAGAGAGAGAATGAAAGAGAAGCTGAGTGAGAGAGACAGAGAGGGACAGAGAAGCTGAGTGAGAGAGACAGAGAGAGAAAGAAAGAGAAGCTGTGAGTGAGAGAGAGAGAGAAAGAGAAGCTGTGAGGGAGAGATAGAAAGAAAAAGAGACATTGTGAGTGAGAGAGAGAGAGAAAAAGAGAAGCTTTGAGTGAGAGAGAGAGACAAAAAAAGAAGATGTGTATGTGAGAGAGAGAGAGAAAGAGAAGCTGAATGTGTGTGTGAGAGAGAGTGAAAGAGAAGCTGTGAGTGAGAGAGAGGGAAAGAGAATATTTGAGTGAGAGAGTGAGAAAGAACGAAAGAGAAGCTGTGAGTGAAAGAGAGAGAGAGAGAGAAGCTGTTAGTGAGAGAGAGAGAGAAATAGAAGCTGTGAGTGAGAGAGTGTGTGTGAAAGAGATGCTGTGAGTGAGAGAGAAAGAAAGAAAGAGAAGCTGTCAGAGAGAGAGAGAAAAGAGAAGCTGTGAGTGAGTGAGAGAGAGAGAAGCTGTGAGTGAGTGAGAGAGAGAGAAAGAGAAGCTGTGAGTGAGAAAGAGGAGAAAGAGAAGCTTTGAGTGAGAGAGAGAAAAAGAGAAGATGTGTGTGTGAGAGAGAGAGAAAGAGAAGCTGTGTGTGTGTGTGAGAGAGAGAAATAGAAGCTGTGTGTATGTGTATGTGAGAGAGAAGCTGTGAGTGAGAGAGAGAGAAAGAGAAGCTGTGTGAGAGAGCGAGAGAAAGAGAAGCTTTGAGTGAGGGAGAGGAAGACAGAGAAGCTTTGAGTGAGAGAGAGAGTGAAACAGATGCTGTGAGTGAGAGAGTGATAGAGAAGCTGTGAGTGAGAGAGAGAGTGAAAGAGAAGCTGTCACTGAGAGAGAGAGAAACAGAAGGTGTGAGTGAGAGAGAGAGAGAGAGAAAGAGAAGCTGAGTGTGTGTGAGAGAGAAGCTGTGAGTGAGAGAGAGAGAGAAAAAGAGAAGGTGTAAGTGTGTGTGTGTGAGAGAGAGAGAAGCTGTGAGTGAGAGAGAGATAGAGAGAGAAGCTGTGTGAGAGAGAGAGAAAGAGAAGCTGTGAGTGAGAGAGAGAGAGTAGCTGTGAGAGAGAGAGAGAAAGAGATGCTGTGAGTGAGAGAGAAAGATAAACAGAAGCTGTGAGTGAGAGAGAGAGAGAAAGAGAAGTTGTGTGTGTGAGAGAGAGAGAAAAAGAAGCTGAGAGTGAGTGAGAGAGAGAAAGAGATGCTTTGAGAGAGAGAGAGAGATAAGCTGTGAGAGAGTGAAAGAGATGCTGTGAGTGTGTGAGAGAGAAAGAGAGATAGACGCTATAATTGAGAGAGAGAGAAAAAGAGAAGCTGTGAGTGAGTGAGAGAGAAAGGAAGAGAAGTTGTGAGTGAGAGAGAGAGAAGCTGTGTGTGTGTGAGAGAGAGAAAGAGATCCTGTGTGTGTGTGAGAGAGAAAGAAGCTGTGTGTGTGAGAGAGATAGAAAGAGAAGCTGTGAGTGAAAGAGACAGAGAGAGAAAGAGAAGATGTGAGTGAGAGAGAAAAAGAGAAGCTGTGAGTGAGAGAGAAAGAGAAGCTGTGTGAGAGAGAGAGAAAGAGAAGCTGTGAGTGAGAGTGAAGCTGTGAGAGAGTGAGAGAGAGAGAAGCTGTGAGTGAGAGAGAGAGAGAGAGAAAGAGAAGCTGTGAGTGAGAGAGAGAGAAGCTGTGAGAGAGAGAGAGAGAAGCTGTGAGTGAGAGAGAGGGAGAAAGAGAAGCTGTGAGTGTTGGAGAGAGAGAAACTGTGAGTGAGTGAGAGAGAGAAAGAGAAGCTGTGAGTGAGAGAGAGAGAAATAGAAGCTGAGAGTAAGAGAGAGAGAGAGGCTTTGAGTGAGAGAGAGAGAAGATGTGAGAGTGAGAGAGAGAACTTGTGAGTGAGAGAGAGCAAGAGAAGCTGTGAGTGTGTGAGAGAGAGAGAAGCTGTGTGAGAGAGAGAGAGAAACAGAAGCTGTAAGTGAGAGAGAGAGAAAGAAAGAGAAGCTGTGAGTGAGAGAGAGAAAGAGAAGCTATGAGTGAGAAAGAGAGAGAAAGAGAAGCTATGAGTAAGAGAGAGAGCAAGAGAAGCTGTGAGTGAGAGAGGTAAAGAGAAGCTGTGAGTGAGAGAGAGAGAGAAGCTGTGAGTGTGAGAGAGAGAAAACAAGAAGCTGTTAGTGAGAGAGAGAGAAGCTGTGAGTGAGATAGAGAGAGAAAGAGAAGCTGTGAGTGTGTGTGTGAGAGAGAAAGAGAAGCTGTGAGTAAGAGAGAAAAAGAGAAGCTGTGAGTGAGAGAGAGGGAGAAAGAGAAGCTGTGAGTGACAGAGAGAGAATGAGAAGCTGTGAGTGAGAGAGAGAGAAAGAGAAGCTGTGAGTGAGAGAGAGAGAGAAAGAGAAGCAGTGAGTGACAGAGAGAGAGAAAGAGAAGCTGTGTGTGTGAGAGAGAGAAAGAGAAGCTGTAAGTGAGAGAGAGAAAGATAGAGAAGCTGTGAGTGAGAGAGAGAGAAAGAGAAGCTATGAGTGAGTGAGAGAGAGAGAAAGGGAAGCTATGAGTGAGAGAGATAGCAAGAGAAGCTGTGAGTGAGAGAGCTAAAGAGAAGCTGTGAGTGAGAGAGAGAGAGAAGCTGTGAGTGTGAGAGAGAGAGCGAGAAGCTGTTAGTGAGAGAGAGAGAAGCTGTGAGTGAGAGAGAGAAAGAAAGAGAAGCTGTGAGTGTGTGTGTGAGAGAGAAAGAGAAGCTGTGAGTAAGAGAGAGAAAGAGAAGCTGTGAGTGAGAGAGAGAGAGAAAGAGAAGCTGTGAGTGAGAGAGAGAGAAAGAGAAGGTGTGAGTGAGAGAGAGAAAGAGAACCTGTGAGTGAGAGAGAGAGAACAAGAGAATCTGTGAGTGAGAGAGGGAGAGAAAGAGAAGCTGTGAGAGAGATAGAGAGAGAGAATCTGTGAGTGAGAGAGAGAGAGAAAAAGAGAAGCTGTGAGTGAGAGCGAGAGAAGCTGTGACTGAGGGAGAGAGAAAGAGAAACTGTGAGTGAGAGAGAGAGAGAAAGAGAATCTGTGAGTGAGTGAGAGAGAAAGAGAATCTGTGATTGAGAGAGAGAAAGAGAAGCTGTGAGTGAGAGAGAGAGAGAAAAAAGAAGATGTGTATGTGAGAGAGAGAGAGAAAGAGAAGCTGAGTGTGTGTGTGAGAGAGAGTGAAAGAGAAGCTGTGAGTGAGAGAGAGGGAAAGAGAAGATGTGAGTGAGAGAGTGAGAAAGAATGAAAGAGAAGCTGTGAGTGAAAGAGAGAGAGAAGCTGTTAGTGAGAGAGAGAGAGAAAGAGAAGCTGTGAGTGAGAGAGAGAGTGTGAAAGAGATGCTGGGAGTGAGAGAGAGAGAAAGAAAGAGAAGCTGTCAGAGAGAGAGAAAAAGAGAAGCTGTGTGTGCGAGAGAGAAAGAGAAGCTGTGAGTGAGTGAGAGAGAGATGCTGTGAGTGAGAGAGAGAGTGAAAGAGAAGCTGTGAGTGAGTGAGAGAGAGAAAGAGAAGCTGTGAGTGAGTGAGAAAGAGAGAAGCTGTGAGTGAGTGAGAGAGAGAGAAGCTGTGAGTGAGAGAGAGAGAGAAAGAGAAGCTGTGAGTGAGAAAGAGGAGAAAGAGAAGCTTTGAGTGAGAGAGAAAAAAAGAGAAGATGTGTGTGTGAGAGAGAGAGAGAAAGAAGCTGTGTGTGTGAGAGAGAGAGAGAAATAGAAGCTGTGTGTATGTGTATGTGAGAGAGAAGCTGTGAGTAAGAGAGAGAGAAAGAGAAGCTGTGTGTGTGTGTGAGAGAGGGAGAGAAGCTTTGAGTGAGAGAGAGGAGACAGAGAAACTTTGAGTGAGAGAGAGAGAAGCTGTGAGTGAGAGAGAGAGAGAGAAAGATGCTGTGAGTGAGAGAGAGAGATAAACAGAAGCTGTGAGTGAGTGAGAGAGAAAGAGATGCTTTGAAAGAAAGAGAGAGAGATAAGCTGTGAGTGAGTGAAAGAGATTCTGTGAGTGAGATAGAGAGAGAGAAGCTATAATTGAGAGAGAGAGAGAAAAAGAGAAGCTGTGAGTGAGTGAGAGAGAAAGAGATGCTGTGTGTGTGTGAGAGAGAAAGAAGCTGCGTGTGTGTGTGAGATAGAAAGAGAAGCTGTGAGTGAAAGAGACAGAGAGAGAAAGAGAAGATGTGAGTGAGAGAGAGGGAAAGAGAAGATGTGAGTGTGAGAGTGAGAAAGAACGAAAGAGAAGTTGTGAGTGAAAGAGAGAGAGAGAAGCTGTTAGTGAGAGAGATAGAGAAAGAGAAGCTGTGAGTGAGAGAGAGCGTGTGAAAGAGATGCTGTGAGTGAGAGAGAAAGAAAGAAAGAGAAGCTGTCAGAGAGAGAGAAAAAGAGAAGCTGTGTGTGAGAGAGAGAAAGAGAAGCTGTGAGTGAGTGAGAGGGAGAGGCTGTGAGTGAGAGAGAGAGAGTGAAAGAGAAGCTGTGAGTGAGTGAGAGAGAGAAAGAGAAGCTGTGAGTGAGTGAGAGAGAGAGAAGCTGTGAGTGAGTGAGATGGAGAGAAGCTGTGAGTGAGAGAGAGGAGAAAGAGAAGCTTTGAGTGAGAGAGAGAAAAAGAGAAGATGTGTGTGAGAGAGAGAAAGAGAAGCTGTGTGTGTGTGAGAGAGAGAAATAGAAGCTGTGTGTATGTGTATGTGAGAGAGAAGCTGTGAGTGAGAGAGAGAGAAAGAGAAGCTGTGTGTGTGTGAGAGAGAGAGAGAGAAAGAGAAGCTTTGAGTGAGAGAGCGGAGACAGAGAAGCATTGAGTGAGAGAGAAACAGATGTTGTGAGTGAGAGAGAGAGTGAAAGAGAAGCTGTGAGTGAGAGAGAGAGAGTGAAAGAGAAGCTGTCACTGAGAGAGAGTGAAACAGAAGGTGAGAGAGAGAGAGAGAAAGAGAAGCTGAGTGTGTGTGAGAGAGAAGCTGTGAGTGAGAGAGAGCAAGAGAAAGAGAAGGTGTGAGTGAGAGAGAGAGAAAGAGAAGCTATGAGTGAGAGAGAGAGAGAGAGAAGCTGTGTGTGTGAGAGAGAAAGAGAAGCTGTGAGTGAGAGAGAGAGAGAAAGAGATGCTGTGAGTGAGAGAGAGAGAGAGATAAACAGAAGCTGTGAGTGAGAGAGAGAGAGAGAAAGAGATGCTGTGAGTGAGAGAGAGAGATAAACAGAAGCTGAGAGTGAGTGAGAGAGAAAGAGATGCTTTGAAAGAGAGAGAGAGATATAAGCTGTGAGAGAGTGAAACAGATGCTGTGAGTGTGAAAGAGAGAAAGAGAGAGAAGCTATAATTGAGAGAGAGAGAGAGAAAAAGAGAAGCTGTGAGAGAGTGAGAGAGAAAGGAAGAGAAGTTGTGAGTGAGTGAGAGAGAAAGCGAAGCTGTGTGTATGTGTGAGAGAGAAAGAGATGCTGTGTGTGTGTGTGAGAGAGAAAGAAGCTGTGTGTGTGTGTGAGATAGAAAGAGAAGCCGTGAGTGAAAGAGACAGAGAGAGAAAGAGAAGATGTGAGTGAGAGAGACAGAGAGAGAAAGATAAGCTGAGTGAGAGAGACAGAGAGATAAAGAGAAGCTGTGTGTGTGTGAGAGAGAGAAAGAGAAGCTGTGAGTGAGAGAGAAAGAGAAGCTGAGAGAGAGAGAGAGAGAGAAGCTGTGAGTGAGAGAGAGAGAGAAAGAGAAGCTGTGAGTGAGAGAGAGAGAAAGAGAAGCTGTTAATGAGAGAGAGAGAGAAGCTGTGAGTGAAAGAGAGAGAGAGAAAGAGAGGCTGAGTGAGAGAGACAGAGAGAGAAATAGAAGCTGAGTGAGAGAGTTAGAGAGAGAAAGAGAATCTGTGAGAATGAGAGAGAGAGAAAGAGAAGCTGTGAGCGAGAGAGAGAGAAAGAGAAGCTGTGAGTGAGAGAGAGAGAAAAAGAGAAGCTGTGAGTGAGAGAGAGAGAAGCTGTGAGTGAGTGAGAGAGAGAGAAGGTGTGAGTGAGAGAGAGAGAGAAAGAGAAGCTGTGAGTGTTGGAGAGAGAGAAGCTGTGAGTGAGAGAGAGAGAGAGAGAAAGAGAAGATGTGAGTGAGAGAGAGAGAAATAGAAGCTGAGAGTAAGAGAGAGAGAGAGAAAGAGAAGCTTTGAGTGAGAGAGAGAGAAGCTGTGTGAGAGAGAGAGCAACAGAAGCTGTGTGAGAGAGAGAGAGAGAAGCTGTGTGTGAGAGAGAGAGAAAGCTGTAATTGAGAGAGAGAGAAAGAAAGAGAAGCTGTGAGTGAGAGAGAGAGAGAAAGAGAATCTATGAGTGATTGAGACAGAGAAAGAAGCTGTGAGTGAGAGAGAGAGAGCAAGAGAAGCTGTGAGTGAGAGAGGTAAAGAGAAGCTGTGAGAAGAGAGAGAGAGAGAGAAGCTGTGAGTGAGTGAGAGAGAGAGAAAGAGAAGCTGTGAGCGAGAGAGAGAGAAAGAGAAGCTGTGAGTGAGACAGAGAGAAAAAGAGAAGCTGTGAGTGAGAGAGAGAGAAGCTGTGAGTGAGTGAGTGAGAGAGAAGGTGTGAGTGAGAGAGAGAGAGAGAGAGAAAGAGAAGCTGTGAGTGTTGGAGAGAGAGAAGCTGTGAGTGAGAGAGAGAGAGAGAAAGAGAAGATGTGAGTGAGAGAGAGAGAAATAGAAGCTGAGAGTAAGAGAGAGAGAGAAAGAGAAGCTTTGAGTGAGAGAGAGAGAAGCTGTGTGAGAGAGAGAGTTGTGAGTGAGAGAGAGAGCAACAGAAGCTGTGAGTGAGAGAGAGAGAGAGAGAGAAGCTGTGTGTGTGAGAGAGAGAAAGCTGTAAGTGAGAGAGAGAGAAAGAAAGAGAAGCTGTGAGTGAGAGAGAGAGAGAAAGAGAATCTATGAGTGATTGAGACAGAGAAAGAGAAGCTGTGAGTGAGAGAGAGAGCAAGAGAAGCTGTGAGTGAGAGAGGTAAAGAGAAGCTGTGAGAAGAGAGAGAGAGAGAGAGAAGCTGTGAGTGAGTGAGAGAGAGAGAAAGAGAAGCTGTGAGTGAGAGAGAGAGAAAGAGAAGCTGTGAGTGAGAGAGAGAAAAAGAAGCTGTAAGTGAGAGAGAGAGAGAAAAAGAGAAGCTGTGAGTGAGTGAGAGAGAGAAAGAGAAACTTTGAGAGAGAGAGAGAAATAGAAGCTGTAAGTGAGAGAGAGAGAGAGAGAAAGAGAAGCTGTGAGTGAGTGACAGAGAGAGAAAGAGAAGCTGTGAGTGAGTGAGAGAGCAAGAGAAGCTGTGAGTGAGAGAGGGAGAGAAAGAGAAGCTGTGAGTGAGAGAGAGAGAGAAGCTGTGAGAGAGAGAGGTAAAGAGAAGTTGTGAGTGAGAGAGAGAACAAGAAAAGCTGTGACTGAGAGAGAGAGAAGCTGTGTGAGAGAGAGAGAGCAAGAGAAGCTGTGAGTGAGAGAGAGAGAGTGAGTGAAAGAGATGTTGTGTGTGAGGCAGAGAGAGAAAGAGAAAGAGAAGGTGTAATTGACAGAGAAAGAAAGAAAGAGAAGCTGTGAGTGAGAGAGAGAGAAAGAGAAGCTGTTAGTGAGAGAGAGAGAAAGAGAATCTGTGAGTGATAGAGTGTGTGTGCGAGAGAGAAAGAGAGAGAGAGAGAAGCTATGAGAGAGAGAGAGCAAGAGTAGCTGTGAGTGAGAGAGGTAAAGAGAAGCTGTGAGTGAGATAGAGAGGGAGAGAAGCTGTGAGTGAGAGAGAGAGTACGAGAAGCTGTTAGTGAGAGAGAGAGAAGCTGTGAGTGAGAGAGGGAGAGAGAGAAAGAGAAGCTGTGAATGTGTGTGAGAGAGAGAAAGAGAAGCTGTGAGTGAGAGAGAAAGAGAAGCAGTGAGTGAGAGAGAAAGAAAGAAAGAGAAGCTGTGAGTGAGAGAGAGAAAGAGAAGCTGTGCGTGAGAGAGAGAGAAAGAAGCTGTTAGTGAGAGAGAGACAGAAGCTGTGAGTGAGAGAGAGAGAATGAAAGAGAAGCTGAGTGAGAGAGACAGAGAGAGACAGAGAAGCTTAGTGAGAGATACAGAGAGAGAAAGAAAGAGAAGCTGTGAGTGAGAGAGAGGGAAAGAGAAGATGTGAGTGAGAGAGTGAGAAAGAACGAAAGAGAAGCTGTGAGTGAAAGAGAGAGAGAGAGAAGCTGTTAGTGAGAGAGAGAGAGAAAGAGAATCTGTGAGTGAGAGAGTGTGTGTGAAAGAGATGCTGTGAGTGAGAGAGAAAGAAAGAAAGAGGAGAGAAAAGAGAAGCTGTGAGTGAGTGAGAGAGAGAGAAGCTGTGAGTGAGAGAGAGAGAGAGAGAGAAGCTGTGAGTGAGAAAGAGGAGAAAGAGAAGCTTTGAGTGAGAGAGAGAAAAAGAGAAGATGTGTGTGTGTGTGTGAGAGAGAGAGAAGCTGTGTGTGTGAGAGAGAGATGCAGTGAGTGAGAGAGAGAGATGTTGTGAGTGAGTGAGAGAGAGAAAGAGATGCTGTGAGAGAGAGAGAGAGATAAACAGAAGCTGTGAGTGAGAGAGAGAGAGAAAGAGATTCTGTGAGTGAGAGAGAGATAAACAGAAGCTGAGAGTGAGTGAGAGAGAGAGAAAGAGAAGCTTTGAAAGAGAGAGAGAGATAAGCTGTGAGTGTGAAAGACAGAAAGAGAGAGAAGCTATAATTGAGAGAGAGAGACAAAAAGAGAAGCTGTGAGTGAATGAGAGAGAAAGGAAGAGAAGTTGTGAGTGAGAGAGAGAGAGAAAGTGAAGCTGTGTGTGTGTATGAGAGAGAAAGAGATGCTGTGTGTGTGAGAGAGAGAAAGAAGCTGTGTGTGTGTGAGATAGAAAGAGAAGCTGTGAGTGAAAGAGACAGAGAGAGAAGGAGAAGATGTGAGTGAGAGAGACAGAGAGAGAGAGATACGCTGAGTGAGAGAGACAGAGAGATAAAGAGAAGCTGTGTGTGTGTGAGAGAGAGAAAGAGAAGTTATGAGTGAGAGAGAAAGAGAAGCTGTGAGAGAGAGAGAGAGAGAAGCTGTGACTGAGAGTGAAGCTGTGAGAGAGAGAGAGAGAGAAAAGCTGTGAGTGAGAGAGAGAGAGAAAGAGAAGCTGTGAGTGAGTGAGAGAGAGAAGCTGTGAGTAAGAGAGAGAGAGAGAAAGAGAAGCTGTGAGTGAGAGAGAGAGAGAGAAAGAGAAACTGTGTGTGAGAGGGAGAGAAAG
This sequence comes from Bradypodion ventrale, assembly GCA_035047345.1. Lineage (NCBI taxonomy): Eukaryota > Metazoa > Chordata > Lepidosauria > Squamata > Chamaeleonidae > Bradypodion > Bradypodion ventrale. The sequence continues at coordinate 228,500,611 of JAWDJE010000001.1, forward strand.
AGAAGCTGTGAGTGAGATAGAGGGAAAGAAAGAGAAGCTGTGAGAGAGAGAGAGAGAAAGAGAAGCTGTGAGTGAGAGAGAGAGAAAGAGAAGCTGTTAATGAGAGAGAGAGAGGGAGAGAGAAGCTGTGAGTGAAAGAGAGAGAGAAAGAGAGGCTGAGTGAGAGAGACAGAGAGAGAAATAGAAGCAGAGTGAGAGAGGTAGAGAGAGAAAGAGAATCTGTGAGAGTGAGAGAGAGAGAAAGAGAAGTTGTGAGCGAGAGGGAGAGAAAGAGAAGTTGTGAGTGAGAGAGAGAGAAAAAAAGAGAAGCTGTGAGTGAGAGAGAGAGAAGCTGTGAGTGATTGAGAGAGAGAGAAGCTGAGAGTGAGAGAGAGAGAGAAAGAGAAGCTGTGAGTGTTGGAGAGAGAGAAGCTGTGAATGAGAGAGAGAGAGAGAGAGAAAGAGAAGATGTGAGTGAGAGAGAGAGAAATAGAAGCTGAGAGTAAGAGAGAGAGAGAAGGTTTGAGTGAGAGAGAGAGAGAAGCTGTGTGTGTGAGAGAGAGTTGTGAGTGAGAGAGAGAGCAACAGAAGCTGTGAGTGAGAGAGAGAGAGAGAAGCTGTGTGTGAGAGAGAGAGAAAGAGAAGCTGTAAGTGAGAGAGATAGAAAGAAAGAGAAGCTGTGAGTTAGAGAGAGAGAGAAAGAGAAGCTATGAGAGAGAGAGAGAGAAAAGCTATGAGTGAGAGAGAGAGAGAGCAAGAGAAGCTGTGAGTGAGAGAGGTAAAGAGAAGCTGTGAGAAGAGAGAGAGAGAGAAAGAGAAGCTGTGAGTGAGTGAGAGAGAGAGAGAAAGAGAAGCTGTGAGTGAGTGAGAGAGAGAGAAAGAGAAGCTGTGAGAGAGAGACAGAAAAAGAAGCTGTAAGTGAGAGAGAGAGAAAGAGAGAGAGAAGCTGTGAGTGAGTGAGTGAGAGAGAATGAGAAACTGTGAGAGAGAGAGAAAGAGAAGCTATGAGAGAGAGAGAGAGAGAAAGAGAAGCTATGAGTGAGAGAGAGAGTAAGAGAAGCTGTGAGTGAGAGAGGTAAAGAGAAGCTGTGAGAAGAGAGAGAGAGAGAAGCTGTGAGTGAGTGAAAGAGAGAGAAAGAGAAGCTGTGAGGGAGTGAGAGAGAGAGAAAGAGAAGCTGTGAATGAGTGAGAGAGCAAGAGAAGCTGTGAGTGAGAGAGGGAGAGAAAGAGAAGTTGTGAGTGAGAGAGAGAACAAGAAAAGCTGTGACTGAGAGAGAGAGAGAAGCTGTGTGAGAGAGAGAGAACAAGAGAAGCTGTGAGTGAGAGAGAGAGAGAGTGAAAGAGATGTTGTGTGTGAGGCAGAGAGAGAAAGAGAAGGTGTAATTGAGAGAGAAAGAAAGAAAGAGAAGCTGTGAGTGAGAGAGAGAGAGAAAGAGAAGCTGTGAGTGAGAGAGAGAAAGAGAGAGAGAAGCTATGAGAGAGAGAGAGCAATAGAAGCTGTGAGTGAGAGAGGTAAAGAGAAGCTGTGAGTGAGATAGAGAGGGAGAGAAGCTGTGAGTGAGAGAGAGAGAGAGAAAGAGAAGCTGTGAAAGTGTGTGTGTGAGAGAAAGAGAAGCTGTGAGTGAGAGAGAGAAAGAGAAGCTGTGAGTGAGAGAGAGAGAGAAAGAGAAGCTGTGATTGAGAGAGAGAGAGGAAGAGAAGCTGTGAGTGAGAGAGAGAGAAAAAGAAGCTGTGAGTGAGAGAGAGAAGAAGAGAATCTGTGAGTGAGAGAGAGAGAGAAAGAGAAGCTGTGAGTGAGAGAGAGAAAGAGAGAGAGAGAAGCTATGAGAGAGAGAGAGCAAGAGAAGCTGTGAGTGAGAGAGAGAGAGAGAGAAAAGCTGTGAGTGAGAGAGAGAGAGAAAAAGAGAAGCTGTGAGTGAGAGAGAGAGAGAAGATGTGACTGAGGGAGAGAGAAATAGAAACTGAGAGTGAGAGAGAGAAAGAGAATCTGTGAGTGAGAGAGAGAGAGAAAGAGAAGCTGTGAGTGAGAGAGAGAGAGAGAAAGAAAAGCTGTGAGTGAGAGAGAGAGAGAAAAAGAGAAGCTGTGAGTGAGAGAGAGAGAGAAGCTGTGACTGAGGGAGAGAGAAATAGAAACTGAGAGTGAGAGAGAGAAAGAGAATCTGTGAGTGAGAGAGAGAGTGTGAAAGAGATGTTGTGTGTGAGGCAGAGAGAGAAAGAGAAAGAGAAGGTGTAATTGAGAGAGAGAGAAAGAAAGAGAAGCTGTGAGTGAGTGAGAGAGAGAAAGAGAAGCTGTGAGTGAGAGAGAGAAAGAGAGAGAGAGAGAAGCTATGAGAGAGAGAGAGCAAGAGAAGCTGTGAGTGAGAGAGGTAAAGAGAAGCTGTGAGTGAGATAGAGAGGGAGAGAAGCTGTGAGTGAGAGAGAGAGAATGAGAAGCTGTTAGTGAGAGAGAGAGAAGCTGTGAGTTAGAGAGAGAGAGAGAAAGAGAAGCTGTGAATGTGTGTGTGAGAGAGAAAGAGAAGCTGTGAGTGAGAGAGAGAAAGAGAAGCTGTGAGTGAGAGAGAGAGAGAAAGAGAAGCTGTGATTGAGAGAGAGAGAGAAAGAGAAGCTATGAGTGAGAGAGAGAGAAAGAGAAGCTGTGAGTGAGAGAGAGAGAAGAAGAGAAGCTGTGAGTGAGAGAGGGAGAAAGAGAAGCTGTGAGTGAGAGAGAGAGAGAGAGAGAAAAGCTGTGAGTGAGAGAGAGAGAGAAAAAGAGAAGCTGTGAGTGAGAGAGAGAGAAGCTGTGACTGAGGGAAAGAGAAATAGAAACTTTGAGTGAGAGAGAGAAAGAGAATCTGTGAGTGAGAGAGAGAGAAAGAGAAGCTGTGAGTGAGAGAGAAAGAGAAGCTGTGAGTGAGAGAGAAAGAAAAAAAGAGAAGCTGTGAGTGAGAGAGAAAGAGAAGCTGTGAGTGAGAGAGAAAGAAAAAAGAGAAGCTGTTAGTGAGAGAGAGAGAGAGAAGCTGTGAGTGAGAGAGAGAGAATGAAAGAGAAGCTGAGTGAGAGAGACAGAGAGGGACAGAGAAGCTGAGTGAGAGATACAGAGAGAGAAAGAAAGAGAAGCTGTGAGTGAGAGAGAGAGAGAGAAGCTGTGAGGGAGAGATAGAAAGAAAAAGAGACACTGTGAGTGAGAGAGAGAGAGAGAAAAAGAGAAGCTTTGAGTGAGAGAGAGAGACAAAAAAAGAAGATGTGTATGTGAGAGAGAGAGAGAAAGAGAAGCTGAATGTGTGTGTGAGAGAGTGAAAGAGAAGCTGTGAGTGAGAGAGAGGGAAAGAGAATATTTGAGTGAGAGAGTGAGAAAGAACGAAAGAGAAGCTGTGAGTGAAAGAGAGAGAGAGAGAAGCTGTTAGTGAGAGAGAGAGAAAGAGAAGCTGTGAGTGAGAGAGTGTGTGTGAAAGAGATGCTGTGAGTGAGAGAGAAAGAAAGAAAGAGAAGCTGTCAGAAAGAGAGAAAAGAGAAGCTGTGAGTGAGAGAGAAAGAGAAGCTGTGAGAGAGAGAGAGAAAGAGAAGCTGTGAGAGAGTGAGAGAGAGAAAGGGAAGCTTTGAGTGTGTGAGAGAGAGAGCTGTGAGTGAGAGAGAGAGAAAGAGATTCTGAGAAAGAGAGTGTGAAATACAAGCTGTGAGTGAGAGAGAGAGAGAAGCTGTGAGTGAGAGAGAGAGAAGCTGTGAGTGAGAGAGAGAGAGAGAGAGAAGCTGTGAGTGAGAGAGAGAAAGAGAATCTGAGAAAGAGAGTGTGAAAGAGAAGCTGTGAGTGAGAGAGAGAGAGAAGCTGTGAGAGAGAGAAGCTGTGAGTGTGAGAGAGAGAAAGAGAAGCTGTGAGAGAGAGAGAGAAAGAGATGCTGTGAGTGAGAGACAGAGAAAGAGAAGCTGTGAGTGTGTGAGAGAGAAAGAGAAGCTGTGAGTGAGAGAGAGAGAAAGAGAAGCTGTGAGTGGGAGAGAGAGAGAGAGAAAGAGAAGCTGTGAGAGAGAGAAAGTGAAGCTGAGAAAGAGAGAGTGAAAGAGAAGCTGTGAGTGAGAAAGAGAGAGAGAAGCTGTGAGTGAGAGAGAGAGAAGCTGTGAATGAGAGAGAGAGAGAGAAGGAGAAGCTGTGAGTGAGTAAGAGAGAGAAGTTGTAAGTGCGAGAAAGAGAGAGAGAAATAGAAGCTATGAGTGAGAGAGAGAAAGAGATGCTGTGAGAGAGACAAAGAGAGAAAGGGAAGCTGTGAGTGAGAGAGAGAGAGAAACTGTGAGTGAGAGAGAGAGAAAGAGAAGCTGTGAGAGAGAGAAAGAGAAAGAGAAGCTGTGAGTGAGAGAGAGAAACAGAAGCTGTGAGTGTGAGAGAGAGAGAGTCTGTGTGAGAAAGAGAGAGTGAAAGAGAAGCTGTGAGTGAGATAGAGAGAGAAGCTGTGAGTGAGAGAGAGAGAAGCTGTGAATGAGAGAGAGAGAGAAAGAGAAGCTGTGAGCGAGAGAGAAGGAGAAGCTGTGAGTGAGTGTGAGAGAGAAGCTGTAAGTGAGAGAAAGAGAGAGAAAAAGAGAAGCTGTGAGTGAGAGAGAGAGAGAAAGAGATGCTGTGAGAGAGACAAAGAGAGAGAAAGAGAAGCTGTGAGTGAGAGAGAGAGAGAGAAGCTGTGAGTGAGAGAGAGAGAGAAAGAGAAGCTGTGTGTGTGTGTGAGAGAGAAACTGTGAGTGAGAGAGAGAAAGAGAAACTGTGAGTGAGTGAGTGAGAAAGAGAAGGTGTGAGTGAGAGAGAGAGAAGCTGTGAGTGTGAGAGAGAAGCTGTGAGTGAAAGAGAGAGAGAGAAAGAGAAGCTGTGAGTAAGAGAGAGAGAGAAAGAGAAGCTGTGAGTGAGTGAGAGAGAGAAAGGGAAGCTTTGAGTGTGTGTGTGTGAGAGAAAGCTGTGAGTGAGAGAGAGAAAAAGAGAAGCTGTATGTGAGAGAGAGAGAGAAAGAGAAGCTGTGAGTGAGAGAGAGAGAAAGAGATTCTGAGAAAGAGAGTGTGAAAGACAAGCTGTGAGTGAGAGAGAGAGAAGCTGTGAGTGAGAGAGAGAGAAAGAGAAGCTGTGAGTGAGAGAGAGAAAGAGAATCTGAGAAAGAGAGTGTGAAAGAGAAGCTGTGAGTGAGAGAGAGAGAGAAGCTGTGTGAGAGAGAGAGAAGCTGTGAGTGAGAGAGAGAGAGAAAGAGAAGCTGTGAGTGAGAGAGAGAAGGAGAAGCTGTGAGTGTGAGAGAGAAACATAAGCTGTGAGTGAGAAAGAGAGAGAGAAAGAGAAGCTGTGAGTGAGAGAGAGAGAAAGAGAAGCTGTGAGTGTGAGAGAGAGAGTCTGTGTGAGAAAGAGAGAGTGAAAGAGAAGCTGTGAGTGAGAGAGAGAGAGAGAAGCTGTGAATGAGAGAGAGAGAGAAAGAGAAGCTGTGAGCAAGAGAGAAGGAGAAGCTGTGAGTTAGTGTGAGAGAGAAGCTGTAAGTGAGAGAAAGAGAGAGAGAAAGAGAAGCTGTGAGTGAGAGAGAGAGAGAAAGAGATGCTGTGAGAGAGACAAAGAGAGAGAAAGAGAAGCTGTGAGTGAGAGAGAGAGAGAGAAGCTGTGAGTGAGAGAGAGAGAGAAAGAGAAGCTGAATGTGTGTGTGAGAGAGTGAAAGAGAAGCTGTGAGTGAGAGAGAGGGAAAGAGAATATTTCAGTGAGAGAGTGAGAAAGAACGAAAGAGAAGCTGTGAGTGAAAGAGAGAGAGAGAGAAGCTGTTAGTGAGAGAGAGAGAAAGAGAAGCTGTGAGTGAGAGAGTGTGTGTGAAAGAGATGCTGTGAGTGAGAGAGAAAGAAAGAAAGAGAAGCTGTCAGAAAGAGAGAAAAGAGAAGCTGTGAGTGAGAGAGAAAGAGAAGCTGTGAGAGAGAGAGAGAAAGAGAAGCTGTGAGAGAGTGAGAGAGAGAAAGGGAAGCTTTGAGTGTGTTTGTGAGAGAGAGAGCTGTGAGTGAGAGAGAGAGAAAAAGAGAAGCTGTATGTGTGTGTGTGAGAGAGAGAAAGAGAAGCTGTGAGTGAGAGAGAGAGAAAGAGATTCTGAGAAAGAGAGTGTGAAATACAAGCTGTGAGTGAGAGAGAGAGAGAAGCTGTGAGTGAAAGAGAGAGAAGCTGTGAGTGAGAGAGAGAGAGAAAGAGAAGCTGTGAGTGAGAGAGAGAAAGAGAATCTGAGAAAGAGAGTGTGAAAGAGAAGCTGTGAGTGAGAGAGAGAGAGAGAAGCTGTGAGTGAGAGAGAGAAGCTGTGAGTGAGAGAGACAGAAAGAGAAGCTGTGAGTGAGAGAGAGAAGGAGAAGCTGTGAGTGAGAGAGAGAAACATAAGCTGTGAGTGAGAAAGAGAGAGAGAGAGCTGTGAGTGTGAGAGAGAGAAAGAGAAGCTGTGTGTGAGAGAGAGAAAGAGATGCTGTGAGTGAGAGACAGAGAAAGAGAAGCTGTGAGTGTGTGAGAGAGAAAGAGAAGCTGTGAGTGAGAGAGAGAGAAAGAGAAGCTGTGAGTGGGAGATTGAGAGAGAGAAAGAGAAGCTGTGAGAGAGAGAAAGTGAAGCTGAGAAAGAGAGAGTGAAAGAGAAGCTGTGAGTGAGAAAGAGAGAGAGAAGCTGTGAGTGAGAGAGAGAGAAGCTGTGAATGAGAGAGAGAGAGAGAGAAGCTGTGAGCGAGAGAGAAGGAGAAGCTGTGAGTGAGTGAGAGAGAGAAGTTGTAAGTGCGAGAAAGAGAGAGAGAAATAGAAGCTATGAGTGAGAGAGAGAAAGAGATGCTGTGAGAGAGACAAAGAGAGAAAGGGAAGCTGTGAGTGAGAGAGAGAGAGAAGCTGTGAGTGAGAGAGAGAGAAAGAGAAGCTGTGAGAGAGAGACAGAGAAAGAGAAGCTGTGAGTGAGAGAGAGAAACAGAAGCTGTGAGTGTGAGAGAGAGAGAGTCTGTGTGAGAAAGAGAGAGTGAAAGAGAAGGTGTGAGTGAGTGAGAGAGAGAGAAGCTGTGAGTGAGAGAGAGAGAAGCTGTGAATGAGAGAGAGAGAGAAAGAGAAGCTGTGAGCGAGAGAGAAGGAGAAGCTGTGAGTGAGTGTGAGAGAGAAGCTGTAAGTGAGAGAAAGAGAGAGAGAAAGAGAAGCTGTGAGTGAGAGAGAGAGAGAAAGAGATGCTGTGAGAGAGACAAAGAGAGAGAAAGAGAAGCTGTGAGTGAGAGAGAGAGAGAAGCTGTGAGTGAGAGAGAGAGAAAGAGAAGCTGTGTGTGTGTGAGAGAGAGAAACTGTGAGTGAGAGAGAGAAAGAGAAACTGTGAGTGAGTGAGTGAGAAAGAGAAGCTGTGAGTGAGAGAGAGAGAAGCTGTGAGTGTGAGAGAGAAGCTGTGAGTGAAAGAGAGAGAGAGAAAGAGAAACTGTGAGTAAGAGAGAGAGAGAAAGAGCTGTGAGTGAGTGAGAGAGAGAAAGGGAAGCTTTGAGTGTGTGTGAGAGAGAGAAAGCTGTGAGTGAGAGAGAGAAAAAGGGAAGCTGTATGTGAGAGAGAGAGAAAGAGAAGCTGTGAGTGAGAGAGAGAGAAAGAGATTCTGAGAAAGAGAGTGTGAAAGACAAGCTGTGAGTGAGAGAGAGAGAGAAGCTGTGAGTGAGAGAGAGAGAAGCTGTGAGTGAGAGAGAGAGAAAGAGAAGCTGTGAGTGAGAGAGAGAAAGAGAATCTGAGAAAGAGAGTGTGAAAGAGAAGCTGTGAGTGAGAGAGAGAGAGAAGCTGTGAGAGAGAGAGAAGCTGTGAGTGAGAGAGAGAGAGAAAGAGAAGCTGTGAGTGAGAGAGAGAAGGAGAAGCTGTGAGTGAGAGAGAGAAACATAAGCTGTGAGTGAGAAAGAGAGAGAGAAAGAGAAGCTGTGAGTGAGAGAGAGAGAAAGAGAAGCTGTGAGTGAGAGAAAGAGAGAAAGAGATGCTGTGAGTGAGAGACAGAGAAAGAGAAGCTGTGAGTGAGAGACAGAAACAGAAGCTGTGAGTGTGAGAGAGAGAGAGTCTGTGTGAGAAAGAGAGAGTGAAAGAGAAGCTGTGAGTGAGAGAGAGAGAGAAGCTGTGAGTGAGAGAGAGAGAAGCTGTGAATGAGAGAGAGAGAGAAAGAGAAGCTGTGAGCGAGAGAGAAGGAGAAGCTGTGAGTGAGTGTGAGAGAGAAGCTGTAAGTGAGAGAAAGAGAGAGAGAAAGAGAAGCTGTGAGTGAGAGAGAGAGAGAAAGAGATGCTGTGAGAGAGACAAAGAGAGAGAAAGAGAAGCTGTGAGTGAGAGAGAGGGAGAGAAGCTGTGAGTGAGAGAGAGAGAGAAAGAGAAGCTGTGTGTGTGTGAGAGAGAGAAACTGTGAATGAGAGAGAGAAAGAGAAACTGTGAGTGAGTGAGTGAGAAAGAGAAGCTGTGAGAGAGAGAGAGAGAAGCTGTGAGTGTGAGAGAGAAGCTGTGAGTGAAAGAGAGAGAGAGAAAGAGAAGCTGTGAGTAAGAGAGAGAGAAAGAGAAGCTGTGAGTGAGTGAGAGAGAGAAAGGGAAGCTTTGAGTGTGTGTGAGAGAGAGAAAGCTGTGAGTGAGAGAGAGAAAAAGAGAAGCTGTATGTGAGAGAGAGAGAGAAAGAGAAGCTGTGAGTGAGAGAGAGAAAAAAAGATTCTGAGAAAGAGAGTGTGAAAGACAAGCTGTGAGTGAGAGAGAGAGAGAGAAGCTGTGAGTGAGAGAGAGAGAAGCTGTGAGTGAGAGAGAGAGAAAGAGAAGCTGTGAGTGAGAGAGAGAAAGAGAATCTGAGAAAGAGAGTGTGAAAGAGAAGCTGTGAGTGAGAGAGAGAGAGAAGCTGTGAGAGAGAGAGAGAGAAGCTGTGAGTGAGAGAGAGAGAGAAAGAGAAGCTGTGAGTGAGAGAGAGAAGGAGAAGCTGTGAGTGAGAGAGAGAAACATAAGCTGTGAGTGAGAAAGAGAGAGAGAAAGAGAAGCTGTGATTGAGAGAGAGAGAAAGAGAAGCTGTGAGTGAGAGAAAGAGAGAAAGAGATGCTGTGAGTGAGAGACAGAGAAAGAGAAGCTGTGAGTGAGAGAGAGAAAAAGAGAAGCTGTGAGTGAGTGAGAGAGAGAGAGAAAGAGAAGCTGTGAGTGAGAGAGAGAAAAAACAGAAGCTGTGAGTGAGATAGAGAGAGAAAGAGAAGCTGTGAGTGAGAGAGAGAGAGAAAGAGAAGCTGTGAGTGAGTGAGAGAGAGAGAAAGAGAAGCTGTGAGTGAGAGAGAGAGAGAAAGAGAAGCTGTGAGTGGGAGAGAGAACGAGACGCTGTGTGTGTGTCAGAGAGAAACTGTGAGTGAGAGAGAGAAAGAGAAACTGTGAGTGTGTGATAGAGAAAGAGATGCTGTGAGTGAGAGAGAGAGCGTTGTGAGTGAGAGAGAGAGAGAGAGAGAGAAAGAGATGCTATGAGTGAAAGAGAGAGAGAGAAAGAGAAGCAGTGAGTGAGAGAGAGTGAGAAAGAGATGCTGTGAGTGAGTGAGAAAGAGAAAGAGAAAGGGAAGCTGTGAGTGTGTGTGAGAGAGAGCTGTGAGTGAGAGAGAGAGAGAAAGTGAAGCTGTGAGTGACAGTGAGAGAGAGAGATAGAGAAGCTGTGAGTGAGAGAGAGAGAAAGAGAATCTGAGAAAGAGAGTGTGAATGAGAAGCTGTGAGTGAGAGAGAGAAAGGGAAGCTGTGAGTGTGTGTGAGAGAGAGCTGTGAGTGAGAGAGAGAGAGAAAGTGAAGCTGTGAGTGAGTGAGAGAGAGAGAGAGAAATAGAAAGAGAAGCTGTGAGTGAGAGAGAGAAAGAGAATCTGAGAAAGAGAGTGTGAATGAGAAGCTGTGAGTGAGAGAGAGAGAGAAGCTGTGAGTGAGAGAGAGAGAAGCTGTGAGTGAGAGAGAGAGAAAGAGAAGGTGTGAGCGAGAGAGAGAGAGAAAGAGAAGCTGTGAGAGAGAGAGAGGGAAGGAGAAGCTGTGATTGAAAGAGAAAGAGAAAGAGAAGCTGTGAGTGACACAGAGAGAGAGAAGCTGTGAGTGAGAGAGAGAGAGAGAAAGAGAAGCTGTGAGTGACAGAGAGAGAGAATGAGAAGCTGTGAGTGACAGAGAGAGAAACAGAAGCTGTGAGTGACAGAGAGAGAGAGAAAGAGAAGCTGTGAGTGAGAGAGAGACAGAGAAGCTGTGTGTGAGTGAGAGAGAGAGAGAAGCTGTGTTTGAGTGTGAGATTAAGAGAAGCTGTGTGTGTGTGAGAGAGAAAGAGACACTGTGTGTGTGAGACAGAGAGAGAATGAGAAGCTGTGAGAGAGAGAGATGCTGTGAGTGAGAGAAAGAAAGAGAATTTGTGTATGTTTGCAAGAGAGATATGCTGTGAGTGAGAGAGAGAGAGAAAGAGAAGCTGTGAGTGAGAGAGAGAGAGAAGCTGTGTGTGTGTGAGAGAGAGAGACAAGCTGTGAGTGAGAGAGAAAGAGAAAGAGAAGCAGTGAGTGACAGAGAGAGAGAATGAGAAGCTGTGAGTGAGAGAGAGAAAGAGAAGCTGTGAGTGAGAGAGAGAAAGAGAATCTGTGAGAGAGAGAGAAAGAGAAGCTGTGTGAGAGAGAGAGAAGCTGTGAGTGAGAGTGAGAGAGTGAACGAGAAGCTGTGAGTGAAAGAGAGAGAGAAAAAGAAGTTGTAATTGAGAGAGAGAGAGTTGCTGTGAGTGAGTGAGAGAGAGAAACAGCTGTGAGTGAGAGAGAGAAAGAGAGAAAGAGAGAAAGAGAAGCTGTGAGTGAGAGAGAGAGAGAAAGAGAAGCTGTGAGTGAGAGAGAGAGAGAAAGAGAAGCAGTGAGTGACAGAGAGAGAGAATGAGAAGCTGTGAGTGAGAGAGAGAAAGAGAAGCTGTGAGTGAGAGAGAGAAAGAGAATCTGTGAGAGAAAGAGAAAGAGAAGCTGTGTGTGAGAGAGAGAAGCTGTGAGTGAGAGTGAGAAGGCGAAAGAGAAGCTGTGAGTGAAAGAGAGAGAGAAAGAGAAGCTGTAAGTGAGTGAGAGAGAGAGTTGCTGTGAGTGAGTGAGAGAGAGAAACAGCTGTGAGTGAGAGAGAGAAAGAGAAAGAGAGAAAGAGAAGCTGTGAGTGAGAGAGAGAGAGAAAGAGAAGCTGTCAGTGAGAGAGAGAAAAAGCTGTGTGAGAGAGAAAAAGATATGCTTTGAGTGAGAGAGAGAGAAACAGAAGCTGTGACAGAAAGAGAAAGAGTCTGTGTGAGAAAGAGAGAAAGAGAAGCTGTAAGTGAGAGAGAGAGAGAAGCTGTGAGTGAGAGAGAGAGAAGCTGTGAGTGAGAGAGAGAGAGAAATAGAAGCTGTGAGTGAGAGAGAAAGAGAAGCTGTAAGTGAGTGAGAGAGAGAGAAGCTGTGAGTGAGTGAGAGAGAGAGAGAGAGAAAGAGAAGCTGTGAGTGAGAGAGAGAAAGAGAAGCTGTGAGTGAGAGAGAGAAAGAGAAGTGAAGAAAGAGAGAGTAAAAGAGAAGCTGTGTGTGAGCGAGAGAGAGAGATGCTGTGAGTGAGAGAGAGAACCTGTGAGTGAGAGAGAGAAGCTGTGAGTGAGAGAGAGAAAAAGAGAAGCTGTGAGTGAGAGAGAGAGAGAGAAAGAAAAGCTGTGAGTGAGAGAGAGAAAGAGAATCTTTGAAAGAGAGAGTGAAAGAGAAGCTGTGAGTGAGAGAGAGAGAAGCTGTGAGTGAGTGAGAGAGAAAAAGAGATACTGTGAGTGTGAGAGAAACAAAAGCTGTGAATGAGAGAGAGAGAAAGAGAATGTGAGTGAGAGAGAGAGAAAGAGAAGCTGTGAGTGAGAGAGAAAGAGAAGCTTTGAGTGAGTAAGAGAGAGAGAAGCTGTAAGTGAGAGAAAGAGAGAGAGAAAGAGAAGCTGAGAGTGAGACAAAGAGAAAGAAAGAGAAGCTGTGAGTGAGACAAAGAGAGAGAAAGAGAAGCTGTGAGTGAGAGAGAGAAAAAGAGAAGCTGTGAGTGAGAGAGAGAGAAAGAGAAGCTGTGTGTGAGAGAGATTGATAGAAGCTGTGAGTGAGAGAGAGAGAAAGAGAAGCTGTGAGTGAGACAAAGAGAGAAAGAGAAGTTGTGAGTGAGAGAGAGAGAGAGAAAGAGAAGCTGTGAGTGAGAGAGAGAGAGAAAGAGAAGCTGTGCGTGAGTGAGAGATAGAAAGAGAAGCTGTGAGGGAGAGATAGAGAGAAACAGAAGCTATGAGTGGGAGAGAGAGAGAGAAAAAGAGAAGCTGTGAGTGAGAGAGAGAGAAAGAGGCTGTGAGTGAGAGAGAGAGGAAGAGAAGCTGTGAGTGAGAGAGAGAGAAAGAGAAGCTTTGAGTGTGTGTGTGTGAGAGAGAAGCTGTGACTGAGAGAGAGAGAAGAGAAGCTGTGAGTGAGAGAGAGAAAAAAAGAGAAGCTGTGAGTGAGTGAGAGAGAGAAATAGAAGCTGTGAGTGAGAAAGAGAGAGAAGCTGTGTGTGAGAGAGAGAAAGAGAAGCTGTGAGTGAGAGAGAGAGAGAGAACATGTGAGTGAGAGATAGAAGCAGTGAGTGAGAGAGAGAGATGTTGTGAGTTAGAGAAAAACAGAAGCTGTGAATGAGAGAGAGAGAGAAAGAGAAGGTGTGAGTGAGAGAGAGAGAGAAAGAGAAGCTGTGAGTGGGAGAGAGAGAGAGAAAAAGAAGCTGTGAGTGTGAGAGAGAGAAAGAGAAGCTGTGAGTGAGAGAGAGATAGAAAGAGAAGCTGTGAGTGAGAGATAGAGAAAAAGAGAAGCTGTGAGTGGGAGAGAGAGAGAGAAAGAGAAGCTGTGAGTGAGAGAGAGAGAAAGAGAAGCTGTGAGTGAGAGAGAGAGGAAGAGAAGCTTTGAGTGAGAGAGAGAGAAAGAGAAGCTTTGAGTGTGTGTGTGAGAGAGAAAAGCTGTGATTGAGAGAGAGAGAGAGAAGAGAAGCTGTGAGTGAGAGAGAGAGAAAAAGAGAAGCTGTGAGTGAGTGAGAGAGAGGAAGGGAAGCTGTGAGTGAGAGAGAGAGAAGCTGTGAGTGAGAGAGAGAGAAAGAGAAACTGTGAGTGAGAGAGAGAGGGAGAAAGAGAAGCTGTGAGTGAGAGAGAGAGAAAAATAATCTGAGAAAGAGAGTGAAAGAGAAGCTGTGAGTGAGAGAGAGAGAGAGAGAAGCTGTGAGTGAGAGAGAGAAGCTGTGAGAGAGAGAAAGAGATGCTGTGTGAGAGAGAAACAGAAGCTGTGAATGAGAGAGAGAGAGAAAGAGAAGGTGTGAGTGAGAGAGAGAGAGAAAGGGAAGCTGTGAGTGAGTGAGAGAGAAAGAGAAGCTGTGAGTGAGAGAGAAAGAGAAGCTGTGAGTGAGAGAGAGAGAGGAAGAGAAGCTGTGAGTGTGTGAGAGAGAGAAAGAGAAGCTTTGAGTGTGTGTGTGAGAGAGAGAAAAAGAATCTGAGAAAGAGAGAGTGAAAGAGAAGCTGTGTGTGTGAGAGAGAGAGAGAACATGTGAGTGAGAGATAGAAGCAGTGAGTGAGAGAGAGAGATGTTGTGAGTTAGAGAAAAACAGAAGCTGTGAATGAGAGAGAGAGAGAAAGAGAAGGTGTGAGTGAGAGAGAGAGAGAAAGAGAAGCTGTGAAAGGGAGAGAGAGAGAGAGAAAAAGAAGCTGTGAGTGAGAGAGAGAGAAAGAGAAGCTGTGAGTGAGAGAGAGATAGAAAGAGAAGCTGTGAGTGAGAGATAGAGAAAAAGAGAAGCTGTGAGTGGGAGAGAGAGAGAGAAAGAGAAGCTGTGAGTGAGAGAGAGAGGAAGAGAAGCTTTGAGTGAGAGAGAGAGAAAGAGAAGCTTTGAGTGTGTGTGTGAGAGAGAGAAGCTGTGATTGAGAGAGAGAGAGAAGAGAAGCTGTGAGTGAGAGAGAGAGAAAAAGAGAAGCTGTGAGTGAGTGAGAGAGAGAAAGGGAAGCTGTGAGTGAGAGAGAGAGAAGCTGTGAGTGAGAGAGAGAGAAAGAGAAACTGTGAGTGAGAGAGAGAGAGAGAAAGAGAAGCTGTGAGTGAGAGAGAGAGAAAAATAATCTGAGAAAGAGAGTGAAAGAGAAGCTGTGAGTGAGAGAGAGAGAGAGAGAAGCTGTGAGTGAGAGAGAGAAGCTGTGAGAGAGAGAAAGAGATGCTGTGTGAGAGAGAAACAGAAGCTGTGAATGAGAGAGAGAGAGAAAGAGAAGGTGTGAGTGAGAGAGAGAGAGAAAGGGAAGCTGTGAGTGAGTGAGAGAGAAAGAGAAGTTGTGAGTGAGAGAGAAAGAGAAGCTGTGAGTGAGAGAGAGAGAGGAAGAGAAGCTGTGAGTGTGTGAGAGAGAGAAAGAGAAGCTTTGAGTGTGTGTGTGAGAGAGAAAAGCAGTGATTGAGAGAGATAGAGAGAAGTTAAGCTGTGAGTGAGAGAGAGAGAGAGAAACTGTGAGTGAGTGAGAGAGAGAAAGGGAAGCTGTGTGTGTGAGAGAGAGAGAGAAGCTGTGAGTGAGAGAGAGAGGGAAAGAGAAGCTGTGAGTGAGAGAGAGAGAGAGAGAGAAGCTGTGAGTGAGAGAGAGAGAAGCTGTGAGTGAGAGAGAGAGAGAAAGAGATGCTGTGAGTGAGAGAGAAACAGAAGCTGTGAATGAGAGAGAGAGAGAAAGAGAATGTGAGTGAGAGAGAGAGAAAGAGAAGCTGTGATTGAGAGAGATAGAGAAGCTGTGAGTGAGAGAGAGAGAGAAGCTGTAAGTGAGAGAAAGAGAGAGAGAAAGAGGAGCTGAGAGTGAGACAAAGAGTGAGAAAGAGAAGCTGTGAGTGAGAGATAGAGAGAAAGAGAAGCTGTGAGTGGGAGAGAGAGAGAGAAAGAGAAGCTGTGAGTGAGAGAGAGAGAAAGAGAAGCTGTGAGTGAGAGAGAGAGAAAGAGAAGCTGTGAGTGAGAGAGAGAGGAAGAGAAGCTTTTAGTGTGTGTGTGTGAGAGAGAGAAGCTGTGATTGAGAGAGAGAGAGAAGAGAAGCTGTGAGTGAGAGAGAGAGAAAAAGAGAAGCTGTGAGTGAGTGAGAGAGAGAAAGGGAAGCTGTGAGTGAGAGAGAGAGAGAAGTTGTGAGTGAGAGAGAGAGAAAGAGAAACTGTGAGTGAGAGAGAGAGAGAAAGAGAAGCTGTGAGTGAGAGAGAGAGAAAAAGAATCTGAGAAAGAGAGAGTGAAAGAGAAGCTGTGAGTGAGAGAGAGAGAGAGAGAAGATGTGAGTGAGAGAGAGAAGCAGTGAGTGAAAGAGTGAGAGAAAGAGATGTTGTGATTTAGAGAGAAACAGAAGCTGTGAATGAGAGAGAGAGCGAAAGAGAAGGTGTGAGTGAGAGAGAGAGAGAAAGAGAAGCTGTGAGTGGGAGAGAGAGAGAGAAAGAGAAGCTGTGAGTGAGAGAGAGAGAAAGAGAATCTGTGAGTGAGAGCGAGATAGAAAGAGAAGCTGTGAGTGAGA
The DNA here is from genome assembly GCA_035047345.1 of Bradypodion ventrale. Lineage (NCBI taxonomy): Eukaryota > Metazoa > Chordata > Lepidosauria > Squamata > Chamaeleonidae > Bradypodion > Bradypodion ventrale. The sequence continues at coordinate 228,516,003 of JAWDJE010000001.1, forward strand.
GATAGAGAGAAAGAGAAGCTGCGAGTGGGAGAGAGAGAGAGAAAGAGAAGCTGTGAGTGAGAGAGAAAGAGAAGCTGTGAGTGAGAGAGAGAGGAAGAGAAGCTGTGAGAGAGAGAGAGAGAAAGAGAAGCTTTGTGTGTGTGAGAGAGAGAGAAGCTGTGATTGAGAGAGAGAGAGAGAAGAGAAGCTGTGAGTGAGAGAGAGAGAAAAAGAGAAGCTGTGAGTGAGAGATAGAGAGAAAGAGAAGCTGTGAGTGGGAGAGAGAGAGAGAAAGGGAAGCTGTGAGTGAGAGAGAGAGAAGCTGTGAGTGAGAGAGAGAAAGAGAAACTGCGAGTGAGGGAGAGAAGCTGTGAGAGAGAGAGAGAAAGAGAAGCTGTGAGTGACAGAGAGAGAGAAAGAGAAGCTGTGAGTGAGTGAGAGAGAGAAAGAGAAGCTGTGAGTGAGAGAGAGAGAGAGAGAAGCTGTGAGTGGGAGAGAGAGAGAAAGAGAAGCTGTGTGAGAGAGAGAGAAACTGTGAGTGAGAGAGAGAAAGAGAAGCTGTGAGTGAGAGAGAGAGGAAGAGAAGCTGTGAGTGAGAGAGAGAGGAAGAGAAGCTTTGAGTGTGTGTGAGAGAGAGAAAAGCTGTGATTGAGAGAGAGAGAGAGAAGAGAAGCTGTGAGTGAGAGAGAGAGAAAAAGAATCTGAGAAAGAGAGAGTGAAAGAGAAGCTGTGAGTGAGAGAGAGAGAGAGAGAAGCTGTGAGTGAGAGAGAGAAGCTGTGAGAGAGAGAGAAACAGATGCTGTGAGTTAGAGAGAAACAGAAGCTGTGAATGAGAGAGAGAGAGAAAGAGAAGGTGTGAGTGAGAGAGAGAGAGAAAGGGAAGCTGTGAGTGAGTGAGAGAGAAAGAGAAGCTGTGAGTGAGAGAGAAAGAGAAGCTGTGAGTGAGAGAGAGAGAGGAAGAGAAGCTGTGAGTGAGAGAGAAAGAGAAGCTTTGAGTGAGTAAGAGAGAGAGAAGCTGTAAGTGAGAGAAAGAGAGAGAGAAAGAGAAGCTGAGAGTGAGACAAAGAGAAAGAAAGAGAAGCTGTGAGTGAGACAAAGAGAGAGAAAGAGAAGCTGTGAGTGAGAGAGAGAAAAAGAGAAGCTGTGAGTGAGAGAGAGAGAAAGAGAAGCTGTGTGTGAGAGAGATTGATAGAAGCTGTGAGTGAGAGAGAGAGAAAGAGAAGCTGTGAGTGAGACAAAGAGAGAAAGAGAAGTTGTGAGTGAGAGAGAGAGAGAGAAAGAGAAGCTGTGAGTGAGAGAGAGAGAGAAAGAGAAGCTGTGCGTGAGTGAGAGATAGAAAGAGAAGCTGTGAGGGAGAGATAGAGAGAAACAGAAGCTATGAGTGGGAGAGAGAGAGAGAAAAAGAGAAGCTGTGAGTGAGAGAGAGAGAGGCTGTGAGTGAGAGAGAGAGGAAGAGAAGCTGTGAGTGAGAGAGAGAGAAAGAGAAGCTTTGAGTGTGTGTGTGTGAGAGAGAAGCTGTGACTGAGAGAGAGAGAAGAGAAGCTGTGAGTGAGAGAGAGAAAAAAAGAGAAGCTGTGAGTGAGTGAGAGAGAGAAATAGAAGCTGTGAGTGAGAAAGAGAGAGAGAAGCTGTGTGTGAGAGAGAGAAAGAGAAGCTGTGAGTGAGAGAGAGAGAGAGAACATGTGAGTGAGAGATAGAAGCAGTGAGTGAGAGAGAGAGATGTTGTGAGTTAGAGAAAAACAGAAGCTGTGAATGAGAGAGAGAGAGAAAGAGAAGGTGTGAGTGAGAGAGAGAGAGAAAGAGAAGCTGTGAGTGGGAGAGAGAGAGAGAAAAAGAAGCTGTGAGTGTGAGAGAGAGAAAGAGAAGCTGTGAGTGAGAGAGAGATAGAAAGAGAAGCTGTGAGTGAGAGATAGAGAAAAAGAGAAGCTGTGAGTGGGAGAGAGAGAGAGAAAGAGAAGCTGTGAGTGAGAGAGAGAGAAAGAGAAGCTGTGAGTGAGAGAGAGAGGAAGAGAAGCTTTGAGTGAGAGAGAGAGAAAGAGAAGCTTTGAGTGTGTGTGTGAGAGAGAAAAGCTGTGATTGAGAGAGAGAGAGAGAAGAGAAGCTGTGAGTGAGAGAGAGAGAAAAAGAGAAGCTGTGAGTGAGTGAGAGAGAGAAAGGGAAGCTGTGAGTGAGAGAGAGAGAAGCTGTGAGTGAGAGAGAGAGAAAGAGAAACTGTGAGTGAGAGAGAGAGAGAGAAAGAGAAGCTGTGAGTGAGAGAGAGAAAAAAATAATCTGAGAAAGAGAGTGAAAGAGAAGCTGTGAGTGAGAGAGAGAGAGAGAGAAGCTGTGAGTGAGAGAGAGAAGCTGTGAGAGAGAGAAAGAGATGCTGTGTGAGAGAGAAACAGAAGCTGTGAATGAGAGAGAGAGAGAAAGAGAAGGTGTGAGTGAGAGAGAGAGAGAAAGGGAAGCTGTGAGTGAGTGAGAGAGAAAGAGAAGCTGTGAGTGAGAGAGAAAGAGAAGCTGTGAGTGAGAGAGAGAGAGGAAGAGAAGCTGTGAGTGTGTGAGAGAGAGAAAGAGAAGCTTTGAGTGTGTGTGTGAGAGAGAGAAAAAGAATCTGAGAAAGAGAGAGTGAAAGAGAAGCTGTGTGTGTGAGAGAGAGAGAGAACATGTGAGTGAGAGATAGAAGCAGTGAGTGAGAGAGAGAGATGTTGTGAGTTAGAGAAAAACAGAAGCTGTGAATGAGAGAGAGAGAGAAAGAGAAGGTGTGAGTGAGAGAGAGAGAGAAAGAGAAGCTGTGAGTGGGAGAGAGAGAGAGAGAAAAAGAAGCTGTGAGTGAGAGAGAGAGAAAGAGAAGCTGTGAGTGAGAGAGAGATAGAAAGAGAAGCTGTGAGTGAGAGATAGAGAAAAAGAGAAGCTGTGAGTGGGAGAGAGAGAGAGAAAGAGAAGCTGTGAGTGAGAGAGAGAGGAAGAGAAGCTTTGAGTGAGAGAGAGAGAAAGAGAAGCTTTGAGTGTGTGTGTGAGAGAGAGAAGCTGTGATTGAGAGAGAGAGAGAAGAGAAGCTGTGAGTGAGAGAGAGAGAAAAAGAGAAGCTGTGAGTGAGTGAGAGAGAGAAAGGGAAGCTGTGAGTGAGAGAGAGAGAAGCTGTGAGTGAGAGAGAGAGAAAGAGAAACTGTGAGTGAGAGAGAGAGAGAGAAAGAGAAGCTGTGAGTGAGAGAGAGAGAAAAATAATCTGAGAAAGAGAGTGAAAGAGAAGCTGTGAGTGAGAGAGAGAGAGAGAGAAGCTGTGAGTGAGAGAGAGAAGCTGTGAGAGAGAGAAAGAGATGCTGTGTGAGAGAGAAACAGAAGCTGTGAATGAGAGAGAGAGAGAAAGAGAAGGTGTGAGTGAGAGAGAGAGAGAAAGGGAAGCTGTGAGTGAGTGAGAGAGAAAGAGAAGTTGTGAGTGAGAGAGAAAGAGAAGCTGTGAGTGAGAGAGAGAGAGGAAGAGAAGCTGTGAGTGTGTGAGAGAGAGAAAGAGAAGCTTTGAGTGTGTGTGTGTGAGAGAAAAGCAGTGATTGAGAGAGATAGAGAGAAGTTAAGCTGTGAGTGAGAGAGAGAGAGAGAAACTGTGAGTGAGTGAGAGAGAGAAAGGGAAGCTGTGTGTGTGTGAGAGAGAGAGAAGCTGTGAGTGAGAGAGAGAGGGAAAGAGAAGCTGTGAGTGAGAGAGAGAGAGAGAGAGAAGCTGTGAGTGAGAGAGAGAGAAGCTGTGAGTGAGAGAGAGAGAGAAAGAGATGCTGTGAGTGAGAGAGAAACAGAAGCTGTGAATGAGAGAGAGAGAGAAAGAGAATGTGAGTGAGAGAGAGAGAAAGAGAAGCTGTGATTGAGAGAGATAGAGAAGCTGTGAGTGAGAGAGAGAGAGAAGCTGTAAGTGAGAGAAAGAGAGAGAGAAAGAGGAGCTGAGAGTGAGACAAAGAGTGAGAAAGAGAAGCTGTGAGTGAGAGATAGAGAGAAAGAGAAGCTGTGAGTGGGAGAGAGAGAGAGAAAGAGAAGCTGTGAGTGAGAGAGAGAGAAAGAGAAGCTGTGAGTGAGAGAGAGAGGAAGAGAAGCTGTGAGTGAGAGAGAGAGAAAGAGAAGCTTTTAGTGTGTGTGTGTGAGAGAGAGAAGCTGTGATTGAGAGAGAGAGAGAAGAGAAGCTGTGAGTGAGAGAGAGAGAAAAAGAGAAGCTGTGAGTGAGTGAGAGAGAGAAAGGGAAGCTGTGAGTGAGAGAGAGAGAGAAGTTGTGAGTGAGAGAGAGAGAAAGAGAAACTGTGAGTGAGAGAGAGAGAGAAAGAGAAGCTGTGAGTGAGAGAGAGAGAAAAAGAATCTGAGAAAGAGAGAGTGAAAGAGAAGCTGTGAGTGAGAGAGAGAGAGAGAGAAGATGTGAGTGAGAGAGAGAAGCAGTGAGTGAAAGAGTGAGAGAAAGAGATGTTGTGATTTAGAGAGAAACAGAAGCTGTGAATGAGAGAGAGAGCGAAAGAGAAGGTGTGAGTGAGAGAGAGAGAGAAAGAGAAGCTGTGAGTGGGAGAGAGAGAGAGAAAGAGAAGCTGTGAGTGAGAGAGAGAGAAAGAGAATCTGTGAGTGAGAGCGAGATAGAAAGAGAAGCTGTGAGTGAGAGATAGAGAGAAAGAGAAGCTGCGAGTGGGAGAGAGAGAGAGAAAGAGAAGCTGTGAGTGAGAGAGAAAGAGAAGCTGTGAGTGAGAGAGAGAGGAAGAGAAGCTGTGAGAGAGAGAGAGAGAAAGAGAAGCTTTGTGTGTGTGTGAGAGAGAGAAGCTGTGATTGAGAGAGAGAGAGAGAAGAGAAGCTGTGAGTGAGAGAGAGAGAAAAAGAGAAGCTGTGAGTGAGAGATAGAGAGAAAGAGAAGCTGTGAGTGGGAGAGAGAGAGAGAAAGGGAAGCTGTGAGTGAGAGAGAGAGAAGCTGTGAGTGAGAGAGAGAAAGAGAAACTGCGAGTGAGGGAGAGAAGCTGTGAGAGAGAGAGAGAAAGAGAAGCTGTGAGTGACAGAGAGAGAGAAAGAGAAGCTGTGAGTGAGTGAGAGAGAGAAAGAGAAGCTGTGAGTGAGAGAGAGAGAGAGAGAAGCTGTGAGTGGGAGAGAGAGAGAAAGAGAAGCTGTGTGAGAGAGAGAGAAACTGTGAGTGAGAGAGAGAAAGAGAAGCTGTGAGTGAGAGAGAGAGGAAGAGAAGCTGTGAGTGAGAGAGAGAGGAAGAGAAGCTTTGAGTGTGTGTGAGAGAGAGAAAAGCTGTGATTGAGAGAGAGAGAGAGAAGAGAAGCTGTGAGTGAGAGAGAGAGAAAAAGAATCTGAGAAAGAGAGAGTGAAAGAGAAGCTGTGAGTGAGAGAGAGAGAGAGAGAAGCTGTGAGTGAGAGAGAGAAGCTGTGAGAGAGAGAGAAACAGATGCTGTGAGTTAGAGAGAAACAGAAGCTGTGAATGAGAGAGAGAGAGAAAGAGAAGGTGTGAGTGAGAGAGAGAGAGAAAGGGAAGCTGTGAGTGAGTGAGAGAGAAAGAGAAGCTGTGAGTGAGAGAGAAAGAGAAGCTGTGAGTGAGAGAGAGAGAGGAAGAGAAGCTGTGAGTGTGTGAGAGAGAGAAAGAGAAGCTTTGAGTGTGTGTGTGAGAGAGAGAAAAAGAATCTGAGAAAGAGAGAGTGAAAGAGAAGCTGTGTGTGTGTGAGAGAGAGAGAACATGTGAGTGAGAGATAGAAGCAGTGAGTGAGAGAGAGAGATGTTGTGAGTTAGAGAAAAACAGAAGCTGTGAATGAGAGAGAGAGAGAAAGAGAAGGTGTGAGTGAGAGAGAGAGAGAAAGAGAAGCTGTGAGTGGGAGAGAGAGAGAGAGAAAAAGAAGCTGTGAGTGAGAGAGAGAGAAAGAGAAGCTGTGAGTGAGAGAGAGATAGAAAGAGAAGCTGTGAGTGAGAGATAGAGAAAAAGAGAAGCTGTGAGTGGGAGAGAGAGAGAGAAAGAGAAGCTGTGAGTGAGAGAGAGAGGAAGAGAAGCTTTGAGTGAGAGAGAGAGAAAGAGAAGCTTTGAGTGTGTGTGTGAGAGAGAGAAGCTGTGATTGAGAGAGAGAGAGAAGAGAAGCTGTGAGTGAGAGAGAGAGAAAAAGAGAAGCTGTGAGTGAGTGAGAGAGAGAAAGGGAAGCTGTGAGTGAGAGAGAGAGAAGCTGTGAGTGAGAGAGAGAGAAAGAGAAACTGTGAGTGAGAGAGAGAGAGAGAGAAAGAGAAGCTGTGAGTGAGAGAGAGAGAAAAATAATCTGAGAAAGAGAGTGAAAGAGAAGCTGTGAGTGAGAGAGAGAGAGAGAGAAGCTGTGAGTGAGAGAGAGAAGCTGTGAGAGAGAGAAAGAGATGCTGTGTGAGAGAGAAAGAAGCTGTGAATGAGAGAGAGAGAGAAAGAGAAGGTGTGAGTGAGAGAGAGAGAGAAAGGGAAGCTGTGAGTGAGTGAGAGAGAAAGAGAAGTTGTGAGTGAGAGAGAAAGAGAAGCTGTGAGTGAGAGAGAGAGAGGAAGAGAAGCTGTGAGTGTGTGAGAGAGAGAAAGAGAAGCTTTGAGTGTGTGTGTGAGAGAGAAAAGCAGTGATTGAGAGAGATAGAGAGAAGTTAAGCTGTGAGTGAGAGAGAGAGAGAGAAACTGTGAGTGAGTGAGAGAGAGAAAGGGAAGCTGTGTGTGTGAGAGAGAGAGAGAAGCTGTGAGTGAGAGAGAGAGGGAAAGAGAAGCTGTGAGTGAGAGAGAGAGAGAGAGAGAAGCTGTGAGTGAGAGAGAGAGAAGCTGTGAGTGAGAGAGAGAGAGAAAGAGATGCTGTGAGTGAGAGAGAAACAGAAGCTGTGAATGAGAGAGAGAGAGAAAGAGAATGTGAGTGAGAGAGAGAGAAAGAGAAGCTGTGATTGAGAGAGATAGAGAAGCTGTGAGTGAGAGAGAGAGAGAAGCTGTGAGTGAGAGAAAGAGAGAGAGAAAGAGGAGCTGAGAGTGAGACAAAGAGTGAGAAAGAGAAGCTGTGAGTGAGAGATAGAGAGAAAGAGAAGCTGTGAGTGGGAGAGAGAGAGAGAAAGAGAAGCTGTGAGTGAGAGAGAGAGAAAGAGAAGCTGTGAGTGAGAGAGAGAGGAAGAGAAGCTGTGAGTGAGAGAGAGAGAAAGAGAAGCTTTTAGTGTGTGTGTGTGAGAGAGAGAAGCTGTGATTGAGAGAGAGAGAGAAGAGAAGCTGTGAGTGAGAGAGAGAGAAAAAGAGAAGCTGTGAGTGAGTGAGAGAGAGAAAGGGAAGCTGTGAGTGAGAGAGAGAGAGAAGTTGTGAGTGAGAGAGAGAGAAAGAGAAACTGTGAGTAAGAGAGAGAGAGAAAGAGAAGCTGTGAGTGAGAGAGAGAGAAAAAGAATCTGAGAAAGAGAGAGTGAAAGAGAAGCTGTGAGTGAGAGAGAGAGAGAGAGAAGATGTGAGTGAGAGAGAGAAGCAGTGAGTGAAAGAGTGAGAGAAAGAGATGTTGTGATTTAGAGAGAAACAGAAGCTGTGAATGAGAGAGAGAGCGAAAGAGAAGGTGTGAGTGAGAGAGAGAGAGAAAGAGAAGCTGTGAGTGGGAGAGAGAGAGAGAAAGAGAAGCTGTGAGTGAGAGAGAGAGAAAGAGAATCTGTGAGTGAGAGCGAGATAGAAAGAGAAGCTGTGAGTGAGAGATAGAGAGAAAGAGAAGCTGCGAGTGGGAGAGAGAGAGAGAAAGAGAAGCTGTGAGTGAGAGAGAAAGAGAAGCTGTGAGTGAGAGAGAGAGGAAGAGAAGCTGTGAGAGAGAGAGAGAGAAAGAGAAGCTTTGTGTGTGTGAGAGAGAGAGAAGCTGTGATTGAGAGAGAGAGAGAAGAGAAGCTGTGAGTGAGAGAGAGAGAAAAAGAGAAGCTGTGAGTGAGAGATAGAGAGAAAGAGAAGCTGTGAGTGGGAGAGAGAGAGAGAAAGGGAAGCTGTGAGTGAGAGAGAGAAGCTGTGAGTGAGAGAGAGAAAGAGAAACTGCGAGTGAGGGAGAGAAGCTGTGAGAGAGAGAGAGAAAGAGAAGCTGTGAGTGACAGAGAGAGAGAAAGAGAAGCTGTGAGTGAGTGAGAGAGAGAAAGAGAAGCTGTGAGTGAGAGAGAGAGAGAGAGAAGCTGTGAGTGGGAGAGAGAGAGAAAGAGAAGCTGTGTGAGAGAGAGAGAAACTGTGAGTGAGAGAGAGAAAGAGAAGCTGTGAGTGAGAGAGAGAGGAAGAGAAGCTGTGAGTGAGAGAGAGAGGAAGAGAAGCTTTGAGTGTGTGTGAGAGAGAGAAAAGCTGTGATTGAGAGAGAGAGAGAGAAGAGAAGCTGTGAGTGAGAGAGAGAGAAAAAGAATCTGAGAAAGAGAGAGTGAAAGAGAAGATGTGAGTGAGAGAGAGAGAGAGAAGCTGTGAGTGAGAGAGAGAAGCTGTGAGAGAGAGAGAAACAGATGCTGTGAGTTAGAGAGAAACAGAAGCTGTGAATGAGAGAGAGAGAGAAAGAGAAGGTGTGAGTGAGAGAGAGAGAGAAAGGGAAGCTGTGAGTGAGTGAGAGAGAAAGAGAAGCTGTGAGTGAGAGAGAAAGAGAAGCTGTGAGTGAGAGAGAGAGAGGAAGAGAAGCTGTGAGTGTGTGAGAGAGAGAAAGAGAAGCTTTGAGTGTGTGTGTGAGAGAGAGAAAAAGAATCTGAGAAAGAGAGAGTGAAAGAGAAGCTGTGTGTGTGAGAGAGAGAGAGAACATGTGAGTGAGAGATAGAAGCAGTGAGTGAGAGAGAGAGATGTTGTGAGTTAGAGAAAAACAGAAGCTGTGAATGAGAGAGAGAGAGAAAGAGAAGCTGTGAGTGAGTGAGAGAGAGAAAGGGAAGCTGTGAGTGGGAGAGAGAGAGAGAGAAAAAGAAGCTGTGAGTGAGAGAGAGAGAAAGAGAAGCTGTGAGTGAGAGAGAGATAGAAAGAGAAGCTGTGAGTGAGAGATAGAGAAAAAGAGAAGCTGTGAGTGGGAGAGAGAGAGAGAAAGAGAAGCTGTGAGTGAGAGAGAGAGGAAGAGAAGCTTTGAGTGAGAGAGAGAGAAAGAGAAGCTTTGAGTGTGTGTGTGAGAGAGAGAAGCTGTGATTGAGAGAGAGAGAGAAGAGAAGCTGTGAGTGAGAGAGAGAGAAAAAGAGAAGCTGTGAGTGAGTGAGAGAGAGAAAGGGAAGCTGTGAGTGAGATAGAGAGAAGCTGTGAGTGAGAGAGAGAGAAAGAGAAACTGTGAGTGAGAGAGAGAGAGAGAGAATCTGTGAGTGAGAGCGAGATAGAAAGAGAAGCTGTGAGTGAGAGATAGAGAGAAAGAGAAGCTGCGAGTGGGAGAGAGAGAGAGAAAGAGAAGCTGTGAGTGAGAGAGAAAGAGAAGCTGTGAGTGAGAGAGAGAGAGGAAGAGAAGCTGTGAGAGAGAGAGAGAGAAAGAGAAGCTTTGTGTGTGTGAGAGAGAGAGAAGCTGTGATTGAGAGAGAGAGAGAGAAGAGAAGCTGTGAGTGAGAGAGAGAGAAAAAGAGAAGCTGTGAGTGAGAGATAGAGAGAAAGAGAAGCTGTGAGTGGGAGAGAGAGAGAGAAAGGGAAGCTGTGAGTGAGAGAGAGAGAAGCTGTGAGTGAGAGAGAGAAAGAGAAACTGCGAGTGAGAGAGAGAAGCTGTGAGAGAGAGAGAGAAAGAGAAGCTGTGAGTGAGAGAGAGAGAAAAATAATCTGAGAAAGAGAGTGAAAGAGAAGCTGTGAGTGAGAGAGAGAGAGAGAAGCTGTGAGTGAGAGAGAGAAGCTGTGAGAGAGAGAAAGAGATGCTGTGTGAGAGAGAAACAGAAGCTGTGAATGAGAGAGAGAGAGAAAGAGAAGGTGTGAGTGAGAGAGAGAGAGAAAGGGAAGCTGTGAGTGAGTGAGAGAGAAAGAGAAGTTGTGAGTGAGAGAGAAAGAGAAGCTGTGAGTGAGAGAGAGAGAGGAAGAGAAGCTGTGAGTGTGTGAGAGAGAGAAAGAGAAGCTTTGAGTGTGTGTGTGAGAGAGAAAAGCAGTGATTGAGAGAGATAGAGAGAAGTTAAGCTGTGAGTGAGAGAGAGAGAGAGAAACTGTGAGTGAGTGAGAGAGAGAAAGGGAAGCTGTGTGTGTGTGAGAGAGAGAGAAGCTGTGAGTGAGAGAGAGAGGGAAAGAGAAGCTGTGAGTGAGAGAGAGAGAGAGAGAGAAGCTGTGAGTGAGAGAGAGAGAAGCTGTGAGTGAGAGAGAGAGAGAAAGAGATGCTGTGAGTGAGAGAGAAACAGAAGCTGTGAATGAGAGAGAGAGAGAGAAAGAGAATGTGAGTGAGAGAGAGAGAAAGAGAAGCTGTGATTGAGAGAGATAGAGAAGCTGTGAGTGAGAGAGAGAGAGAAGCTGTAAGTGAGAGAAAGAGAGAGAGAAAGAGGAGCTGAGAGTGAGACAAAGAGTGAGAAAGAGAAGCTGTGAGTGAGAGATAGAGAGAAAGAGAAGCTGTGAGTGGGAGAGAGAGAGAGAAAGAGAAGCTGTGAGTGAGAGAGAGAGAAAGAGAAGCTGTGAGTGAGAGAGAGAGGAAGAGAAGCTGTGAGTGAGAGAGAGAGAAAGAGAAGCTTTTAGTGTGTGTGTGTGAGAGAGAGAAGCTGTGATTGAGAGAGAGAGAGAAGAGAAGCTGTGAGTGAGAGAGAGAGAAAAAGAGAAGCTGTGAGTGAGTGAGAGAGAGAAAGGGAAGCTGTGAGTGAGAGAGAGAGAGAAGTTGTGAGTGAGAGAGAGAGAAAGAGAAACTGTGAGTGAGAGAGAGAGAGAAAGAGAAGCTGTGAGTGAGAGAGAGAGAAAAAGAATCTGAGAAAGAGAGAGTGAAAGAGAAGCTGTGAGTGAGAGAGAGAGAGAGAAGATGTGAGTGAGAGAGAGAAGCAGTGAGTGAAAGAGTGAGAGAAAGAGATGTTGTGATTTAGAGAGAAACAGAAGCTGTGAATGAGAGAGAGAGCGAAAGAGAAGGTGTGAGTGAGAGAGAGAGAGAAAGAGAAGCTGTGAGTGGGAGAGAGAGAGAGAAAGAGAAGCTGTGAGTGAGAGATAGAGAGAAAGAGAAGCTGCGAGTGGGAGAGAGAGAGAGAAAGAGAAGCTGTGAGTGAGAGAGAAAGAGAAGCTGTGAGTGAGAGAGAGAGGAAGAGAAGCTGTGAGAGAGAGAGAGAGAAAGAGAAGCTTTGTGTGTGTGTGAGAGAGAGAAGCTGTGATTGAGAGAGAGAGAGAGAAGAGAAGCTGTGAGTGAGAGAGAGAGAAAAAGAGAAGCTGTGAGTGAGAGATAGAGAGAAAGAGAAGCTGTGAGTGGGAGAGAGAGAGAGAAAGGGAAGCTGTGAGTGAGAGAGAGAGAAGCTGTGAGTGAGAGAGAGAAAGAGAAACTGCGAGTGAGAGAGAGAAGCTGTGAGAGAGAGAGAGAAAGAGAAGCTGTGAGTGACAGAGAGAGAGAAAGAGAAGCTGTGAGTGAGTGAGAGAGAGAAAGAGAAGCTGTGAGAGAGAGAGAGAAAGAGAAGCTGTGAGTGACAGAGAGAGAGAAAGAGAAGCTGTGAGTGAGTGAGAGAGAGAAAGAGAAGCTGTGAGTGAGAGAGAGAGAGAGAGAAGCTGTGAGTGGGAGAGAGAGAGAAAGAGAAGCTGTGTGAGAGAGAGAGAAACTGTGAGTGAGAGAGAGAAAGAGAAGCTGTGAGTGAGAGAGAGAGGAAGAGAAGCTGTGAGTGAGAGAGAGAGGAAGAGAAGCTTTGAGTGTGTGTGAGAGAGAGAAAAGCTGTGATTGAGAGAGAGAGAGAGAAGAGAAGCTGTGAGTGAGAGAGAGAGAAAAAGAATCTGAGAAAGAGAGAGTGAAAGAGAAGATGTGAGTGAGAGAGAGAGAGAGAAGCTGTGAGTGAGAGAGAGAAGCTGTGAGAGAGAGAGAAACAGATGCTGTGAGTTAGAGAGAAACAGAAGCTGTGAATGAGAGAGAGAGAGAAAGAGAAGTGAAGAAAGAGAGAGTAAAAGAGAAGCTGTGTGTGAGCGAGAGAGAGAGATGCTGTGAGTGAGAGAGAGAAGCTGTGAGTGAGAGAGAGAAAAAGAGAAGCTGTGAGTGAGAGAGAGAGAGAAAGAAAAGCTGTGAGTGAGAGAGAGAGAAAGAGAATCTTTGAAAGAAAGAGTGAAAGAGAAGCTGTGAGTGAGAGAGAGAGAAGCTGTGAGTGAGTGAGAGAGAGAAAGAGAAGCTATGAGTGAGAGAGAGAGAAAAAGAATCTGAGAAAGAGAGAGTGAAAGAGAAGATGTGAGTGAGAGAGAGAGAGAGAAGCTGTGAGTGAGAGAGAGAAGCTGTGAGAGAGAGAGAAACAGATGCTGTGAGTTAGAGAGAAACAGAAGCTGTGAATGAGAGAGAGAGAGAAAGAGAAGTGAAGAAAGAGAGAGTAAAAGAGAAGCTGTGTGTGAGCGAGAGAGAGAGATGCTGTGAGTGAGAGAGAGAAGCTGTGAGTGAGAGAGAGAAAAAGAGAAGCTGTGAGTGAGAGAGAGAGAGAAAGAAAAGCTGTGAGTGAGAGAGAGAGAAAGAGAATCTTTGAAAGAAAGAGTGAAAGAGAAGCTGTGAGTGAGAGAGAGAGAAGCTGTGAGTGAGTGAGAGAGAGAAAGAGATGCTGTGAGTGAGAGAGAAACAGAAGCTGTGAATGAGAGAGAGAGAAAGAGAATGTGAGTGAGAGAGAGAGAGAAAGAGAAGCTGTGTGAGAGAGAAAGAGAAGCTTTGAGTGAGTAAGAGAGAGAGAAGCTGTAAGTGAGAGAAAGAGAGAGAGAAAGAGAAGATGAGAGTGAGACAAAGAGAAAGAAAGAGAAGCTGTGAGTTAGACAAAGAGAGAGAAAGAGAAGCTGTGAGTGAGAGAGAGAGAAAAAGAGAAGCTGTGAGTGAGAGACAGAGAAAGAGAAGCTGTGTGTGAGAGAGAGAGATAGAAGCTGTGAGTGAGAGAGAGAGAAAGAGAAGCTGTAAGTGAGACAAAGAGAGAAAGAGAAGTTGTGAGTGAGAGAGAGAGAAAGAGAAGCTGTGAGTGAGAGAGAGAGAGAAAGAGAAGCTGTGCGTGAGTGAGAGATAGAAAGAGAAGCTGTGAGTGAGAGAGAGAGAGAGAAAGAGAAGCTGTGAGTGACAGAGAGAGAGAATGAGAAGCTGTGAGTGACAGAGAGAGAAAGAGAAGCTGTGAGTGACAGAGAGAGAGAGAAAGAGAAGCTGTGAGTGAGAGAGAGACAGAGAAGCTGTGTGTGAGTGAGAGAGAGAAAGAAGCTGTGTGTGAGTGTGAGATTAAGAGAAGCTGTGTGTGTGAGAGAGAGAAAGAGACACTGTGTGTGTGAGACAGAGAGAGAATGAGAAGCTGTGAGAGAGAGAGATGCTGTGAGTGAGAGAAAGAAAGAGAATTTGTGTATATATGCGAGAGAGATATGCTGTGAGTGAGAGAGAGAGAGAAAGAGAAGCTGTGAGTGAGAGAGAGAGAGAGAGAGAAGCTGTGTGTGTGTGAGAGAGAGACAAGCTGTGAGTGAGAGAGAAAGAGAAAGAGAAGCAGTGAGTGACAGAGAGAGAATGAGAAGCTGTGAGTGAGAGAGAGAAAGAGAAGCTGTGAGTGAGAGAGAGAAAGAGAATCTGTGTGAGAGAGAGAAAGAGAAGCTGTGTGTGAGAGAGAGAAGCTGTGAGTGAGAGTGAGAGAGCGAAAGAGAAGCTGTGAGTGAAAGAGAGAGAGAAAGAGAAGTTGTAATTGAGAGAGAGAGTTGCTGTGAGTGAGAGAGAGAAAGAGAGAAAGAGAGAAAGAGAAGCTGTGAGTGAGAGAGAGAGAGAAAGAGAAGCTGTCAGTGAGAGAGAGAGAGAAAAAGCTGTGTGAGAGAGAAAAAGAGATGCTTTGAGTGAGAGAGAGAGAAACAGAAGCTGTGAGAGAAAGAGAAAGAGTCTGTGTGAGAAAGAGAGAAAGAGAAGCTGTAAGTGAGAGAGAGAGAGAAGCTGAGAGTGAGAGAGAGAGAAGCTGTGAGTGAGAGAGAGAGAGAAATAGAAGCTGTGAGTGAGAGAGAAAGAGAAGCTGTAAGTGAGTGAGAGAGAGAGAAGCTGTGAGTGAGAGAGAGAGAGAGAGAAAGAGAAGCTGTGAGTGTGAGAGAGAAAGAGAAGCTGTGAGTGAGAGAGAGAAAGAGAAGTGAAGAAAGAGAGAGTAAAAGAGAAGCTGTGTGTGAGCGAGAGAGAGAGATGCTGTGAGTGAGAGAGAGAAGCTGTGAGTGAGAGAGAGAAGCTGTGAGTGAGAGAGAGAAAAAGAGAAGCTGTGAGTGAGAGAGAGAGAAAGAAAGAAAAGCTGTGAGTGAGAGAGAGAAAGAGAATCTTTGAAAGAGAGAGTGAAAGAGAAGCTGTGAGTGAGAGAGAGAGAAGCTGTGAGTCAGTGAGTGAGAGAAAGAGATACTGTGAGTGAGAGAGAAACAAAAGCTGTGAATGAGAGAGAGAGAAAGAGAATGTGAGTGAGAGAGAGAGAGAAAGAGAAGCTGTGAGTGAGAGAGAAAGAGAAGCTTTGAGTGAGTAAGAGAGAGAGAAGCTGTAAGTGAGAGAAAGAGAGAGAGAAAGAGAAGATGAGAGTGAGACAAAGAGAAAGAAAGAGAAGCTGTGAGTTAGACAAAGAGAGAGAAAGAGAAGCTGTGAGTGAGTGAGAGAGAAAAAGAGAAGCTGTGAGTGAGAGACAGAGAAAGAGAAGCTGTGTGTGTGAGAGAGAGATAGAAGCTGTGAGTGAGAGAGAGAGAAAGAGAAGCTGTAAGTGAGACAAAGAGAGAAAGAGAAGTTGTGAGTGAGAGAGAGAGAGAAAGAGAAGCTGTGAGTGAGAGAGAGAGAGAAAGAGAAGCTGTGCGTGAGTGAGAGATAGAAAGAGAAGCTGTGAGTGAGAGAGAGAGAGAGAAAGAGAAGCTGTGAGTGACAGAGAGAGAGAATGAGAAGCTGTGAGTGACAGAGAGAGAAAGAGAAGCTGTGAGTGACAGAGAGAGAGAATGAGAAGCTGTGAGTGACAGAGAGAGAAAGAGAAGCTGTGTGTGAGTGAGAGAGAGAGAGAAGCTGTGTGTGAGTGTGAGATTAAGAGAAGCTGTGTGTGTGAGAGAGAGAAAGAGACACTGTGTGTGTGAGACAGAGAGAGAATGAGAAGCTGTGAGAGAGAGAGATGCTGTGAGTGAGAGAAAGAAAGAGAATTTGTGTATGTATGCGAGAGAGATATGCTGTGAGTGAGAGAGAGAGAGAAAGAGAAGCTGTGAGTGAGAGAGAGAGAGAGAGAGAAGCTGTGTGTGTGTGAGAGAGAGACAAGCTGTGAGTGAGAGAGAAAGAGAAAGAGAAGCAGTGAGTGACAGAGAGAGAGAATGAGAAGCTGTGAGTGAGAGAGAGAAAGAGAAGCTGTGAGTGAGAGAGAGAAAGAGAATCTGTGAGAGAGAGAGAAAGAGAAGCTGTGTGTGAGAGAGAGAAGCTGTGAGTGAGAGTGAGAGAGCGAAAGAGAAGCTGTGAGTGAAAGAGAGAGAGAAAGAGAAGTTGTAATTGAGAGAGAGAGTTGCTGTGAGTGAGAGAGAGAAAGAGAGAAAGAGAGAAAGAGAAGCTGTGAGTGAGAGAGAGAGAGAAAGAGAAGCTGTCAGTGAGAGAGAGAGAGAAAAAGCTGTGTGAGAGAGAAAAAGAGATGCTTTGAGTGAGAGAGAGAGAAACAGAAGCTGTGAGAGAAAGAGAAAGAGTCTGTGTGAGAAAGAGAGAAAGAGAAGCTGTAAGTGAGAGAGAGAGAGAAGCTGTGAGTGAGAGAGAGAGAAGCTGTGAGTGAGAGAGAGAGAGAAATAGAAGCTGTGAGTGAGAGAGAAAGAGAAGCTGTAAGTGAGTGAGAGAGAGAGAAGCTGTGAGTGAGAGAGAGAGAGAGAGAGAGAAAGAGAAGCTGTGAGTGTGAGAGAGAAAGAGAAGCTGTGAGTGAGAGAGAGAAAGAGAAGTGAAGAAAGAGAGAGTAAAAGAGAAGCTGTGTGTGAGCGAGAGAGAGAGATGCTGTGAGTGAGAGAGAGAAGCTGTGAGTGAGAGAGAGAAGCTGTGAGTGAGAGAGAGAAAAAGAGAAGCTGTGAGTGAGAGAGAGAGAAAGAAAGAAAAGCTGTGAGTGAGAGAGAGAAAGAGAATCTTTGAAAGAGAGAGTGAAAGAGAAGCTGTGAGTGAGAGAGAGAGAAGCTGTGAGTGAGTGAGTGAGAGAAAGAGATACTGTGAGTGAGAGAGAAACAAAAGCTGTGAATGAGAGAGAGAGAAAGAGAATGTGAGTGAGAGAGAGAGAGAAAGAGAAGCTGTGAGTGAGAGAGAAAGAGAAGCTTTGAGTGAGTAAGAGAGAGAGAAGCTGTAAGTTAGAGAAAGAGAGAGAGAAAGAGAAGCTGAGAGTGAGACAAAGAGAAAGAAAGAGAAGCTGTGAGTGAGACAAAGAGAGAGAAAGAGAAGCTGTGAGTGAGAGAGAGAAAAAGAGAAGCTGTGAGTGAGAGAGAGAGAAAGAGAAGCTGTGTGTGAGAGAGAGAGATAGAAGCTGTGAGTGAGAGAGAGAGAAAGAGAAGCTGTGAGTGAGACAAAGAGAGAAAGAGAAGTTGTGAGTGAGAGAGAGAGAGAAAGAGAAGCTGTGAGTGAGAGAGAGAGAGAGAAGCTCTGCGTGAGTGAGAGATAGAAAGAGAAGCTGTGAGTGAGAGATAGAGAGAAACAGAAGCTATGAGTGGGAGAGAGAGAGAAAAAGAGAAGCTGTGAGTGAGAGAGAGAGAAAGAGGCTGTGAGTGAGAGAGAGAGGAAGAGAAGCTGTGAGTGAGAGAGAGAGAAAGAGAAGCTATGAGTGTGTGTGTGAGAGAGAGAAAAGAGAAGCTGTGAGTGAGAGAGAGAGAAAAAGAGAAGCTGTGAGTGAGTGAGAGAGAGAAATAGAAGCTGTGAGTGAGAAAGAGAGAGAGAAGCTGTGTGTGAGAGAGAGAAAGAGAAGCTGTGACTGAGAGAGAGAAAAAGAATCTGAGAAAGAGAGAGTGAAAGAGAAGCTGTGAGAGAGAGAGAGAGAGAACATGTGAGTGAGAGATAGAAGCAGTGAGTGAGAGAGAGAGATGTTGTGAGTTAGAGAAAAACAGAAGCTGTGAATGAGAGAGAGAGAGAAAGAGAAGGTGTGAGTGAGAGAGAGAGAGAAAGAGAAGCTGTGAGTGGGAGAGAGAGAGAGAGAAAAAGAAGCTGTGAGTGAGAGAGAGAGAAAGAGAAGCTGTGAGTGAGAGAGAGATAGAAAGAGAAGCTGTGAGTGAGAGATAGAGAAAAAGAGAAGCTGTGAGTGGGAGAGAGAGAGAGAAAGAGAAGCTGTGAGTGAGAGAGAGAGAAAGAGAAGCTGTGAGTGAGAGAGAGAGGAAGAGAAGCTGTGAGTGAGAGAGAGAGAAAGAGAAGCTTTGAGTGTGTGTGTGAGAGAGAGAAGCTGTGATTGAGAGAGAGAGAGAGAAGAGAAGCTGTGAGTGAGAGAGAGAGAAAAAGAGAAGCTGTGAGTGAGAGAGAGAGAGAAAGGGAAGCTGTGAGTGTGAGAGAGAGAAAGAGAAACTGTGAGTGAGAGAGAGAGAAAGAGAAACTGTGAGTGAGAGAGAGAGAGAGAAAGAGAAGCTGTGAGTGAGAGAGAGAGAGAAAGAGAAGCTGTGAGTGAGAGAGAGAGAAAGAGAAGCTGTGAGTGGGAGAGAGAGAGAAAGAGAAGCTGTGAGTGAGTGAGAGAGAGAAAGAGAAGCTGTGAGTGAGAGAGAGAGAAAGAGAAGCTGTGAGTGGGAGAGAGAGAGAGAAAGAGAAGCTGTGTGAGAGAGAGAAACTGTGAGTGAGAGAGAGAGAGAAAGAGAAGCTGTGAGTGAGAGAGAAAGAGAAGCTGTGAGTGAGAGAGAAAGAGAAGCTGTGAGTGAGAGAGAGAGAGGAAGAGAAGCTGTGAGTGTGTGAGAGAGAGAAAGAGAAGCTTTGAGTGTGTGTGTGAGAGAGAAAAGCTGTGATTGAGAGAGATAGAGAGAAGTTAAGCTGTGAGTGAGAGAGAGAGAGAGAGAAACTGTGAGTGAGTGAGAGAGAGAAAGGGAAGCTGTGTGTGTGTGAGAGAGAGAGAAGCTGTGAGTGAGAGAGAGAGGGAAAGAGAAGCTGTGAGTGAGAGAGAGAGTGAGAAAGAGAAGCTGTGAGTGAGTGAGAGAGAAAGAGAATCTGAGCAATAGAGAGTGAAAGAGAAGCTGTGAGTGTGAGAGAGAGAGAGAGAGAAGCTGTGAGTGAGAGAGAAGATGTGAGTGAGAGAGAGAGAGAGAGAGAAAGAGATGCTGTGAGTGAGAGAGAAACAGAAGCTGTGAATGAGAGACAGAGAGAAAGAGAATGTGAGTGAGAGAGAGAGAGAAAGAGAAGCTGTGAGTGAGAGAGAAAGAGAAGCTGTGAGTGAGAGAGAGAGAGAAGCTGTAAGTGAGAGAAAGAGAGAGAGAAAGAGAAGCTGAGAGTGAGACAAAGAGTGAGAAAGAGAAGCTGTGAGTGAGAGATAGAGAGAAAGAGAAGCTGTGAGTGAGAGAGAGAGAGAGAAAGAGAAGCTGTGAGTGAGAGAGAGAGAAAGAGAAGCTGTGAGTGAGAGAGAGAGGAAGAGAAGCTGTGAGTGAGAGAGAGAGAAAGAGAAGCTTTGAGTGTGTGTGTGAGAGAGAGAAGCTGTGATTGAGAGAGAGAGAGAGAGAAGAGAAGCTGTGAGTGAGAGAGAGAGAAAAAGAGAAGCTGTGAGTGAGAGAGAGAGAGAAAGGGAAGCTGTGAGTGAGAGAGAGAAAAAGAGAAACTGTGAGTGAGAGAGAGAGAAAGAGAAACTGTGAGTGAGAGAGAGAGAGAGAAAGAGAAGCTGTGAGTGAGAGACAGAGAGAAAGAGAAGCTGTGAGTGAGAGAGAGAGAAAGAGAAGCTGTGAGTGGGAGAGAGAGAGAAAGAGAAGCTGTGAGTGAGTGAGAGAGAGAAAGAGAAGCTGTGAGTGAGAGAGAGAGAGAGAAAGAGAAGCTGTGAGTGGGAGAGAGAGAGAAAGAGAAGCTGTGTGAGAGAGAGAAACTGTGAGTGAGAGAGAGAAAGAAAGAGAAGCTGTGAGTGAGAGAGAAAGAGAAGCTGTGAGTGAGAGAGAAAGAGAAGCTGTGAGTGAGAGAGAGAGAGGAAGAGAAGCTGTGAGTGTGTGAGAGAGAGAAAGAGATGCTTTGAGTGTGTGTGTGAGAGAGAAAAGCTGTGATTGAGAGAGATAGAGAGAAGTTAAGCTGTGAGTGAGAGAGAGAGAGAGAAACTGTGAGTGAGTGAGAGAGAGAAAGGGAAGCTGTGTGTGTGTGTGTGAGAGAGAAGATGTGAGTGAGAGAGAGAGGGAAAGAGAAGCTGTGAGTGAGAGAGAGAGTGAGAAAGAGAAGCTGTGAGTGAGTGAGAGAGAAAGAGAATCTAAGCAATAGAGAGTGAAAGAGAATGTGAGTGAGAGAGAGAGAGAAAGAGAAGCTGTGAGTGAGAGAGAAAGAGAAGCTGTGAGTGAGAGAGAGAGACAAGCTGTAAGTGAGAGAAAGAGAGAGAGAAAGAGAAGCTGAGAGTGAGACAAAGAGTGAGAAAGAGAAGCTGTGAGTGAGAGATAGAGAGAAAGAGATGCTGTGAGTGGGAGAGAGAGAGAGAAAGAGAAGCTGTGAGTGAGAGAGAGAGAAAGAGAAGCTGTGAGTGAGAGAGAGAGGAAGAGAAGCTGTGAGTGAGAGAGAGAGAAGCTGTGAGTGAGAGAGAGAGAAAGAGAAACTGTGAGTGAGAGAGAGAGAGAAAGGGAAGCTGTGAGTGAGAGAGAGAGAAAAAGAATCTGAGAAAGAGAGAGTGAAAGAGAAGCTGTGAGTGAGAGAGAGAGAGAGAAGATGTGAGTGAGATAGAGAAGCAGTGAGTGAGAGAGTGAGAGAAAGAGATGTTGTGAGTTAGAGAGAAACAGAAGCTGTGAATGAGAGAGAGAGAGAGAAAGAGAAGGTGTGAGTGAGAGAGAGAGAGAAAGAGAAGCTGTGAGTGGGAGAGAGAGAGAGAGAAAGAGAAGCTGCGAGTGGGAGAGAGAGAGAGAAAGAGAAGCTGTGAGTGAGAGAGAGAGAAAGAGAAGCTGTGAGTGAGAGAGAGAGGAAGAGAAGCTGTGAGTGAGAGAGAGAGAAAGAGAAGCTTTGAGTGTGTGTGTGAGAGAGAGAAGCTGTGATTGAGAGAGAGAGAGAGAGAAGAGAAGCTGTGAGTGAGAGAGAGAGAAAAAGAGAAGCTGTGAGTGAGAGAGAGAGAGAAAGGGAAGCTGTGAGTGAGAGAGAGAAAAAGAGAAACTGTGAGTGAGAGAGAGAGAAAGAGAAACTGTGAGTGAGAGAGAGAGAGAGAAAGAGAAGCTGTGAGTGAGAGACAGAGAGAAAGAGAAGCTGTGAGTGAGAGAGAGAGAAAGAGAAGGTGTGAGTGAGAGAGAGAGGAAGAGAAGCTGTGAGAGAGAGAGAGAGAAAGAGAAGCTTTGTGTGTGTGTGAGAGAGAGAAGCTGTGATTGAGAGAGAGAGAGAAGAGAAGCTGTGAGTGAGAGAGAGAGAAAAAGAGAAGCTGTGTGAGTGAGAGAGAGAAAGGGAAGCTGTGAGTGAGAGAGAGAGAAGCTGTGAGTGAGAGAGAGAAAGAGAAACTGCGAGTGAGAGAGAGAAGCTGTGAGAGAGAGAGAAAGAGATGCTGTGAGTTAGAGAGAAAGAGAAAGAGAAGCTGTGAGTGACACAGAGAGAGAAGCTGTGAGTGAGAGTGAGAGAAAGAGAAGCTGTGAGTGACAGAGAGAGAGAAAGAGAAGCTGTGAGTGAGTGAGAGAGAGAAAGAGAAGCTGTGAGTGAGTGAGAGAGAGATTGAAGCTGTGAGTGGGAGAGAGAGAGAAAGAGAAGCTGTGTGAGAGAGAGAGAAACTGTGAGTGAGAGAGAGAAAGAGAAGCTGTGAGTGAGAGAGAGAGGAAGAGAAGCTGTGAGTGAGAGAGAGAGGAAGAGAAGCTTTGAGTGTGTGTGTGAGAGAGAGAAGCTGTGATTGTGAGAGAGAAAGAAGAGAAGCTGTGAGTGAGAGAGAGAGAAAAAGAGAAGCTGTGAGTGAGTGAGAGAGAGAAAGAGAAGCTGTGAGTGAGAGAGAGAGAAAAAGAATCTGAGAAAGAGAGAGTGAAAGAGAAGATGTGAGTGAGAGAGAGAGAGAGAGAAGCTGTGAGTGAGAGAGAGAAGCTGTGAGAGAGAGAGAAACAGATGCTGTGAGTTAGAGAGAAACAGAAGCTGTGAATGAGAGAGAGAGAGAAAGAGAAGTGAAGAAAGAGAGAGTAAAAGAGAAGCTGTGTGTGAGCGAGAGAGAGAGATGCTGTGAGTGAGAGAGAGAAGCTGTGAGTGAGAGAGAGAAAAAAAGAAGCTGTGAGTGAGAGAGAGAAAGAGAAGCTGTGTGAGAGAGAGAGAAGCTGTGAGTGAGAGTGAGAGAGTGAACGAGAAGCTGTGAGTGAAAGAGAGAGAGAAAAAGAAGTTGTAATTGAGAGAGAGAGAGTTGCTGTGAGTGAGTGAGAGAGAGAAACAGCTGTGAGTGAGAGAGAGAAAGAGAGAAAGAGAGAAAGAGAAGCTGTGAGTGAGAGAGAGAGAGAAAGAGAAGCTGTGAGTGAGAGAGAGAGAGAAAGAGAAGCAGTGAGTGACAGAGAGAGAGAATGAGAAGCTGTGAGTGAGAGAGAGAAAGAGAAGCTGTGAGTGAGAGAGAGAAAGAGAATCTGTGAGAGAGAGAGAAAGAGAAGCTGTGTGTGAGAGAGAGAAGCTGTGAGTGAGAGTGAGAAGGCGAAAGAGAAGCTGTGAGTGAAAGAGAGAGAGAAAGAGAAGCTGTAAGTGAGTGAGAGAGAGAGAGTTGCTGTGAGTGAGTGAGAGAGAGAAACAGCTGTGAGTGAGAGAGAGAAAGAGAGAAAGAGAGAAAGAGAAGCTGTGAGTGTGTGAGAGAGAGAAAGAGAAGCTGTCAGTGAGAGAGAGAAAAAGCTGTGTGAGAGAGAAAAAGAGATGCTTTGAGTGAGAGAGAGAGAAACAGAAGCTGTGACAGAAAGAGAAAGAGTCTGTGTGAGAAAGAGAGAAAGAGAAGCTGTAAGTGAGAGAGAGAGAGAAGCTGTGAGTGAGAGAGAGAGAAGCTGTGAGTGAGAGAGAGAGAGAAATAGAAGCTGTGAGTGAGAGAGAAAGAGAAGCTGTAAGTGAGTGAGAGAGAGAGAAGCTGTGAGTGAGAGAGAGAGAGAGAGAGAAAGAGAAGCTGTGAGTGAGAGAGAGAAAGAGAAGCTGTGAGTGAGAGAGAGAAAGAGAAGTGAAGAAAGAGAGAGTAAAAGAGAAGCTGTGTGTGAGCGAGAGAGAGAGATGCTGTGAGTGAGAGAGAGAACCTGTGAGTGAGAGAGAGAAGCTGTGAGTGAGAGAGAGAAAAAGAGAAGCTGTGAGTGAGAGAGAGAGAGAGAAAGAAAAGCTGTGAGTGAGAGAGAAAAAGAGAATCTTTGAAAGAGAGAGTGAAAGAGAAGCTGTGAGTGAGAGAGAGAGAAGCTGTGAGTGAGTGAGAGAGAAAATGAGATACTGTGAGTGTGAGAGAAACAAAAGCTGTGAATGAGAGAGAGAGAAAGAGAATGTGAGTGAGAGAGAGAGAAAGAGAAGCTGTGAGTGAGAGAGAAAGAGAAGCTTTGAGTGAGTAAGAGAGAGAGAAGCTGTAAGTGAGAGAAAGAGAGAGAGAAAGAGAAGCTGAGAGTGAGACAAAGAGAAAGAAAGAGAAGCTGTGAGTGAGACAAAGAGAGAGAAAGAGAAGCTGTGAGTGAGAGAGAGAAAAAGAGAAGCTGTGAGTGAGAGAGAGAGAAAGAGAAGCTGTGTGTGAGAGAGATTGATAGAAGCTGTGAGTGAGAGAGAGAGAAAGAGAAGCTGTGAGTGAGACAAAGAGAGAAAGAGAAGTTGTGAGTGAGAAAGAGAGAGAGAAAGAGAAGCTGTGAGTGAGAGAGAGAGAGAAAGAGAAGCTGTGCGTGAGTGAGAGATAGAAAGAGAAGCTGTGAGTGAGAGATAGAGAGAAACAGAAGCTATGAGTGGGAGAGAGAGAGAAAAAGAGAAGCTGTGAGTGAGAGAGAGAGAAAGAGGCTGTGAGTGAGAGAGAGAGGAAGAGAAGCTGTGAGTGAGAGAGAGAGAAAGAGAAGCTTTGAGTGTGTGTGTGAGAGAGAGAAGCTGTGACTGAGAGAGAGAGAAGAGAAGCTGTGAGTGAGAGAGAGAGAAAAAGAGAAGCTGTGAGTGAGTGAGAGAGAGAAATAGAAGCTGTGAGTGAGAAAGAGAGAGAGAAGCTGTGTGTGTGAGAGAGAAAGAGAAGCTGTGAGTGAGAGAGAGAGAGAGAACATGTGAGTGAGAGATAGAAGCAGTGAGTGAGAGAGAGAGATGTTGTGAGTTAGAGAAAAACAGAAGCTGTGAATGAGAGAGAGAGAGAAAGAGAAGCTGTGAGTGAGAGAGAGATAGAAAGAGAAGCTGTGAGTGAGAGATAGAGAAAAAGAGAAGCTGTGAGTGGGAGAGAGAGAGAGAAAGAGAATCTGTGAGTGAGAGAGAGAGAAGCTGTGAGTGAGAGAGAGAGAGAAAGAGATGCTGTGAGTGAGAGAGAAACAGAAGCTGTGAATGAGAGAGAGAGAGAAAGAGAATGTGAGTGAGAGAGAGAGAAAGAGAAGCTGTGATTGAGAGAGATAGAGAAGCTGTGAGTGAGAGAGAGAGAGAAGCTGTAAGTGAGAGAAAGAGAGAGAGAAAGAGGAGCTGAGAGTGAGACAAAGAGTGAGAAAGAGAAGCTGTGAGTGAGAGATAGAGAGAAAGAGAAGCTGTGAGTGGGAGAGAGAGAGAGAAAGAGAAGCTGTGAGTGAGAGAGAGAGAAAGAGAAGCTGTGAGTGAGAGAGAGAGGAAGAGAAGCTGTGAGTGAGAGAGAGAGAAAGAGAAGCTTTTAGTGTGTGTGTGTGAGAGAGAGAAGCTGTGATTGAGAGAGAGAGCGAAAGAGAAGGTGTGAGTGAGAGAGAGAGAGAAAGAGAAGCTGTGAGTGGGAGAGAGAGAGAGAAAGAGAAGCTGTGAGTGAGAGAGAGAGAAAGAGAATCTGTGAGTGAGAGCGAGATAGAAAGAGAAGCTGTGAGTGAGAGATAGAGAGAAAGAGAAGCTGCGAGTGGGAGAGAGAGAGAGAAAGAGAAGCTGTGAGTGAGAGAGAAAGAGAAGCTGTGAGTGAGAGAGAGAGGAAGAGAAGCTGTGAGAGAGAGAGAGAGAAAGAGAAGCTTTGTGTGTGTGTGAGAGAGAGAAGCTGTGATTGAGAGAGAGAGAGAGAAGAGAAGCTGTGAGTGAGAGAGAGAGAAAAAGAGAAGCTGTGAGTGAGAGATAGAGAGAAAGAGAAGCTGTGAGTGGGAGAGAGAGGGAGAAAGGGAAGCTGTGAGTGAGAGAGAGAGAAGCTGTGAGTGAGAGAGAGAAAGAGAAACTGCGAGTGAGAGAGAGAAGCTGTGAGAGAGAGAGAGAAAGAGATGCTGTGAGTTAGAGAGAAAGAGAAAGAGAAGCTGTGAGTGATACACAGAGAGAAGCTGTGAGTGAGAGTGAGAGAAAGAGAAGCTGTGAGTGACAGAGAGAGAGAAAGAGAAGCTGTGAGTGAGTGAGAGAGAGAAAGAGAAGCTGTGAGTGAGAGAGAGAGAGAGAGAAGCTGTGAGTGGGAGAGAGAGAGAAAGAGAAGCTGTGTGAGAGAGAGAGAAACTGTGAGTGAGAGAGAGAAAGAGAAGCTGTGAGTGAGAGAGAGAGGAAGAGAAGCTGTGAGTGAGAGAGAGAGGAAGAGAAGCTTTGAGTGTGTGTGAGAGAGAGAAAAGCTGTGATTGAGAGAGAGAGAGAAGAGAAGCTGTGAGTGAGAGAGAGAGAAAAAGAGAAGCTGTGAGTGAGTGAGAGAGAGAGAGAGAAGCTGTGAGTGAGAGAGAGAAGCTGTGAGAGAGAGAGAAACAGATGCTGTGAGTTAGAGAGAAACAGAAGCTGTGAATGAGAGAGAGAGAGAAAGAGAAGTGAAGAAAGAGAGAGTAAAAGAGAAGCTGTGTGTGAGCGAGAGAGAGAGATGCTGTGAGTGAGAGAGAGAAGCTGTGAGTGAGAGAGAGAAAAAGAGAAGCTGTGAGTGAGAGAGAGAGAGAAAGAAAAGCTGTGAGTGAGAGAGAGAGAAAGAGAATCTTTGAAAGAAAGAGTGAAAGAGAAGCTGTGAGTGAGAGAGAGAGAAGCTGTGAGTGAGTGAGAGAGAGAAAGAGATGCTGTGAGTGAGAGAGAAACAGAAGCTGTGAATGAGAGAGAGAGAAAGAGAATGTGAGTGAGAGAGAGAGAGAAAGAGAAGCTGTGTGAGAGAGAAAGAGAAGCTTTGAGTGAGTAAGAGAGAGAGAAGCTGTAAGTGAGAGAAAGAGAGAGAGAAAGAGAAGATGAGAGTGAGACAAAGAGAAAGAAAGAGAAGCTGTGAGTTAGACAAAGAGAGAGAAAGAGAAGCTGTGAGTGAGAGAGAGAGAAAAAGAGAAGCTGTGAGTGAGAGACAGAGAAAGAGAAGATGTGAGTGAGAGAGAGAGAAAAAGAGAAGCTGTGAGTGAGAGACAGAGAAAGAGAAGCTGTGTGTGAGAGAGAGAGATAGAAGCTGTGAGTGAGAGAGAGAGAAAGAGAAGCTGTAAGTGAGACAAAGAGAGAAAGAGAAGTTGTGAGTGAGAGAGAGAGAAAGAGAAGCTGTGAGTGAGAGAGAGAGAGAAAGAGAAGCTGTGCGTGAGTGAGAGATAGAAAGAGAAGCTGTGAGTGAGAGAGAGAGAGAGAAAGAGAAGCTGTGAGTGACAGAGAGAGAGAATGAGAAGCTGTGAGTGACAGAGAGAGAAAGAGAAGCTGTGAGTGACAGAGAGAGAGAGAAAGAGAAGCTGTGAGTGAGAGAGAGACAGAGAAGCTGTGTGTGAGTGAGAGAGAGAGAGAAGCTGTGTGTGAGTGTGAGATTAAGAGAAGCTGTGTGTGTGTGAGAGAGAAAGAGACACTGTGTGTGTGAGACAGAGAGAGAATGAGAAGCTGTGAGAGAGAGAGATGCTGTGAGTGAGAGAAAGAAAGAGAATTTGTGTATGTATGCGAGAGAGATATGCTGTGAGTGAGAGAGAGAGAGAAAGAGAAGCTGTGAGTGAGAGAGAGAGAGAGAGAGAAGCTGTGTGTGTGAGAGAGAGAGACAAGCTGTGAGTGAGAGAGAAAGAGAAAGAGAAGCAGTGAGTGACAGAGAGAGAGAATGAGAAGCTGTGAGTGAGAGAGAGAAAGAGAAGCTGTGAGTAAGAGAGAGAAAGAGAATCTGTGAGAGAGAGAGAAAGAGAAGCTGTGTGAGAGAGAGAGAAGCTGTGAGTGAGAGTGAGAGAGCGAAAGAGAAGCTGTGAGTGAAAGAGAGAGAGAAAGAGAAGTTGTAATTGAGAGAGAGAGTTGCTGTGAGTGAGAGAGAGAAAGAGAGAAAGAGAGAAAGAGAAGCTGTGAGTGAGAGAGAGAGAGAAAGAGAAGCTGTCAGTGAGAGAGAGAGAGAAAAAGCTGTGTGAGAGAGAAAAAGAAATGCTTTGAGTGAGAGAGAGAGAAACAGAAGCTGTGAGAGAAAGAGAAAGAGTCTGTGTGAGAAAGAGAGAAAGAGAAGCTGTAAGTGAGAGAGAGAGAAGCTGTGAGTGAGAGAGAGAGAAGCTGTGAGTGAGAGAGAGAGAGAAATAGAAGCTGTGAGTGAGAGAGAAAGAGAAGCTGTAAGTGAGTGAGAGAGAGAGAAGCTGTGAGTGAGAGAGAGAGAGAGAGAGAAAGAGAAGCTGTGAGTGTGAGAGAGAAAGAGAAGCTGTGAGTGAGAGAGAGAAAGAGAAGTGAAGAAAGAGAGAGTAAAAGAGAAGCTGTGTGTGAGCGAGAGAGAGAGATGCTGTGAGTGAGAGAGAGAAGCTGTGAGTGAGAGAGAGAAGCTGTGAGTGAGAGAGAGAAAAAGAGAAGCTGTGAGTGAGAGAGAGAGAAAGAAAGAAAAGCTGTGAGTGAGAGAGAGAAAGAGAATCTTTGAAAGAGAGAGTGAAAGAGAAGCTGTGAGTGAGAGAGAGAGAAGCTGTGAGTGAGTGAGTGAGAGAAAGAGATACTGTGAGTGAGAGAGAAACAAAAGCTGTGAATGAGAGAGAGAGAAAGAGAATGTGAGTGAGAGAGAGAGAGAAAGAGAAGCTGTGAGTGAGAGAGAAAGAGAAGCTTTGAGTGAGTAAGAGAGAGAGAAGCTGTAAGTTAGAGAAAGAGAGAGAGAAAGAGAAGCTGAGAGTGAGACAAAGAGAAAGAAAGAGAAGCTGTGAGTGAGACAAAGAGAGAGAAAGAGAAGCTGTGAGTGAGAGAGAGAAAAAGAGAAGCTGTGAGTGAGAGAGAGAGAAAGAGAAGCTGTGTGTGTGAGAGAGAGATAGAAGCTGTGAGTGAGAGAGAAAGAAAGAGAAGCTGTGAGTGAGACAAAGAGAGAAAGAGAAGTTGTGAGTGAGAGAGAGAGAGAAAGAGAAGCTGTGAGTGAGAGAGAGAGAAAAAGAGAAGCTGTGAGTGAGTGAGAGAGAGAGAGAGAAGCTGTGAGTGAGAGAGAGAAGCTGTGATAGAGAGAGAAACAGATGCTGTGAGTTAGAGAGAAACAGAAGCTGTGAATGAGAGAGAGAGAGAAAGAGAAGTGAAGAAAGAGAGAGTAAAAGAGAAGCTGTGTGTGAGCGAGAGAGAGAGATGCTGTGAGTGAGAGAGAGAAGCTGTGAGTGAGAGAGAGAAAAAGAGAAGCTGTGAGTGAGAGAGAGAGAGAAAGAAAAGCTGTGAGTGAGAGAGAGAGAAAGAGAATCTTTGAAAGAAAGAGTGAAAGAGAAGCTGTGAGTGAGAGAGAGAGAAGCTGTGAGTGAGTGAGAGAGAGAAAGAGATGCTGTGAGTGAGAGAGAAACAGAAGCTGTGAATGAGAGAGAGAGAAAGAGAATGTGAGTGAGAGAGAGAGAGAAAGAGAAGCTGTGTGAGAGAGAAAGAGAAGCTTTGAGTGAGTAAGAGAGAGAGAAGCTGTAAGTGAGAGAAAGAGAGAGAGAAAGAGAAGATGAGAGTGAGACAAAGAGAAAGAAAGAGAAGCTGTGAGTTAGACAAAGAGAGAGAAAGAGAAGCTGTGAGTGAGAGAGAGAGAAAAAGAGAAGCTGTGAGTGAGAGACAGAGAAAGAGAAGCTGTGAGTGAGAGAGAGAGAAAAAGAGAAGCTGTGAGTGAGAGACAGAGAAAGAGAAGCTGTGTGTGAGAGAGAGAGATAGAAGCTGTGAGTGAGAGAGAGAGAAAGAGAAGCTGTAAGTGAGACAAAGAGAGAAAGAGAAGTTGTGAGTGAGAGAGAGAGAAAGAGAAGCTGTGAGTGAGAGAGAGAGAGAAAGAGAAGCTGTGCGTGAGTGACAGATAGAAAGAGAAGCTGTGAGTGAGAGAGAGAGAGAGAAAGAGAAGCTGTGAGTGACAGAGAGAGAGAATGAGAAGCTGTGAGTGACAGAGAGAGAAAGAGAAGCTGTGAGTGACAGAGAGAGAGAGAAAGAGAAGCTGTGAGTGAGAGAGAGACAGAGAAGCTGTGTGTGAGTGAGAGAGAGAGAGAAGCTGTGTGTGAGTGTGAGATTAAGAGAAGCTGTGTGTGTGTGAGAGAGAAAGAGACACTGTGTGTGTGAGACAGAGAGAGAATGAGAAGCTGTGAGAGAGAGAGATGCTGTGAGTGAGAGAAAGAAAGAGAATTTGTGTATGTATGCGAGAGAGATATGCTGTGAGTGAGAGAGAGAGAGAAAGAGAAGCTGTGAGTGAGAGAGAGAGAAGCTGTGTGTGTGTGAGAGAGAGACAAGCTGTGAGTGAGAGAGAAAGAGAAAGAGAAGCAGTGAGTGACAGAGAGAGAGAATGAGAAGCTGTGAGTGAGAGAGAGAAAGAGAAGCTGTGAGTAAGAGAGAGAAAGAGAATCTGTGAGAGAGAGAGAAAGAGAAGCTGTGTGAGAGAGAGAGAAGCTGTGAGTGAGAGTGAGAGAGCGAAAGAGAAGCTGTGAGTGAAAGAGAGAGAGAAAGAGAAGTTGTAATTGAGAGAGAGAGTTGCTGTGAGTGAGAGAGAGAAAGAGAGAAAGAGAAGCTGTGAGTGAGAGAGAGAGAGAAAGAGAAGCTGTCAGTGAGAGAGAGAGAGAAAAAGCTGTGTGAGAGAGAAAAAGAGATGCTTTGAGTGAGAGAGAGAGAAACAGAAGCTGTGAGAGAAAGAGAAAGAGTCTGTGTGAGAAAGAGAGAAAGAGAAGCTGTAAGTGAGAGAGAGAGAAGCTGTGAGTGAGAGTGAGAGAAGCTGTGAGTGAGAGAGAGAGAGAAATAGAAGCTGTGAGTGAGAGAGAGAGAGAGAAAGAGAAGCTGTGAGTGTGAGAGAGAAAGAGAAGCTGTGAGTGAGAGAGAGAAAGAGAAGTGAAGAAAGAGAGAGTAAAAGAGAAGCTGTGTGTGAGCGAGAGAGAGAGATGCTGTGAGTGAGAGAGAGAAGCTGTGAGTGAGAGAGAGAAGCTGTGAGTGAGAGAGAGAAAAAGAGAAGCTGTGAGTGAGAGAGAGAGAAAGAAAGAAAAGCTGTGAGTGAGAGAGAGAAAGAGAATCTTTGAAAGAGAGAGTGAAAGAGAAGCTGTGAGTGAGAGAGAGAGAAGCTGTGAGTGAGTGAGTGAGAGAAAGAGATACTGTGAGTGAGAGAGAAACAAAAGCTGTGAATGAGAGAGAGAGAAAGAGAATGTGAGTGAGAGAGAGAGAGAAAGAGAAGCTGTGAGTGAGAGAGAAAGAGAAGCTTTGAGTGAGTAAGAGAGAGAGAAGCTGTAAGTTAGAGAAAGAGAGAGAGAAAGAGAAGCTGAGAGTGAGACAAAGAGAAAGAAAGAGAAGCTGTGAGTGAGACAAAGAGAGAGAAAGAGAAGCTGTGAGTGAGAGAGAGAAAAAGAGAAGCTGTGAGTGAGAGAGAGAGAAAGAGAAGCTGTGTGTGTGAGAGAGAGATAGAAGCTGTGAGTGAGAGAGAAAGAAAGAGAAGCTGTGAGTGAGACAAAGAGAGAAAGAGAAGTTGTGAGTGAGAGAGAGAGAGAAAGAGAAGCTGTGAGTGAGAGAGAGAGAGAGAGAGAAGCTGTGCGTGAGTGAGAGATAGAAAGAGAAGCTGTGAGTGAGAGATAGAGAGAAACAGAAGCTATGAGTGGGAGAGAGAGAGAAAAAGAGAAGCTGTGAGTGAGAGAGAGAGAAAGAGGCTGTGAGTGAGAGAGAGAGGAAGAGAAGCTGTGAGTGAGAGAGAGAGAAAGAGAAGCTATGAGTGTGTGTGAGAGAGAGAAGCTGTGACTGAGAGAGAGAGAGAAGAGAAGCTGTGAGTGAGAGAGAGAGAAAAAGAGAAGCTGTGAGTGAGTGAGAGAGAGAAATAGAAGCTGTGAGTGAGAAAGAGAGAGAGAAGCTGTGTGTGAGAGAGAGAAAGAGAAGCTGTGACTGAGAGAGAGAAAAAGAATCTGAGAAAGAGAGAGTGAAAGAGAAGCTGTGTGAGAGAGAGAGAGAACATGTGAGTGAGAGATAGAAGCAGTGAGTGAGAGAGAGAGATGTTGTGAGTTAGAGAAAAACAGAAGCTGTGAATGAGAGAGAGAGAGAAAGGGAAGGTGTGAGTGAGAGAGAGAGAGAAAGAGAAGCTGTGAGTGGGAGAGAGAGAGAGAGAAAAAGAAGCTGTGAGTGAAGAGAGAGAGAAAGAGAAGCTGTGAGTGAGAGAGAGATAGAAAGAGAAGCTGTGAGTGAGAGATAGAGAAAAAGAGAAGCTGTGAGTGGGAGAGAGAGAGAGAAAGAGAAGCTGTGAGTGAGAGAGAGAGAAAGAGAAGCTGTGAGTGAGAGAGAGAGGAAGAGAAGCTGTGAGTGAGAGAGAGAGAAAGAGAAGCTTTGAGTGTGTGTGTGAGAGAGAGAAGCTGTGATTGAGAGAGAGAGAGAAGAGAAGCTGTGAGTGAGAGAGAGAGAAAAAGAGAAGCTGTGAGTGAGAGAGAGAGAGAAAGGGAAGCTGTGAGTGAGAGAGAGAGAAAGAGAAACTGTGAGTGAGAGAGAGAGAAAGAGAAACTGTGAGTGAGAGAGAGAGAGAGAAAGAGAAGCTGTGAGTGAGAGAGAGAAAGAAAGAGAAGCTGTGAGTGAGAGAGAGAGAAAGAGAAGCTGTGAGTGGGAGAGAGAGAGAAAGAGAAGCTGTGAGTGAGTGAGAGAGAGAAAGAGAAGCTGTGAGTGAGAGAGAGAGAAAGAGAAGCTGTGAGTGGGAGAGAGAGAGAGAAAGAGAAGCTGTGAGAGAGAGAGAAACTGTGAGTGAGAGAGAGAGAGAAAGAGAAGCTGTGAGTGAGAGAGAAAGAGAAGCTATGAGTGAGAGAGAAAGAGAAGCTGTGAGTGAGAGAGAGAGAGGAAGAGAAGCTGTGAGTGTGAGAGAGAGAGAAAGAGAAGCTTTGAGTGTGTGTGTGAGAGAGAAAAGCTGTGATTGAGAGAGATAGAGAGAAGTTAAGCTGTGAGTGAGAGAGAGAGAGAGAGAAACTGTGAGTGAGTGAGAGAGAGAAAGGGAAGCTGTGTGTGTGTGTGAGAGAGAGAAGCTGTGAGTGAGAGAGAGAGGGAAAGAGAAGCTGTGAGTGAGAGAGAGAGTGAGAAAGAGAAGCTGTGAGTGAGTGAGAGAGAAAGAGAATCTGAGCAATAGAGAGTGAAAGAGAAGCTGTGAGTGTGTGAGAGAGAGAGAGAGAAGCTGTGAGTGAGAGAGAGAGAAGATGTGAGTGAGAGAGAGAGAGAGAGAGAAAGAGATGCTGTGAGTGAGAGAGAAACAGAAGCTGTGAATGAGAGACAGAGAGAAAGAGAATGTGAGTGAGAGAGAGAGAGAAAGAGAAGCTGTGAGTGAGAGAGAAAGAGAAGCTGTGAGTGAGAGAGAGAGAGAAGCTGTAAGTGAGAGAAAGAGAGAGAGAAAGAGAAGCTGAGAGTGAGACAAAGAGTGAGAAAGAGAAGCTGTGAGTGAGAGATGGAGAGAAAGAGAAGCTGTGAGTGGGAGAGAGAGAGAGAAAGAGAAGCTGTGAGTGAGAGAGAGAGAAAGAGAAGCTGTGAGTGAGAGAGAGAGGAAGAGAAGCTGTGAGTGAGAGAGAGAGAAAGAGAAGCTTTGAGTGTGTGTGTGAGAGAGAGAAGCTGTGATTGAGAGAGAGAGAGAGAAGAGAAGCTGTGAGTGAGAGAGAGAGAAAAAGAGAAGCTGTGAGTGAGAGAGAGAGAGAAAGAGAAGCTGTGAGTGAGAGACAGAGAGAAAGAGAAGCTGTGAGTGAGAGAGAGAGAAAGAGAAGCTGTGAGTGGGAGAGAGAGAGAAAGAGAAGCTGTGAGTGAGTGAGAGAGAGAAAGAGAAGCTGTGAGTGAGAGAGAGAGAGAAAGAGAAGCTGTGAGTGGGAGAGAGAGAGAGAAAGAGAAGCTGTGTGAGAGAGAGAAACTGTGAGTGAGAGAGAGAAAGAAAGAGAAGCTGTGAGTGAGAGAGAAAGAGAAGCTGTGAGTGAGAGAGAAAGAGAAGCTGTGAGTGAGAGAGAGAGAGAGAGGAAGAGAAGCTGTGAGTGTGAGAGAGAGAGAAAGAGAAGCTTTGAGTGTGTGTGTGAGAGAGAAAAGCTGTGATTGAGAGAGATAGAGAGAAGTTAAGCTGTGAGTGAGAGAGAGAGAGAGAGAAACTGTGAGTGAGTGAGAGAGAGAAAGGGAAGCTGTGTGTGTGTGTGTGAGAGAAGATGTGAGTGAGAGAGAGAGGGAAAGAGAAGCTGTGAGTGAGAGAGAGAGTGAGAAAGAGAAGCTGTGAGTGAGTGAGAGAGAAAGAGAATCTGAGCAATAGAGAGTGAAAGAGAAGCTGTGAGTGAGAGAGAGAGAGAGAGAGAAGCTGTGAGTGAGAGAGAGAGAAGATGTGAGTGAGTGAGAGAGAGAGAAAGAGATGCTGTGAGTGAGAGAGAAAGAGAAGCTGTGAATGAGAGACAGAGAGAAAGAGAATGTGAGTGAGAGAGAGAGAAAGAGAAGCTGTGAGTGAGAGAGAAAGAGAAGCTGTGAGTGAGAGAGAGAGACAAGCTGTAAGTGAGAGAAAGAGAGAGAGAAAGAGAAGCTGAGAGTGAGACAAAGAGTGAGAAAGAGAAGCTGTGAGTGAGAGATAGAGAGAAAGAGATGCTGTGAGTGGGAGAGAGAGAGAGAAAGAGAAGCTGTGAGTGAGAGAGAGAGAAAGAGAAGCTGTGAGTGAGAGAGAGAGGAAGAGAAGCTGTGTGTGAGAGAGAGAGAAGCTGTGAGTGAGAGAGAGAGAAAGAGAAACTGTGAGTGAGAGAGAGAGAGAAAGGGAAGCTGTGAGTGAGAGAGAGAGAAAAAGAATCTGAGAAAGAGAGAGTGAAAGAGAAGCTGTGAGTGAGAGAGAGAGAGAAGATGTCAGTGAGATAGAGACGCAGTGAGTGAGAGAGTGAGAGAAAGAGATGTTGTGAGTTAGAGAGAAACAGAAGCTGTGAATGAGAGAGAGAGAGAGAAAGAGAAGGTGTGAGTGAGAGAGAGAGAGAAAGAGAAGCTGTGAGTGGGAGAGAGAGAGAGAGAAAGAGAAGCTGTGAGTGAGAGAGAGAGAAAGAGAATCTGTGAGTGAGAGAGAGATAGAAAGAGAAGCTGTGAGTGAGAGATAGAGAGAAAGAGAAGCTGCGAGTGGGAGAGAGAGAGAGAAAGAGAAGCTGTGAGTGAGAGAGAGAGAAAGAGAAGCTGTGAGTGAGAGAGAGAGGAAGAGAAGCTGTGAGAGAGAGAGAGAGAGAGAGAAGCTTTGTGTGTGTGTGAGAGAGAGAAGCTGTGATTGAGAGAGAGAGAGAAGAGAAGCTGTGAGTGAGAGAGAGAAAAAAAGAGAAGCTGTGTGAGTGAGAGAGAGAAAGGGAAGCTGTGAGTGAGAGAGAGAGAAGCTGTGAGTGAGAGAGAGAAAGAGAAACTGCGAGTGAGAGAGAGAAGCTGTGAGAGAGAGAGAAAGAGATGCTGTGAGTTAGAGAGAAAGAGAAAGAGAAGCTGTGAGTGACACAGAGAGAGAAGCTGTGAGTGAGAGTGAGAGAAAGAGAAGCTGTGAGTGACAGAGAGAGAGAAAGAGAAGCTGTGAGTGAGTGAGAGAGAGAAAGAGAAGCTGTGAGTGAGTGAGTGAGAGAGAGAAGCTGTGAGTGGGAGAGAGAGAGAAAGAGAAGCTGTGTGAGAGAGAGAGAAACTGTGAGTGAGAGAGAGAAAGAGAAGCTGTGAGTGAGAGAGAGAGGAAGAGAAGCTGTGAGTGAGAGAGAGAGGAAGAGAAGCTTTGAGTGTGTGTGTGTGAGAGAGAAGCTGTGATTGTGAGAGAGAAAGAAGAGAAGCTGTGAGTGAGAGAGAGAGAAAAAGAGAAGCTGTGAGTGAGTGAGAGAGAGAAAGAGAAGCTGTGAGTGAGAGAGAGAGAAAAAGAATCTGAGAAAGAGAGAGTGAAAGAGAAGATGTGAGTGAGAGAGAGAGAGAGAGAAGCTGTGAGTGAGAGAGAGAAGCTGTGAGAGAGAGAGAAACAGATGCTGTGTGTTAGAGAGAAACAGAAGCTGTGAATGAGAGAGAGAGAGAAAGAGAAGTGAAGAAAGAGAGAGTAAAAGAGAAGCTGTGTGTGAGCGAGAGAGAGAGATGCTGTGAGTGAGAGAGAGAAGCTGTGAGTGAGAGAGAGAAAAAGAGAAGCTGTGAGTGAGAGAGAGAGAAAGAAAAGCTGTGAGTGAGAGAGAGAGAAAGAGAATCTTTGAAAGAGAGAGTGAAAGAGAAGCTGTGAGTGAGAGAGAGAGAAGCTGTGAGTGAGTGAGAGAGAGAAAGAGATGCTGTGAGTGAGAGAGCAACAGAAGCTGTGAATGAGAGAGAGAGAAAGAGAATGTGAGTGAGAGAGAGAGAAAGAGAAGCTGTGAGTGAGAGAGAAAGAAGCTTTGAGTGAGTAAGAGAGAGAGAAGCTGTAAGTGAGAGAAAGAGAGAGAGAAAGAGAAGATGAGAGTGAGACAAAGAGAAAGAAAGAGAAGCTGTGAGTGAGACAAAGAGAGAGAAAGAGAAGCTGTGAGTGAGAGAGAGAAAAAGAGAAGCTGTGAGTGAGAGACAGAGAAAGAGAAGCTGTGTGTGAGAGAAAGAGATAGAAGCTGTGAGTGAGAGAGAGAGAAAGAGAAGCTGTAAGTGAGACAAAGAGAGAAAGAGAAGTTGTGAGTGAGAGAGAGAGAGAGAAACAGAAGCTGTGAGTGAGAGAGAGAGAGAAAGAGAAGCTGTGCGTGAGTGAGAGATAGAAAGAGAAGCTGTGAGTGAGAGAGAGAGAAAAAGAGAAGCTGTGAGTGAGTGAGAGAGAGAAAGAGAAGCTGTGAGTGAGAGAGAGAGAAAAAGAATCTGAGAAAGAGAGAGTGAAAGAGAAGATGTGAGTGAGAGAGAGAGAGAGAGAAGCTGTGAGTGAGAGAGAGAAGCTGTGAGAGAGAGAGAAACAGATGCTGTGTGTTAGAGAGAAACAGAAGCTGTGAATGAGAGAGAGAGAGAAAGAGAAGTGAAGAAAGAGAGAGTAAAAGAGAAGCTGTGTGTGAGCGAGAGAGAGAGATGCTGTGAGTGAGAGAGAGAAGCTGTGAGTGAGAGAGAGAAAAAGAGAAGCTGTGAGTGAGAGAGAGAGAAAGAAAAGCTGTGAGTGAGAGAGAGAGAAAGAGAATCTTTGAAAGAGAGAGTGAAAGAGAAGCTGTGAGTGAGAGAGAGAGAAGCTGTGAGTGAGTGAGAGAGAGAAAGAGATGCTGTGAGTGAGAGAGCAACAGAAGCTGTGAATGAGAGAGAGAGAAAGAGAATGTGAGTGAGAGAGAGAGAAAGAGAAGCTGTGAGTGAGAGAGAAAGAAGCTTTGAGTGAGTAAGAGAGAGAGAAGCTGTAAGTGAGAGAAAGAGAGAGAGAAAGAGAAGATGAGAGTGAGACAAAGAGAAAGAAAGAGAAGCTGTGAGTGAGACAAAGAGAGAGAAAGAGAAGCTGTGAGTGAGAGAGAGAAAAAGAGAAGCTGTGAGTGAGAGACAGAGAAAGAGAAGCTGTGTGTGAGAGAAAGAGATAGAAGCTGTGAGTGAGAGAGAGAGAAAGAGAAGCTGTAAGTGAGACAAAGAGAGAAAGAGAAGTTGTGAGTGAGAGAGAGAGAGAGAAACAGAAGCTGTGAGTGAGAGAGAGAGAGAAAGAGAAGCTGTGCGTGAGTGAGAGATAGAAAGAGAAGCTGTGAGTGAGAGAGAGAGAAAAAGAGAAGCTGTGAGTGGGAGAGAGAGAGAAAGAGAAGCTGTGTGAGAGAGAGAAAGAGAAGCTGTGAGTGAGAGAGAGAGAAAGAGAAGCTTTGAGTGTGTGTGTGTGAGAGAGAGAAGCTGTGATTGAGAGAGAGAGAGAGAAGAGAAGCTGTGAGTGAGAGAGAGAAAAAAAGAGAAGCTGTGAGTGAGTGAGAGAGAGAAAGGGAAGCTGTGAGTGAGAGAGAGAGAAGCTGTGAGTGAGAGAGAGAGAAAGAGAAACTGTGAGTGAGAGAGAGAGATAAGCTGTGAGTGAGAGAGAGAAGCTGTGAGAGAGAGAGAAAGAGATGCTGTGAGTTAGAGAGAAACAGAAGCTGTGAATGAGAGAGAGAGAGAAAGAGAAGGTGTGAGTGAGAGAGAGAGAGAGAAAGAGAAACTGTGAGTGAGTGAGAGAGAAAGAGAAAGAGAAGCTGTGAGTGACACAGAGAGAGAGAAGCTGTGAGTGAGAGTGAGAGAAAGATAAGCTGTGAGTGACAGAGAGAGAGAAAGAAAGAGAAGCTGTGAGTGAGTGAGAGAGAGAAAGAGAAGCTGTGAGTGAGAGAGAGAGAAAGAGAAGCTGTGAGTGGGAGAGAGAGAGAGAAAGAGAAGCTGTGAGTGTGAGAGAGAGGAAGAGAAGCTGTGAGTGAGAGAGAGAGAAAGAGAAGCTTTGAGTGTGTGTGTGTGAGAGAGAAGCTGTGACTGAGAGAGAGAGAAGATTAGCTGTGAGTGAGAGAGAGAGAAAAAGAGAAGCTGTGAGTGAGTGAGAGAGAGAAATAGAAGCTGTGAGTGAGAAAGAGAGAGAAGCTGTGTGTGAGAGAGAGAAAGAGAAGCTGTGAGTGAGAGAGAGAAAAAGAATCTGAGAAAGAGAGAGTGAAAGAGAAGCTGTGAGTGAGAGAGAGAGAGAGAACATGTGAGTGAGAGAGAGAAGCAGTGAGTGAGAGAGATAGATGTTGTGAGTTAGAGAAAAACAGAAGCTGTGAATGAGAGAGAGAGAGAAAGAGAAGGTGTGAGTGAGAGAGAGAGAGAGAGAGAGAAGCTGTGAGTGGGAGAGAGAGAGAGAGAAAGAGAAGCTGTGAGTGAGAGAGAGAGAAAGAGAAGCTGTGAGTGAGAGAGAGATAGAAAGAGAAGCTGTGAGTGAGAGATAGAGAAAAAGAGAAGCTGTGAGTGGGAGAGAGAGAGAGAGAGAAAGAGAAGCTGTGAGAGAGAGAGAAAGAGAAGCTGTGAGTGAGAGAGTGAGAAAGAGAAGCTGATATTGAGAGAGAGAGAGAAGAGAAGCTGTGAGTGAGAGAGAGAAAAAAAGAGAAGCTGTGAGTGAGTGAGAGAGAGAAAGGGAAGCTGTGAGTGAGAGAGAGAGAAGCTGTGAGTGAGAGAGAGAGAAAGAGAAACTGTGAGTGAGAGAGAGAGAAAAATAATCTGAGAAAGAGAGTGAAAGAGAAGCTGTGAGTGAGAGAGAGAGAAGCTGTGAGTGAGAGAGAGAGATAAGCTGTGAGTGAGAGAGAGAGAGAGAAGCTGTGAGTGAGAGAGAGAAGCTGTGAGAGAGAGAGAAAGAGATGCTGTGAGTTAGAGAGAAACAGAAGCTGTGAATGAGAGAGAGAGAGAAAGAGAAGGTGTGAGTGAGAGAGAGAGAGAGAGAGAAAGAGAAGCTGTGAGTGAGTGAGAGAGAAAGAGAAAGAGAAGCTGTGAGTGACACAGAGAGAGAGAAGCTGTGAGTGAGAGTGAGAGAAAGATAAGCTGTGAGTGACAGAGAGAGAGAAAGAAAGAGAAGCTGTGAGTGAGTGAGAGAGAGAAAGAGAAGCTGTGAGTGAGAGAGAGAGAGAAAGAGAAGCTGTGAGTGGGAGAGAGAGAGAGAAAGAGAAGCTGTGAGTGAGAGAGAGAGAGAGAGAGAAAGAGAAGCTGTGAGTGAGAGAGAAAGAGAAGCTGTGAGTGAGAGAGAGAGGAAGAGAAGCTGTGAGTGAGAGAGAGAGAGAAAGAGAAGCTTTGAGTGTGTGTGTGAGAGAGAAAAGCTGTGATTGAGAGAGATAGAGAGAAGTTAAGCTGTGAGTGAGTGAGAGAGAGAGAGAAACTGTGAGTGAGTGAGAGAGAGAAACAGAAGCTTTGTGTGTGTGAGAGAGAGAGAAGCTGTGAGTGAGAGAGAGAGGGAAAGAGAAGCTGTGAGTGAGAGAGAGAGTGAGAAAGAGAAGCTGTGAGTGAGAGAGAGAGAAGCTGTGAGTGAGAGAGAGAGAGAAAGAGATGCTGTGAGTGAGAGAGAAACAGAAGCTGTGAATGAGAGAGAGAGAGAAAGAGAATGTGAGTGAGAGAGAAAGAGAAAGAGAAGCTGTGAGTGAGAGAGAAAGAGAAGCTGTGAGTGAGTGAGTGAGAGAGAAGCTGTAAGTGAGAGAAAGAGAGAGAGAAAGAGAAGCTGAGAGTGAGACAAAGAGTGAGAATGAGAAGCTGTGAGTGAGAGATAGAGAGAAAGAGAAGCTGTGAGTGGGAGAGAGAGAGAGAAAGAGTAGCTGTGAGTGAGAGAGAGAGAAAGAGAAGCTGTGAGTGAGAGAGAGAGGAAGAGAAGCTGTGAGTGAGAGAGAGAGAGAAAGAGAAGTTTTGAGTGTGTGTGTGTGAGAGAGAGAAGCTGTGATTGAGAGAGAGAGAGAGAAGAGAAGCTGTGAGTGAGAGAGAGAGAGAAAAAGAGAAGCTGTGAGTGAGTGAGAGAGAGAAAGGGAAGCTGTGAGTTAGAGAGAGAGAAGCTGTGAGTGAGAGAGAGAGAAAGAGAAACAGTGAGTGAGAGAGAGAGAGAGAGAAGCTGTGAGTGAGAGAGAGAGAAAAAGAATCTGAGAAAGAGAGAGTGAAAGGGAAGCTGTGAGTGAGAGAGAGAGAGAGAAGATGTGAGTGAGAGAGAGAAGCAGTGAGTGAGAGAGTGAGAGAAAGAGATGTTGTGAGATAGAGAGAAACAGAAGCTGTGAATGAGAGAGAAAGAGAGAAAGAGAAGGTGTTAGTGAGAGAGAGAGAAAAAGAGAAGCTGTGAGTGGGAGAGAGAGAGAGAGAAAGAGAAGCTGTGAGTGAGAGAGAGAGAAAGAGAATCTGTGAGTGAGAGAGATAGAAAGAGAAGCTGTGAGTGAGAGATAGAGAGAAAGAGAAGCTGCGAGTGGGAGAGAGAGAGAGAAAGAGAAGCTGTGAGTGAGAGAGAGAGAAAGAGAAGCTGTGAGTGAGAGAGAGAGGAAGAGAAGCTGTGAGTGAGAGAGAGAGAAAGAGGAGCTTTGAGTGTGTGTGTGTGTGAGAGAGAGAGAAGCTGTGATTGAGAGAGAGAGAGAAGAGAAGCTGTGAGTGAGAGAGAGAGAAAAAGAGAAGCTGTGAGTGTGTGTGAGAGAGAAAGGGAAGCTGTGAGTGAGAGAGAGAGAAGCTGTGAGTGAGAGAGAGAGAAAGAGAAACTGCGAGTGAGAGTGAGAGAGAGAAAGAGAAGCTGTGAGTGAGAGAGAGAGAAAAAGAATCTGAGAAAGAGAGATTGAAAGAGAAGCTGTGAGTGAGTGAGAGAGAGAGAATCTGTGAGTGAGAGAGAGAAGCTGTGAGAGAGAGAGAAAGAGATGCTGTGAGTTTGAGAGAAACAGAAGATGTGAATGAGCGAGAGAGAGAAAGAGAAGGTGTGAGTGAGAGAGAGAGAAAGAGAAGCTGTGAGTGAGAGAGAAAGAGAAAGAGAAGCTGTGAGTGACACACAGAGAGAGAAGCTGTGAGTGAGAGTGAGAGAAAGAGAAGCTGTGAGTGACAGAGATAGAGAAAGAGAAGCTGTGAGTGAGTGAGAGAGAGAAAGAGAAGCTGTGAGTGAGAGAGAGAGAGAGAGAGAGAAACTGTGAGTGAGAGAGAGAAAGAGAAACTGTGAGTGAGAGAGAGAGGAAGAGAAGCTGTGAGTGAGAGAGAGAGGAAGAGAAGCTTTGAGTGTGTGTGTGAGAGAGAAGCTGTGATTAAGAGAGAGAGAGAAGAGAAGCTGTGAGTGAGAGAGAGAGAAAAAGAGAAGCTGTGAGTGAGTGAGAGAGAGAAAGAGAAGCTGTGAGTGAGAGAGAGAGAAAAAGAATCTGAGAAAGAGAGAGTGAAAGAGAAGATGTGAGTGAGAGAGAGAGAGAGAAGCTGTGAGTGAGAGAGAGAAGCTGTGTGAGAGAGAAACAGATGCTGTGAGTTAGAGAGAAACAGAAGCTGTGAATGAGAGAGAGAGAAAAAGAAGGTGTGAGTGAGAGAGAGAGAGAGAAAGAGAAGCTGTGAGTGAGTGAGAGAGAAAGAGAAAGAGAAGCTGTGAGTGACACAGAGAGAGAGAAGCTGTGAGTGAGAGAGAGAGAAAGAGAAGCTGTGAGTGAGAGAGTGAGAAAGAGAAGCTGATATTGAGAGAGAGAGAGAAGAGAAGCTGTGAGTGAGAGAGAGAAAAAAAGAGAAGCTGTGAGTGAGTGAGAGAGAGAAAGGGAAGCTGTGAGTGAGAGAGAGAGAAGCTGTGAGTGAGAGAGAGAGAAAGAGAAACTGTGAGTGAGAGAGAGAGAAAAATAATCTGAGAAAGAGAGTGAAAGAGAAGCTGTGAGTGAGAGAGAGAGAAGCTGTGAGTGAGAGAGAGAGATAAGCTGTGAGTGAGAGAGAGAGAGAGAAGCTGTGAGTGAGAGAGAGAAGCTGTGAGAGAGAGAGAAAGAGATGCTGTGAGTTAGAGAGAAACAGAAGCTGTGAATGAGAGAGAGAGAGAAAGAGAAGGTGTGAGTGAGAGAGAGAGAGAGAGAGAAAGAGAAGCTGTGAGTGAGTGAGAGAGAAAGAGAAAGAGAAGCTGTGAGTGACACAGAGAGAGAGAAGCTGTGAGTGAGAGTGAGAGAAAGATAAGCTGTGAGTGACAGAGAGAGAGAAAGAAAGAGAAGCTGTGAGTGAGTGAGAGAGAGAAAGAGAAGCTGTGAGTGAGAGAGAGAGAGAAAGAGAAGCTGTGAGTGGGAGAGAGAGAGAGAAAGAGAAGCTGTGAGTGAGAGAGAGAGAGAGAGAGAAA
The DNA here is from genome assembly GCA_035047345.1 of Bradypodion ventrale. Taxonomy (NCBI): domain Eukaryota; kingdom Metazoa; phylum Chordata; class Lepidosauria; order Squamata; family Chamaeleonidae; genus Bradypodion; species Bradypodion ventrale. The sequence continues at coordinate 228,557,055 of JAWDJE010000001.1, forward strand.
GAGAAGCTGTGAGTGAGAGAGAAAGAGAAGCTGTGAGTGAGAGAGAGAGGAAGAGAAGCTGTGAGTGAGAGAGAGAGAGAAAGAGAAGCTTTGAGTGTGTGTGTGAGAGAGAAAAGCTGTGATTGAGAGAGATAGAGAGAAGTTAAGCTGTGAGTGAGTGAGAGAGAGAGAGAAACTGTGAGTGAGTGAGAGAGAGAAACAGAAGCTTTGTGTGTGTGAGAGAGAGAGAAGCTGTGAGTGAGAGAGAGAGGGAAAGAGAAGCTGTGAGTGAGAGAGAGAGTGAGAAAGAGAAGCTGTGAGTGAGAGAGAGAGAAGCTGTGAGTGAGAGAGAGAGAGAAAGAGATGCTGTGAGTGAGAGAGAAACAGAAGCTGTGAATGAGAGAGAGAGAGAAAGAGAATGTGAGTGAGAGAGAAAGAGAAAGAGAAGCTGTGAGTGAGAGAGAAAGAGAAGCTGTGAGTGAGTGAGTGAGAGAGAAGCTGTAAGTGAGAGAAAGAGAGAGAGAAAGAGAAGCTGAGAGTGAGACAAAGAGTGAGAATGAGAAGCTGTGAGTGAGAGATAGAGAGAAAGAGAAGCTGTGAGTGGGAGAGAGAGAGAGAAAGAGTAGCTGTGAGTGAGAGAGAGAGAAAGAGAAGCTGTGAGTGAGAGAGAGAGGAAGAGAAGCTGTGAGTGAGAGAGAGAGAGAAAGAGAAGTTTTGAGTGTGTGTGTGTGAGAGAGAGAAGCTGTGATTGAGAGAGAGAGAGAGAAGAGAAGCTGTGAGTGAGAGAGAGAGAGAAAAAGAGAAGCTGTGAGTGAGTGAGAGAGAGAAAGGGAAGCTGTGAGTTAGAGAGAGAGAAGCTGTGAGTGAGAGAGAGAGAAAGAGAAACAGTGAGTGAGAGAGAGAGAGAGAGAAGCTGTGAGTGAGAGAGAGAGAAAAAGAATCTGAGAAAGAGAGAGTGAAAGGGAAGCTGTGAGTGAGAGAGAGAGAGAGAAGATGTGAGTGAGAGAGAGAAGCAGTGAGTGAGAGAGTGAGAGAAAGAGATGTTGTGAGATAGAGAGAAACAGAAGCTGTGAATGAGAGAGAAAGAGAGAAAGAGAAGGTGTTAGTGAGAGAGAGAGAAAAAGAGAAGCTGTGAGTGGGAGAGAGAGAGAGAGAAAGAGAAGCTGTGAGTGAGAGAGAGAGAAAGAGAATCTGTGAGTGAGAGAGATAGAAAGAGAAGCTGTGAGTGAGAGATAGAGAGAAAGAGAAGCTGCGAGTGGGAGAGAGAGAGAGAAAGAGAAGCTGTGAGTGAGAGAGAGAGAAAGAGAAGCTGTGAGTGAGAGAGAGAGGAAGAGAAGCTGTGAGTGAGAGAGAGAGAAAGAGGAGCTTTGAGTGTGTGTGTGTGTGAGAGAGAGAGAAGCTGTGATTGAGAGAGAGAGAGAAGAGAAGCTGTGAGTGAGAGAGAGAGAAAAAGAGAAGCTGTGAGTGTGTGTGAGAGAGAAAGGGAAGCTGTGAGTGAGAGAGAGAGAAGCTGTGAGTGAGAGAGAGAGAAAGAGAAACTGCGAGTGAGAGTGAGAGAGAGAAAGAGAAGCTGTGAGTGAGAGAGAGAGAAAAAGAATCTGAGAAAGAGAGATTGAAAGAGAAGCTGTGAGTGAGTGAGAGAGAGAGAATCTGTGAGTGAGAGAGAGAAGCTGTGAGAGAGAGAGAAAGAGATGCTGTGAGTTTGAGAGAAACAGAAGATGTGAATGAGCGAGAGAGAGAAAGAGAAGGTGTGAGTGAGAGAGAGAGAAAGAGAAGCTGTGAGTGAGAGAGAAAGAGAAAGAGAAGCTGTGAGTGACACACAGAGAGAGAAGCTGTGAGTGAGAGTGAGAGAAAGAGAAGCTGTGAGTGACAGAGATAGAGAAAGAGAAGCTGTGAGTGAGTGAGAGAGAGAAAGAGAAGCTGTGAGTGAGAGAGAGAGAGAGAGAGAGAGAAACTGTGAGTGAGAGAGAGAAAGAGAAACTGTGAGTGAGAGAGAGAGGAAGAGAAGCTGTGAGTGAGAGAGAGAGGAAGAGAAGCTTTGAGTGTGTGTGTGAGAGAGAAGCTGTGATTAAGAGAGAGAGAGAAGAGAAGCTGTGAGTGAGAGAGAGAGAAAAAGAGAAGCTGTGAGTGAGTGAGAGAGAGAAAGAGAAGCTGTGAGTGAGAGAGAGAGAAAAAGAATCTGAGAAAGAGAGAGTGAAAGAGAAGATGTGAGTGAGAGAGAGAGAGAGAAGCTGTGAGTGAGAGAGAGAAGCTGTGTGAGAGAGAAACAGATGCTGTGAGTTAGAGAGAAACAGAAGCTGTGAATGAGAGAGAGAGAAAAAGAAGGTGTGAGTGAGAGAGAGAGAGAGAAAGAGAAGCTGTGAGTGAGTGAGAGAGAAAGAGAAAGAGAAGCTGTGAGTGACACAGAGAGAGAGAAGCTGTGAGTGAGAGTGAGAGAAAGATAAGCTGTGAGTGACAGAGAGAGAGAAAGAGAAGCTGTGAGTGAGTAAGAGAGAGAAAGAGAAGCTGTGAGTGAGAGTGAGAGAAAGAGAAGCTGTGAGTGGGAGAGAGAAAGAGAAGCTGTGTGAGAGAGAGAGAGAAACTGTGAGTGAGAGAGAGAAAGAGAAGCTGTGAGTTAGAGAGAGAGAAAGAGATGCTGTGAGTGAGAGAGAGAGAGAGAAAGAGAAGCTGTGAGTGAGAGAGAGAGAAAGAGAAGCTGTGAGTGAGAGAGAAAGAGAAGCTGTGAGTGAGAGAGAGAGGAAGAGAAGCTGTGAGTGAGAGAGAGAGAGAGAAAGAGAAGCTTTGAGTGTGTGTGTGAGAGAGAAAAGCTGTGATAGAGAGATATAGAGAGAAGTTAAGCTGTGAGTGAGAGAGAGAGAGAAACTGTGAGTGAGTGAGAGAGAGAAAGGGAAGCTGTGTGTGTGTGTGAGAGAGAGAGAAGCTGTGAGTGAGAGAGAGAGAGAAAGAGAAGCTGTGAGTGAGAGTGAGAGTGAGAAAGAGAAGCTGTAAGTGAGTGAGAGAGAAAGAGAATCTGAGAAATAGAGAGTGAAAGAGAAGCTGTGAGTGTGAGAGAGAGAGGGAAGCTGTGAGTGAGAGAGAGAGAAGCTGTGAGTGAGAGAGAGAGAAAGAGATGCTGTGAGTGAGAGAGAAACAGAAGCTGTGAATGAGAGAGAGAGAGAAAGAGAATGTGAGTGAGAGAGAGAGAGAAAGAGAAGCTGTGAGTGAGAGAGAGAGAAAGAGAAGCTGTGAGTGAGAGAGAGAGGAAGAGAAGCTGTGAGTGAGAGAGAGAGAAAGAGAAGCTTTGAGTGTGTGTGTGTGAGAGAGAGAAGCTGTGATTGAGAGAGAGAGAGAGAAGAGAAGCTGTGAGTGAGAGAGAGAAAAAAAGAGAAGCTGTGAGTGAGTGAGAGAGAAAGAGAAGCTGTGAGTGAGAGAGAGAGGAAGAGAAGCTGTGAGTGAGAGAGAGAAAGAGAAGCTTTGAGTGTGTGTGTGTGAGAGAGAGAAGCAGTGATTGAGAGAGAGAGAGAAGAGAAGCTGTGAGTGAGAGAGAGAAAAAAAGAGAAGCTGTGAGTGAGTGAGAGAGAGAAAGGGAAGCTGTGAGTGAGAGAGAGAGAGAAGCTGTGAGTGAGAGAGAGAGAAAAAGAAACAGTGAGTGAGAGAGAGAGAGAAAGAGAAGCTGTGAGTGAGAGAGAGAAAAAAAGAATCTGAGAAAGAGAGAGTGAAAGAGAATCTGTGAGTGAGAGAGCGAGAGAAGATGTGAGTGAGAGAGAGAAGCAGTGAGTGAGAGAGTGAGAGAAAGAGATGTTGTGAGTTAGAGAGAAACAGAAGCTGTGAATGAGAGAGAAAGAGAAGGTGTGAGTGAGAGAGAGAGAAAAAGAGAAGCTGTGAGTGGGAGAGAGAGAGAGAAAGAGAAGCTGTGAGTGAGAGAGAGAGAAAGAGAATCTGTGAGTGAGAGAGATAGAAAGAGAATCTGTGAGTGAGAGAGATAGAAAGAGAAGCTGTGAGTGAGAGATAGAGAGAAAGAGAAGCTGCGAGTGGGAGAGAGAGAGAAAGAGAAGCTGTGAGTGAGAGAGAGAGAAAGAGAAGCTGTGAGTGAGAGAGAGAGGAAGAGAAGCTGTGAGTGAGAGAGAGAGAAAGAGGAGCTTTGAGTGTGTGTGTGTGAGAGAGAGAAGCTGTGATTGAGAGAGAGAGAAAAAGAGAAGCTGTGAGTGAGAGACAGAAAAGAGAAGCTGTGTGTGAGAGAAAGAGATAGAAGCTGTGAGTGAGAGAGAGAAAGAGAAGCTGTAAGTGAGACAAAGAGAGAAAGAGAAGTTGTGAGTGAGAGAGAGAGAGAGAAAGAGAAGCTGTGAGTGAGAGAGAGAGAAAGAGAAGCTGTGCGTGAGTGAGAGATAGAAAGAGAAGCTGTGAGTGAGAGAGAGAGAAAAAGAGAAGCTGTGAGTGGGAGAGAGAGAGAGAAAGAGAAGCTGTGAGAGAGAGAGAAAGAGAAGCTGTGAGTGAGAGAGAGAGAAAGAGAAGCTTTGAGTGTGTGTGTGAGAGAGAGAGAAGCTGTGATTGAGAGAGAGAGAGAGAGAGAAGAGAAGCTGTGAGTGAGAGACAGAGAAAAAGAGAAGCTGTGAGTGAGTGAGAGAGAGAAAGGGAAGCTGTGAGTGAGAGAGAGAGAAGCTGTTAGTGAGAGAGAGAGAAAGAGAAACTGTGAGTGAGAGAGAGAGAGAGAAGCTGTGAGTGAGAGAGAGAAGCTGTGAGAGAGAGAGAAAGAGATGCTGTGAGTTAGAGAGAAACAGAAGCTGTGAATGAGAGAGAGAGAGAAAGAGAAGGTGTGAGTGAGAGAGAGAGAGAGAAAGAGAAGCTGTGAGTGACACAGAGAGAGAGAAGCTGTGAGTGAGAGTGAGAGAAAGATAAGCTGTGAGTGACAGAGAGAGAGAAAGAAAGAGAAGCTGTGAGTGAGTGAGAGAGAGAAAGAGAAGCTGTGAGTGAGAGAGAGAGAAAGAGAAGCTGTGAGTGGGAGAGAGAGAGAAAGAGAAGCTGTGAGTGTGAGAGAGAGGAAGAGAAGCTGTGAGTGAGAGAGAGAGAAAGAGAAGCTTTGAGTGTGTGTGTGAGAGAGAGAAGCTGTGACTGAGAGAGAGAGAGAAGAGAAGCTGTGAGTGAGAGAGAGAGAAAAAGAGAAGCTGTGAGTGAGTGAGAGAGAGAAATAGAAGCTGTGAGTGAGAAAGAGAGAGAAGCTGTGTGAGAGAGAGAGAAAGAGAAGCTGTGAGTGAGAGAGAGAAAAAGAATCTGAGAAAGAGAGAGTGAAAGAGAAGCTGTGAGTGAGAGAGAGAGAGAGAACATGTGAGTGAGAGAGAGAAGCAGTGAGTGAGAGAGAGATGTTGTGAGTTAGAGAAAAACAGAAGCTGTGAATGAGAGAGAGAGAGAAAGAGAAGGTGTGAGTGAGAGAGAGAGAGAATGAGAAGCTGTGAGTGGGAGAGAGAGAAAGAGAGAAAGAGAAGCTGTGAGTGAGAGAGAGAGAAAGAGAAGCTGTGAGTGAGAGAGAGATAGAAAGAGAAGCTGTGAGTGAGAGATAGAGAGAGAGAGAAGCTGTGAGTGGGAGAGAGAGAGAGAGAGAAAGAGAAGCTGTGAGAGAGAGAGAAAGAGAAGCTGTGAGTGAGAGAGAGAGAAAGAGAAGCTTTGAGTGTGTGTGTGAGAGAGAGAGAAGCTGAGATTGAGAGAGAGAGAGAGAGAGGAGAAGGTGTGAGTGAGAGAGAAAAAAAAGAGAAGCTGTGAGTGAGTGAGAGAGAGAAAGGGAAGCTGTGAGTGAGAGAGAGAGAAGCTGTGAGTGAGAGAGAGAGAAAGAGAAACTGTGAGTGAGAGAGAGAGAAAAATAATCTGAGAAAGAGAGTGAAAGAGAAGCTGTGAGTGAGAGAGAGAGAGAGAGAAGCTGTGAGTGAGAGAGAGAAGCTGTGAGAGAGAGAGAAAGAGATGCTGTGAGTTAGAGAGAAACAGAAGCTGTGAATGAGAGAGAGAGAGAAAGAGAAGGTGTGAGTGAGAGAGAGAGAGAGAGAGAGAGAGAAGCTGTGAGTGAGTGAGAGAGAAAGAGAAAGAGAAGCTGTGAGTGACACAGAGAGAGAGAAGCTGTGAGTGAGAGTGAGAGAAAGATAAGCTGTGAGTGACAGAGAGAGAGAAAGAAAGAGAAGCTGTGAGTGAGTGAGAGAGAGAAAGAGAAGCTGTGAGTGAGAGAGAGAGAGAAAGAGAAGCTGTGAGTGGGAGAGAGAGAGAAAGAGAAGCTGTGAGTGAGAGAGAGAGAGAGAGAAAGAGAAGCTGTGAGTGAGAGAGAAAGAGAAGCTGTGAGTGAGAGAGAGAGGAAGAGAAGCTGTGAGTGAGAGAGAGAGAGAAAGAGAAGCTTTGAGTGTGTGTGTGAGAGAGAAAAGCTGTGATTGAGAGAGATAGAGAGAAGTTAAGCTGTGAGTGAGAGAGAGAGAGAGAAACTGTGAGTGAGTGAGAGAGAGAAAGGGAAGCTGTGTGTGTGAGAGAGAGAGAAGCTGTGAGTGAGAGAGAGAGGGAAAGAGAAGCTGTGAGTGAGAGAGAGAGTGAGAAAGAGAAGCTGTGAGTGAGAGAGAGAGAAGCTGTGAGTGAGAGAGAGAGAGAGAAAGAGATGCTGTGAGTTAGAGAGAAACAGAAGCTGTGAATGAGAGAGAGAGAGAAAGAGAATGTGAGTGAGAGAGAGAGAGAAAGAGAAGCTGTGAGTGAGAGAGAAAGAGAAGCTGTGAGTGAGTGAGAGAGAGAGAAGCTGTAAGTGAGAGAAAGAGAGAGAGAAAGAGAAGCTGAGAGTGAGACAAAGAGTGAGAATGAGAAGCTGTGAGTGAGAGATAGAGAGAAAGAGAAACTGTGAGTGGGAGAGAGAGAGAAAGAGTAGCTGTGAGTGAGAGAGAGAGAAAGAGAAGCTGTGAGTGAGAGAGAGAGGAAGAGAAGCTGTGAGTGAGTGAGAGAGAGAAAGAGAAGCTTTGAGTGTGTGTGTGTGAGAGAGAGAAGCTGTGATTGAGAGAGAGAGAGAGAGAAGAGAAGCTGTGAGTGAGAGAGAGAGAAAAAGAGAAGCTGTGAGTGAGTGAGAGAGAGAAAGGGAAGCTGTGAGTGAGAGAGAGAGAAGCTGTGAGTGAGAGAGAGAAAGAGAAGCTGTGAGTGAGAGAGAGAGAAAAAGAATCTGAGAAAGAGAGAGTGAAAGAGAAGCTGTGAGTGAGAGAGAGAGAGAGAAGATGTGAGTGAGAGAGAGAAGCAGTGAGTGAGAGAGTGAGAGAAAGAGATGTTGTGAGTTAGAGAGAAACAGAAGCTGTGAATGAGAGAGAAAGAGAGAAAGAGAAGGTGTGAGTGAGAGAGAGAGAAAAAGATAAGCTGTGAGTGGGAGAGAGAGAGAGAAAGAGAAGCTGTGAGTGAGAGAGAGAGAAAGAGAATCTGTGAGTGAGAGAGATAGAAAGAGAAGCTGTGAGTGAGAGATAGAGAGAAAGAGAAGCTGCGAGTGGGAGAGAGAGAGAGAAAGAGAAGCTGTGAGTGAGAGAGAGAGAAAGAGAAGCTGTGAGTGAGAGAGAGAGGAAGAGAAGCTGTGAGTGAGAGAGAGAGAAAGAGGAGCTTTGAGTGTGTGTGTGTGAGAGAGAGAGAAGCTGTGATTGAGAGAGAGAGAGAGAAGAGAAGCTTTGAGTGAGAGAGAGAGAAAAAGAGAAGCTGTGAGTGTGTGTGTGAGAGAAAGGGAAGCTGTGAGTGAGAGAGAGAGAAGCTGTGAGTGAGAGAGAGAGAAAGAGAAACTGCGAGTGAGAGTGAGAGAGAGAAAGAGAAGCTGTGAGTGAGAGAGAGAGAAAAAGAATCTGAGAAAGAGAGAGTGAAAGAGAAGCTGTGAGTGAGAGAGAGAGAGAGAAGCTGTGAGTGAGAGAGAGAAGCTGTGAGAGAGAGAGAAAGAGATGCTGTGAGTTTGAGAGAAACAGAAGATGTGAATGAGCGAGAGAGAGAAAGAGAAGGTGTGAGTGAGTGAGAGAGAGAAAGAGAAGCTGTGAGTGAGAGAGAAAGAGAAAGAGAAGCTGTGAGTGACACACACAGAGAGAAGCTGTGAGTGAGAGTGAGAGAAAGAGAAGCTGTGAGTGACAGAGAGAGAGAAAGAGAAGCTGTGAGTGAGTGAGAGAGAGAAAGAGAAGCTGTGAGTGAGAGAGAGAGAGAGAGAGAGAGAGAAGCTGTGAGTGGGAGAGAGAGAAAGAGAAGCTGTGAGAGAGAGAGAGAAACTGTGAGTGAGAGAGAGAAAGAGAAACTGTGAGTGAGAGAGAGAGAGGAAGAGAAGCTGTGAGTGAGAGAGAGAGGAAGAGAAGCTTTGAGTGTGTGTGTGTGAGAGAGAAGCTGTGATTAAGAGAGAGAGAGAAGATAAGCTGTGAGTGAGAGAGAGAGAAAAAGAGAAGCTGTGAGTGAGTGAGAGAGAGAAAGAGAAGCTGTGAGTGAGAGAGAGAGAAAAAGAATCTGAGAAAGAGAGAGTGAAAGAGAAGATGTGAGTGAGTGAGAGAGAGAGAAGCTGTGAGTGAGAGAGAGAAGCTGTGTGAGAGAGAAACAGATGCTGTGAGTTAGAGAGAAACAGAAGCTGTGAATGAGAGAGAGAGAGAAAGAGAAGGTGTGAGTGAGAGAGAGAGAGAGAAAGAGAAGCTGTGAGTGAGTGAGAGAGAAAGAGAAAGAGAAGCTGTGAGTGACACAGAGAGAGAGAAGCTGTGAGTGAGAGTGAGAGAAAGATAAGCTGTGAGTGACAGAGAGAGAGAAAGAGAAGCTGTGAGTGAGTAAGAGAGAGAAAGAGAAGCTGTGAGTGAGAGTGAGAGAAAGAGAAGCTGTGAGTGGGAGAGAGAGAGAAAGAGAAGCTGTGTGAGAGAGAGAGAAACTGTGAGTGAGAGAGAGAAAGAGAAGCTGTGAGTTAGAGAGAGAGAAAGAGATGCTGTGAGTGAGAGAGAGAGAGAAAGAGAAGCTGTGAGTGAGAGAGAGAGAGAAAGAGAAGCTGTGAGTGAGAGAGAAAGAGAAGCTGTGAGTGAGAGAGAGAGAGGAAGAGAAGCTGTGAGTGAGAGAGAGAGAGAGAAAGAGAAGCTTTGAGTGTGTGTGTGAGAGAGAAAAGCTGTGATTGAGAGAGATAGAGAGAAGTTAAGCTGTGAGTGAGAGAGAGAGAGAAACTGTGAGTGAGTGAGAGAGAGAAAGGGAAGCTGTGTGTGTGTGAGAGAGAGAGAGAAGCTGTGAGTGAGAGAGAGAGGGAAAGAAAAGCTGTGAGTGAGAGAGAGAGTGAGAAAGAGAAGCTGTAAGTGAGTGAGAGAGAAAGAGAATCTGAGAAAGAGAGAGTGAAAGAGAAGCTGTGAGTGAGAGAGAGAGAGAGAGAACATGTGAGTGAGAGAGAGAAGCAGTGAGTGAGAGAGAGATGTTGTGAGTTAGAGAAAAACAGAAGCTGTGAATGAGAGAGAGAGAGAAAGAGAAGGTGTGAGTGAGAGAGAGAGAGAAAGAGAAGCTGTGAGTGGGAGAGAGAGAGAGAGAAAGAGAAGCTGTGAGTGAGAGAGAGAGAAAGAGAAGCTGTGAGTGAGAGAGAGATAGAAAGAGAAGCTGTGAGTGAGAGATAGAGAAAAAGAGAAGCTGTGAGTGGGAGAGAGAGAGAGAGAGAGAGAGAGAAGCTGTGAGAGAGAGAGAAAGAGAAGCTGTGAGTGAGAGAGAGAGAAAGAGAAGCTTTGAGTGTGTGTGTGTGAGAGAGAGAAGCTGAGATTGAGAGAGAGAGAGAGAGGAGAAGCTGTGAGTGAGAGAGAGAAAAAAAGAGAAGCTGTGAGTGAGTGAGAGAGAGAAAGAGAAGCTGTGAGTGAGAGAGAGAGAAAGAGAAGCTTTGAGTGTGTGTGTGAGAGAGAAAAGCTGTGATTGAGAGAGATAGAGAGAAGTTAAGCTGTGAGTGAGAGAGAGAGAGAAACTGTGAGTGAGTGAGAGAGAGAAAGGGAAGCTGTGTGTGTGTGTGAGAGAGAGAGAAGCTGTGAGTGAGAGAGAGAGGGAAAGAGAAGCTGTGAGTGAGAGAAAGAGTGAGAAAGAGAAGGTGTAAGTGAGTGAGAGAGAAAGAGAATCTGAGAAATAGAGAGTGAAAGAAAAGCTGTGAGTGAGAGAGAGAGAGGGAAGCTGTGAGTGAGAGAGAGAGAAGCTGTGAGTGAGAGAGAGAGAGAAAGAGATGCTGTGAGTGAGAGAGAAACAGAAGCTGTGAATGAGAGAGAGAGAGAAAGAGAAGGTGTGAGTGAGAGAGAGAGAGAAAGAGAAGCTGTGAGTGGGAGAGAGAGAGAGAGAAAGAGAAGCTGTGAGTGAGAGAGAGAGAAAGAGAATGTGAGTGAGAGAGAGAGAGAAAGAGAAGCTGTGAGTGAGAGAGAGAGGAAGAGAAGCTGTGAGTGAGAGAGAGAGAAAGAGAAGCTTTGAGTGTGTGTGAGAGAGAGAGAAGCTGTGATTGAGAGAGAGAGAGAGAGAAGAGAAGCTGTGAGTGAGAGAGAGAAAAAAAGAGAAGCTGTGAGTGAGTGAGAGAGAAAGAGAAGCTGTGAGTGAGAGAGAGAGGAAGAGAAGCTGTGAGTGAGAGAGAGAAAGAGAAGCTTTGAGTGTGTGTGTGTGTGTGAGAGAGAGAAGCAGTGATTGAGAGAGAGAGAGAGAGAAGAGAAGCTGTGAGTGAGAGAGAGAAAAAAAGAGAAGCTGTGAGTGAGTGAGAGAGAGAAAGGGAAGCTGTGAGTGAGTGAGAGAGAGAGAAGCTGTGAGTGAGAGAGAGAGAAAGAGAAACAGTGAGTGAGAGAGAGAGAGAAAGAGAAGCTGTGAGTGAGAGAGAGAGAAAAAGAATCTGAGAAAGAGAGAGTGAAAGAGAATCTGTGAGTGAGAGAGAGAGAGAGAAGATGTGAGTGAGAGAGAGAAGCAGTGAGTGAGAGAGTGAGAGAAAGAGATGTTGTGAGTTAGAGAGAAACAGAAGCTGTGAATGAGAGAGAAAGAGAGAAAGAGAAGGTGTGAGTGAGAGAGAGAGAAAAAGAGAAGCTGTGAGTGGGAGAGAGAGAGAGAAAGAGAAGCTGTGAGTGAGAGATAGAGAAAGAGAATCTGTGAGTGAGAGAGATAGAAAGAGAATCTGTGAGTGAGAGATAGAAAGAGAAGCTGTGAGTGAGAGATAGAGAGAAAGAGAAGCTGCGAGTGGGAGAGAGAGAGAAAGAGAAGCTGTGAGTGAGAGAGAGAGAAAGAGAAGCTGTGAGTGAGAGAGAGAGGAAGAGAAGCTGTGAGTGAGAGAGAGAGAAAGAGGAGCTTTGAGTGTGTGTGTGTGAGAGAGAGAAGCTGTGATTGAGAGAGAGAGAGAGAAGCTGTGATTGAGAGAGAGAGAGAGAAGAGAAGCTGTGAGTGAGAGAGAGAGAAAAAGAGAAGCTGTGAGTGTGTGTGAGAGAGAGAAAGGGAAGCTGTGAGGGAGAGAGAGAGAAGCTGTGAGTGAGAGAGAGAGAAAGAGAAACTGCGAGTGAGAGTGAGAGAGAGAAAGAGAAGCTTTGAGTGACAGAGAGAGAGAAAGAGAAGCTGTGAGTGAGAGAGCAAGAGAAAGAGAAGCTGTGAGTGAGAGTGAGAGAAAGAGAAGCTGTGAGTGACAGAGAGAGAGAAAGAGAAGCTGTGAGTGAGTGAGAGAGAGAAAGAGAAGCTGTGAGTGAGAGAGAGAGAGAGAGAGAGAAGCTGTGAGTGAGAGAGAGAGAGAAAGAGAAGCTGTGTGAGAAAGAGAGAAACTGTGAGTGAGAGAGAGAAAGAGAAGCTGTGAGTGAGAGAGAGAGGAAGAGAAGCTGTGAGTGAGAGAGAGAGGAAGAGAAGCTTTGAGTGTGTGTGTGTGAGAGAGAAGCTGTGATTGAGAGAGAGAGAGAGAAGAGCTGTGAGTGAGAGAGAGAGAAAAAGAGAAGCTGTGAGTGAGTGAGAGAGAGAAAGAGAAGCTGTGAGTGAGTGAGAGAGAGAAAGAGAAGCTGTGAGGGAGAGAGTGAAAGAGAAGATGTGAGTGAGAGAGAGAGAAGCTGTGAGAGAGAGAGAGAAGGTGTGTGAGAGAGAAACAGATGCTGTGAGTTAGAGAGAAACAGAAGCTGTGAATGAGAGAGAGAGAGAAAGAGAAGGTGTGAGTGAGAGAGAGAGAGAAAGAGAAGCTGTGAGTGAGTGAGAGAGAAAGAGAAAGAGAAGCTGTGAGTGTCACAGAGAGAGAGAAGCTGTGAGTGAGAGTGAGAGAAAGATAAGCTGTGAGTGACAGAGAGAGAGAAAGAGAAGCTGTGAGTGAGTAAGAGAGAGAAAGAGAAGCTGTGAGTGAGAGTGAGAGAAAGAGAAGCTGTGAGTGGGAGAGAGAGAGAAAGAGAAGCTGTGTGAGAGAGAGAGAGAAACTGTGAGTGAGAGAGAGAAAGAGAAGCTGTGAGTTAGAGAGAGAGAAAGAGATGCTGTGAGTGAGAGAGAGAGAGAGAAAGAGAAGCTGTGAGTGAGAGAGAGAGAGAAAGAGAAGCTGTGAGTGAGAGAGAAAGAGAAGCTGTGAGTGAGTGAGAGAGAGGAAGAGAAGCTGTGAGAGAGAGAGAGAGAAAGAGAAGCTTTGAGTGTGTGTGTGAGAGAGAAAAGCTGTGATTGAGAGAGATATAGAGAAGTTAAGCTGTGAGTGAGTGAGAGAGAGAGAAACTGTGAGTGAGTGAGAGAGAGAAAGGGAAGCTGTGTGTGTGTGAGAGAGAGAGAGAAGATGTGAGTGAGAGAGAGAGGGAAAGAGAAGCTGTGAGTGAGAGAGAGAGTGAGAAAGAGAAGCTGTAAGTGAGTGAGAGAGAAAGAGAATCTGAGAAATAGAGAGTGAAAGAGAAGCTGTGAGTGAAAGAGAGAGAGAAAGAGAAGTTGTAATTGAGAGAGAGAGAGTTGCTGTGAGTGAGTGAGAGAGAGAAACAGCTGTGAGTGAGAGAGAGAAAGAGAGAAAGAGAGAAAGAGAAGCTGTGAGTGAGAGAGAGAGAAAGAGAAGCTGTCAGTGAGCAAGAGAGAGAAAAAGCTGTGTGAGAGAGAAAAAGAGATGCTTTGAGTGAGAGAGAGAGAAACAGAAGCTGTGAGTGAGAGAAAGAGAAAGAGTCTGTGTGAGAAAGAGAGAAAGAGAAGCTGTGAGTGAGAGAGAGAGAGAAGCTGTGAGTGAGAGAGAGAGAAGCTGTGAGTGAGAGAGAGAGAAATAGAAGCTGTGAGTGAGAGAGAAAGAGAAGCTGTAAGTGAGTGAGAGAGAGAGAAGCTGTGAGTGAGAGAGAGAGAGAGAAAGAGAAGCTGTGAGTGAGAGAGAGAAAGAGAAGCTGGAGTGAGAGAGAGAAAGAGAAGTGAAGAAAGAGAGAGTAAAAGAGAAGCTGTGTGTGAGCGAGAGAGAGAGATGCTGTGAGTGAGAGAGAGAAGCTGTGAGTGAGAGAGAGAAAAAGAGAAGCTGTGAGTGAGAGAGAGAGAGAAAGAAAAGCTGTGAGTGAGAGAGAGAGAAAGAGAATCTTTGAAAGAGAGAGTGAAAGAGAAGCTGTGAGTGAGAGAGAGAAGCTGTGAGTGAGTGAGAGAGAGAAAGAGATGCTGTGAGTGAGAGAGAAACAGAAGCTATGAATGAGAGAGAGAGAAAGAGAATGTGAGTGAGAGAGAGAGAGAAAGAGAAGCTGTGAGTGAGAGAGAAAGAGAAGCTTTGAGTGAGTAAGAGAGAGAGAAGCTGTGAGTGAGAGAGAGAGAAAAAGAGAAGCTGTGTGTGTGAGAGAGAGATAGAAGCTGTGAGTGAGAGAGAGAGAAAGAGAAGCTGTGAGTGAGACAAAGAGAGAAAGAGAAGTTGTGAGTGAGAGAGAGAGAGAGAAAGAGAAGCTGTGCGTGAGTGAGAGATAGAAAGAGAAGCTGTGAGTGAGAGATAGAGAGAAAGAGAAGCTGTGAGTGGGAGAGAGAGAGAAAAAAAGAGAAGCTGTGAGTGAGAGAGAGAGAAAGAGGCTGTGAGTGAGAGAGAGAGGAAGAGAAGCTGTGAGTGAGAGAGAGAGAAAGAGAAGCTGTGAGTGGGAGAGAGAGAGAGAGAAAGAGAAGCTGTGAGTGAGAGAGAGAGAAAGAGGCTGTGAGTGAGAGAGAGAGGAAGAGAAGCTGTGCGTGAGTGAGAGATAGAAAGAGAAGCTGTGAGTGAGAGATAGAGAGAAAGAGAAGCTGTGAGTGGGAGAGAGAGAGAGAAGCTGTGTGAGAGAGAGAGAGAAGCTGTGAGTGAGAGAGAGAGAGAAAGAGAAGGTGTGAGTGAGAGAGAGAAGGAGAAGCTGTGAGTGAGAGAGAGAAACATAAGCTGTGAGTGAGAAAGAGAGAGAGAAAGAGAAGCTGTGTGTGTGAGAGAGAGAAATAGAAGCTGTGAGTGAGAGAAAGAGAGAAAGAGATGCTGTGAGTGAGAGAGAGAGAGAAAGAGAAGCTGTGCGTGAGTGAGAGATAGAAAGAGAAGCTGTGAGTGAGAGATAGAGAGAAAGAGAAGCTGTGAGTGGGAGAGAGAGAGAAAAAAAGAGAAGCTGTGAGTGAGAGAGAGAGAAAGAGGCTGTGAGTGAGAGAGAGAGGAAGAGAAGCTGTGAGTGAGAGATAGAGAGAAAGAGAAGCTGTGAGTGGGAGAGAGAGAGAGAAAAAGAGAAGCTGTGAGTGAGAGAGAGAGAAAGAGGCTGTGAGTGAGAGAGAGAGGAAGAGAAGCTGTGCGTGAGTGAGAGATAGAAAGAGAAGCTGTGAGTGAGAGATAGAGAGAAAGAGAAGCTGTGAGTGGGAGAGAGAAGCTGTGAGAGAGAGAGAGAGAAGCTGTGAGTGAGAGAGAGAGAGAAAGAGAAGGTGTGAGTGAGAGAGAGAAGGAGAAGCTGTGAGTGTGAGAGAGAAACATAATCTGTGAGTGAGAAAGAGAGAGAGAAAGAGAAGCTGTGTGTGTGAGAGAGAGAAAGAGAAGCTGTGAGTGAGAGAAAGAGAGAAAGAGATGCTGTGAGTGAGAGACAGAGAAAGAGAAGCTGTGAGTGAGAGAGAGAGAAAGAGAAGCTGTGAGTGAGAGAGAGAGAGAGAAAGAGAAGCTGTGAGTGAGAGAGAAAAAACAGAAGCTGTGAGTGAGATAGAGAGAGAAAGAGAAGCTGTGAGTGAGAGAGAGAGAGAAAGAGAAGCTGTGAGTGAGTGAGAGAGAAAGAAACATAAGCTGTGGGTGAGAGAGAGAGAGAAAGAGAAGCTGTGAGTGGGAGAAAGAGAGAACGAGATGCTGTGTGTGTGTCAGAGAGAAACTGTGAGTGAGAGAGAGAAAGAGAAACTGTGAGTGAGTGAGAGAGAAAGAGATGCTGTGAGTGAGAGAGAGAGAGTTGTGAGTGAGAGAGAGAGAGAGAAAGAGATGTTATGAGTGAAAGATAGAGAGAGAAAGAGAAGCTGTGAGTGAGAGAGAGTGAGAAAGAGATGCTGTGAGTGAGTGAGAGAGAGAAAGGGAAGCTGTGAGTGTGTGTGAGAGAGAGCTGTGAGTGAGTGAGAGAGAGAAAGTGAAGCTGTGAGTGAGAGAGAGATAGAGAGATAGAAAGAGAAGCTGTGAGTGAGAGAGAGAGAAAGAGAATCTGAGAAAGAGAGTGTGAATGAGAAGCTGTGAGTGAGAGAGAGAGAGAGAAGCTGTGAGTGAGAGAGAGAAGCTGTGAGTGAGAGAGAGAGAAGGAGAATGTGTGAGCGAGAGAGAGAGAGAAAGAGATGCTGTGAGTGAGAGACAGAGAAAGAGAAGCTGTGAGTGAGAGAGAGAAAGAGAAGCTGTGAGTGAGAGAGAGAGAGAGAGAAAGAGAAGCTGTGAGTGAGAGAGAAAAAACAGAAGCTGTGAGTGAGATAGAGAGAGAAAGAGAAGCTGTGAGTGAGAGAGAGAGAGAAAGAGAAGCTGTGAGTGAGTGAGAGAGAAAGAAAGAGAAGCTGTGGGTGAGAGAGAGAGAGAAAGAGAAGCTGTGAGTGGGAGAAAGAGAGAACGAGATGCTGTGTGTGTGTCAGAGAGAAACTGTGAGTGAGAGAGAGAAAGAGAAACTGTGAGTGAGTGAGAGAGAAAGAGATGCTGTGAGTGAGAGAGAGAGAGTTGTGAGTGAGAGAGAGAGAGAGAAAGAGATGCTATGAGTGAAAGATAGAGAGAGAAAGAGAAGCTGTGAGTGAGAGAGAGTGAGAAAGAGATGCTGTGAGTGAGTGAGAGAGAGAAAGGGAAGCTGTGAGTGTGTGTGAGAGAGAGCTGTGAGTGAGTGAGAGAGAGAAAGTGAAGCTGTGAGTGAGAGAGAGAGAGAGATAGAAAGAGAAGCTGTGAGTGAGAGAGAGAGAAAGAGAATCTGAGAAAGAGAGTGTGAATGAGAAGCTGTGAGAGAGAGAGAGAGAGAGAAGCTGTGAGTGAGAGAGAGAAGCTGTGAGTGAGAGAGAGAGAAGGAGAATGTGTGAGCGAGAGAGAGAGAGAAAGAGAAGCTGTGTGAGAGAGAGAGAAGGAGAAGCTGTGATTGAAAGAGAAAGAGAAGCTGTGAGTGACACAGAGAGAGAGAAGCTGTGAGTGAGAGAGAGAGAGAGAAAGAGAAGCTGTGAGTGACAGAGAGAGAGAATGAGAAGCTGTGAGTGACAGAGAGAGAAAGAGAAGCTGTGAGTGACAGAGAGAGAGAGAGAAAGAGAAGCTGTGAGTGAGAGAGAGACAGAGAAGCTGTGTGTGAGTGAGAGAGAGAGAGAAGCTGTGTGTGTGTGTGAGATTAAGAGAAGCTGTGTGTGTGAGAGAGAGAAAGAGACACTGTGTCTGTGAGACAGAGAGAGAATGAGAAGCTGTGAGAGAGAGAGATGCTGTGAGTGAGAGAAAGAAAGAGAATTTGTGTATGTATGCGAGAGAGATATGCTGTGAGTGAGAGAGAGAGAGAAAGAGAAGCTGTGAGTGAGAGAGAGAGAGATAGAAGCTGTGTGTGTGTGAGAGAGAGAGAGACAAGCTGTGAGTGAGAGTGAAAGAGAAAGAGAAGCTGTGAGTGTCACAGAGAGAGAAGCTTTGAGTGAGAGAGAGAGAGAAAGAGAAGCAGTGAGTGACAGAGAGAGAGAATGAGAAGCTGTGAGTGAGAGAGAGAAAGAGAAGCTGTGAGTGAGAGAGAGAAAGAGAATCTGTGAGTGAGAGAGAGAAAGAGAAGCTGTGTGAGAGAGAGAGAAGCTGTGAGTGAGAGTGAGAGAGCGAAAGAGAAGCTGTGAGTGAAAGAGAGAGAGAAAGAGAAGTTGTAATTGAGAGAGAGAGAGAGTTGCTGTGAGTGAGTGAGAGAGAGAAATAGCTGTGAGTGAGAGAGAGAAAGAGAGAAAGAGAGAAAGAGAAGCTGTGAGTGAGAGAGAGAGAGAAAGAGAAGCTGTCAGTGAGCAAGAGAGAGAAAAAGCTGTGTGAGAGAGAAAAAGAGATGCTTTGAGTGAGAGAGAGAGAAACAGAAGCTGTGAGTGAGAGAAAGAGAAAGAGTCTGTGTGAGAAAGAGAGAAAGAGAAGCTGTGAGTGAGAGAGAGAGAGAAGCTGTGAGTGAGAGAGAGAGAAGCTGTGAGTGAGAGAGAGAGAAATAGAAGCTGTGAGTGAGAGAGAAAGAGAAGCTGTAAGTGAGTGAGAGAGAGAGAAGCTGTGAGTGAGAGAGAGAGAGAGAGAGAGAGAAAGAGAAGCTGTGAGTGAGTGAGAGAAAGAGAAGCTGGAGTGAGAGAGAGAAAGAGAAGTGAAGAAAGAGAGAGTAAAAGAGAAGCTGTGTGTGAGCGAGAGAGAGAGATGCTGTGAGTGAGAGAGAGAAGCTGTGAGTGAGAGAGAGAAAAAGAGAAGCTGTGAGTGAGAGAGAGAGAGAAAGAAAAGCTGTGAGTGAGAGAGAGAGAAAGAGAATCTTTGAAAGAGAGAGTGAAAGAGAAGCTGTGAGTGAGAGAGAGAGAAGCTGTGAGTGAGTGAGAGAGAGAAAGAGATGCTGTGAGTGAGAGAGAAACAGAAGCTATGAATGAGAGAGAGAGAAAGAGAATGTGAGTGAGAGAGAGAGAGAAAGAGAAGCTGTGAGTGAGAGAGAAAGAGAAGCTTTGAGTGAGTAAGAGAGAGAGAAGCTGTGAGTGAGACAAAGAGAGAGAAAGAGAAGCTGTGAGTGAGAGAGAGAGAAAAAGAGAAGCTGTGTGTGTGAGAGAGAGATAGAAGCTGTGAGTGAGAGAGAGAGAAAGAGAAGCTGTGAGTGAGACAAAGAGAGAAAGAGAAGTTGTGAGTGAGAGAGAGAGAGAGAAAGAGAAGCTGTGCGTGAGTGAGAGATAGAAAGAGAAGCTGTGAGTGAGAGATAGAGAGAAAGAGAAGCTGTGAGTGGGAGAGAGAGAGAGAAAAAGAGAAGCTGTGAGTGAGAGAGAGAGAAAGAGGCTGTGAGTGAGAGAGAGAGGAAGAGAAGCTGTGAGTGAGAGAGAGAGAAAGAGAAGCTGTGAGTGGGAGAGAGAGAGAGAGAAAGAGAAGCTGTGAGTGAGAGAGAGAGAAAGAGGCTGTGAGTGAGAGAGAGAGAAGGAGAAGCTGTGAGTGAGAGAGAGAGAGAAAGAGAAGCTGTGAGTGAGTGAGAGAGAAAGAAACATAAGCTGTGGGTGAGAGAGAGAGAGAAAGAGAAGCTGTGAGTGGGAGAAAGAGAGAACGAGATGCTGTGTGTGTGTCAGAGAGAAACTGTGAGTGAGAGAGAGAAAGAGAAACTGTGAGTGAGTGAGAGAGAAAGAGATGCTGTGAGTGAGAGAGAGAGAGTTGTGAGTGAGAGAGAGAGAGAGAAAGAGATGTTATGAGTGAAAGATAGAGAGAGAAAGAGAAGCTGTGAGTGAGAGAGAGTGAGAAAGAGATGCTGTGAGTGAGTGAGAGAGAGAAAGGGAAGCTGTGAGTGTGTGTGAGAGAGAGCTGTGAGTGAGTGAGAGAGAGAAAGTGAAGCTGTGAGTGAGAGAGAGAGAGAGAGATAGAAAGAGAAGCTGTGAGTGAGAGAGAGAGAAAGAGAATCTGAGAAAGAGAGTGTGAATGAGAAGCTGTGAGAGAGAGAGAGAGAGAGAAGCTGTGAGTGAGAGAGAGAAGCTGTGAGTGAGAGAGAGAGAAGGAGAATGTGTGAGCGAGAGAGAGAGAGAAAGAGAAGCTGTGTGAGAGAGAGAGAGAAGGAGAAGCTGTGATTGAAAGAGAAAGAGAAGCTGTGAGTGACACAGAGAGAGAGAAGCTGTGAGTGAGAGAGAGAGAGAGAAAGAGAAGCTGTGAGTGACAGAGAGAGAGAATGAGAAGCTGTGAGTGACAGAGAGAGAAAGAGAAGCTGTGAGTGACAGAGAGAGAGAGAAAGAGAAGCTGTGAGTGAGAGAGAGACAGAGAAGCTGTGTGTGAGTGAGAGAGAGAGAGAGAAGCTGTGTGTGTGAGATTAAGAGAAGCTGTGTGTGTGTGAGAGAGAAAGAGACACTGTGTCTGTGAGACAGAGAGAGAATGAGAAGCTGTGAGAGAGAGAGATGCTGTGAGTGAGAGAAGGAAAGAGAATTTGTGTATGTATGCGAGAGAGATATGCTGTGAGTGAGAGAGAGAGAGAAAGAGAAGCTGTGACTGAGAGAGAGAGAGAGAGAAGCTGTGTGTGTGTGAGAGAGAGAGACAAGCTGTGAGTGAGAGTGAAAGAGAAAGAGAAGCTGTGAGTGTCACAGAGAGAGAAGCTGTGAGTGAGAGAGAGAGAGAAAGAGAAGCTGTGAGTGAGTGAGAGAGAGAAAGGGAAGCTTTGAGTGTGTGTGTGAGAGAGAAAGCTGTGAGTGAGAGAGAGAGAAACAGAGAAGCTGTATGTGAGAGAGAGAGAGAGAAAGAGAAGCTGTGAGTGAGAGAGAGAAAAAGAGATTCTGAGAAAGAGAGTGTGAAAGACAAGCTGTGAGTGAGAGAGAGAGAGAGAAGCTGTGAGTGAGAGAGAGAGAAGCTGTGAGTGAGAGAGAGAGAAAGAGAAGCTGTGAGTGAGAGAGAGAAAGAGAATCTGAGAAAGAGAGTGTGAAAGAGAAGCTGTGAGTGAGAGAGAGAGAGAGAAGCTGTGAGAGAGAGAGAGAGAAGCTGTGAGTGAGAGAGAGAGAGAAAGAGAAGGTGTGAGTGAGAGAGAGAAGGAGAAGCTGTGATTGAGAGAGAGAAACATAAGCTGTGAGTGAGAAAGAGAGAGAGAGAGAAGCTGTGTGTGTGTGAGAGAGAAAGAGAAGCTGTGAGTGAGAGAAAGAGAGAAAGAGATGCTGTGAGTGAGAGACAGAGAAAGAGAAGCTGTGAGTGAGAGAGAGAAAGAGAAGCTGTGAGTGAGAGAGAGAGAGAGAGAAAGAGAAGCTGTGAGTGAGAGAGAGAGAGAAAGAGAAGCTGTGAGTGAGTGAGAGAGAAAGAAAGAGAAGCTGTGGGTGAGAGAGAGAGAGAAAGAGAAGCTGTGAGTGGGAGAAAGAGAGAACGAGATGCTGTGTGTGTGTCAGAGAGAAACTGTGAGTGAGAGAGAGAAAGAGAAACTGTGAGTGAGTGAGAGAGAAAGAGATGCTGTGAGTGAGAGAGAGAGAGTTGTGAGTGAGAGAGAGAGAGAGAAACAGATGCTATGAGTGAAAGATAGAGAGAGAAAGAGAAGCTGTGAGTGAGAGAGAGTGAGAAAGAGATGCTGTGAGTGAGTGAGAGAGAGAAAGGGAAGCTGTGAGTGTGTGTGAGAGAGAGCTGTGAGTGAGTGAGAGAGAGAAAGTGAAGCTGTGAGTGAGAGAGAGAGAGAGAGATAGAAAGAGAAGCTGTGAGTGAGAGAGAGAGAAAGAGAATCTGAGAAAGAGAGTGTGAATGAGAAGCTGTGAGAGAGAGAGAGAGAGAGAAGCTGTGAGTGAGAGAGAGAAGCTGTGAGTGAGAGAGAGAGAAGGAGAATGTGTGAGCGAGAGAGAGAGAGAAAGAGAAGCTGTGTGAGAGAGAGAGAGAAGGAGAAGCTGTGATTGAAAGAGAAAGAGAAGCTGTGAGTGACACAGAGAGAGAGAAGCTGTGAGTGAGAGAGAGAGAGAGAAAGAGAAGCTGTGAGTGACAGAGAGAGAGAATGAGAAGCTGTGAGTGACAGAGAGAGAAAGAGAAGCTGTGAGTGACAGAGAGAGAGAGAGAAAGAGAAGCTGTGAGTGAGAGAGAGACAGAGAAGCTGTGTGTGAGTGAGAGAGAGAGAGAAGCTGTGTGTGTGTGTGAGATTAAGAGAAGCTGTGTGTGTGTGAGAGAGAAAGAGACACTGTGTCTGTGAGACAGAGAGAGAATGAGAAGCTGTGAGAGAGAGAGATGCTGTGAGTGAGAGAAAGAAAGAGAATTTGTGTATGTATGCGAGAGAGATATGCTGTGAGTGAGAGAGAGAGAGAAAGAGAAGCTGTGAGTGAGAGAGAGAGAGATAGAAGCTGTGTGTGTGTGAGAGAGAGAGAGACAAGCTGTGAGTGAGAGTGAAAGAGAAAGAGAAGCTGTGAGTGTCACAGAGAGAGAAGCTTTGAGTGAGAGAGAGAGAGAAAGAGAAGCAGTGAGTGACAGAGAGAGAGAATGAGAAGCTGTGAGTGAGAGAGAGAAAGAGAAGCTGTGAGTGAGAGAGAGAAAGAGAATCTGTGAGTGAGAGAGAGAAAGAGAAGCTGTGTGAGAGAGAGAGAAGCTGTGAGTGAGAGTGAGAGAGCGAAAGAGAAGCTGTGAGTGAAAGAGAGAGAGAAAGAGAAGTTGTAATTGAGAGAGAGAGAGAGTTGCTGTGAGTGAGTGAGAGAGAGAAATAGCTGTGAGTGAGAGAGAGAAAGAGAGAAAGAGAGAAAGAGAAGCTGTGAGTGAGAGAGAGAGAGAAAGAGAAGCTGTCAGTGAGCAAGAGAGAGAAAAAGCTGTGTGAGAGAGAAAAAGAGATGCTTTGAGTGAGAGAGAGAGAAACAGAAGCTGTGAGTGAGAGAAAGAGAAAGAGTCTGTGTGAGAAAGAGAGAAAGAGAAGCTGTGAGTGAGAGAGAGAGAGAAGCTGTGAGTGAGAGAGAGAGAAGCTGTGAGTGAGAGAGAGAGAAATAGAAGCTGTGAGTGAGAGAGAAAGAGAAGCTGTAAGTGAGTGAGAGAGAGAAAAGCTGTGAGTGAGAGAGAGAGAGAGAGAGAGAAAGAGAAGCTGTGAGTGAGTGAGAGAAAGAGAAGCTGGAGTGAGAGAGAGAAAGAGAAGTGAAGAAAGAGAGAGTAAAAGAGAAGCTGTGTGTGAGCGAGAGAGAGAGATGCTGTGAGTGAGAGAGAGAAGCTGTGAGTGAGAGAGAGAAAAAGAGAAGCTGTGAGTGAGAGAGAGAGAGAAAGAAAAGCTGTGAGTGAGAGAGAGAGAAAGAGAATCTTTGAAAGAGAGAGTGAAAGAGAAGCTGTGAGTGAGAGAGAGAGAAGCTGTGAGTGAGTGAGAGAGAGAAAGAGATGCTGTGAGTGAGAGAGAAACAGAAGCTATGAATGAGAGAGAGAGAAAGAGAATGTGAGTGAGAGAGAGAGAGAAAGAGAAGCTGTGAGTGAGAGAGAAAGAGAAGCTTTGAGTGAGTAAGAGAGAGAGAAGCTGTGAGTGAGACAAAGAGAGAGAAAGAGAAGCTGTGAGTGAGAGAGAGAGAAAAAGAGAAGCTGTGTGTGTGAGAGAGAGATAGAAGCTGTGAGTGAGAGAGAGAGAAAGAGAAGCTGTGAGTGAGACAAAGAGAGAAAGAGAAGTTGTGAGTGAGAGAGAGAGAGAGAAAGAGAAACTGTGCGTGAGTGAGAGATAGAAAGAGAAGCTGTGAGTGAGAGATAGAGAGAAAGAGAAGCTGTGAGTGGGAGAGAGAGAGAGAGAAAAAGAGAAGCTGTGAGTGAGAGAGAGAGAAAGAGGCTGTGAGTGAGAGAGAGAGGAAGAGAAGCTGTGAGTGAGAGAGAGAGAAAGAGAAGCTGTGAGTGGGAGAGAGAGAAAGAGAAGCTGTGAGTGAGAGAGAGAGAAAGAGGCTGTGAGTGAGAGAGAGAGGAAGAGAAGCTGTGCGTGAGTGAGAGATAGAAAGAGAAGCTGTGAGTGAGAGATAGAGAGAAAGAGAAGCTGTGAGTGGGAGAGAGAGAGAGAAGCTGTGTGAGAGAGAGAGAAGCTGTGAGTGAGAGAGAGAGAGAAAGAAAGAGAAGGTGTGAGTGAGAGAGAGAAGGAGAAGCTGTGAGTGAGAGAGAGAAACATAAGCTGTGAGTGAGAAAGAGAGAGAGAAAGAGAAGCTGTGTGTGTGTGAGAGAGAAAGAGAAGCTGTGAGTGAGAGAAAGAGAGAAAGAGATGCTGTGAGTGAGAGAGAGAGAGAAAGAGAAGCTGTGCGTGAGTGAGAGATAGAAAGAGAAGCTGTGAGTGAGAGATAGAGAGAAAGAGAAGCTGTGAGTGGGAGAGAGAGAGAAAAAAAGAGAAGCTGTGAGTGAGAGAGAGAGAAAGAGGCTGTGAGTGAGAGAGAGAGGAAGAGAAGCTGTGAGTGAGAGATAGAGAGAAAGAGAAGCTGTGAGTGGGAGAGAGAGAGAGAGAAAAAGAGAAGCTGTGAGTGAGAGAGAGAGAAAGAGGCTGTGAGTGAGAGAGAGAGGAAGAGAAGCTGTGCGTGAGTGAGAGATAGAAAGAGAAGCTGTGAGTGAGAGATAGAGAGAAAGAGAAGCTGTGAGTGGGAGAGAGAAGCTGTGTGAGAGAGAGAGAGAAGCTGTGAGTGAGAGAGAGAGAGAAAGAGAAGGTGTGAGTGAGAGAGAGAAGGAGAAGCTGTGAGTGTGAGAGAGAAACATAATCTGTGAGTGAGAAAGAGTGAGAGAAAGAGAAGCTGTGTGTGTGAGAGAGAGAAAGAGAAGCTGTGAGTGAGAGAAAGAGAGAAAGAGATGCTGTGAGTGAGAGACAGAGAAAGAGAAGCTGTGAGTGAGAGAGAGAGAAAGAGAAGCTTGAGTGAGAGAGAGAGAGAGAAAGAGAAGCTGTGAGTGAGAGAGAAAAAACAGAAGCTGTGAGTGAGATAGAGAGAGAAAGAGAAGCTGTGAGTGAGAGAGAGAGAGAAAGAGAAGCTGTGAGTGAGTGAGAGAGAAAGAAACAGAAGCTGTGGGTGAGAGAGAGAGAGAAAGAGAAGCTGTGAGTGGGAGAAAGAGAGAACGAGATGCTGTGTGTGTGTCAGAGAGAAACTGTGAGTGAGAGAGAGAAAGAGAAACTGTGAGTGAGTGAGAGAGAAAGAGATGCTGTGAGTGAGAGAGAGAGAGTTGTGAGTGAGAGAGAGAGAGAGAAAGAGATGCTATGAGTGAAAGATAGAGAGAGAAAGAGAAGCTGTGAGTGAGAGAGAGTGAGAAAGAGATGCTGTGAGTGAGTGAGAGAGAGAAAGGGAAGCTGTGAGTGTGTGTGAGAGAGAGCTGTGAGTGAGTGAGAGAGAGAAAGTGAAGCTGTGAGTGAGAGAGAGAGAGAGAGATAGAAAGAGAAGCTGTGAGTGAGAGAGAGAGAAAGAGAATCTGAGAAAGAGAGTGTGAATGAGAAGCTGTGAGTGAGAGAGAGAGAGAGAAGCTGTGAGTGAGAGAGAAAAGCTGTGAGTGAGAGAGAGAGAAGGAGAATGTGTGAGCGAGAGAGAGAGAGAAAGAGAAGCTGTGAGAGAGAGAGAGAGGAGAAGCTGTGATTGAAAGAGAAAGAGAAGCTGTGAGTGACACAGAGAGAGAGAAGCTGTGAGTGAGAGAGAGAGAGAGAAAGAGAAGCTGTGAGTGACAGAGAGAGAGAATGAGAAGCTGTGAGTGACAGAGAGAGAAAGAGAAGCTGTGAGTGACAGAGAGAGAGAGAAAGAGAAGCTGTGAGTGAGAGAGAGACAGAGAAGCTGTGTGTGAGTGAGAGAGAGAGAGAAGCTGTGTGTGTGTGAGATTAAGAGAAGCTGTGTGTGTGAGAGAGAGAAAGAGACACTGTGTCTGTGAGACAGAGAGAGAATGAGAAGCTGTGAGAGAGAGATGCTGTGAGTGAGAGAAAGAAAGAGAATTTGTGTATGTATGCGAGAGAGATATGCTGTGAGTGAGAGAGAGAGAGAAAGAGAAGCTGTGACTGAGAGAGAGAGAGAGAGAAGCTGTGTGTGTGTGAGAGAGAGAGACAAGCTGTGAGTGAGAGTGAAAGAGAAAGAGAAGCTGTGAGTGTCACAGAGAGAGAAGCTGTGAGTGAGAGAGAGAGAGAAAGAGAAGCAGTGAGTGACAGAGAGAGAATGAGAAGCTGTGAGTGAGAGAAAGAAAGAGAAGCTGTGAGTGAGAGAGAGAAAGAGAATCTGTGAGTGAGAGAGAGAAAGAGAAGCTGTGTGAGAGAGAGAGAAGCTGTGAGTGAGAGTGAGAGAGCGAAAGAGAAGCTGTGAGTGAAAGAGAGAGAGAAAGAGAAGTTGTAATTGAGAGAGAGAGAGTTGCTTTGAGTGAGTGAGAGAGAGAAACAGCTGTGAGTGAGAGAGAGAAAGAGAGAAAGAGAGAAAGAGAGAAAGAGAAGCTGTGAGTGAGAGAGAGAAAGAGAAGCTGTCAGTGAGCAAGAGAGAGAAAAAGCTGTGAGAGAGAGAAAAAGAGATGCTTTGAGTGAGAGAGAGAGAAACAGAAGCTGTGAGTGAGAGAAAGAGAAAGAGTCTGTGTGAGAAAGAGAGAAAGAGAAGCTGTGAGTGAGAGAGAGAGAGAAGCTGTGAGTGAGAGAGAGAGAAGCTGTGAGTGAGAGAGAGAGAGAAATAGAAGCTGTGAGTGAGAGAGAAAGAGAAGCTGTAAGTGAGTGAGAGAGAGAGAAGCTGTGAGTGAGAGAGAGAGAGAGAGAAAGAGAAGCTGTGAGTGAGAGAGAGAAAGAGAAGCTGTGAGTGAGAGAAAGAGAAGTGAAGAAAGAGAGAGTAAAAGAGAAGCTGTGTGTGAGCGAGAGAGAGATGCTGTGAGTGATAGAGAGAAGCTGTGAGTGAGAGAGAGAAAAAGAGAAGCTGTGAGTGAGAGAGAGAGAGAAAGAAAAGCTGTGAGTGAGAGAGAGAGAAAGAGAATCTTTGAAAGAGAGAGTGAAAGAGAAGCTGTGAGTGAGAGAGAGAGAAGCTGTGAGTGAGTGAGAGAGAGAAAGAGATGCTGTGAGTGAGAGAGAAACAGAAGCTATGAATGAGAGAGAGAGAAAGAGAATGTGAGTGAGAGAGAGAGAGAAAGAGAAGCTGTGAGTGAGAGAGAAAGAGAAGCTTTGAGTGAGTAAGAGAGAGAGAAGCTGTGAGTGAGACAAAGAGAGAGAAAGAGAAGCTGTGAGTGAGAGAGAGAGAAAAAGAGAAGCTGTGAGTGAGAGACAGAGAAAGAGAAGCTGTGTGTGTGAGAGAGAGATAGAAGCTGTGAGTGAGAGAGAGAGAAAGAGAAGCTGTGAGTGAGACAAAGAGAGAAAGAGTTGTGAGTGAGAGAGAGAGAGAGAAAGAGAAGCTGTGCGTGAGTGAGAGAGAGAAAGGGAAGCTGTGAGTGTGTGTGAGAGAGAGCTGTGAGTGAGTGAGAGAGAGAAAGTGAAGCTGTGAGTGAGAGAGAGAGAGAGAGATAGAAAGAGAAGCTGTGAGTGAGAGAGAGAGAAAGAGAATCTGAGAAAGAGAGTGTGAATGAGAAGCTGTGAGTGAGAGAGAGAGAGAGAAGCTGTGAGTGAGAGAGAAAAGCTGTGAGTGAGAGAGAGAGAAGGAGAATGTGTGAGCGAGAGAGAGAGAGAAAGAGAAGCTGTGAGAGAGAGAGAGAGAGGAGAAGCTGTGATTGAAAGAGAAAGAGAAGCTGTGAGTGACACAGAGAGAGAGAAGCTGTGAGTGAGAGAGAGAGAGAGAAAGAGAAGCTGTGAGTGACAGAGAGAGAGAATGAGAAGCTGTGAGTGACAGAGAGAGAAAGAGAAGCTGTGAGTGACAGAGAGAGAGAGAAAGAGAAGCTGTGAGTGAGAGAGAGACAGAGAAGCTGTGTGTGAGTGAGAGAGAGAGAGAAGCTGTGTGTGTGTGAGATTAAGAGAAGCTGTGTGTGTGTGAGAGAGAAAGAGACACTGTGTCTGTGAGACAGAGAGAGAATGAGAAGCTGTGAGAGAGAGATGCTGTGAGTGAGAGAAAGAAAGAGAATTTGTGTATGTATGCGAGAGAGATATGCTGTGAGTGAGAGAGAGAGAGAAAGAGAAGCTGTGACTGAGAGAGAGAGAGAGAGAAGCTGTGTGTGTGTGAGAGAGAGAGACAAGCTGTGAGTGAGAGTGAAAGAGAAAGAGAAGCTGTGAGTGTCACAGAGAGAGAAGCTGTGAGTGAGAGAGAGAGAGAAAGAGAAGCAGTGAGTGACAGAGAGAGAATGAGAAGCTGTGAGTGAGAGAAAGAAAGAGAAGCTGTGAGTGAGAGAGAGAAAGAGAATCTGTGAGTGAGAGAGAGAAAGAGAAGCTGTGTGAGAGAGAGAGAAGCTGTGAGTGAGAGAGAGAGAGCGAAAGAGAAGCTGTGAGTGAAAGAGAGAGAGAAAGAGAAGTTGTAATTGAGAGAGAGAGAGTTGCTTTGAGTGAGTGAGAGAGAGAAACAGCTGTGAGTGAGAGAGAGAAAGAGAGAAAGAGAGAAAGAGAGAAAGAGAAGCTGTGAGTGAGAGAGAGAGAAAGAGAAGCTGTGAGTGAGAGAGAGAGAGAAAGAAAAGCTGTGAGTGAGAGAGAGAGAAAGAGAATCTTTGAAAGAGAGAGTGAAAGAGAAGCTGTGAGTGAGAGAGAGAGAAGCTGTGAGTGAGTGAGAGAGAGAAAGAGATGCTGTGAGTGAGAGAGAAACAGAAGCTATGAATGAGAGAGAGAGAAAGAGAATGTGAGTGAGAGAGAGAGAGAAAGAGAAGCTGTGAGTGAGAGAGAAAGAGAAGCTTTGAGTGAGTAAGAGAGAGAGAAGCTGTGAGTGAGACAAAGAGAGAGAAAGAGAAGCTGTGAGTGAGAGAGAGAGAAAAAGAGAAGCTGTGAGTGAGAGACAGAGAAAGAGAAGCTGTGTGTGAGAGAGAGAGATAGAAGCTGTGAGTGAGAGAGAGAGAAAGAGAAGCTGTGAGTGAGACAAAGAGAGAAAGAGAAGTTGTGAGTGAGAGAGAGAGAGAGAAAGAGAAGCTGTGCGTGAGTGAGAGATAGAAAGAGAAGCTGTGAGTGAGAGATAGAGAGAAAGAGAAGGTGTGAGTGGGAGAGAGAGAGAGAAAAAGAGAAGCTGTGAGTGAGAGAGAGAAAGAGGCTGTGAGTGAGAGAGAGAGGAAGAGAAGCTGTGAGTGAGAGAGAGAGAAAGAATCTGAGAAAGAGAGAGTGAAAGAGAAGCTGTGAGTGAGAGAGAGAGAACATGTGAGTGAGAGAGAGAAGCAGTGAGTGAGAGAGAGAGATGTTGTGAGTTAGAGAAAAACAGAAGCTGTGAATGAGAGAGAGAGAGAAAGAGAAGGTGTGAGTGAGAGAGAGAGAGAGAGAAAGAGAATCTGTGAGTGGGGGAGAGAGAGAGAAAGAGAAGCTGTGAGTGAGAGAGAGAGAAAGAGAAGCTGTGAGTGAGAGAGAGATAGAAAGAGAAGCTGTGAGTGAGAGATAGAGAAAAAGAGAAGCTGTGAGTGGGAGAGAGAGAGAGAAAGAGAAGCTGTGAGTGAGAGAGAGAGAAAGAGAAGCTGTGAGTGAGAGAGAGAGGAAGAGAAGCTGTGAGTGAGAGAGAGAGAAAGAGAAGCTTTGAGTGAGAGAGAGAGAGAGAGAAAGAGAAGCTGTGAGTGAGAGAGAGAGAAAAATAATCTGAGAAAGAGAGTGAAAGAGAAGCTGTGAGTGAGAGAGAGAGAGAAGCTGTGAGTGAGAGAGAGAAGCTGTGAGAGAGAGAGAAAGAGATGCTGTGTGAGAGAGAAACAGAAGCTGTGAATGAGAGAGAGAGAGAAAGAGAAGGTGTGAGTGAGAGAGAGAGAGAGAGAAAGAGAAGCTGTGAGTGAGAGAGAAAGAGAAAGAGAAGCTGTGAGTGACACAGAGAGAGAGAAGCTGTGAGTGAGAGTGAGAGAAAGATAAGCTGTGAGTGACAGAGAGAGAGAAAGAGAAGCTGTGAGTGAGTGAGAGAGAGAAAGAGAAGCTGTGAGTGAGAGAGAGAGAGAAAGAGAAGCTGTGAGTGGGAGAGAGAGAAAGAGAAGCTGTGTGAGAGAGAGAGAGAAACTGTGAGTGAGAGAGAGAAAGAGAAGCTGTGAGTTAGAGAGAGAGAAAGAGATGCTGTGAGTGAGAGAGAGAGAGAGAAAGAGAAGCTGTGAGTGAGAGAGAGAGAGAAAGAGAAGCTGTGAGTGAGAGAGAAAGAGAAGCTGTGAGTGAGAGAGAGAGAGGAAGAGAAGCTGTGTGTGTGTGTGTGAGAAAGCTGTGATTGAGAGAGATAGAGAGAAGTTAAGCTGTGAGTGAGAGAGAGTTTAGAGAAACTGTGAGTGAGTGAGAGAGAGAAAGGGAAGCTGTGAGTGAGTGAGAGAGAGAAAGGGAAGCTGTGAGTGAGAGAGAGAGAAGCTGTGAGTGAGAGAGAGAGAAAGAGAAACTGTGAGTGAGAGAGAGAGAGAGAGAAGCTGTGAGTGAGAGAGAGAGAGAGAAAGAGATGCTGTGAGTGAGAGAGAAACAGAAGCTGTGAATGAGAGAGAGAAAGAAAGAGAATGTGAGTGAGAGAGAGAGAGAAAGAGAAGCTGTGAGTGAGAGAGAAAGAGAAGCTGTGAGTGAGTGAGAGAGAGAGAAGCTGTGAGAGAAAGAGAGAGAGAAAGAGAAGCTGAGAGTGAGAGAGAGAAAGAGAAGCTGTGAGTGAGAGAGAGAGAAAGAGCTGTGAGTGAGAGAGAGAGGAAGAGAAGCTGAGAGAGAGAGAGAGAGAACGAGAAGCTTTGTGTGTGTGTGTGTGTGTGTGTGAGAGAGAAGCTGTGATTGAGAGAGAGAGAGAGAGAGAAGAGAAGCTGTTAGTGAGAGAGAGAAAAAGAGAAGCTGTGAGTGAGTGAGAGAGAGAAAGGGAAGCTGTGAGTGAGAGAGAGAGAAGCTGTGAGTGAGAGAGAGAGAAAGAGAAACTGTGAGTGAGAGAGAGAGAGAGAGAAGCTGTGAGTGAGAGAGAGAGAAAAAGAATCTGAGAAAGAGAGAGTGAAAGAGAAGCTGTGAGTGAGAGAGAGAGAAGATATGAGTGAGAGAGAGAAGCAGTGAGTGAGAGAGTGAGAGAAAGAGATGTTGTGAGTTAGAGAGAAACAGAAGCTGTGAATGAGAGAGAGAGAGAGAAAGAGAAGGTGTGAGTGAGAGAGAGAGAAAGAGAAGCTGTGAGTGGGAGAGAGAGAGAGAGAAAGAGAAGCTGTGAGTGAGAGAGAGAGAAAGAGAATCTGTGAGTGAGAGAGAGATAGAAAGAGAAGCTGTGAGTGAGAGATAGAGAGAAAGAGAAGCTGCGAGTGGGAGAGAGAGAGAGAAAGAGAAGCTGTGAGTGAGAGAGAGAGAAAGAGAAGCTGTGAATGAGAGAGAGAGGAAGAGAAG
Source organism: Bradypodion ventrale (assembly GCA_035047345.1). Classification (NCBI taxonomy): domain Eukaryota; kingdom Metazoa; phylum Chordata; class Lepidosauria; order Squamata; family Chamaeleonidae; genus Bradypodion; species Bradypodion ventrale. Next base: position 228,587,276 of record JAWDJE010000001.1, read on the forward strand.
CTGTGAGTGAGAGAGAGAGAAAGAGAAGCTTTGAGTGTGTGTGTGTGTGAGAGAGAAGCTGTGATTTAGAGAGAGAGAGAGAAGAGAAGCTGTGAGTGAGAGAGAGAAAAAAAGAGAAGCTGTGAGTGAGTGAGAGAGAGAAAGGGAAGCTGTGAGTGAGAGAGAGAGAAGCTGTGAGTGAGAGAGAGAGAAAGAGAAACTGCGAGTGAGAGTGAGAGAGAGAAAGAGAAGCTGTGAGTGAGAGAGAGAGAAAGAGAAGCTGTGAGTGAGAGAGAGATAGAAAGAGAAGCTGTGAGTGAGAGAGAGAGAAAAATAATCTGAGAAAGAGAGTGAAAGAGAAGCTGTGAGAGAGAGAGAGAGAGAGAAGCTGTGAGTGAGAGAGAGAAGCTGTGAGAGAGAGAGAAAGAGATGCTGTGTGAGAGAGAAACAGAAGCTGTGAATGAGAGAGAGAGAGAAAGAGAAGGTGTGAGTGAGAGAGAGAGAGAGAGAAAGAGAAGCTGTGAGTGAGTGAGAGGGAAAGAGAAAGAGAAGCTGTGAGTGACACAGAGAGAGAGAAGCTGTGAGTGAGAGTGAGAGAAAGATAAGCTGTGAGTGACAGAGAGAGAGAAAGAGAAGCTGTGAGTGAGTGAGAGAGAGAAAGAGAAGCTGTGAGTGAGAGAGAAAGAGAAAGAGAAGCTGTGAGTGGGAGAGAGAGAAAGAGAAGCTGTGTGAGAGAGAGAGAAACTGTGAGTGAGAGAGAAAGAGAAGCTGTGAGTTAGAGAGAGAGAAAGAGATGCTGTGAGTGAGAGAGAGAGAGAGAAAGAGAAGCTGTGAGTGAGAGAGAGAGAGAAAGAGAAGCTGTGAGTGAGAGAGAAAGAGAAGCTGTGAGTGAGAGAGAGAGAGGAAGAGAAGCTGTGAGAGAGAGAGAGAGAAAGAGAAGCTTTGAGTGTGTGTGTGAGAGAGAAAAGCTGTGATTAAGAGAGATATAGAGAAGTTAAGTTGTGAGTGAGTGAGAGAGAGAGAAACTGTGAGTGAGTGAGAGAGAGAAAGGGAAGCTGTGTGTGTGTGTGAGAGAGAGAGAAGATGTGAGTGAGAGAGAGAGGGAAAGAGAAGCTGTGAGTGAGAGAGAGAGTGAGAAAGAGAAGCTGTAAGTGAGTGAGAGAGAAAGAGAATCTGAGAAATAGAGAGTGAAAGAGAAGCTGTGAGTGAAAGAGAGAGAGAAAGAGAAGTTGTAATTGAGAGAGAGAGAGTTGCTGTGAGTGAGTGAGAGAGAGAAACAGCTGTGAGTGAGAGAGAGAAAGAGAGAAAGAGAGAAAGAGAAGCTGTGAGTGAGAGAGAGAGAGAAAGAGAAGCTGTCAGTGAGCAAGAGAGAGAAAAAGCTGTGTGAGAGAGAAAAAGAGATGCTTTGAGTGAGAGAGAGAGAAACAGAAGCTGTGAGTGAGAGAAAGAGAAAGAGTCTGTGTGAGAAAGAGAGAAAGAGAAGCTGTGAGTGAGAGAGAGAGAGAAGCTGTGAGTGAGAGAGAGAGAAGCTGTGAGTGAGAGAGAGAGAAATAGAAGCTGTGAGTGAGAGAGAAAGAGAAGCTGTAAGTGAGTGAGAGAGAGAGAAGCTGTGAGTGAGAGAGAGAGAGAGAAAGAGAAGCTGTGAGTGAGAGAGAGAAAGAGAAGCTGGAGTGAGAGAGAGAAAGAGAAGTGAAGAAAGAGAGAGTAAAAGAGAAGCTGTGTGTGAGCGAGAGAGAGAGATGCTGTGAGTGAGAGAGAGAAGCTGTGAGTGAGAGAGAGAAAAAGAGAAGCTGTGAGTGAGAGAGAGAGAGAAAGAAAAGCTGTGAGTGAGAGAGAGAGAAAGAGAATCTTTGAAAGAGAGAGTGAAAGAGAAGCTGTGAGTGAGAGAGAGAGAAGCTGTGAGTGAGTGAGAGAGAGAAAGAGATGCTGTGAGTGAGAGAGAAACAGAAGCTATGAATGAGAGAGAGAGAAAGAGAATGTGAGTGAGAGAGAGAGAGAAAGAGAAGCTGTGAGTGAGAGAGAAAGAGAAGCTTTGAGTGAGTAAGAGAGAGAGAAGCTGTGAGTGAGACAAAGAGAGAGAAAGAGAAGCTGTAAGTGAGAGAGAGAGAAAAAGAGAAGCTGTGTGTGTGAGAGAGAGATAGAAGCTGTGAGTGAGAGAGAGAGAAAGAGAAGCTGTGAGTGAGACAAAGAAAGAAAGAGAAGTTGTGAGTGAGAGAGAGAGAGAGAAAGAGAAGCTGTGCGTGAGTGAGAGATAGAAAGAGAAGCTGTGAGTGAGAGATAAAGAGAAAGAGAAGCTGTGAGTGGGAGAGAGAGAGAGAAAAAGAGAAGCTGTGAGTGAGAGAGAGAGAAAGAGGCTGTGAGTGAGAGAGAGAGGAAGAGAAGCTGTGAGTGAGAGAGAGAGGAAGAGAAGCTGTGAGTGGGAGAGAGAGAGAGAGAAAGAGAAGCTGTGAGTGAGAGAGAGAGAAAGAGGCTGTGAGTGAGAGAGAGAGGAAGAGAAGCTGTGCGTGAGTGAGAGATAGAAAGAGAAGCTGTGAGTGAGAGATAGAGAGAAAGAGAAGCTGTGAGTGGGAGAGAGAGAGAGAAGCTGTGTGTGTGAGAGAGAGAAGCTGTGAGTGAGAGAGAGAGAGAAAGAGAAGGTGTGAGTGAGAGAGAGAAGGAGAAGCTGTGAGTGAGAGAGAGAAACATAAGCTGTGAGTGAGAAAGAGAGAGAGAAAGAGAAGCTGTGTGTGTGAGAGAGAGAAAGAGAAGCTGTGAGTGAGAGAAAGAGAGAAAGAGATGCTGTGAGTGAGAGAGAGAGAGAAAGAGAAGCTGTGCGTGAGTGAGAGATAGAAAGAGAAGCTGTGAGTGAGAGATAGAGAGAAAGAGAAGCTGTGAGTGGGAGAGAGAGAGAAAAAAAGAGAAGCTGTGAGTGAGAGAGAGAGAAAGAGGCTGTGAGTGAGAGAGAGAGGAAGAGAAGCTGTGAGTGAGAGATAGAGAGATAGAGAAGCTGTGAGTGGGAGAGAGAGAGAGAAAAAGAGAAGCTGTGAGTGAGAGAGAGAGAAAGAGGCTGTGAGTGAGAGAGAGAGGAAGAGAAGCTGTGCGTGAGTGAGAGATAGAAAGAGAAGCTGTGAGTGAGAGATAGAGAGAAAGAGAAGCTGTGAGTGGGAGAGAGAAGCTGTGAGAGAGAGAGAGAAGCTGTGAGTGAGAGAGAGAGAGAAAGAGAAGGTGTGAGTGAGAGAGAGAAGGAGAAGCTGTGATTGAGAGAGAGAAACATAAGCTGTGAGTGAGAAAGAGAGAGAGAGAGAAGCTGTGTGTGTGTGAGAGAGAAAGAGAAGCTGTGAGTGAGAGAAAGAGAGAAAGAGATGCTGTGAGTGAGAGACAGAGAAAGAGAAGCTGTGAGTGAGAGAGAGAAAGAGAAGCTGTGAGTGAGAGAGAGAGAGAGAGAAAGAGAAGCTGTGAGTGAGAGAGAAAAAACAGAAGCTGTGAGTGAGATAGAGAGAGAAAGAGAAGCTGTGAGTGAGAGAGAGAGAGAAAGAGAAGCTGTGAGTGAGTGAGAGAGAAAGAAAGAGAAGCTGTGGGTGAGAGAGAGAGAGAAAGAGAAGCTGTGAGTGGGAGAAAGAGAGAACGAGATGCTGTGTGTGTGTCAGAGAGAAACTGTGAGTGAGAGAGAGAAAGAGAAACTGTGAGTGAGTGAGAGAGAAAGAGATGCTGTGAGTGAGAGAGAGAGAGTTGTGAGTGAGAGAGAGAGAGAGAAAGAGATGCTATGAGTGAAAGATAGAGAGAGAAAGAGAAGCTGTGAGTGAGAGAGAGTGAGAAAGAGATGCTGTGAGTGAGTGAGAGAGAGAAAGGGAAGCTGTGAGTGTGTGTGAGAGAGAGCTGTGAGTGAGTGAGAGAGAAAGTGAAGCTGTGAGTGAGAGAGAGAGAGAGATAGAAAGAGAAGCTGTGAGTGAGAGAGAGAGAAAGAGAATCTGAGAAAGAGAGTGTGAATGAGAAGCTGTGAGAGAGAGAGAGAGAGAAGCTGTGAGTGAGAGAGAGAAGCTGTGAGTGAGAGAGAGAGAAGGAGAATGTGTGAGCGAGAGAGAGAGAGAAAGAGAAGCTGTGTGAGAGAGAGAGAGAAGGAGAAGCTGTGATTGAAAGAGAAAGAGAAGCTGTGAGTGACACAGAGAGAGAGAAGCTGTGAGTGAGAGAGAGAGAGAGAAAGAGAAGCTGTGAGTGACAGAGAGAGAGAATGAGAAGCTGTGAGTGACAGAGAGAGAAAGAGAAGCTGTGAGTGACAGAGAGAGAGAGAGAAAGAGAAGCTGTGAGTGAGAGAGAGACAGAGAAGCTGTGTGTGAGTGAGAGAGAGAGAGAAGCTGTGTGTGTGTGAGATTAAGAGAAGCTGTGTGTGTGTGAGAGAGAAAGAGACACTGTGTCTGTGAGACAGAGAGAGAATGAGAAGCTGTGAGAGAGAGATGCTGTGAGTGAGAGAAAGAAAGAGAATTTGTGTATGTATGCGAGAGAGATATGCTGTGAGTGAGAGAGAGAGAGAAAGAGAAGCTGTGAGTGAGAGAGAGAGAGATAGAAGCTGTGTGTGTGTGAGAGAGAGAGACAAGCTGTGAGTGAGAGTGAAAGAGAAAGAGAAGCTGTGAGTGTCACAGAGAGAGAAGCTTTGAGTGAGAGAGAGAGAGAAAGAGAAGCAGTGAGTGACAGAGAGAGAGAATGAGAAGCTGTGAGTGAGAGAGAGAAAGAGAAGCTGTGAGTGAGAGAGAGAAAGAGAATCTGTGAGTGAGAGAGAGAAAGAGAAGCTGTGTGAGAGAGAGAGAAGCTGTGAGTGAGAGTGAGAGAGCGAAAGAGAAGCTGTGAGTGAAAGAGAGAGAGAAAGAGAAGTTGTAATTGAGAGAGAGAGAGTTGCTGTGAGTGAGTGAGAGAGAGAAACAGCTGTGAGTGAGAGAGAGAAAGAGAGAAAGAGAAGCTGTGAGTGAGAGAGAGAGAAAGAGAAGCTGTCAGTGAGCAAGAGAGAGAAAAAGCTGTGTGAGAGAGAAAAAGAGATGCTTTGAGTGAGAGAGAGAGAAACAGAAGCTGTGAGTGAGAGAAAGAGAAAGAGTCTGTGTGAGAAAGAGAGAAAGAGAAGCTGTGAGTGAGAGAGAGAGAGAAGCTGTGAGTGAGAGAGAGAGAAGCTGTGAGTGAGAGAGAGAGAAATAGAAGCTGTGAGTGAGAGAGAAAGAGAAGCTGTAAGTGAGTGAGTGAGAGAGAAGCTGTGAGTGAGAGAGAGAGAGAGAGAGAGAAAGAGAAGCTGTGAGTGAGAGAGAGAAAGAGAAGCTGGAGTGAGAGAGAGAAAGAGAAGTGAAGAAAGAGAGAGTAAAAGAGAAGCTGTGTGTGAGCGAGAGAGAGAGATGCTGTGAGTGAGAGAGAGAAGCTGTGAGTGAGAGATAGAAAAAGAGAAGCTGTGAGTGAGAGAGAGAGAGAAAGAAAAGCTGTGAGTGAGAGAGAGAGAAAGAGAATCTTTGAAAGAGAGAGTGAAAGAGAAGCTGTGAGTGAGAGAGAGAGAAGCTGTGAGTGAGTGAGAGAGGGAAAGAGATGCTGTGAGTGAGAGAGAAACAGAAGCTATGAATGAGAGAGAGAGAAAGAGAATGTGAGTGAGAGAGAGAGAGAAAGAGAAGCTGTGAGTGAGAGAGAAAGAGAAGCTTTGAGTGAGTAAGAGAGAGAGAAACTGTGAGTGAGACAAAGAGAGAGAAAGAGAAGCTGTGAGTGAGAGAGAGAAAAAAAGAGAAGCTGTGTGTGTGAGAGAGAGATAGAAGCTGTGAGTGAGAGAGAGAGAAAGAGAAGCTGTGAGTGAGACAAAGAGAGAAAGAGAAGTTGTGAGTGAGAGAGAGAGAGAGAAAGAGAAGCTGTGCGTGAGTGAGAGATAGAAAGAGAAGCTGTGAGTGAGAGATAGAGAGAAAGAGAAGCTGTGAGTGGGAGAGAGAGAGAGAAAAAGAGAAGCTGTGAGTGAGAGAGAGAGAAAGAGGCTGTGAGTGAGAGAGAGAGGAAGAGAAGCTGTGAGTGAGAGAGAGAGAAAGAGAAGCTGTGAGTGGGAGAGAGAGAGAGAGAAAGAGAAGCTGTGAGTGAGTGAGAGAGAAAGAGGCTGTGAGTGAGAGAGAGAGGAAGAGAAGCTGTGCGTGAGTGAGAGATAGAAAGAGAAGCTGTGAGTGAGAGATAGAGAGAAAGAGAAGCTGTGAGTGGGAGAGAGAGAGAGAAGCTGTGTGAGAGAGAGAGAGAAGCTGTGAGTGAGAGAGAGAGAGAAAGAGAAGGTGTGAGTGAGAGAGAGAAGGAGAAGCTGTGAGTGAGAGAGAGAAACATAAGCTGTGAGTGAGAAAGAGAGAGAGAATGAGAAGCTGTGTGTGTGAGAGAGAGAAAGAGAAGCTGTGAGTGAGAGAAAGAGAGAAAGAGATGCTGTGAGTGAGAGAGAGAGAGAAAGAGAAGCTGTGCGTGAGTGAGAGATAGAAAGAGAAGCTGTGAGTGAGAGATAGAGAGAAAGAGAAGCTGTGAGTGGGAGAGAGAGAGAGAAAAAGAGAAGCTGTGAGTGAGAGAGAGAGAAAGAGGCTGTGAGTGAGAGAGAGAGGAAGAGAAGCTGTGAGTGAGAGATAGAGAGAAAGAGAAGCTGTGAGTGGGAGAGAGAGAGAGAAAAAGAGAAGCTGTGAGTGAGAGAGAGAGAAAGAGGCTGTGAGTGAGAGAGAGAGGAAGAGAAGCTATGCGTGAGTGAGAGATAGAAAGAGAAGCTGTGAGTGAGAGATAGAGAGAAAGAGAAGCTGTGAGTGGGAGAGAGAAGCTGTGTGAGAGAGAGAGAGAAGCTGTGAGTGAGAGAGAGAGAGAAAGAGAAGGTGTGAGTGAGAGAGAGATGGAGAAGCTGTGAGTGTGAGAGAGAAACATAATCTGTGAGTGAGAAAGAGAGAGAGAAAGAGAAGCTGTGTGTGTGTGAGAGAGAAAGAGAAGCTGTGAGTGAGAGAAAGAGAGAAAGAGATGCTGTGAGTGAGAGACAGAGAAAGAGAAGCTGTGAGTGAGAGAGAGAGAAAGAGAAGCTTGAGTGAGAGAGAGAGAGAGAAAGAGAAGCTGTGAGTGAGAGAGAAAAAACAGAAGCTGTGAGTGAGATAGAGAGAGAAAGAGAAGCTGTGAGTGAGAGAGAGAGAGAAAGAGAAGCTGTGAGTGAGTGAGAGAGAAAGAAACAGAAGCTGTGGGTGAGAGAGAGAGAGAAAGAGAAGCTGTGAGTGGGAGAAAGAGAGAACGAGATGCTGTGTGTGTGTCAGAGAGAAACTGTGAGTGAGAGAGAGAAAGAGAAACTGTGAGTGAGTGAGAGAGAAAGAGATGCTGTGAGTGAGAGAGAGAGAGTTGTGAGAGAGAGAGAGAGAAGGAGAAGCTGTGATTGAAAGAGAAAGAGAAGCTGTGAGTGACACAGAGAGAGAGAAGCTGTGAGTGAGAGAGAGAGAGAGAAAGAGAAGCTGTGAGTGACAGAGAGAGAGAATGAGAAGCTGTGAGTGACAGAGAGAGAAAGAGAAGCTGTGAGTGACAGAGAGAGAGAGAAAGAGAAGCTGTGAGTGAGAGAGAGACAGAGAAGCTGTGTGTGAGTGAGAGAGAGAGAAGCTGTGTGTGTGTGAGATTAAGAGAAGCTGTGTGTGTGTGAGAGAGAAAGAGACACTGTGTCTGTGAGACAGAGAGAGAATGAGAAGCTGTGTGAGAGAGAGATGCTGTGAGTGAGAGAAAGAAAGAGAATTTGTGTATGTATGCGAGAGAGATATGCTGTGAGTGAGATAGAGAGAAAGAGAAGCTGTGACTGAGAGAGAGAGAGAGAAGCTGTGTGTGTGTGAGAGAGAGAGACAAGCTGTGAGTGAGAGTGAAAGAGAAAGAGAAGCTGTGAGTGTCACAGAGAGAGAAGCTGTGAGTGAGAGAGAGAGAGAAAGAGAAGCAGTGAGTGACAGAGAGAGAATGAGAAGCTGTGAGTGAGAGAAAGAAAGAGAAGCTGTGAGTGAGAGAGAGAAAGAGAATCTGTGAGTGAGAGAGAGAAAGAGAAGCTGTGTGAGAGAGAGAGAAGCTGTGAGTGAGAGTGAGAGAGCGAAAGAGAAGCTGTGAGTGAAAGAGAGAGAGAAAGAGAAGTTGTAATTGAGAGAGAGAGAGTTGCTGTGAGTGAGTGAGAGAGAGAAACAGCTGTGAGTGAGAGAGAGAAAGAGAGAAAGAGAGAAAGAGAGAAAGAGAGAAAGAGAGAAAGAGAGAAAGAGAGAAAGAGAAGCTGTGAGTGAGAGAGAGAGAAAGAGAAGCTGTCAGTGAGCAAGAGAGAGAAAAAGCTGTGAGAGAGAGAAAAAGAGATGCTTTGAGTGAGAGAGAGAGAAACAGAAGCTGTGAGTGAGAGAAAGAGAAAGAGTCTGTGTGAGAAAGAGAGAAAGAGAAGCTGTGAGTGAGAGAGAGAGAGAAGCTGTGAGTGAGAGAGAGAGAAGCTGTGAGTGAGAGAGAGAGAGAAATAGAAGCTGTGAGTGAGAGAGAAAGAGAAGCTGTGAGTGAGAGAGAGAGAAGCTGTGAGTGAGAGAGAGAGAGAGAGAGAGAAAGAGAAGCTGTGAGTGAGAGAGAGAAAGAGAAGCTGTGAGTGAGAGAAAGAGAAGTGAAGAAAGAGAGAGTAAAAGAGAAGCTGTGTGTGAGCGAGAGAGAGAGATGCTGTGAGTGATAGAGAGAAGCTGTGAGTGAGAGAGAGAAAAAGAGAAGCTGTGAGTGAGAGAGAGAGAGAAAGAAAAGCTGTGAGTGAGAGAGAGAGAAAGAGAATCTTTGAAAGAGAGAGGGAAAGAGAAGCTGTGAGTGAGAGAGAGAGAAGCTGTGAGTGAGTGAGAGAGAGAAAGAGATGCTGTGAGTGAGAGAGAAACAGAAGCTATGAATGAGAGAGAGAGAAAGAGAATGTGAGTGAGAGAGAGAGAGAGAGAAGCTGTGAGTGAGAGAGAAAGAGAAGCTTTGAGTGAGTAAGAGAGAGAGAAGCTGTGAGTGAGACAAAGAGAGAGAAAGAGAAGCTGTGAGTGAGAGAGAGAGAAAAACAGAAGCTGTGAGTGAGAGACAGAGAAAGAGAAGCTGTGTGTGAGAGAGAGAGATAGAAGCTGTGAGTGAGAGAGAGAAAGAGAAGCTGTGAGTGAGACAAAGAGAGAAAGAGAAGTTGTGAGTGAGAGAGAGAGAGAGAAAGAGAAGCTGTGCGTGAGTGAGAGATAGAAAGAGAAGCTGTGAGTGAGAGATAGAGAGAAAGAGAAGGTGTGAGTGGGAGAGAGAGAGAGAAAAAGAGAAGCTGTGAGTGAGAGAGAGAAAGAGGCTGTGAGTGAGAGAGAGAGGAAGAGAAGCTGTGAGTGAGAGAGAGAGAAAGAAACTGAGAAAGAGAGAGTGAAAGAGAAGCTGTGAGTGAGAGAGAGAGAACATGTGAGTGAGAGAGAGAAGCAGTGAGTGAGAGAGAGAGATGTTGTGAGTTAGAGAAAAACAGAAGCTGTGAATGAGAGAGAGAGAGAAAGAGAAGGTGTGAGTGAGAGAGAGAGAGAGAAAGAGAAGCTGTGAGTGGGGGAGAGAGAGAGAAAGAGAAGCTGTGAGTGAGAGAGAGAGAAAGAGAAGCTGTGAGTGAGAGAGAGATAGAAAGAGAAGCTGTGAGTGAGAGATAGAGAAAAAGAGAAGCTGTGAGTGGGAGAGAGAGAGAGAAAGAGAAGCTGTGAGTGAGAGAGAGAGAAAGAGAAGCTGTGAGTGAGAGAGAGAGGAAGAGAAGCTGTGAGTGAGAGAGAGAGAAAGAGAAGCTTTGAGTGAGAGAGAGAGAGAGAGAAAGAGAAGCTGTGAGTGAGAGAGAGAGAAAAATAATCTGAGAAAGAGAGTGAAAGAGAAGCTGTGAGTGAGAGAGAGAGAGAAGCTGTGAGTGAGAGAGAGAAGCTGTGAGAGAGAGAGAAAGAGATGCTGTGTGAGAGAGAAACAGAAGCTGTGAATGAGAGAGAGAGAGAAAGAGAAGGTGTGAGTGAGAGAGAGAGAGAGAGAAAGAGAAGCTGTGAGTGAGTGAGAGAGAAAGAGAAAGAGAAGCTGTGAGTGACACAGAGAGAGAGAAGCTGTGAGTGAGAGTGAGAGAAAGATAAGCTGTGAGTGACAGAGAGAGAGAAAGAGAAGCTGTGAGTGAGTGAGAGAGAGAAAGAGAAGCTGTGAGTGAGAGAGAGAGAGAAAGAGAAGCTGTGAGTGGGAGAGAGAGAAAGAGAAGCTGTGTGAGAGAGAGAGAGAAACTGTGAGTGAGAGAGAGAAAGAGAAGCTGTGAGTTAGAGAGAGAAAGAGATGCTGTGAGTGAGAGAGAGAGAGAGAGAAAGAGAAGCTGTGAGTGAGAGAGAGAGAGAAAGAGAAGCTGTGAGTGAGAGAGAAAGAGAAGCTGTGAGTGAGAGAGAGAGAGGAAGAGAAGCTGTGTGAGTGTGTGTGAGGGAGAAAAGCTGTGATTGAGAGAGATAGAGAGAAGTTAAGCTGTGAGTGAGAGAGAGTTTAGAGAAACTGTGAGTGAGTGAGAGAGAGAAAGGGAAGCTGTGAGTGAGTGAGAGAGAGAAAGGGAAGCTGTGAGTGAGAGAGAGAGAAGCTGTGAGTGAGAGAGAGAGAAAGAGAAACTGTGAGTGAGAGAGAGAGAGCGAGAAGCTGTGAGTGAGAGAGAGAGAGAGAGAAAGAGATGCTGTGAGTGAGAGAGAAACAGAAGCTGTGAATGAGAGAGAGAGAGAAAGAAAGAGAATGTGAGTGAGAGAGAGAGAGAAAGAGAAGCTGTGAGTGAGAGAGAAAGAGAAGCTGTGAGTGAGTGAGAGAGAGAGAAGCTGTGAGAGAAAGAGAGAGAGAAAGAGAAGCTGAGAGTGAGACAAAGTGTGAGAAAGAGAAGCTGTGAGTGAGAGATAGAGAGAAAGAGAAGCTGTGAGTGAGAGAGAGAGAAAGAGAAGCTGTGAGTGAGAGAGAGAGGAAGAGAAGCTGAGAGAGAGAGAGAGAGAACGAGAAGCTTTGTGTGTGTGTGTGTGAGAGAGAGAAGCTGTGATTGAGAGAGAGAGAGAGAGAGAGAGAAGAGAAGCTGTTAGTGAGAGAGAGAGAAAAAGAGAAGCTGTGAGTGAGTGAGAGAGAGAAAGGGAAGCTGTGAGTGAGAGAGAGAGAGAAGCTGTGAGTGAGAGAGAGAGAAAGAGAAACTGTGAGTGAGAGAGAGAGAGAGAGAAGCTGTGAGTGAGAGAGAGAGAAAAAGAATCTGAGAAAGAGAGAGTGAAAGAGAAGCTGTGAGTGAGAGAGAGAGAAGATATGAGTGAGAGAGAGAAGCAGTGAGTGAGAGAGTGAGAGAAAGAGATGTTGTGAGTTAGAGAGAAACAGAAGCTGTGAATGAGAGAGAGAGAGAGAAAGAGAAGGTGTGAGTGAGAGAGAGAGAAAGAGAAGCTGTGAGTGGGAGAGAGAGAGAGAGAAAGAGAAGCTGTGAGTGAGAGAGAGAGAAAGAGAATCTGTGAGTGAGAGAGAGATAGAAAGAGAAGCTGTGAGTGAGAGATAGAGAGAAAGAGAAGCTGCGAGTGGGAGAGAGAGAGAGAAAGAGAAGCTGTGAGTGAGAGAGAGAGAAAGAGAAGCTGTGAATGAGAGAGAGAGGAAGAGAAGCTGTGAGTGAGAGAGAGAGAAAGAGAAGCTTTGAGTGTGTGTGTGTGAGAGAGAGAAGCTGTGATTGAGAGAGAGAGAGAAGAGAAGCTGTGAGTGAGAGAGAGAAAAAAAGAGAAGCTGTGAGTGAGTGAGAGAGAGAAAGGGAAGCTGTGAGTGAGAGAGAGAGAAGCTGTGAGTGAGAGAGAGAGAAAGAGAAACTGCGAGTGAGAGTGAGAGAGAGAAAGAGAAGCTGTGAGTGAGAGAGAGAGAAAGAGAAGCTGTGAGTGAGAGAGAGATAGAAAGAGAAGCTGTGAGTGAGAGAGAGAGAGAGAAAGAGAAGCTGTGAGTGAGAGAGAGAGAAAAATAATCTGAGAAAGAGAGTGAAAGAGAAGCTGTGTGAGAGAGAGAGAGAGAGAAGCTGTGAGTGAGAGAGAGAAGCTGTGAGAGAGAGAGAAAGAGATGCTGTGTGAGAGAGAAACAGAAGCTGTGAATGAGAGAGAGAGAGAGAGAAAGAGAAGGTTTGAGTGAGAGAGAGAGAGAGAGAGAGAAAGAGAAGCTGTGAGTGAGTGAGAGGGAAAGAGAAAGAGAAGCTGTGAGTGACACAGAGAGAGAGAAGCTGTGAGTGAGAGTGAGAGAAAGATAAGCTGTGAGTGACAGAGAGAGAGAAAGAGAAGCTGTGAGTGAGTGAGAGAGAGAAAGAGAAGCTGTGAGTGAGAGAGAAAGAGAAAGAGAAGCTGTGAGTGGGAGAGAGAGAAAGAGAAGCTGTGTGAGAGAGAGAGAAACTGTGAGTGAGAGAGAAAGAGAAGCTGTGAGTTAGAGAGAGAGAAAGAGATGCTGTGAGTGAGAGAGAGAGAGAGAAAGAGAAGGTGTGAGTGAGAGAGAGAGAGAAAGAGAAGCTGTGAGTGAGAGAGAAAGAGAAGTTGTGAGTGAGAGAGAGAGGAAGAGAAGCTGTGAGTGTGTGTGTGAGAGAGAAAAGCTGTGATTGAGAGAGATAGAGAGAAGTTAAGCTGTGAGTGAGAGAGAGTTTAGAGAAACTGTGAGTGAGTGAGAGAGAGAAAGGGAAGCTGTGTGTGTGTGTGTGAGAGAGAAGCTGTGAGTGAGAGAGAGAGGGAAAGAGAAGCTGTGAGTGAGAGAGAGAGTGAGAAAGAGAAGCTGTGATTGAGTGAGAGAGAAAGAGAATCTGAGAAATAGAGAGTGAAAGAGAAGCTGTGAGTGAGAGAGAGAGAGAGAGAGAAGCTGTGAGTGAGAGAGAGAGAAGCTGTGAGTGAGAGAGAGAGAGAAAGAGATGCTGTGAGTGAGAGAGAAACAGAAGCTGTGAATGAGAGAGAGAGAGAAAGAAAGAGAATGTGAGTGAGAGAGAGAGAGAAAGAGAAGCTGTGAGTGAGAGAGAAAGAGAAGCTGCGAGTGAGTGAGAGAGAGAGAAGCTGTGAGAGAAAGAGAGAGAGAAAGAGAAGCTGAGAGTGAGAAAAAGAGTGAGAAAGAGAAGCTGTGAGTGAGAGATAGAGAGAAAGAGAAGCTGTGAGTGAGAGAGAGAGAAAGAGAAGCTGTGAGTGAGAGAGAGAGGAAGAGAAGCTGAGAGAGAGAGAGAGAGAGAACGAGAAGCTTTGTGTGTGTGTGAGAGAGAGAGAGAAGCTGTGATTGAGAGAGAGAGAGAGAGAAGAGAAGCTGTGAGTGAGAGAGAGAGAAAAAGAGAAGCTGTGAGTGAGTGAGAGAGAGAAAGGGAAGCTGTGAGTGTGAGAGAGAGAGAAGCTGTGAGTGAGAGAGAGAGAAAGAGAAACTGTGAGAGAGAGAGAGAGAGAGAGAGAGAAGCTGTGAGTGAGAGAGAGAGAAAAAGAATCTGAGAAAGAGAGAGTGAAAGAGAAACTGTGAGTGAGAGAGAGAGAGAGAAGATGTGAGTGAGAGAGAGAAGCAGTGAGTGAGAGAGTGAGAGAAAGAGATGTTGTGAGTTAGAGAGAAACAGAAGCTGTGAATGAGAGAGAGAGAGAGAAAGAGAAGGTGTGAGTGAGAGAGAGAGAAAGAGAAGCTGTGAGTGGGAGAGAGAGAGAGAGAAAGAGAAGCTGTGAGTGAGAGAGAGAGAAAGAGAATCTGTGAGTGAGAGAGAGATAGAAAGAGAAGCTGTGAGTGAGAGATAGAGAGAAAGAGAAGCTTCGAGTGGGAGAGAGAGAGAGAAAGAGAAGCTGTGAGTGAGAGAGAGAGAAAGAGAAGCTGTGAATGAGAGAGAGAGGAAGAGAAGCTGTGAGTGAGAGAGAGAGAAAGAGAAGCTTTGAGTGTGTGTGTGTGATAGAGAGAAGCTGTGATTGAGAGAGAGAGAGAGAGAAGAGAAGCTGTGAGTGAGAGAGAGAGAAAAAGAGAAGCTGTGAGTGAGTGAGAGAGAGAAAGGGAAGCTGTGAGTGAGAGAGAGAGAAGCTGTGAGTGAGAGAGAGAGAAAGAGAAACTGCGAGTGAGAGTGAGAGAGAGAAAGAGAAGCTGTGAGTGAGAGAGAGAGAAAAAGAATCTGAGAAAGAGAGTGAAAGTGAAGCTGTGAGTGAGAGAGAGAGAGAGAAGCTGTGAGTGAGAGAGAGAAGCTGTGAGAGAGAGAGAAAGAGATGCTGTGAGTTAGAGAGAAACAGAAGATGTGAATGAGCGAGAGAGAGAAAGAGAAGGTGTGAGTGAGAGAGAGAGAGAAAGAGAAAGAGAAGCTTTGAGTGACACAGAGAGAGAAGCTGTGAGTGAGAGTGAGAGAAAGAGAAGCTGTGAGTGACAGAGAGAGAGAAAGAGAAGCTGTGAGTGAGTGAGAGAGAGAAAGAGAAGCTGTGAGTGAGTGAGAGAGAGAGAGAGAGAAGTTGTGAGTGGGAGAGAGAGAGAAAGAGAAGCTGTGTGAGAGAGAGAGAAACTGTGAGTGAGAGAGAGAAAGAGAAGCTGTGAGTGAGAGAGAGAGGAAGAGAAGCTGTGAGTGAGAGAGAGAGGAAGAGAAGCTTTGAGTGTGTGTGTGAGAGAGAGAGAAGCTGTGATTGAGAGAGAGAGAGAAGAGAAGCTGTGAGTGAGAGAGAGAGAAAAAGAGAAGCTGTGAGTGAGTGAGAGAGAGAAAGAGAAGCTGTGAGTGAGAGAGAGAGAAAAAGAATCTGAGAAAGAGAGAGTTAAAGAGAAGCTGTGAGTGAGAGAGAGAGAGAGAAGCTGTGAGTGAGAGAGAGAAGCTGTGAGAGAGAGAGAAAGAGAAAGAGAAGCTGTGAGTGACACAGAGAGAGAAGCTGTGAGTGAGAGTGAGAGAAAGAGAAGCTGTGAGTGACACAGAGAGAGAAAGAGAAGCTGTGAGTGAGTGAGAGAGAAAGAGAAGCTGTGAGTGACAGAGAGAGAGAAAAAGAAGCTGTGAGTGAGAGAGAGAGAAAGAGGCTGTGAGTGGGAGAGAGAGGAAGAGAAGCTGTGAGTGAGAGAGAGAGAAAGAATCTGAGAAAGAGAGAGTGAAAGAGAAGCTGTGAGTGAGAGAGAGAGAACATGTGAGTGAGAGAGAGAAGCAGTGAGTTGTTGGAGATGTTGTGTTAGAGAAAAACAGAAGCTGTGAATGAGAGAGAGAGAGAAAGAGAAGGTGTGAGTGAGAGAGAGAGAGAAAGAGAAGCTGTGAGTGGGGGAGAGAGAGAGAGAAAGAGAAGCTGTGAGTGAGAGAGAGAGAAAGAGAAGCTGTGAGTGAGAGAGAGAGAGGAAGAGAAGCTGTGAGTGAGAGAGAGAGAAAAAGAGAAGCTGTGAGTGGGAGAGAGAGAGAGAAAGAGAAGCTGTGAGTGAGAGAGAGAGAAAGAGAAGCTGTGAGTGAGAGAGAGAGGAAGAGAAGCTGTGAGTGAGAGAGAGAGAAAGAGAAGCTTTGTGTGAGAGAGAGAGAGAAAGAGAAGCTGTGAGTGAGAGAGAGAGAAAAATAATCTGAGAAAGAGAGTGAAAGAGAAGCTGTGAGTGAGAGAGAGAGAGAAGCTGTGAGTGAGAGAGAGAAGCTGTGTGAGAGAGAGAAAGAGATGCTGTGTGAGAGAGAAACAGAAGCTGTGAATGAGAGAGAGAGAAAGAGAAGGTGTGAGTGAGAGAGAGAGAGAGAGAAAGAGAAGCTGTGAGTGAGTGAGTGAGAAAGAGAAAGAGAAGCTGTGAGTGACACAGAGAGAGAGAAGCTGTGAGTGAGAGTGAGAGAAAGATAAGCTGTGAGTGACAGAGAGAGAGAAAGAGAAGCTGTGAGTGAGTGAGAGAGAGAAAGAGAAGCTGTGAGTGAGAGAGAGAGAAAGAGAAGCTGTGAATGAGAGAGAGAGGAAGAGAAGCTGTGAGTGAGAGAGAGAGAAAGAGAAGCTTTGAGTGTGTGTGTGTGATAGAGAGAAGCTGTGATTGAGAGAGAGAGAGAGAGAGAAGAGAAGCTGTGAGTGAGAGAGAGAGAAAAAGAGAAGCTGTGAGTGAGTGAGAGAGAGAAAGGGAAGCTGTGAGTGAGAGAGAGAGAAGCTGTGAGTGAGAGAGAGAGAAAGAGAAACTGCAAGTGAGAGTGAGAGAGAGAAAGAGAAGCTGTGAGTGAGAGAGAGAGAAAAAGAATCTGAGAAAGAGAGTGAAAGTGAAGCTGTGAGTGAGAGAGAGAGAGAAGCTGTGAGTGAGAGAGAGAAGCTGTGAGAGAGAGAGAAAGAGATGCTGTGAGTTAGAGAGAAACAGAAGATGTGAATGAGCGAGAGAGAGAAAGAGAAGGTGTGAGTGAGAGAGAGAGAGAAAGAGAAAGAGAAGCTTTGAGTGACACAGAGAGAGAAGCTGTGAGTGAGAGTGAGAGAAAGAGAAGCTGTGAGTGACAGAGAGAGAGAAAGAGAAGCTGTGAGTGAGTGAGAGAGAGAAAGAGAAGCTGTGAGTGAGTGAGAGAGAGAGAGAGAGAGAAGTTGTGAGTGGGAGAGAGAGAGAAAGAGAAGCTGTGTGAGAGAGAGAGAAACTGTGAGTGAGAGAGAGAAAGAGAAGCTGTGAGTGAGAGAGAGAGGAAGAGAAGCTGTGAGTGAGAGAGAGAGGAAGAGAAGCTTTGAGTGTGTGTGTGTGAGAGAGAAGCTGTGATTGAGAGAGAGAGAGAAGAGAAGCTGTGAGTGAGAGAGAGAGAAAAAGAGAAGCTGTGAGTGAGTGAGAGAGAGAAAGAGAAGCTGTGAGTGAGAGAGAGAGAAAAAGAATCTGAGAAAGAGAGAGTTAAAGAGAAGCTGAGAGTGAGAGAGAGAGAGAGAAGCTGTGAGTGAGAGAGAGAAGCTGTGAGAGAGAGAGAAAGAGAAAGAGAAGCTGTGAGTGACACAGAGAGAAGCTGTGAGTGAGAGTGAGAGAAAGAGAAGCTGTGAGTGACAGAGAGAGAGAAAGAGAAGCTGTGAGTGAGTGAGAGAGAAAGAGAAGCTGTGAGTGACAGAGAGAGAGAAAAAGAAGCTGTGAGTGAGAGAGAGAGAAAGAGGCTGTGAGTGAGAGAGAGAGGAAGAGAAGCTGTGAGTGAGAGAGAGAGAGAAAGAATCTGAGAAAGAGAGAGTGAAAGAAAAGCTGTGAGTGAGAGAGAGAGAACATGTGAGTGTGAGAGAGAAGCAGTGAGTGAGAGAGGAGATGTTGTGTTAGAGAATAACAGAAGCTGTGAATGAGAGAGAGAGAGAAAGAGAAGGTGTGAGTGAGAGAGAGAGAGAAAGAGAAGCTGTGAGTGGGGGAGAGAGAGAGAGAAAGAGAAGCTGTGAGTGAGAGAGAGAGAAAGAGAAGCTGTGAGTGAGAGAGAGATAGAAAGAGAAGCTGTGAGTGTGAGATAGAGAAAAAGAGAAGCTGTGAGTGGGAGAGAGAGAGAGAAAGAGAAGCTGTGAGTGAGAGAGAGAGAAAGAGAAGCTGTGAGTGAGAGAGAGAGGAAGAGAAGCTGTGAGTGAGAGAGAGAGAAAGAGAAGCTTTGAGTGAGAGAGAGAGAGAAAGAGAAGCTGTGAGTGAGAGAGAGAGAAAAATAATCTGAGAAAGAGAGTGAAAGAGAAGCTGTGAGTGAGAGAGAGAGAGAAGCTGTGAGTGAGAGAGAGAAGCTGTGTGAGAGAGAGAAAGAGATGCTGTGTGAGAGAGAAACAGAAGCTGTGAATGAGAGAGAGAGAGAAAGAGAAGGTGTGAGTGAGAGAGAGAGAGAGAGAAAGAGAAGCTGTGAGTGAGTGAGAGAGAAAGAGAAAGAGAAGCTGTGAGTGACACAGAGAGAGAGAAGCTGTGAGTGAGAGTGAGAGAAAGATAAGCTGTGAGTGACAGAGAGAGAGAAAGAGAAGCTGTGAGTGAGTGAGAGAGAGAAAGAGAAGCTGTGAGTGAGAGAGAAAGAGAAAGAGAAGCTGTGAGTGGGAGAGAGAGAAAGAGAAGCTGTGTGTGAGAGAGAGAGAAACTGTGAGTGAGAGAGAGAAAGAGAAGCTGTGAGTTAGAGAGAGAGAAAGAGATGCTGTGAGTGAGAGAGAGAGAGAGAGAAAGAGAAGCTGTGAGTGAGAGAGAGAGAAAGAGAAGCTGTGAGTGAGAGAGAAAGAGAAGCTGTGAGTGAGAGAGAGAGAGGAAGAGAAGCTGTGAGTGTGTGTGTGAGAGAGAAAAGCTGTGATTGAGAGAGATAGAGAGAAGTTAAGCTGTGAGTGAGAGAGAGTTTAGAGAAACTGTGAGTGAGTGAGAGAGAGAAAGGGAAGCTGTGTGTGTGTGTGAGAGAGAGAAGCTGTGAGTGAGAGAGAGAGGGAAAGAGAAACTGTGTGAGAGAGAGAGTGAGAAAGAGAAGCTGTGAGTGAGTGAGAGAGAAAGAGAATCTGAGAAATAGAGAGTGAAAGAGAAGCTGTGAGTGAGAGAGAGAGAGAAGCTGTGAGTGAGAGAGAGAGAAAGAGAAACTGTGAGTGAGAGAGAGAGAGAGAGAGAAGCTGTGAGTGAGAGAGAGAGAAAAAGAATCTGAGAAAGAGAGAGTGAAAGAGAAGCTGTGAGTGAGAGAGAGAGAGAAGATGTGAGTGAGAGAGAGAAGCAGTGAGTGAGAGAGTGAGAGAAAGAGATGTTGTGAGTTAGAGAGAAACAGAAGCTGTGAATGAGAGAGAGAGAGAGAGAAACAGAAGGTGTGAGTGTGAGAGAGAGAAAGAGAAGCTGTGAGTGGGAGAGAGAGAGAGAGAAAGAGAAGCTGTGAGTGAGAGAGAGAGAAAGAGAATCTGTGAGTGAGAGAGAGATAGAAAGAGAAGCTGTGAGTGAGAGATAGAGAGAAAGAGAAGCTGCGAGTGGGAGAGAGAGAGAGAAAGAGAAGCTGTGAGTGAGAGAGAGAGAAAGAGAAGCTGTGAATGAGAGAGAGAGGAAGAGAAGCTGTGAGTGAGAGAGAGAGAAAGAGAAGCTTTGAGTGTGTGTGTGTGAGAGAGAAGCTGTGATTGAGAGAGAGAGAGAGAAGAGAAGCTGTGAGTGAGAGAGAGAGAAAAAGAGAAGCTGTGAGTGAGTGAGAGAGAGAAAGGGAAGCTGTGAGTGAGAGAGAGAGAAGCTGTGAGTGAGAGAGAGAGAAAGAGAAACTGCGAGTGAGAGTGAGAGAGAGAAAGAGAAGCTGTGAGTGAGAGAGAGAGAGAGAGAAGCTGTGAGTGAGAGAGAGAAGCTGTGTGAGAGAGAGAAAGAGATGCTGTGAGTTAGAGAGAAACAGAAGATGTGAATGAGCGAGAGAGAGAAAGAGAAGGTGTGAGTGAGAGAGAGAGAAAGAGAAGCTGTGAGTGACAGAGAACGAGAAAGAGAAGCTGTGAGTGACACAGAGAGAGAAGCTGTGAGTGAGAGTGAGAGAAAGAGAAGCTGTGAGTGATAGAGAGAGAGAAAGAGAAGCTGTGAGTGAGTGAGAGAGAGAAAGAGAAGCTGTGAGTGAGTGAGAGAGAGAGAGAGAAGCTGTGAGTGAGAGAGAGAGAGAGAGAGAAGCTGTGAGTGAGAGAGAGAAAGAGAAGCTGTGAGTGAGAGAGAGAGGAAGAGAAGCTGTGAGTGAGAGAGAGAGGAAGAGAAGCTTTGAGTGTGTGTGTGTGAGAGAGAGAAGCTGTGATTGAGAGAGAGAGAGAAGAGAAGCTGTGAGTGAGAGAGAGAGAAAAAGAGAAGCTGTGAGTGAGTGAGAGAGAGAAAGAGAAGCTGTGAGTGAGAGAGAGAGAAAAATAATCTGAGAAAGAGAGAGTTAAAGAGAAGCTGTGAGTGAGAGAGAGAGAGAGAAGCTGTGAGTGAGAGAGAGAAGCTGTGAGAGAGAGAGAAAGAGATGCTGTGAGTTAGAGAGAAACAGAAGATGTGAATGAGCGAGAGAGAGAAAGAGAAGGTGTGAGTGAGAGAGAGAGAGAAAGAGAAGCTGTGAGTGAGAGAGAAAGAGAAAGAGAAGCTGTGAGTGACACAGAGAGAGAAGCTGTGAGTGAGAGTGAGAGAAAGAGAAGCTGTGAGTGACGGAGAGAGAGAAAGAGAAGCTGTGAGTGAGTGAGAGAGAAAGAGAAGCTGTGAGTGACAGAGAGAGAGAAAGAGAAGCTGTGAGTGAGTGAGAGAGAGAAAGAGAAGCTGTGAGTGAGTGAGAGAGAGAGAGAGAAGCTGTGAGTGGGAGAGAGAGAGAAAGAGAAGCTGTGTGAGAGAGAGAGAAACTGTGAGTGAGAGAGAGAAAGAGAAGCTGTGAGTGAGAGAGAGAGTAAGAGAAGCTGTGAGTGAGAGAGAGAGGAAGAGAAGCTTTGAGTGTGTGTGTGTGAGAGAGAGAAGCTGTGATTGAGAGAGAGAGAGAAGAGAAGCTGTGAGTGAGAGAGAGAGAAAAAGAGAAGCTGTGAGTGAGTGAGAGAGAAAGAGAAGCTGTGAGTGAGTGAGAGAGAAAGAGAAGCTGTGAGTGAGAGAGAGAGAGAAAAAGAATCTGTGAAAGAGAGAGTGAAAGAGAAGATGTGAGTGAGAGAGAGAGAAGCTGTGAGTGAGAGAGAGAAGCTGTGAGAGAGAGAGAAACAGATGCTGTGAGTTAGAGAGAGAGAAAGAGAAACTGTGAGTGTGAGAGAGAGAGAGAGAAGCTTTGAGTGAGTGAGAGAGAAAAAGAATCTGAGAAAGAGAGAGTGAAAGAGAAGTGAGAGAGAGAGAGAGAAGATGTGAGTGAGAGAGAGAAGCAGTGAGTGAGAGAGTGGGAGAAAGAGATGTTGTGAGTTAGAGAGAAGCAGAAGCTGTGAATGAGAGAGAGAGAGAGAAAGAGAAGGTGTGAGTGAGAGAGAGAGAAAGAGAAGCTGTGAGTGGGAGAGAGAGAGAGAGAAAGAGAAGCTGTGAGTGAGAGAGAGAGAAAGAGAATCTGTGAGTGAGAGAGAGATAGAAAGAGAAGCTGTGAGTGAGAGATAGAGAGAAAGAGAAGCTGCGAGTGGGAGAGAGAGAGAGAAAGAGAAGCTGTGAGAGAGAAAGAGAAGCTGTGAATGAGAGAGAGAGGAAGAGAAGCTGTGAGTGAGAGAGAGAGAAAGAGAAGCTGTGAATGAGAGAGAGAGGAAGAGAAGCTGTGATTGAGAGAGAGAGAGAAGAGAAGCTGTGAGTGAGAGAGAGAGAGAAAAAGAGAAGCTGTGAGTGAGAGAGATAGAGAGAAAGGGAAGCTGTGAGTGAGAGAGAGAGAAGCTGTGAGTGAGAGAGAGAGAAAGAGAAACTGCGAGTGAGAGTGAGAGAGAGAAAGAGAAGCTGTGAGTGAGAGAGAGAGAAAAAGAATCTGAGAAAGAGAGAGTGAAAGAGAAGCTGTGAGAGAGAGAGAGAGAGAGAGAGAGAAGCTGTGAGTGAGAGAGAGAAGCTGTGAGAGAGAGAGAAAGAGATGCTGTGAGTTAGAGAGAAACAGAAGATGTGAATGAGTGAGAGAGAGAAAGAGAAGGTGTGAGTGAGAGAGAGAGAGAAAGAGAAGCTGTGAGTGAGAGTGAGAGAAAGAGAAGCTGTGAGTGACAGAGAGAGCGAAAGAGAAGCTGTGAGTGAGTGAGAGAGAGAAAGAGAAGCTGTGAGTGAGTGAGAGAGAGAGAGAGAGAGAGAAGCTGTGAGTGGGAGAGACAGAGAAAGAGAAGCTGTGTGAGAGAGAGAGAAACTGTGAGTGAGAGAGAGAAAGAGAAGCTGTGAGTGAGTGAGAGAGGAAGAGAAGCTGTGAGTGAGAGAGAGAGGAAGAGAAGCTTTGAGTGTGTGTGTGTGTGAGAGAGAAGCTGTGATTGAGAGAGAGAGAGAAGAGAAGCTGTGAGTGAGAGAGAGAGAAAAAGAGAAGCTGTGAGTGAGTGAGAGAGAGAAAGAGAAGCTGTGAGTGAGAGAGAGAGAAAAAGAATCTGAGAAAGAGAGAGTTAAAGAGAAGCTGTGAGTGAGAGAGAGAGAGAGAAGCTGTGAGTGAGAGAGAGAAGCTGTGAGAGAGAGAGAAAGAGATGCTGTGAGTTAGAGAGAAACAGAAGATGTGAATAAGCGAGAGAGAGAAAGAGAAGGTGTGAGTGAGAGAGAGAGAGAAAGAGAAGCTGTGAGTGAGAGAGAAAGAGAAAGAGAAGCTGTGAGTGACACAGAGAGAGAAGCTGTGAGTGAGAGTGAGAGAAAGAGAAGCTGTGAGTGACGGAGAGAGAGAAAGAGAAGCTGTGAGTGAGTGAGAGAGAAAGAGAAGCTGTGAGTGACAGAGAGAGAGAAAGAGAAGCTGTGAGTGAGTGAGAGAGAGAAAGAGAAGCTGTGAGTGAGTGAGAGAGAGAGAGAGAGAGAAGCTGTGAGTGGGAGAGAGAGAGAAAGAGAAGCTGTGAGAGAGAGAGAAACTGTGAGTGAGAGAGAGAAAGAGAAGCTGTGAGTGAGAGAGAGAGTAAGAGAAGCTGTGAGTGAGAGAGAGAGGAAGAGAAGCTTTGAGTGTGTGTGTGTGTGAGAGAGAAGCTGTGATTGAGAGAGAGAGAGAAGAGAAGCTGTGAGTGAGAGAGAGAGAAAAAGAGAAGCTGTGAGTGAGTGAGAGAGAAAGAGAAGCTGTGAGTGAGAGAGACAGAGAAAAAGAATCTGTGAAAGAGAGAGTGAAAGAGAAGATGTGAGTGAGAGAGAGAGAGAGAAGCTGTGAGTGAGAGAGAGAAGCTGTGTGTGAGAGAGAAACAGATGCTGTGAGTTAGAGAGAAACAGAAGCTGTCAATGAGAGGGAGAGAGAAAGAGAAGGTGTGAGTGAGAGAGAGAGTGAAAGAGAAGCTGTGAGTGAGAGAGAGAGAGAGAGAGAAGATGTGAGTGAGAGAGAGAAGCAGTGAGTGAGAGAGTGAGATAAAGAGATGTTGTGAGTTAGAGAGAAACAGAAGCTGTGAATGAGAGAGAGAGAAAGAAAGAGAAGGTGTGAGTGAGAGAGAGAGAGAAAGAGAAGCTGTTAGTGGGAGAGAGAGAGAGAGAGAAAGAGAAGCTGTGAGTGAGAGAGAGAGAAAGAGAATCTGTGAGTGAGAGAGAGATAGAAAGAGAAGCTGTGAGTGAGAGATAGAGAGAAAGAGAAGCTGTGAGTGGGAGAGAGAAAGAGAAGCTGTGAGTGTGTGTGAGAGAAAGAGAAGCTGTGAGTGAGAGAGAGAGGAAGAGAAGCTGTGAGAAAGAGAGAGAGAAAGAGAAGCTGTGATTGAGAGAGATAGAGAGAAGTTAAGCTGTGAGTGAGTGAGTGAGTGAGAGAGAAGCTGTGAGTGAGAGAGAGAGAAAGAGAAGCTTTGAGAGAGAGAGAGTGAGAGAGAGAAGCTGTGAGTGAGAGAGAGAGGGAAAGAGAAGCTGTGAGTGAGAGAGAGAGTGAGAAAGAGAAGCTGTGAGTGAGTGAGAGAGAAAGAGAATCTGAGAAATAGAGAGTGAAAGAGAAGCTGTGAGTGAGAGAGAGAGAGAGAAGCTGTGAGTGAGAGAGAGAAGCTGTGAGTGAGAGAGAGAAAGAGATGCTGTGAGTGAGAGAGAAACAGAAGCTGTGAATGAGAGAGAGAGAGAAAGAGAATGTGAGTGAGAGAGAGAGAGAAAGAGAAGCTGTGAGTGAGAGAGAAAGAGAAGCTGTGAGTGAGAGATAGAGAGAAAGAGAAGCTGTGAGTGGGAGAGAGAGAGAAAGAGAAGCTGTGAGTGAGAGAGAAAGAAAGAGAAGCTGTGAGTGAGAGAGAGAGGAAGAGAAGCTGTGAGTGAGAGAGAGAGAAAGAGAAGCTTTGAGAGTGTGTGTGTGAGAGAAGCTGTGATTGAGAGAGAGAGAGAGAAGAGAAGCTGTGAGTGAGAGAGAGAGAAAAAGAGAAGCTGTGAGTGAGTGAGAGAGAGAAAGGGAAGCTGTGAGTGAGAGAGAGAGAGAAGCTGTGAGTGAGAGAGAGAGAGAAAAAGAGAAGCTGTGAGTGAGAGCGAGAGAAGCTGTGACTGAGGGAGAGAGAAAGAGAAACTGTGAGTGAGAGAGAGAAAGAGAATCTGTGAGTGAGAGAGAGAGAAAGAGAATGTGTGATTGAGAGAGAGAGAAAGAGATGCTGTGAGTGAGAGAGAGAAGCTGTGTGAGAGAGAGAAACAGATGCTGTGAGTTAGAGAGAAACAGAAGCTGTCAATGAGAGAGAGAGAGAAAGAGAAGGTGTGAGTGAGAGAGAGAGAGTGAAAGAGAAGCTGTGAGTGAGAGAGAGAGAGAGAGAGAAGATGTGAGTGAGAGAGAGAAGCAGTGAGTGAGAGAGTGAGAGAAAGAGATGTTGTGAGTTAGAGAGAAACAGTAGCTGTGAATGAGAGAGAGAGAGAGAAAGAGAAGGTGTGAGTGAGAGAGAGAGAGAGAAGATGTGAGTGAGAGAGAGAAGCAGTGAGTGAGAGAGTGAGAGAAAGAGATGTTGTGAGTTAGAGAGAAACAGAAGCTGTGAATGAGAGAGAGAGAGAGAAACAGAAGGTGTGAGTGAGAGAGAGAGAAAGAGAAGCTGTGAGTGGGAGAGAGAGAGAGAGAAAGAGAAGCTGTGAGTGAGAGATAGAGAAAGAGAATCTGTGAGTGAGAGAGAGATAGAAAGAGAAGCTGTGAGTGAGAGATAGAGAGAAAGAGAAGCTGCGAGTGGGAGAGAGAGAGAGAAAGAGAAGCTGTGAGTGAGAGAGAGAGAAAGTGAAGCTGTGAATGAGAGAGAGAGGAAGAGAAGCTGTGAGTGAGAGAGAGAGAAAGAGAAGCTTTGAGTGTGTGTGTGTGAGAGAGAGAAGCTGTGATTGAGAGAGAGAGAGAGAAGAGAAGCTGTGAGTGAGAGAGAGAGAAAAAGAGAAGCTGTGAGTGAGTGAGAGAGAGAAAGGGAAGCTGTGAGTGAGAGAGAGAGAAGCTGTGAGTGAGAGAGAGAGAAAGAGAAACTGCGAGTGAGAGTGAGAGAGAGAAAGAGAAGCTGTGAGTGAGAGAGAGAGAGAGAAGCTGTGAGTGAGAGAGAGAAGCTGTGTGAGAGAGAGAAAGAGATGCTGTGAGTTAGAGAGAAACAGAAGATGTGAATGAGCGAGAGAGAGAAAGAGAAGTTGTGAGTGAGAGAGAGAGAAAGAGAAGCTGTGAGTGACAGAGAACGAGAAAGAGAAGCTGTGAGTGACACAGAGAGAGAAGCTGTGAGTGAGAGTGAGAGAAAGAGAAGCTGTGAGTGACAGAGAGAGAGAAAGAGAAGCTGTGACTGAGTGAGAGAGAGAAAGAGAAGCTGTGAGTGAGTGAGAGAGAGAGAGAGAGAGAGAAGCTGTGAGTGGGAGAGAGAGAGAAAGAGAAGCTGTGTGAGAGAGAGAGAGAAACTGTGAGTGAGAGAGAGAAAGAGAAGCTGTGAGTGAGAGAGAGAGGAAGAGAAGCTGTGAGTGAGAGAGAGAGGAAGAGAAGCTTTGAGTGTGTGTGTGAGAGAGAGAGAAGCTGTGATTGAGAGAGAGAGAAGAGAAGCTGTGAGTGAGAGAGAGAGAAAAAGAGAAGCTGTGAGTGAGTGAGAGAGAGAAAGAGAAGCTGTGAGTGAGAGAGAGAGAAAAATAATCTGAGAAAGAGAGAGTTAAAGAGAAGCTGTGAGTGAGAGAGAGAGAGAGAAGCTGTGAGTGAGAGAGAGAAGCTGTGAGAGAGAGAGAAAGAGATGCTGTGAGTTAGAGAGAAACAGAAGATGTGAATGAGCGAGAGAGAGAAAGAGAAGGTGTGAGTGAGAGAGAGAGAGAAAGAGAAGCTGTGAGTGAGAGAGAAAGAGAAAGAGAAGCTGTGAGTGACACAGAGAGAGAAGCTGTGAGTGAGAGTGAGAGAAAGAGAAGCTGGTGGTGACGGAGAGAGAGAAAGAGAAGCTGTGAGTGAGTGAGAGAGAAAGAGAAGCTGTGAGTGACAGAGAGAGAGAAAGAGAAGCTGTGAGTGAGTGAGAGAGAGAAAGAGAAGCTGTGAGTGAGTGAGTGAGAGAGAGAGAAGCTGTGAGTGGGAGAGAGAGAGAAAGAGAAGCTGTGAGAGAGAGAGAGAAACTGTGAGTGAGAGAGAGAAAGAGAAGCTGTGAGTGAGAGAGAGAGTAAGAGAAGCTGTGAGTGAGAGAGAGAGGAAGAGAAGCTTTGAGTGTGTGTGTGTGTGAGAGAGAAGCTGTGATTGAGAGAGAGAGAGAAGAGAAGCTGTGAGTGAGAGAGAGAGAAAAAGAGAAGCTGTGAGTGAGTGAGAGAGAAAGAGAAGCTGTGAGTGAGAGAGAAAGAGAAGCTGTGAGTGAGAGAGAGAGAGAAAAAGAATCTGTGAAAGAGAGAGTGAAAGAGAAGATGTGAGTGAGAGAGAGAGAGAAGCTGTGAGTGAGAGAGAGAAGCTGTGAGAGAGAGAGAAACAGATGCTGTGAGTTAGAGAGAGAGAAAGAGAAACTGTGAGTGAGAGAGAGAGAGAGAGAAGCATTGAGTGAGAGAGAGAGAGAGAAAGGGAAGCTGTGAGTGAGAGAGAGAGAAGCTGTGAGTGAGAGAGAGAGAGAGAGAAGCTGTGATTGAGAGAGAGAGAGAGAAGAGAAGCTGTGAGTGAGAGAGAGAGAGAAAAAGAGAAGTTGTGAGTGAGAGAGATAGAGAGAAAGGGAAGCTGTGAGTGAGAGAGAGAGAAGCTGTGAGTGAGAGAGAGAGAAAGAGAAACTGCGAGTGAGAGTGAGAGAGAGAGAGAGAAGCTGTGAGTGAGAGAGAGAAGCTGTGAGAGAGAGAGAAAGAGATGCTGTGAGTTAGAGAGAAACAGAAGATGTGAATGAGCGAGAGAGAGAGAAAGAGAAGGTGTGAGTGAGAGAGAGAGAAAAAGAGAAGCTGTGAGTGAGAGAGAAAGAGAAAGAGAAGCTGTGAGTGACACAGAGAGAGAAGCTGTGAGTGAGAGTGAGAGAAAGAGTAGCTGTGAGTGACAGAGAGAGAGAAAGAGAAGCTGTGAGTGAATGAGAGAGAGAAAGAGAAGCTGTGAGTGAGTGAGAGAGAGAGAGAGAGAGAAGCTGTGAGTGGGAGAGACAGAGAAAGAGAAGCTGTGTGAGAGAGAGAGAAACTGTGAGTGAGAGAGAGAAAGAGAAGCTGTGAGTGAGAGAGAGAGGAAGAGAAGCTGTGAGTGAGAGAGAGAGGAAGAGAAGCTTTGAGTGTGTGTGTGAGAGAGAGAGAAGCTGTGATTGAGAGAGAGAGAGAAGAGAAGCTGTGAGTGAGAGAGAGAGAAAAAGAGAAGCTGTGAGTGAGTGAGAGAGAGAAAGAGAAGCTGTGAGTGAGAGAGAGAGAAAAAGAATCTGAGGAAGAGAGAGTTAAAGAGAAGCTGTGAGTGAGAGAGAGAGAGAGAAGCTGTGAGAGAGAGAGAAAGAGATGCTGTGAGTTAGAGAGAAACAGAAGATGTGAATAAGCGAGAGAGAGAGAGAAAGAGAAGGTGTGAGTGAGAGAGAGAGAGAAAGAGAAGCTGTGAGTGAGAGAGAAAGAGAAAGAGAAGCTGTGAGTGACACAGAGAGAGAAGCTGTGAGTGAGAGTGAGAGAAAGAGAAGCTGTGAGTGACGGAGAGAGAGAAAGAGAAGCTGTGAGTGAGTGAGAGAGAAAGAGAAGCTGTGAGTGACAGAGAGAGAGAAAGAGAAGCTGTGAATGAGTGAGAGAGAGAAAGAGAAGCTGTGAGTGAGTGAGAGAGAGAGAGAGAGAGAGAAGCTGTGAGTGGGAGAGAGAGAGAAAGAGAAGCTGTGAGAGAGAGAGAAACTGTGAGTGAGAGAGAGAAAGAGAAGCTGTGAGTGAGAGAGAGAGTAAGAGAAGCTGTGAGTGAGAGAGAGAGGAAGAGAAGCTTTGAGTGTGTGTGTGTGTGAGAGAGAAGCTGTGATTGAGAGAGAGAGAGAAGAGAAGCTGTGAGTGAGAGAGAGAGAAAAAGAGAAGCTGTGAGTGAGTGAGAGAGAAAGAGAAGCTGTGAGTGAGAGAGACAGAGAAAAAGAATCTGTGAAAGAGAGAGTGAAAGAGAAGATGTGAGTGAGAGAGAGAGAGAAGCTGTGAGTGAGAGAGAGAAGCTGTGTGTGAGAGAGAAACAGATGCTGTGAGTTAGAGAGAAACAGAAGCTGTCAATGAGAGAGAGAGAGAAAGAGAAGGTGTGAGTGAGAGAGAGCGAGTGAAAGAGAAGCTGTGAGTGAGAGAGAGAGAGAGAGAAGATGTGAGTGAGAGAGAGAAGCAGTGAGTGAGAGAGTGAGAGAAAGAGATGTTGTGAGTTAGAGAGAAACAGAAGCTGTGAATGAGAGAGAGAGAGAGAAAGAGAAGGTGTGAGTGAGAGAGAGAGAGAAAGAGAAGCTGTTAGTGGGAGAGAGAGAGAGAGAGAAAGAGAAGCTGTGAGTGAGAGAGAGAGAAAGAGAATCTGTGAGTGAGAGAGAGATAGAAAGAGAAGCTGTGAGTGAGAGATAGAGAGAAAGAGAAGCTGTGAGTGGGAGAGAGAGAGAAAGAGAAGCTGTGAGTGTGTGTGAGAGAAAGAGAAGCTGTGAGTGAGAGAGAGAGGAAGAGAAGCTGTGAGAAAGAGAGAGAGAAAGAGAAGCTGTGATTGAGAGAGATAGAGAGAAGTTAAGCTGTGAGTGAGTGAGTGAGTGAGAGAGAAGCTGTGAGTGAGAGAGAGAGAAAGAGAAGCTTTGAGAGAGAGAGAGAGAGAGAGAGAAGCTGTGAGTGAGAGAGAGAGGGAAAGAGAAGCTGTGAGTGAGAGAGAGAGTGAGAAAGAGAAGCTGTGAGTGAGTGAGAGAGAAAGAGAATCTGAGAAATAGAGAGTGAAAGAGAAGCTGTGAGTGAGAGAGAGAGAGAGAGAAGCTGTGAGTGAGAGAGAGAAGCTGTGAGTGAGAGAGAGAGAAAGAGATGCTGTGAGTGAGAGAGAAACAGAAGCTGTGAATGAGAGAGAGAGAGAGAAAGAGAATGTGAGTGAGAGAGAGAGAGAAAGAGAAGCTGTGAGTGAGAGAGAAAGAGAAGCTGTGAGTGAGAGATAGAGAGAAAGAGAAGCTGTGAGTGGGAGAGAGAGAGAAAGAGAAGCTGTGAGTGAGAGAGAGAGAAAGAGAAGCTGTGAGTGAGAGAGAGAGGAAGAGAAGCTGTGAGTGAGAGAGAGAGAAAGAGAAGCTTTGATAGTGTGTGTGTGAGAGAAGCTGTGATTGAGAGAGAGAGAGAGAAGAGAAGCTGTGAGTGAGAGAGAGAA
Source organism: Bradypodion ventrale (assembly GCA_035047345.1). Taxonomy (NCBI): domain Eukaryota; kingdom Metazoa; phylum Chordata; class Lepidosauria; order Squamata; family Chamaeleonidae; genus Bradypodion; species Bradypodion ventrale. The sequence goes on from JAWDJE010000001.1 coordinate 228,616,221, forward strand.
AAAAGAGAAGCTGTGAGTGAGTGAGAGAGAGAAAGGGAAGCTGTGAGTGAGAGAGAGAGAGAAGCTGTGAGTGAGAGAGAGAGAGAAAAAGAGAAGCTGTGAGTGAGAGCGAGAGAAGCTGTGACTGAGGGAGAGAGAAAGAGAAACTGTGAGTGAGAGAGAGAAAGAGAATCTGTGAGTGAGAGAGAAAGAGAATGTGTGATTGAGAGAGAGAGAAAGAGATGCTGTGAGTGAGAGAGAAAGAGAAGCTGTGAGAGAGAGAGAGCGAAAGATAAGCTGTGAGTGAGAGAGAGAGAAGCTGTGAGTGAGAGAGAGAGAGAGAGAAAGAGAAGCTGTGAATGTGTGTGAGAGAGAGAAAGAGAAGCTGTGAGTGAGAGAGAGAAAGAGAATCTGTGAGTGAGAGAGAGAGAAAGAGAAGCTGTGAGTGAGAGAGAAAGAGAAGCTGTGAGTGAGAGAGAAAGAAAGAAAGAGAAGCTGTGAGTGAGAGAGAGAAAGAGAAGCTGTGAGTGAGAGAGAGAGAATGAAAGAGAAGCTGAGTGAGAGAGACAGAGAGAGACAGAGAAGCTTAGTGAGAGATACAGAGAGAGAAAGAAAGAGAAGCTGTGAGTGAGAGAGAGAGAAAGAGAAGCAGTGAGGGAGAGATAGAAAGAAAAAGAGACACTGTGAGTGAGAGAGAGAGAGAAGCTGTAAGTGAGAGAGAGAGAAAAAGAGAAGCTTTGAGTGAGAGAGAGAGACAAAAAAAGAAGATGTGTATGTGAGAGAGGGAGAGAAAGAGAAGCTGAATGTGAGTGTGAGAGAGAGTGAAAGAGAAGGTGTGAGTGAGAGAGAGGGAAAGAGAAGATGTGAGTGAGAGAGTGAGAAAGAACGAAAGAGAAGCTGTGAGTGAAAGAGAGAGAGAAGCTGTTAGTGAGAGAGAAAGAGAAAGAGAATCTGTGAGTGAGAGAGTGTGTGTGAAAGAGATGCTGTGAGTGAGAGAGAAAGAAAGAAAGAGAAGCTGTCAGAGAGAGAAAAGAGAAGCTGTGAGTGAGAGAGAGAGAAGCTGTGAGTGAGTGAGAGAGAGAAGCTGTGAGTGAGAGAGAGAGAAAAAGAAGCTATGAGTGAGAAAGAGGAGAAAGAGAAGCTTTGAGTGAGAGAGAGAAAAAGAGAAGATATGTGTGTGTGAGAGAGAGTGAGAGAGAAGCTGTGTGTGTGTGTGAGAGAGAGAAAGAGAAGCTTTGAGTGAGAGAGAGGAGACAGAGAAGCTTTGAGTGAGAGAGAGAGTGAAACAGATGCTGTGAGTGAGAGAGTGAAAGAGAAGCTGTGAGTGAGAGAGAGAGTGAAAGAGAAGCTGTCACTGAGAGAGAGAGAAACAGAAGGTGTGAGTGAGAGAGAGAGAGAGAGAAGCTGAGTGTGTGTGAGAGAGAAGCTGTGAGTGAGAGAGAGTGAGAGAAAGAGAAGCTGTAAGTGAGAGAGAGAGAGAGAAAGAGAAGCTGTGAGTGAGAGAGAGATAGAGATAGAAGCTGTGTGTGAGAGAGAGAAAGAGAAGCTGTGAGTGAGTGAGAGAGAGAAGCTGTGTGAGAGAGAGAGAGAAAGAGATGTTGTGAGTGAGAGAGAGAGATAAACAGAAGCTGTGAGTGAGAGAGAGAGAGAAAGAGAAGTTGTGAGAGAGAGAGAGAGAGAAAAAGAAGCTGAGAGTGAGTGAGAGAGAGAAAGAGATGCTGTGAGTGTGAGAGAGAGAAAGAGAGAGAGAAGCTATAATTGAGAGAGAGAGAAAAAGAGAAGCTGTGAGTGAGTGAGAGAGAAAGGAAGAGAAGTTGGGAGTGAGAGAGAGAGAGAAAGCGAAGCTGTGTGTGTGTGTGAGAGAGAAAGAGATGCTGTGTGTGTGAGAGAGAGAAAGAAGCTGTGTGTGTGTGTGAGATAGAAAGAGAACCTGTGAGTGAAAGAGACAGAGAGAGAAAGAGAAGATGTGAGTGAGAGAGAGGGAAAGAGAAGATGTGAGTGAGAGAGTGAGAAAGAACGAAAGAGAAGCTGTGAGTGAAAGAGAGAGAGCGAGAAGCTGTTAATGAGAGAGAGAGAGAGAAAGAGAAGCTGTGAGAGAGAGAGAAAGAGAAGCTGTGAGTGAGAGATAGAGAGAAAGAGAAGCTGTGAGTGGGAGAGAGAGAGAAAGAGAAGCTGTGAGTGAGAGAGAGAGAAAGAGAAGCTGTGAGTGAGAGAGAGAGGAAGAGAAGCTGTGAGTGAGAGAGAGAGAAAGAGAAGCTTTGAGAGTGTGTGTGTGAGAGAAGCTGTGATTGAGAGAGAGAGAGAGAAGAGAAGCTGTGAGTGAGAGAGAGAGAAAAAGAGAAGCTGTGAGTGAGTGAGAGAGAGAAAGGGAAGCTGTGAGTGAGAGAGAGAGAGAAGCTGTGAGTGAGAGAGAGAGAGAAAAAGAGAAGCTGTGAGTGAGAGCGAGAGAAGCTGTGACTGAGGGAGAGAGAAAGAGAAACTGTGAGTGAGAGAGAGAAAGAGAATCTGTGAGTGAGAGAGAGAGAAAGAGAATGTGTGATTGAGAGAGAGAGAAAGAGATGCTGTGAGTGAGAGAGAAAGAGAAGCTGTGAGAGAGAGAGAGAGAAAGATAAGCTGTGAGTGAGAGAGAGTGAAGCTGTGAGTGAGAGAGAGAGAGAGAGAGAGAAAGAGAAGCTGTGAATGTGTGTGTGAGAGAGAAAGAGAAGCTGTGAGTGAGAGAGAGAAAGAGAATCTGTGAGTGAGAGAGAGAAAGAGAAGCTGTGAGTGAGAGAGAAAGAGAAGCTGTGAGTGAGAGAGAAAGAAAGAAAGAGAAGCTGTGAGTGAGAGAGAGAAAGAGAAGCTGTGAGTGAGAGAGAGAGAATGAAAGAGAAGCTGAGTGAGAGAGACAGAGAGAGACAGAGAAGCTTAGTGAGAGATACAGAGAGAGAAAGAAAGAGAAGCTGTGAGTGAGAGAGAGAGAAAGAGAAGCAGTGAGGGAGAGATAGAAAGAAAAAGAGACACTGTGAGTGAGAGAGAGAGAGAAACTGTAAGTGAGAGAGAGAGAAAAAGAGAAGCTTTGAGTGAGAGAGAGAGACAAAAAAAGAAGATGTGTATGTGAGAGAGAGAGAGAAAGAGAAGCTGAATGTGTGTGTGAGAGAGAGTGAAAGAGAAGGTGTGAGTGAGAGAGAGGGAAAGAGAAGATGTGAGTGAGAGAGTGAGAAAGAACGAAAGAGAAGCTGTGAGTGAAAGAGAGAGAGAGAAGCTGTTAGTGAGAGAGAAAGAGAAAGAGAATCTGTGAGTGAGAGAGTGTGTGTGAAAGAGATGCTGTGAGTGAGAGAGAAAGAAAGAAAGAGAAGCTGTCAGAGAGAGAAAAGAGAAGCTGTGAGTGAGAGAGAGAGAAGCTGTGAGTGAGTGAGAGAGAGAAGCTGTGAGTGAGAGAGAGAGAAAAAGAAGCTATGAGTGAGAATGAGGAGAAAGAGAAGCTTTGAGTGAGAGAGAGAAAAAGAGAAGATGTGTGTGTGTGAGAGAGAGAGAGAGAGAAGCTGTGTGTGTGTGAGAGAGAGAGAAAGAGAAGCTTTGAGTGAGAGAGGAGACAGAGAAGCTTTGAGTGAGAGAGAGAGTGAAACAGATGCTATGAGTGAGAGAGTGAAAGAGAAGCTGTGAGTGAGAGAGAGAGTGAAAGAGAAGCTGTCACTGAGAGAGAGAGAGAAACAGAAGGTGTGAGTGAGAGAGAGAGAGAGAGAAGCTGAGTGTGTGTGAGAGAGAAGCTGTGAGTGAGAGAGAGTGAGAGAAAGAGAAGCTGTAAGTGAGAGAGAGAGAGAGAAAGAGAAGCTGTGAGTGAGAGAGAGATAGAGATAGAAGCTGTGTGTGTGAGAGAGAAAGAGAAGCTGTGAGTGAGAGAGAGAGAGAAGCTGTGAGAGAGAGAGAGAGAAAGAGATGTTGTGAGTGAGAGAGAGAGATAAACAGAAGCTGTGAGTGAGAGAGAGAGAGAAAGAGAAGTTGTGAGAGAGAGAGAGAGAGAAAAAGAAGCTGAGAGTGAGTGAGAGAGAGAAAGAGATGCTGTGAGTGTGAGAGAGAGAAAGAGAGAGAGAAGCTATAATTGAGAGAGAGAGAAAAAGAGAAGCTGTGAGTGAGTGAGAGAGAAAGGAAGAGAAGTTGGGAGTGAGAGAGAGAGAGAAAGTGAAGCTGTGTGTGAGAGAGAGAGAGAAAGAGATGCTGTGTGTGTGTGAGAGAGAAAGAAGCTGTGTGTGTGTGTGAGATAGAAAGAGAACCTGTGAGTGAAAGAGACAGAGAGAGAAAGAGAAGATGTGAGTGAGAGAGAGGGAAAGAGAAGATGTGAGTGAGAGAGTGAGAAAGAACGAAAGAGAAGCTGTGAGTGAAAGAGAGAGAGCGAGAAGCTGTTAATGAGAGAAAGAGAGAAAGAGAAGCTGTGAGTGAGAGAGTGTGTGAAAGAGATGCTGTGAGTGAGAGAGAGAGAAAGAAAGAGAAGCTGTCAGAGAGAGAAAAAAAGAGAAGCTGTGTGTGTGTGAGAGAGAAAGAGAAGCTGTGAGTGAGAGAGAGAGAGAGAAACTGTGAGTGAGTGAGAGAGAGAGAAGCTGTGTGTGTGAGAGAGAAAGAGAAGCTGTGAGTGAGAGAGAGAGAGAAGCTGTGAGTGAGAGAGAGATAAACAGAAGCTGAGAGTGAGTGAGAGAGAGAGAAAGAGAAGCTTTGAAAGAGAGAGAGATAAGCTGTGAGTGTGAAAGAAAGAGAGAGAGAAGCTAAAATTGAGAGAGAGAGAGAAAATAGAAGCTGTGAGTGAGTGAGAGAGAAAGGAAGAGAAGTTGTGAGTGAGAGAGAGAGAGAAAGTGAAGCTGTGTGTGTGTATGAGAGAGAAAGAGATGCTGTGTGTGTGTGAGAGAAAAAGAAGCTGTGTGTGTGTGTGAGATAGAAAGAGAAGCTGTGAGTGAAAGAGACAGAGAGAGAAGGAGAAGATGTGAGTGAGAGAGACAGAGAGAGAAAGATAAGCTGAATGAGAGAGACAGAGAGATAAAGAGAAGCTGTGTGTGTGTGAGAGAGAGAAAGAGAAGTTGTGAGTGAGAGAGAAAGAGAAGCTGTGAGAGAGAGAGAGAATGAGAAGCTGTGAGTGAGAGTGAAGCTGTGAGAGAGAGAGAGAGAAGCTGAGTGTGTGTGAGAGAGAAGCTGTGAGTGAGAGAGAGTGAGAGAAAGAGAAGGTGTAAGTGAGAGAGAGAGAGAGAAAGAGAAGCTGTGAGTGAGAGAGAGATAGAGAGAGAAGCTGTGTGTGAGAGAGAGAAAGAGAAGCTGTGAGTGAGAGAGAGAGAGAAGCTGTGTGTGTGTGAGAAAGAGATGTTGTGAGTGAGAGAGAGAGATAAACAGAAGCTGTGAGTGAGAGAGAGAGAGAAAGAGAAGTTGTGAGAGAGAGAGAGAAAAAAGAAGCTGAGAGTGAGTGAGAGAGAGAAAGAGATGCTTTGAGAGAGAGAGAGAGATATGAGCTGTGAGAGAGTGAAAGAGATGCTGTGAGTGTGAGAGAGAGAAAGAGAGAGAGAAGCTATAATTGAGAGAGAGAGAAAAAGAGAAGCTGTGAGTGAGTGAGAGAGAAAGCGAAGCTGTGTGTGTGTGAGAGAGAGAAAGAGATGCTGTGTGTGTGTGTGAGAGAAAGAAGCTGTGTGTGTGTGAGAGATAGAAAGAGAAGCTGTGAGTGAAAGAGACAGAGAGAGAAAGAGAAGATGTGAGTGAGAGAGAGGGAAAGAGAAGATGTGAGTGAGAGAGTGAGAAAGAACGAAAGAGAAGCTGTGAGTGAAAGAGAGAGAGAGAGAAGCTGTTAGTGAGAGAGAGAGAAAGAGAAGCTGTGAGTGAGAGAGAGTGTGTGAAAGAGATGCTGTGAGTGAGAGAGAGAGAAAGAAAGAGAAGCTGTCAGAGAGAGAGAAAAAGAGAAGCTGTGTGTGTGTGAGAGAGAAAGAGAAGCTGTGAGTGAGTGAGAGAGAGAGGCTGTGAGTGAGAGAGAGAGAGTGAAAGAGAAGCTGTGAGTGACTGAGAGAGAGAAAGAGAAGTTGTGAGTGAGTGAGAGAGAGAGAAACTGTGAGTGAGTGAGAGAGAGAGAAGCTGTGTGTGTGAGAGAGAAAGAGAAGCTGTGAGTGAGTGAGAGAGAGAAGCTGTGAGTGAGTGAGAGAGAGAAAGAGATGCTGTGAGTGAGAGAGAGAGGTAAACAGAAGCTGTGAGTGAGAGAGAGAGAGAAAGAGATACTGTGAGTGAGATAGAGAGATAAACAGAAGCTGAGAGTGAGTGAGAGAGAGAGAAAGAGAAGCTTTGAAAGAGAGAGAGAGATAAGCTGTGAGTGTGAAAGAGAGAAAGAGAGAGAAGCTATAATTGAGAGAGAGAGAGAAAAAGAGAAGGTGTGAGTGAGTGAGAGAGAAAGGAAGAGAAGTTGTGAGTGAGAGAGAGAGAAAGTGAAGCTGTGTGTGTATGAGAGAGAAAGAGATGCTGTGTGTGTGTGAGAGAGAAAGAAGCTGTGTGTGTGTGTGAGATAGAAAGAGAAGCTGTGAGTGAAAGAGACAGAGAGAGAAGGAGAAGATGTGAGTGAGAGAGACAGAGAGAGAAAGATAAGCTGAGTGAGAGAGACAGAGAGATAAGAGAAGTGAGTGAGAGAGAAAGAGAAGCTGTGAGAGAGAGAGAGAAAGAGAAGCTGTGAGTGAGAGTGAAGCTGTGAGAGAGAGAGAAAGAGAAGCTGTGTGTGTGTGTGAGAGAGAGAAATAGAAGCTGTGTGTATGTGTATGTGAGAGAGAAGCTGAGAGTGAGAGAGAGAGAAAGAGACGCTGTGTCTGTGAGAGAGAGAGAGAAAGAGAAGCTTTGAGTGAGAGAGAGGAGACAGAGAAGCTTTGAGTGAGAGAGAGAGTGAAACAGATGCTGTGAGTGAGAGAGTGAAAGAGAAGCTGTGAGTGAGAGAGAGTGAAAGAGAAGCTGTCACTGAGAGAGAGAGAAACAGAAGGTGTGAGTGAGTGAGAGAGAGAGAAGCTGAGTGTGTGTGAGAGAGAAGCTGTGAGTGAGAGAGAGTGAGAGAAAGAGAAGGTGTAAGTGAGAGAGAGAGAGAGAAAGAGAAGCTGTGAGTGAGAGAGAGATAGAGAGAGAAGCTGTGTGTGAGAGAGAAAGAGAAGCTGTGAGTGAGAGAGAGAGAGAGAAGCTGTGAGAGAGAGAGACAGAAAGAGATGTTGTGAGTGAGAGAGAGAGATAAACAGAATCTGTGAGTGAGAGAGAGAGAGAAGTTGTGTGTGTGAGAGAGAGAGAGAGAGAAGCTGAGAGTGAGTGAGAGAGAGAAAGAGATGCTTTGAGAGAGAGAGAGAGATATGAGCTGTGAGAGAGTGAAAGAGATGCTGTGAGTGTGAGAGAGAGAAAGAGAGAGAGAAGCTATAATTGAGAGAGAGAAAAAAAGAGAAGCTGTGAGTCAGTGAGAGAGAAAGGAAGAGAAGTTGGGAGTGAGAGAGAGAGAGAAAGCGAAGCTGTGTGTGTGTGAGAGAGAGAAAGAGATGCTGTGTGTGTGAGAGAGAGAAAGAAGCTGTGTGTGTGTGAGATAGAAAGAGAAGCTGTGAGTGAAAGAGACAGAGAGAGAAAGAGAAGATGTGAGTGAGAGAGAGGGAAAGAGAAGATGTGAGTGAGAGAGTGAGAAAGAACGAAAGAGAAGCTGTGAGTGAAAGAGAGAGAGAGAGAAGCTGTTAGTGAGAGAGTGAGAATGAGAAGCTGTGAGTGAGAGAGAGTGTGTGAAAGAGATGCTGTGAGTGAGAGAGAGAAAGAAAGAAAGAGAAGCTGTCAGAGAGAGAGAAAAAGAGAAGCTGTGTGTGTGTGAGAGAGAAAGAGAAGCTGTGAGTGAGTGAGAGAGAGAGGCTGTGAGTGAGAGAGAGAGAGTGAAAGAGAAGCTGTGAGTGAGTGAGAGAGAGAAAGAGAAGCTGTGAGTGAGTGAGAGAGAGAGAAACTGTGAGTGAGTGAGAGAGAGAGAAGCTGTGTGTGTGAGAGAGAAAGAGAAGCTGTGAGTGAGAGAGAGAGAAGCTGTGAGTGAGTGAGAGAGAGAAAGAGATGCTGTGAGTGAGAGAGAGAGGTAAACAGAAGCTGTGAGTGAGAGAGAGAGAGAAAGAGATGCTGTGAGTGAGAGAGAGAGATAAACAGAAGCTGAGAGTGAGTGAGAGAGAGAGAAAGAGAAGGTTTGAAAGAGAGAGAGAGAGATAAGCTGTGAGTGTGAAAGAGAGAGAGAGAGAGAAGCTATAATTGAGAGAGAGAGAAAAAAGAGAAGCTGTGAGTGAGTGAGAGAGAAAGGAAGAGAAGTTGTGAGTGAGAGAGAGAGAGAGAAAGTGAAGCTGTGTGTGTGTATGAGAGAGAAAGAGATGCTGTGTGTGTGTGAGAGAGAAAGAAGCTGTGTGTGTGAGAGAGATAGAAAGAGAAGCTGTGAGTGAAAGAGACAGAGAGAGAAGGAGAAGATGTGAGTGAGAGAGACAGAGAGAGAAAGATAAGCTGAGTGAGAGAGACAGAGAGATAAAGAGAAGCTGTGTGTGTGTGAGAGGGAGAGAAAGAGAAGTTGTGAGTGAGAGAGAAAGAGAAGCTGTGAGTGAGAGAGAGAGAGAAAGAGAAGCTGTGAGTGAGTGAGAGAGAGAAGCTGTGAGTAAGAGAGAGAGAGAAAGAGAAGCTGTGAGTGAGAGAGAGAAAGAGAAACTGTGTGTGAGAGGGACAGAAAGAGAAGCTGTGAGTGAGAGAGAGAGAAAGAGAAGCTGTGAGTGAGTGAGAGACAGAGAAAGAGAAGCTGTGAGAGAGAGAGAGAAAAAGAAACTGTAAGTGAGAGAGAGAGAGAGAGAAAGAGAAGCTGTGAGTGAGTGAGAGAGAGAGAAAGAGAAACTGTGTGTGTGAGAGAGAAAGAGAAGCTATGAGTGAGAGAGAGAGAGAAAGAAAAGCTATGAGAGAGAGAGAGCAAGAGAAGCTGTGAGTGAGAGAGGTAAAGAGAAGCTGTGAGAAGAGAGAGAGAGAGAAAGAGAAGCTGTGAGTGAGTGAGAGAGAGAGAAAGAGAAGCTGTGAGTGAGTGAGAGAGAGAGCAAGAGAAGCTGTGAGTGAGTGAGAGAGCAAGAGAAGCTGTGAGTGAGAGAGGGAGAGAAAGAGAAGCTGTGAGTGAGAGAGAGAGAAGCTGTGAGAGAGAGAGGTAAAGAGAAGTTGTGAGTGAGAGAGAGAACAAGAAAAGCTGTGACTGAGAGAGAGAGAGAAGCTGTGTGAGAGAGAGAGAGCAAGAGAAGCTGTGAGTGAGAGAGAGAGAGAGAGTGAAAGAGATGTTGTGTGTGAGGCAGAGAGAGAAAGAGAAAGAGAAGGTGTAATTGAGAGAGAAAGAAAGAAAGAGAAGCTGTGAGTGAGAGAGAGAGAAAGAGAAGCTGTGAGTGAGAGAGAGAAAGAGAGAGAGAGAAGCTATGAGAGAGAGAGAGCAATAGAAGCTGTGAGTGAGAGAGGTAAAGAGAAGCTGTGAGTGAGATAGAGAGGGAGAGAAGCTGTGAGTGAGAGAGAGAGAACGAGAAGCTGTTAGTGAGAGAAAGAGAAGCTGTGAGTGAGAGAGAGAAAGAGAGAAAGAGAAGCTGTGAATGTGTGTGTGAGAGAGAAAGAGAAGCTGTGAGTGAGAGAGAGAGAGAGAAAGAGAAGCTGTGATTGAGAGAGAGAGAGAAAGAGAAGCTGTGAGTGAGAGAGAGAGAAAGAGAAGCTGTGAGTGAGAGAGAGAGAAGAAGAGAATCTGTGAGTGAGAGAAGGAGAGAAAGAGAAGCTGTGACTGAGAGAGAGAGAGAGAGAGAGAAAGAAAGCTGTGAGTGAGAGAGAGAGAGAAAAAGAGAAGCTGTGAGTGAGAGAGAGAGAGAAGCTGTGACTGAGGGAGAGAGAAATAGAAACTGTGAGTGAGAGAGAGAAACAGAATCTGTGAGTGAGAGAGAGAGAAAGAGAAGCTGTGAGTGAGAGAGAAAGAGAAGCTGTGAGTGAGAGAGAAAGAAAGAAAGAGAAGCTGTGTGAGAGAGAGAAAGAGAAGCTGTGCATGAGAGAGAGAGAAAGAAGCTGTTAGTGAGAGAGAGAGAGAAGCTGTGAGTGAGAGAGAGAGAATGAAAGAGAAGCTGAGTGAGAGAGGCAGAGAGGGACAGAGAAGCTGAGTGAGAGATACAGAGAGAGAAAGAAAGAGAATTTGTGAGTGAGAGAGAGAGAGAAAGAGAAGCTGTGAGTGAGTGAGAGAGAGAGAAAGAGAAGCTGTGAGTGAGTGAGAGAGAGAGAAAGAGAAGCTGTGTGAGAGAGAGAGAAAAAGAAACTGTAAGTGAGAGAGAGAGAGAAAGAGAAGCTGTGAGTGAGTGAGAGAGAGAGAAAGAGAAACTGTGTGAGAGAGAGAGAAAGAGAAGCTATGAGTGAGAGAGAGAGAGAGAAAGAAAAGCTATGAGAGAGAGAGAGAGCAAGAGAAGCTGTGAGTGAGAGAGGTAAAGAGAAGCTGTGAGAAGAGAGAGAGAGAGAAAGAGAAGCTGTGAGTGAGTGAGAGAGAGAGAAAGAGAAGCTGTGAGTGAGTGAGAGAGAGAGCAAGAGAAGCTGTGAGTGAGTGAGAGAGCAAGAGAAGCTGTGAGTGAGAGAGGGAGAGAAAGAGAAGCTGTGAGTGAGAGAGAGAGAAGCTGTGAGAGAGAGAGGTAAAGAGAAGTTGTGAGTGAGAGAGAGAACAAGAAAAGCTGTGACTGAGAGAGAGAGAGAAGCTGTGTGAGAGAGAGAGAGAGCAAGAGAAGCTGTGAGTGAGAGAGAGAGAGAGTGAAAGAGATGTTGTGTGTGAGGCAGAGAGAGAAAGAGAAGGTGTAATTGAGAGAGAAAGAAAGAAAGAGAAGCTGTGAGTGAGAGAGAGAGAGAAAGAGAAGCTGTGAGTGAGAGAGAGAAAGAGAGAGAGAGAAGCTATGAGAGAGAGAGAGCAATAGAAGCTGTGAGTGAGAGAGGTAAAGAGAAGCTGTGAGTGAGATAGAGAGGGAGAGAAGCTGTGAGTGAGAGAGAGAGAACGAGAAGCTGTTAGTGAGAGAAAGAGAAGCTGTGAGTGAGAGAGAGAAAGAGAGAAAGAGAAGCTGTGAATGTGTGTGTGAGAGAGAAAGAGAAGCTGTGAGTGAGAGAGAGAGAGAGAAAGAGAAGCTGTGATTGAGAGAGAGAGAGAAAGAGAAGCTGTGAGTGAGAGAGAGAGAAAGAGAAGCTGTGAGTGAGAGAGAGAGAAGAAGAGAATCTGTGAGTGAGAGAAGGAGAGAAAGAGAAGCTGTGACTGAGAGAGAGAGAGAGAGAGAAAGAAAGCTGTGAGTGAGAGAGAGAGAGAAAAAGAGAAGCTGTGAGTGAGAGAGAGAGAGAAGCTGTGACTGAGGGAGAGAGAAATAGAAACTGTGAGTGAGAGAGAGAAACAGAATCTGTGAGTGAGAGAGAGAGAAAGAGAAGCTGTGAGTGAGAGAGAAAGAGAAGCTGTGAGTGAGAGAGAAAGAAAGAAAGAGAAGCTGTGTGAGAGAGAGAAAGAGAAGCTGTGCATGAGAGAGAGAGAAAGAAGCTGTTAGTGAGAGAGAGAGAGAAGCTGTGAGTGAGAGAGAGAGAATGAAAGAGAAGCTGAGTGAGAGAGGCAGAGAGGGACAGAGAAGCTGAGTGAGAGATACAGAGAGAGAAAGAAAGAGAATTTGTGAGTGAGAGAGAGAGAGAAAGAGAAGCTGTGAGGGAGAGATAGAAAGAAAAAGAGACACTGTGAGTGAGTGAGAGAGAGAAAAAGAGAAGCTTTGAGTGAGAGAGAGAGACAAAAAAGAAGATGTGTATGTGAGAGAGAGAGAGAAAGAGAAGCTGAATGTGTGTGAGAGAGAGAGTGAAAGAGAAGCTGTGAGTGAGAGAGAGAGAAAGAGAAGCTGTTAATGAGAGAGAGAGAGAAGCTGTGAGTGAAAGAGAGAGAGAGAAAGAGAGGTTGAGTGAGAGAGACAGAGAGATAAATAGAAGCTGATTGAGAGAGTTAGAGAGAGAAAGAGAATCTGTGAGAGTGAGAGAGAGAGAAAGAGAAGCTGTGAGTGAGAGGGAGAGAAAGAGAAGTTGTGAGTGAGAGAGAGAGAAAAAGAGAAGCTGTGAGTGTGAGAGAGAGAAGCTGTGAGTGAGTGAGAGAGAGAGAAGCTGTGAGAGAGAGAGAGAAAGAGAAGCTGTGAGTGTTGGAGAGAGAGAAGCTGTGAGTGAGAGAGAGAGAGAGAAAGAGAAGATGTGAGTGAGAGAGAGAGAAATAGAAGCTGAGAGTAAGAGAGAGAGAGAGAAGCTTTGAGTGAGAGAGAGAAGCTGTGTGTGAGAGAGAGAGAGTTGTGAGTGAGAGAGAGAGCAACAGAAGCTGTGAGTGAGAGAGAGAGAAGCTGTGTGTGAGAGAGAGAGAAAGAGAAGCTGTAAGTGAGAGAGAAAGAAAGAAAGAGAAGCTGTGAGTGAGAGAAAGAGAAAGAGAAGCTATGAGTGAGAGAGAGAGAGAAAGAGAAGCTATGAGTGAGAGAGAGAGAGCAAGAGAAGCTGTGAGTGAGAGAGGTAAAGAGAAGCTGTGAGAAGAGAGAGAGAGAGAAAGAAAGAGAAGCTGTGAGTGAGTGAGAGAGAGAGAAAGAGAAGCTGTGAGTGAGTGAGAGACAGAGAAAGAGAAGCTGTGAGAGAGAGAGAGAAAAAGAAACTGTAAGTGAGAGAGACAGAGAAAGAGAAGCTGTGAGTGAGTGAGAGAGAGAGAAAGAGAAACTGTGTGTGAGAGAGAGAAAGAGAAGCTATGAGTGAGAGAGAGAGAGAAAAAGAAAAGCTATGAGAGAGAGAGAGAGCAAGAGAAGCTGTGAGTGAGAGAGGTAAAGAGAAGCTGTGAGAAGAGAGAGAGAGAGAAAGAGAAGCTGTGAGTGAGTGAGAGAGAGAGAAAGAGAAGCTGTGAGTGAGTGAGAGAGAGAGCAAGAGAAGCTGTGAGTGAGTGAGAGAGCAAGAGAAGCTGTGAGTGAGAGAGGGAGAGAAAGAGAAGCTGTGAGTGAGAGAGAGAGAAGCTGTGAGAGAGAGAGGTAAAGAGAAGTTGTGAGTGAGAGAGAGAACAAGAAAAGCTGTGACTGAGAGAGAGAGAGAAGCTGTGTGAGAGAGAGAGAGAGCAAGAGAAGCTGTGAGTGAGAGAGAGAGAGAGTGAAAGAGATGTTGTGTGTGAGGCAGAGAGAGAAAGAGAAGGTGTAATTGAGAGAGAAAGAAAGAAAGAGAAGCTGTGAGTGAGAGAGAGAGAGAAAGAGAAGCTGTGAGTGAGTGAGAGAGAGAGAAAGAGAAGTGAGTGAGTGAGAGAGAGAGCAAGAGAAGCTGTGAGTGAGTGAGAGAGCAAGAGAAGCTGTGAGTGAGAGAGGGAGAGAAAGAGAAGCTGTGAGTGAGAGAGAGAGAAGCTGTGAGAGAGAGAGGTAAAGAGAAGTTGTGAGTGAGAGAGAGAACAAGAAAAGCTGTGACTGAGAGAGAGAGAGAAGCTGTGTGAGAGAGAGAGAGCAAGAGAAGCTGTGAGTGAGAGAGAGAGAGAGTGAAAGAGATGTTGTGTGTGAGGCAGAGAGAGAAAGAGAAAGAGAAGGTGTAATTGAGAGAGAAAGAAAGAAAGAGAAGCTGTGAGTGAGAGAGAGAGAGAAAGAGAAGCTGTGAGTGAGAGAGAGAAAGAGAGAGAGAGAAGCTATGAGAGAGAGAGAGCAATAGAAGCTGTGAGTGAGAGAGGTAAAGAGAAGCTGTGAGTGAGATAGAGAGGGAGAGAAGCTGTGAGTGAGAGAGAGAGAACGAGAAGCTGTTAGTGAGAGAAAGAGAAGCTGTGAGTGAGAGAGAGAAAGAGAGAAAGAGAAGCTGTGAATGTGTGTGTGAGAGAGAAAGAGAAGCTGTGAGTGAGAGAGAGAGAGAGAAAGAGAAGCTGTGAGTGAGAGAGGTAAAGAGAAGCTGTGAGTGAGATAGAGAGGGAGAGAAGCTGTGAGTGAGAGAGAGAGAACGAGAAGCTGTTAGTGAGAGAAAGAGAAGCTGTGAGTGAGAGAGAGAAAGAGAGAAAGAGAAGCTGTGAGGGAGAGATAGAAAGAAAAAGAGACACTGTGAGTGAGTGAGAGAGAGAAAAAGAGAAGCTTTGAGTGAGAGAGAGAGACAAAAAAGAAGATGTGTATGTGAGAGAGAGAGAGAAAGAGAAGCTGAATGTGTGTGAGAGAGAGAGTGAAAGAGAAGCTGTGAGTGTGAGAGAGAGAAAGAGAAGCTGTTAATGAGAGAGAGAGAGAGAAGCTGTGAGTGAAAGAGAGAGAGAAAGAGAGGTTGAGTGAGAGAGACAGAGAGATAAATAGAAGCTGATTGAGAGAGTTAGAGAGAGAAAGAGAATCTGTGAGAGTGAGAGAGAGAGAAAGAGAAGCTGTGAGTGAGAGGGAGAGAAAGAGAAGTTGTGAGTGAGAGAGAGAGAAAAAGAGAAGCTGTGAGTGTGAGAGAGAGAAGCTGTGAGTGAGTGAGAGAGAGAGAAGCTGTGAGAGAGAGAGAGAAAGAGAAGCTGTGAGTGTTGGAGAGAGAGAAGCTGTGAGTGAGAGAGAGAGAGAGAAAGAGAAGATGTGAGTGAGAGAGAGAGAAATAGAAGCTGAGAGTAAGAGAGAGAGAGAGAAGCTTTGAGTGAGAGAGAGAGAAGCTGTGTGTGCGAGAGAGAGAGTTGTGAGTGAGAGAGAGAGCAACAGAAGCTGTGAGTGAGAGAGAGAGAGAGAAGCTGTGTGTGAGAGAGAGAGAAAGAGAAGCTGTAAGTGAGAGAGAAAGAAAGAAAGAGAAGCTGTGAGTGAGAGAAAGAGAAAGAGAAGCTATGAGTGAGAGAGAGAGAGAAAGAGAAGCTATGAGTGAGAGAGAGAGAGCAAGAGAAGCTGTGAGTGAGAGAGGTAAAGAGAAGCTGTGAGAAGAGAGAGAGAGAAAGAGAAGCTGTGAGTGAGTGAGAGAGAGAGAAAGAGAAGCTGTGAGTGAGTGAGAGACAGAGAAAGAGAAGCTGTGAGAGAGAGAGAGAAAAAGAAACTGTAAGTGAGAGAGAGAGAGAAAGAGAAGCTGTGAGTGAGTGAGAGAGAGAGAAAGAGAAACTGTGTGAGAGAGAGAGAAAGAGAAGCTATGAGTGAGAGAGAGAGAGAGAAAGAAAAGCTATGAGAGAGAGAGAGAGCAAGAGAAGCTGTGAGTGAGAGAGGTAAAGAGAAGCTGTGAGAAGAGAGAGAGAGAGAAAGAGAAGCTGTGAGTGAGTGAGAGAGAGAGAAAGAGAAGCTGTGAGTGAGTGAGAGAGAGAGCAAGAGAAGCTGTGAGTGAGTGAGAGAGCAAGAGAAGCTGTGAGTGAGAGAGGGAGAGAAAGAGAAGCTGTGAGTGAGAGAGAGAGAAGCTGTGAGAGAGAGAGGTAAAGAGAAGTTGTGAGTGAGAGAGAGAACAAGAAAAGCTGTGACTGAGAGAGAGAGAGAAGCTGTGTGAGAGAGAGAGAGAGCAAGAGAAGCTGTGAGTGAGAGAGAGAGAGAGTGAAAGAGATGTTGTGTGTGAGGCAGAGAGAGAAAGAGAAGGTGTAATTGAGAGAGAAAGAAAGAAAGAGAAGCTGTGAGTGAGAGAGAGAGAGAAAGAGAAGCTGTCAGTGAGTGAGAGAGAGAGAAAGAGAAGCTGTGAGTGAGTGAGAGAGAGAACAAGAGAAGCTGTGAGTGAGTGAGAGAGCAAGAGAAGCTGTGAGTGAGAGAGGGAGAGAAAGAGAAGCTGTGAGTGAGAGAGAGAGAAGCTGTGTGAGAGAGAGGTAAAGAGAAGTTGTGAGTGAGAGAGAGAACAAGAAAAGCTGTGACTGAGAGAGAGAGAGAAGCTGTGTGAGAGAGAGAGAGCAAGAGAAGCTGTGAGTGAGAGAGAGAGAGAGTGAAAGAGATGTTGTGTGTGAGGCAGAGAGAGAAAGAGAAAGAGAAGGTGTAATTGAGAGAGAAAGAAAGAAAGAGAAGCTGTGAGTGAGAGAGAGAGAGAAAGAGAAGCTGTGAGTGAGAGAGAGAAAGAGAGAGAGAAGCTATGAGAGAGAGAGAGCAATAGAAGCTGTGAGTGAGAGAGGTAAAGAGAAGCTGTGAGTGAGATAGAGAGGGAGAGAAGCTGTGAGTGAGAGAGAGAGAACGAGAAGCTGTTAGTGAGAGAAAGAGAAGCTGTGAGTGAGAGAGAGAAAGAGAGAAAGAGAAGCTGTGAATGTGTGTGTGAGAGAGAAAGAGAAGCTGTGAGTGAGAGAGAGAGAGAGAAAGAGAAGCTGTGATTGAGAGAGAGAGAGAAAGAGAAGCTGTGAGTGAGAGAGAGAGAAAGAGAAGCTGTGAGTGAGAGAGAGAGAAGAAGAGAATCTGTGAGTGAGAGAAGGAGAGAAAGAGAAGCTGTGACTGAGAGAGAGAGAGAGAGAGAGAAAGAAAGCTGTGAGTGAGAGAGAGAGAGAAAAAAAAAGAGAAGCTGTGAGTGAGAGAGAGAGAGAAGCTGTGACTGAGGGAGAGAGAAATAGAAACTGTGAGTGAGAGAGAGAAACAGAATCTGTGAGTGAGAGAGAGAGAAAGAGAAGCTGTGAGTGAGAGAGAAAGAGAAGCTGTGAGTGAGAGAGAAAGAAAGAAAGAGAAGCTGTGTGAGAGAGAGAAAGAGAAGCTGTGCATGAGAGAGAGAGAAAGAAGCTGTTAGTGAGAGAGAGAGAGAAGCTGTGAGTGAGAGAGAGAGAATGAAAGAGAAGCTGAGTGAGAGAGGCAGAGAGGGACAGAGAAGCTGAGTGAGAGATACAGAGAGAGAAAGAAAGAGAATTTGTGAGTGAGAGAGAGAGAGAAAGAGAAGCTGTGAGGGAGAGATAGAAAGAAAAAGAGACACTGTGAGTGAGTGAGAGAGAGAAAAAGAGAAGCTTTGAGTGAGAGAGAGAGACAAAAAAGAAGATGTGTATGTGAGAGAGAGAGAGAAAGAGAAGCTGAATGTGTGTGAGAGAGAGAGTGAAAGAGAAGCTGTGAGTGTGAGAGAGAGAAAGAGAAGCTGTTAATGAGAGAGAGAGAGAGAAGCTGTGAGTGAAAGAGAGAGAGAGAAAGAGAGGTTGAGTGAGAGAGACAGAGAGATAAATAGAAGCTGATTGAGAGAGTTAGAGAGAGAAAGAGAATCTGTGAGAGTGAGAGAGAGAGAAAGAGAAGCTGTGAGTGAGAGGGAGAGAAAGAGAAGTTGTGAGTGAGAGAGAGAGAAAAAGAGAAGCTGTGAGTGTGAGAGAGAGAAGCTGTGAGTGAGTGAGAGAGAGAGAAGCTGTGAGAGAGAGAGAGAAAGAGAAGCTGTGAGTGTTGGAGAGAGAGAAGCTGTGAGTGAGAGAGAGAGAGAGAAAGAGAAGATGTGAGTGAGAGAGAGAGAAATAGAAGCTGAGAGTAAGAGAGAGAGAGAGAAGCTTTGAGTGAGAGAGAGAGAAGCTGTGTGTGTGAGAGAGAGAGTTGTGAGTGAGAGAGAGAGCAACAGAAGCTGTGAGTGAGAGAGAGAGAGAGAGAAGCTGTGTGTGAGAGAGAGAGAAAGAGAAGCTGTAAGTGAGAGAGAAAGAAAGAAAGAGAAGCTGTGAGTGAGAGAAAGAGAAAGAGAAGCTATGAGTGAGAGAGAGAGAGAAAGAGAAGCTATGAGTGAGAGAGAGAGAGCAAGAGAAGCTGTGAGTGAGAGAGGTAAAGAGAAGCTGTGAGAAGAGAGAGAGAGAGAAAGAGAAGCTGTGAGTGAGTGAGAGAGAGAGAAAGAGAAGCTGTGAGTGAGTGAGAGACAGAGAAAGAGAAGCTGTGAGAGAGAGAGAGAAAAAGAAACTGTAAGTGAGAGAGAGAGAGAAAGAGAAGCTGTGAGTGAGTGAGAGAGAGAGAAAGAGAAACTGTGTGAGAGAGAGAGAAAGAGAAGCTATGAGTGAGAGAGAGAGAGAGAAAGAAAAGCTATGAGAGAGAGAGAGAGCAAGAGAAGCTGTGAGTGAGAGAGGTAAAGAGAAGCTGTGAGAAGAGAGAGAGAGAGAAAGAGAAGCTGTGAGTGAGTGAGAGAGAGAGAAAGAGAAGCTGTGAGTGAGTGAGAGAGAGAGCAAGAGAAGCTGTGAGTGAGTGAGAGAGCAAGAGAAGCTGTGAGTGAGAGAGGGAGAGAAAGAGAAGCTGTGAGTGAGAGAGAGAGAAGCTGTGAGAGAGAGAGGTAAAGAGAAGTTGTGAGTGAGAGAGAGAACAAGAAAGCTGTGACTGAGAGAGAGAGAGAAGCTGTGTGAGAGAGAGAGAGCAAGAGAAGCTGTGAGTGAGAGAGAGAGAGAGTGAAAGAGATGTTGTGTGTGAGGCAGAGAGAGAAAGAGAAGGTGTAATTGAGAGAGAAAGAAAGAAAGAGAAGCTGTGAGTGAGAGAGAGAGAGAGAAAGAGAAGCTGTGAGTGAGAGAGAGAAAGAGAGAGAGACAAGCTATGAGAGAGAGAGAGCAATAGAAGCTGTGAGTGAGAGAGGTAAAGAGAAGCTGTGAGTGAGATAGAGAGGGAGAGAAGCTGTGAGTGAGAGAGAGAGAACGAGAAGCTGTTAGTGAGAGAAAGAGAAGCTGTGAGTGAGAGAGAGAAAGAGAGAAAGAGAAGCTGTGAATGTGTGTGTGAGAGAGAAAGAGAAGCTGTGAGTGAGAGAGAGAAAGAGAAGCTGTGAGTGAGAGAGAGAGAGAAAGAGAAGCTGTGATTGAGAGAGAGAGAGAAAGAGAAGCTGTGAGTGTGAGAGAGAGAAAGAGAAGCTGTTAATGAGAGAGAGAGAGAGAAGCTGTGAGTGAAAGAGAGAGAGAGAAAGAGAGGTTGAGTGAGAGAGACAGAGAGATAAATAGAAGCTGATTGAGAGAGTTAGAGAGAGAAAGAGAATCTGTGAGAGTGAGAGAGAGAGAAAGAGAAGCTGTGAGTGAGAGGGAGAGAAAGAGAAGTTGTGAGTGAGAGAGAGAGAAAAAGAGAAGCTGTGAGTGTGAGAGAGAGAAGCTGTGAGTGAGTGAGAGAGAGAGAAGCTGTGAGAGAGAGAGAGAAAGAGAAGCTGTGAGTGTTGGAGAGAGAGAAGCTGTGAGTGAGAGAGAGAGAGAGAAAGAGAAGATGTGAGTGAGAGAGAGAGAAATAGAAGCTGAGAGTAAGAGAGAGAGAGAGAAGCTTTGAGTGAGAGAGAGAGAAGCTGTGTGTGTGAGAGAGAGAGTTGTGAGTGAGAGAGAGAGCAACAGAAGCTGTGAGTGAGAGAGAGAGAGAGAGAAGCTGTGTGTGTGAGAGAGAGAAAGAGAAGCTGTAAGTGAGAGAGAAAGAAAGAAAGAGAAGCTGTGAGTGAGAGAAAGAGAAAGAGAAGCTATGAGTGAGAGAGAGAGAGAAAGAGAAGCTATGAGTGAGAGAGAGAGAGCAAGAGAAGCTGTGAGTGAGAGAGGTAAAGAGAAGCTGTGAGAAGAGAGAGAGAGAGAAAGAGAAGCTGTGAGTGAGTGAGAGAGAGAGAAAGAGAAGCTGTGAGTGAGTGAGAGACAGAGAAAGAGAAGCTGTGAGAGAGAGAGAGAAAAAGAAACTGTAAGTGAGAGAGAGAGAGAAAGAGAAGCTGTGAGTGAGTGAGAGAGAGAGAAAGAGAAACTGTGTGAGAGAGAGAGAAAGAGAAGCTATGAGTGAGAGAGAGAGAGAGAAAGAAAAGCTATGAGAGAGAGAGAGAGCAAGAGAAGCTGTGAGTGAGAGAGGTAAAGAGAAGCTGTGAGAAGAGAGAGAGAGAGAAAGAGAAGCTGTGAGTGAGTGAGAGAGAGAGAAAGAGAAGCTGTGAGTGAGTGAGAGAGAGAGCAAGAGAAGCTGTGAGTGAGTGAGAGAGCAAGAGAAGCTGTGAGTGAGAGAGGGAGAGAAAGAGAAGCTGTGAGTGAGAGAGAGAGAAGCTGTGAGAGAGAGAGGTAAAGAGAAGTTGTGAGTGAGAGAGAGAACAAGAAAGCTGTGACTGAGAGAGAGAGAGAAGCTGTGTGAGAGAGAGAGAGCAAGAGAAGCTGTGAGTGAGAGAGAGAGAGAGTGAAAGAGATGTTGTGTGTGAGGCAGAGAGAGAAAGAGAAGGTGTAATTGAGAGAGAAAGAAAGAAAGAGAAGCTGTGAGTGAGAGAGAGAGAGAGAAAGAGAAGCTGTGAGTGAGAGAGAGAAAGAGAGAGAGACAAGCTATGAGAGAGAGAGAGCAATAGAAGCTGTGAGTGAGAGAGGTAAAGAGAAGCTGTGAGTGAGATAGAGAGGGAGAGAAGCTGTGAGTGAGAGAGAGAGAACGAGAAGCTGTTAGTGAGAGAAAGAGAAGCTGTGAGTGAGAGAGAGAAAGAGAGAAAGAGAAGCTGTGAATGTGTGTGTGAGAGAGAAAGAGAAGCTGTGAGTGAGAGAGAGAAAGAGAAGCTGTGAGTGAGAGAGAGAGAGAAAGAGAAGCTGTGATTGAGAGAGAGAGAGAAAGAGAAGCTGTGAGTGAGAGAGAGAGAAAGAGAAGCTGTGAGTGAGAGAGAGAGAAGAAGAGAATCTGTGAGTGAGAGAAGGAGAGAAAGAGAAGCTGTGACTGAGAGAGAGAGAGAGAGAGAGAAAGAAAGCTGTGAGTGAGAGAGAGAGAGAAAAAGAGAAGCTGTGAGTGAGAGAGAGAGAGAAGCTGTGACTGAGGGAGAGAGAAATAGAAACTGTGAGTGAGAGAGAGAGAAAGAGAAGCTGTGAGTGAGAGAGAAAGAGAAGCTGTGAGTGAGAGAGAAAGAAAGAAAGAGAAGCTGTGTGAGAGAGAGAAAGAGAAGCTGTGCATGAGAGAGAGAGAAAGAAGCTGTTAGTGAGAGAGAGAGAGAAGCTGTGAGTGAGAGAGAGAGAATGAAAGAGAAGCTGAGTGAGAGAGGCAGAGAGGGACAGAGAAGCTGAGTGAGAGATACAGAGAGAGAAAGAAAGAGAATTTGTGAGTGAGAGAGAGAGAGAAAGAGAAGCTGTGAGGGAGAGATAGAAAGAAAAAGAGACACTGTGAGTGAGTGAGAGAGAGAAAAAGAGAAGCTTTGAGTGAGAGAGAGAGACAAAAAAGAAGATGTGTATGTGAGAGAGAGAGAGAAAGAGAAGCTGAATGTGTGTGAGAGAGAGAGTGAAAGAGAAGCTGTGAGTGAGAGAGAGGGAAAGAGAATATTTGAGTGAGAGAGTGAGAAAGAACGAAAGAGAAGCTGTGAGTGAAAGAGAGAGAGAGAAGCTGTTAGTGAGAGAGAGAGAAAAAGAGAAGCTGTGAGTGAGAGAGTGTGTGTGAAAGAGATGCTGTGAGTGAGAGAGAAAGAAAGAAGCTGTCTGAGAGAGAGAAAAGAGAAGCTGTGAGTGAGTGAGAGAGAGAGAAGCTGTGAGTGAGTGAGAGAGAGAGAAGCTGTGAGTGAGAGAGAGAGAAAGAGAAGCTGTGAGTGAGAAAGAGGAGAAAGAGAAGCTTTGAGTGAGAGAGAGAAAAAGAGAAGATGTGTGTGTGAGAGAGAGAGAGAGAAAGAGAAGCTGTGTGTGTGTGTGAGAGAGAAATAGAAGCTGTGTGTATGTGTATGTGAGAGTGAAGCTGTGAGTGAGAGAGAGAGAAAGAGAAGCTGTGTGTGTGAGAGAGAGAAAGAGAAGCTTTGAGTGAGAGAGAGGAGACAGAGAAGCTTTGAGTGAGAGAGAGAGTGAAACAGATGCTGTGAGTGAGGGAGTGATAGAGAAGCTGTGAGTGAGAGAGAGAGTGAAAGAGAAGCTGTCACTGAGAGAGAGAGAAACAGAAGATGTGAGTGAGAGAGAGAGAGAGAAAGAGAAGCTGTGTGTGTGAGAGAGAAGCTGTGAGTGAGAGAGAGCGAGAGAAAGAGAAGGTGTAAGTGAGAGAGAGAGAGAGAAAGAGAAGCTGTGAGTGAGAGAGAGATAGAGAGAGAAACTGTGTGTGAGAGAGAGAAAGAGAAGCTGTGAGTGAGAGAGAGAAGCTGTGTGAGAGAGAGAGAGAAAGAGATGCTGTGAGTGAGAGAGAAAGATAAACAGAAGCTGTGAGTGAGAGAGAGAGAGAAAGAGAAGTTGTGTGAGAGAGAGAGAGAGAAAAAGAAGCTGAGAGTGAGTGAGAGAGAGAAAGAGATGCTTTGAGAGAGAGAGAGAGATAAGCTGTGAGAGAGTGAAAGAGATGCTGTGAGTGTGAGAGAGAGAAAGAGAGATAGAAGCTATAATTGAGAGAGAGAGAAAAAGAGAAGCTGTGAGTGAGTGAGAGAGATAGGAAGAGAAGATGTGAGTGAGAGAGAGCGTGTGAAAGAGATGCTGTGAGTGAGAGTGAAAGAAAGAAAGAGAAGCTGTCAGCGAGAGAGAAAAAGAGAAGCTGTGTGTGTGTGAGAGAGAAAGAAGCTGTGTGTGTGTGTGAGATAGAAAGAGAAGCTGTGAGTGAAAGAGATAGAGAGAGAAAGAGAAGATGTGAGTGAGAGAGAGGGAAAGAGAAGATGTGAGTGAGAGAGTGAGAAAGAACGAAAGAGAAGCTGTGAGTGAAAGAGCGAGAGAGAAGCTGTTAGTGAGAGAGATAGAGAAAGAGAAGCTGTGAGTGAGAGAGAGCGTGTGAAAGAGATGCTGTGAGTGAGAGTGAAAGAAAGAAAGAGAAGCTGTCAGCGAGAGAGAAAAAGAGAAGCTGTGTGTGTTTGAGAGAGAAAGAGAAGCTGTGAGTGAGTGAGAGAGAGAGGCTGTGAGTGAGAGAGAGAGTGAAAGAGAAGCTGTGAGTGAGTGAGTGAGTGAGAGAAAGAGAAGCTGTGAGTGAGTGAGAGAGAGAGAAGCTGTGAGTGAGTGAGAGAGAGAGAAGCTGTGAGTGAGAGAGAGAGAGAAAGAGAAGCTGTGAGTGAGAAAGAGGAGAAAGAGAAGCTTTGAGTGAGAGAGAGAAAAAGAGAAGATGTGTGTGTGAGAGAGAGAGAGAAAGAGAAGCTGTGTGTGTGTGAGAGAGAGAGAAATAGAAGCTGTGTGTATGTGTATGTGAGAGAGAAGCTGTGAGTGAGAGAGAGAGAAAGAGAAGCTGTGTGTGTGTGAGAGAGAGAAAGAGAAGCTTTGAGTGAGAGAGAAACAGATGTTAGTGAGAGAGAGAGTGAAAGAGAAGCTGTGAGTGAGAGAGAGAGAGTGAAAGAGAAGCTGTCACTGAGAGAGAGTGAAACAGAAGGTGTGAGTGAGAGAGAGAGAGAGAGAGAGAGAAGCTGAGTGTGTGTGAGAGAGAAGCTGTGAGTGAGAGAGTGTAAGAGAAAGAGAAGGTGTGAGTGAGAGAGAGAGAAAGAGAAGCAATGAGTGATTGAGAGATAGAGAGAGAAGCTGTGTGTGAGAGAGAGAAAGAGAAGCTGTGAGTGAGAGAGAGAGAGAAAGAGATGCTGTGAGTGACAGAGAGAGATAAACCGAAGCTGTGAGTGAGAGAGAGAGACAAAGAGATGCTGTGAGTGAGAGAGAGAGATAAACAGAAGCTGAGAGTGAGTGAGAAAGAGAAAGAGATGCTTTGAAAGAGAGAGAGAGATATAAGCTGTGAGAGAGTGAAACAGATGCTGTGAGTGTGAAAGAGAGAAAGAGAGAGAAGCTATAATTGAGAGAGAGAGAGAAAAAGAGAAGCTGTGAGAGAGTGAGAGAGAAAGGAAGAGAAGTTGTGAGTGTGTGAGAGAGAGAAAGCGAAGCTGTGTGTATGTGTGAGAGAGAAAGAGATGCTGTGTGTGTGTGAGAGAGAAAGAAGCTGTGTGTGTGTGTGAGATAGAAAGAGAAGCCGTGAGTGAAAGAGACAGAGAGAGAAAGAGAAGATGTGAGTGAGAGAGACAGAGAGAGAAAGATAAGCTGAGTGAGAGAGACAGAGAGATAAAGAGAAGCTGTGTGTGAGAGAGAGAGAGAAAGAGAAGCTGTGAGTGAGAGAGAAAGAGAAGCTGAGAGAGAGAGAGAGAAAGAGAAGCTGTGAGTGAGAGAGGGAGAGAAAGAGAAGCTGTGAGTGAGAGAGAGAGAAAGAGAAGCTGTTAATGAGAGAGAGAGAGAAGCTGTGAGTGAAAGAGAGAGAGAGAAAGAGAGGCTGAGTGAGAGAGACAGAGAGAGAAATAGAAGCTGAGTGAGAGAGGTAGAGAGAGAAAGAGAATCTGTGAGAATGAGAGAGAGAGAAAGAGAAGCTGTGAGCGAGAGAGAGAAAGAGAAGCTGTGAGTGAGAGAGAGAGAAAGAGAAGCTGTGAGTGAGAGAGAAAGAGAAGCAGTGAGTGAGAGAGAAAGAAAGAAAGAGAAGCTGTGAGTGAGAGAGAGAGAGAAAGAGATGCTGTGCGTGAGAGAGAGAGAAAGAAGCTGTTAGTGAGAGAGAGAGAGAAGCTGTGAGTGAGAGAGAGAGAATGAAAGAGAAGCTGAGTGAGAGAGACAGAGAGAGACAGAGAAGCTTAGTGAGAGATACAGAGAGAGAAAGAAAGAGAAGCTGTGAGTGAGAGAGAGAGAGAAAGAGAAGCAGTGAGGGAGAGATAGAAAGAAAAAGAGACACTGTGAGTGAGAGAGAGAGAGAAGCTGTAAGTGAGAGAGAGAGAGAAAAAGAGAAGCTTTGAGTGAGAGAGAGAGAGAGAAGCTGTTAGTGAGAGAGATAGAGAAAGAGAAGCTGTGAGTGAGAGAGAGCGTGTGAAAGAGATGCTGTGAGTGAGAGTGAGAGAAAGAAAGAGAAGCTGTCAGCGAGAGAGAAAAAGAGAAGCTGTGTGTGTTTGAAAGAGAAAGAGAAGCTGTGAGTGAGTGAGAGAGAGAGGCTGTGAGTGAGAGAGAGAGAGTGAAAGAGAAGCAGTGAGTGAGTGAGTGAGTGAGAGAAAGAGAAGCTGTGAGTGAGTGAGAGAGAGAGAAGCTGTGAGTGAGTGAGAGAGAGAGAAGCTGTGAGTGAGAGAGAGAGAGAAAGAGAAGCTGTGAGTGAGAAAGAGGAGAAAGAGAAGCTTTGAGTGAGAGAGAGAAAAAGAGAAGATGTGTGTGTGAGAGAGAGAGAGAAAGAGAAGCTGTGTGTGTGTGAGAGAGAGAAATAGAAGCTGTGTGTATGTGTATGTGAGAGAGAAGCTGTGAGTGAGAGAGAGAGAAAGAGAAGCTGTGTGTGTGAGAGAGAGAGAGAGAAAGAGAAGCTTTGAGTGAGAGAGAAACAGATGTTGTGAGTGAGAGAGAGAGTGAAAGAGAAGCTGTGAGTGAGAGAGAGAGAGTGAAAGAGAAGCTGTCACTGAGAGAGAGTGAAACAGAAGGTGTGAGTGAGAGAGAGAGAGAGAAAGAGAAGCTGAGTGTGTGAGAGAGAGAAGCTGTGAGTGAAAGAGAGAGAGAAAGAGATGCTGTGAGTGACAGAGAGAGATAAACCGAAGCTGTGAGTGAGAGAGAGAGACAAAGAGATGCTGTGAGTGAGAGAGAGAGATAAACAGAAGCTGAGAGTGAGTGAGAAAGAGAAAGAGATGCTTTGAAAGAGAGAGAGAGATATAAGCTGTGAGAGAGTGAAACAGATGCTGTGAGTGTGAAAGAGAGAAAGAGAGAGAAGCTATAATTGAGAGAGAGAGAGAAAAAGAGAAGCTGTGAGAGAGTGAGAGAGAAAGGAAGAGAAGTTGTGAGTGTGTGAGAGAGAGAAAGTGAAGCTGTGTGTATGTGTGAGAGAGAAAGAGATGCTGTGTGTGTGTGAGAGAGAAAGAAGCTGTGTGTGTGTGTGAGATAGAAAGAGAAGCCGTGAGTGAAAGAGACAGAGAGAGAAAGAGAAGATGTGAGTGAGAGAGACAGAGAGAGAAAGATAAGCTGAGTGAGAGAGACAGAGAGATAAAGAGAAGCTGTGTGTGAGAGAGAGAGAGAAAGAGAAGCTGTGAGTGAGAGAGAAAGAGAAGCTGAGAGAGAGAGAGAGAGAAAGAGAAGCTGTGAGTGAGAGAGGGAGAGAAAGAGAAGCTGTGAGTGAGAGAGAGAGAAAGAGAAGCTGTTAATGAGAGAGAGAGAGAAGCTGTGAGTGAAAGAGAGAGAGAGAAAGAGAGGCTGAGTGAGAGAGACAGAGAGAGAAATAGAAGCTGAGTGAGAGAGGTAGAGAGAGAAAGAGAATCTGTGAGAATGAGAGAGAGAGAAAGAGAAGCTGTGAGCGAGAGAGAGAAAGAGAAGCTGTGAGAGAGAGAGAGAGAGAGAGAAGCTGTGAGTGAGAGAGAAAGAGAAGCAGTGAGTGAGAGAGAAAGAAAGAAAGAGAAGCTGTGAGTGAGAGAGAGAGAGAAAGAAATGCTGTGCGTGAGAGAGAGAGAAAGAAGCTGTTAGTGAGAGAGAGAGAGAAGCTGTGAGTGAGAGAGAGAGAATGAAAGAGAAGCTGAGTGAGAGAGACAGAGAGAGACAGAGAAGCTTAGTGAGAGATACAGAGAGAGAAAGAAAGAGAAGCTGTGAGTGAGAGAGAGAGAGAGAGAGAGAAAGAGAAGCAGTGAGGGAGAGATAGAAAGAAAAAGAGACACTGTGAGTGAGAGAGAGAGAGAGAAGCTGTAAGTGAGAGAGAGAGAGAAAAACAGAAGCTTTGAGTGAGAGAGAGAGACAAAAAAGAAGATGTGTATGTGTGTGAGAGAGAGAAATAGAAGCTGAATGTGTGTGTGAGAGAGAGTGAAAGAGAAGGTGTGTGAGAGAGAGAGGGAAATAGAAGATGAGAGTGAGAGAGTGAGAAAGAATGAAAGAGAAGCTGTGAGTGAAAGAGAGAGAGAGAGAAGCTGTTAGTGAGAGAGAGAGAGAAAGAGAATCTGTGAGTGAGAGAGTGTGTGTGAAAGAGATGCTGTGAGTGAGAGAGAAAGAAAGAAAGAGAAGCTGTCAGAGAGAGAGAAAAGAGAAGCTGTGAGTGAGAGAGAGAGAGAGAAGCTGTGAGTGAGTGAGTGAGAGAGAAGCTGTGAGTGAGAGAGAGAGAAAGAGAAGCTGTGTGTGAGAGAGAGAGAGAGAAAGAGAAGCTTTGAGTGAGAGAGAGGAGACAGAGAAGCTTTGAGTGAGAGAGAGAGTGAAACAGATGCTGTGAGTGAGAGAGTGAAAGAGAAGCTGTGAGTGAGAGAGAGAGAGAAGCTGAGTGTGTGTGAGAGAGAAGCTGTGAGTGAGAGAGAGTGAGAGAAAGAGAAGGTGTAAGTGAGAGAGAGAGAGAGAAAGAGAAGCTGTGAGTGAGAGAGAGATAGAGAGAGAAGCTGTGTGTGTGAGAGAGAAAGAGAAGCTGTGAGTGAGAGAGAGAGAGAAGCTGTGTGTGAGAGAGAGAGAAAGAGATGCTGTGAGTGAGAGAGAGAGAGAGATAAACAGAAGCTGTGAGTGAGAGAGAGAGAGAAAGAGAAGATGTGAGAGAGAGAGAGAAAAAGAAGCTGAGAGTGAGTGAGAGAGAGAAAGAGATGCTTTGAGAGAGAGAGAGATATGAGCTGTGAGAGAGTGAAAGAGATGCTGTGAGTGTGAGAGAGAGAAAGAGAGAGAGAAGCTATAATTGAGAGAGAGAGAAAAAGAGAAGCTGTGAGTGAGTGAGAGAGAAAGGAACAGAAGTTGGGAGTGAGAAGAGAGAGAAAGCGAAGCTGTGTGTGTGTGTGAGAGAGAAAGAGATGCTGTGTGTGTGTGAGAGAGAAAGAAGCTGTGTGTGTGTGAGAGATAGAAAGAGAAGCTGTGAGTGAAAGAGACAGAGAGAGAAAGTGAAAATGTGAGTGAGAGAGAGGGAAAGAGAAGATGTGAGTGAGAGAGTGAGAAAGAACGAAAGAGAAGCTGTGAGTGAAAGAGAGAGAGAGAGAAGCTGTTAGTGAGAGAGAGAGAGAAGCTGTGAGTGAAAGAGAGAGAGAGAAAGAGAGGCTGAGTGAGAGAGACAGAGAGGGAAATAGAAGCTGAGTGAGAGAGTTAGAGAGAGAAAGAATCTGTGAGAGTGAGAGAGAGAGAAAGAGAAGCTGTGAGCGAGAGGGAGAGAAAGAGAAGTTTTGAGTGAGAGAGAGAGAAAAAGAGAAGCTTTGAGTGAGAGAGAGAGAAGCTGTGAGTGAGTGAGAGAGAGAGAAGCTGTGAGTGAGAGAGAGAGAGAAAGAGAAGCTGTGAGTGTTGGAGAGAGAGAAGCTGTGAGTGAGAGAGAGAGTGTGAAAGAGATGCTGTGAGTGAGAGAGAGAGAAAGAAAGAGAAGCTGTCAGAGAGAGAGAAAAAGAGAAGCTGTGTGTGTGTGAGAGAGAAAGAGAAGCTGTGAGTGAGTGAAAAAGAGAGGCTGTGAGTGAGAGAGAGAGAGTGAAAGAGAAGCTGTGAGTGAGTGAGAGAGAGAAAGAGAAGCTGTGAGTGAGAGAGAGAGACACTGTGAGTGAGTGAGTGAGAGAGAGAGAAGCTGTGAGTGAGATCGAGAGAGAAAGAGAAGCTGTGAGTGAGAGAGAGAGAGAGATAGAAGCTGTGTGTGAGAGAGAGAAAGAGAAGCTGTGAGTGAGAGAGAGAGAAGCTGTGAGTGAGTGAGAGAGAGAAAGAGATGCTGTGAGTGAGAGAGAGAGATAAACAGAAGCTGTGAGTGAGAGAGAGAGAGAAAGAGATGCTGTGAGTGAGAGAGAGAGATAAACAGAAGCTGAGAGTGAGTGAGAGAGAGAAAGAGAAGCTTTGAAAGAGAGAGAGAGATAAGCTGTGAGTGTGAAAGAGAGAAAGAGAGAGAAGCTATAATTGAGAGAGAGAGAGAGAAAGAGAAGCTGTGAGTGAGTGAGAGAGAAAGGAAGAGAAGTTGTGAGTGAGAGAGAGAGAGAAAGTGAAGCTTTGTGTGTGTATGAGAGAGAAAGAGATGCTGTGTGTGTGTGAGAGAGAAAGAAGCTGTGTGTGTGTGTGAGATAGAAAGAGAAGCTGTGAGTGAAAGAGACAGAGAGAGAAGGAGAAGATGTGAGTGAGAGAGACAGAGAGAGAAAGATAAGCTGAGTGAGAGAGACAGAGAGATAAAGAGAAGCTGTGTGTGTGTGAGAGAGAGAAAGAGAAGTTGTGAGTGAGAGAGAAAGAGAAGCTGTGAGAGAGAGAGAGAGAAAGAGAATCTGTGAGTGAGAGTGAAGCTGTGAGAGAGAGAGAGAGAAAAGCTGTGAGTGAGAGAGAAAGAGAAGCTGTGAGTGAGTGAGAGAGAGAAGCTGTGAGTAAGAGAGAGAGAAAGAGAAGCTGTGAGTGAGAGAGAGAGAGAGAAAGAGAAACTGTGTGTGAGAGGGAGAGAGAAAGAGAAGCTGTGAGCGAGAGGGAGAGAAAGAGAAGTTGTGAGTGAGAGAGAGAGAAAAAGAGAAGCTGTGAGTGAGTGAGAGAGAGAGAAGCTGTGAGTGAGAGAGAGAGAAAGAGAAGCTGTGAGTGTTGGAGAGAGAGAAGCTGTGAGTGAGAGACAGAGAGAGAAAGAGAAGATGTGAATGAGAGAGAGAAAAATAGAAGCTGAGAGTAAGAGAGAGAGAGAAGCTTTGAGTGAGTGAGAGAGAAAAGCTGTGTGTGAGAGAGAAAGTTGTGAGTGAGAGAGAGAGCAACAGAAGCTGTGAGTGAGAGAGAGATAGAAGCTGTGAGAGAGAGAGAGAGAGAGAAGTTGTAAGTGAGAGAGAGAGAAAGAAAGAGAAGCTGTGAGTGAGAGAGAGAGAAAGAGAAGCTATGAGTGAGAGAGAGAGAGAAAGAGAAGCTATGAGTGAGAGAGAGAGAGCAAGAGAAGCTGTGAGTGAGAGAGGTAAAGAGAAGCTGTGAGAAGAGAGAGAGAGAGAAGCTGTGAGTGAGTGAGAGAGAGAGAAAGAGAAGCTGTGAGTGACTGAGAGAGAGAGAAAGAGAAGCTGTGAGTGAGTGAGAGAGAGAGAAAGAGAAGCTGTGAATGAGTGAGAGAGAGAGTGAAAGAGATGTTGTGTGTGAGGCAGAGAGAGAAAGAGAAAGAGAAGGTGTAATTGAGAGAGAAAGAAAGAAAGAGAAGCTGTGAGTGAGAGAGAGAGAGAAAGAGAAAATGTGAGTGAGAGAGAGAAAGAATGAGAGAGAGAAGCTATGAGAGAGAGAGAGCAATAGAAGCTGTGAGTGAGAGAGGTAAAGAGAAGCTGTGAGAGAGATAGAGAGGGAGAGAAGCTGTGAGTGAGAGAGAGAACGAGAAGCTGTTAGTGAGAGAGAGAGAAGCTGTGAGTGAGAGAGAGAGAGAGAGAAAAAGAGAAGCTGTGAATGTGTGTGAGAGAGAGAAAGAGAAGCTGTGAGTGAGAGAGAGAAAGAGAAGCTGTGAGTGAGAGAGAGAGAGAGAAAGAGAAGCTGTGATTGAGAGAGAGAGAAAAAGAGCTGTGAGTGAGAGAGAGAGAAAGAGAAGCTGTGAGTGAGAGAGAGAAGAAGAGAATCTGTGAGTGAGAGAGGGAGAGAAAGAGAAGCTGTGAGTGAGAGAGAGAGAGAGAGAGAAAGAAAAGCTGTGAGTGAGAGAGAGAGAGAGAAAAAGAGAAGCTGTGAGTGAGAGAGAGAGAGAAGCTGTGACTGAGGGAGAGAGAAATAGAAACTGAGAGTGAGAGATTGAAAGAGAATCTGTGAGTGAGAGAGAGAGAGAGTGAAAGAGATGTTGTGTGTGAGGCAGAGAGAGAAAGAGAAAGAGAAGGTGTAATTGAGAGAGAAAGAAAGAAAGAGAAGCTGTGAGTGAGAGAGAGAGAAAGAGAAGCTGTGAGTGAGAGAGAGAAAGAGAGAGAGAGAAGCTATGAGAGAGAGAGAGCAAGAGAAGCTGTGAGTGAGAGAGGTAAAGAGAAGCTGTGAGTGAGATAGAGAGAGAGAAAGAAAGAGAAGCTGTGAGTGAGAGAGAGAGAACGAGAAGCTGTTAGTGAGAGAGAGAGAAGCTGTGAGTGAGAGAGAGAGAGAAAGAGAAGCTGTGAATGTGTGTGTGAGAGAGAAAGAGAAGCTGTGAGTGAGAGAGAGAAAGAGAAGCTGTGAGTGAGAGAGAGAGAGAAAGAGAAGCTGTGATTGAGAGTGAGAGAGAAAGAGAAGCTGTGAGTGAGAGAGAGAGAAAGAGAAGCTGTGAGTGAGAGAGAGAGAAGAAGAGAATCTGTGAGTGAGAGAGGGAGAGAAAGAGAAGCTGTGAGTGAGAGAGAGAGAAAAAGAGAAGCTGTGAGTGTGAGAGAGAGAGAAGCTGTGACTGAGGGAGAGAGAAATAGAAACTGTGAGTGAGAGAGAGAATCTGTGAGTGAGAGAGAGAGAAAGAGAAGCTGTGAGTGAGGGAGAAAGAGAAGCTGTGAGTGAGAGAGAAAGAAAGAAAGAGAAGCTGTGAGTGAGAGAGAGAAAGAGAAGCTGTGCATGAGAGAGAGAGAAAGAAGCTGTTAGTGAGAGAGAGAGAAGCTGTGAGTGAGAGAGAGAGAATGAAAGAGAAGCTGAGTGAGAGAGACAGAGAGGGACAGAGAAGCTGAGTGAGAGATACAGCGAGAGAAAGAAAGAGAAGCTGTGAGTGAGAGAGAGAGAGAAAGAGAAGCTGTGAGGGAGAGATAGAAAGAAAAAGAGACACTGTGAGTGAGAGAGAGAGCGAAAAAGAGAAGCTTTGAGTGAGAGAGAGACAAAAAAGAAGATGTGTATGTGAGAGAGAGAGAGAAAGAGAAGCTGAATGTGTGTGTGAGAGAGAGTGAAAGAGAAGCTGTGAGTGAGAGAGAGGGAAAGAGAATATTTGAGTGAGAGAGTGAGAAAGAACGAAAGAGAAGCTGTGAGTGAAAGAGAGAGAGAGAGAAGCTGTTAGTGAGAGAGAGAGAGAAAGAGAAGCTGTGAGTGAGAGAGTGTGTGTGAAAGAGATGCTGTGAGTGAGAGAGAAAGAAAGAAAGAAAGAGAAGCTGTAGGAGAGAGAGAAAAGAGAAGCTGTGAGTGAGAGAGAAAGAGAAGCTGTGAGAGAGAGAGAGAAAGAGAAGCTGTGAGTGAGAGTGAAGCTGTGAGAGAGTGAGAGAGAGAGAAGCTGTGAGTGAGAGAGAGAGAGAAAGAGAAGCTGTGAGTGAGAGAGAGGGAAGCTGTGAGTGAGAGAGAGAGAGAAGCTGTGAGTGAGAGAGAGAGAGAAAGAGAAGCTGTGAGTGTTGGAGAGAGCGAAGCTGTGAGTGAGTGAGAGAGAGAAAGAGAAGCTGTGAGTGAGGGAGAGAGAGAAAGAGAAGCTGTGAGTGAGAGAGAGAGAAATAGAAGCTGAGAGTAAGAGAGAGAGAGAGAGGCTTTGAGTGAGAGAGAGAGAAGCTGTGAGAGTGAGAGAGAGAAGTTGTGAGTGAGAGAGAGAGCAAGAGAAGCTGTGAGTGAGAGAGAGAGAAAAGCTGTGTGTGTGAGAGAGAGAAAGAGAAGCTGTAAGTGAGAGAGAGAAAGAAAGAGAAGCTGTGAGTGAGAGAGAGAAAGAGAAGCTATGAGTGAGAGAGGTAAAGAGAAGCTGTGAGTGAGAGAGAGAGAGAGAGAATCTGTGAGTGTGTGTGTGAGAGAGAAAGAGAAGCTGTGAGTAAGAGAGAAAAAGAGAAGCTGTGAGCGAGAGAGAGGGAGAAAGAGAAGCTGTGAGTGACACAGAGAGAAGCTGTGAGTGAGTGAGAGAGAGAAAGAGAAGCAGTGAGTGACAGAGAGAGAGAATGAGAAGCTGTGAGTGAGAAAGAGAGAAAGAGAAGCTGTGAGTGAGAGAGAGAGAGAAAGAGAAGCAGTGAGTGACAGAGAGAGAGAAAGTGAAGCTGTGTGTGTGAGAGAGAGAAAGAGAAGCTGTAAGTGAGAGAGAGAAAGATAGAGAAGCTGTGAGTGAGAGAGAGAGAAAGAGAAGCTATGAGTGAGAGAGAGAGAGAGAAAGGGAAGCTATGAGTGAGAGAGAGATAGCAAGAGAAGCTGTGAGTGAGAGAGGTAAAGAGAAGCTGTGAGTTTGAGAGAGAGAGAGAAGCTGTGAGTGAGAGAGAGAGAGCGAGAAGCTGTTAGTGAGAGAGAGAGAAGCTGTGAGTGAGAGAGAGAGAGAGAAAGAGAAGCTGTGATTGAGAGAGAGAGAAAAAGAGCTGTGAGTGAGAGAGAGAGAAAGAGAAGCTGTGAGTGAGAGAGAGAAGAAGAGAATCTGTGAGTGAGAGAGGGAGAGAAAGAGAAGCTGTGAGTGAGAGAGAGAGAGAGAGAGAAAGAAAAGCTGTGAGTGAGAGAGAGAGAGAGAAAAAGAGAAGCTGTGAGTGAGAGAGAGAGAGAAGCTGTGACTGAGGGAGAGAGAAATAGAAACTGAGAGTGAGAGATTGAAAGAGAATCTGTGAGTGAGAGAGAGAGAGAGTGAAAGAGATGTTGTGTGTGAGGCAGAGAGAGAAAGAGAAAGAGAAGGTGTAATTGAGAGAGAAAGAAAGAAAGAGAAGCTGTGAGTGAGAGAGAGAGAAAGAGAAGCTGTGAGTGAGAGAGAGAAAG
Source organism: Bradypodion ventrale (assembly GCA_035047345.1). Lineage (NCBI taxonomy): Eukaryota > Metazoa > Chordata > Lepidosauria > Squamata > Chamaeleonidae > Bradypodion > Bradypodion ventrale. The sequence goes on from JAWDJE010000001.1 coordinate 228,649,306, forward strand.
AGAGAGAGAGAAGCTATGAGAGAGAGAGAGCAAGAGAAGCTGTGAGTGAGAGAGGTAAAGAGAAGCTGTGAGTGAGATAGAGAGAGAGAAAGAAAGAGAAGCTGTGAGTGAGAGAGAGAGAACGAGAAGCTGTTAGTGAGAGAGAGAGAAGCTGTGAGTGAGAGAGAGAGAGAAAGAGAAGCTGTGAATGTGTGTGTGAGAGAGAAAGAGAAGCTGTGAGTGAGAGAGAGAAAGAGAAGCTGTGAGTGAGAGAGAGAGAGAAAGAGAAGCTGTGATTGAGAGTGAGAGAGAAAGAGAAGCTGTGAGTGAGAGAGAGAGAAAGAGAAGCTGTGAGTGAGAGAGAGAGAAGAAGAGAATCTGTGAGTGAGAGAGGGAGAGAAAGAGAAGCTGTGAGTGAGAGAGAGAGAAAAAGAGAAGCTGTGAGTGTGAGAGAGAGAGAAGCTGTGACTGAGGGAGAGAGAAATAGAAACTGTGAGTGAGAGAGAGAATCTGTGAGTGAGAGAGAGAGAAAGAGAAGCTGTGAGTGAGGGAGAAAGAGAAGCTGTGAGTGAGAGAGAAAGAAAGAAAGAGAAGCTGTGAGTGAGAGAGAGAAAGAGAAGCTGTGCATGAGAGAGAGAGAAAGAAGCTGTTAGTGAGAGAGAGAGAAGCTGTGAGTGAGAGAGAGAGAATGAAAGAGAAGCTGAGTGAGAGAGACAGAGAGGGACAGAGAAGCTGAGTGAGAGATACAGCGAGAGAAAGAAAGAGAAGCTGTGAGTGAGAGAGAGAGAGAAAGAGAAGCTGTGAGGGAGAGATAGAAAGAAAAAGAGACACTGTGAGTGAGAGAGAGAGCGAAAAAGAGAAGCTTTGAGTGAGAGAGAGACAAAAAAGAAGATGTGTATGTGAGAGAGAGAGAGAAAGAGAAGCTGAATGTGTGTGTGAGAGAGAGTGAAAGAGAAGCTGTGAGTGAGAGAGAGGGAAAGAGAATATTTGAGTGAGAGAGTGAGAAAGAACGAAAGAGAAGCTGTGAGTGAAAGAGAGAGAGAGAGAAGCTGTTAGTGAGAGAGAGAGAGAAAGAGAAGCTGTGAGTGAGAGAGTGTGTGTGAAAGAGATGCTGTGAGTGAGAGAGAAAGAAAGAAAGAAAGAGAAGCTGTAGGAGAGAGAGAAAAGAGAAGCTGTGAGTGAGAGAGAAAGAGAAGCTGTGAGAGAGAGAGAGAAAGAGAAGCTGTGAGTGAGAGTGAAGCTGTGAGAGAGTGAGAGAGAGAGAAGCTGTGAGTGAGAGAGAGAGAGAAAGAGAAGCTGTGAGTGAGAGAGAGGGAAGCTGTGAGTGAGAGAGAGAGAGAAGCTGTGAGTGAGAGAGAGAGAGAAAGAGAAGCTGTGAGTGTTGGAGAGAGCGAAGCTGTGAGTGAGTGAGAGAGAGAAAGAGAAGCTGTGAGTGAGGGAGAGAGAGAAAGAGAAGCTGTGAGTGAGAGAGAGAGAAATAGAAGCTGAGAGTAAGAGAGAGAGAGAGGCTTTGAGTGAGAGAGAGAGAAGCTGTGAGAGTGAGAGAGAGAAGTTGTGAGTGAGAGAGAGAGCAAGAGAAGCTGTGAGTGAGAGAGAGAGAAAAGCTGTGTGTGTGAGAGAGAGAAAGAGAAGCTGTAAGTGAGAGAGAGAAAGAAAGAGAAGCTGTGAGTGAGAGAGAGAAAGAGAAGCTATGAGTGAGAAAGAGAGAGAAAGAGAAGCTATGAGTAAGAGAGAGAGAGCAAGAGAAGCTGTGAGTGAGAGAGGTAAAGAGAAGCTGTGAGTGAGAGAGAGAGAGAGAGAATCTGTGAGTGTGTGTGTGAGAGAGAAAGAGAAGCTGTGAGTAAGAGAGAAAAAGAGAAGCTGTGAGCGAGAGAGAGGGAGAAAGAGAAGCTGTGAGTGACACAGAGAGAAGCTGTGAGTGAGTGAGAGAGAGAAAGAGAAGCAGTGAGTGACAGAGAGAGAGAATGAGAAGCTGTGAGTGAGAAAGAGAGAAAGAGAAGCTGTGAGTGAGAGAGAGAGAGAAAGAGAAGCAGTGAGTGACAGAGAGAGAGAAAGTGAAGCTGTGTGTGTGAGAGAGAGAAAGAGAAGCTGTAAGTGAGAGAGAGAAAGATAGAGAAGCTGTGAGTGAGAGAGAGAGAAAGAGAAGCTATGAGTGAGAGAGAGAGAGAGAAAGGGAAGCTATGAGTGAGAGAGAGATAGCAAGAGAAGCTGTGAGTGAGAGAGGTAAAGAGAAGCTGTGAGTTTGAGAGAGAGAGAGAAGCTGTGAGTGAGAGAGAGAGAGCGAGAAGCTGTTAGTGAGAGAGAGAGAAGCTGTGAGTGAGAGAGAGAAAGAAAGAGAAGCTGGGAGTGTGTGTGTGTGAGAGAAAGAGAAGCTGTGAGTAAGAGAGAGAAAGAGAAGCTGTGAGTGAGAGAGAGAGAGAAAGAGAAGGTGTGAGTGAGAGAGAGAAAGAGAACCTGTGAGTGAGAGAGAGAGAACACGAGAATCTGTGAGTGAGAGAGGGAGAGAAAGAGGAGGTGTGAGTGAGAGAGATAGAGAGAGAGAATCTGTGAGTGAGAGAGAGAGAGAAAAAGAGAAGCTGTGAGTGAGAGCGAGAGAAGCTGTGACTGAGGGAGAGAGAAAGAGAAACTGTGAGTGAGAGAGAGAGAGAGAAAGAGAATCTGTGATTGAGAGAGAGAGAAAGAGAAGCTGTGAGTGAGAGAGAGAGAGAAAAAAGAAGATGTGTATGTGAGAGAGAGAGAGAAAGAGAAGCTGAGTGTGTGTGTGAGAGAGAGTGAAAGAGAAGCTGTGAGTGAGAGAGAGGGAAAGAGAAGATGTGAGTGAGAGAGTGAGAAAGAACGAAAGGGAAGCTGTGAGTGAAAGAGAGAGAGAGAAGCTGTTAGTGAGAGAGAGAGAGAGAAAGAGAAGCTGTGAGTGAGAGAGAGTGTGTGAAAGAGATGCTGGGAGTGAGAGAGAGAGAAAGAAAGAGAAGCTGTCAGAGAGAGAGAAAAAGCGAAGCTGTGTGTGTGTGAGAGAAAGAGAAGCTGTGAGTGAGTGAGAGAGAGATGCTGTGAGTGTGAGAGAGAGAGTGAAAGAGAAGCTGTGAGTGAGTGAGAGAGAGAAAGAGAAGCTGTGAGTGAGTGTGAGAGAGAGAAGCTGTGAGTGAGTGAGAGAGAGAAAGAGAAGCAGTGAGTGACAGAGAGAGAGAAAGTGAAGCTGTGTGTGTGAGAGAGAGAAAGAGAAGCTGTAAGTGAGAGAGAGAAAGATAGAGAAGCTGTGAATGAGAGAGAGAGAGAAAGAGAAGCTATGAGTGAGAGAGAGAGAGAGAAAGGGAAGCTATGAGTGAGAGAGAGATAGCAAGAGAAGCTGTGAGTGAGGGAGGTAAAGAGAAGCTGTGAGTGAGAGAGAGAGAGAGAGAAGCTGTGAGTGAGAGAGAGAGAGCGAGAAGCTGTTAGTGAGAGACAGAGAAGCTGTGAGTGAGAGAGAGAAAGAGAAGCTGTGAGTGAGAGAGAGAGAGAAAGAGAAGCTGTGAGTGGGAGAGAGAGAGAGAAAGAGAAGGTGTGAGTGAGAGAGAGAAAGAGAACCTGTGAGTGAGAGAGAGAGAACACGAGAATCTGTGAGTGAGAGAGGGAGAGAAAGAGAAGTTGTGAGTGAGAGAGAGAGAGAGAGAATCTGTAAGTGAGAGAGAGAGAGAAAAAGAGAAGCTGTGAGTGAGAGCGAGAGAAGCTGTGACTGAGGGAGAGAGAAAGAGAAACTGTGAGTGAGAGAGAGAGAAAGAGAATCTGTGATTGAGAGAGGGAGAAAGAGAAGCTGTGAGTGAGAGAGAGAGAGAAAAAAGAAGATGTGTATGTGTGAGAGAGAGAGAAAGAGAAGCTGTGTGTGTGTGAGAGAGAGTGAAAGAGAAGCTGTGAGTGAGAGAGAGGGAAAGAGAAGATGTGAGTGAGAGAGTGAAAAAGAACGAAAGAGAAGCTGTGAGTGAAAGAGAGAGAGAGAAGCTGTTAGTGAGAGAGAGAGAGAGAAAGAGAAGCTGTGAGTGAGAGAGAGAGTGTGAAAGAGATGCTGGGAGTGAGAGAGAGAGAAAGAAAGAGAAGCTGTCAGAGAGAGAGAAAAAGCGAACCTGTGTGTGTGAGAGAGAAAGAGAAGCTGTGAGTGAGTGAGAGAGAGATGCTGTGAGTGAGAGAGAGAGAGTGAAAGAGAAGCTGTGAGTGAGTGAGAGAGAGAAAGAGAAGCTGTGAGTGAGTGAGAGAGAGAGAAGCTGTGAGTGAGTGAGAGAGAGAAGCTGTGAGTGAGAGAGAGAGAGAAAGAGAAGCTGTGAGTGAGAAAGAGGAGAAAGAGAAGCTTTGAGCGAGAGAGAGAAAAAGAGAAGATGTGTGTGTGAGAGAGAGAGAGAAAGAGAAGCTGTGTGTGTGTGTGAGAGAGAAATAGAAGCTGTGTGTATGTGTATGTGAGAGAGAAGCTGTGAGTAAGAGAGAGAGAGAGAGAAGCTGTGTGGGAGAGAGAGAGAAAGAGAAGCTTTGAGTGAGAGAGAGAGTGAAACAGATGCTGTGAGTGAGAGAGAGAGTGAAATAGAAGGTGTGATTGAGAGAGAGAGTGAAAGAGAAGCTGTCACTGAGAGAGAGTGAAACAGAAGGTGTGAGTGAGAGAGAGAGAGAGAAAGAGAAGCTGAGTGTGTGAGAGAGAGAAGCTGTGAGTGAGAGAGAGCGAGAGAAAGAGAAGGTGTGAGTGAGAGAGAGAGAGAAAGAGAAGCTGTGAGTGAGATAGAGATAGAGAGAGAAGCTGTGTGTGTGAGAGAGAAAGAGAAGCTGTGAGTGAGAGAGAGAGAGAAGCTGTGAGTGAGAGAGAGAGAGAAAGATGCTGTGAGTGAGAGAGAGAGAGATAAACAGAAGCTGTGAGTGAGAGAGAGAGAGGAAGAGATGCTGTGAGTGAGAGAGAGAGATAAACAGAAGCTGAGAGTGAGTGAGAGAGAGAAAGAGATGCTTTGAAAGAGAGAGAGAGATAAGCTGTGAGAGAGTGAAAGAGATGCTGTGAGTGTGTGTGTGTGTGTGAGAGAGAAGCTATAATTGAGAGAGAACGAGAGAAAAAGAGAAGCTGTGAGTGAGTGAGAGAGAAAGGAAGAGAAGTTGGGAGTGAGAGAGAGAGAGAAAGTAAAGCTGTGTGTGTGTGAGAGAGAGAAAGAGATGCTGTGTGTGTGTGTGAGAGAGAAAGAAGCTGTGTGTGTGTGTGAGATAGAAAGAGAAGCTGTGAGTGAAAGAGACAGAGAGAGAAAGAGAAGATGTGAGTGAGAGAGAGGGAAAGAGAAGATGTGAGTGAGAGAGTGAGAAAGAACAAAAGAGAAGCTGTGAGTGAAAGAGAGAGAGAGAGAAGCTGTTAGTGAGAGAGATAGAGAAAGAGAAGCTGTGAGTGAGAGAGAGCGTGTGAAAGAGATGCAGTGAGTGAGAGAGAGAGAAAGAAAGAGTAGCTGTCAGAGAGAGAGAAAAAGAGAAGCTGTGTGTGTGTGAGAGAGAAAGAGAAGCTGTGAGTTAGTGAGAGAGAGAGGCTGTGAGTGAGAGAGAGAGAGTGAAAGAGAAGCTGTGAGTGAGTGAGAGAGAGAAAGAGAAGGTGTGAGTGAGTGAGAGAGAGAGAAGCTGTGAGTGAGTGAGAGAGAGAGAAGCTGTGAGTGAGAGAGAGAGAGAAAGAGAAGCTGTGAGTGAGAAAGAGGAGAAAGAGAAGCTTTGAGTGAGAGAGAGAAAAAGAGAAGATGTGTGTGTGTGAGAGAGAGAGAAAGAGAAGCTGTGTGTGTGTGTGAGAGAGAGAAATAGAAGCTGTGTGTATGTGTATGTGAGAGAGAAGCTGTGAGTGAGAGAGAGAGAAAGAGAAGCTGTGTGTGTGAGAGAGAGAGAGAAAGAGAAGCTTTGAGTGAGAGAGCGGAGACCGAGAACCTTTGAGTGAGAGAGAAACAGATGCTGTGAGTGAGAGAGAGAGTGAAAGAGAAGCTGTGAGTGAGAGAGAGAGAGAGTGAAAGAGAAGCTGTCACTGAGAGAGAGTGAAACAGAAGTTGTGAGTGACAGAGAGAGAGAGAGAGAAAGAGAAGCTGAGTGTGTGTGAGAGAGAAGCTGTGAGTGAGAGAGAGCAGGAGAAAGAGAAGGTGTGAGTGAGAGAGAGAGAGAAACAGAAGCTATGAGTGAGAGAGAGAGAAAAAGAGAAGCTATGAGTAAGAGAGAGAGAGCAAGAGAAGCTGTGAGTGAGAGAGGTAAAGAGAAGCTGTGAGTGAGAGAGAGAGAGAGAAGCTGTGAGTGTGAGAGAGAGAACGAGAAGCTGTTAGTGAGAGAGAGAGAAGCTGTGAGTGAGAAAGAGAGAAAGAGAAGCTGTGAGTGAGAGAGAGAGAGAAAGAGAAGCAGTGAGTGACAGAGAGAGAGAAAGAGAAGCTGTGTGAGAGAGAGAGAGAGAAAGAGAAGCTATAAGTGAGAGAGAGAAAGATAGAGAAGCTGTGAGTGAGAGAGAGATAAAGAGAAGCTATGAGTGAGAGAGAGAGAGAGAAAGGGAAGCTATGAGTGAGAGAGATATAGCAAGAGAAGCTGTGAGTGAGAGATGTAAAGAGAAGCTGTAAGTGAGAGAGAGAGAGAGAAGCCGTGAGTGTGTGTGTGAGAGAGAAAGAGAAGCTGTGAGTAAGAGAGAAAAAGAGAAGCTGTGAGTGAGAGAGAGGGAGAAAGAGAAGCTGTGAGTGACACAGAGAGAGAAGCTGTGAGTGAGTGAGAGAGAGAAAGAGAAGCAGTGAGTGACAGAGAGAGAGAATGAGAAGCTGTGAGTGAGAAAGAGAGAAAGAGAAGCTGTGAGTGAGAGAGAGAGAGAAAGAGAAGTAGTGAGTGACAGAGAGAAAGTGAAGCTGTGTGTGTGTGAGAGAGAAAGAGAAGCTGTAAGTGAGAGAGAGAAAGATAGAGAAGCTGTGAGTGAGAGAGAGAAAGAGAAGCTATGAGTGAGAGTGAGAGAGAGAGAAAGGGAAGCTATGAGTGAGAGAGAGATAGCAAGAGAAGCTGTGAGGGAGAGATAGAAAGAAAAAGAGACACTGTGAGTGAGAGAGAGAGAGAAAAAGAGAAGCTTTGAGTGAGAGAGAGACAAAAAAGAAGATGTGTATGTGAGAGAGAGAGAGAAAGAGAAGCTGAATGTGTGTGTGAGAGAGAGTGAAAGAGAAGCTGTGAGTGAGAGAGGGAAAGAGAAGATGTGTGTGAGAGAGTGAGAAAGAACGAAAGAGAAGCTGTGAGTGAAAGAGAGAGAGAGAAGCTGTTAGTGAGAGAGAGAGAGAAAGAGAATCTGTGAGTGAGAGAGTGTGTGTGAAAGAGATGCTGTGAGTGAGAGAGAAAGAAAGAAAGAGAAGCTGTCAGAGAGAGAGAAAAGAGAAGCTGTGAGTGAGTGAGTGAGTGAGAAGCTGTGAGTGAGTGAGAGAGAGAGAAGCTGTGAGTGAGAGAGAGAGAAATAGAAACTGTGAGTGAGAAAGAGGAGAAAGAGAAGCTTTGAGTGAGAGAGAGAAAAAGAGAAGATGTGTGTGTGAGAGTGAGAGAGAAAGAGAAGCTGTGTGTGTGTGTATGTGAGAGAGAAGCTGTGAGTGAGAGAGAGAGAGAGAAGCTGTGTATGAGAGAGAGAGAGAGAAAGAGAAGCTTTGAGTGAGAGAGAGGAGACAGAGAAGCTTTGAGTGAGAGAGAGAGTGAAACAGATGCTGTGAGTGAGAGAGTGAAAGAGAAGCTGTGAGTGAGAGAGAGAGTGAAAGAGAAGCTGTCACTGAGAGAGAGAGAAACAGAAGGTGTGAGTGAGAGAGAGAGAGAGAAGCTGAGTGTTTGTGAGAGAGAAGCTGTGAGTGAGAGAGAGTGAGAGAAAGAGAAGGTTTAAGTGAGAGAGAGAGAGAAAGAGAAGCTTTGAGTGAGAGAGAGATAGAGAGAGAAGCTGTGTGTGAGAGAGAGAGAAGCTGTGAGAGAGAGAGAGAGAAAGAGATGCTGTGAGTGAGAGAGAGAGATAAACAGAAGCTGTGAGTGAGAGAGAGAGAAAGAAGTTGTGAGTGAGAGAGAGAAAGAGATGCTTTGAGAGAGAGAGATATATGAGCTGTGAGAGAGTGAAAGAGATGCTGTGAGTGTGAGAGAGAGAAAGAGAGAGAAGCTATAATTGAGAGAGAGAGAAAAAGAGAAGCTGTGACTGAGTGAGAGAGAAAGGAAGAGAAGTTGGGAGTGAGAGAGAGAGAAAGCGAAGCTGTGTGTGTGTGAGAGAGAAAGAGATGCTGTGTGTGTGTGTGAGATAGAAAGAGAAGCTGTGAGTGAAAGAGACAGAGAGAGAAAGAGAAGATGTGAGTGAGAGAGAGGGAAAGAGAAGATGTGAGTGAGAGAGTGAGAAAGAACGAAAGAGAAGCTGTGAGTGAAAGAGAGAGAGAAGCTGTTAGTGAGAGAGAGAGAGAAAGAGAAGCTGTGAGTGAGAGCGAGAGTGTGAAAGAGATGCTGTGAGTGAGAGAGAGAAAGAGAAGCTGTGTGTGTGAGAGAGAGAAAGAGAAGCTGTGAGTAAGTGAGAGAGAGAGGCTGTGAGTGAGAGAGAGAGTGAAAGAGAAGCTGTGAGTGAGTGAGAGAGAGAAAGAGAAGCTGTGAGTGAGTGAGAGAGAGAGAAACTGTGAGTGAGTGAGAGAGAGAGAAGCTGTGAGTGAGATAGAGAGAGAAAGAGAATCTGTGAGTGAGAGAGAGATAGAGAGAGAAGCTGTGTGTGAGAGAGAGAAAGAGAAGCTGTGAGTGAGAGAGAGAGAGAAGCTGTGAGTGAGTGAGAGAGATAAACAGAAGTTGAGAGTGAGTGAGAGAGAGAGAAAGAGAAGCTTTGAAAGAGAGAGAGAGACAAGCTGTGAGTGTGAAAGAGAGAAAGAGAGAAGCTATAATTGAGAGAGAGAGAGAAAAAGAGAAGCTGTGAGTGAGTGAGAGAGAATGGAAGAGAAGTTGTGAGTGAGAGAGAGAAAGTGAAGTTGTGTGTGTGTATGAGAGAGAAAGAGATGCTGTGTGTGAGAGAGAGAGAAAGAAGCTGTGTGTGTGTGTGAGATAGAAAGAGAAGCTGTGAGTGAAAGAGACAGAGAGAGAAGGAGAAGATGTGAGTGAGAGAGAGAGAGAGAAAGAGAAGCTGAGTGAGAGAGACAGAGAGATAAAGAGAAGCTGTGTGTGTGTGAGAGAGAGAAAGAGAAGTTGTGTGAGAGAGAAAGAGAAGCTGTGTGAGAGAGAGAGAGAAAGAGAAGCTGTGAGTGAGAGAGAGAAAGAGAGAGAGAGAGAAGCTATGAGAGAGAGAGAGCAATAGAAGCTGCGAGTGAGAGAGGTAAAGAGAAGCTGTGAGTGAGATAGAGAGGGAGAGAAGCTGTGAGTGAGAGAGAGAGAACGAGAAGCTGTTAGTGAGAGAGAGAGAAGCTGTGAGTGAGAGAGAGAGAGAGAGAAAGAGAAGCTGTGAATGTGTGTGTGAGAGAAAGAGAAGCTGTGAGTGAGAGAGAGAAAGAGAAGCTGTGAGTGAGAAAGAGAGAAAGAGAAGCTGTGATTGAGAGAGAGAGAAAGAGAAGCTGTGAGTGAGAGAGAGAGAAAGAGAAGCTGTGAGTGAGAGAGAGAAGAAGAGAATATGTGAGTGAGAGAGGGAGAGAAAGAGAAGCTGTGAGTGAGAGAGAGAGAGAGAGAAAGAAAAGCCGTGAGTGAGAGAGAGAGAGAAAAAGAGAAGCTGTGAGTGAGAGAGAGAGAAAGAGAAGCTGTGTATGAGAGAGAGAGAGAGAGAAAGAGAAGCTTTGAGTGAGAGAGAGGAGACAGAGAAGCTTTGAGTGAGAGAGAGAGTGAAACAGATGCTGTGAGTGAGAGAGTGAAAGAGAAGCTGTGAGTGAGAGAGAGAGTGAAAGAGAAGCTGTCACTGAGAGAGAGAGAAACAGAAGGTGTGAGTGAGAGAGAGAGAGAGAAGCTGAGTGTTTGTGAGAGAGAAGCTGTGAGTGAGAGAGAGTGAGAGAAAGAGAAGGTTTAAGTGAGAGAGAGAGAGAAAGAGAAGCTTTGAGTGAGAGAGAGATAGAGAGAGAAGCTGTGTGTGAGAGAGAGAGAAGCTGTGAGAGAGAGAGAGAGAGAAAGAGATGCTGTGAGTGAGAGAGAGAGATAAACAGAAGCTGTGAGTGAGAGAGAGAGAAAGAAGTTGTGAGTGAGAGAGAGAAAGAGATGCTTTGAGAGAGAGAGATATATGAGCTGTGAGAGAGTGAAAGAGATGCTGTGAGTGTGAGAGAGAGAAAGAGAGAGAAGCTATAATTGAGAGAGAGAGAAAAAGAGAAGTTGTGAGTGAGTGAGAGAGAAAGGAAGAGAAGTTGGGAGTGAGAGAGAGAGAAAGCGAAGCTGTGTGTGTGTGTGAGAGAGAAAGAGATGCTGTGTGTGTGTGTGAGATAGAAAGAGAAGCTGTGAGTGAAAGAGACAGAGAGAGAAAGAGAAGATGTGAGTGAGAGAGAGGGAAAGAGAAGATGTGAGTGAGAGAGTGAGAAAGAACGAAAGAGAAGCTGTGAGTGAAAGAGAGAGAGAAGCTGTTAGTGAGAGAGAGAGAGAAAGAGAAGCTGTGAGTGAGAGCGAGAGTGTGAAAGAGATGCTGTGAGTGAGAGAGAGAAAGAGAAGCTGTGTGTGTGAGAGAGAGAAAGAGAAGCTGTGAGTAAGTGAGAGAGAGAGGCTGTGAGTGAGAGAGAGAGAGTGAAAGAGAAGCTGTGAGTGAGTGAGAGAGAGAAAGAGAAACTGTGAGTGAGTGAGAGAGAGAGAAACTGTGAGTGAGTGAGAGAGAGAGAGGCTGTGAGTGAGAGAGAGAGAGTGAAAGAGAAGCTGTGAGTGAGTGAGAGAGAGAAAGAGAAACTGTGAGTGAGTGAGAGAGAGAGAAACTGTGAGTGAGTGAGAGAGAGAGAAGCTGTGAGTGAGATAGAGAGAGAAAGAGAATCTGTGAGTGAGAGAGAGATAGAGAGAGAAGCTGTGTGTGAGAGAGAGAAAGAGAAGCTGTGAGTGAGAGAGAGAGAGAAGCTGTGAGTGAGTGAGAGAGATAAACAGAAGCTGAGAGTGAGTGAGAGAGAGAGAAAGAGAAGCTTTGAAAGAGAGAGAGAGACAAGCTGTGAGTGTGAAAGAGAGAAAGAGAGAAGCTATAATTGAGAGAGAGAGAGAAAAAGAGAAGCTGTGAGTGAGTGAGAGAGAATGGAAGAGAAGTTGTGAGTGAGAGAGAGAAAGTGAAGTTGTGTGTGTGTATGAGAGAGAAAGAGATGCTGTGTGTGTGAGAGAGAGAAAGAAGCTGTGTGTGTGTGTGAGATAGAAAGAGAAGCTGTGAGTGAAAGAGACAGAGAGAGAAGGAGAAGATGTGAGTGAGAGAGAGAGAGAGAGAGAGAAGCTGAGTGAGAGAGACAGAGAGATAAAGAGAAGCTGTGTGTGTGTGAGAGAGAGAAAGAGAAGTTGTGTGAGAGAGAAAGAGAAGCTGTGTGAGAGAGAGAGAGAGAAAGAGAAGCTGTGAGTGAGAGAGAGAAAGAGAGAGAGAGAGAAGCTATGAGAGAGAGAGAGCAATAGAAGCTGCGAGTGAGAGAGGTAAAGAGAAGCTGTGAGTGAGATAGAGAGGGAGAGAAGCTGTGAGTGAGAGAGAGAGAACGAGAAGCTGTTAGTGAGAGAGAGAGAAGCTGTGAGTGAGAGAGAGAGAGAGAGAAAGAGAAGCTGTGAATGTGTGTGTGAGAGAGAAAGAGAAGCTGTGAGTGAGAGAGAGAAAGAGAAGCTGTGAGTGAGAGAGAGAGAAAGAGAAGCTGTGATTGAGAGAGAGAGAAAGAGAAGCTGTGAGTGAGAGAGAGAGAAAGAGAAGCTGTGAGTGAGAGAGAGAAAAGAAGAGAATCTGTGAGTGAGAGAGGGAGAGAAAGAGAAGCTGTGAGTGAGAGAGAGAGAGAGAGAGAAAGAAAAGCTGTGAGTGAGAGAGAGAGAGAAAAAGAGAAGCTGTGAGTGAGAGAGAGAGAGAAGCTGTGACTGAGGGAGAGAGAAATAGAAACTGAGTGAGAGAGAGAAAGAGGATCTGTGAGTGAGAGAGAGAGAAAGAGAATCTGTGAGTGAGAGAGAAAGAGAAGCTGTGAGTGAGAGAGAAAGAAAGAAAGAGAAGCTGTGAGTGAGAGAGAGAAAGAGAAGCTGTGCATGAGAGAGAGAGAAAGAAGCTGTTAGTGAGAGAGAGAGAGAAGCTGTGAGTGAGAGAGAGAGAATGAAAGAGAAGCTGAGTGAGAGAGACAGAGAAGCTGAGTGAGAGATACAGAGAGAGAAAGAAAGAGAAGCTGTGAGTGAGAGAGAGAGAGAAAAAGAGAAGCTTTGAGTGAGAGAGAGAGACAAAAAAAGAAGATGTCTATGTGAGAGAGAGAGAGAAAGAGAAGCTGAATGTGTGTGAGAGAGAAAGTGAAAGAGAAGCTGTGAGTGAGAGAGAGAGAGAGAGAGAGAGAAAAGCTGTTAGTGAGAGAGAGAGAGAAAGAGAAGCTGTGAGTGAGAGAGAGAAGAAGAGAATCTGTGAGTGAGAGAGGGAGAGAAAGAGAAGCTGTGAGAGAGAGAGAGAGAGAAAGAAAAGCTGTGAGTGAGAGAGAGAGAGAGGTAAAGAGAAGCTGTGAGTGAGAGAGGGAGAAGAAGCTGTGAGTGAGAGAGAGAGAACAAAAAGCTGTTAGTGAGAGAGAGAGAAGCTGTGAGTGAGAGAGAGAGAGAGAAAGAGAAGCTGTGAATGTGTGTGTGAGAGAGAAAGAGAAGCTGTGAGTGAGAGGGAGAAAGAGAAGCTGTGAGTGAGAGAGAGAGAAAGAGAAGCTGTGATTGAAAGAGAGAGAGAGAGAGAAGCTGTTAGTGAGAGAGAGAGAGAAAGAGAAGCTGTGAGTGAGAGAGAGAAGAAGAGAATCTGTGAGTGAGAGAGGGAGAGAAAGAGAAGCTGTGAGTGAGAGAGAGAGAGAGAGAGAGAAAGAAAAGCTGTGAGTGAGAGAGAGAGAGAAAAAGAGAAGCTGTGAGTGAGAGAGAGAGAGAAGCTGTGACTGAGGGAGAGAGAAATAGAAACTGAGAGTGAGAGAGAGAAAGAGAATCTGTGAGTGAGAGAGAGAGAGAGAGAAAGAGAAGCTGTGAATGTGTGTGTGAGAGAGAAAGAGAAGCTGTGAGTGAGAGAGAGAAAGAGAAGCTGTGAGTGAGAGAGAGAGAGAAAGAGAAGCTGTGATTGAGAGAGAGAGAAAGAGAAGCTGTGAGTGAGAGAGAGAGAAAGAGAAGCTGTGAGTGAGAGAGAAAAGAAGAGAATCTGTGAGTGAGAGAGGGAGAGAAAGAGAAGCTGTGAGTGAGAGAGAGAGAGAGAGAAAGAAAAGCTGTGAGTGAGAGAGAGAGAGAAAAAGAGAAGCTGTGAGTGAGAGAGAGAGAGAAGCTGTGACTGAGGGAGAGAGAAATAGAAACTGAGAGTGAGAAAGAGAATCTGTGAGTGAGAGAGAGAGAGAAAGAGAAGCTGTGAGTGAGAGAGAGAAAGAGAGAGAGAGAGAAGCTATGAGAGAGAGAGAGCAGGAGAAGCTGTGAGTGAGAGAGGTAAAGAGAAGCTGTGAGTGAGATAGAGAGGGAGAGAAGCTGTGAGTGAGAGAGAGAGAATGAGAAGCTGTTAGTGAGAGAGAGAGAAGCTGTGAGTGAGAGAGAGAGAGAGAAAGAGAAGCTGTGAATGTGTGTGTGAGAGAGAAAGAGAAGCTGTGAGTGAGAGAGAGAAAGAGAAGCTGTGAGTGAGAGAGAGAGAAGAAGAGAATCTGTGAGTGAGAGAGGGAGAGAAAGAGAAGCTGTGAGTGAGTGAGAGAGAGAGAGAGAAAGAAAAGCTGTGAGTGAGAGAGAGAGAGAAAAAGAGAAGCTGTGAGTGAGAGAGAGAGAAGCTGTGACTGAGGGAGAGAGAAATAGAAACTGTGAGTGAGAGAGAGAAAGAGAATCTGTGAGTGAGAGAGAGAGAAAGAGAAGCTGTGAGTGAGAGAGAAAGAGAAGCTGTGAGTGAGAGAGAAAGAAAGAAAGAGAAGCTGTGAGTGAGAGAGAGAAAGAGAAGCTGTGCATGAGAGAGAGAAAGAAGCTGTTAGTGAGAGAGAGAGAGAAGCTGTGAGTGAGAGAGAGAATGAAAGAGAAGCTGAGTGAGAGAGACAGAGAGGGACAGAGAAGCTGAGTGAGAGATACAGAGAGAGAAAGAAAGAGAAGCTGTGAGTGTGTGTGAGAGAGAAAGAGAAGCTGTGAGTGAGAGATAGAAAGAAAAAGAGACACTGTGAGTGAGAGAGAGAGAGAGAAAAAGAGAAGCTTTGAGTGAGAGAGAGAGACAAAAAAAGAAGATGTCTATGTGAGAGAGAGAGAGAAAGAGAAGCTGAATGTGTGTGAGAGAGAAAGTGAAAGAGAAGCTGTGAGTGAGAGAGAGGGAAAGAGAATATTTGAGTGAGAGAGTGAGAAAGAACGAAAGAGAAGCTGTGAGTGAAAGAGAGAGAGAGAGAGAGAAGCTGTTAGTGAGAGAGAGAGAGAAAGAGAAGCTGTGAGTGAGAGAGAGAAGAAGAGAATCTGTGAGTGAGAGAGGGAGAGAAAGAGAAGCTGTGAGAGAGAGAGAGAGAGAGAGAAAGAAAAGCTGTGAGTGAGAGAGAGAGAGGTAAAGAGAATCTGTGAGTGAGAGAGGGAGAGAAGCTGTGAGTGAGAGAGAGAGAACGAGAAGCTGTTAGTGAGAGAGAGAGAAGCTGTGAATGTGTGTGAGAGAGAGAAAGAGAAGCTGTGAATGTGTGTGTGAGAGAGAAAGAGAAGCTGTGAGTGAGAGAGAGAAAGAGAAGCTGTGAGTGAGAGAGAGAGAAAGAGAAGCTGTGATTGAGAGAGAGAGAAAGAGAAGCTGTGAGTGAGAGAGAGAGAGAAAGAGAAGTTGTGAGTGAGAGAGAGAAGAGAAGCTGTGAGTGAGATAGAGAGGGAGAGAAGCTGTGAGTGAGAGAGAGAGAACGAGAAGCTGTTAGTGAGAGAGAGAGAAGCTGTGAGTGAGAGAGAGAGAGAGAGAAAGAGAAGCTGTGAATGTGTGTGTGAGAGAGAAAGAGAAGCTGTGAGTGAGAGAGAGAAAGAGAAGATGTGAGTGAGAGAGAGAGAGAAAGAGAAGCTGTGATTGAAAGAGAGAGAGAAAGAGAAGCTGTGAGTGAGAGAGAGAGAAAGAGAAGCTGTGAGTGAGAGAGAGAGAAGAAGAGCATCTGTGAGTGAGAGAGGGAGAGAAAGAGAAGCTGTGAGTGAGTGAGAGAGAGAGAGAGAAAGAGAAGCTGTGAGTGAGAGAGAGAAGCTGTGACTGAGGGAGAGAGAAATAGAAACTGTGAGTGTGAGAGAGAAAGAGAATCTGTGAGTGAGAGAGAGAGAAAGAGAAGCTGTGAGTGAGAGAGAAAGAGAAGCTGTGAGTGAGAGAGAAAGAAAGAAAGAGAAGCTGTGAGTGAGAGAGAGAAAGAGAAGCTGTGCATGAGAGAGAGAGAAAGAAGCTGTTAGTGAGAGAGAGAGAAGCTGTGAGTGAGAGAGAGAGAATGAAAGAGAAGCTGAGTGAGAGAGACAGAGAGGGACAGAGAAGCTGAGTGAGAGATACAGAGAGAGAAAGAAAGAGAAGCTGTGAGTGAGAGAGAGAGAGAAAGAGAAGCTGTGAGGGAGAGATAGATAGAAAAAGAGACACTGTGAGTGAGAGAGAGAAAAAAAAAGAGAAGCTTTGAGTGAGAGAGAGAGACAAAAAAAGTAGATGTCTATGTGAGAGAGAGAGAGAGAAAGAGAAGCTGAATGTGTGTGAGAGAGAAAGTGAAAGAGAAGCTGTCACTGAGAGAGAGAGAAACAGAAGGTGTGTGAGAGAGAGAGAGAAAGAGAAGCTGAGTGTGTGTGAGAGAGAAGCTGTGTGACAGAGAGCGAGAGAAAGAGATTGTGTAAGTGAGAGAGAGAGAAAGAGAAGCTGTGAGTGAGAGAGAGATAGAGAGAGAAGCTGTGTGTGTGAGAGAGAAAGAGAACCTGTGAGTGAGAGCGAGAGAGAAGCTGTGTGTGAGAGAGAGAGAAAGAAAGAGATGCTGTGAGTGAGAGAGAGAGATAAACAGAAGCTGTGAGTGAGAGAGAGAAAGAAAGAGAAGTTGTGTGAGAGTGAGAGAGAGAAAAAGAAGCTGAGAGTGAGTGAGAGAGAGAAAGAGATGCTTTGAGAGAGAGAGAGATAAGCTGTGAGAGAGTGAAAGAGATGCTGTGAGTGTGAGAGAGAGAAAGAGAGATAGAAGCTATAATTGAGAGAGAGAGAAAAAGAGAAGCTGTGAGTAAGTGAGAGAGAAAGGAAGAGAAGTTGTGAGTGAGAGAGAGAGAGAAAGAGAAGATGTGTGTGTGTGTGAGAGAGAGAAAGAGATCCTGTGTGTGTGTGTGAGAGAGAAAGAAGCTGTGTGTGTGTGTTTGTGAGATAGAAAGAGAAGCTGTGAGTGAAAGAGACAGAGAGAGAAAGAGAAGATGTGAGTGAGAGAGACAGAGAGAGAAAGATAAGCTGAGTGAGAGAGACAGAGAGATAAAGAGAAGCTGTGTGTGTGAGAGAGAAAAAGAGAAGCTGTGAGTGAGAGAGAAAGAGAAGCTGTGAGAGAGAGAGAGAAAGAGAAGCTGTGAGTGAGAGTGAAGCTGTGAGAGAGTGAGAGAGAGAGAAGCTGTGAGTGAGAGAGAGAGAGAGAGAAGCTGTGAGTGAGAGAGAGAGAAGCTGTGAGTGAGAGAGAGAGAGAGAAGCTGTGAGTGAGAGAGAGAGAGAAAGAGAAGCTGTGAGTGTTGGAGAGAGAGAAGCTGTGAGTGAGAGAGAGAGAGAAAGAGAAGCTGTGAGTGAGAGAGAGAGAGAAATATAAGCTGAGAGTAAGAGAGAGAGAGGCTTTGAGTGAGAGAGAGAGAGAGAAGCTGTGAGAGCGAGAGAGAGAAGTTGTGAGTGAGAGAGAGAGCAAGAGAAGTGAGTGAGAGAGAGAGAGAGAAGCTGTGAGAGAGAGAGAGAGAAACAGAAGCTGTAAGTGAGAGAGAGAGAAAGAAAGAGAAGCTGTGAGTGAGAGAGAGAAAGAGAAGCTATGAGTGAGAAAGAGAGAGAAAGAGAAGCTATGAGTAAGAGAGAGAGAGCAAGAGAAGCTGTGAGTGAGACAGGTAAAGAGAAGCTGTGAGTGAGAGAGAGAGAGAGAAGCTGTGAGTGTGAGAGAGAGAACGAGAAGCTGTTAGTGAGAGAGAGAGAAGCTGTGAGTGAGAGAGAGAAGGAAAGAGAAGCTGTGAGTGTGTGTGTGAGAGAGAAAGAGAAGCTGTTAGTAAGAGAGAAAAAGAGAAGCTGTGAGTGAGAGAGAGGGAGAAAGAGAAGCTGTGAGTGACACAGAGAGAGAAGCTGTGAGTGAGTGAGAGAGAGAAAGAGAAGCAGTGAGTGACAGAGAGAGAGAGAATGAGAAGCTGTGAGTGAGAGAGAGAGAAAGAGAAGCTGTGAGTGAGAGAGAGAGAGAAAGAGAAGCAGTGAGTGACAGAGAGAGAGAAAGAGAAGCTGTGTGTGTGAGAGAGAGAAAGAGAAGCTGTAAGTGAGAGAGAGAAAGATAGAGAATCTGTGAGTGAGAGAGAGAGAAAGAGAAGCTATGAGTGAGAGAGAGAGAGAAAGGGAAGCTATGAGTGAGAGAGAGATAGCAAGAGAAGCTGTGAGTGAGAGAGGTAAAGAGAAGCTGTGAGTGAGAGAGTGAGAGAAGCTGTGAGTGTGAGAGAGAGAGCGAGAAGCTGTTAGTGAGAGAGAGAGAAGCTGTGAGTGAGAGAGAGAAAGAAAGAGAAGCTGTGAGTGTGTGTGTGAGAGAGAAAGAGAAGCTGTGAGTAAGAGAGAGAAAGAGAAGCTGTGAGTGAGAGAGAGAGAGAAAGAGAAGCTGTGTGTGAGAGAGAGAGAGAGAGAAAGAGAAGGTGTGTGTGTGTGAGAGAAAGAGAACCTGTGAGTTAGAGAGAGAGAACAAGAGAATCTGTGAGAGAGAGAGGGAGAGAAAGAGAAGCTGTGAGTGAGAGAGATAGAGAGAGAGAATCTGTGACTGAGAGAGAGAGAGAAAAAGAGAACCTGTGAGTGAGAGCGAGAGAAGCTGTGATTGAGAGAGAGAGAAAGAGATGCTGTGAGTGAGAGAGAAAGAGAAGCTGTGAGTGAGAGAGAGAGAAAGAAAGAGTAGCTGTGAGTGAGAGAGAGAAAGAGAAGCTGTCCATTAGAGAGAAAGAGAAAGAGAAGCTGTTAGTGAGAGAGAGAGAGAGAAGCTGTGAGTGAGAGAGAGAGAGAGAAAGAAAGAGAAGCTGAGTGAGAGAGACAGAAAGAGAAAGAAAAGCTGAGTGAGAGATACAGAGAGATTAAAAAAGAGAAGCTGTGAGTGAGTGAGTGAGAGAGAGAAGCTGTGAGTGAGAGAGAGAGAGAAAGAGAAGCTGTGAGTGAGAGAGAGAAAGAGAAGCTGTGTGTGAGAGGGAGAGAAAGAGAAACTGCAAGTGAGAGAGAGAGAAAGGAAGAAAAGCTGTGAGTGAGAGAGAGAGAGAGAAAAAGAAGCTGTGAGTGAGAGAGAGAGAAAGAGAAGCTATGAGTGAGAGAGAGAGAGAAGCTGTGAGTGAGAGAGAGAGAGAAATAGAAGCTGAGTGAGAGAGTTAGAGAGAGAAAGAGAAGGTTTGTGAGCGAGAGAGAGAGAAAGAGAAGCTGTGAGTGAGAGAGAGAGAAAGTGAAGCTGTGAGTGAGAGAGAGAGAAAAAGAGAAGCTGTGAGTGAGAGAGAGAGAAGCTGTGAGTGAGAGAGAGAGAGCAAGAGAAGCTGTGAGTGAGAGAGGTAAAGAGAAAGAAAGAGAAGCTGTGAGTGAGAGAGAGAGAGAAAGAGAAGCTATGAGTGAGAGAGAGAGCAAGAGAAGCTGTGAGTGAGAGAGATAAAGAGAAGCTGTGTGAGAGATAGAGAGAGAAGCTGTGAGTGAGAGAGAGAGAACGAGAAGCTGTTAGTGACAGAGAGAAGCTGTGAGTGAGAGAGAGAAAGATAAGCTGTGAGTGAGGGAGAACAAGAGAATCTGTGAGGGAGAGAGGGAGAGAAAGAGAAGCTGTGAGTGTGAGAGAGAGAGAAATAGAGAAGCTGTGAGTGAGAGAGAGAGAAGCTGTGACTGAGGGAGAGAGAGAAAGAGAAGCTGTGAGTGTGTGTGAGAGAGGAAGAGAAGCTGTGAGTGAGAGAGAGAGAGAGAGAAAGAGAAGCTGTGAGTGAGAGAGAGAGAAAGAGAACCTGTGAGAGAGAGAGAGAGAAAGAGAAGCTGTGAGTATGAGAGAGAAAGATAAGCTGTGAGTGAGGGAGAACAAGAGAATCTGTGAGGGAGAGAGGGAGAGAAAGAGAAGCTGTGAGTGAGAGAGAGAGAGAGAGAAAGAGAAGCTGTGAGTGAGAGAGAGAGAAATAGAGAAGCTGTGAGTGAGAGAGAGAGAAGCTGTGACTGAGGGAGAGAGAGAAAGAGAAGCTGTGAGTGAGTGAGTGAGAGAGAAAGAGAAGCTTTGAGAGAGAGAGAGAGAGAAAAGAAGAAGCTGTAAGTGAGAGAGAGAGAGAAAGAGAAGCTGTGAGTGAGTGAGAGAGAGAGAAAGAGAAGCTGTGAGTGAGTGAGAGAGCAAGAGAAGCTGTGAGTGATAGAGGGAGAGAAAGATAAGCTGTGAGTGAGAGAGAGAGAAGCTGTGAGAGAGAGAGGTAAAGAGAAGTTGTGAGTGAGAGAGAGAACAAGAAAAGCTGTGATTGAGAGAGAGAGAGAGAAGCTGTGTGAGAGAGAGAGAGCAAGAGAAGCTGTGAGAGAGAGAGAGTGAAAGAGATGTTGTGTGTGAGGCAGAGAGAGAAAGAGAAAGAGAAGGTGTAATTGAGAGAGAGAGAGAAAGAAAGAGAAGCTGTGAGTGAGAGAGAGAGAAGTTGTGAGTGAGAGAGAGAGAGAAAGAGAAGCTGTGAGTGTTGGAGAGAGAGAAGCTGTGAGTGAGAGAGAGAAAGAGAAGCTGTGAGTGAGAGAGAGAGAGAAATAGAAGCTGAGAGTAAGAGAGAGAGAGAGGCTTTGAGTGAGAGAGAGAGAAGCTGTGGGAGCGAGAGAGAGAAGTTGTGAGTGAGAGAGAGAGCAAGAGAAGCTGTGAGTGAGAGAGAGAGAGAAGCTGTGTGTGTGAGAGAGAAAGAAGCTGTAAGTGAGAGAGAGAAAGAAAGAGAAGCTGTGAGTGAGAGAGGGAAAGAGAAGCTATGAGTGAGAAAGAGAGAGAAAGAGAAGCTATGAGTGAGAGAGAGAGCAAGAGAAGCTGTGAGTGAGAGAGGTAAAGAGAAGCTGTGAGTGAGAGAGAGAGAGAGAAGCTGTGAGTGTGAGAGAGAGAACGAGAAGCTGTTAGTGAGAGAGAGAGAAGCTGTGAGTGAGAGAGAGAAAGAAAGAAGCTGTGAGTGTGTGTGAGAGAGAGAAAGAGAAGCTGTGAGTAAGAGAGAAAAAGAGAAGCTGTGAGTGACAGAGAGAGAGAAAGAGAACCTGTGTGTGAGAGAGAGAAAGAGAAGCTGTAAGTGAGAGAGAGAAAGATAGAGAAGCTGTGAGTGAGAGAGAGAGAAAGAGAAGCTATGAGTGAGAGAGAGAGAGAGAAAGGGAAGCTATGAGTGAGAGAGAGAGCAACAGAAGCTGTGAGTGAGAGAGGTAAAGAGAAGCTGTGAGTGAGAGAGAGAGAAGCTGTGAGTGTGAGAGAGAGAACGAGAAGCTATTAGTGAGCGAGAGAGAAGCTGTGAGTGAGAGAGAGAAAGAAAGAGAAGCTGTGAGTGTGTGTGTGAGAGAAAGAGAAGCTGTGAGTGAGAGAGAGAGAGAGAGAAGAAGAGAATCTGTGAGTGAGAGAGGGAGAGAAAGAGAAGCTGTGTGAGAGAGAGAGAGAGAGAGAAAGAAAAGCTGTGAGTGAGAGAGTGAGAGAGAAAGAGAAGCTGTGAGAGTGAGAGAGAAAAGCTGTGACTGAGGGAGAGAGAAATAGAAACTGTGAGTGAGAGAGAGAAAGAGAATCTGTGAGTGAGAGAGAGAGAGAGTGAAAGAGATGTTGTGTGTGAGGCAGAGAGAGAAAGAGAAAGAGAAGGTGTAATTGAGAGAGAAAGAAAGAAAGAGAAGCTGTGAGTGAGAGAGAAAGATAAAGAGAAACTGTGAGTGAGAGAGAGAAAGAGAGAGAGAGAGAAGCTATGAGAGAGAGAGAGCAAGAGAAGCTGTGAGTGAGAGAGGTAAAGAGAAGCTGTGAGTGAGATAGAGAGGGAGAGAAGCTGTGAGTGAGAGAGAGAGAACGAGAAGCTGTTAGTGAGAGAGAGAAGCTGTGAGTGAGTGAGAGAGAGAAAAAAAGAGAAGCTGTGAATGTGTGTGTGAGAGAAAGAGAAGCTGTGAGTGAGAGAGAGAAAGAGAAGCTGTGAGTGAGAGAGAGAGAAGAAGAGAATCTGTGAGTGAGAGAGGGAGAGAAAGAGAAGCTGTGAGAGAGAGAGGTAAAGAGAAGTTGTGAGTGAGAGAGAGAACAAGAAAAGCTGTGATTGAGAGAGAGAGAGAAGCTGTGTGAGAGAGAGAGAGCAAGAGAAGCTGTGAGAGAGAGAGAGTGAAAGAGATGTTGTGTGTGAGGCAGAGAGAGAAAGAGAAAGAGAAGGTGTAATTGAGAGAGAGAGAGAAAGAAAGAGAAGCTGTGAGTGAGAGAGAGAGAGAGAAGTTGTGAGTGAGACAGAGAGAGAAAGAGAAGCTGTGAGTGTTGGAGAGAGAGAAGCTGTGAGTGAGAGAGAGAAAGAGAAGCTGTGAGTGAGAGAGAGAGAGAAATAGAAGCTGAGAGTAAGAGAGAGAGAGAGGCTTTGAGTGAGAGAGAGAGAAGCTGTGGGAGCGAGAGAGAGAAGTTGTGAGTGAGAGAGAGAGCAAGAGAAGCTGTGAGTGAGAGAGAGAGAGAAGCTGTGTGTGTGAGAGAGAAAGAAGCTGTAAGTGAGAGAGAGAGAAAGAAAGAGAAGCTGTGAGAGAGAGAGGGAAAGAGAAGCTATGAGTGAGAAAGAGAGAGAAAGAGAAGCTATGAGTGAGAGAGAGAGCAAGAGAAGCTGTGAGTGAGAGAGGTAAAGAGAAGCTGTGAGTGAGAGAGAGAGAGAGAAGCTGTGAGTGTGAGAGAGAGAACGAGAAGCTGTTAGTGAGAGAGAGAAGCTGTGAGTGAGAGAGAGAAAGAAAGAAGCTGTGAGTGTGTGTGTGAGAGAGAAAGAGAAGCTGTGAGTAAGAGAGAAAAAGAGAAGCTGTGAGTGAGAGAGAGGGAGAAAGAGAAGCTGTGAGTGACACAGAGAGAGAAGCTGTGAGTGAGTGAGAGAGAGAAAGAGAGGCAGTGAGTGACAGAGAGAGAGAATGAGATGCTGTGAGTGAGAGAGAGGGAAAGAGAAGCTGTGAGTGAGAGAGAGAGAGAAAGAGAAGCAGTGAGTGACAGAGAGAGAGAAAGAGAACCTGTGTGTGTGAGAGAGAAAGAGAAGCTGTAAGTGAGAGAGAGAAAGATAGAGAAGCTGTGAGTGAGAGAGAGAGAGAAAGAGAAGCTATGAGTGAGAGAGAGAGAGAAAGGGAAGCTATGAGTGAGAGAGAGAGAGCAACAGAAGCTGTGAGTGAGAGAGGTAAAGAGAAGCTGTGAGTGAGAGAGAGAGAGAGAAGCTGTGAGTGTGAGAGAGAGAACGAGAAGCTGTTAGTGAGCGAGAGAGAAGCTGTGAGTGAGAGAGAGAAAGAAAGAGAAGCTGTGAGTGTGTGTGTGAGAGAAAGAGAAGCTGTGAGTGAGAGAGAGAGAGAAGAAGAGAATCTGTGAGTGAGAGAGGGAGAGAAAGAGAAGCTGTGTGTGAGAGAGAGAGAGAGAGAAAGAAAAGCTGTGAGTGAGAGAGAGAGAGAGAGAGAAAGAGAAGCTGTGAGTGAGAGAGAGAGAAGCTGTGACTGAGGGAGAGAGAAATAGAAACTGTGAGTGAGAGAAAGAAAGAGAATCTGTGAGTGAGAGAGAGAGAGAGTGAAAGAGATGTGTGTGAGGCAGAGAGAGAAAGAGAAAGAGAAGGTGTAATTGAGAGAGAAAGAAAGAAAGAGAAGCTGTGAGTGAGAGAGAAAGATAAAGAGAAACTGTGAGTGAGAGAGAGAAAGAGAGAGAGAAGCTATGAGAGAGAGAGAGCAAGAGAAGCTGTGAGTGAGAGAGGTAAAGAGAAGCTGTGAGTGTGATAGAGAGGGAGAGAAGCTTGAGTGAGAGAGAGAGAACGAGAAGCTGTTAGTGAGAGAGAGAAGCTGTGAGTGAGAGAGAGAAAAAGAGAAGCTGTGAATGTGTGTGTGAGAGAAAGAGAAGCTGTGAGTGAGAGAGAGAAAGAGAAGCTGTGAGTGAGAGAGAGAGAGAGAAAGAGAAGCTGTGATTGAGAGAGAGAGAGAAAGAGAAGCTGTGAGTGAGAGAGAGAGAAAGAGAAGCTGTGAGTGAGAGAGAGAGAAAGAGAAGCTGTGAGTGAGAGAGAGAGAAGAAGAGAATCTGTGAGTGAGAGAGTGAGAGAAAGAGAAGCTGTGAGTGAGAGAGAGAGAGAGAGAAAGAAAAGCTGTGAGTGAGAGAGAGAAAAAGAGAAGCTGTGAGTGAGAGAGAGAGAGAAGCTGTGACTGAGGGAGAGAGAAATAGAAACTGTGAGTGAGAGAGAGAAAGAGAAGCTGTGAGTGAGAGAGAGAGAGAAAGAGAACCTGTGAGTGAGAGAGAAAGAGAAGCTGTGAGTGAGAGAGAAAGAAAGAAAGAGAAGCTGTGAGTGAGAGAGAGAATGAGAAGCTGTGCATGAGAGAGAGAGAAAGAAGCTGTTAGTGAGAGAGAGAGAAGCTGTGAGTGAGAGAGAGAGAAAGGAAGAAAAGCTGTGAGAGAGAGAGAGAGAGTGAGAAAGAAGCTGTGAGTGAGAGAGAGAAAGAGAAGCTGTGAGTGAGTGAGAGAGAGAGAGAGAAAGAGAAGCTGTGAGTGAGAGAGAGAGAGAAAGAGAACCTGTGAGAGAGAGAGAGAGAAAGAGAACCTGTGAGTGTGAGAGAGAAAGATAAGCTGTGAGTGAGGGAGAACAAGAGGATCTGTGAGGGAGAGAGGGAGAGAAAGAGAAGCTGTGAGTGAGGGAGAGAGAGAAAGAGAAGCTGTGAGTGAGAGAGAGAGAGAAATAGAGAAGCTGTGAGTGAGAGAGAGAAGCTGTGACTGAGGGAGAGAGAAAGAGAAACTGTGAGTGAGTGAGTGAGAGAGAAAGAGAAGCTGTGTGAGAGAGAGAGAGAGAGAAAAGAAGAAGCTGTAAGTGTGTGTGAGAGAGAAAGAAGCTGTAAGTGAGAGAGAGAGAAAGAAAGAGAAGCTGTGAGTGAGAGAGAGAAAGAGAAGCTTTGAGTGAGAAAGAGAGAGAAAGAGAAGGTGTGAGTGAGAGAGAGAGAGCAAGAGAAGCTGTGAGTGAGAGAGGTAAAGAGAAGTTGTGAGTGAGAGAGAGAACAAGAAAAGCTGTGATTGAGAGAGAGAGAGAGAAGCTGTGTGAGAGAGAGAGAGCAAGAGAAGCTGTGAGTGAGAGAGAGAGAGAGTGAAAGAGATGTTGTGTGTGAGGCAGAGAGACAAAGAGAAAGAGAAGGTGTAATTGAGAGAGAGAGAAAGAAAGAGAAGCTGTGAGTGAGAGAGAGAGAGAGAAGCTGTGAGTGAGAGAGAGAAAGAGAAGCTGTGAGTGTTGGAGAGAGAGAAGCTGTGAGTGAGAGAGAGAGAGAGAGAGAGAGAAGCTGTGAGTGAGAGAGAGAGAGAAATAGAAGCTGAGAGTAAGAGAGAGAGAGAGGCTTTGAGTGAGAGAGTGAGAGAAGCTGTGAGAGCGAGAGAGAGAAGTTGTGAGTGAGAGAAAGAGCAAGAGAAGCTGTGAGTGAGAGAGCGAGAGAGAAGCTGTGTGTGTGAGAGAGAAAGAAGCTGTAAGTGAGAGAGAGAGAAAGAAAGAGAAGCTGTGAGTGAGACAGAGAAAGAGAAGCTATGAGTGAGAAAGAGAGAGAAAGAGAAGCTCTGAGTGAGAGAGAGAGAGCAAGAGAAGCTGTGAGTGAGAGAGGTAAAGAGAAGCTGTGAGTGAGAGAGAGGGAGAAAGAGAAGCTGTGAGTGACACAGAGAGAGAAGCTGTGAGTGAGAGAGAGAGAGAAAGAGAAGCCGTGAGTGTGTGTGTGAGAGAGAAAGAGAAGCTGTGAGTAAGAGAGAAAAAGAGAAGCTGTGAGTGAGAGAGAGGGAGAAAGAGAAGCTGTGAGTGACACAGAGAGAGAAGCTGTGAGTGAGTGAGAGA
The DNA here is from genome assembly GCA_035047345.1 of Bradypodion ventrale. Lineage (NCBI taxonomy): Eukaryota > Metazoa > Chordata > Lepidosauria > Squamata > Chamaeleonidae > Bradypodion > Bradypodion ventrale. Next base: position 228,674,446 of record JAWDJE010000001.1, read on the forward strand.
GAGAAAGAGAAGCAGTGAGTGACAGAGAGAGAGAATGAGAAGCTGTGAGTGAGAGAGAGAGAAAGAGAAGCTGTGAGTGAGAGAGAGAGAGAAAGAGAAGCAGTGAGTGACAGAGAGAGAGAAAGAGAAGCTGTGTGTGAGAGAGAGAGAAAGAGAAGCTGTAAGTAAGAGAGAGAAAGATAGAGAAGTTGTGAGTGAGAGAGAGAGAAAGAGAAGCTATGAGTGAGAGAGAGAGAGAAAGGGAAGCTATGAGTGAGAGAGAGAGAGCAAGAGAAGCTGTGAGTGAGAGAGAGAGAGAGAAGCTGTGAGTGTGAGAGAGAGAACGAGAAGCTGTTAGTGAGAGAGAGAGAAGCTGTGAGTGAGAGAGAGAAAGAAAGAGAAGCTGTGAGTGTGTGTGTGAGAGAGAAAGAGAAGCTGTGAGTAAGAGAGAAAAAGAGAAGTGTGAGTGAGAGAGAGGGAGAAAGAGAAGCTGTGAGTGACACAGAGAGAGAAGCTGTGAGTGAGAGAGAGAGAGAAAGAGAAGCAGTGAGTGACAGAGAGAGAGAAAGAGAAGCTGTGTGTGTGTGAGAGAGAAAGAGAAGCTGTAAGTGTGAGAGAGAAAGATATAGAAGCTGTGAGTGAGAGAGAGAGAAAGAGAAGCTATGAGTGAGAGAGAGAGAGAGAAAGGGAAGCTATGAGTGAGAGAGAGAGCAAGAGAAGCTGTGAGTGAGAAAGGTAAAGAGAAGCTGTGAGTGAGAGAGAGAGAGAAGCTGTGAGTGTGAGAGAGAGAACGAGAAGCTGTTAGTGAGAGAGAGAAGCTGTGAGTGAGAGAGAGAAAGAAAGAGAAGCTGTGAGTGTGTGTGTGTGAGACAAAGAGAAGCTGTGAGTAAGAGAGAGAAAGAGAAGCTGTGAGTGAGAGAGAGAGAGAAAGAGAAGCTGTGAGTGAGAGAGAGAGAGAGAAAGAGAAGGTGTGAGTGAGAGAGAGAAAGAGAACCTGTGAGTGAGAGAGAGAACAAGAGAATCTGTGAGTGAGAGAGGGAGAGAAAGAGAAGCTGTGAGTGAGAGAGATAGAGAGAGAGAATCTGTGAGTGAGAGAGAGAGAAAAAGAGAAGCTGTGAGTGAGAGCTTGAGAAGCTGTGACTGTGGGAGAGAGAAAGAGAAACTGTGAGTGAGAGAGAGAAAGAGAGTCTGTGAGTGAGAGAGAGAAGAAAGAGAATCTGTGATTGAGAGAGAGAGAAAGAGATGCTGTGAGTGAGAGAGAAAGAGAAGCTGTGAGTGAGAGAGAGAGAAAGAAAGAGTAGCTGTGAGTGAGAGAGAGAAAGAGAAGCTGTGCATGAGAGAGAGAGAGAAAGAGAAGCTGTTAGTGAGAGAGAGAGAGAGAAGCTGTGTGAGAGAGAGAGAGAAAGAAATAGAAGCTGAGTGAGAGGGACAGAAAGAGAAAGAAAAGCTGAGTGAGAGATACAGAGAGATTAAAAAAGAGAAGCTGTGAGTGAGTGAGTGAGAGAGAGAAGCTGTGAGTGAGAGAGAGAAGCTGTGACTGAGGGAGAGAGAAATAGAAACTGTGAGTGAGAGAGAGAAAGAGAAGCTGTGAGTGAGAGAGAGAGAAAGAGAAGCTGTGAGTGAGAGAGAAAGAGAAGGTGTGTGTGAGAGAGAAAGAAAGAAAGAGAAGCTGTGAGAGAGAGAAAGAGAAGCTGTGAGTGAGAGAGATAGAGAGAGAGAATCTGTGAGTGAGAGAGAGAGAGAAAAAGAGAAGCTGTGAGTGAGTGCGAGAGAAGCTGTGACTGAGGGAGAGAGAAAGAGAAACTGTGAGTGAGAGAGAGAGAAAGAGAATCTGTGATTGAAAGAGAGAGAAAGAGATGCTGTGAGTGAGAGAGAGAGAGTGAAAGAGAAGCTGTCACTGAGAGAGAGTGAAACAGAAGGTGTGAGTGAGAGAGAGAGAAAGAGAAGCTGAGTGTGTGAGAGAGAGAAGCTGTGAGTGAGAGAGAGCGAGAGAAAGAGAAGGTGTGAGTGAGAGAGAGAGAGAAAGAGAAGCTGTGTGTGTGTGAGAGAGAGAGAGAGAGAAAGAAAAGCTGTGAGTGAGAGAGAGAGAGAAAAAGAGAAGATGTGAGTGAGAGAGAGAGAGAAGCTGTGACTGAGGGAGAGAGAAATAGAAACTGTGAGTGAGAGAGAGAAAGAGAATCTGTGAGTGAGAGAGAGAGAGAGTGAAAGAGATGTTGTGTGTGAGGCAGAGAGAGAAAGAGAAAGAGAAGGTGTAATTGAGAGAGAAAGAAAGAAAGAGAAGCTGTGAGTGAGAGAGAGAGAGAAAGAGAAACTGTGAGTGAGAGAGAGAAATAGAGAGAGAGAGAAGCTATGAGAGAGAGAGAGCAAGAGAAGCTGTGAGTGAGAGAGGTAAAGAGAAGCTGTGAGTGAGATAGAGAGGGAGAGAAGCTGTGAGTGAGAGAGAGAGAACGAGAAGCTGTTAGTGAGAGAGAGAGAAGCTGTGAGTGAGAGAGAGAGAGAGAAAAAGAGAAGCTGTGAATGTGTGTGTGAGAGAGAAAGAGAATCTGTGAGTGAGAGAGAGAGAGAAAGAGAAGCTGTGATTGAGAGAGAGAGAGAAAGAGAAGCTGTGAGTGAGAGAGAGAGAAAGAGAAGCTGTGAGTGAGAGAGAGAGAAGAAGAGAATCTGTGAGTGAGAGAGGGAGAGAAAGAGAAGCTGTGAGTGAGAGAGAGAGAGAGAGAGAAAGAAAAGCTGTGAGTGAGAGAGAGAGAGAAAAAGAGAAGCTGTGAGTGAGAGAGAGAGAAGCTGTGACTGAGGGAGAGAGAAATAGAAACTGTGAGTGAGAGAGAGAAAGAGAAGCTGTGAGTGAGAGAGAGTGAAAGAGAAGCTGTGAGTGAGAGAGAAAGAGAAGCTGTGAGAGAGAAAGAAAGAAAGAGAAGCTGTGAGTGAGAGAGAGAAAGAGAAGCTGTGAGTGAGAGAGATAGAGAGAGAGAATCTGTGAGTGAGAGAGAGAGAGAAAAAAGAGAAGCTGTGAGTGAGAGCGAGAGAAGCTGTGACTGAGGGAGAGAGAAAGAGAAACTGTGAGTGAGAGAGAGAGAAAGAGAATCTGTGATTGAGAGAGAGAGAAAGAGATGCTGTGTGTGAGAGAGGGAGAGAAAGAGAAGCTGTGTTTGAGAGAGAGAGAGAGAGAGAAAGAAAAGCTGTGAGTGAGAGAGAGAGAGAAAAAGAGAAGCTGTGAGTGAGAGAGAGAGAAGCTGTGACTGAGGGAGAGAGCAAGAGAAGCTGTGAGTGAGAGAGGTAAAGAGAAGCTGTGAGTGAGATAGAGAGGGAGAGAAGCTGTGAGTGAGAGAGAGAAAGAGAAGCTGTGAGTGAGAGAGAGAGAGAAAGAGAAGCTGTGATTGAGAGAGAGAGAGAAAGAGAAGCTGTGAGTGAGAGAGAGAGAAAGAGAAACTGTGAGTGAGAGAGAGAAAGAGAGTCTGTGAGTGAGAGAGAGAAGAAAGAGAATCTGTGATTGAGAGAGAGAGCAAGAGATGCTGTGAGTGAGAGAGAAAGAGAAGCTGTGAGTGAGAGAGAAAGAAAGAGTAGCTGTGAGTGAGAGAGAGAAAGAGAAGCTGTGCATGAGAGAAAGAGAGAAAGAGAAAGAGAAGCTGTTAGTGAGAGAGAGAGAGAGAGAGAAGCTGTGAGTGAGAGAGAGAGAGAGAAAGAAAGAGAAGCTGAGTGAGAGAGACAGAAAGAGAAAGAAAAGCTGAGTGAGAGATACAGAGAGATTAAAAAAGAGAAGCTGTGAGTGAGTGAGTGAGAGAGAGAAGCTGTGAGTGAGAGAGAGAAGCTGTGACTGAGGGAGAGAGAAATAGAAACTGTGAGTGAGAGAGAGAAAGAGAAGCTGTGAGTGAGAGAGAGAGAAAGAGAAGCTGTGAGTGAGAGAGAAAGAGAAGGTGTGAGTGAAAGAGAAAGAAAGAGAAGCTGTGAGAGAGAGAAAGAGAAGTTGTGAGTGAGAGAGATAGAGAGAGAGAATCTGTGAGTGAGAGAGAGAGAGAAAAAGAGAAGCTGTGAGTGAGTGCGAGAGAAGCTGTGACTGAGGGAGAGAGAAAGAGAAACTGTGAGTGAGAGAGTGAGAAAGAGAATCTGTGATTGAGAGAGAGAAAGAGATGCTGTGAGAGAGAGAGTGAAAGAGAAGCTGTCACTGAGAGAGAGTGAAACAGAAGGTGTGAGTGAGAGAGAGAGAGAGAGAGAAAGAGAAGCTGAGTGTGTGTGAGAGAGAAGCTGTGAGTGAGAGAGAGAGAGAAAGAGAAGGTGTGAGTGAGAGAGAGAGAGAAAGAGAAGCTGTGTGTGAGAGAGAGCGAGAGAGAAAGAAAAGCTGTGAGTGAGAGAGAGAGAGAAAAAGAGAAGATGTGAGTGAGAGAGAGAGAGAAGCTGTGACTGAGGGAGAGAGAAATAGAAACTGTGAGTGAGAGAGAGAAAGAGAATCTGTGAGTGAGAGAGAGAGAGAGTGAAAGAGATGTTGTGTGTGAGGCAGAGAGAGAAAGAGAAAGAGAAGGTGTAATTGAGAGAGAAAGAAAGAAAGAGAAGCTGTGAGTGAGAGAGAGAGAGAAAGAGAAACTGTGAGTGAGAGAGAGAAAGAGAGAGAGAGAGAAGCTATGAGAGAGAGAGAGCAAGAGAAGCTGTGAGTGAGAGAGGTAAAGAGAAGCTGTGAGTGAGATAGAGAGGGAGAGAAGCTGTGAGTGAGAGAGAGAGAACGAGAAGCTGTTAGTGAGAGAGAGAAGCTGTGAGTGAGAGAGAGAGAGAGAAAAAGAGAAGCTGTGAATGTGTGTGTGAGAGAGAAAGAGAAGCTGTGAGTGAGAGAGAGAAAGAGAAGCTGTGAGTGAGAGAGAGAGAGAAAGAGAAGCTGTGATTGAGAGAGAGAGAGAAAGAGAAGCTGTGAGTGAGAGAGAGAGAAAGAGAAGCTGTGAGTGAGAGAGAGAGAAGAGAATCTGTGAGTGAGAGAGGGAGAGAAAGAGAAGCTGTGAGTGAGAGAGAGAGAGAGAGAAAGAAAAGCTGTGAGTGAGAGAGAGAGAAAAAAAAGAGAAGCTGTGAGTGAGAGAGAGAGAAGCTGTGACTGAGGGAGAGAGAAATAGAAACTGTGAGTGAGAGAGAGAAAGAGATGCTGTGAGTGAGAGAGAGAGAAAGAGAAGCTGTGAGTGAGAGAGAAAGAGAAGCTGTGAGTGAGAGAGAAAGAAAGAAAGAGAAGCTGTGAGTGAGAGAGAGAAAGAGAAGCTGTGAGTGAGAGAGATAGAGAGAGAGAATCTGTGAGTGAGAGAGAGAGAGAAAAAAGAGAAGCTGTGAGTGAGAGCGAGAGAAGCTGTGACTGAGGGAGAGAGAAAGAGAAACTGTGAGTGAGAGAGAGAGAAAGAGAATCTGTGATTGAGAGAGAGAGAAAGAGATGCTGTGTGTGAGAGAGGGAGAGAAAGAGAAGCTGTGTGTGAGAGAGAGAAAGAAAAGCTGTGAGTGAGAGAGAGAGAGAAAAAGAGAAGCTGTGAGTGAGAGAGAGAGAAGCTGTGACTGAGGGAGAGAGCAAGAGAAGCTGTGAGTGAGAGAGGTAAAGAGAAGCTGTGAGTGAGATAGAGAGGGAGAGAAGCTGTGAGTGAGAGAGAGAGAATGAGAAGCTGTTAGTGAGAGAGAGAGAAGCTGTGAGTGAGAGAGAGAGAGAGAGAGAAAGAGAAGCTGTGAATGTGTGTGTGAGAGAAAGAGATGCTGTGAGTGAGAGAGAGAGAGAAAGAGAAGCTGTGAGTGAGAGAGAGAGAGAAAGAGAAGCTGTGAGTGAGAGAGAGAGAGAAAGAGAAGGTGTGAGTGAGAGAGAGAAAGAGAACCTGTGAGTGAGAGAGAGAGAACAAGAGAATCTGTGAGTGAGAGAGGGAGAGAAAGAAAAGCTGTGAGAGAGATAGAGAGAGAGAATCTGTGAGTGAGAGAGAGAGAGAAAGAGAAGGTGTGAGTGAGAGAGAGAAAGAGAACCTGTGAGTGAGAGAGAGAGAACAAGAGAATCTGTGAGTGAGAGAGGGAGAGAAAGAAAAGCTGTGAGAGAGATAGAGAAAGAGAATCTGTGATTGAGAGAGAGAGAAAGAGATGCTGTGAGAGAGAGAGAGTGAAAGAGAAGCTGTCACTGAGAGAGAGTGAAACAGAAGGTGTGAGTGAGAGAGAGAGAGAGAAAGAGAAGCTGAGTGTGTGTGAGAGAGAAGCTGTGAGTGAGAGAGAGAGAAGCTGTGAGTGAGAGAGAGAGAGAAAAAGAGAAGCTGTGAATGTATGTGTGTGAGAGAAAGAGAAGCTGTGAGTGAGAGAGAGAAAGAGAAGCTGTGAGTGAGAGAGAGAGAGAAAGAGAAGCTGTGATTGAGAGAGAGAGAGAAAGAGAAGCTGTGAGTGAGAGAGAGAGAAAGAGAAGCTGTGAGTGAGAGAGATTAGAAGAGAATCTGTGAGTGAGAGAGGGAGAGAAAGAGAAGATGTGAGTGAGAGAGAGGGAGAGAGAGAAAGAAAAGCTGTGAGTGAGAGAGAGAGAAAAAGAGAAGCTGTGAGTGAGAGAGAGAGAAGCTGTGACTGAGGGAGAGAGAAATAGAAACTGTGAGTGAGAGAGAGAAAAAGAAGCTGTGAGTGAGAGAGAGAGAAAGAGAAGCTGTGAGTGAGAGAGAAAGAGAAGCTGTGAGTGAGAGAGAAAGAAAGAAAGAGAAGCTGTGAGTGAGAGAGAGAAAGAGAAGCTGTGAGTGAGAGAGATAGAGAGAGAGAATCTGTGAGTGAGAGAGAGAGAGAAAAAGAGAAGCTGTGAGTGAGAGCGAGAGAAGCTGTGACTGAGGGACAGAGAAAGAGAAACTGTGAGTGAGAGAGAGAGAAAGAGAATCTGTGATTGAGAGAGAGAGAAAGAGATGCTGTGAGTGAGAGAGGGAGAGAAAGAGAAGCTGAGAGAGAGAGAGAGAAATAAAAGCTGTTAGTGAGAGAGAGAGAGAAGCTGTGAGTGAGAGAGAGAGAATGAAAGAGAAGCTGAGTGAGAGAGACAGAGAGGGACAGAGAAGCTGAGTGAGAGATACAGAGAGAGAAAGAAAGAGAAGCTGTGAGTGACAGAGAGAGAGAAAGAGAAGCTGTGAGGGAGAGATAGAAAGAAAAAGAGACACTGTGAGTGAGAGAGAGAGAGAAAAAGAGAAGCTTTGAGTGAGAGAGAGAGACAAAAAAGAAGATGTCTATGTGAGAGAGGGAGAGAAAGAGAAGCTGAATGTGTGTGTGAGAGAAAGTGAAAGAGAAGCTGTGAGTGAGAGAGAGGGAAAGAGAATATTTGAGTGAGAGAGTGAGAAAGAACGAAAGAGAAGCTGTGAGTGAAAGAGAGAGAGAGAGAGAGAAGCTGTTAGTGAGAGAGAGAGAGAAAGAGAAGCTGTGAGTGAGAGAGTGTGTGTGAAAGAGATGCTGTGAGTGAGAGAGAAAGAAAGAAAGAGAAGCTGTCAGAGAGAGAGAAAAGAGAAGCTGTGAGTGAGTGAGAGAGAGAGAAGCTGTGAGTGAGTGAGAGAGAGAGAAGCTGTGAGTGAGAGAGAGAGAGAAAGAGAAGCTGTGAGTGAGATAGAGGAGAAAGAGAAGCTTTGAGTGAGAGAGAGAAAAAGAGAAGATGTGTGTGTGAGAGAGAGAGAGAAAGAGAAGCTGTCTGTGTGTGTGTGAGAGAGAAATAGAAGCTGTGTGTATGTGTATGTGAGAGAGAAGCTGTGAGTGAGAGAGAGAGAAAGAGAAGCTGTGTGTGTGAGAGAGAGAAAGAGAAGCTTTGAGTGAGAGAGAGGAGACAGAGAAGCTGAGTGAGAGAGAGAGTGAAACAGATGCTGTGAGTGAGAGAGTGAAAGAGAAGCTGTGACTGAGAGAGAGAGTGAAAGAGAAGCTGTCACTGAGAGAGAGAGAAACAGAAGGTGTGAGTGAGAGAGAGAGAGAGAGAAGCTGAGTGTGTGTGAGAGAGAAGCTGTGTGACAGAGAGCGAGAGAAAGAGAAGGTGTAAGTGAGAGAGAGAGAAAGAGAAGCTGTGAGTGAGAGAGAGATAGAGAGAGAAGCTGTGTGTGTGAGAGAGAAAGAGAACCTGTGAGTGAGAGAGAGAGAGAAGCTGTGTGTGTGAGAGAGAGAAAGAAAGAGATGCTGTGAGTGAGAGAGAGAGATAAACAGAAGCTGTGAGTGAGAGAGAGAGAGAAAGAGAAGTTGTGTGAGAGTGAGAGAGAGAAAAAGAAGCTGAGAGTGAGTGAGAGAGAGAAAGAGATGCTTTGAGAGAGAGAGAGAGATAAGCTGTGAGAGAGTGAAAGAGATGCTGTGAGTGTGAGAGAGAGAAAGAGAGAGATAGAAGCTATAATTGAGAGAGAGAGAAAAAGAGAAGCTGTGAGTGAGTGAGAGAGAAAGGAAGAGAAGTTGTGAGTGAGAGAGAGAGAGAAAGAGAAGATGTGTGTGTGTGTGAGAGAGAAAGAGATCCTGTGTGTGTGTGAGAGAGAGAAAGAAGCTGTGTGTGTGTGTGTGAGATAGAAAGAGAAGCTGTGAGTGAAAGAGACAGAGAGAGAAAGAGAAGATGTGAGTGAGAGAGACAGAGAGAGAAAGATAAGCTGAGTGAGAGAGACAGAGAGATAAAGAGAAGCTGTGTGTGTGTGAGAGAGAAAAAGATAAGCTGTGAGTGAGAGAGAAAGAGAAGCTGTGAGAGAGAGAGAGAGAGAGAGAAGCTGTGAGTGAGAGTGAAGCTGTGAGAGAGTGAGAGAGAGAGAAGCTGTGAGTGAGAGAGAGAGAAAGAGAAAGAGAAGCTGTGAGTGAGAGAGAGAGAAGCTGTGAGTGAGAGAGAGAGAGAGAAGCTGTGAGTGAGAGAGAGAGAGAAAGAGAAGCTGTGAGTGTTGGAGAGAGAGAAGCTGTGAGTGAGAGAGAGAGAGAAAGAGAAGCTGTGAGTGAGAGAGAGAGAGAAATAGAAGCTGAGAGTAAGAGAGAGAGAGAGGCTTTGAGTGAGAGAGAGAGAGAAGCTGTGAGAGCGAGAGAGAGAAGTTGTGAGTGAGAGAGAGAGCAAGAGAAGCTGTGAGTGAGAGAGAGAGAGAAGCTGTGAGAGAGAGAGAGAAACAGAAGTTGTAAGTGAGAGAGAGAGAAAGAAAGAGAAGCTGTGAGTGAGAGAGAGAAAGAGAAGCTATGTGTGAGAAAGAGAGAGAAAGAGAAGCTATGAGTAAGAGAGAGAGAGCAAGAGAAGCTGTGAGTGAGACAGGTAAAGAGAAGCTGTGAGTGAGAGAGAGAGAGAAGCTGTGAGTGTGAGAGAGAGAACGAGAAGCTGTTAGTGAGAGAGAGAGCAAGAGAAGCTGTGAGTGAGAGAGATAAAGAGAAGCTGTGTGAGAGATAGAGAGAGAAGCTGTGAGTGAGAGAGAGAGAACGAGAAGCTGTTAGTGACAGAGAGAGAAGCTGTGAGTGAGAGAGAGAAAGATAAGCTGTGAGTGAGGGAGAACCAGAGAATCTGTGAGGGAGAGAGGGAGAGAAAGAGAAGCTGTGAGTGAGAGAGAGAGAGAAATAGAGAAGCTGTGAGTGAGAGAGAGAGAAGCTGTGACTGAGGGAGAGAGAGAAAGAGAAGCTGTGAGTGTGTGTGAGAGAGGAAGAGAAGCTGTGAGTGAGAGAGAGAGAGAGAAGCTGTGAGTGTGAGAGAGAGAACGAGAAGCTGTTAGTGTGAGAGAGAGAAGCTGTGAGTGAGAGAGAGAAAGAAAGACAAGCTGTGAGTGTGTGTGTGAGAGAGAAAGAGAAGCTGTTAGTAAGAGAGCAAAAGAGAAGCTGTGAGTGAGAGAGAGGGAGAAAGAGAAGCTTTGAGTGACACAGAGAGAGAAGCTGTGAGTGAGTGAGAGAGAGAAAGAAAAGCAGTGAGTGACAGAGAGAGAGAATGAGAAGCTGTGAGTGAGAGAGAGAGAAAGAGAAGCTGTGAGTGAGAGAGAGAGAGAAAGAGAAGCAGTGAGTGACAGAGAGAGAGAAAGAGAAGCTGTGTGTGTGAGAGAGAGAAAGAGAAGCTGTGAGAGAGAGAAAGATAGAGAATCTGTGAGTGAGAGAGAGAGAAAGAGAAGCTATGAGTGAGAGAGAGAGAGAGCAAGGGAAGCTATGAGTGCGAGAGAGATAGCAAGAAAAGCTGTGAGTGAGAGAGGTAAAGAGAAGCTGTGAGTGAGAGAGAGCGAGAAGCTGTGAGTGAGAGAGAGAGAGCGAGAAGCTGTTAGTGAGAGAGAGAGAAGCTGTGAGTGAGAGAGAGAAAGAAAGAGAAGCTGTGAGTGTGTGTGTGAGAGAGAAAGAGAAGCTGTGAGTAAGAGAGAGAAAGAGAAGCTGTGAGTGAGAGAGAGAGAGAAAGAGAAGCTGTGTGAGAGAGAGAGAGAGAGAAAGAGAAGCTGTGTGTGAGAGAGAGAGAGAGAGAGAAAGAGAAGGTGTGTGTGTGAGAGAGAAAGAGAACCTGTGAGTTAGAGAGAGAGAACAAGAGTATCTGTGAGTGAGAGAGGGAGAGAAAGAGAAGCTGTGAGTGAGAGAGATAGAGAGAGAATCTGTGAGTGAGAGAGAGAGAGAAAAAGAGAAGCTGTGAGTGAGAGCGAGAGAAGCTGTGACTGAGGGAGAGAGAAAGAGAAACTGTGAGTGAGAGAGAGAGAGAGAGAAAGAGAATGTGTGAGTGAGAGAGAGAGAAAGAGAATCTGTGATTGAGAGAGAGAGAAAGAGATGCTGTGAGTGAGAGAGAAAGAGAAGCTGTGAGTGAGAGAGAGAGAAAGAAAGAGTAGCTGTGAGTGAGAGAGAGAAAGAGAAGCTGTCCATGAGAGAGAAAGAGAAAGAGAAGCTGTTAGTGAGAGAGAGAAGCTGTGAGTGAGAGAGAGAGAGAGAAAGAAAGAGAAGCTGAGTGAGAGAGACAGAAAGAGAAAGAAAAGCTGAGTGAGAGATACAGAGAGATTAAAAAAGAGAAGCTGTGAGTGAGTGAGTGAGAGAGAGAAGCTGTGAGTGAGAGAGAGAGAGAAAGAGAAGCTGTGAGTGAGAGAGAGAGAGAAAGAGAAGCTGTGTGTGAGAGGGAGAGAAAGAGAAACTGCGAGTGAGAGAGAGAGAAAGGAAGAAAAGCTGTGAGTGAGAGAGAGAGAGAGAAAAAGAAGCTGTGAGTGAGAGAGAGAGAAAGAGAAGCTGTGAGTGAGAGAGAGAGAGAGAGAAAGAGAACCTGTGAGAGAGAGAGAGAGAAAGAGAAGCTGTGAGTGTGAGAGAGAAAGATAAGCTGTGAGTGAGGAAGAACAAGAGAATCTGTGAGGGAGAGAGGGAGAGAAAGAGAAGCTGTGAGTGAGAGAGAGAGAGAGAGAAAGAGAAGCTGTGAGTGAGAGAGAGAGAAATAGAGAAGCTGTGAGTGAGAGAGAGAGAGAAGCTGTGACTGAGGGAGAGAGAGAAAGAGAAGCTGTGAGTGAGTGAGAGAGAGAGAAAGAGAAGCTGTGAGTGAGTGAGAGAGCAAGAGAAGCTGTGAGTGATAGAGGGAGAGAAAGATAAGCTGTGAGTGAGAGAGAGAGAAGCTGTGAGAGAGAGAGGTAAAGAGAAGTTGTGAGTGAGAGAGAGAACAAGAAAAGCTGTGATTGAGAGAGAGTGAGAAGCTGTGTGAGAGAGAGAGAGCAAGAGAAGCTGTGAGAGAGAGAGAGTGAAAGAGATGTTGTGTGTGAGGCAGAGAGAGAAAGAGAAAGAGAAGGTGTAATTGAGAGAGAGAGAAAGAAAGAGAAGCTGTGAGTGAGTGAGAGAGAGAGAAGCTGTGAGTGAGAGAGAGAGAGAAAGAGAAGCTGTGAGTGAGAGAGAGAGAGAGAAGCTGTGAGTGAGAGAGAGAAGCTGTGAGTGAGAGAGAGAGAGAAAGAGAAGCTGTGAGTGTTGGAGAGAGAGAAGCTGTGAGTGAGAGAGAGAAAGAGAAGCTGTGAGTGAGAGAGAGAGAGAAATAGAAGCTGAGAGTAAGAGAGAGAGAGAGGCTTTGAGTGAGAGAGAGAGAAGCTGTGAGAGCGAGAGAGAGAAGTTGTGAGTGAGAGAGAGAGCAAGAGAAGCTGTGAGTGTGTGTGAGAGAGAGAGAAGCTGTGTGTGTGAGAGAGAAAGAAGCTGTAAGTGAGAGAGAGAGAAAGAAAGAGAAGCTGTGAGTGAGAGAGAGAAAGAGAAGCTATGAGTGAGAAAGAGAGAGAAAGAGAAGCTATGAGTGAGAGAGAGAGAGCAAGAGAAGCTGTGAGTGAGAGAGGTAAAGAGAAGCTGTGAGTGAGAGAGAGAGAGAGAAGCTGTGAGTGTGAGAGAGAGAACGAGAAGCTGTTAGTGAGAGAGAGAGAAGCTGTGAGTGAGAGAGAGAAAGAAAGAAGCTGTGAGTGTGTGTGTGAGAGAGAAAGAGAAGCTGTGAGTAAGAGAGAAAAAGAGAAGCTGTGAGTGAGAGAGAGGGAGAAAGAGAAGCTGTGGGTGACACAGAGAGAGAAGCTGTGAGTGAGAGAGAGAGAGAAAGAGAGGCAGTGAGTGACAGAGAGAGAGAATGAGAAGCTGTGAGTGAGAGAGAGAGAAAGAGAAGCTGTGAGTGAGAGAGAGAGAGAAAGAGAAGCAGTGAGTGACAGAGAGAGAGAAAGAGAACCTGTGTGTGTGTGAGAGAGAAAGAGAAGCTGTAAGTGAGAGAGAGAAAGATAGAGAAGCTGTGAGTGAGAGAGAGAGAAAGAGAAGCTATGAGTGAGAGAGAGAGAGAGAAAGGGAAGCTATGAGTGAGAGAGAGAGAGCAACAGAAGCTGTGAGTGAGAGAGGTAAAGAGAAGCTGTGAGTGAGAGAGAGAGAGAGAAGCTGTGAGTGTGAGAGAGAGAACGAGAAGCTGTTAGTGAGCGAGAGAGAAGCTGTGAGTGAGAGAGAGAAAGAAAGAGAAGCTGTGAGTGTGTGTGAGAGAGAAAGAGAAGCTGTGAGTGAGAGAGAGAGAGAAGAAGAGAATCTGTGAGTGAGAGAGGGAGAGAAAGAGAAGCTGTGTGTGTGAGAGAGAGAGAGAGAGAGAAAAGCTGTGAGTGAGAGAGAGAGAGAGAAAGAGAAGCTGTGAGTGAGAGAGAAGCTGTGACTGAGGGAGAGAGAAATAGAAACTGTGAGTGAGAGAGAGAAAGAGAATCTGTGAGTGAGAGAGAGAGAGAGTGAAAGAGATGTTGTGTGTGAGGCAGAGAGAGAAAGAGAAAGAGAAGGTGTAATTGAGAGAGAAAGAAAGAAGGAGAAGCTGTGAGTGAGTGAGAGAGATAAAGAGAAACTGTGAGAGAGAGAGAAAGAGAGAGAGAGAGAAGCTATGAGAGAGAGAGAGCAAGAGAAGCTGTGAGTGAGAGAGGTAAAGAGAAGCTGTGAGTGAGATAGAGAGGGAGAGAAGCTGTGAGTGAGAGAGAGATAACGAGAAGCTGTTAGTGAGAGAGAGAGAAGCTGTGAGTGAGAGAGAGAGAGAAAAAGAGAAGCTGTGAATGTGTGTGTGAGAGAAAGAGAAGCTGTGAGTGAGAGAGAGAAAGAGAAGCTGTGAGAGAGAGAGAAAGAGAAAGAGAAGCTGTGATTGAGAGAGAGAGAAAGAGAAGCTGTGAGTGAGAGAGAGAGAGAAAGAGAAGCTGTGAGTGAGAGAGAGAGAAGAAGAGAATCTGTGAGTGAGAGAGGGAGAGAAAGAGAAGCTGTGAGTGAGAGAGAGAGAGAGAGAGAAAGAAAAGCTGTGAGTGAGAGAGAGAGAAAGAGAGGCTGTGAGTGAGAGAGAGAGAAGAAGAGAATCTGTGAGTGAGAGAGGGAGAGAAAGAGAAGCTGTGAGTGAGAGAGAGAGAGAGAAAGAAAAGCTGTGAGTGAGAGAGAGAGAGAAAAAGAGAAGCTGTGAGTGAGAGAGAGAGAGAAAGAGAAGCTGTGAGTGAGAGAGAGAAAGAGAAGGTGTGAGTGAGAGAGAGAGAGAAAAAGAGAAGCTGTGAGTGAGAGAGAGAGAGAAGCTGTGACTGAGGGAGAGAGAAATAGAAACTGTGAGTGAGAGAGAGAAAGAGAAGCTGTGAGTGAGAGAGAGAGAGAAAGAGAACCTGTGAGTGAGAGAGAGAAAGAGAAGCTGTGCATGAGAGAGAGAGAAAGAAGCTGTTAGTGAGAGAGAGAGAAGCTGTGAGTGAGAGAGAGAGAAAGGAAGAAAAGCTGAGAGAGAGAGAGAGAGAGAAAGAAGCTGTGAGTGAGAGAGAGAAAGAGAAGCTGTGAGTGAGTGAGAGAGAGAGAGAAAGAGAAGGTGTGAGTGAGAGAGAGAGAAAGAGAACCTGTGAGAGAGAGAGAGAGAAAGAGAAGCTGTGAGTGTGAGAGAGAAAGATAAGCTGTGAGTGAGGGAGAACAAGAGGATCTGTGAGGGAGAGAGGGAGAGAAAGAGAAGCTGTGAGTGAGAGAGAGAGAGAAAGAGAAGCTGTGAGTGAGAGAGAGAGAGAAATAGAGAAGCTGTGAGTGAGAGAGAGAGAAGCTGTGACTGAGGGAGAGAGAGAAAGAGAAGCTGTGAGTGAGTGAGTGAGAGAGAAAGAGAAGCTGTGAGAGAGAGAGAGAGAGAAAAAAAGAAGAAGCTGTAAGTGTGTGTGAGAGAGAAAGAAGCTGTAAGTGAGAGAGAGAGAAAGAAAGAGAAGCTGTGAGTGAGAGAGAGAAAGAGAAGCTTTGAGTGAGAAAGAGAGAGAAAGAGAAGCTGTGAGTGAGAGAGAGAGAGCAAGAGAAGCTGTGAGTGAGAGAGGTAAAGAGAAGTTGTGAGTGAGAGAGAGAACAAGAAAAGCTGTGATTGAGAGAGAGAGAGAAGCTGTGTGAGAGAGAGAGAGCAAGAGAAGCTGTGAGTGAGAGAGAGAGAGTGAAAGAGATGTTGTGTGTGAGGCAGAGAGAGAAAGAGAAAGAGAAGGTGTAATTGAGAGAGAGAGAAAGAAAGAGAAGCTGTGAGTGAGAGAGAGAGAGAAGCTGTGAGTGAGAGAGAGAAAGAGAAGCTGTGAGTGTTGGAGAGAGAGAAGCTGTGAGTGAGAGAGAGAGAGAAATAGAAGCTGAGAGTAAGAGAGAGAGAGAGAGGCTTTGAGTGAGAGAGAGAGAAGCTGTGAGAGCGAGAGAGAGAAGTTGTGAGTGAGAGAGAGAGCAAGAGAAGCTGTGAGTGAGAGAGAGAGAGAGAAGCTGTGTGTGAGAGGGAGAAAGATGCTGTAAGTGAGAGAGAGAGAAAGAAAGAGAAGCTGTGAGTGAGAGAGAGAAAGAGAAGCTATGAGTGAGAAAGAGAGAGAAAGAGAAGCTATGAGTGAGAGAGAGAGAGCAAGAGAAGATGTGAGTGAGAGAGGTAAAGAGAAGCTGTGAGTGAGAGAGAGAGAAGCTGTGAGTGTGAGAGAGAGAACGAGAACCTGTTAGTGAGAGAGAGAGAAGCTGTGAGTGAGAGAGAGAGAGAAAGAGAAGCCGTGAGTGTGTGTGTGTGAGAGAAAGAGAAGCTGTGAGTAAGAGAGAAAAAGAGAAGCTGTGAGTGAGAGAGAGGGAGAAAGAGAAGCTGTGAGTGACACAGAGAGAGAAGCTGTGAGTGAGTGAGAGAGAGAAAGAGAAGCAGTGAGTGACAGAGAGAGAATGAGAAGCTGTGAGTGAGAGAGAGAGAAAGAGAAGCTGTGAGTGAGAGAGAGAGAAAGAGAAGCTGTAAGTAAGAGAGAGAAAGATAGAGAAGTTGTGAGTGAGAGAGAGAGAAAGAGAAGCTATGAGTGAGAGAGAGAGAGAGAAAGGGAAGCTATGAGTGAGAGAGAGAGCAAGAGAAGCTGTGAGTGTGAGAGGTAAAGAGAAGCTGTGAGTGAGAGAGAGAGAGAGAAGCTGTGAGTGTGAGAGAGAACGAGAAGCTGTTAGTGAGAGAGAGAGAAGCTGTGAGTGAGAGAGAGAAAGAAAGAGAAGCTGTGAGTGTGTGTGAGAGAGAGAAAGAGAAGCTGTGAGTAAGAGAGAAAAAGAGAAGCTGTGAGTGAGAGAGAGGGAGAAAGAGAAGCTGTGAGTGACACAGAGAGAGAAGCTGTGAGTGAGAGAGAGAGAGAAAGAGAAGCAGTGAGTGACAGAGAGAGAGAAAGAGAAGCTGTGTGTGAGAGAGAGAAAGAGAAGCTGTAAGTGAGAGAGAGAAAGATAGAGAAGCTGTGAGTGAGAGAGAGAGAAAGAGAAGCTATGAGTGAGAGAGAGAGAGAGAGAGAGAAAGGGAAGCTATGAGTGAGAGAGAGAGAGCAAGAGAAGCTGTGAGTGAGAGAGGTAAGAAGCTGTGAGTGAGAGAGAGAAAGAGAAGCTGTGAGTGTGAGAGAGAGAACGAGAAGCTGTTAGTGAGAGAGAGAGAGAAGCTGTGAGTGAGAGAGAGAAAGAAAGAGAAGCTGTGAGTGTGTGTGTGAGAGACAAAGAGAAGCTGTGAGTAAGAGAGAGAAAGAGAAGATGTGAGTGAGAGAGAGAGAGAAAGGGAAGCTGTGAGTGAGAGAGAGAGAGAAAGAGAAGGTGTGAGTGAGAGAGAGAAAGAGAAGGTGTGAGTGAGAGAGAGAGAACAAGAGAATCTGTGAGTGAGAGAGCGAGAGAAAGAGAAGCTGTGAGTGAGAGAGATAGAGAGAGAGAATCTGTGAGTGAGAGAGAGAGAGAAAAAGAGAAGCTGTGAGTGAGAGCGAGAGAAGCTGTGACTGAGGGAGAGAGAAAGAGAAATTGTGAGTGAGAGAGAGAAAGAGAGTCTGTGAGTGAGAGAGAGAAGAAAGAGAATCTGTGATTGAGAGAGAGAGAAAGAGATGCTGTGAGTGAGAGAGAAAGAGAAGCTGTGAGAGAGAGAGAGAGAAAGAAAGAGTAGCTGTGAGTGAGAGAGAGAGAGAGAAGCTGTGCATGAGAGAAAGAGAGAAAGAGAAAGAGAAGTTGTTAGTGAGAGAGAGAGATAGAAGCTGTGAGTGAGAGAGAGAGAGAGAAGGAAAGAGAAGCTGAGTGAGAGAGACAGAAAGAGAAAGAAAAGCTGAGTGAGAGATACAGAGAGATTAAAAAAGAGAAGCTGTGAGTAAGTGAGTGAGAGAGAGAAGCTGTGAGTGAGAGAGAGAAGCTGTGACTGAGGGAGAGAGAAATAGAAACTGTGAGTGAGAGAGAGAAAGAGAAGCTGTGAGTGAGAGAGAAAGAGAAGGTGTGAGTGAAAGAGAAAGAAAGAAAGAAAGAGAAGCTGTGAGAGAGAGAAAGAGAAGCTGTGAGTGAGAGAGATAGAGAGAGAGAATCTGTGAGTGAGAGAGAGAGAAAAAGAGAAGCTGTGAGTGAGTGCGAGAGAAGCTGTGACTGAGCGAGAGAGAAAGAGAAACTGTGAGTGAGAGAGAGAGAAAGAGAATCTGTGATTGAGAGAGAGAGAAAGAGATGCTGTGAGTGAGAGAGAGAGAGTGAAAGAGAAGCTGTCACTGAGAGAGAGTGAAACAGAAGGTGTGAGTGAGAGAGAGAGAGAGAGAGAAAGAGAAGCTGAGTGTGTGAGAGAGAGAAGCTGTGAGTATGAGAGAGCGAGAGAAAGAGAAGGTGTGAGTGAGAGAGAGTGAGAAAGAGAAGCTGTGTGTGTGTGAGAGAGAGAGAGAGAGAAAGTAAAGCTGTGAGTGAGAGAGAGAGAGAAAAAGAGAAGATGTGAGTGAGAGAGAGAGAGAAGCTGTGACTGAGGGAGAGAGAAATAGAAACTGTGAGTGAGAGAGAGAAAGAGAATCTGTGAGTGAGAGAGAGAGAGAGTGAAAGAGATGTTTTGTGTGAGGCAGAGAGAGAAAGAGAAAGAGAAGGTGTAATTGAGAGAGAAAGAAAGAAAGAGAAGCTGTGAGTGAGAGAGAGAGAGAAAGAGAAACTGTGAGTGAGAGAGAGAAAGAGAGAGAGAAGCCATGAGAGAGAGAGAGAGAGCAAGAGAAGCTGTGAGTGAGAGAGGTAAAGAGAAGCTGTGAGTGAGATAGAGAGGGAGAGAAGCTGTGAGTGAGAGAGAGAGAATGAGAAGCTGTTAGTGAGAGAGAGAGAAGCTGTGAGTGAGAGAGAGAGAGAGAAAAAGAGAAGCTGTGAATGTGTGTGTGAGAGAGAAAGAGAAGATGTGAGTGAGAGAGAGAAAGCGAAGCTGTGAGTGAGAGAGAGAGAGAAAGAGAAGCTGTGATTGAGAGAGAGAGAGAAAGAGAAGCTGTGAGTGAGAGAGAGAGAAAGAGAAGCTGTGAGTGAGAGAGAGAGAAGAAGAGAATCTGTGAGTGAGAGAGGGAGAGAAAGAGAAGCTGTGAGTGAGAGAGAGAGAGAAAGAGAAAGAAAAGCTGTGAGTGAGAGAGAGAGAGAAAAAGAGAAGCTGTGAGTGAGAGAGAGAGAAGCTGTGACTGAGGGAGAGAGAAATAGAAACTGTGAGTGAGAGAGAGAAAGAGAAGCTGTGAGTGAGAGAGAGAGAAAGAGAAGCTGTGAGTGAGAGAGAAAGAGAAGCTGTGAGTGAGAGAGAAAGAAAGAAAGAGAAGCTGTGAGTGAGAGAGAGAAAGAGAAGCTGTGAGTGAGAGAGATAGAGAGAGAGAATCTGTGAGTGAGAGAGAGAGAAAAAAAGAGAAGCTGTGAGTGAGAGCGAGAGAAGCTGTGACTGAGGGAGAGAGAAAGAGAAACTGTGAGTGAGAGAGAGAGAAAGAGAATCTGTGATTGAGAGAGAGAGAAAGAGATGCTGTGTGTGAGAGAGGGAGAGAAAGAGAAGCTGTGTGAGAGAGAGAGAGAGAGAGAAAGAAAAGCTGTGAGTGAGAGAGAGAGAGAAAAAGAGAAGCTGTGAGTGAGCGAGAGAGAAGCTGTGACTGAGGGAGAGAGCAAGAGAAGCTGTGAGTGAGAGAGGTAAAGAGAAGCTGTGAGTGAGATAGAGAGGGAGAGAAGCTGTGAGTGAGAGAGAGAAAGAGAAGCTGTGAGTGAGAGAGAGAGAGAAAGAGAAGCTGTGATTGAGAGAGAGAGAGAAAGAGAAGCTGTGAGTGAGAGAAAGAGAAAGAGAAACTGTGAGTGAGAGAGAGAAAGAGAGTCTGTGAGTGAGAGAGAGAAGAAAGAGAATCTGTGATTGAGAGAGAGAGAAAGAGATGCTGTGAGTGAGAGAGAAAGAGAAGCTGTGAGTGAGAGAGAGAGAAAGAAAGAGTAGCTGAGTGAGAGAGACAGAAAGAGAAAGAAAAGCTGAGTGAGAGATACAGAGATTAAAAAAGAGAAGCTGTGAGTGAGTGAGAGAAGCTGTGACTGAGGGAGAGAGAAATAGAAACTGTGAGTGAGAGAGAGAAAGAGAAGCTGTGAGTGAGAGAGAGAGAAAGAGAAGCTGTGAGTGAGAGAGATAGAGAGAGAGAATCTGTGAGTGAGAGAGAGAAAAAGAGAAGCTGTGAGTGAGTGCGAGAGAAGCTGTGACTGAGGGAGAGAGAAAGAGAAACTGTGAGTGAGAGAGAGAGAAAGAGAATCTGTGATTGAGAGAGAGAGAGAAAGAGAAACTGTGAGTGAGAGAGAGAAAGAGAGAGAGAGAGAAGCTATGAGAGAGAGAGAGCAAGAGAAGCTGTGAGTGAGAGAGGTAAAGAGAAGCTGTGAGTGAGATAGAGAGGGAGAGAAGCTGTGAGTGAGAGAGAGAGAACGAGAAGCTGTTAGTGAGAGAGAGAGAAGCTGTGAGTGAGAGAGAGAGAGAGAATCTGTGATTGAGAGAAAGAGATGCTGTGTGTGAGAGAGGGAGAGAAAGAGAAGCTGTGTGTGTGTGTGAGAGAGAGAGAGAGAGAAAAGCTGTGAGTGAGAGAGAGAGAGAGAAAGAGAAGCTGTGAGTGAGAGAGAGAGAAGCTGTGACTGAGGGAGAGAGCAAGAGAAGCTGTGAGTGAGAGAGGTAAAGAGAAGCTGTGAGTGAGATAGAGAGGGAGAGAAGCTGTGAGTGAGAGAGAGAGAACGAGAAGCTGTTAGTGAGAGAGAGAGAAGCTGTGAGTGAGAGAGAGAGAGAGAGAAAAAGAGAAGCTGTGAATGTGTGTGTGAGAGAGAAAGAGAAGCTGTGAGTGAGAGAGAGAGAGAAAGAGAAGCTGTGAGTGAGAGAGAGAGAAAGAGAAGCTGTGAGTGAGAGAGAGAGAGAAAGAGAAGGTGTGAGTGAGAGAGAGAAAGAGAACCTGTGAGTGAGAGAGAGAGAACAAGAGAATCTGTGAGTGAGAGAGGGAGAGAAAGAAAAGGTGTGAGAGAGATAGAGAGAGAGAATCTGTGAGTGAGAGAGAGAGAGAAAAAGAGAAGCTGTGAGTGAGAGCGAGAGAAGCTGTGACTGAGGGAGAGAGAAAGAGAAACTGTGAGTGAGAGAGAGAGAAAGAGAATCTGTGAGTGAGAGAGAGAAAGAGAATCTGTGATTGAGAGAGAGAGAAAGAGATGCTGTGAGTGAGAGAGAAAGAGAAGCTGTGAGTGAGAGAGAGAGAAAGAAAGAGTAGCTGTGAGTGAGAGAGAGAAAGAGAAGCTGTGCATGAGAGAGAGAGAGAAAGAGAAGCTGTTAGTGAGAGAGAGAGAAGCTGTGAGTGAGAGAGAGAGAGAGAGAAAGAAAGAGAAGCTGAGTGAGAGAGACAGAAAGAGAAAGAAAAGCTGAGTGAGAGATACAGAGAGATTAAAAAAGAGAAGCTGTGAGTGAGTGAGTGAGAGAGAGAAGCTGTGAGTGAGAGAGAGAGAAGCTGTGACTGAGGGAGAGAGAAATAGAAACTGTGAGTGAGAGAGAGAAAGAAAAGCTGTGAGTGAGTGAGAGAGAAAGAGAAGCTGTGAGTGAGAGAGAAAGAGAAGCTGTGAGTGAGAGAGAAAGAAAGAAAGAGAAGCTGTGAGTGAGAGAGAGAAAGAGAACCTGTGAGTGAGAGAGATAGAGAGAGAGAATCTGTGAGTGAGAGAGAGAGAGAGAAAAAGAGAGGCTGTGAGTGAGAGCGAGAGAAGCTGTGACTGAGGGAGAGAGAAAGAGAAACTGTGAGTGAGAGAGAGAGAAAGAGAATCTGTGATTGAGAGAGAGAAAGAGATGCTGTGAGTGAGAGAGGGAGAGAAAGAGAAGCTGTGTGTGAGAGAGAGAGAGAGAGAAAGAAAAGCTGTGAGTGAGAGAGAGAGAGAGAAAGAGAAGCTGTGAGTGAGAGAGAGAGAAGCTGTGACTGAGGGTATGAGAAATAGAAACTGTGAGTGTGAGAGAGAAAGAGAATCTGTGAGTGAGAGAGAGAGAGTGAAAGAGATGTTGTGTGTGAGGCAGAGAGAGAAAGAGATGGTGTAATTGAGAGAGATATAAAGAAAGAGAAGCTGTGAGTGAGAGAGAGAGAGAAAGAGAAACTGTGAGTGAGAGAGAGAAAGAGAGAGAGAGAGAAGCTATGAGAGAGAGAGAGCAAGATAAGCTGTGAGTGAGAGAGGTAAAGAGAAGCTGTGAGTGAGATAGAGAGGGAGAGAAGCTGTGAGTGAGAGAGAGAGAACGAGAAGATGTTAGTGAGAGAGAGAGAAGCTGTGAGTGAGAGAGAGAGAGAAAAAGAGAAGCTGTGAATGTATGTGTGAGAGAGAAAGAGAAGCTGTGAGTGAGAGAGAGAAAGAGAAGCTGTGAGTGAGAGAGAGAGAGAAAGAGAAGCTGTGATTTAGAGAGAGAGAGAAAGAGAAGCTGTGAGTGAGAGAGAGAGAAAGAGAAGCTGTGAGTGAGAGAGAGAAGAAGAGAATCTGTGAGTGAGAGAGGGAGAGAAAGAGAAGCTGTGAGTGAGAGAGAGGGAGAGAGAGAAAGAAAAGCTGTTAGTGAGAGAGACAGAAAAAGAGAAGCTGTGAGTGAGAGAGAGAGAAGCTGTGACTGTGGGAGAGAGAAATAGAAACTGTGAGTGAGAGAGAGAAAGAGAAGCTGTGAGTGAGAGAGAGAGAAAGAGAAGCTGTGAGTGAGAGAGAAAGAGAAGCTGTGAGTGAGAGAGAAAGAAAGAAAGAGAAGCTGTGAGTGAGAGAGAGAAAGAGAAGCTGTGAGTGAGTGAGAGAGAGAAAGAGAAACTGTGAGTGAGATAGAGAAAGAGAGAGAGAGAGAAGCTATGAGAGAGAGAGAGCAAGAGAAGCTGTGAGTGAGAGAGAGAGAGAGATAATCTGTGAGTGAGAGAGAGAGAGAAAAAGAGAAGCTGTGAGTGAGAGCGAGAGAAGCTGTGACTGAGGGAGAGAGAAATAGAAACTGTGAGTGAGAGAGAGAAAGAGAATCTGTGAGTGAGAGAGAGAGAGAGTGAAAGAGATGTTGTGTTTGAGGCAGAGAGAGAATGAGAAAGAGAAGGTGTAATTGAGAGAGAAAGAAAGAAAGAGAAGCTGTGAGTGAGAGAGAGAGAGAAAGAGAAACTGTGAGTGAGAGAGAGAAAGAGAGAGAGAGAGAAGCTATGAGAGAGAGAGAGCAAGAGAAGCTGTGAGTGAGAGAGGTAAAGAGAAGCTGTGAGTGAGATAGAGAGGGAGAGAAGCTGTGACTGAGGGAGAGAGCAAGAGAAGCTGTGAGTGAGAGAGGTAAAGAGAAGCTGTGAGTGAGATAGAGAGGGAGAGAAGCTGTGAGTGAGAGAGAGAGAACGAGAAGCTGTTAGTGAGAGAGAGAGAAGCTGTGAGTGAGAGAGAGAGAGAGAGAAAAAGAGAAGCTGTGAATGTGTGTGTGAGAGAGAAAGAGAAGCTGTGAGTGAGAGAGAGAGAGAAAGAGAAGCTGTGAGTGAGAGAGAGAGAAAGAGAAGCTGTGAGTGAGAGAGAGAGAGAAAGAGAAGGTGTGAGTGAGAGAGAGAAAGAGAACCTGTGAGTGAGAGAGAGAGAACAAGAGAATCTGTGAGTGAGAGAGGGAGAGAAAGAAAAGGTGTGAGAGAGATAGAGAGAGAGAATCTGTGAGTGAGAGAGAGAGAGAAAAAGAGAAGCTGTGAGTGAGAGCGAGAGAAGCTGTGACTGAGGGAGAGAGAAAGAGAAACTGTGAGTGAGAGAGAGAGAAAGAGAATCTGTGAGTGAGAGAGAGAAAGAGAATCTGTGATTGAGAGAGAGAGAAAGAGATGCTGTGAGTGAGAGAGAAAGAGAAGCTGTGAGTGAGAGAGAGAGAAAGAAAGAGTAGCTGTGAGTGAGAGAGAGAAAGAGAAGCTGTGCATGAGAGAGAGAGAGAAAGAGAAGCTGTTAGTGAGAGAGAGAGAAGCTGTGAGTGAGAGAGAGAGAGAGAGAAAGAAAGAGAAGCTGAGTGAGAGAGACAGA
The DNA here is from genome assembly GCA_035047345.1 of Bradypodion ventrale. Taxonomy (NCBI): domain Eukaryota; kingdom Metazoa; phylum Chordata; class Lepidosauria; order Squamata; family Chamaeleonidae; genus Bradypodion; species Bradypodion ventrale. The sequence goes on from JAWDJE010000001.1 coordinate 228,697,459, forward strand.
AAGAGAAAGAAAAGCTGAGTGAGAGATACAGAGAGATTAAAAAAGAGAAGCTGTGAGTGAGTGAGTGAGAGAGAGAAGCTGTGAGTGAGAGAGAGAGAAGCTGTGACTGAGGGAGAGAGAAATAGAAACTGTGAGTGAGAGAGAGAAAGAAAAGCTGTGAGTGAGTGAGAGAGAAAGAGAAGCTGTGAGTGAGAGAGAAAGAGAAGCTGTGAGTGAGAGAGAAAGAAAGAAAGAGAAGCTGTGAGTGAGAGAGAGAAAGAGAACCTGTGAGTGAGAGAGATAGAGAGAGAGAATCTGTGAGTGAGAGAGAGAGAGAGAAAAAGAGAGGCTGTGAGTGAGAGCGAGAGAAGCTGTGACTGAGGGAGAGAGAAAGAGAAACTGTGAGTGAGAGAGAGAGAAAGAGAATCTGTGATTGAGAGAGAGAAAGAGATGCTGTGAGTGAGAGAGGGAGAGAAAGAGAAGCTGTGTGTGAGAGAGAGAGAGAGAGAAAGAAAAGCTGTGAGTGAGAGAGAGAGAGAGAAAGAGAAGCTGTGAGTGAGAGAGAGAGAAGCTGTGACTGAGGGTATGAGAAATAGAAACTGTGAGTGTGAGAGAGAAAGAGAATCTGTGAGTGAGAGAGAGAGAGTGAAAGAGATGTTGTGTGTGAGGCAGAGAGAGAAAGAGATGGTGTAATTGAGAGAGATATAAAGAAAGAGAAGCTGTGAGTGAGAGAGAGAGAGAAAGAGAAACTGTGAGTGAGAGAGAGAAAGAGAGAGAGAGAGAAGCTATGAGAGAGAGAGAGCAAGATAAGCTGTGAGTGAGAGAGGTAAAGAGAAGCTGTGAGTGAGATAGAGAGGGAGAGAAGCTGTGAGTGAGAGAGAGAGAACGAGAAGATGTTAGTGAGAGAGAGAGAAGCTGTGAGTGAGAGAGAGAGAGAAAAAGAGAAGCTGTGAATGTATGTGTGAGAGAGAAAGAGAAGCTGTGAGTGAGAGAGAGAAAGAGAAGCTGTGAGTGAGAGAGAGAGAGAAAGAGAAGCTGTGATTTAGAGAGAGAGAGAAAGAGAAGCTGTGAGTGAGAGAGAGAGAAAGAGAAGCTGTGAGTGAGAGAGAGAAGAAGAGAATCTGTGAGTGAGAGAGGGAGAGAAAGAGAAGCTGTGAGTGAGAGAGAGGGAGAGAGAGAAAGAAAAGCTGTTAGTGAGAGAGACAGAAAAAGAGAAGCTGTGAGTGAGAGAGAGAGAAGCTGTGACTGTGGGAGAGAGAAATAGAAACTGTGAGTGAGAGAGAGAAAGAGAAGCTGTGAGTGAGAGAGAGAGAAAGAGAAGCTGTGAGTGAGAGAGAAAGAGAAGCTGTGAGTGAGAGAGAAAGAAAGAAAGAGAAGCTGTGAGTGAGAGAGAGAAAGAGAAGCTGTGAGTGAGTGAGAGAGAGAAAGAGAAACTGTGAGTGAGATAGAGAAAGAGAGAGAGAGAGAAGCTATGAGAGAGAGAGAGCAAGAGAAGCTGTGAGTGAGAGAGAGAGAGAGATAATCTGTGAGTGAGAGAGAGAGAGAAAAAGAGAAGCTGTGAGTGAGAGCGAGAGAAGCTGTGACTGAGGGAGAGAGAAATAGAAACTGTGAGTGAGAGAGAGAAAGAGAATCTGTGAGTGAGAGAGAGAGAGAGTGAAAGAGATGTTGTGTTTGAGGCAGAGAGAGAATGAGAAAGAGAAGGTGTAATTGAGAGAGAAAGAAAGAAAGAGAAGCTGTGAGTGAGAGAGAGAGAGAAAGAGAAACTGTGAGTGAGAGAGAGAAAGAGAGAGAGAGAGAAGCTATGAGAGAGAGAGAGCAAGAGAAGCTGTGAGTGAGAGAGGTAAAGAGAAGCTGTGAGTGAGATAGAGAGGGAGAGAAGCTGTGAGTGAGAGAGAGAGAACGAGAAGCTGTTAGTGAGAGAGAGAGAAGCTGTGAGTGAGAGAGAGAGAGAGAAAAAGAGAAGCTGTGAATGTGTGTGTGAGAGAGAAAGAGAAGCTGTGAGTGAGAGAGAGAAAGAGAAGCTGTGAGTGAGAGAGAGAGAGAAAGAGAAGCTGTGAGTGAGAGAGAGAGAAAGAGAAGCTGTGAGTGAGAGAGAGAGAAAGAGAAGCTGTGAGTGAGAGAGAGAGAGAAAAAGAGAAGCTGTGAGTGAGAGCGAGAGAAGCTGTGACTGAGGGAGAGAGAAAGAGAAGCTGTGAGTGAGAGAGAGAGAAAGAGAAGCTGTGAGTGAGAGAGAGAGAAAGAGAAGCTGTGAGTGAGAGAGAGAGAGAGAGAAAAAGAGAAGCTGTGAGTGAGAGCGAGAGAAGCTGTGACTGAGGGAGAGAGAAAGAGAAACTGTGAGTGTGAGAGAGAGAAAGAGAATCTGTGATTGAGAGAGAGAGAAAGAGATGCTGTGAGTGAGAGAGGGAGAGAAAGAGAAGCTGTGTGTGAGAGAGAGAGAGAAATAAAAGCTGTGAGTGAGAGAGAGAGAGAAAAAGAGAAGCTGTGAGTGAGAGAGAGAGAAGCTGTGACTGAGGGAGAGAGAAATAGAAACTGTGAGTGAGAGAGAGAAAGAGAAGCTGTGAGTGAGAGAGAGAGAAAGAGAAGCTGTGAGTGAGAGAGAAAGAGAAGCTGTGAGTGAGAGAGAAAGAAAGAAAGAAAGAGAAGCTGTGAGTGAGAGAGAGAAAGAGAAGCTGTGAGTGAGAGAGATAGAGAGAGAGAATCTGTGAGTGAGAGAGAGAGAGAGAGAAAAAGAGAAGTTGTGAGTGAGAGCGAGAGAAGCTGTGACTGAGGGAGAGAGAAAGAGAAACTGTGAGTGAGAGAGAGAGAAAGAGAATCTGTGATTGAGAGAGAGAGAAAGAGATGCTGTGAGTGAGAGAGGGAGAGAAAGAGAAGCTGTGTGTGTGTGTGTGAGAGAGAGAAATAAAAGCTGTGAGTGAGAGAGAGAGAGAAAAAGAGAAGCTGTGAGTGAGAGAGAGAGAGAAGCTGTGACTGAGGGAGAGAGAAATAGAAACTGTGAGTGAGAGAGAGAAAGAGAATCTGTGAGTGAGAGAGAGAGAGAGTGAAAGAGATGTTGTGTGTGAGGCAGAGAGAGAAAGAGAAAGAGAAGGTGTAATTGAGAGAGAAAGAAAGAAAGAGAAGCTGTGAGTGAGTGAGAGAGAGAAAGAGAAACTGTGAGTGAGAGTGTGAGAAAGAGAGAGAGAGAAGCTATGAGAGAGAGAGAGCAAGAGAAGCTGTGAGTGAGAGAGGTAAAGAGAAGCTGTGAGTGAGATAGAGAGGGAGAGAAGCTGTGAGTGAGAGAGAGAGAACGAGAAGCTGTTAGTGAGAGAGAGAAGCTGTGAGTGAGAGAGAGAGAGAGAAAAAGAGAAGCTATGAATGTGTGTGTGAGAGAGAAAGAGAAGCTGTGAGTGAGAGAGAGAAAGAGAAGCTGTGAGTAAGAGAGAGAGAGAAAGAGAAGCTGTGATTGAGAGAGAGAGAGAAAGAGAAGCTGTGTGTGTGAGAGAGAGAAAGAGAAGCTGTGAGTGAGTGAGAGAGAAGAAGAGAATCTGTGAGTGAGAGAGGGAGAGAAAGAGAAGCTGTGAGTGAGAGAGAGAGAGAGAGAGAATCTGTGAGTGAGAGAGAGAGAAAAAGAGAAGCTGTGAGTGAGAGCGAGAGAAGCTGTGACTGAGGGAGAGAGAAATAGAAACTGTGAGTGAGAGAGAGAAAGAGAATCTGTTAGTGAGAGAGAGAGAGAGTGAAAGAGATGTTGTGTGTGAGGCAGAGAGAGAAAGAGAAAGAGGAGGTGTAATTGAGAGAGAAAGAAAGAAAGAGAAGCTGTGAGTGAGAGAGAGAGAGAAAGAGATACTGTGAGAGAGAGAGAGAGAAGCTATGAGAGAGAGAGAGCAAGAGAAGCTGTGAGTGAGAGAGGTAAAGAGAAGCTGTGAGTGAGATAGAGAGGGAGAGAAGCTGTGAGTGAGAGAGAGAGAACGAGAAGCTGTTAGTGAGAGAGAGAGAAGCTGTGAGTGAGAGAGAGAGAAAAAGAGAAGCTGTGAATGTGTGTGTGTGAGAGAAAGAGAAGCTGTGAGTGAGAGAGAGAAAGAGAAGCTGTGAGTGAGAGAGAGAGAGAAAGAGAAGCTGTGAGTGAGAGAGAGAGAAAGAGAAGCTGTGAGTGAGAGAGAGAGAAAGAGAAGCTGTGAGTGAGAGAGAGAGAGAGAAGAAGAGAATCTGTGAGTGAGAGAGGGAGAGAAAGAGAAGCTGTGAGTGAGAGAGAGAGAGAGAGAAAGAAAAGCTGTGAGTGTGAGAGAGAGAGAGAAAAAGAGAAGCTGTGAGTGAGAGAGAGAGAAGCTGTGACTGAGGGAGAGAGAAATAGAAACTGTGAGTGAGAGAGAGAAAAAGAAGCTGTGAGTGAGAGAGAGAGAGAAAGAGAAGCTTTGAGTGAGAGAGAAAGAGAAGCTGTGAGTGAGAGAGAGAAAGAGAAGCTGTGCATGAGAGAGAGAGATTGAAAGAGAAGCTGTGAGTGAGAGAGAGAGTAAGAGAACCTGTGAGAGAGAGAGAGAGAAAGAGAAGCTGTGAGTGTGAGAGAGAAAGATAAGCTGTGATTGAGGGAGAACGAGAATCTGTGAGGGAGAGAGGGAGAGAAAGAGAAGCTGTGAGTGAGAGAGAGAGAGAAAGAGAAGCTGTGAGTGAGAGAGAGAGAGAAATAGAGAAGCTGTGAGTGAGAGAGAGAGAAGCTGTGACTGAGGGAGAGAGAGAAAGAGAAGCTGTGAGTGAGTGAGTGAGAGAGAAAGAGAAGCTGTGTGAGAGAGAGAGAGAAAAGAAGAAGCTGTAAGTGTGTGTGAGACAGAAAGAAGCTGTAAGTGAGCGAGAGAGAAAGAAAGAGAAGCTGTGAGTGAGAGAGAGAAAGAGAAGCTGTGAGTGAGAAAGAGAGAGAAAGAGAAGCTGTGAGTGAGAGAGAGAGAGCAAGAGAAGCTTTGAGTGAGAGAGGTAAAGAGAAGTTGTGAGTGAGAGAGAGAACAAGAAAAGCTGTGATTGAGAGAGAGAGAGAGAAGCTGAGAGAGAGAGAGCAAGAGAAGCTGTGAGTGAGAGAGAGAGTGAAAGAGATGTTGTGTGTGAGGCAGAGAGAGAAAGAGAAAGAGAAGGTGTAATTGAGAGAGAGAGAAAGAAAGAGAAGCTGTGACTGAGAGAGAGAGAGAAGCTGTGAGTGAGAGAGAGAGAAAGAGAAGCTGTGAGTGTTGGAGAGAGAGAAGCTATGAGTGAGAGAGAGAGAGAGAGAAAGAGAAGCTGTGAGTGAGAGAGAGAGAGAAATAGAAGCTGAGAGTAAGAGAGAGAGAGGCTTTGAGTGAGAGAGAGAGAAGCTGTGAGAGCGAGAGAGAGAAGTTGTGAGTGAGAGAGAGAGCAAGAGAAGCTGTGAGTGAGAGAGAGAGAGAAGCTGTGTGTGTGAGAGAGAAAGAAGCTGTAAGTGAGAGAGAGAGAAAGAAAGAGAAGCTGTGAGTGAGAGAGAGAAAGAGAAGCTATGAGTGAGAGAGAGAGAGCAAGAGAAGCTGTGAGTGAGAGAGGTAAAGAGAATCTGTGAGTGAGAGAGAGAGAGAAGCTGTGAGTGTGAGAGAGAGAACGAGAAGCTGTTAGTGAGAGAGAGAGAAGCTGTGAGTGAGAGAGAGAAAGAAAGAGAAGCTGTGAGTGTGTGCGTGAGAGAGAAAGAGAAGCTGTGAGTAAGAGAGAAAAAGAGAAGCTGTGAGTGAGAGAGGGAGAAAGAGAAGCTGTGAGTGAGAGAGAGAGAGAGAAAGAGAAGCAGTGAGTGACAGAGAGAGAAAGAGAAGCTGTGTGTGTGAGAGAGAGAAAGAGAAGCTGTAAGTGAGAGAGAGAAAGAGAGAGAAGCTGTGAGTGAGAGAGAGAGAGAAAAAGAGAAGCTGTGAGTGAGAGCGAGAGAAGCTGTGACTGAGGGAGAGAGAAAGAGAAACTGTGAGTGAGAGAGAGAGAAAGAGAATCTGTGATTGAGAGAGAGAGAAAGAGATGCTGTGAGTGAGAGAGGGAGAGAAAGAGAAGCTGTGTGTGTGAGAGAGAGAGAAATAAAAGCTGTGAGTGAGAGAGAGAGAGAGAAAGAGAAGCTGTGAGTGAGAGAGAGAGAAGCTGTGACTGAGGGAGAGAGAAATAGAAACTGTGAGTGAGAGAGAGAAAGAGAAGCTTTGAGTGAGAGAGAGAGAAAGAGAAGCTGTGAGTGAGAGAGAAAGAGAAGCTGTGAGTGAGAGAGAAAGAAAGAAAGAAAGAGAAGCTGTGAGTGAGAGAGAGAGAGAGAGAGAATCTGTGAGTGAGAGAGAGAGAGAAAAAGAGAAGCTGTGAGTGAGAGCGAGAGAAGCTGTGACTGAGGGAGAGAGAAATAGAAACTGTGAGTGAGAGAGAGAAAGAGAATCTGTTAGTGAGAGAGAGAGAGAGTGAAAGAGATGTTGTGTGTGAGGCAGAGAGAGAAAGAGAAAGAGAAGGTGTAATTGAGAGAGAAAGAAAGAAAGAGAAGCTGTGAGTGAGAGAGAGAGAGAAAGAGATACTGTGAGAGAGAGAGAGAGAGAGAAGCTATGAGAGAGAGAGAGCAAGAGAAGCTGTGAGTGAGAGAGGTAAAGAGAAGCTGTGAGTGAGATAGAGAGGGAGAGAAGCTGTGAGTGAGAGAGAGAGAACGAGAAGCTGTTAGTGAGAGAGAGAGAAGCTGTGAGTGAGAGAGAGAGAGAAAAAGAGAAGCTGTGAATGTGTGTGTGTGAGAGAAAGAGAAGCTGTGAGTGAGAGAGAGAAAGAGAAGCTGTGAGTGAGAGAGAGAGAGAAAGAGAAGCTGTGAGTGAGAGAGAGAGAAAGAGAAGCTGTAAGTGAGAGAGAGAGAAAGAGAAGCTGTGAGTGAGAGAGAGAGAAGAAGAGAATCTGTGAGTGAGAGAGGGAGAGAAAGAGAAGCTGTGAGTGAGAGAGAGAGAGAGAGAAAGAAAAGCTGTGAGTGAGAGAGAGAGAGAGAAAAAGAGAAGCTGTGAGTGAGAGAGAGAGAAGCTGTGACTGAGGAAGAGAGAAATAGAAACTGTGAGTGAGAGAGAGAAAAAGAAGCTGTGAGTGAGAGAGAGAGAAAGAGAAGCTGTGAGTGAGAGAGAAAGAGAAGCTGTGAGTGAGAGAGAGAAAGAGAAGCTGTGCATGAGAGAGAGAGATTGAAAGAGAAGCTGTGAGTGAGTGAGAGAGAAAGAGAACCTGTGAGAGAGAGAGAGAGAAAGAGAAGCTGTGAGTGTGAGAGAGAAAGATAAGCTGTGATTGAGGGAGAACGAGAATCTGTGAGGGAGAGAGGGAGAGAAAGAGAAGCTGTGAGTGAGAGAGAGAGAGAAAGAGAAGCTGTGAGTGAGAGAGAGAGAGAAATAGAGAAGCTGTGAGTGAGAGAGAGAGAAGCTGTGACTGAGGGAGAGAGAGAAAGAGAAGCTGTGAGTGAGTGAGTGAGAGAGAAAGAGAAGCTGTGTGAGAGAGAGAGAGAAAAGAAGAAGCTGTAAGTGTGTGTGAGACAGAAAGAAGCTGTAAGTGAGCGAGAGAGAAAGAAAGAGAAGCTGTGAGTGAGAGAGAGAAAGAGAAGCTGTGAGTGAGAAAGAGAGAGAAAGAGAAGCTGTGAGTGAGAGAGAGAGAGCAAGAGAAGCTTTGAGTGAGAGAGGTAAAGAGAAGTTGTGAGTGAGAGAGAGAACAAGAAAAGCTGTGATTGAGAGAGAGAGAAGCTGAGAGAGAGAGAGCAAGAGAAGCTGTGAGTGAGAGAGAGAGAGTGAAAGAGATGTTGTGTGTGAGGCAGAGAGAGAAAGAGAAAGAGAAGGTGTAATTGAGAGAGAGAGAAAGAAAGAGAAGCTGTGACTGAGAGAGAGAGAGAAGCTGTGAGTGAGAGAGAGAGAAAGAGAAGCTGTGAGTGTTGGAGAGAGAGAAGCTGTGAGTGAGAGAGAGAGAGAGAAAGAGAAGCTGTGAGTGAGAGAGAGAGAGAAATAGAAGCTGAGAGTAAGAGAGAGAGAGGCTTTGAGTGAGAGAGAGAGAAGCTGTGAGAGCGAGAGAGAGAAGTTGTGAGTGAGAGAGAGAGCAAGAGAAGCTGTGAGTGAGAGAGAGAGAGAGAAGCTGTGTGTGTGAGAGAGAAAGAAGCTGTAAGTGAGAGAGAGAGAAAGAAAGAGAAGCTGTGAGTGAGAGAGAGAAAGAGAAGCTATGAGTGAGAGAGAGAGAGCAAGAGAAGCTGTGAGTGAGAGAGGTAAAGAGAATCTGTGAGTGAGAGAGAGAGAGAAGCTGTGAGTGTGAGAGAGAGAACGAGAAGCTGTTAGTGAGAGAGAGAGAAGCTGTGAGTGAGAGAGAGAAAGAAAGAGAAGCTGTGAGTGTGTGTGTGAGAGAGAAAGAGAAGCTGTGAGTAAGAGAGAAAAAGAGAAGCTGTGAGTGAGAGAGAGGGAGAAAGAGAATCTGTGAGTGACACAGAGAGAGAAGCTGTGAGTGAGTGAGAGAGAGAAAGAGAAGCAGTGAGTGACAGCGAGAGAGAATGAGAAGCTGTGAGTGAGAGAGAAAGAAAGAGAAGCTGTGAGTGAGAGAGAGAGAGAAAGAGAAGCAGTGAGTGAGAGAGAGAGAGAGAGAAAAAGAGAAGCTGTGAATGTGTGTGTGAGAGAGAAAGAGAAGCTGTGAGTGAGAGAGAGAGAGAAAGAGAAGCTGTGAGTGAGAGAGAGAGAAAGAGAAGCTGTGAGTGAGAGAGAGAGAGAAAGAGAAGGTGTGAGTGAGAGAGAGAAAGAGAACCTGTGAGTGAGAGAGAGAGAACAAGAGAATCTGTGAGTGAGAGAGGGAGAGAAAGAAAAGCTGTGAGAGAGATAGAGAGAGAGAATCTGTGAGTGAGAGAGAGAGAGAAAAAGAGAAGCTGTGAGTGAGAGCGAGAGAAGCTGTGACTGAGGGAGAGAGAAAGAGAAACTGTGAGTGAGAGAGAGAGAAAGAGAATCTGTGAGTGAGAGAGAGAAAGAGAATCTGTGATTGAGAGAGAGAGAAAGAGATGCTGTGAGTGAGAGAGAAAGAGAAGCTGTGAGTGAGAGAGAGAGAAAGAAAGAGTAGCTGTGAGTGAGAGAAAGAAAGAGAAGCTGCGCATGAGAGAGAGAGAGAAAGAGAAGCTGTTAGTGAGAGAGAGAGAAGCTGTGAGTGAGAGAGAGAGAGAGAGAAAGAAAGAGAAGCTGAGTGAGAGAGACAGAAAGAGAAAGAAAAGCTGAGTGAGAGATACAGAGAGATTAAAAAAGAGAAGCTGTGAGTGAGTGAGTGAGAGAGAGAAGCTGTGAGTGAGAGAGAGAGAAGCTGTGACTGAGGGAGAGAGAAATAGAAACTGTGAGTGAGAGAGAGAAAGAAAAGCTGTGAGTGAGTGAGAGAGAAAGAGAAGCTGTGAGTGAGAGAGAAAGAGAAGCTGTGAGTGAGAGAGAAAGAAAGAAAGAGAAGCTGTGAGTGAGAGAGAGAAAGAGAACCTGTGAGTGAGAGAGATAGAGAGAGAGAATCTGTGAGTGAGAGAGAGAGAGAAAAAAAGAGAGGCTGTGAGTGAGAGCGAGAGAAGCTGTGACTGAGGGAGAGAGAAAGAGAAACTGTGAGTGAGAGAGAGAGAAAGTGAATCTGTGATTGAGAGAGAGAAAGAGATGCTGTGAGTGAGAGAGGGAGAGAAAGAGAAGCTGTGTGTGAGAGAGAGAGAGAGAGAAAGAAAAGCTGTGAGTGAGAGAGAGAGAGAAAAAGAGAAGCTGTGAGTGAGAGAGAGAGAAGCTGTGACTGAGGGTATGAGAAATAGAAACTGTGAGTGTGAGAGAGAAAGAGAATCTGTGAGTGAGAGAGAGAGAGTGAAAGAGATGTTGTGTGTGAGGCAGAGAGAGAAAGAGATGGTGTAATAGAGAGAGAAATAAAGAAAGAGAAGCTGTGAGTGAGAGAGAGAGAGAAAGAGAAACTGTGAGTGAGAGAGAGAAAGAGAGAGAGAGAGAAGCTATGAGAGAGAGAGAGCAAGATAAGCTGTGAGTGAGAGAGGTAAAGAGAAGCTGTGAGTGAGATAGAGAGGGAGAGAAGCTGTGAGTGAGAGAGAGAGAACGAGAAGATGTTAGTGAGAGAGAGAGAAGCTGTGAGTGAGAGAGAGAGAGAAAAAGAGAAGCTGTGAATGTATGTGTGAGAGAGAAAGAGAAGCTGTGAGTGAGAGAGAGAAAGAGAAGCTGTGAGTGAGAGAGAGAGAGAAAGAGAAGCTGTGATTGAGAGAGAGAGAGAAAGAGAAGCTGTGAGTGAGAGAGAGAGAAAGAGAAGCTGTGAGTGAGAGAGAGAAGAAGAGAATCTGTGAGTGAGAGAGGGAGAGAAAGAGAAGCTGTGAGTGAGAGAGAGGGAGAGAGAGAAAGAAAAGCTGTGAGTGAGAGAGAGAGAAAAAGAGAAGCTGTGAGTGAGAGAGAGAGAAGCTGTGACTGTGGGAGAGAGAAATAGAAACTGTGAGTGAGAGAGAGAAAGAGAAGCTGTGAGTGAGAGAGAGAGAAAGAGAAGCTGTGAGTGAGAGAGAAAGAGAAGCTGTGAGTGAGAGAGAAAGAAAGAAAGAGAAGCTGTGAGTGAGAGAGAGAAAGAGAAGCTGTGAGTGAGTGAGAGAGAGAAAGAGAAACTGTGAGTGAGATAGAGAAAGAGAGAGAGAGAGAAGCTATGAGAGAGAGAGAGCAAGAGAAGCTGTGAGTGAGAGAGGTAAAGAGAAGCTGTGAGTGAGATAGAGAGGGAGAGAAGCTGTGAGTGAGAGAGAGAGAACGAGAAGCTGTTAGTTAGAGAGAGAGAAGCTGTGAGTGAGAGAGAGAGAGAAAAAGAGAAGCTGTGAATGTGTGTGTGAGAGAGAAAGAGAAGCTGTGAGTGAGAGAGAGAAAGAGAAGCTGTGAGTGAGAGAGAGAGAGAAAGAGAAGCTGTGATTGAGAGAGAGAGAGAAAGAGAAGCTGTGAGTGAGAGAGAGAGAAAGAGAACCTGATAGTGAGAGAGAGAGAAGAAGAGAATCTGTGAGTGAGAGAGGGAGAGAAAGAGAAGCTGTGAGTGAGAGAGAGAGAGAGATAATCTGTGAGTGAGAGAGAGAGAAAAAAAGAGAAGCTGTGAGTGAGAGCGAGAGAAGCTGTGACTGAGGGAGAGAGAAATAGAAACTGTGAGTGAGAGAGAGAAAGAGAATCTGTGAGTGAGAGAGAGAGAGAGTGAAAGAGATGTTGTGTTTGAGGCAGAGAGAGAAAGAGAAAGAGAAGGTGTAATTGAGAGAGAAAGAAAGAAAGAGAAGCTGTGAGTGAGAGAGAGAGAGAAAGAGAAACTGTGAGTGAGAGAGAGAAAGAGAGAGAGAGAGAAGCTATGAGAGAGAGAGAGCAAGAGAAGCTGTGAGTGAGAGAGGTAAAGAGAAGCTGTGAGTGAGATAGAGAGGGAGAGAAGCTGTGAGTGAGAGAGAGAGAACGAGAAGCTGTTAGTGAGAGAGAGAGAAGCTGTGAGTGAGAGAGAGAGAGAGAAAAAGAGAAGCTGTGAATGTGTGAGTGAGAGAGAAAGAGAAGCTGTGAGTGAGAGAGAGAAAGAGAAGCTGTGAGTGAGAGAGAGAGAGAAAGAGAAGCTGTGAGTGAGAGAGAGAGAAAGAGAAGCTGTGAGTGAGAGAGAGAGAAAGAGAAGCTGTGAGTGAGAGAGAGAGAGAGAAAAAGAGAAGCTGTGAGTGAGAGCGAGAGAAGCTGTGACTGAGGGAGAGAGAAAGAGAAGCTGTGAGTGAGAGAGAGAGAAAGAGAAGCTGTGAGTGAGAGAGAGAGAAAGAGAAGCTGTGAGTGAGAGAGAGAGAGAGAAAAAGAGAAGCTGTGAGTGAGAGCGAGAGAAGCTGTGACTGAGGGAGAGAGAAAGAGAAACTGTGAGTGAGAGAGAGAGAAAGAGAATCTGTGATTGAGAGAGAGAGAAAGAGATGCTGTGAGTGAGAGAGGGAGAGAAAGAGAAGCTGTGTGTGAGAGAGAGAGAGAAATAAAAGCTGTGAGTGAGAGAGAGAGAGAAAAAGAGAAGCTGTGAGTGAGAGAGAGAGAAGCTGTGACTGAGGGAGAGAGAAATAGAAACTGTGAGTGAGAGAGAGAAAGAGAAGCTGTGAGTGAGAGAGAGAGAAAGAGAAGCTGTGAGTGAGAGAGAAAGAGAAGCTGTGAGTGAGAGAGAAAGAAAAAAAGAAAGAGAAGCTGTGAGTGAGAGAGAGAAAGAGAAGCTGTGAGTGAGAGAGATAGAGAGAGAGAATCTGTGAGTGAGAGAGAGAGAGAGAAAAAGAGAAGCTGTGAGTGAGAGCGAGAGAAGCTGTGACTGAGGGAGAGAGAAAGAGAAACTGTGAGTGAGATAGAGAGAAAGAGAATCTGTGATTGAGAGAGAGAGAAAGAGATGCTGTGAGTGAGAGAGGGAGAGAAAGAGAAGCTGTTTGTGTGTGTGTGAGAGAGAGAAATAAAAGCTGTGAGTGAGAGAGAGAGAGAAAAAGAGAAGCTGTGAGTGAGAGAGAGAGAGAAGCTGTGACTGAGGGAGAGAGAAATAGAAACTGTGAGTGAGAGAGAGAAAGAGAATCTGTGAGTGAGAGAGAGAGAGAGTGAAAGAGATGTTGTGTGTGAGGCAGAGAGAGAAAGAGAAAGAGAAGGTGTAATTGAGAGAGAAAGAAAGAAAGAGAAGCTGTGAGTGAGTGAGAGAGAGAAAGAGAAACTGTGAGTGAGAGAGAGAAAGAGAGAGAGAGAAGCTATGAGAGAGAGAGAGCAAGAGAAGCTGTGAGTGAGAGGTAAAGAGAAGCTGTGAGTGAGATAGAGAGGGAGAGAAACTGTGAGTGAGAGAGAGAGAACGAGAAGCTGTTAGTGAGAGAGAGAAGCTGTGAGTGAGAGAGAGAGAGAGAAAAAGAGAAGCTGTGAATGTGTGTGTGTGAGAGAAAGAGAAGCTGTGAGTGAGAGAGAGAAAGAGAAGCTGTGAGTGAGAGAGAGAGAGAAAGAGAAGCTGTGATTGAGAGAGAGAGAGAAAGAGAAGCTGTGTGTGTGAGAGAGAGAAAGAGAAGCTGTGAGTGAGTGAGAGAGAAGAAGAGAATCTGTGAGTGAGAGAGGGAGAGAAAGAGAAGCTGTGAGTGAGAGAGAGAGAGAATCTGTGAGTGAGAGAGAGAGAGAAAAAGAGAAGCTGTGAGTGAGAGCGAGAGAAGCTGTGACTGAGGGAGAGAGAAATAGAAACTGTGAGTGAGAGAGAGAAAGAGAATCTGTTAGTGAGAGAGAGAGAGAGTGAAAGAGATGTTGTGTGTGAGGCAGAGAGATAAAGAGAAAGAGGAGGTGTAATTGAGAGAGAAAGAAAGAAAGAGAAGCTGTGAGTGAGAGAGAGAGAGAAAGAGATACTGTGAGAGAGAGAGAGAGAGAGAGAAGCTATGAGAGAGAGAGAGCAAGAGAAGCTGTGAGTGAGAGAGGTAAAGAGAAGCTGTTAGTGAGAGAGAGAGAAGCTGTGAGTGAGAGAGAGAGAGAAAAAGAGAAGCTGTGAATGTGTGTGTGTGAGAGAAAGAGAAGCTGTGAGTGAGAGAGAGAAAGAGAAGCTGTGAGTGAGAGAGAGAGAGAAAGAGAAGCTGTGAGTGAGAGAGAGAGAAAGAGAAGCTGTGAGTGAGAGAGAGAGAAAGAGAAGCTGTGAGTGAGAGAGAGAGAGAGAAGAAGAGAATCTGTGAGTGAGAGAGGGAGAGAAAGAGAAGCTGTGAGTGAGAGAGAGAGAGAGAGAAAGAAAAGCTGTGAGTGAGAGAGAGAGAGAGAAAAAGAGAAGCTGTGAGTGAGAGAGAGAGAGAAGCTGTGACTGAGGGAGAGAGAAATAGAAACTGTGAGTGAGAGAGAGAAAAAGAAGCTGTGAGTGAGAGAGAGAGAAAGAGAAGCTGTGAGTGAGAGAGAAAGAGAAGCTGTGAGTGAGAGAGAGAAAGAGAAGCTGTGCATGAGAGAGAGAGATTGAAAGAGAAGCTGTGAGTGAGAGAGAGAGAAAGAGAACCTGTGAGAGAGAGAGAGAGAAAGAGAAGCTGTGAGTGTGAGAGAGAAAGATAAGCTGTGATTGAGGGAGAACGAGAATCTGTGAGGGAGAGAGGGAGAGAAAGAGAAGCTGTGAGTGAGAGAGAGAGAGAAAGAGAAGCTGTGAGTGAGAGAGAGAGAGAAATAGAGAAGCTGTGAGTGAGAGAGAGAGAAGCTGTGACTGAGGGAGAGAGAGAAAGAGAAGCTGTGAGTGAGTGAGAGAGAGAGAAAGAGAAGCTGTGTGAGAGAGAGAGAGAAAAGAAGAAGCTGTAAGTGTGTGTGAGACAGAAAGAAGCTGTAAGTGAGCGAGAGAGAAAGAAAGAGAAGCTGTGAGTGAGAGAGAGAAAGAGAAGCTGTGAGTGAGAAAGAGAGAGAAAGAGAAGCTGTGAGTGAGAGAGAGAGAGCAAGAGAAGCTTTGAGTGAGAGAGGTAAAGAGAAGTTGTGAGTGAGAGAGAGAACAAGAAAAGCTGTGATTGAGAGAGAGAGAGAGAAGCTGAGAGAGAGAGAGCAAGAGAAGCTGTGAGTGAGAGAGAGAGAGTGAAAGAGATGTTGTGTGTGAGGCAGAGAGAGAAAGAGAAAGAGAAGGTGTAATTGAGAGAGAGAGAAAGAAAGAGAAGCTGTGACTGAGAGAGAGAGAAGCTGTGAGTGAGAGAGAGAGAAAGAGAAGCTGTGAGTGTTGGAGAGAGAGAAGCTGTGAGTGAGAGAGAGAGAGAGAAAGAGAAGCTGTGAGTGAGAGAGAGAGAGAAATAGAAGCTGAGAGTAAGAGAGAGAGAGGCTTTGAGTGAGAGAGAGAGAAGCTGTGAGAGCGAGAGAGAGAAGTTGTGAGTGAGAGAGAGAGCAAGAGAAGCTGTGAGTGAGAGAGAGAGAGAGAAGCTGTGTGTGAGAGAGAGAAAGAAGCTGTAAGTGAGAGAGAGAGAAAGAAAGAGAAGCTGTGAGTGAGAGAGAGAAAGAGAAGCTATGAGTGAGAGAGAGAGAGCAAGAGAAGCTGTGAGTGAGAGAGGTAAAGAGAATCTGTGAGTGAGAGAGAGAGAGAAGCTGTGAGTGTGAGAGAGAGAACGAGAAGCTGTTAGTGAGAGAGAGAGAAGCTGTGAGTGAGAGAGAGAAAGAAAGAGAAGCTGTGAGTGTGTGCGTGAGAGAGAAAGAGAAGCTGTGAGTAAGAGAGAAAAAGAGAAGCTGTGAGTGAGAGAGGGAGAAAGAGAAGCTGTGAGTGACACAGAGAGAGAAGCTGTGAGTGAGTGAGAGAGAGAAAGAGAAGCAGTGAGTGACAGCGAGAGAGAATGAGAAGCTGTGAGTGAGAGAGAAAGAAAGAGAAGCTGTGAGTGAGAGAGAGAGAAAGAGAAGCAGTGAGTGACAGAGAGAGAAAGAGAAGCTGTGTGTGTGTGAGAGAGAGAAAGAGAAGCTGTAAGTGAGAGAGAGAAAGAGAGAGAAGCTGTGAGTGAGAGAGAGAGAAAGAGAAGCTATGAGTGAGAGAGAGAGAGAGAAAGGGAAGCTATGAGTGAGAGAGAGAGAGCAAGAGAAGCTGTGAGTGAGAGAGGTAAAGAGAAGCTGTGAGTGAGAGAGAGAGAGAAGCTGTGAGTGTGAGAGAGAGAACGAGAAGCTGTTAGTGAGAGAGAGAGAAGCTGTGAGTGAGATAGAGAGGGAGAGAAGCTGTGAGTGAGAGAGAGAGAACGAGAAGCTGTTAGTGAGAGAGAGAGAAGCTGTGAGTGAGAGAGAGAGAGAAAAAGAGAAGCTGTGAATGTGTGTGTGAGAGAGAAAGAGAAGCTGTGAGTGAGGGAGAGAAAGAGAAGCTGTGAGTGAGAGAGAGAGAGAGAGAGAAGCTGTGATTGAGAGAGAGAGAGAAAGAGAAGCTGTGAGTGAGAGAGAGAGAAAGATAAGCTGTGAGTGAGAGAGAGAGAAGAAGAGAATCTGTGAGTGAGAGAGGGAGAGAAAGAGAAGCTGTGAGTGAGAGAGAGAGAGAAGCTGTGACTGAGGGAGAGAGAAATAGAAACTGTGATTGAGAGAGAGAAGGAGAAGCTGTGAGTGAGAGAGAGAGAGAGTGAAAGAGATGTTGTGTGTGAGGCAGAGAGAGAAAGAGAAAGAGAAGGTGTAATTGAGAGAGAAAGAAAGAAAGAGAAGCTGTGAGTGAGAGAGAGAGAGAAAGAGAAACTGTGAGTGAGAGAGAGAAAGAGAGAGAGAGAGAAGCTATGAGAGAGAGAGAGCAAGAGAAGCTGTGAGTGAGAGAGGTAAAGAGAAGCTGTGAGTGAGATAGAGAGGGAGAGAAGCTGTGAGTGAGAGAGAGAGAACGAGAAGCTGTTAGTGAGAGAGAGAGAAGCTGTGAGTGAGAGAGAGAGAGAGAAAAAGAGAAGCTGTGAATGTGTGTGTGAGAGAGAAAGAGAAGCTGTGAGTGAGAGAGAGAAAGAGAAGCTGTGAGTGAGAGAGAGAGAGAAAGAGAAGCTGTGAGTGAGAGAGAGAGAAAGAGAAGTTGTGAGTGAGAGAGAGAGAAAGAGAAGCTGTGAGTGAGAGAGAGAGAGAGAAAAAGAGAAGCTGTGAGTGAGAGCGAGAGAAGCTGTGACTGAGGGAGAGAGAAAGAGAAGCTGTGAGTGAGAGAGAGAGAAAGAGAAGCTGTGAGTGAGAGAGAGAGAAAGAGAAGCTGTGAGTGAGAGAGAGAGAGAGAAAAAGAGAAGCTGTGAGTGAGAGCGAGAGAAGCTGTGACTGAGGGAGAGAGAAAGAGAAACTGTGAGTGAGAGAGGGAGAGAAAGAGAAGCTGTGAGTGAGAGAGAGAGAGAGAAAAAGAGAAGCTGTGAGTGAGAGCGAGAGAAGCTGTGACTGAGGGAGAGAGAAAGAGAAACTGTGAGTGAGAGAGAGAGAAAGAGAATCTGTGATTGAGAGAGAGAGAAAGAGATGCTGTGAGTGAGAGAGGGAGAGAAAGAGAAGCTGTGTGTGTGTGAGAGAGAGAAATAAAAGCTGTGAGTGGGAGAGAGAGAGAAAAAGAGAAGCTGTGAGTGAGAGAGAGAGAAGCTGTGACTGAGGGAGAGAGAAATAGAAACTGTGAGTGAGAGAGAGAAAGAGAAGCTGTGAGTGAGAGAGAGAGAAAGAGAAGCTGTGAGTGAGAGAGAAAGAGAAGCTGTGAGTGAGAGAGAAAGAAATAAAGAAAGAGAAGCTGTGAGTGAGAGAGAGAAAGAGAAGCTGTGAGTGAGAGAGAGAGAGAGAATCTGTGAGTGAGAGAGAGAGAGAAAAAGAGAAGCTGTGAGTGAGAGCGAGAGAAGCTGTGACTGAGGGAGAGAGAAATAGAAACTGTGAGTGAGAGAGAGAAAGAGAATCTGTTAGTGAGAGAGAGAGAGAGTGAAAGAGATGTTGTGTGTGAGGCAGAGAGAGAAAGAGAAAGAGAAGGTGTAATTGAGAGAGAAAGAAAGAAAGAGAAGCTGTGAGTGAGAGAGAGAGAGAAAGAGATACTGTGAGAGAGAGAGAGAGAAGCTATGAGAGAGAGAGAGCAAGAGAAGCTGTGAGTGAGAGAGGTAAAGAGAAGCTGTGAGTGAGATAGAGAGGGAGAGAAGCTGTGAGTGAGAGAGAGAGAACGAGAAGCTGTTAGTGAGAGAGAGAGAAGCTGTGAGTGAGAGAGAGAGAGAAAAAGAGAAGCTGTGAATGTGTGTGTGTGAGAGAAAGAGAAGCTGTGAGTGAGAGAGAGAAAGAGAAGCTGTGAGTGAGAGAGAGAGAGAAAGAGAAGCTGTGAGTGAGAGAGAGAGAAAGAGAAGCTGTGAGTGAGAGAGAGAGAAAGAGAAGCTGTGAGTGAGAGAGAGAGAGAGAAGAAGAGAATCTGTGAGTGAGAGAGGGAGAGAAAGAGAAGCTGTGAGTGAGAGAGAGAGAGAGAGAAAGAAAAGCTGTGAGTGAGAGAGAGAGAGAGAAAAAGAGAAGCTGTGAGTGAGAGAGAGAGAAGCTGTGACTGAGGGAGAGAGAAATAGAAACTGTGAGTGAGAGAGAGAAAAAGAAGCTGTGAGTGAGAGAGAGAGAAAGAGAAGCTGTGAGTGAGAGAGAAAGAGAAGCTGTGAGTGAGAGAGAGAAAGAGAAGCTGTGCATGAGAGAGAGAGATTGAAAGAGAAGCTGTGAGTGAGAGAGAAAGAGAACCTGTGAGAGAGAGAGAGAGAAAGAGAAGCTGTGAGTGTGAGAGAGAAAGATAAGCTGTGATTGAGGGAGAACGAGAATCTGTGAGGGAGAGAGGGAGAGAAAGAGAAGCTGTGAGTGAGAGAGAGAGAGAAAGAGAAGCTGTGAGTGAGAGAGAGAGAGAAATAGAGAAGCTGTGAGTGAGAGAGAGAGAAGCTGTGACTGAGGGAGAGAGAGAAAGAGAAGCTGTGAGTGAGTGAGTGAGAGAGAAAGAGAAGCTGTGTGAGAGAGAGAGAGAAAAGAAGAAGCTGTAAGTGTGTGTGAGACAGAAAGAAGCTGTAAGTGAGCGAGAGAGAAAGAAAGAGAAGCTGTGAGTGAGAGAGAGAAAGAGAAGCTGTGAGTGAGAAAGAGAGAGAAAGAGAAGCTGTGAGTGAGAGAGAGAGAGCAAGAGAAGCTTTGAGTGAGAGAGGTAAAGAGAAGTTGTGAGTGAGAGAGAGAACAAGAAAAGCTGTGATTGAGAGAGAGAGAGAGAAGCTGAGAGAGAGAGAGCAAGAGAAGCTGTGAGAGAGAGAGAGTGAAAGAGATGTTGTGTGTGAGGCAGAGAGAGAAAGAGAAAGAGAAGGTGTAATTGAGAGAGAGAGAAAGAAAGAGAAGCTGTGACTGAGAGAGAGAGAAGCTGTGAGTGAGAGAGAGAGAAAGAGAAGCTGTGAGTGTTGGAGAGAGAGAAGCTGTGAGTGAGAGAGAGAGAGAGAGAAAGAGAAGCTGTGAGTGAGAGAGAGAGAGAAATAGAAGCTGAGAGTAAGAGAGAGAGAGGCTTTGAGTGAGAGAGAGAGAAGCTGTGAGAGCGAGAGAGAGAAGTTGTGAGTGAGAGAGAGAGCAAGAGAAGCTGTGAGTGAGTGAGAGAGAGAGAAGCTGTGTGTGTGAGAGAGAAAGAAGCTGTAAGTGAGAGAGAGAGAGAAAGAGAAGCTGTGAGTGAGAGAGAGAAAGAGAAGCTATGAGTGAGAGAGAGAGAGCAAGAGAAGCTGTGAGTGAGAGAGGTAAAGAGAATCTGTGAGTGAGAGAGAGAGAGAAGCTGTGAGTGTGAGAGAGAGAACGAGAAGCTGTTAGTGAGAGAGAGAGAAGCTGTGAGTGAGAGAGAGAAAGAAAGAGAAGCTGTGAGTGTGTGTGTGAGAGAGAAAGAGAAGCTGTGAGTAAGAGAGAAAAAGAGAAGCTGTGAGTGAGAGAGAGGGAGAAAGAGAAGCTGTGAGTGACACAGAGAGAGAAGCTGTGAGTGAGTGAGAGAGAGAAAGAGAAGCAGTGAGTGACAGCGAGAGAGAATGAGAAGCTGTGAGTGAGAGAGAAAGAAAGAGAAGCTGTGAGTGACAGAGAGAGAAAGAGAAGCTGTGTGTGTGAGAGAGAGAAAGAGAAGCTGTAAGTGAGAGAGAGAAAGAGAGAGAAGCTGTGAGTGAGAGAGAGAGAAAGAGAAGCTATGAGTGAGAGAGAGAGAGAGAAAGGGAAGCTATGAGTGAGAGAGAGAGAGCAAGAGAAGCTGTGAGTGAGAGAGGTAAAGAGAAGCTGTGAGTGAGAGAGAGAGAGAAGCTGTGAGTGTGTGAGAGAGAACGAGAAGCTGTTAGTGAGAGAGAGAGAAGCTGTGAGTGAGATAGAGAGGGAGAGAAGCTGTGAGTGAGAGAGAGAGAACGAGAAGCTGTTAGTGAGAGAGAGAGAAGCTGTGAGTGAGAGAGAGAGAGAAAAAGAGAAGCTGTGAATGTGTGTGTGAGAGAGAAAGAGAAGCTGTGAGTGAGGGAGAGAAAGAGAAGCTGTGAGTGAGAGAGAGAGAGAGAGAGAGAGAGAGAAGCTGTGATTGAGAGAGAGAGAGAAAGAGAAGCTGTGAGTGAGAGAGAGAGAAAGATAAGCTGTGAGTGAGAGAGAGAGAAGAAGAGAATCTGTGAGTGAGAGAGGGAGAGAAAGAGAAGCTGTGAGTGAGAGAGAGAGAGAAGCTGTGACTGAGGGAGAGAGAAATAGAAACTGTGATTGAGAGAGAGAAGGAGAAGCTGTGAGTGAGAGAGAGAGAGAGTGAAAGAGATGTTGTGTGTGAGGCAGAGAGAGAAAGAGAAAGAGAAGGTGTAATTGAGAGAGAAAGAAAGAAAGAGAAGCTGTGAGTGAGAGAGAAAGAGAAACTGTGAGTGAGAGAGAGAAAGAGAGAGAGAGAGAAGCTATGAGAGAGAGAGAGCAAGAGAAGCTGTGAGTGAGAGAGGTAAAGAGAAGCTGTGAGTGAGATAGAGAGGGAGAGAAGCTGTGAGTGAGAGAGAGAGAACGAGAAGCTGTTAGTGAGAGAGAGAGAAGCTGTGAGTGAGAGAGAGAGAGAGAAAAAGAGAAGCTGTGAATGTGTGTGTGAGAGAGAAAGAGAAGCTGTGAGTGAGAGAGAGAAAGAGAAGCTGTGAGTGAGAGAGAGAGAGAAAGAGAAGCTGTGAGTGAGAGAGAGAGAAAGAGAAGTTGTGAGTGAGAGAGAGAGAAAGAGAAGCTGTGAGTGAGAGAGAGAGAGAGAAAAAGAGAAGCTGTGAGTGAGAGCGAGAGAAGCTGTGACTGAGGGAGAGAGAAAGAGAAGCTGTGAGTGAGAGAGAGAGAAAGAGAAGCTGTGAGTGAGAGAGAGAGAAAGAGAAGCTGTGAGTGAGAGAGAGAGAGAGAAAAAGAGAAGCTGTGAGTGAGAGCGAGAGAAGCTGTGACTGAGGGAGAGAGAAAGAGAAACTGTGAGTGAGAGAGGGAGAGAAAGAGAAGCTGTGAGTGAGAGAGAGAGAGAGAAAAAGAGAAGCTGTGAGTGAGAGCGAGAGAAGCTGTGACTGAGGGAGAGAGAAAGAGAAACTGTGAGTGAGAGAGAGAGAAAGAGAATCTGTGATTGAGAGAGAGAGAAAGAGATGCTGTGAGTGAGAGAGGGAGAGAAAGAGAAGCTGTGTGTGTGAGAGTGAGAGAAATAAAAGCTGTGAGTGAGAGAGAGAGAAAAAAAGAGAAGCTGTGAGTGAGAGAGAGAGAAGCTGTGATTGAGGGAGAGAGAAATAGAAACTGTGAGTGAGAGAGAGAAAGAGAAGCTGTGAGTGAGAGAGAGAGAAAGAGAAGCTGTGAGTGAGAGAGAAAGAGAAGCTGTGAGTGAGAGAGAAAGAAAGAAAGAAAGAGAAGCTGTGAGTGAGAGAGAGAAAGAGAAGCTGTGAGTGAGAGAGATAGAGAGAGAGAATCTGTGAGTGAGAGAGAGAGAGAAAAAGAGAAGCTGTGAGTGAGAGCGAGAGAAGCTGTGACTGAGGGAGAGAGAAAGAGAAACTGTGAGTGAGAGAGAGAGAAAGAGAATCTGTGATTGAGAGAGAGAGAAAGAGATGCTGTGAGTGAGAGAGGGAGAGAAAGAGAAGCTGTGTGTGTGTGTGAGAGAGAGAGAAATAAAAGCTGTGAGTGAGAGAGAGAGAGAAAAAGAGAAGCTGTGAGTGAGAGAGAGAGAGAAGCTGTGACTGAGGGAGAGAGAAATAGAAACTGTGAGTGAGAGAGAGAAAGAGAATCTGTGAGTGAGAGAGAGAGAGAGTGAAAGAGATGTTGTGTGTGAGGCAGAGAGAGAAAGAGAAAGAGAAGGTGTAATTGAGAGAGAAAGAAAGAAAGAGAAGCTGTGAGTGAGTGAAAGAGAGAAAGAGAAACTGTGAGTGAGAGAGAGAAAGAGAGAGAGAGAAGCTATGAGAGAGAGAGAGCAAGAGAAGCTGTGAGTGAGAGAGGTAAAGAGAAGCTGTGAGTGAGATAGAGAGGGAGAGAAGCTGTGAGTGAGAGAGAACGAGAAGCTGTTAGTGAGAGAGAGAGAAGCTGTGAGTGAGAGAGAGAGAGAGAAAAAGAGAAGCTGTGAATGTGTGTGTGAGAGAGAAAGAGAAGCTGTGACTGAGAGAGAGAAAGAGAAGCTGTGAGTGAGAGAGAGAGAGAAAGAGAAGCTGTGATTGAGAGAGAGAGAGAAAGAGAAGCTGTGTGTGTGAGAGAGAGAAAGAGAAGCTGTGAGTGAGTGAGAGAGAAGAAGAGAATCTGTGAGTGAGAGAGGGAGAGAAAGAGAAGCTGTGAGTGAGAGAGAGAGAGAGAGAATCTGTGAGTGAGAGAGAGAGAGAAAAAGAGAAGCTGTGAGTGAGAGCGAGAGAAGCTGTGACTGAGGGAGAGAGAAATAGAAACTGTGAGTGAGAGAGAGAAAGAGAATCTGTTAGTGAGAGAGAGAGAGAGTGAAAGAGATGTTGTGTGTGAGGCAGAGAGAGAAAGAGAAAGAGAAGGTGTAATTGAGAGAGAAAGAAAGAAAGAGAAGCTGTGAGTGAGAGAGAGAGAGAAAGAGATACTGTGAGAGAGAGAGAGAGAGAAGCTATGAGAGAGAGAGAGCAAGAGAAGCTGTGAGTGAGAGAGGTAAAGAGAAGCTGTGAGTGAGATAGAGAGGGAGAGAAGCTGTGAGTGAGAGAGAGAGAACGAGAAGCTGTTAGTGAGAGAGAGAGAAGCTGTGAGTGAGAGAGAGAGAGAAAAAGAGAAGCTGTGAATGTGTGTGTGAGAGAGAAAGAGAAGCTGTGAGTGAGAGAGAGAAAGAGAAGCTGTGAGTGAGAGAGAGAGAGAAAGAGAAGCTGTGAATGAGAGAGAGAGAAAGAGAAGCTGTGAGTGAGAGAGAGAGAAAGAGAAGCTGTGAGTGAGAGAGAGAGAGAGAAGAAGAGAATCTGTGAGTGAGAGAGGGAGAGAAAGAGAAGCTGTGAGTGAGAGAGAGAGAGAGAGAAAGAAAAGCTGTGAGTGAGAGAGAGAGAGAGAAAAAGAGAAGCTGTGAGTGAGAGAGAGAGAAGCTGTGACTGAGGGAGAGAGAAATAGAAACTGTGAGTGAGAGAGAGAAAAAGAAGCTGTGAGTGAGAGAGAGAGAAAGAGAAGCTGTGAGTGAGAGAGAAAGAGAAGCTGTGAGTGAGAGAGAAAGAAAGAAAGAGAAGCTGTGAGTGAGAGAGAGAAAGAGAAGCTGTGCATGAGAGAGAGAGATTGAAAGAGAAGCTGTGAGTGAGAGAGAGAGAAAGAGAACCTGTGAGAGAGAGAGAGAGAAAGAGAAGCTGTGAGTGTGAGAGAGAAAGATAAGCTGTGATTGAGGGAGAACGAGAATCTGTGAGGGAGAGAGGGAGAGAAAGAGAAGCTGTGAGTGAGAGAGAGAAAGAGAAGCTGTGAGTGAGAGAGAGAGAGAAATAGAGAAGCTGTGAGTGAGAGAGAGAGAAGCTGTGACTGAGGGAGAGAGAGAAAGAGAAGCTGTGAGTGAGTGAGTGAGAGAGAAAGAGAAGCTGTGTGAGAGAGAGAGAGAAAAGAAGAAGCTGTAAGTGTGTGTGAGACAGAAAGAAGCTGTAAGTGAGCGAGAGAGAAAGAAAGAGAAGCTGTGAGTGAGAGAGAGAAAGAGAAGCTGTGAGTGAGAAAGAGAGAGAAAGAGAAGCTGTGAGTGAGAGAGAGAGAGCAAGAGAAGCTTTGAGTGAGAGAGGTAAAGAGAAGTTGTGAGTGAGAGAGAGAACAAGAAAAGCTGTGATTGAGAGAGAGAGATAGAAGCTGAGAGAGAGAGAGCAAGAGAAGCTGTGAGTGAGAGAGAGAGAGTGAAAGAGATGTTGTGTGTGAGGCAGAGAGAGAAAGAGAAAGAGAAGGTGTAATTGAGAGAGAGAGAAAGAAAGAGAAGCTGTGACTGAGAGAGAGAGAGAGAAGCTGTGAGTGAGAGAGAGAGAAAGAGAAGCTGTGAGTGTTGGAGAGAGAGAAGCTGTGAGTGAGAGAGAGAGAGAGAGAAAGAGAAGCTGTGAGTGAGAGAGAAATAGAAGCTGAGAGTAAGAGAGAGAGAGAGGCTTTGAGTGAGAGAGAGAGAAGCTGTGAGAGCGAGAGAGAGAAGTTGTGAGTGAGAGAGAGAGCAAGAGAAGCTGTGAGTGAGAGAGAGAGAGAGAAGCTGTGTGTGTGAGAGAGAAAGAAGCTGTAAGTGAGAGAGAGAGAAAGAAAGAGAAGCTGTGAGTGAGAGAGAAAGAGAAGCTATGAGTGAGAGAGAGAGAGCAAGAGAAGCTGTGAGTGAGAGAGGTAAAGAGAATCTGTGAGTGAGAGAGAGAAAGAGAAGCTGTTAGTGAGAGAGAGAGAAGCTGTGAGTGAGAGAGAGAAAGAAAGAGAAGCTGTGAGTGTGTGTGTGAGAGAGAAAGAGAAGCTGTGAGTAAGAGAGAAAAAGAGAAGCTGTGAGTGAGAGAGAGGGAGAAAGAGAAGCTGTGAGTGACACACAGAGAGAAGCTGTGAGTGAGTGAGAGAGAGAAAGAGAAGCAGTGAGTGACAGAGAGAGAAAGAGAAGCTGTGTGTGTGTGAGAGAGAAAGAGAAGCTGTAAGTGAGAGAGAGAAAGAGAGAGAAGCTGTGAGTGAGAGAGAGAGAAAGAGAAGCTATGAGTGAGAGAGAGAGAGAGAAAGGGAAGCTATGAGTGAGAGAGAGAGAGCAAGAGAAGCTGTGAGTGAGAGAGGTAAAGAGAAGCTGTGAGTGAGAGAGAGAGAGAGAAGCTGTGAGTGTGAGAGAGAGAACGAGAAGCTGTTAGTGAGAGAGAGAGAAGCTGTGAGTGAGATAGAGAGGGAGAGAAGCTGTGAGTGAGAGAGAGAGAACGAGAAGCTGTTAGTGAGAGAGTGAGAAGCTGTGAGTGAGAGAGAGAGAGAAAAAGAGAAGCTGTGAATGTGTGTGTGAGAGAGAAAGAGAAGCTGTGAGTGAGGGAGAGAAAGAGAAGCTGTGAGTGAGAGAGAGAGAGAGAGAGAAGCTGTGATTGAGAGAGAGAGAGAAAGAGAAGCTGTGAGTGAGAGAGAGAGAAAGATAAGCTGTGAGTGAGAGAGAGAAGAAGAGAATCTGTGAGTGAGAGAGGGAGAGAAAGAGAAGCTGTGAGTGAGAGAGAGAGAATCTGTGACTGAGGGAGAGAGAAATAGAAACTGTGAGTGAGAGAGAGAAGGAGAAGCTGTGAGTGAGAGAGAGAGAGACAGAGAAGCTGTGAGTGGGAGAGAAAGAGAAGCTGTGAGTGAGAGAGAAAAAAAGAAAGTGAAGCTGTGAGTGAGAGAGAGAAAGAGAAGCTGTGCATGAGAGAGAGAGAGAAAGAAGCTGTTAGTGAGAGAGAGAAGGAAGCTGTGAGTGAGAGAGAGAGAAAGGAAGAAAAGCTGTGAGTGAGAGAGAGAGAGAAAAAGAAGCTGTGAGTGAGAGAGAGAGAAAGAGAAGCTGTGAGTGAGAGAGAGAGAGAGAGAGAAAGAGAAGCTGTGAGTGAGTGAGAGAGAAAGAAAGAGAACCTGTGAGAGAGAGAGAGAAAGAGAAGCTGTGAGTGTGAGAGAGAAAGATAAGCTGTGAGTGAGGGAGAACAAGAGAATCTGTGAGGGAGAGAGGGAGAGAAAGAGAAGCTGTGAGTGAGAGAGAGAGAGAAAGAGAAGCTGTGAGTGTGAGAGAGAGAGAAATAGAGAAGCTGTGAGTGAGAGAGAGAAGCTGTGACTGAGGGAGAGAGAGAAAGAGAAGCTGTGAGTGAGTGAGTGAGAGAGAAAGAGAAGCTGTGAGAGAGAGAGAGAGAAAAGAAGAAACTGTGAGAGAGAGAGAGAAAGAGAAGCTGTGAGTGAGTGAGAGAGAGAGAAAGAGAAGCTGTGAGTGAGTGAGAGAGCAAGAGAAGCTGTGAGTGATAGAGGGAGAGAAAGATAAGCTGTGAGTGAGAGAGAGAGAAGCTGTGAGAGAGAGAGGTAAAGAGAAGTTGTGAGTGAGAGAGAGAACAAGAAAAGCTGTGATTGAGAGAGAAAGAGAGAAGCTGTGTGTGAGAGAGAGAGAGTGAAAGAGATGTTGTGTGTGAGGCAGAGAGAGAAAGAGAAAGAGAAGGTGTAATTGAGAGAGAGAGAGAGAAAGAGAAGCTGTGAGTGAGAGAGAGAGAAGCTGTGAGTGAGAGAGAGAGAGAAAGAGAAGCTGTGAGTGAGAGAGAGAGAGAAATAGAAGCTGAGAGTAAGAGAGAGAGAGAGGCTTTGAGTGAGAGAGAGAGAAGCTGTGAGAGCGAGAGAGAGAGAAAAAGAGAAGCTGTGAGTGAGAGAGAGAGAGAAGCTGTGACTGAGGGAGAGAGAAATAGAAACTGTGAGTGAGAGAGAGAAAAAGAAGCTGTGAGTGAGAGAGAGAGAAAGAGAAGCTGTGAGTGAGAGAGAAAGAGAAGCTGTGAGTGAGAGAGAAAGAAAGAAAGAGAAGCTGTGAGAGAGAGAGAGAAAGAGAAGCTGTGCATGAGAGAGAGAGATTGAAAGAGAAGCTGTGAGTGAGAGAGAGAGAAAGAGAACCTGTGAGAGAGAGAGAGAGAAAGAGAAGCTGTGAGTGTGAGAGAGAAAGATAAGCTGTGAGTGAGGGAGAACAAGAGAATCTGTGAGGGAGAGAGGGAGAGAAAGAGAAGCTGTGAGTGAGAGAGAGAGAGAAAGAGAAGCTGTGAGTGAGAGAGAGAGAGAAATAGAGAAGCTGTGAGTGAGAGAGAGAGAAGCTGTGACTGAGGGAGAGAGAGAAAGAGAAGCTGTGAGTGAGTGAGTGAGAGAGAAAGAGAAGCTGTGTGAGAGAGAGAGAGAAAAGAAGAAGCTGTAAGTGTGTGTGAGAGAGAAAGAAGCTGTAAGTGAGCGAGAGAGAAAGAAAGAGAAGCTGTGAGTGAGAGAGAGAAAGAGAAGCTGTGAGTCAGAAAGAGAGAGAAAGAGAAGCTGTGAGTGAGAGAGAGAGAGCAAGAGAAGCTGTGAGTGAGAGAGGTAAAGAGAAGTTGTGAGTGAGAGAGAGAACAAGAAAAGCTGTGATTGAGAGAGAGAGAAGCTGAGAGAGAGAGAGCAAGAGAAGCTGTGAGTGAGAGAGAGAGAGTGAAAGAGATGTTGTGTGTGAGGCAGAGAGAGAAAGAGAAAGGGAAGGTGTAATTGAGAGAGAGAGAAAGAAAGAGAAGCTGTGACTGAGAGAGAGAGAGAAGCTGTGAGTGAGAGAGAGAGAAAGAGAAGCTGTGAGTGTTGGAGAGAGAGAAGCTGTGAGTGAGAGAGAGAGAGAGAGAAAGAGAAGCTGTGAGTGAGAGAGAGAGAGAAATAGAAGCTGAGAGTAAGAGAGAGAGAGGCTTTGAGTGAGAGAGAGAGAAGCTGTGTGTGTGAGAGAGAAAGAAGCTGTAAGTGAGAGAGAGAGAAAGAAAGAGAAGCTGTGAGTGAGAGAGAGAAAGAGAAGCTATGAGTGAGAGAGAGAGAGCAAGAGAAGCTGTGAGTGAGAGAGGTAAAAAGAATCTGTGAGTGAGTGAGAGAGAGAGAAGCTGTGAGTGTGAGAGAGAGAACGAGAAGCTGTTAGTGAGAGAGAGAGAAGCTGTGAGTGAGAGAGAGAAAGAGAGAGAAGCTGTGAGTGTGTGTGAGAGAGAGAAAGAGAAGCTGTGAGTAAGAGAGAAAAAGAGAAGCTGTGAGTGAGAGAGAGGGAGAAAGAGAAGCTGTGAGTGACACAGAGAGAGAAGCTGTGAGTGAGTGAGAGAGAGAAAGAGAAGCAGTGAGTGACAGCGAGAGAGAATGAGAAGCTGTGAGTGAGAGAGAAAGAAAGAGAAGCTGTGAGTGAGAGAGAGAGAGAAAGAGAAGCAGTGAGTGACAGAGAGAGAAAGAGAAGCTGTGTGTGTGTGAGAGAGAAAGAGAAGCTGTAAGTGAGAGAGAGAAAGAGAGAGAAGCTGTGAGTGAGAGAGAGAGAAAGAGAAGCTATGAGTGAGAGAGAGAGAGAGAAAGGGAAGCTATGAGTGAGAGAGAGAGAGCAAGAGAAGCTGTGAGTGAGAGAGGTAATGAGAAGCTGTGAGTGAGAGAGAGAGAGAAGCTGTGAGTGTGAGAGAGAGAACGAGAAGCTGTTAGTGAGAGAGAGATAAGCTGTGAGTGAGATAGAGAGGGAGAGAAGCTGTGAGTGAGAGAGAGAGAACGAGAAGCTGTTAGTGAGAGAGAGAGAAGCTGTGAGTGAGAGAGAGAGAGAAAAAGAGAAGCTGTGAATGTGTGTGTGAGAGAGAAAGAGAAGCTGTGAGTGAGGGAGAGAAAGAGAAGCTGTGAGTGAGAGAGAGAGAGAGAGAGAAGCTGTGATTGAGAGAGAGAGAGAAAGAGAAGCTGTGAGTGAGAGAGAGAGAAAGATAAGCTGTGAGTGAGAGAGAGAGAAGAAGAGAAGCTGTGAGTGAGAGAGGGAGAGAAAGAGAAGCTGTGAGTGAGAGAGAGAGAAGCTGTGACTGAGGGAGAGAGAAATAGAAACTGTGAGTGAGAGAGAGAAGGAGAAGCTGTGAGTGAGAGAGAGAGAGAGTGAAAGAGATGTTGTGTGTGAGGCAGAGAGAGAAAGAGAAAGAGAAGGTGTAATTGAGAGAGAAAGAAAGAAAGAGAAGCTGTGAGTGAGAGAGAGAGAGAAAGAGAAACTGTGAGTGAGAGAGAGAAAGAGAGAGAGAGAAGCTATGAGAGAGAGAGAGCAAGAGAAGCTGTGAGTGAGAGAGGTAAAGAGAAGCTGTGAGTGAGATAGAGAGGGAGAGAAGCTGTGAGTGAGAGAGAGAGAACGAGAAGCTGTTAGTGAGAGAGAGAGAAGCTGTGAGTGAGAGAGAGAGAGAGAAAAAGAGAAGCTGTGAATGTGTGTGAGAGAGAGAAAGAGAAGCTGTGAGTGAGAGAGAGAAAGAGAAGCTGTGAGTGAGAGAGAGAGAGAAAAAGAAGCTGTGAGTGAGAGAGAGAGAAAGAGAAGCTGTGAGTGAGAGAGAGAGAAAGAGAAGCTGTGAGTGAGAGAGAGAGAGAGAAAAAGAGAAGCTGTGAGTGAGAGTGAGAGAAGCTGTGACTGAGGGAGAGAGAAAGAGAAGCTGTGAGTGAGAGAGAGAGAAAGAGAAGCTGTGAGTGAGAGAGAGAGAAAGAAAAGCTGTGAGTGAGAGAGAGAGAGAGAAAAAGAGAAGCTGTGAGTGAGAGCGAGAGAAGCTGTGACTGAGGGAGAGAGAAAGAGAAACTGTGAGTGAGAGAGGGAGAGAAAGAGAAGCTGTGAGTGAGAGAGAGAGAGAGAAAAAGAGAAGCTGTTAGTGAGAGCGAGAGAAGCTGTGACTGAGGGAGAGAGAAAGAGAAACTGTGAGTGAGAGAGAGAGAAAGAGAATCTGTGATTGAGAGAGAGAGAAAGAGATGCTGTGAGTGAGAGAGGGAGAGAAAGAGAAGCTGTGTGTGTGAGAGAGAGAGAAATAAAAGCTGTGAGTGAGAGAGAGAGAGAAAAAGAGAAGCTGTGAGTGAGAGAGAGAGAAGCTGTGACTGAGGGAGAGAGAAATAGAAACTGTGAGTGAGAGAGAGAAAGAGAAGCTGTGAGTGAGAGAGAGAGAAAGAGAAGCTGTGAGTGAGAGAGAAAGAAAGAAAGAAAGAGAAGCTGTGAGTGAGAGAGAGAAAGAGAAGCTGTGAGTGAGAGAGATAGAGAGAGAGAATATGTGAGTGAGAGAGAGAGAGAGAAAAAGAGAAGCTGTGAGTGAGAGCGAGAGAAGCTGTGACTGAGGGAGAGAGAAAGAGAAACTGTGAGTGAGAGAGAGAGAAAGAGAATCTGTGATTGAGAGAGAGAGAAAGAGATGCTGTGAGTGAGAGAGGGAGAGAAAGAGAAGCTGTGTGTGTGTGTGAGAGAGAGAGAAATAAAAGCTGTGAGTGAGAGAGAGAGAGAAAAAGAGAAGCTGTGAGTGAGAGAGAGAGAGAAGCTGTGACTGAGGGAGAGAGAAATAGAAACTGTGAGTGAGAGAGAGAAAGAGAATCTGTGAGTGAGAGAGAGAGAGAGTGAAAGAGATGTTGTGTGTGAGGCAGAGAGAGAAAGAGAAAGAGAAGGTGTAATTGAGAGAGAAAGAAAGAAAGAGAAGCTGTGAGTGAGTGAGAGAAAGAGAGAGAGAGAAGCTATGAGAGAGAGAGAGCAAGAGAAGCTGTGAGTGAGAGAGGTAAAGAGAAGCTGTGAGTGAGATAGAGAGGGAGAGAAGCTGTGAGTGAGAGAGAGAGAACGAGAAGCTGTTAGTGAGAGAGAGAGAAGCTGTGAGTGAGAGAGAGAGAGAGAAAAAGAGAAGCTGTGAATGTGTGTGTCAGAGAGAAAGAGAAGCTGTGAGTGAGAGAGAGAAAGAGAAGCTGTGAGTGAGAGAGAGAGAGAAAGAGAAGCTGTGATTGAGTAAGAGAGAGAAAGAGAAGCTGTGTGTGTGTGAGAGAGAAAGAGAAGCTGTGAGTGAGTGAGAGAGAAGAAGAGAATCTGTGAGTGAGAGAGGGAGAGAAAGAGAAGCTGTGAGTGAGAGAGAGAGAGAGAGAATCTGTGAGTGAGAGAGAGAGAGAAAAAGAGAAGCTGTGAGTGAGAGCGAGAGAAGCTGTGACTGAGGGAGAGAGAAATAGAAACTGTGAGTGAGAGAGAGAAAGAGAACCTGTTAGTGAGAGAGAGAGAGAGTGAAAGAGATGTGTGTGAGGCAGAGAGAGAAAGAGAAAGAGAAGGTGTAATTGAGAGAGAAAGAAAGAAAGAGAAGCTGTGAGTGAGAGAGAGAGAGAAAGAGATACTGTGAGAGAGAGAGAGAGAGAAGCTATGAAAGAGAGAGAGCAAGAGAAGCTGTGAGTGAGAGAGGTAAAGAGAAGCTGTGAGTGAGATAGAGAGGGAGAGAAGCTGTGAGTGAGAGAGAGAGAACGAGAAGCTGTTAGTGAGAGAGAGAGAAGCTGTGAGTGAGAGAGAGAGAGAAAAAGAGAAGCTGTGAATGTGTGTGTGTGAGAGAAAGAGAAGCTGTGAGTGAGAGAGAGAAAGAGAAGCTGTGAGTGAGAGAGAGAGAGAAAGAGAAGCTGTGAGTGAGAGAGAGAGAAAGAGAAGCTGTGAGTGAGAGAGAGAGAAAGAGAAGCTGTGAGTGTGAGAGAGAGAGAGAGAAGAAGAGAATCTGTGAGTGAGAGAGGGAGAGAAAGAGAAGCTGTGAGTGAGAGAGAGAGAGAAAGAAAAGCTGTGAGTGAGAGAGAGAGAGAAAAAAAGAGAAGCTGTGAGTGAGAGAGAGAGAAGCTGTGACTGAGGGAGAGAGAAATAGAAACTGTGAGTGAGAGAGAGAAAAAGAAGCTGTGTGTGTGTGAGAGAGAAAGAGAAGCTGTAAGTGAGAGAGAGAAAGAGAGAGAAGCTGTGAGTGAGAGAGAGAGAAAGAGAAGCTATGAGTGAGAGAGAGAGAGAGAAAGGGAAGCTATGAGTGAGAGAGAGAGAGCAAGAGAAGCTGTGAGTGAGAGAGGTAATGAGAAGCTGTGAGTGAGAGAGAGAGAGAAGCTGTGAGTGTGAGAGAGAGAACGAGAAGCTGTTAGTGAGAGAGAGATAAGCTGTGAGTGAGATAGAGAGGGAGAGAAGCTGTGAGTGAGAGAGAGAGAACGAGAAGCTGTTAGTGAGAGAGAGAGAAGCTGTGAGTGAGAGAGAGAGAGAAAAAGAGAAGCTGTGAATGTGTGTGTGAGAGAGAAAGAGAAGCTGTGAGTGAGGGAGAGAAAGAGAAGCTGTGAGTGAGAGAGAGAGAGAGAGAGAAGCTGTGATTGAGAGAGAGAGAGAAAGAGAAGCTGTGAGTGAGAGAGAGAGAAAGATAAGCTGTGAGTGAGAGAGAGAGAAGAAGAGAAGCTGTGAGTGAGAGAGGGAGAGAAAGAGAAGCTGTGAGTGAGAGAGAGAGAAGCTGTGACTGAGGGAGAGAGAAATAGAAACTGTGAGTGAGAGAGAGAAGGAGAAGCTGTGAGTGAGAGAGAGAGAGAGTGAAAGAGATGTTGTGTGTGAGGCAGAGAGAGAAAGAGAAAGAGAAGGTGTAATTGAGAGAGAAAGAAAGAAAGAGAAGCTGTGAGTGAGAGAGAGAGAGAAAGAGAAACTGTGAGTGAGAGAGAGAAAGAGAGAGAGAGAAGCTATGAGAGAGAGAGAGCAAGAGAAGCTGTGAGTGAGAGAGGTAAAGAGAAGCTGTGAGTGAGATAGAGAGGGAGAGAAGCTGTGAGTGAGAGAGAGAGAACGAGAAGCTGTTAGTGAGAGAGAGAGAAGCTGTGAGTGAGAGAGAGAGAGAGAAAAAGAGAAGCTGTGAATGTGTGTGAGAGAGAGAAAGAGAAGCTGTGAGTGAGAGAGAGAAAGAGAAGCTGTGAGTGAGAGAGAGAGAGAAAAAGAAGCTGTGAGTGAGAGAGAGAGAAAGAGAAGCTGTGAGTGAGAGAGAGAGAAAGAGAAGCTGTGAGTGAGAGAGAGAGAGAGAAAAAGAGAAGCTGTGAGTGAGAGTGAGAGAAGCTGTGACTGAGGGAGAGAGAAAGAGAAGCTGTGAGTGAGAGAGAGAGAAAGAGAAGCTGTGAGTGAGAGAGAGAGAAAGAAAAGCTGTGAGTGAGAGAGAGAGAGAGAAAAAGAGAAGCTGTGAGTGAGAGCGAGAGAAGCTGTGACTGAGGGAGAGAGAAAGAGAAACTGTGAGTGAGAGAGGGAGAGAAAGAGAAGCTGTGAGTGAGAGAGAGAGAGAGAAAAAGAGAAGCTGTTAGTGAGAGCGAGAGAAGCTGTGACTGAGGGAGAGAGAAAGAGAAACTGTGAGTGAGAGAGAGAGAAAGAGAATCTGTGATTGAGAGAGAGAGAAAGAGATGCTGTGAGTGAGAGAGGGAGAGAAAGAGAAGCTGTGTGTGTGAGAGAGAGAGAAATAAAAGCTGTGAGTGAGAGAGAGAGAGAAAAAGAGAAGCTGTGAGTGAGAGAGAGAGAAGCTGTGACTGAGGGAGAGAGAAATAGAAACTGTGAGTGAGAGAGAGAAAGAGAAGCTGTGAGTGAGAGAGAGAGAAAGAGAAGCTGTGAGTGAGAGAGAAAGAAAGAAAGAAAGAGAAGCTGTGAGTGAGAGAGAGAAAGAGAAGCTGTGAGTGAGAGAGATAGAGAGAGAGAATATGTGAGTGAGAGAGAGAGAGAGAAAAAGAGAAGCTGTGAGTGAGAGCGAGAGAAGCTGTGACTGAGGGAGAGAGAAAGAGAAACTGTGAGTGAGAGAGAGAGAAAGAGAATCTGTGATTGAGAGAGAGAGAAAGAGATGCTGTGAGTGAGAGAGGGAGAGAAAGAGAAGCTGTGTGTGTGTGTGAGAGAGAGAGAAATAAAAGCTGTGAGTGAGAGAGAGAGAGAAAAAGAGAAGCTGTGAGTGAGAGAGAGAGAGAAGCTGTGACTGAGGGAGAGAGAAATAGAAACTGTGAGTGAGAGAGAGAAAGAGAATCTGTGAGTGAGAGAGAGAGAGAGTGAAAGAGATGTTGTGTGTGAGGCAGAGAGAGAAAGAGAAAGAGAAGGTGTAATTGAGAGAGAAAGAAAGAAAGAGAAGCTGTGAGTGAGTGAGAGAAAGAGAGAGAGAGAAGCTATGAGAGAGAGAGAGCAAGAGAAGCTGTGAGTGAGAGAGGTAAAGAGAAGCTGTGAGTGAGATAGAGAGGGAGAGAAGCTGTGAGTGAGAGAGAGAGAACGAGAAGCTGTTAGTGAGAGAGAGAGAAGCTGTGAGTGAGAGAGAGAGAGAGAAAAAGAGAAGCTGTGAATGTGTGTGTCAGAGAGAAAGAGAAGCTGTGAGTGAGAGAGAGAAAGAGAAGCTGTGAGTGAGAGAGAGAGAGAAAGAGAAGCTGTGATTGAGTAAGAGAGAGAAAGAGAAGCTGTGTGTGTGTGAGAGAGAAAGAGAAGCTGTGAGTGAGTGAGAGAGAAGAAGAGAATCTGTGAGTGAGAGAGGGAGAGAAAGAGAAGCTGTGAGTGAGAGAGAGAGAGAGAGAATCTGTGAGTGAGAGAGAGAGAGAAAAAGAGAAGCTGTGAGTGAGAGCGAGAGAAGCTGTGACTGAGGGAGAGAGAAATAGAAACTGTGAGTGAGAGAGAGAAAGAGAACCTGTTAGTGAGAGAGAGAGAGAGTGAAAGAGATGTGTGTGAGGCAGAGAGAGAAAGAGAAAGAGAAGGTGTAATTGAGAGAGAAAGAAAGAAAGAGAAGCTGTGAGTGAGAGAGAGAGAGAAAGAGATACTGTGAGAGAGAGAGAGAGAGAAGCTATGAAAGAGAGAGAGCAAGAGAAGCTGTGAGTGAGAGAGGTAAAGAGAAGCTGTGAGTGAGATAGAGAGGGAGAGAAGCTGTGAGTGAGAGAGAGAGAACGAGAAGCTGTTAGTGAGAGAGAGAGAAGCTGTGAGTGAGAGAGAGAGAGAAAAAGAGAAGCTGTGAATGTGTGTGTGTGAGAGAAAGAGAAGCTGTGAGTGAGAGAGAGAAAGAGAAGCTGTGAGTGAGAGAGAGAGAGAAAGAGAAGCTGTGAGTGAGAGAGAGAGAAAGAGAAGCTGTGAGTGAGAGAGAGAGAAAGAGAAGCTGTGAGTGTGAGAGAGAGAGAGAGAAGAAGAGAATCTGTGAGTGAGAGAGGGAGAGAAAGAGAAGCTGTGAGTGAGAGAGAGAGAGAAAGAAAAGCTGTGAGTGAGAGAGAGAGAGAAAAAAAGAGAAGCTGTGAGTGAGAGAGAGAGAAGCTGTGACTGAGGGAGAGAGAAATAGAAACTGTGAGTGAGAGAGAGAAAAAGAAGCTGTGAGTGAGAGAGAGAGAAAGAGAAGCTGTGAGTGAGAGAGAAAGAGAAGCTGTGAGTGAGAGAGAAAGAAAGAAAGAGAAGCTGTGAGTGAGAGAGAGAAAGAGAAGCTGTGCATGAGAGAGAGAGATTGAAAGAGAAGCTGTGAGTGAGAGAGAGAGAAAGAGAACCTGTGAGAGAGAGAGAGAGAAAGAGAAGCTGTGAGTGTGAGAGAGAAAGATAAGCTGTGATTGAGGGAGAACGAGAATCTGTGAGGGAGAGAAAGAGAAGCTGGGAGTGAGAGAGAGAAAAAGAGAAGCTGTGAGTGAGAGAGAGAGAAAAATAGAGAAGCTGTGAGTGAGAGAGAGAGAAGCTGTGACTGAGGGAGAGAGAGAAAGAGAAGCTGTGAGTGAGTGAGTGAGAGAGAAAGAGAATCTGTGTGAGAGAGAGAGAGAAAAGAAGAAGCTGTAAGTGTGTGTGAGACAGAAAGAAGCTGTAAGTGAGCGAGAGAGAAAGAAAGAGAAGCTGTGAGTGAGAGAGAGAAAGAGAAGCTGTGAGTGAGAAAGAGAGAGAAAGAGAAGCTGTGAGTGAGAGAGAGAGAGCAAGAGAAGCTTTGAGTGAGAGAGGTAAAGAGAAGTTGTGAGTGAGAGAGAGAACAAGAAAAGCTGTGATTGAGAGAGAGAGAGAAGCTG
The DNA here is from genome assembly GCA_035047345.1 of Bradypodion ventrale. NCBI lineage: Eukaryota > Metazoa > Chordata > Lepidosauria > Squamata > Chamaeleonidae > Bradypodion > Bradypodion ventrale. Next base: position 228,732,528 of record JAWDJE010000001.1, read on the forward strand.
AGAGAGAGAGAGCAAGAGAAGCTGTGAGTGAGAGAGAGAGAGTGAAAGAGATGTTGTGTGTGAGGCAGAGAGAGAAAGAGAAAGAGAAGGTGTAATTGAGAGAGAGAGAAAGAAAGAGAAGCTGTGACTGAGAGAGAGAGAGAGAAGCTGTGAGTGAGAGAGAGAGAAAGAGAAGCTGTGAGTGTTGGAGAGAGAGAAGCTGTGAGTGAGAGAGAGAGAGAGAGAAAGAGAAGCTGTGAGTGAGAGAGAGAGAGAAATAGAAGCTGAGAGTAAGAGAGAGAGAGAGGCTTTGAGTGAGAGAGAGAGAAGCTGTGAGAGCGAGAGAGAGAAGTTGTGAGTGAGAGAGAGAGCAAGAGAAGCTGTGAGTGAGAGAGAGAGAGAGAAGCTGTGTGTGTGAGAGAGAAAGAAGCTGTAAGTGAGAGAGAGAGAAAGAAAGAGAAGCTGTGAGTGAGAGAGAGAAAGAGAAGCTATGAGTGAGAGGGAGAGAGCAAGAGAAGCTGTGAGTGAGAGAGGTAAAGAGAATCTGTGAGTGAGAGAGAGAGAGAGAAGCTGTGAGTGTGAGAGAGAGAACGAGAAGCTGTTAGTGAGAGAGAGAGAAGCTGTGAGTGAGAGAGAGAAAGAAAGAGAAGCTGTGAGTGTGTGTGTGAGAGAGAAAGAGAAGCTGTGAGTAAGAGAGAAAAAGAGAAGCTGTGAGTGAGAGAGAGGGAGAAAGAGAAGCTGTGAGTGACACACAGAGAGAAGCTGTGAGTGAGTGAGAGAGAGAAAGAGAAGCAGTGAGTGACAGCGAGTGAGAATGAGAAGCTGTGAGTGAGAGAGAAAGAAAGAGAAGCTGTGAGTGAGAGAGAAAGAGAAGCAGTGAGTGACAGAGAGAGAAAGAGAAGCTGTGTGTGTGTGAGAGAGAAAGAGAAGCTGTAAGTGAGAGAGAGAAAGAGAGAGAAGCTGTGAGTGAGAGAGAGAGAAAGAGAAGCTATGAGTGAGAGAGAGAGAGAAAGGGAAGCTATGAGTGAGAGAGAGAGAGCAAGAGAAGCTGTGAGTGAGAGAGGTAAAGAGAAGCTGTGAGTGAGAGAGAGAGAGAAGCTGTGAGTGTGAGAGAGAGAACGAGAAGCTGTTAGTGAGAGAGAGAGAAGCTGTGAGTGAGATAGAGAGGGAGAGAAGCTGTGAGTGAGAGAGAGAGAACGAGAAGCTGTTAGTGAGAGAGGGAGAAGCTGTGAGTGAGAGAGAGAGAGAAAAAGAGAAGCTGTGAATGTGTGTGTGAGAGAGAAAGAGAAGCTGTGAGTGAGGGAGAGAAAGAGAAGCTGTGAGTGAGAGAGAGAGAGAGAAGCTGTGATTGAGAGAGAGAGAGAAAGAGAAGCTGTGAGTGAGAGAGAGAGAAAGATAAGCTGTGAGTGAGAGAGAGAGAAGAAGAGAATCTGTGAGTGAGAGAGGGAGAGAAAGAGAAGCTGTGAGTGAGAGAGAGAGAGAAGCTGTGACTGAGGGAGAGAGAAATAGAAACTGTGAGTGAGAGAGAGAAGGAGAAGCTGTGAGTGAGAGAGAGAGACAGAGAAGCTGTGAGTGGGAGAGAAAGAGAAGCTGTGAGTGAGAGAGAAAAAAAGAAAGAGAAGCTGTGAGTGAGAGAGAGAAAGAGAAGCTGTGCATGAGGGAGAGAGAGAAAGAAGGAAGCTGTTAGTGAGAGAGAGAAGGAAGCTGTGAGTGAGAGAGAGAGAAAGGAAGAAAAGCTGTGAGTGAGAGAGAGAGAGAAAAAGAAGCTGTGAGTGAGAGAGAGAGAAAGAGAAGCTGTGAGTGAGAGAGAGAGAGAGAGAGAGAGAAGCTGTGAGTGAGTGAGAGAGAAAGAAAGAGAACCTGTGAGAGAGAGAGAGAAAGAGAAGCTGTGACTGTGAGAGAGAAAGATAAGCTGTGAGTGAGGGAGAACAAGAGAATCTGTGAGGGAGAGAGGGAGAGAAAGAGAAGCTGTGAGTGAGAGAGAGAGAGAAAGAGAAGCTGTGAGTGTGAGAGAGAGAGAAATAGAGAAGCTGTGAGTGAGAGAGAGAGAAGCTGTGACTGAGGGAGAGAGAGAAAGAGAAGCTGTGAGTGAGTGAGTGAGAGAGAAAGAGAAGCTGTGAGAGAGAGAGAGAGAAAAGAAGAAACTGTGAGAGAGAGAGAGAAAGAGAAGCTGTGAGTGAGTGAGAGAGAGAGAAAGAGAAGCTGTGAGTGAGTGAGAGAGCAAGAGAAGCTGTGAGTGATAGAGGGAGAGAAAGATAAGCTGTGAGTGAGAGAGAGAGAAGCTGTGAGAGAGAGAGGTAAAGAGAAGTTGTGAGTGAGAGAGAGAACAAGAAAAGCTGTGATTGAGAGAGAAAGAGAGAAGCTGTGTGTGAGAGAGAGAGCAAGAGAAGCTGTGAGTGAGAGAGAGAGAGTGAAAGAGATGTTGTGTGTGAGGCAGAGAGAGAAAGAGAAAGAGAAGGTGTAATTGAGAGAGAGAGAAAGAAAGAGAAGCTGTGAGTGAGAGAGAGAGAGAAGCTGTGAGTGAGAGAGAGAGAGAAAGAGAAGCTGTGAGTGAGAGAGAGAGAGAAATAGAAGCTGAGAGTAAGAGAGAGAGAGAGGCTTTGAGTGAGAGAGAGAGAAGCTGTGAGAGCGAGAGAGAGAGAAAAAGAGAAGCTGTGAGTGAGAGAGAGAGAGAAGCTGTGACTGAGGGAGAGAGAAATAGAAACTGTGAGTGAGAGAGAGAAAAAGAAGCTGTGAGTGAGAGAGAGAGAAAGAGAAGCTGTGAGTGAGAGAGAAAGAGAAGCTGTGAGTGAGAGAGAAAGAAAGAAAGAGAAGCTGTGAGAGAGAGAGAGAAAGAGAAGCTGTGCATTAGAGAGAGAGATTGAAAGAGAAGCTGTGAGTGAGAGAGAGAGAAAGAGAACCTGTGAGAGAGAGAGAGAGAAAGAGAAGCTGTGAGTGTGAGAGAGAAAGATAAGCTGTGAGTGAGGGAGAACAAGAGAATCTGTGAGGGAGAGAGGGAGAGAAAGAGAAGCTGTGAGTGAGAGAGAGAGAGAAGGAGAAGCTGTGAGTGAGAGAGAGAGAGAAATAGAGAAGCTGTGAGTGAGAGAGAGAGAAGCTGTGACTGAGGGAGAGAGAGAAAGAGAAGCTGTGAGTGAGTGAGTGAGAGAGAAAGAGAAGCTGTGTGAGAGAGAGAGAGAAAAGAAGAAGCTGTAAGTGTGTGTGAGAGAGAAAGAAGCTGTAAGTGAGCGAGAGAGAAAGAAAGAGAAGCTGTGATTGAGAGAGAGAAAGAGAAGCTGTGAGTCAGAAAGAGAGAGAAAGAGAAGCTGTGAGTGAGAGAGAGAGAGAAAGAGAAGCTGTGAGTGAGAGAGGTAAAGAGAAGTTGTGAGTGAGAGAGAGAACAAGAAAAGCTGTGATTGAGAGAGAGAGAGAAGCTGAGAGAGAGAGAGCAAGAGAAGCTGTGAGTGAGAGAGAGAGAGAGTGAAAGAGATGTTGTGTGTGAGGCAGAGAGAGAAAGAGAAAGGGAAGGTGTAATTGAGAGAGAGAGAAAGAAAGAGAAGCTGTGACTGAGAGAGAGAGAGAGAAGCTGTGAGTGAGAGAGAGAGAAAGAGAAGCTGTGAGTGTTGGAGAGAGAGAAGCTGTGAGTGAGAGAGAGAGAGAGAAAGAGAAGCTGTGAGTGAGAGAGAGAGAGAAATAGAAGCTGAGAGTAAGAGAGAGAGAGAGGCTTTGAGTGAGAGAGAGAGAAGCTGTGAGAGCGAGAGAGAGAAGTTGTGAGTGAGAGAGAGAGCAAGAGAAGCTGTGAGAGAGAGAGAGAGAAGCTGTGTGTGTGAGAGAGAAAGAAGCTGTAAGTAAGAGAGAGAGAAAGAAAGAGAAGCTGTGTGAGAGAGAGAAAGAGAAGCTATGAGTGAGAGAGAGAGAGCAAGAGAAGCTGTGAGTGAGAGAGGTAAAGAGAAGCTGTGAGTGAGTGAGAGAGAGAGAAGCTGTGAGTGTGAGAGAGAGAACGAGAAGCTGTTAGTGAGAGAGAGAGAAGCTGTGAGTGAGAGAGAGAAAGAAAGAGAAGCTGTGAGTGTGTGTGTGAGAGAGAAAGAGAAGCTGTGAGTAAGAGAGAAAAAGAGAAGCTGTGAGTGAGAGAGAGGGAGAAAGAGAAGCTGTGAGTGAGAGAGAGGGAGAAAGAGAAGCTGTGAGTGACACAGAGAGAGAAGCTGTGAGTGAGTGAGAGAGAGAAAGAGAAGCAGTGAGTGACAGCGAGAGAGAATGAGAAGCTGTGAGTGAGAGAGAAAGAATGAGAAGCTGTGAGTGAGAGAGATAGAGAAAGAGAAGCAGTGAGTGACAGAGAGAGAAAGAGAAGCTGTGTGTGTGAGAGAGAGAAAGAGAAGCTGTAAGTGAGAGAGAGAAAGATAGAGAAGCTGTGAGTGAGAGAGAGAGAAAGAGAAGCTATGAGTGAGAGAGAGAGAGAGAAAGGGAAGCTATGAGTGAGAGAGAGAGAGCAAGAGAAGCTGTGAGTGAGAGAGGTAAAGAGAAGCTGTGAGTGAGAGAGAGAGAGAAGCTGTGAGTGTGAGAGAGAGAACGAGAAGCTGTTAATGAGAGAGAGAGAAGCTGTGAGTGAGATAGAGAGGGAGAGAAGCTGTGAGTGAGAGAGAGAGAACGAGAAGCTGTTAGTGAGAGAGAGAGAAGCTGTGAGTGAGAGAGAGCGAGAAAAAGAGAAGCTGTGAATGTGTGTGTGAGAGAGAAAGAGAAGCTGTGAGTGAGGGAGAGAAAGAGAAGCTGTGAGAGAGAGAGAGAGAGAAAAGCTGTGATTGAGAGAGAGAGAGAAAGAGAAGCTGTGAGTGAGAGAGAGAGAAAGATAAGCTGTGAGTGAGAGAGAGAGAAGAAGAGAAGCTGTGAGTGAGAGAGGGAGAGAAAGAGAAGCTGTGAGTGAGAGAGAGAGAGAAGCTGTGACTGAGGGAGAGAGAAATAGAAACTGTGAGTGAGAGAGAGAAAGAGAAGCTGTGAGTGAGAGAGAGAGACAGAGAAGCTGTGAGTGGGAGAGAAAGAGAAGCTGTGAGTGAGAGAGAAAAAAAGAAAGAGAAGCTGTGAGTGAGAGAGAGAAAGAGAAGCTGTGCATGAGAGAGAGAGAAAGAAGCTGTTATTGAGAGAGAGAAGGAAGCTGTGAGTGAGAGAGAGAGAAAGGAAGAAAAGCTGTGAGTGAGAGAGAGAGAGAAAAAGAAGCTGTGAGTGAGAGAGAGAGAAAGAGAAAGAGAAGCTGTGAGTGAGAGAGAGAGAGAGAGAAAGAGAAGCTGTGAGTGAGTGAGAGAGAAAGAAAGAGAACCTGTGAGAGAGAGAGAGAAAGAGAAGCTGTGAGTGTGAGAGAGAAAGATAAGCTGTGAGTGAGGGAGAACAAGAGAATCTGTGAGGGAGAGAGGGAGAGAAAGAGAAGCTGTGAGTGAGAGAGAGAGAGAAAGAGAAGCTGTGAGTGTGAGAGAGAGAGAAATAGAGAAGCTGTGAGTGAGAGAGAGAGAAGCTGTGACTGAGGGAGAGAGAGAAAGAGAAGCTGTAAGTGAGTGAGTGAGAGAGAAAGAGAAGCTGTGAGAGAGAGAGAGAGAGAGAAAAGAAGAAGCTGTAAGTGAAAGAGAGAGAGAAAGAGAAGCTGTGTGAGTGAGAGAGAGAGAAAGAGAAGCTGTGAGTGAGTGAGAGAGCACGAGAAGCTGTGAGTGATAGAGGGAGAGAAAGAGAAGCTGTGAGTGAGAGAGAGAGAAGCTGTGAGAGAGAGAGGTAGAGAAGTTGTGAGTGAGAGAGAGAACAAGAAAAGCTGTGATTGAGAGAGAAAGAGAGAAGCTGTGTGTGAGAGAGAGAGCAAGAGAAGCTGTGAGTGAGAGAGAGAGAGTGAAAGAGATGTTGTGTGTGAGGCAGAGAGAGAAAGAGAAAGAGAAGGTGTAATTGAGAGAGAGAGAAAGAAAGAGAAGCTGTGAGTGAGAGAGAGAGAGAGAAGCTGTGAGTGAGAGAGAGAGAGAAAGAGAAGCTGTGAGTGTTGGAGAGAGAGAAGCTATGAGTGAGAGAGAGAGAGAGAAAGAGAAGCTGTGAGTGAGAGAGAGAGAAATAGAAGCTGAGAGTAAGAGAGAGAGAGAGGCTTTGAGTGAGAGAGAGAGAAGCTGTGAGAGCGAGAGAGAGAAGTTATGAGTGAGAGAGAGAGCAAGAGAAGCTGTGAGTGAGAGAGAGAGAAGCTGTGTGTGTGAGAGAGAAAGATGCTGTAAATGAGAGAGAGAGAAAGAAAGAGAAGCTGTGAGTGAGAGAGAGAAAGAGAAGCTATGAGTGAGAAAGAGAGAGAAAGAGAAGCTATGAGTGAGAGAGAGAGAGCAAGAGAAGCTGTGAGTGAGAGAGGTAAAGAGAGGCTGTGAGTGAGAGAGAGAGAAGCTGTGAGTGTGAGAGAGAGAACGAGAAGCTTTTAGTGAGAGAGAGAGAAGCTGTGAGTGAGAGAGAGAAAGAAAGAGAAGCTGTGAGTGTGTGTGTGAGAGAGAAAGAGAAGCTGTGAGTAAGAGAGAAAAAGAGAAGCTGTGAGTGAGAGAGAGGGAGAAAAAGAAGCTGTGAGTGACACAGAGAGAGAAGCTGTGAGTGAGTGAGAGAGAGAAAGAGAAGCAGTGAGTGACAGAGAGAGAGAATGAGAAGCTGTGAGTGAGAGAGAGAGAAAGAGAAGCTGTGATTGAGAGAGATAGAAAGAGAAGCAGTGAGTGACAGAGAGAGAGAAAGAGAACCTGTGTGTGAGAGAGAGAGAAAGAGAAGCTGTAAGTGAGAGAGAGAAAGATAGAGAAGCTGTGAGTGAGAGAGAGAGAAAGAAGCTATGAGTGAGAGAGAGAGAGAGAAAGGGAAGCTATGAGTGAGAGAGAGAGAGCAAGAGAAGCTGTGAGTGAGAGAGGTAAAGAGAAGCTGTGAGTGAGAGAGAGAGAGAGAGAAGCTGTGAGTGTGAGAAAGAGAACGAGAAGCTGTTAGTGAGAGAGAGAGACGCAGTGAGTGAGAGAGAGAAAGAAAGAGAAGCTGTGAGTGTGTGTGAGAGAGAGAAAGAGAAGCTGTGAGTAAGAGAGAGAAAGAGAAGCTGTGAGTGAGAAAGAGAGAGAAAGAGAAGCTGTGAGTGAGAGAGAGAGAGCAAGAGAAGCTGTGAGTGAGAGAGGTAAAGAGAAGCTGTGAGTGAGAGAGAGAGAGAGAGAAGCAGTGAGTGACAGAGAGAGAGAAAGAGAACCTGTGTGTGTGAGAGAGAGAAAGAGAAGCTGTAAGTGAGAGAGAGAAAGATAGAGAAGCTGTGAGTGAGAGAGAGAGAAAGAAGCTATGAGTGAGAGAGAGAGAGAGAAAGGGAAGCTATGAGTGAGAGAGAGAGAGCAAGAGAAGCTGTGAGTGAGAGAGGTAAAGAGAAGCTGTGAGTGAGAGAGAGAGAGAGAGAAGCTGTGAGTGTGAGAAAGAGAACGAGAAGCTGTTAGTGAGAGAGAGAGACGCAGTGAGTGAGAGAGAGAAAGAAAGAGAAGCTGTGAGTGTGTGTGAGAGAGAGAAAGAGAAGCTGTGAGTAAGAGAGAGAAAGAGAAGCTGTGAGTGAGAGAGAGAGAGAAAGGGAAGCTATGAGTGAGAGAGAGAGAGCAAGAGAAGCTGTGAGTGAGAGAGGTAAAGAGAAGCTGTGAGTGAGAGAGAGAGAGAGAGAAGCTGTGAGTGTGAGAAAGAGAACGAGAAGCTGTGAGTGAGAGAGAGAAAGAGAAGCTGTGCATGAGAGAGAGAGAAAGAAGCTGTTAGTGAGAGAGAGAAGGAAGCTGTGAGTGAGAGAGAGAGAAAGGAAGAAAAGCTGTGAGTGAGAGAGAGAGAGAAAAAGAAGCTGTGAGTGAGAGAGAGAGAAAGAGAAAGAGAAGCTGTGAGTGAGAGAGAGAGAGAGAGAAAGAGAAGCTGTGAGTGAGTGAGAGAGAAAGAAAGAGAACCTGTGAGAGAGAGAGAGAAAGAGAAGCTGTGAGTGAGAGAGAGAGAGAGAGAAGCTGTGAGTGTGAGAAAGAGAACGAGAAGCTGTTAGTGAGAGAGAGAGACGCAGTGAGTGAGAGAGAGAAAGAAAGAGAAGCTGTGAGTGTGTGTGAGAGAGAGAAAGAGAAGCTGTGAGTAAGAGAGAGAAAGAGAAGCTGTGAGTGAGAAAGAGAGAGAAAGAGAAGCTGTGAGTGAGAGAGAGAGAGAGAAAGAGAAGGTGTGAGTGAGAGAGAGAAAGAGAACCTGTGAGTGTGAGAGAGAGAACAAGAGAATCTGTGAGTGAGAGAGGGAGAGAAAGAGAAGCTGTGAGTGAGAGAGATAGATAGAGAGAATCTGTGAGTGAGAGAGAGAGAGAGAAAGAGAAGCTGTGAGTGAGAGCGAGAGAAGCTGTGACTGAGGGAGAGAGAAAGAGAAACTGTGAGTGAGAGAGAGAGAAAGAGAATCTGTGAGTGAGAGAGAGAGAAAGAGAATCTGTGATTGAGAGAGAGAGAGAAAGAGATGCTGTGAGTGAGAGAGAAAGAGAAGCTGTGAGTGAGAGAGAGAGAAAGAAAGAGTAGCTGTGAGTGAGAGAGAGAAAGAGAAGCTGTGCATGAGAGAGAGAGAGAAAGAGAAAGAGAAGCTGTTAGTGAGAGAGAGAGAGAGAGAAGCTGTGAGTGAGAGAGAGAGAAAGAAAGAAAGAGAAGCTGAGTGAGAGAGACAGAAAGAGAAAGAAAAGCTGAGTGAGAGATACATAGAGAGAAAGAGAATCTGTGATTGAGAGAGAGAGAGAAAGAGATGCTGTGAGTGAGAGAGAAAGAGAAGCTGTGAGTGAGAGAGAGAGAAAGAAAGAGTAGCTGTGAGTGAGAGAGAGAAAGAGAAGCTGTGCATGAGAGAGAGAGAGAAAGAGAAAGAGAAGCTGTGAGTGAGTGAGTGAGAGAGAGAAGCTGTGAGTGAGAGAGAGAGAGAAAGGGAAGCTATGAGTGAGAGAGAGAGAGCAAGAGAAGCTGTGAGTGAGAGAGGTAAAGAGAAGCTGTGAGTGAGAGTGAGAGAGAGAAGCTGTGAGTGTGAGAGAGAGAACGAGAAGCTGTTAGTGAGAGAGAGAGAAGCTGTGAGTGAAAGAGAGAAAGAAAGAGAAGCTGTGAGTGTGCGTGTGAGATTGAAAGAGAAGCTGTGAGTAAGAGAGAGAAAGAGAAGCTGTGAGTGAGAGAGAGAGAGAAAGAGAAGCTGTGAGTGAGAGAGAGAGAGAAAGAGAAGGTGTGAGTGAGAGAGAGAGAGAAAGAGAAGGTGTGAGTGAGAGAGAGAAAGAGAACCAGTGAGTGAGAGAGAGAGAACAAGAGAATCTGTGTGAGAGAGGGAGAGAAAGAGAAGCTGTGAGTGAGAGAGAGAGAAAGAAAATCTGTGAGTGAGAGAGAGAGAAAGAGAATCTGTGATTGAGAGAGAGAGAAAGAGATGCTGTGAGTGAGAGAGAAAGAGAAGCTGTGAGTGAGAGAGAGAGAAAGAAAGAGTAGCTGTGAGTGAGAGAGAGAAAGAGAAGCTGTGCATGAGAGAGAGAGAGGGAAAGAGAAAGAGAAGCTGTTAGTGAGTGAGAGAGAGAGAGAGAAGCTGTGAGTGAGAGAGAGAGAAAGAAAGAAAAGCTGAGTGAGAGAGACAGAAAGAGAAAGAAAAGCTGAGTGAGAGATACAGAGAGATTAAAAAAGAGAAGCTGTGAGTGAGTGAGTGAGAGAGAGAAGCTGTGAGTGAGAGAGAGAGAGAAAGAAAGAGAAGCTGTGAGTGAGAGAGAGAGAGAAAGAGAAGCTGTGTGTGAGAGGGAGAGAAAGAGAAGCTGTGAGTGAGAGAGAGAGAAAGGAAGAAAAGCTGTGAGTGAGAGAGAGAGAGAAAAAAAAGAAGCTGTGAGTGAGAGAGAGAGAAAGAGAAGCTGTGAGTGAGTGAGAGAGAGAGAAGCTGTGAGTGAGAGAGAGAGAGAGAAATAGAAGCTGAGTGAGAGAGTTAGAGAGGGAAAGAGAAGGTTTGAGAGTGAGAGAGAGAGAAAGAGAAGCTGTGAGTGAGAGAGAGAAAGAGAAGCTGCGAGTGAGAGAGAGAGAAAAAGAGAAGCTGTGAGTGAGAGAGAGAAGCTGTGAGTGAGAGAGAGAGATCAAGAGAAGCTGTGAGTGAGAGAGGTAAAGAGAATGAAAGAGAAGGTGTGAGTGAGAGAGAGAGAGAGAAAGAGAAGCTATGAGTGAGAGAGAGAGAGCAAGAGAAGCTGTGAGTGAGAGAGATAAAGAGAAGCTGTGAGTGAGAGATAGAGAGAGAAGCTGTGAGTGAGAGAGAGAGAATGAGAAGCTGTTAGTGAGAGAGAGAGAAGCTGTGAGTGAGAGAGAGAAAGAAAGAGAAGCTGTGAGTGTGTGTGAGAGAGGAAGAGAAGCTGTGAGTGAGAGAGAGAGAGTGAAAGAGAACCTGTGAGTGAGAGAGAGAGAAAGAGAAGCTGTGAGAGAGAGAGAGAAAGAGAAGTTGTGAGTGAGAGAGAGAAAGAGAAGCTGTGAGTGAGAGAGAACAAGAGAATCTGTGAGGGAGAGAGGGAGAGAAAGAGAAGCTGTGAGTGAGAGAGAGAGAGAAAGAGAAGCTGTGAGTGTGTGTGAGAGAGGAAGAGAAGCTGTGAGTGAGAGAGAGATAGTGAAAGAGAAGCTGTGAGTGAGAGAGAGAGAAAGAGAAGCTGTGAGAGAGAGAGAGAAAGAGAAGCTGTGAGTGAGAGAGAGATAGATAAGCTGTGAGTGAGAGAGAACAAGAGAATCTGTGAGTGAGAGAGGGAGAGAAAGAGAAGCTGTGAGTGAGAGAGAGAGAGAAAGAGAAGCTGTGAGTGTGAGAGAGAGAGAAATAGAGAAGCTGTGAGTGAGAGAGAGAGAAGCTGTGACTGAGGGAGAGAGAGAAAGAGAAGCTGTGAGTGAGTGAGTGAGTGAGAGAGAAAGCGAAGCTGTGAGAGAGAGAGAGAGAGAAAGAAAGAAGCTGTAAGTGAGAGAGTGAGAAAGAGAAGCTGAGTGAGTGAGAGAAAGAGAAAGAGAAGCTGTGAGTGAGAGAGAGAGAAGCTGTGAGAGAGAGAGGTAGAGAAGTTGTGAGTGAGAGAGAGAACAAGAAAAGCTGTGATTGAGAGAGAAAGAGAGAAGCTGTGTGTGAGAGAGAGAGCAAGAGAAGCTGTGAGTGAGAGAGAGAGAGAGAAAGAGAAAGAGAAGCTGTTAGTGAGAGAGAGAGAGAGAGAAGCTGTGAGTGAGAGAGAGAGAAAGAAAGAAAAGCTGAGTGAGAGAGACAGAAAGAGAAAGAAAAGCTGAGTGAGAGATACAGAGAGATTAAAAAAGAGAAGCTGTGAGTGAGTGAGTGAGTGAGAGAGAGAAGCTGTGAGAGAGAGAGAGAAAGAAAGAGAAGCTGTGAGTGAGAGAGAGAGAGAAAGAGAAGCTGTGTGTGAGAGGGAGAGAAAGAGAAGCTGTGAGTGAGAGAGAGAGAAAGGAAGAAAAGCTGTGAGTGAGAGAGAGAGAGAAAAAAGAAGCTGTGAGTGAGAGAGAGAGAAAGAGAAGCTGTGAGTGAGTGAGAGAGAGAGAAGCTGTGAGTGAGAGAGAGAGAGAGAAATAGAAGCTGAGTGAGAGAGTTAGAGAGGGAAAGAGAAGGTTTGAGAGTGAGAGAGAGAGAAAGAGAAGCTGTGAGTGAGAGAGAGAAAGAGAAGCTGTGAGTGAGAGAGAGAGAAAAAGAGAAGCTGTGAGTGAGAGAGAGAAGCTGTGAGTGAGAGAGAGAGATCAAGAGAAGCTGTGAGTGAGAGAGGTAAAGAGAATGAAAGAGAAGGTGTGAGTGAGAGAGAGAGAGAGAAAGAGAAGCTATGAGTGAGAGAGAGAGAGCAAGAGAAGCTGTGAGTGAGAGAGATAAAGAGAAGCTGTGAGTGAGAGATAGAGAGAGAAGCTGTGAGTGAGAGAGAGAGAACGAGAAGCTGTTAGTGAGAGAGAGAGAAGCTGTGAGTGAGAGAGAGAAAGAAAGAGAAGCTGTGAGTGTGTGTGAGAGAGGAAGAGAAGCTGTGAGTGTGAGAGAGAGAGTGAAAGAGAACCTGTGAGTGAGAGAGAGAGAAAGAGAAGCTGTGAGAGAGAGAGAGAAAGAGAAGCTGTGAGTGAGAGAGAGAAAGATAAGCTGTGAGTGAGAGAGAACAAGAGAATCTGTGAGGGAGAGAGGGAGAGAAAGAGAAGCTGTGAGTGAGAGAGAGAGAGAAAGAGAAGCTGTGAGTGTGTGTGAGAGAGGAAGAGAAGCTGTGAGTGAGAGAGAGATAGTGAAAGAGAAGCTGTGAGTGAGAGAGAGAGAAAGAGAAGCTGTGAGAGAGAGAGAGAAAGAGAAGCTGTGAGTGAGAGAGAGAAAGATAAGCTGTGAGTGAGAGAGAACAAGAGAATCTGTGAGTGAGAGAGGGAGAGAAAGAGAAGCTGTGAGTGAGAGAGAGAGAGAAAGAGAAGCTGTGAGTGTGAGAGAGAGAGAAATAGAGAAGCTGTGAGTGAGAGAGAGAGAAGCTGTGACTGAGGGAGAGAGAGAAAGAGAAGCTGTGAGTGAGTGAGTGAGTGAGTGAGAAAGCGAAGCTGTGAGAGAGAGAGAGAGAGAGAGAGAGAAAGAAAGAAGCTGTAAGTGAGAGAGAGAGAAAGAGAAGCTGTGAGTGAGTGAGAGAAAGAGAAAGAGAAGCTGTGAGTGAGTGAGAGAGCAATTGAAGCTGAGAGTGATAGAGGGAGAGAAAGAGAAGCTGTTAGTGAGAGAGAGAGAAGCTGTGAGAGGGAGAGGTAAAGAGAAGTTGTGAGTGAGAGAGAGAACAAGAAAAGCTGTGATTGAGAGAGAGAGAGAAGCTGTGTGTGAGAGAGAGAGTGAAAGAGATGATGTGTGTGAGGCAGAGAGAGAAAGAGAAAGAGAAGGTGTAATTGAGAGAGAGAGAAAGAAAGAGAAGCTGTGAGTGAGAGAGAGAGAGAGAAAGAGAAGCTGTGAGTGAGAGAGAGAGAGAGAGACAGAAGCTATGAGAGAGAGAGAGCAAGAGAAGCTGTGATTGAGAGAGAGAGAGAAAGAGAAGCTGTGAGTGAGAGAGAGAGAAAGAGAAGCTGTGAGTGAGAGAGAGAGAGAGAGAAAGAGAAGCTGTGAGTGAGAGAGAGAGAGAAAAAGAGAAGCTGTGAGTGAGAGAGATAGAGAAGCTGTGACTGAGGGAGAGAGAAATCGAAACTGTGAGTGAGAGAGAGAAAGAGAATCTGTGAGTGTAAGAGAGAGAAAGAGAAGCTGTGAGTGAGAGAGAAAGAAAGAAAGAGAATCTGTGAGTGAGAGAGAGAAAGAGAAGCTGTGCGTGAGAGAGAGAGAGAAAGAGATGCTGTTAGTGAGAGAGAGAGAAGCTGTGAGAGGGAGAGGTAAAGAGATGTTGTGAGTGAGAGAGAGAACAAGAAAAGCTGTGATTGAGAGAGAGAGAAGCTGTGTGTGTGAGAGAGAGCAAGAGAAGCTGTGAGTGAGAGAGAGAGAGTGAAAGAGATGTTGTGTGTGAGGCAGAGAGAGAAAGAGAAAGAGAAGGTGTAATTGAGAGAGAGAGAAAGAAAGAGAAGCTGTGAGTGAGAGAGAGAGAGAGAAAGAGAAGCTGTGAGTGAGAGAGAGAGAGAGACAGAAGCTATGAGAGAGAGAGAGCAAGAGAAGCTGTGATTGATAGAGAGAGAGAAAGAGAAGCTGTGAGTGAGAGAGAGAGAAAGAGAAGCTGTGAGTGAGAGAGAGAGAGAGAAAGAGAAGCTGTGAGTGAGAGAGAGAGAAAAAGAGAAGCTGTGAGTGAGAGAGATAGAGAAGCTGTGACTGAGGGAGAGAGAAATCGAAACTGTGAGTGAGAGAGAGAAAGAGAATCTGTGAGTGTAAGAGAGAGAAAGAGAAGCTGTGAGTGAGAGAGAAAGAAAGAAAGAGAAGCTGTGAGTGAGAGAGAGAAAGAGAAGCTGTGCATGAGAGAGAGAGAGAAAGAGAAGCTGTTAGTGAGAGAGAGAGAGAAGCTGTGAGTGAGAGAGAGAGAAAGAAAGAGAAGCTGAGTGAGAGAGACAGAGAGAGACAGAGAAGCTGAGTGAGAGATACAGAGAGGGAAAGAAAGAGAAGCTGTTAGTGAGAGAGAGAGAGAAAGAGAAGCTTTGAGTGAGAGAGAGAGAAAAAAGAAGATGTGTATGTGTGAGAGAGAGAGAAAGAGAAGCTGAGTGTGTGTGTGAGAGAGAGTGAAAGAGAAGCTGTGAGTGAGAGAGAGTGAGAGAAAGAGAAGGTGTGTGTGAGAGAGAGAGAAAGAGAAGCTGTGAGTGAGAGAGAGATAGAGAGAGAAGCTGTGTGAGAGAGAAGCTGTGAGTGAAAGAGAGAGAGAGAAGCTGTGAGAGAGAGAGAAAAGAAGAAGCTGTAAGTGAGAGAGAGAGAGAAAGAGAAGCTGTGAGTGAGTGAGAGAGAGAGAAAGAGAATCTGTGAGTGAGTGATAGAGCAAGAGAAGCTGTGAGTGATAGAGGGAGAGAAAGATAAGCTGTGAGTGAGAGAGAGAGAAGCTGTGAGAGAGAGAGGTAAAGAGAAGTTGTGAGTGAGAGAGAGAACAAGAAAAGCTGTGATTGAGAGAGAGAGAGAGAAGCTGTGTGTGAGAGAGAGAGCAAGAGAAGCTGTGAGTGAGAGAGAGAGAGTGAAAGAGATGTTGTGTGTGAGGCAGAGAGAGAAAGAGAAAGAGAAGGTGTAATTGAGAGAGAGAGAAAGAAAGAGAAGCTGTGAGTGAGAGAGAGAGAGAAGCTGTGAGTGAGAGAGAGAGAAGCTGTGAGAGCGAGAGAGAGAAGTTGTGAGTGAGAGAGAGAGCAAGAGAAGCTGTTAGTGTGAGAGAGAGAAGCTGGGTGTGTGAGAGAGAAAGAAGCTGTAAGTGAGAGAGAGAGAAAGAAAGAGAAGCTGTGAGTGAGAGAGAGAAAGAGAAGCTATGAGTGAGAAAGAGAGAGAAAGAGAAGCTATGAGTGAGAGAGAAAGAGCAAGAGAAGCTGTGAGTGAGAGAGGTAAAGAGAGGCTGTGAGTGAGAGAGAGAGAGAAGCTGTGAGTGTGAGAGAGAGAACGAGAAGCTGTTAGTGAGAGAGAGAGAAGCTGTGAGTGAGAGAGAGAAAGAAAGAGAAGCTTTGAGTGTGTGTGTGAGAGAGAAAGAGAAGCTGTGAGTAAGAGAGAAAAAGAGAAGCTGTGAGTGAGAGAGAGGGAGAAAAAGAAGCTGTGAGTGACACAGAGAGAGAAGCTGTGAGTGAGTGAGAGAGAGAAAGAGAAGCAGTGAGTGACAGAGAGAGAGAATGAGAAGCTGTGAGTGAGAGAGAGAGAAAGAGAAGCTGTGAGTGAGAGAGAGAGAAAGAGAAGCAGTGAGTGACAGAGAGAGAGAAAGAGAAGCTGTGTGTGTGTGAGAGAGAAAGAGAAGCTGTAAGTGAGAGAGAGAAAGATAGAGAAGCTGTGAGTGAGAGAGAGAGAAAGAGAAGCTATGAGTGAGAGAGAGAGAGAAAGGGAAGCTATGAGTGAGAGAGAGAGAGAGCAAGAGAAGCTGTGAGTGAGAGGTAAAGAGAAGCTGTGAGTGAGAGAGAGAGAGAGAAGCTGTGAGTGTGAGAGAGAGAACGAGAAGCTGTTAGTGAGAGAGGAAGAAGCTGTGAGTGAGAGAGAGAAAGAAAGAGAAGCTGTGAGTGTGTGTGTGAGAGAGGAAGAGAAGCTGTGAGTAAGAGAGAGAAAGAGAAGCTGTAAGTGAGAAAGAGAGAGAAAGAGAAGGTGTGAGTGAGAGAGAGAAAGAGAACCTGTGAGTGTGAGAGAGAGAACAAGAGAATCTGTGAGTGAGAGAGGGAGAGAAAGAGAAGCTGTGAGTGAGAGAGATAGAGAGAGAGAATCTGTGAGTGAGAGAGAGAGAGAAAAAGAGAAGCTGTGAGTGAGAGCGAGAGAAGCTGTGACTGAGGGAGAGAGAAAGAGAAACTGTGAGTGAGAGAGAGAGAAAGAGAATCTGTGAGTGAGAGAGAGAGAAAGAGAATCTGTGATTGAGAGAGAGAGAGAAAGAGATGCTGTGAGTGAGAGAGAAAGAGAAGCTGTGAGTGAGAGAGAGAGAAAGAAAGAGTAGCTGTGAGTGAGAGAGAGAAAGAGAAGCTGTGCATGAGAGAGAGAGAGAAAGAGAAAGAGAAGCTGTTAGTGAGAGAGAGAGAGAGAGAGAAGCTGTGAGAGAGAGAGAAAGAAAGAAAGAGAAGCTGAGTGAGAGAGACAGAAAGAGAAAGAAAAGCTGAGTGAGAGATACAGAGAGATTAAAAAAGAGAAGCTGTGAGTGAGTGAGTGAGAGAGAGAAGCTGTGAGTGAGAGAGAGAGAGAAAGGGAAGCTATGTGTGAGAGAGAGAGCAAGAGAAGCTGTGAGTGAGAGAGGTAAAGAGAAGCTGTGAGTGAGAGTGTGAGAGAGAAGCTGTGAGTGTGAGAGAGAGAACGAGAAGCTGTTAGTGAGAGAGAGAGAAGCTGTGAGTGAAAGAGAGAATGAAAGAGAAGCTGTGAGTGTGTGTGTGTGAGAGAAAGAGAAGCTGTGAGTAAGAGAGGGAAAGAGAAGCTGTGAGTGAGAGAGAGAGAGAAAGAGAAGCTGTGAGTGAGAGAGAGAGAGAAAGAGAAGGTGTGAGTGAGAGAGAGAAAGAGAACCTGTGAGTGAGAGAGAGAGAACAAGAGAATCTGTGTGAGAGAGGGAGAGAAAGAGAAGCTATGAGTGAGAGAGATAGAGAGAGAGAATCTGTGAGTGAGAGAGAGAGAGAGAGAAAAAGAGAAGCTGTGAGTGAGAGCGAGAGAAGCTGTGACTGAGGGAGAGAGAAAGAGAAACTGTGAGTGAGAGAGAGAGAAAGAGAATCTGTGAGTGAGAGAGAGAGAAAGAGAATCTGTGATTGAGAGAGAGAGAAAGAGATGCTGTGAGTGAGAGAGAAAGAGAAGCTGTGAGTGAGAGAGAGAGAAAGAAAGAGTAGCTGTGAGTGAGAGAGAGAAAGAGAAGCTGTGCATGAGAGAGAGAGAGAAAGAGAAAGAGAAGCTGTTAGTGAGAGAGAGAGAGAGAAGCTGTGAGTGAGAGAGAGAGAGAGAAAGAAAGAAAAGCTGAGTGAGAGAGACAGAAAGAGAAAGAAAAGCTGAGTGAGAGATACAGAGAGATTAAAAAAGAGAAGCTGTGAGTGAGTGAGTGAGAGAGAGAAGCTGTGAGTGAGAGAGAGAGAGAAAGAAAGAGAAGCTGTGAGTGAGAGAGAGAGAGAAAGAGAAGCTGTGTGTGAGAGGGAGAGAAAGAGAAGCTGTGAGTGAGAGAGAGAGAAAGGAAGAAAAGCTGTGAGTGAGAGAGAGAGAGAGAAAAAGAAGCTGTGAGTGAGAGAGAGAGAAAGAGAAGCTGTGAGTGAGTGAGAGAGAGAGAAGCTGTGAGTGAGAGAGAGAGAGAGAAATAGAAGCTGAGTGAGAGAGTTAGAGAGGGAAAGAGAAGGTTTGAGAGTGAGAGAGAGAGAAAGAGAAGCTGTGAGTGAGAGAGAGAGAAAGAGAAGCTGTGAGTGAGAGAGAGAGAAAAAGAGAAGCTGTGAGTGAGAGAGAGAGAAGCTGTGAGTGAGAGAGAGAGATCAAGAGAAGCTGTGAGTGAGAGAGGTAAAGAGAATGAAAGAGAAGGTGTGAGTGAGAGAGAGAGAGAGAGAAAGAGAAGCTATGAGTGAGAGAGAGAGAGCAAGAGAAGCTGTGAGTGAGAGAGATAAAGAGAAGCTGTGAGTGAGAGATAGAGAGAGAAGCTGTGAGTGAGAGAGAGAGAACGAGAAGCTGTTAGTGAGAGAGAGAGAAGCTGTGAGTGAGAGAGAGAAAGAAAGAGAAGCTGTGAGTGTGTGTGAGAGAGGAAGAGAAGCTGTGAGTGAGAGAGAGAGAGTGAAAGAGAAGCTGTGAGTGAGAGAGAGAGAAAGAGAAGCTGTGAGAGAGAGAGAGAAAGAGAAGCTGTGAGTGAGAGAGAGAAAGATAAGCTGTGAGTGAGAGAGAACAAGAGAATCTGTGAGGGAGAGAGGGAGAGAAAGAGAAGCTGTGAGTGAGAGAGAGAGAAAGAGAAGCTGTGAGTGTGTGTGAGAGAGGAAGAGAAGCTGTGAGTGATAGAGAGATAGTGAAAGAGAAGCTGTGAGTGAGAGAGAGAGAAAGAGAAGCTGTGAGAGAGAGAGAGAGAAAGAGAAGCTGTGAGTGAGAGAGAGAAAGATAAGCTGTGAGTGAGAGAGAACAAGAGAATCTGTGAGGGAGAGAGGGAGAGAAAGAGAAGCTGTGAGTGAGAGAGAGAGAGAAAGAGAAGCTGTGAGTGTGAGAGAGAGAGAAATAGAGAAGCTGTGAGTGAGAGAGAGAGAAGCTGTGACTGAGGGAGAGAGAGAAAGAGAAGCTGTGAGTGAGTGAGTGAGAGAGAAAGCGAAGCTGAGAGAGAGAGAGAGAGAGAGAAAGAAAGAAGCTGTAAGTGAGAGAGAGAGAAAGAGAAGCTGTGAGTGAGTGAGAGAGAGAGAAAGAGAAGCTGTGAGTGAGTGAGAGAGCAAGAGAAGCTGAGAGTGATAGAGGGAGAGAAAGAGAAGCTGTTAGTGAGAGAGAGAGAAGCTGTGAGAGGGAGAGGTAAAGAGAAGTTGTGAGTGAGAGAGAGAACAAGAAAAGCTGTGATTGAGAGAGATAGAGAAGCTGTGTGAGAGAGAGAGCAAGAGAAGCTGTGAGTGAGAGAGAGAGAGTGAAAGAGATGTTGTGTGTGAGGCAGAGAGAGAAAGAGAAAGAGAAGGTGTAATTGAGAGAGAGAGAAAGAAAGAGAAGCTGTGAGTGAGAGAGAGAGAGAGAAAGAGAAGCTGTGAGTGAGAGAGAGAGAGGGACAGAAGCTATGAGAGAGAGAGCAAGAGAAGCTGTGATTGAGAGAGAGAGAAAGAGAAGCTGTGAGTGAGAGAGAGAGAAAGAGAAGCTTTGAGTGAGAGAGAGAGAGAGAAAGAGAAGCTGTGAGTGAGAGAGAGAGAAAAAGATAAGCTGTGAGTGAGAGAGATAGAGAAGCTGTGACTGAGGGAGAGAGAAATCGAAACTGTGAGTGAGAGAGAGAAAGAGAATCTGTGAGTGTAAGAGAGAGAAAGAGAAGCTGTGAGTGAGAGAGAAAGAAAGAAAGAGAAACTGTGAGTGAGAGAGAGAAAGAGAAGCTGTGCGTGAGAGAGAGAGAAAGAGAAGCTGTTAGTGAGAGAGAGAGAGAAGCTGTGAGTGAGAGAGAGAGAAAGAAAGAGAAGCTGAGTGAGAGAGACAGAGAGAGACAGAGAAGCTGTGAGAGATACAGAGAGGGAAAGAAAGAGAAGCTGTGAGAGAGAGAGAGAGAGAAAGAGAAGCTGTGAGAGAGAGAGAGAGAAAAGAAGATGTGTATGTGAGAGAGAGAGAGAAAGAGAAGCTGAGTGTGTGTGTGAGAGAGAGTGAAAGAGAAGCTGTGAGTGAGAGAGAGCGAGAGAAAGAGAAGGTGTGAGTGAGAGAGAGAGAGAGAGAGAAAGAGAAGCTGTGAGTGAGAGAGAGATAGAGAGAGAAGCTGTGAGAGAGAGAAGCTGTGAGTGAAAGAGAGAGAGAGAAGTTGTTAGTGAGAGAGAGCGAGAGAAAGAGAAGGTGTGAGTGAGAGAGCGAGAAAGAGAAGCTGTGAGTGAGAGAGAGATAGAGAGAGAAGCTGTGTGAGAGAGAAGCTGTGAGTAAGAGAGAGAGAAAGAGAAGCTGTGTGTGAGAGAGAGAGAGAAAGAGAAGCTTTGAGTGAGAGAGAGGAGACAGAGAAGCTTTGAGTGAGAGAGAGAGAGAAACAGATGCTGTGAGTGAGAGAGAGAGTCAAAGAGAAGCTGTGAGTGAGAGAGAGAGAGTGAAAGAGAAGCTGTCACTGAGAGAGAGTGAAACAGAAGGTGTGAGTGAGAGAGAGAGAGAGAGAAAGAGAAGCTGAGTGTGTGAGAGAGAGAAGCTGTGAGTGAGAGAGAGCGAGAGAAAGAGAAGGTGTGAGAGAGAGAGAGAGAGAAAGAGAAGCTGTGAGTGAGAGAGAGAGAAGCTGTGTGTGTGTGAGAGAGAGAAAGAGATGCTTTGAGTGAGAGAGAGAGATAAACAGAAGCTGTGAGTGAGAGAGAAAGAGAAGTTGTGTGTGTGAGAGAGAGAGAAAAAAAGAAGCTGAGACTGAGTGAGTGAGAGAAAGAGATGCTTTGAAAGAGAGAGAGAGATAAGCTGTGAGAGAGTGAAAGAGATGCTGTGAGTGTGAGACAGAGAAAGAGAGAGAAGCTATAATTGAGAGAGAGAATAAAAGAGAAGCTGTGAGTGAGTGAGAGAGAAAGGAAGAGAAGTTGTGAGTGTGAGAGAGAGAGAAAGCGAAGCTGTGTGTGTGTGAGAGAGAGAAAGAAATGCTGTGTGTGTGTGAGAGAGAAAGAAGCTGTGTGTGTGTGTGAGATAGAAAGAGAAGCTGTGAGTGTAAGAGACAGAGAGAGAAAGAGAAGATGTGAGTGAGAGAGACAGAGAGAGAAAGATAAGCTGAGTGAGAGAGACAGAGAGATGAAGAGAAGCTGTGTGTGTGTGAGAGAGAGAAAAAGCTGTGAGTGAGAGAGAAAGAGAAGCTGTGAGAGAGAGAGAGAGAGAAAGAGAAGCTGTGAGTGAGAGTGAAGCTGTGAGAGAGTGAGAGAGAGAGAAGCTGTGAGTGAGTGAGAGAGAGAAGCTGTGAGTAAGAGAGAGAGAGAGAAAGAGAAGCTGTGAGTTAGAGAGAGAGAGAAAGAGAAACTGTGTGTGAGAGGGAGAGAAAGAGAAGCTGTGAGTGAGAGAGAAATAAAGAGAAGCTGAGAGAGAGAGAGAGAGAGAAGCTGTGAGTGAGAGAGAGAGAAAGAGAAGCTATGAGTGAGAAAGAGAGAGAAAAAGAAGCTATGAGTGAGAGAGAGAGAGCAAGAGAACCTGCGAGTGAGAGAGGTAAAGAGAAGCTGTGAGTGAGAGAGAGAGAGAGAGAAGCTGTGAGTGTGAGAGAGAGAACGAGAAGCTGTTAGTGAGAGAGAGAAGCTGTGAGTGAGAGAGAGAAAGAAAGAAAAGCTGTGAGTGTGTGTGTGAGAGAGAAAGAGAAGCTGTGAGTAAGAGAGAAAAAGAGAAGCTGTGAGTGAGAGCGAGGGAGAAAGAGAAGCTGTGAGTGAGAGAGAAAGAGAAAGAGAAGCTGTGAGAGAGAGAGAGAACCTGTGAGTGAGAGAGAGAGAACAAGAGAATCTGTGAGTGAGAGAGGGAGAGAAAGAGAAGCTGTGAGTGAGAGAGAGAGAGAGAAGCTGTGAGTGAGAGAGAGAGAGAAAAAGAGAAGCTGTGAGTGAGAGAGAGAGAAGCTGTGACTGAGGGAGAGAGAAAGAGAAACTGTGAGTGAGAGAGAGAGAAAGAGAATCTGTGAGTGAGAGAGAGAGAAAGAGAATCTGTGATTGAGAGAGAGAGAGAAATAGATGCTGTGAGTGTGAGAGAAAGAGAAGCTGTGAGTGAGAGAGAGAGAAAGAAAGAGAAGCTTTGAGTGAGCGAGAGAAAGAGAAGCTGTGCATGAGAAAGAGAGAGAAAGAGAAGCTATTAGTGAGAGAGAAGCTGTGAGTGAGAGCGAGAGAGAGAAAGAAATAGAAGCTGAGTGAGAGAGACAGAGAGAGAAAGAGAAGCTGAGTGAGAGATACAGAGAGATTAAAAAAGAGAAGCTGTGAGTGAGAGAGAGAGAAAGAGAAGCTGTGAGTGAGGGAGAGAAAGAAAGAGAAGCTGTGTGTGAGAGGGAGAGAAAGAGAAGCTGTAAGTGAGAGCTAGAGAAAGAAAGAGGCTGAGTGAGAGAGACAGAGAGAGAAAGAGAAGCTGAGTGAGAGATACAGAGAGAGAAAGAAAGAGAAGCTGTGAGTGAGTGAGAGAGAGAGAGAAGCTGTGAGTGAGAGAGAGAGAAAGAGAAACTGTGTGTGAGAGGGAGAGAAAGAGAAGCTGTGAGTGAGAGAGAGAGAAAGAAAGAAAGAGAAGCTGTGAGTGAGAGAGAGAGAGAAAGAGAAGCTGTGAGTGAGAGAGAGAGAGAGAGAGAAGCTGTTAATGAGAGAGAGAGAGAAGCTGTGAGTGAAAGAGAGAGAGAGAAAGAGAGGCTGAGAGAGAGAGACAGAGAGAGAAATAGAAGCTGAGTGAAGAGAGAGAGAGAGAAAGAGAATCTGTGAGAGTGAGAGAGAGAGAAAGAGAAGCTGTGAGTGAGAGAGAGAGAAAGAGAAGCTGTGAGTGAGAGAGAGAGAAAAAGAGAAGCTGTGAGTGAGAGAGAGAGAAGCTGTGAGTGAGAGAGAGAGAGAGAAAGAGAAGCTTTGAGTGCTGGAGAGAGAGAAGCTGTGAGTGAGAGAGAGAGAGAAGCTGTGAGTGAGAGAGAGAAATAGAAGCTGAGAGTAAGAGAGAGAGACAGAAAGAGAAGCTTTGAGTGAGAGAAAGAGAGAAGCTGTGTGAGAGAGAGATAAGTTGTGAGAGAGAGAGAGAGCAAGAGTAGCTGAGTGAGAGAGAGAGAGAAGCTGTGTGTGTGAGAGAGAGAAAGAGAAGCTGTAAGTGAGAGAGAGAGAAAGAAAGAGAAGCTGTGTGAGAGAGAGAAAGAGAAGCTATGAGTGAGAGAGAGAGAAAGAGAAGCTATGAGTGAGAGAGAGAGAGCAAGAGAAGCTGTGAGTGAGAGAGGTAAAGAGAAGCTGTGAGAGAGACAGAGAGAAGCTGTGAGTGTGAGAGAGAGAATGAGAAGCTATTAGTGAGAGAGAGAGAGAAGCTGTGAGTGAGTGAGAGAAAGAAAGAGAATCTGTGAATAAGAGAGAGAAAGAGAAGCTGTGAGAGAGAGAGAGAGAGAAAGAGAAGCTGTGAGTGAGAGAGAGAGAGAGAAAGAGAAGCTGTGAGTGAGAGAGAGAGAAAGAGAACCAGTGAGAGAGAGAAAACAAGAGAATCTGTGAGTGAGAGAGGGAGAGAAAGAGAAGCTGTGAGTGAGAGAGAGAGAGAAGCTGTGAGTGAGAGAGAGAGTGAAAAAGAGAAGCTGTGAGTGAGAGAGAGAGAGAAGCTGTGACTGAGGGAGAGAGAAAGAGAAACTGTGAGTGAGAGAGAGAGAAAGAGAATCTGTGAGTGAGTGAGAGAGAAAGAGAATCTGTGATTGAGAGAGAGAGAAAGAGAAGCTGTGAGTGAGAGAGAGAGAAAGGAAGAAAAGCTGTGAGTGAGAGAGAGAGAGAGAAAGAAGCTGTGAGTGAGAGAGAGAGAAAGAGAAGCTGTTAATGAGAGAGAGAGGGAAGCTGTGAGTGAGAGAGAGAGAGAGAAATAGAAGCTGAATGAGAGAGTTAGAGAGAGAAAGAGTAGCTTTGAGAGTGAGAGAGAGAAAGAGAAGTTGTGAGTGAGAGGAAAAAAAGAGAAGCTGTGAGTGAGAGATAGAGAAAAAGAGAAGCTGTGAGTGAGAGAGGTAAGGAGAAAGAAAGAGAAACTGTGAGTGAGAGAGAGAAAGAGAAGCTATGAGTGAGAGAGAGAGAGCAAGAGAAGCTGTGAGTGAGAGAGGTAAAGAGAAGCTGTGAGTGAGAGATAGAGAGACAAGCTGTGAGTGAGAGAGAGAGAAAGAGAAGCTGTGAGTGAGAGAGAGAGAAAAAGAGAAGCTGTGAGTGAGAGAGAGAGAAGCTGTGAGTGAGAGAGAGAGAGAGAAGCTGTGAGTGAGAGAGAGAGAGAAAGAGAAGCTGTGAGTGTTGGAGAGAGAGAAGCTGTGAGTGAGAGAGAGAGAGAGAAGCTGTGAGTGAGAGAGAGAGAAAGAGAAGCTATGAGTGAGAAAGAGAGAGAAAAAGAAGCTATGAGTGAGAGAGAGAGCAAGAGAAGCTGTGAGTGAGAGAGGTAAAGAGAAGCTGTGAGTGAGTGAGAGAGAGAGAATCTGTAAGTGTGAGAGAGAGAACGACAAGCTGTTAGTGAGAGAGAGAAAAGCTGTGAGTGAGAGAGAGAAAGAAAGAGAAGCTGTGAGTGTGTTTGTGAGAGAGAAAGCGAAGCTGTGAGTAAGAGAGAAAAAGAGAAGCTGTGAGTGAGAGAGAGAGAGAGAGAGAGAGAGAGAAGCTGTGATTGAGAGAGAGAGAGAAAGAGAAGCTGTGAGTGAGAAAGAGAGAAAGATAAGCTGTGAGTGAGAGAGAGAGAAGAAGAGAATCTGTGAGTGAGAGAGGGAGAGAAAGAGAAGCTGTGAGTGAGAGAGAGAGAGAAGCTGTGACTGAGGGAGAGAGAAATAGAAACTGTGAGTGAGAGAGAGAAGGAGAAGCTGTGAGTGAGAGAGAGAGACAGAGAAGCTGTGAGTGGGAGAGAAAGAGAAGCTGTGAGTGAGAGAGAAAAAAAGAAAGAGAAGCTGTGAGTGAGAGAGAGAAAGAGAAGCTGTGCATGAGGGAGAGAGAGAAAGAAGGAAGCTGTTAGTGAGAGAGAGAAGGAAGCTGTGAGTGAGAGAGAGAGAAAGGAAGAAAAGCTGTGAGTGAGAGAGAGAGAGAAAAAGAAGCTGTGAGTGAGAGAGAGAGAAAGAGAAGCTGTGAGTGAGAGAGAGAGAGAGAGAAAGAGAAGCTGTGAGTGAGTGAGAGAGAAAGAAAGAGAACCTGTGAGAGAGAGAGAGAAAGAGAAGCTGTGACTGTGAGAGAGAAAGATAAGCTGTGAGTGAGGGAGAACAAGAGAATCTGTGAGGGAGAGAGGGAGAGAAAGAGAAGCTGTGAGTGAGAGAGAGAGAGAAAGAGAAGCTGTGAGTGTGAGAGAGAGAGAAATAGAGAAGCTGTGAGTGAGAGAGAGAGAAGCTGTGACTGAGGGAGAGAGAGAAAGAGAAGCTGTGAGTGAGTGAGTGAGAGAGAAAGAGAAGCTGTGTGAGAGAGAGAGAGAAAAGAAGAAACTGTGAGAGAGAGAGAGAAAGAGAAGCTGTGAGTGAGTGAGAGAGAGAGAAAGAGAAGCTGTGAGTGAGTGAGAGAGCAAGAGAAGCTGTGAGTGATAGAGGGAGAGAAAGATAAGCTGTGAGTGAGAGAGAGAGAAGCTGTGAGAGAGAGAGGTAAAGAGAAGTTGTGAGTGAGAGAGAGAACAAGAAAAGCTGTGATTGAGAGAGAAAGAGAGAAGCTGTGTGTGTGAGAGAGAGCAAGAGAAGCTGTGAGTGAGAGAGAGAGAGAGAAAGAGATGTTGTGTGTGAGGCAGAGAGAGAAAGAGAAAGAGAAGGTGTAATTGAGAGAGAGAGAAAGAAAGAGAAGCTGTGAGTGAGAGAGAGAGAGAAGCTGTGAGTGAGAGAGAGAGAGAAAGAGAAGCTGTGAGTGAGAGAGAGAGAGAAATAGAAGCTGAGAGTAAGAGAGAGAGAGAGGCTTTGAGTGAGAGAGAGAGAAGCTGTGAGAGCGAGAGAGAGAGAAAAAGAGAAGCTGTGAGTGAGAGAGAGAGAGAAGCTGTGACTGAGGGAGAGAGAAATAGAAACTGTGAGTGAGAGAGAGAAAAAGAAGCTGTGAGTGAGAGAGAGAGAAAAAGAAGCTGTGAGTGAGAGAGAAAGAGAAGCTGTGAGTGAGAGAGAAAGAAAGAAAGAGAAGCTGTGAGAGAGAGAGAGAAAGAGAAGCTGTGCATGAGAGAGAGAGATTGAAAGAGAAGCTGTGAGTGAGAGAGAGAGAAAGAGAACCTGTGAGAGAGAGAGAGAGAAAGAGAAGCTGTGAGTGTGAGAGAGAAAGATAAGCTGTGAGTGAGGGAGAACAAGAGAATCTGTGAGGGAGAGAGGGAGAGAAAGAGAAGCTGTGAGTGAGAGAGAGAGAGAAAGAGAAGCTGTGAGTGAGAGAGAGAGAGAAATAGAGAAGCTGTGAGTGAGAGAGAGAGAAGCTGTGACTGAGGGAGAGAGAGAAAGAGAAGCTGTGAGTGAGTGAGTGAGAGAGAAACAGAAGCTGTGTGAGAGAGAGAGAGAAAAGAAGAAGCTGTAAGTGTGTGTGAGAGAGAAAGAAGCTGTAAGTGAGCGAGAGAGAAAGAAAGAGAAGCTGTGATTGAGAGAGAGAAAGAGAAGCTGTGAGTCAGAAAGAGAGAGAAAGAGAAGCTGTGAGTGAGAGAGAGAGCAAGAGAAGCTGTGAGTGAGAGAGGTAAAGAGAAGTTGTGAGTGAGAGAGAGAACAAGAAAAGCTGTGATTGAGAGAGAGAGAGAAGCTGAGAGAGAGAGAGCAAGAGAAGCTGTGAGTGAGAGAGAGAGAGAGTGAAAGAGATGTTGTGTGTGAGGCAGAGAGAGAAAGAGAAAGGGAAGGTGTAATTGAGAGAGAGAGAAAGAAAGAGAAGCTGTGACTGAGAGAGAGAGAGAGAAGCTGTGAGTGAGAGAGAGAGAAAGAGAAGCTGTGAGTGTTGGAGAGAGAGAAGCTGTGAGTGAGAGAGAGAGAGAGAGAAAGAGAAGCTGTGAGTGAGAGAGAGAGAGAAATAGAAGCTGAGAGTAAGAGAGAGAGAGAGGCTTTGAGTGAGAGAGAGAGAAGCTGTGAGAGCGAGAGAGAGAAGTTGTGAGTGAGAGAGAGAGCAAGAGAAGCTGTGAGAGAGAGAGAGAGAGAAGCTGTGTGTGTGAGAGAGAAAGAAGCTGTAAGTGTGAGAGAGAGAAAGAAAGAGAAGCTGTGAGTGAGAGAGAGAAAGAGAAGCTATGAGTGAGAGAGAGAGAGCAAGAGAAGCTGTGAGTGAGAGAGGTAAAGAGAATCTGTGAGTGAGTGAGAGAGAGAGAAGCTGTGAGTGTGAGAGAGAGAACGAGAAGCTGTTAGTGAGAGAGAGAGAAGCTGTGAGTGAGAGAGAGAAAGAAAGAGAAGCTGTGAGTGTGTGTGTGAGAGAGAAAGAGAAGCTGTGAGTAAGAGAGAAAAAGAGAAGCTGTGAGTGAGAGAGAGGGAGAAAGAGAAGCTGTGAGTGACACAGAGAGAGAAGCTGTGAGTGAGTGAGAGAGAGAAAGAGAAGCAGTGAGTGACAGCGAGAGAGAATGAGAAGCTGTGAGTGAGAGAGAAAGAATGAGAAGCTGTGAGTGAGAGAGATAGAGAAAGAGAAGCAGTGAGTGACAGAGAGAGAAAGAGAAGCTGTGTGTGTGAGAGAGAGAAAGAGAAGCTGTAAGTGAGAGAGAGAAAGATAGAGAAGCTGTGAGTGAGAGAGAGAGAAAGAGAAGCTATGAGTGAGAGAGAGAGAGAGAAAGGGAAGCTATGAGTGAGAGAGAGAGAGCAAGAGAAGCTGTGAGTGAGAGAGGTAAAGAGAAGCTGTGAGTGAGAGAGAGAGAGAAGCTGTGAGTGTGAGAGAGAGAACGAGAAGCTGTTAATGAGAGAGAGAGAAGCTGTGAGTGAGATAGAGAGGGAGAGAAGCTGTGAGTGAGAGAGAGAGAACGAGAAGCTGTTAGTGAGAGAGAGAGAAGCTGTGAGTGAGAGAGAGCGAGAAAAAGAGAAGCTGTGAATGTGTGTGTGAGAGAGAAAGAGAAGCTGTGAGTGAGGGAGAGAAAGAGAAGCTGTGAGAGAGAGAGAGAGAGAGAAAAGCTGTGATTGAGAGAGAGAGAGAAAGAGAAGCTGTGAGTGAGAGAGAGAGAAAGATAAGCTGTGAGTGAGAGAGAGAGAAGAAGAGAATGTGTGAGTGAGAGAGGGAGAGAAAGAGAAGCTGTGAGTGAGAGAGAGAGAGAAGCTGTGACTGAGGGAGAGAGAAATAGAAACTGTGAGTGAGAGAGAGAAAGAGAAGCTGTGAGTGAGAGAGAGAGAGACAGAGAAGCTGTGAGTGGGAGAGAAAGAGAAGCTGTGAGTGAGAGAGAAAAAAAGAAAGAGAAGCTGTGAGTGAGAGAGAGAAAGAGAAGCTGTGCATGAGAGAGAGAGAAAGAAGCTGTTAGTGAGAGAGAGAAGGAAGCTGTGAGTGAGAGAGAGAGAAAGGAAGAAAAGCTGTGAGTGAGAGAGAGAGAGAAAAAGAAGCTGTGAGTGAGAGAGAGAGAAAGAGAAAGAGAAGCTGTGAGTGAGAGAGAGAGAGAGAGAGAGAGAGAAGCTGTGAGTGAGTGAGAGAGAAAGAAAGAGAACCTGTGAGAGAGAGAGAGAAAGAGAAGCTGTGAGTGTGAGAGAGAAAGATAAGCTGTGAGTGAGGGAGAACAAGAGAATCTGTGAGGGAGAGAGGGAGAGAAAGAGAAGCTGTGAGTGAGAGAGAGAGAGAAAGAGAAGCTGTGAGTGTGAGAGAGAGAGAAATAGAGAAGCTGTGAGTGAGAGAGAGAGAAGCTGTGACTGAGGGAGAGAGAGAAAGAGAAGCTGTGAGTAAGTGAGTGAGAGAGAAAGAGAAGCTGTGAGAGAGAGAGAGAGAGAAAAGAAGAAGCTGTAAGTGAGAGAGAGAGAGAAAGAGAAGCTGTGTGAGTGAGAGAGAGAGAAAGAGAAGCTGTGAGTGAGTGAGAGAGCACGAGAAGCTGTGAGTGATAGAGGGAGAGAAAGAGAAGCTGTGAGTGAGAGAGAGAGAAGCTGTGAGAGAGAGAGGTAGAGAAGTTGTGAGTGAGAGAGAGAACAAGAAAAGCTGTGATTGAGAGAGAAAGAGAGAAGCTGTGTGTGAGAGAGAGAGCAAGAGAAGCTGTGAGTGAGAGAGAGAGAGTGAAAGAGATGTTGTGTGTGAGGCAGAGAGAGAAAGAGAAAGAGAAGGTGTAATTGAGAGAGAGAGAAAGAAAGAGAAGCTGTGAGTGAGAGAGAGAGAGAGAAGCTGTGAGTGAGAGAGAGAGAGAAAGAGAAGCTGTGAGTGTTGGAGAGAGAGAAGCTATGAGTGAGAGAGAGAGAGAGAAAGAGAAGCTGTGAGTGAGAGAGAGAGAGAAATAGAAGCTGAGAGTAAGAGAGAGAGAGAGGCTTTGAGTGAGAGAGAGAGAAGCTGTGAGAGCGAGAGAGAGAAGTTATGAGTGAGAGAGAGAGCAAGAGAAGCTGTGAGTGAGAGAGAGAGAAGCTGTGTGTGTGAGAGAGAAAGATGCTGTAAATGAGAGAGAGAGAAAGAAAGAGAAGCTGTGAGTGAGAGAGAGAAAGAGAAGCTATGAGTGAGAAAGAGAGATAAAGAGAAGCTATGAGTGAGAGAGAGAGAGCAAGAGAAGCTGTGAGTGAGAGAGGTAAAGAGAGGCTGTGAGTGAGAGAGAGAGAAGCTGTGAGTGTGAGAGAGAGAACGAGAAGCTGTTAGTGAGAGAGAGAGAAGCTGTGAGTGAGAGAGAGAAAGAAAGAGAAGCTGTGAGTGTGTGTGAGAGAGAGAAAGAGAAGCTGTGAGTAAGAGAGAAAAAGAGAAGCTGTGAGTGAGAGAGAGGGAGAAAAAGAAGCTGTGAGTGACACAGAGAGAGAAGCTGTGAGTGAGTGAGAGAGAGAAAGAGAAGCAGTGAGTGACAGAGAGAGAGAATGAGAAGCTGTGAGTGAGAGAGAGAGAAAGAGAAGCTGTGAGTGAGAGAGATAGAAAGAGAAGCAGTGAGTGACAGAGAGAGAGAAAGAGAACCTGTGTGTGAGAGAGAGAGAAAGAGAAGCTGTAAGTGAGAGAGAGAAAGATAGAGAAGCTGTGAGTGAGAGAGAGAGAAAGAAGCTATGAGTGAGAGAGAGAGAGAGAAAGGGAAGCTATGAGTGAGAGAGAGAGAGCAAGAGAAGCTGTGAGTGAGAGAGGTAAAGAGAAGCTGTGAGTGAGAGAGAGAGAGAGAGAAGCTGTGAGTGTGAGAAAGAGAACGAGAAGCTGTTAGTGAGAGAGAGAGACGCAGTGAGTGAGAGAGAGAAAGAAAGAGAAGCTGTGAGTGTGTGTGTGAGAGAGAAAGAGAAGCTGTGAGTAAGAGAGAGAAAGAGAAGCTGTGAGTGAGAAAGAGAGAGAAAGAGAAGTTGTGAGTGAGAGAGAGAGAGAGAAAGAGAAGGTGTGAGTGAGAGAGAGAAAGAGAACCTGTGAGTGTGAGAGAGAGAACAAGAGAATCTGTGAGTGAGAGAGGGAGAGAAAGAGAAGCTGTGAGTGAGAGAGATAGATAGAGAGAATCTGTGAGTGAGAGAGAGAGAGAGAAAGAGAAGCTGTGAGTGAGAGCGAGAGAAGCTGTGACTGAGGGAGAGAGAAAGAGAAACTGTGAGTGAGAGAGAGAGAAAGAGAATCTGTGAGTGAGAGAGAGAGAAAGAGAATCTGTGATTGAGAGAGAGAGAGAAAGAGATGCTGTGAGTGAGAGAGAAAGAGAAGCTGTGAGTGAGAGAGAGAGAAAGAAAGAGTAGCTGTGAGTGAGAGAGAGAAAGAGAAGCTGTGCATGAGAGAGAGAGAGAAAGAGAAAGAGAAGCTGTTAGTGAGAGAGAGAGAGAGAGAAGCTGTGAGTGAGAGAGAGAGAAAGAAAGAAAGAGAAGCTGAGTGAGAGAGACAGAAAGAGAAAGAAAAGCTGAGTGAGAGATACAGAGAGAGAAAGAGAATCTGTGATTGAGAGAGAGAGAGAAAGAGATGCTGTGAGTGAGAGAGAAAGAGAAGCTGTGAGTGAGAGAGAGAGAAAGAAAGAGTAGCTGTGAGTGAGAGAGAGAAAGAGAAGCTGTGCATGAGAGAGAGAGAGAAAGAGAAAGAGAAGCTGTGAGTGAGTGAGTGAGAGAGAGAAGCTGTGAGTGAGAGAGAGAGAGAAAGGGAAGCTATGAGTGAGAGAGAGAGAGCAAGAGAAGCTGTGAGTGAGAGAGGTAAAGAGAAGCTGTGAGTGAGAGTGAGAGAGAGAAGCTGTGAGTGTGAGAGAGAGAACGAGAAGCTGTTAGTGAGAGAGAGAGAAGCTGTGAGTGAAAGAGAGAAAGAAAGAGAAGCTGTGAGTGTGCGTGTGAGATTGAAAGAGAAGCTGTGAGTAAGAGAGAGAAAGAGAAGCTGTGAGTGAGAGAGAGAGAGAAAGAGAAGCTGTGAGTGAGAGAGAGAGAGAAAGAGAAGGTGTGAGTGAGAGAGAGAGAGAAAGAGAAGGTGTGAGTGAGAGAGAGAAAGAGAACCTGTGAGTGAGAGAGAGAGAACAAGAGAATCTGTGTGAGAGAGGGAGAGAAAGAGAAGCTGTGAGTGAGAGAGATATAGAGAGAGAATCTGTGAGTGAGAGAGAGAGAGAGAAAAAGAGAAGCTGTGAGTGAGAGCGAGAGAAGCTGTGACTGAGGGAGAGAGAAAGAGAAACTGTGAGTGAGAGAGAGAGAAAGAAAATCTGTGAGTGAGAGAGAGAGAAAGAGAATCTGTGATTGAGAGAGAGAGAAAGAGATGCTGTGAGTGAGAGAGAAAGAGAAGCTGTGAGTGAGAGAGAGAGAAAGAAAGAGTAGCTGTGAGTGAGAGAGAGAAAGAGAAGCTGTGCATGAGAGAGAGAAAGAGAAAGAGAAGCTGTTAGTGAGAGAGAGAGAGAGAGAGAGAGAGAAGCTGTGAGTGAGAGAGAGAGAAAGAAAGAAAAGCTGAGTGAGAGAGACAGAAAGAGAAAGAAAAGCTGAGTGAGAGATACAGAGAGATTAAAAAAGAGAAGCTGTGAGTGAGTGAGTGAGAGAGAGAAGCTGTGAGTGAGAGAGAGAGAGAAAGAAAGAGAAGCTGTGAGTGAGAGAGAGAGAGAAAGAGAAGCTGTGTGTGAGAGGGAGAGAAAGAGAAGCTGTGAGTGAGAGAGAGAGAAAGGAAGAAAAGCTGTGAGTGAGAGAGAGAAAAAAAAGAAGCTGTGAGTGAGAGAGAGAGAAAGAGAAGCTGTGAGTGAGTGAGAGAGAGAGAAGCTGTGAGTGAGAGAGAGAGAGAGAAATAGAAGCTGAGTGAGAGAGTTAGAGAGGGAAAGAGAAGGTTTGAGAGTGAGAGAGAGAGAAAGAGAAGCTGTGAGTGAGAGAGAGAAAGAGAAGCTGCGAGTGAGAGAGAGAGAAAAAGAGAAGCTGTGAGTGAGAGAGAGAAGCTGTGAGTGAGAGAGAGAGATCAAGAGAAGCTGTGAGTGAGAGAGGTAAAGAGAATGAAAGAGAAGGTGTGAGTGAGAGAGAGAGAGAGAAAGAGAAGCTATGAGTGAGAGAGAGAGAGCAAGAGAAGCTGTGAGTGAGAGAGATAAAGAGAAGCTGTGAGTGAGAGATAGAGAGAGAAGCTGTGAGTGAGAGAGAGAGAACGAGAAGCTGTTAGTGAGAGAGAGAGAAGCTGTGAGTGAGAGAGAGAAAGAAAGAGAAGCTGTGAGTGTGTGTGAGAGAGGAAGAGAAGCTGTGAGTGAGAGAGAGAGAGTGAAAGAGAACCTGTGAGTGAGAGAGAGAGAAAGAGAAGCTGTGAGAGAGAGAGAGAAAGAGAAGTTGTGAGTGAGAGAGAGAAAGAGAAGCTGTGAGTGAGAGAGAACAAGAGAATCTGTGAGGGAGAGAGGGAGAGAAAGAGAAGCTGTGAGTGAGAGAGAGAGAGAAAGAGAAGCTGTGAGTGTGTGTGAGAGAGGAAGAGAAGCTGTGAGTGAGAGAGAGATAGTGAAAGAGAAGCTGTGAGTGAGAGAGAGAGAAAGAGAAGCTGTGAGAGAGAGAGAGAAAGAGAAGCTGTGAGTGAGAGAGAGATAGATAAGCTGTGAGTGAGAGAGAACAAGAGAATCTGTGAGTGAGAGAGGGAGAGAAAGAGAAGCTGTGAGTGAGAGAGAGAGAGAAAGAGAAGCTGTGAGTGTGTGAGAGAGAGAAATAGAGAAGCTGTGAGTGAGAGAGAGAGAAGCTGTGACTGAGGGAGAGAGAGAAAGAGAAGCTGTGAGTGAGTGAGTGAGTGAGAGAGAAAGCGAAGCTGTGACAGAGAGAGAGAGAAAGAAAGAAGCTGTAAGTGAGAGAGTGAGAAAGAGAAGCTGAGTGAGTGAGAGAAAGAGAAAGAGAAGCTGTGAGTGAGAGAGAGAGAATCTGTGAGAGAGAGAGGTAGAGAAGTTGTGAGTGAGAGAGAGAACAAGAAAAGCTGTGATTGAGAGAGAAAGAGAGAAGCTGTGTGTGAGAGAGAGAGAGCAAGAGAAGCTGTGAGTGAGAGAGAAAGAGAGAAAGAGAAAGAGAAGCTGTTAGTGAGAGAGAGAGAGAGAAGCTGTGAGTGAGAGAGAGAGAAAGAAAGAAAAGCTGAGTGAGAGAGACAGAAAGAGAAAGAAAAGCTGAGTGAGAGATACAGAGAGATTAAAAAAGAGAAGCTGTGAGTGAGTGAGTGAGAGAGAGAAGCTGTGAGAGAGAGAGAGAAAGAAAGAGAAGCTGTGAGTGAGAGAGAGAGAGAAAGAGAAGCTGTGTGTGAGAGGGAGAGAAAGAGAAGCTGTGAGTGAGAGAGAGAGAAAGGAAGAAAAGCTGTGAGTGAGAGAGAGAGAGAAAAAAAGAAGCTGTGAGTGAGAGTGAGAGAAAGAGAAGCTGTGAGTGAGTGAGAGAGAGAGAAGCTGTGAGTGAGAGAGAGAGAGAGAAATAGAAGCTGAATGAGAGAGTTAGAGAGGGAAAGAGAAGGTTTGAGAGTGAGAGAGAGAGAAAGAGAAGCTGTGAGTGAGAGAGAGAAAGAGAAGCTGTGAGTGAGAGAGAGAGAAAAAGAGAAGCTGTGAGTGAGAGAGAGAAGCTGTGAGTGAGAGAGAGAGATCAAGAGAAGCTGTGAGTGAGAGAGGTAAAGAGAATGAAAGAGAAGGTGTGAGTGAGAGAGAGAGAGAGAAAGAGAAGCTATGAGTGAGAGAGAGAGAGCAAGAGAAGCTGTGAGTGAGAGAGATAAAGAGAAGCTGTGAGTGAGAGATAGAGAGAGAAGCTGTGAGTGAGAGAGAGAGAACGAGAAGCTGTTAGTGAGAGAGAGAGAAGCTGTGAGTGAGAGAGAGAAAGAAAGAGAAGCTGTGAGTGTGTGTGAGAGAGGAAGAGAAGCTGTGAGTGTGAGAGAGAGAGTGAAAGAGAACCTGTGAGTGAGAGAGAGAGAAAGAGAAGCTGTGAGAGAGAGAGAGAAAGAGAAGCTGTGAGTGAGAGAGAGAAAGATAAGCTGTGAGTGAGAGAGAACAAGAGAATCTGTGAGGGAGAGAGGGAGAGAAAGAGAAGCTGTGAGTGAGAGAGAGAGAGAAAGAGAAGCTGTGAGTGTGTGTGAGAGAGGAAGAGAAGCTGTGAGTGAGAGAGAGATAGTGAAAGAGAAGCTGTGAGTGAGAGAGAGAGAAAGAGAAGCTGTGAGAGAGAGAGAGAAAGAGAAGCTGTGAGTGAGAGAGAGAAAGATAAGCTGTGAGTGAGAGAGAACAAGAGAATCTGTGAGTGAGAGAGGGAGAGAAAGAGAAGCTGTGAGTGAGAGAGAGAGAGAAAGAGAAGCTGTGAGTGTGAGAGAGAGAGAAATAGAGAAGCTGTGAGTGAGAGAGAGAGAAGCTGTGACTGAGGGAGAGAGAGAAAGAGAAGCTGTGAGTGAGTGAGTGAGTGAGAGAGAAAGTGAAGCTGTGAGAGAGAGAGAGAGAGAGAGAGAGAGAAAGAAGCTGTAAGTGAGAGAGAGAGAAAGAGAAGCTGTGAGTGAGTGAGAGAAAGAGAAAGAGAAGCTGTGAGTGAGTGAGAGAGCAATTGAAGCTGAGAGTGATAGAGGGAGAGAAAGAGAAGCTGTTAGTGAGAGAGAGAGAAGCTGTGAGAGGGAGAGGTAAAGAGAAGTTGTGAGTGAGAGAGAGAACAAGAAAAGCTGTGATTGAGAGAGAGAGAGAAGCTGTGTGTGAGAGAGAGAGTGAAAGAGATGATGTGTGTGAGGCAGAGAGAGAAAGAGAAAGAGAAGGTGTAATTGAGAGAGAGAGAAAGAAAGAGAAGCTGTGAGTGAGAGAGAGAGAGAGAAAGAGAAGCTGTGAGTGAGAGAGAGAGAGAGAGACAGAAGCTATGAGAGAGAGAGAGCAAGAGAAGCTGTGATTGAGAGAGAGAGAGAAAGAGAAGCTGTGAGTGAGAGAGAGAGAAAGAGAAGCTGTGAGTGAGAGAGAGAGAGAGAGAGAGAAAGAGAAGCTGTGAGTGAGAGAGAGAGAGAAAAAGAGAAGCTGTGAG
The DNA here is from genome assembly GCA_035047345.1 of Bradypodion ventrale. Taxonomy (NCBI): domain Eukaryota; kingdom Metazoa; phylum Chordata; class Lepidosauria; order Squamata; family Chamaeleonidae; genus Bradypodion; species Bradypodion ventrale. The sequence goes on from JAWDJE010000001.1 coordinate 228,767,191, forward strand.
TGAGAGAGATAGAGAAGCTGTGACTGAGGGAGAGAGAAATCGAAACTGTGAGTGAGAGAGAGAAAGAGAATCTGTGAGTGTAAGAGAGAGAAAGAGAAGCTGTGAGTGAGAGAGAAAGAAAGAAAGAGAATCTGTGAGTGAGAGAGAGAAAGAGAAGCTGTGCGTGAGAGAGAGAGAGAAAGAGAAGCTGTTAGTGAGAGAGAGAGAAGCTGTGAGAGGGAGAGGTAAAGAGATGTTGTGAGTGAGAGAGAGAACAAGAAAAGCTGTGATTGAGAGAGAGAGAAGCTGTGTGTGTGAGAGAGAGCAAGAGAAGCTGTGAGTGAGAGAGAGAGAGTGAAAGAGATGTTGTGTGTGAGGCAGAGAGAGAAAGAGAAAGAGAAGGTGTAATTGAGAGAGAGAGAAAGAAAGAGAAGCTGTGAGTGAGAGAGAGAGAGAGAAAGAGAAGCTGTGAGTGAGAGAGAGAGAGAGACAGAAGCTATGAGAGAGAGAGAGCAAGAGAAGCTGTGATTGATAGAGAGAGAGAAAGAGAAGCTGTGAGTGAGAGAGAGAGAAAGAGAAGCTGTGAGTGAGAGAGAGAGAGAGAAAGAGAAGCTGTGAGTGAGAGAGAGAGAAAAAGAGAAGCTGTGAGTGAGAGAGATAGAGAAGCTGTGACTGAGGGAGAGAGAAATCGAAACTGTGAGTGAGAGAGAGAAAGAGAATCTGTGAGTGTAAGAGAGAGAAAGAGAAGCTGTGAGTGAGAGAGAAAGAAAGAAAGAGAAGCTGTGAGTGAGAGAGAGAAAGAGAAGCTGTGCATGAGAGAGAGAGAGAAAGAGAAGCTGTTAGTGAGAGAGAGAGAGAAGCTGTGAGTGAGAGAGAGAGAAAGAAAGAGAAGCTGAGTGAGAGAGACAGAGAGAGACAGAGAAGCTGAGTGAGAGATACAGAGAGGGAAAGAAAGAGAAGCTGTGAGTGAGAGAGAGAGAGAAAGAGAAGCTTTGAGTGAGAGAGAGAGAGAGAAAAGAAGATGTGTATGTGAGAGAGAGAGAGAAAGAGAAGCTGAGTGTGTGTGTGAGAGAGAGTGAAAGAGAAGCTGTGAGTGAGAGAGAGTGAGAGAAAGAGAAGGTGTGTGTGTGAGAGAGAGAAAGAGAAGCTGTGAGTGAGAGAGAGATAGAGAGAGAAGCTGTGTGAGAGAGAAGCTGTGAGTGAAAGAGAGAGAGAGAAGCTGTGAGAGAGAGAGAAAAGAAGAAGCTGTAAGTGAGAGAGAGAGAGAAAGAGAAGCTGTGAGTGAGTGAGAGAGAGAGAAAGAGAATCTGTGAGTGAGTGATAGAGCAAGAGAAGCTGTGAGTGATAGAGGGAGAGAAAGATAAGCTGTGAGTGAGAGAGAGAGAAGCTGTGAGAGAGAGAGGTAAAGAGAAGTTGTGAGTGAGAGAGAGAACAAGAAAAGCTGTGATTGAGAGAGAGAGAGAGAAGCTGTGTGTGAGAGAGAGAGCAAGAGAAGCTGTGAGTGAGAGAGAGAGAGTGAAAGAGATGTTGTGTGTGAGGCAGAGAGAGAAAGAGAAAGAGAAGGTGTAATTGAGAGAGAGAGAAAGAAAGAGAAGCTGTGAGTGAGAGAGAGAGAGAAGCTGTGAGTGAGAGAGAGAGAAGCTGTGAGAGCGAGAGAGAGAAGTTGTGAGTGAGAGAGAGAGCAAGAGAAGCTGTGAGTGTGAGAGAGAGAAGCTGGGTGTGTGAGAGAGAAAGAAGCTGTAAGTGAGAGAGAGAGAAAGAAAGAGAAGCTGTGAGTGAGAGAGAGAAAGAGAAGCTATGAGTGAGAAAGAGAGAGAAAGAGAAGCTATGAGTGAGAGAGAAAGAGCAAGAGAAGCTGTGAGTGAGAGAGGTAAAGAGAGGCTGTGAGTGAGAGAGAGAGAGAAGCTGTGAGTGTGAGAGAGAGAACCAGAAGCTGTTAGTGAGAGAGAGAGAAGCTGTGAGTGAGAGAGAGAAAGAAAGAGAAGCTGTGAGTGTGTGTGTGAGAGAGAAAGAGAAGCTGTGAGTAAGAGAGAAAAAGAGAAGCTGTGAGTGAGAGAGAGGGAGAAAAAGAAGCTGTGAGTGACACAGAGAGAGAAGCTGTGAGTGAGTGAGAGAGAGAAAGAGAAGCAGTGAGTGACAGAGAGAGAGAATGAGAAGCTGTGAGTGAGAGAGAGAGAAAGAGAAGCTGTGAGTGAGAGAGAGAGAAAGAGAAGCAGTGAGTGACAGAGAGAGAGAAAGAGAAGCTGTGTGTGTGTGAGAGAGAAAGAGAAGCTGTAAGTGAGAGAGAGAAAGATAGAGAAGCTGTGAGTGAGAGAGAGAGAAAGAGAAGCTATGAGTGAGAGAGAGAGAGAAAGGGAAGCTATGAGTGAGAGAGAGAGAGCAAGAGAAGCTGTGAGTGAGAGGTAAAGAGAAGCTGTGAGTGAGAGAGAGAGAGAGAAGCTGTGAGTGTGAGAGAGAGAACGAGAAGCTGTTAGTGAGAGAGGAAGAAGCTGTGAGTGAGAGAGAGAAAGAAAGAGAAGCTGTGAGTGTGTGTGTGAGAGAGGAAGAGAAGCTGTGAGTAAGAGAGAGAAAGAGAAGCTGTAAGTGAGAAAGAGAGAGAAAGAGAAGGTGTGAGTGAGAGAGAGAAAGAGAACCTGTGAGTGTGAGAGAGAGAACAAGAGAATCTGTGAGTGAGAGAGGGAGAGAAAGAGAAGCTGTGAGTGAGAGAGATAGAGAGAGAGAATCTGTGAGTGAGAGAGAGAGAGAAAAAGAGAAGCTGTGAGTGAGAGCGAGAGAAGCTGTGACTGAGGGAGAGAGAAAGAGAAACTGTGAGTGAGAGAGAGAGAAAGAGAATCTGTGAGTGAGAGAGAGAGAAAGAGAATCTGTGATTGAGAGAGAGAGAGAAAGAGATGCTGTGAGTGAGAGAGAAAGAGAAGCTGTGAGTGAGAGAGAGAGAAAGAAAGAGTAGCTGTGAGTGAGAGAGAGAAAGAGAAGCTGTGCATGAGAGAGAGAGAGAAAGAGAAAGAGAAGCTGTTAGTGAGAGAGAGAGAGAGAGAGAAGCTGTGAGAGAGAGAGAAAGAAAGAAAGAGAAGCTGAGTGAGAGAGACAGAAAGAGAAAGAAAAGCTGAGTGAGAGATACAGAGAGATTAAAAAAGAGAAGCTGTGAGTGAGTGAGTGAGAGAGAGAAGCTGTGAGTGAGAGAGAGAGAGAAAGGGAAGCTATGTGTGAGAGAGAGAGCAAGAGAAGCTGTGAGTGAGAGAGGTAAAGAGAAGCTGTGAGTGAGAGTGTGAGAGAGAAGCTGTGAGTGTGAGAGAGAGAACGAGAAGCTGTTAGTGAGAGAGAGAGAAGCTGTGAGTGAAAGAGAGAATGAAAGAGAAGCTGTGAGTGTGTGTGTGTGAGAGAAAGAGAAGCTGTGAGTAAGAGAGGGAAAGAGAAGCTGAGAGTGAGAGAGAGAGAGAAAGAGAAGCTGTGAGTGAGAGAGAGAGAGAAAGAGAAGGTGTGAGTGAGAGAGAGAAAGAGAACCTGTGAGTGAGAGAGAGAGAACAAGAGAATCTGTGTGAGAGAGGGAGAGAAAGAGAAGCTATGAGTGAGAGAGATAGAGAGAGAGAATCTGTGAGTGAGAGAGAGAGAGAGAGAAAAAGAGAAGCTGTGAGTGAGAGCGAGAGAAGCTGTGACTGAGGGAGAGAGAAAGAGAAACTGTGAGTGAGAGAGAGAGAAAGAGAATCTGTGAGTGAGAGAGAGAGAAAGAGAATCTGTGATTGAGAGAGAGAGAAAGAGATGCTGTGAGTGAGAGAGAAAGAGAAGCTGTGAGTGAGAGAGAGAGAAAGAAAGAGTAGCTGTGAGTGAGAGAGAGAAAGAGAAGCTGTGCATGAGAGAGAGAGAGAAAGAGAAAGAGAAGCTGTTAGTGAGAGAGAGAGAGAGAAGCTGTGAGTGAGAGAGAGAGAGAGAAAGAAAGAAAAGCTGAGTGAGAGAGACAGAAAGAGAAAGAAAAGCTGAGTGAGAGATACAGAGAGATTAAAAAAGAGAAGCTGTGAGTGAGTGAGTGAGAGAGAGAAGCTGTGAGTGAGAGAGAGAGAGAAAGAAAGAGAAGCTGTGAGTGAGAGAGAGAGAGAAAGAGAAGCTGTGTGTGAGAGGGAGAGAAAGAGAAGCTGTGAGTGAGAGAGAGAGAAAGGAAGAAAAGCTGTGAGTGAGAGAGAGAGAGAGAAAAAGAAGCTGTGAGTGAGAGAGAGAGAAAGAGAAGCTGTGAGTGAGTGAGAGAGAGAGAAGCTGTGAGTGAGAGAGAGAGAGAGAAATAGAAGCTGAGTGAGAGAGTTAGAGAGGGAAAGAGAAGGTTTGAGAGTGAGAGAGAGAGAAAGAGAAGCTGTGAGTGAGAGAGAGAGAAAGAGAAGCTGTGAGTGAGAGAGAGAGAAAAAGAGAAGCTGTGAGTGAGAGAGAGAGAAGCTGTGAGTGAGAGAGAGAGATCAAGAGAAGCTGTGAGTGAGAGAGGTAAAGAGAATGAAAGAGAAGGTGTGAGTGAGAGAGAGAGAGAGAGAAAGAGAAGCTATGAGTGAGAGAGAGAGAGCAAGAGAAGCTGTGAGTGAGAGAGATAAAGAGAAGCTGTGAGTGAGAGATAGAGAGAGAAGCTGTGAGTGAGAGAGAGAGAACGAGAAGCTGTTAGTGAGAGAGAGAGAAGCTGTGAGTGAGAGAGAGAAAGAAAGAGAAGCTGTGAGTGTGTGTGAGAGAGGAAGAGAAGCTGTGAGTGAGAGAGAGAGAGTGAAAGAGAAGCTGTGAGTGAGAGAGAGAGAAAGAGAAGCTGTGAGAGAGAGAGAGAGAAAGAGAAGCTGTGAGTGAGAGAGAGAAAGATAAGCTGTGAGTGAGAGAGAACAAGAGAATCTGTGAGGGAGAGAGGGAGAGAAAGAGAAGCTGTGAGTGAGAGAGAGAGAAAGAGAAGCTGTGAGTGTGTGTGAGAGAGGAAGAGAAGCTGTGAGTGATAGAGAGATAGTGAAAGAGAAGCTGTGAGTGAGAGAGAGAGAAAGAGAAGCTGTGAGAGAGAGAGAGAGAAAGAGAAGCTGTGAGTGAGAGAGAGAAAGATAAGCTGTGAGTGAGAGAGAACAAGAGTATCTGTGAGGGAGAGAGGGAGAGAAAGAGAAGCTGTGAGTGAGAGAGAGAGAGAAAGAGAAGCTGTGAGTGTGAGAGAGAGAGAAATAGAGAAGCTGTGAGTGAGAGAGAGAGAGAAGCTGTGACTGAGGGAGAGAGAGAAAGAGAAGCTGTGAGTGAGTGAGTGAGAGAGAAAGCGAAGCTGAGAGAGAGAGAGAGAGAGAAAGAAAGAAGCTGTAAGTGAGAGAGAGAGAAAGAGAAGCTGTGAGTGAGTGAGAGAGAGAGAAAGAGAAGCTGTGAGTGAGTGAGAGAGCAAGAGAAGCTGAGAGTGATAGAGGGAGAGAAAGAGAAGCTGTTAGTGAGAGAGAGAGAAGCTGTGAGAGGGAGAGGTAAAGAGAAGTTGTGAGTGAGAGAGAGAACAAGAAAAGCTGTGATTGAGAGAGATAGAGAAGCTGTGTGAGAGAGAGAGCAAGAGAAGCTGTGAGTCAGAGAGAGAGAGTGAAAGAGATGTTGTGTGTGAGGCAGAGAGAGAAAGAGAAAGAGAAGGTGTAATTGAGAGAGAGAGAAAGAAAGAGAAGCTGTGAGTGAGAGAGAGAGAGAGAAAGAGAAGCTGTGAGTGAGAGAGAGAGAGGGACAGAAGCTATGAGAGAGAGAGCAAGAGAAGCTGTGATTGAGAGAGAGAGAGAAAGAGAAGCTGTGAGTGAGAGAGAGAGAAAGAGAAGCTTTGAGTGAGAGAGAGAGAGAGAAAGAGAAGCTGTGAGTGAGAGAGAGAGAAAAAGATAAGCTGTGAGTGAGAGAGATAGAGAAGCTGTGACTGAGGGAGAGAGAAATCGAAACTGTGAGTGAGAGAGAGAAAGAGAATCTGTGAGTGTAAGAGAGAGAAAGAGAAGCTGTGAGTGAGAGAGAAAGAAAGAAAGAGAAACTGTGAGTGAGAGAGAGAAAGAGAAGCTGTGCGTGAGAGAGAGAGAAAGAGAAGCTGTTAGTGAGAGAGAGAGAGAAGCTGTGAGTGAGAGAGAGAGAAAGAAAGAGAAGCTGAGTGAGAGAGACAGAGAGAGACAGAGAAGCTGTGAGAGATACAGAGAGGGAAAGAAAGAGAAGCTGTGAGAGAGAGAGAGAGAAAGAGAAGCTGTGAGTGAGAGAGAGAGAGAAAAAAGAAGATGTGTATGTGAGAGAGAGAGAGAAAGAGAAGCTGAGTGTGTGTGTGAGAGAGAGTGAAAGAGAAGCTGTGAGTGAGAGAGAGCGAGAGAAAGAGAAGGTGTGAGTGAGAGAGAGAGAGAGAGAAAGAGAAGCTGTGAGTGAGAGAGAGATAGAGAGAGAAGCTGTGAGAGAGAGAAGCTGTGAGTGAAAGAGAGAGAGAGAAGTTGTTAGTGAGAGAGAGCGAGAGAAAGAGAAGGTGTGAGTGAGAGAGCGAGAAAGAGAAGCTGTGAGTGAGAGAGAGATAGAGAGAGAAGCTGTGTGTGAGAGAAGCTGTGAGTAAGAGAGAGAGAAAGAGAAGCTGTGTGTGAGAGAGAGAGAGAGAGAAAGAGAAGCTTTGAGTGAGAGAGAGGAGACAGAGAAGCTTTGAGTGAGAGAGAGAGAGAAACAGATGCTGTGAGTGAGAGAGAGAGTCAAAGAGAAGCTGTGAGTGAGAGAGAGAGAGTGAAAGAGAAGCTGTCACTGAGAGAGAGTGAAACAGAAGGTGTGAGTGAGAGAGAGAGAGAGAGAAAGAGAAGCTGAGTGTGTGAGAGAGAGAAGCTGTGAGTGAGAGAGAGCGAGAGAAAGAGAAGGTGTGTGAGAGAGAGAGAGAGAAAGAGAAGCTGTGAGTGAGAGAGAGAGAAGCTGTGTGTGTGTGAGAGAGAGAAAGAGATGCTTTGAGTGAGAGAGAGAGATAAACAGAAGCTGTGAGTGAGAGAGAAAGAGAGGTTGTGTGTGTGAGAGAGAGAGAAAAAAAGAAGCTGAGACTGAGTGAGTGAGAGAAAGAGATGCTTTGAAAGAGAGAGAGAGATAAGCTGTGAGAGAGTGAAAGAGATGCTGTGAGTGTGAGACAGAGAAAGAGAGAGAAGCTATAATTGAGAGAGAGAATAAAAGAGAAGCTGTGAGTGAGTGAGAGAGAAAGGAAGAGAAGTTGTGAGTGTGAGAGAGAGAGAGAAAGCGAAGCTGTGTGTGTGTGTGAGAGAGAAAGAAATGCTGTGTGTGTGTGAGAGAGAAAGAAGCTGTGTGTGTGTGTGAGATAGAAAGAGAAGCTGTGAGTGTAAGAGACAGAGAGAGAAAGAGAAGATGTGAGTGAGAGAGACAGAGAGAAAAAGATAAGCTGAGTGAGAGAGACAGAGAGATGAAGAGAAGCTGTGTGTGTGTGAGAGAGAGAAAAAGCTGTGAGTGAGAGAGAAAGAGAAGCTGTGAGAGAGAGAGAGAGAGAAAGAGAAGCTGTGAGTGAGAGTGAAGCTGTGAGAGAGTGAGAGAGAGAGAAGCTGTGAGTGAGTGAGAGAGAGAAGGTGTGAGTAAGAGAGAGAGAGAGAAAGAGAAGCTGTGAGTTAGAGAGAGAGAGAAAGAGAAACTGTGTGTGAGAGGGAGAGAAAGAGAAGCTGTGAGTGAGAGAGAAATAAAGAGAAGCTGTGTGTGAGAGAGAGAGAGAGAGAAGCTGTGAGTGAGAGAGAGAGAAAGAGAAGCTATGAGTGAGAAAGAGAGAGAAAAAGAAGCTATGAGTGAGAGAGAGAGAGCAAGAGAACCTGCGAGTGAGAGAGGTAAAGAGAAGCTGTGAGTGAGAGAGAGAGAGAGAAGCTGTGAGTGTGAGAGAGAGAACGAGAAGCTGTTAGTGTGAGAGAGAAGCTGTGAGTGAGAGAGAGAAAGAAAGAAAAGCTGTGAGTGTGTGTGAGAGAGAGAAAGAGAAGCTGTGAGTAAGAGAGAAAAAGAGAAGCTGTGAGTGAGAGCGAGGGAGAAAGAGAAGCTGTGAGTGAGAGAGAAAGAGAAAGAGAAGCTGTGAGAGAGAGAGAGAACCTGTGAGTGAGAGAGAGAGAACAAGAGAATCTGTGAGTGAGAGAGGGAGAGAAAGAGAAGCTGTGAGTGAGAGAGAGAGAGAGAGAAGCTGTGAGTGAGAGAGAGAGAAAAAGAGAAGCTGTGAGTGAGAGAGAGAGAAGCTGTGACTGAGGGAGAGAGAAAGAGAAACTGTGAGTGAGAGAGAGAGAAAGAGAATCTGTGAGTGAGAGAGAGAGAAAGAGAATCTGTGATTGAGAGAGAGAGAGAAATAGATGCTGTGAGTGTGAGAGAAAGAGAAGCTGTGAGTGAGAGAGAGAGAAAGAAAGAGAAGCTTTGAGTGAGCGAGAGAAAGAGAAGCTGTGCATGAGAAAGAGAGAGAAAGAGAAGCTATTAGTGAGAGAGAAGCTGTGAGTGAGAGCGAGAGAGAGAAAGAAATAGAAGCTGAGTGAGAGAGACAGAGAGAGAAAGAGAAGCTGAGTGAGAGATACAGAGAGATTAAAAAAGAGAAGCTGTGAGTGAGAGAGAGAGAAAGAGAAGCTGTGAGTGAGGGAGAGAAAGAAAGAGAAGCTGTGTGTGAGAGGGAGAGAAAGAGAAGCTGTAAGTGAGAGCGAGAGAAAGAAAGAGGCTGAGTGAGAGAGACAGAGAGAGAAAGAGAAGCTGAGTGAGAGATACAGAGAGAGAAAGAAAGAGAAGCTGTGAGTGAGTGAGAGAGAGAGAGAAGCTGTGAGTGAGAGAGAGAGAGAAAGAGATGCTGTGAGTGAGAGAGAGAGAAAGAGAAACTGTGTGTGAGAGGGAGAGAAAGAGAAGCTGTGAGTGAGAGAGAGAGAAAGAAAGAAAGAGAAGCTGTGAGTGAGAGAGAGAGAGAAAGAGAAGCTGTGAGTGAGAGAGAGAGAGAGAGAGAGAAGCTGTTAATGAGAGAGAGAGAGAAGCTGTGAGTGAAAGAGAGAGAGAGAAAGAGAGGCTGAGAGAGAGAGACAGAGAGAGAAATAGAAGCTGAGTGAAGAGAGTTAGAGAGAGAAAGAGAATCTGTGAGAGTGAGAGAGAGAGAAAGAGAAGCTGTGAGTGAGAGAGAGAGAAAGAGAAGCTGTGAGTGAGAGAGAGAGAAAAAGAGAAGCTGTGAGTGAGAGAGAGAGAAGCTGTGAGTGAGAGAGAGAGAGAAAGAGAAGCTTTGAGTGCTGGAGAGAGAGAAGCTGTGAGTGAGAGAGAGAGAGAGAGAAGCTGTGAGTGAGAGAGAGAAATAGAAGCTGAGAGTAAGAGAGAGAGAGAAAGAGAAGCTTTGAGTGAGAGAAAGAGAGAAGCTGTGAGAGAGAGAGATAAGTTGTGAGAGAGAGAGAGAGCAAGAGTAGCTGAGTGAGAGAGAGAGAGAGAGAAGCTGTGTGTGTGAGAGAGAGAAAGAGAAGCTGTAAGTGAGAGAGAGAGAAAGAAAGAGAAGCTGTGTGAGAGAGAGAAAGAGAAGCTATGAGTGAGAGAGAGAGAAAGAGAAGCTATGAGTGAGAGAGAGAGAGCAAGAGAAGCTGTGAGTGAGAGAGGTAAAGAGAAGCTGTGAGAGAGACAGAGAGAAGCTGTGAGTGTGAGAGAGAGAATGAGAAGCTATTAGTGAGAGAGAGAGAAGCTGTGAGTGAGTGAGAGAAAGAAAGAGAATCTGTGAGTAAGAGAGAGAAAGAGAAGCTGTGAGAGAGAGAGAGAGAGAAAGAGAAGCTGTGAGTGAGAGAGAGAGAGAGAAAGAGAAGCTGTGAGTGAGAGAGAGAGAAAGAGAACCAGTGAGAGAGAGAAAACAAGAGAATCTGTGAGTGAGAGAGGGAGAGAAAGAGAAGCTGTGAGTGAGAGAGAGAGAGAAGCTGTGAGTGAGAGAGAGAGTGAAAAAGAGAAGCTGTGAGTGAGAGAGAGAGAGAAGCTGTGACTGAGGGAGAGAGAAAGAGAAACTGTGAGTAAGAGAGAGAGAAAGAGAATCTGTGAGTGAGTGAGAGAGAAAGAGAATCTGTGATTGAGAGAGAGAGAAAGAGAAGCTGTGAGTGAGAGAGAGAGAAAGGAAGAAAAGCTGTGAGTGAGAGAGAGAGAGAGAAAGAAGCTGTGAGTGAGAGAGAGAGAAAGAGAAGCTGTTAATGAGAGAGAGAGGGAAGCTGTGAGTGAGAGAGAGAGAGAGAAATAGAAGCTGAATGAGAGAGTTAGAGAGAGAAAGAGTAGCTTTGAGAGTGAGAGAGAGAGAAAGAGTAGTTGTGAGTGAGAGAGAGAAAAAGAGAAGCTGTGAATGAGAGATAGAGAAAAAGAGAAGCTGTGAGTGAGAGAGGTAAAGAGAAAGAAAGAGAAGCTGTGAGTGAGAGAGAAAGAGAAGCTATGAGTGAGAGAGAGAGAGCAAGAGAAGCTGTGAGTGAGAGAGGTAAAGAGAAGCTGTGAGTGAGAGATAGAGAGACAAGCTGTGAGTGAGAGAGAGAGAATGAGAAGCTGTTAGTGAGAGAGAGAGAAGCTGTGAGTGAGAGAGAGAAAGAAAGAGAAGCTGTGAGTGTGTGTGAGAGAGAAAGAGAAGCTGTGAGTAAGAGAGAGAAAGAGAAGCTGTGAGTGAGAGAGAGAGAGAAAGAGAAGCTGTGAGAGAGAGAGAAGCTGTGAGTGAGAGAGAGAGAGAGAAAAAGAAGCTGTGAGTGAGAGAGAGAAAGAGAAGCTGTTAATGAGAGAGAGAGAGAGAGAAGCTGTGAGTGAGTGAGAGAGAGAGAGAAAGAGAGGCTGAGAGAGAGAGACAGAGAGAGAAATAGAAGCTGTGTGAAGAGAGTTAGAGAGAGAAAGAGAATCTGTGAGAGTGAGAGAGAGAGAAAGAGAAGCTGTGAGTGAGAGAGAGAGAAAGAGAAGCTGTGAGTGAGAGAGAGAGAAAAAGAGAAGCTGTGAGTGAGAGAGAGAAGCTGTGAGTGAGAGAGAGAGAGAAGCTGTGAGTGAGAGAGAGAGAGAAAGAGAAGCTGTGAGTGTTGGAGAGAGAGAAGCTGTGAGTGAGAGAGAGAGAGAAGCTGTGAGTGAGAGAGAGAGAAAGAGAAGCTATGAGTGAGAAAGAGAGAGAAAAAGAAGCTATGAGTGAGAGAGAGACAGCAAGAGAAGCTGTGAGTGAGAGAGGTAAAGAGAAGCTGTGAGTGAGAGAGAGAGAGAGAAGCTGTGAGTGTGAGAGAGAGAACGACAAGCTGTTAGTGAGAGAGAGAAAAGCTGTGAGTGAGAGAGAGAAAGAAAGAGAAGCTGTGAGTGTGTGTGTGAGAGAGAAAGAGAAGCTGTGAGTAAGAGAGAAAAAGAGAAGCTGTGAGTGAGAGCGAGGGAGAAAGAGAAGCTGTGAGTGAGAGAAAAAGAGAAAGAGAAGCTGTGAGAGAGAGAGAGAGAGAACCTGTGAGTGAGAGAGAGAGAACAAGAGAAAGTGTGAGTGAGAGAGGGAGAGAAAGAGAAAGAGAAGCTGTGAGTGAGAGAGAGAGAGAGAGAAGCTGTGAGTGAGAGAGAGAGAGAAAAAGAGAAGCTGTGAGTGAGAGAGAGAGAAGCTGTGACTGAGGGAGAGAGAAAGAGAAACTGTGAGTGAGAGAGAGAGAAAGAGAATCTGTGAGTGAGTGAGAGAGAAAGAGAATCTGTGATTGAGAGAGAGAAATAGATGCTGTGAGTGTGAGAGAAAGAGAAGCTGTGAGTGAGAGAGAGAGAAAGAAAGAGAAGCTTTGAGTGAGCGAGAGAAAGAGAAGCTGTGCATGAGAAAGAGAGAGAAAGAGAAGCTATTAGTGAGAGAGAGAGAGAGAAGCTGTGTGTGAGAGCGAGAGAGAGAAAGAAAGAGAAGCTGAGTGAGAGAGACAGAGAGAGAAAGAGAAGCTGAGTGAGAGATACAGAGAGATTAAAAAAGAGAAGCTGTGAGTGAGAGAGAGAGAAAGAGAAGCTGTGAGTGAGTGAGAGAAAGAAAGAGAAGCTGTGTGTGAGAGGGAGAGAAAGAGAAGCTGTAAGTGAGAGCGAGAGAAAGAAAGAGGCTGAGTGAGAGAGACAGAGAGAGAAAGAGAAGCTGAGTGAGAGATACAGAGAGAGAAAGAAAGAGAAGCTGTGAGTGAGTGAGAGAGAGAGAAGCTGTGAGTGAGAGAGAGAGAAAGAGAAACTGTGTGTGAGAGGGAGAGAAAGAGAAGCTGTGAGTGAGAGATAGAGAAAGAAAGAGAAGCTGTGAGTGAGAGAGAGAGAGAAAGAGAAGCTGTGAGTGTGAGAGAGAGAGAGAGAGAGAAGCTGTTAATGAGAGAGAGAGAAGCTGTGAGTGAAAGAGAGAGAGAGAAAGAGAGGCTGAGAGAGAGAGACAGAGAGAGAAATAGAAGCTGAGTGAAGAGAGTTAGAGAGAGAAAGAGAATCTGTGAGAGTGAGAGAGAGAGAAAGAGAAGCTGTGAGTGAGACAGAGAGAAAGAGAAGCTGTGAGTGAGAGAGAGAGAAAAAGAGAAGCTGAGAGTGAGAGAGAGAGAAGCTGTGCGTGAGAGAGAGAGAGAGAAGCTGTGAGTGAGAGAGAGAGAAAGAGAAGCTGTGAGTGCTGGAGAGAGAGAAGCTGTGAGTGAGAGAGAGAGAGGGAAGCTGTGAGTGAGAGAGAGAGAAATAGAAGCTGAGAGTAAGAGAGAGAGAGAGAGAAAGAGAAGCTTTGAGTGAGAGAAAGAGAGAAGCTGTGAGAGAGAGAGATCAGTTGTGTGAGAGAGAGAGAGCAAGAGAAGCTGAGTGAGAGAGAGAGAGAGAAGCTGTGTGTGTGTGAGAGAGAAAGAGAATCTGTAAGTGAGAGAGAGAGAAAGAATGAGAAGCTGTGAGAGAGAGAGAAAGAGAAGCTATGAGTGAGAGAGAGAGAAAGAGAAGCTATGAGTGAGAGAGAGAGCAAGAGAAGCTGTGAGTGAGAGAGGTAAAGAGAAGCTGTGAGAGAGACAGAGAGAAGCTGTGAGTGTGAGAGAGAGAACGAGAAGCTATTAGTGAGAGAGAGAGAATCTGTGAGTAAGAGAGAGAAAGAGAAGCTGTGAGTGAGAGAGAGAGAGAAAGAGAAGCTGTGAGTGAGAGAGAGAGAGAGAAAGAGAAGCTGTGAGTGAGTGAGAGAGAAAGAGAACCAGTGAGAGAGAGAAAACAAGAGAATCTGTGAGTGAGAGAGAGAGAGAAAGAGAAGCTGTGAGTGAGAGAGAGAGAGAAGCTGTGAGTGAGAGAGAGAGTGAAAAAGAGAAGCTGTGAGTGAGAGAGAGAGAGAAGCTGTGACTGAGGGAGAGAGAAAGAGAAACTGTGAGTGAGAGAGAGAGAAAGAGAATCTGTGAGTGAGAGAGAGAGAAAGAGAATCTGTGATTGAGAGAGAGAAAGAGAAGCTGTGAGTGAGAGAGAGAGAAAGGAAGAAAAGCTGTGAGTGAGTGAGAGAGAGAAAGAAGCTGTGAGTGAGAGAGAGAGAAAGAGAAGCTGTTAATGAGAGAGAGAGGGAAGCTGTGAGTGAGAGAGAGAGAGAGAAATAGAAGCTGAATGAGAGAGTTAGAGAGAGAAAGAGTAGCTTTGAGAGAGAGAGAGAGAAAGAGAAGTTGTGAGTGAGAGAGAAAAAAAGAGAAGCTGTGAGTGAGAGATAGAGAAAAAGAGAAGCTGTGAGTGAGAGAGGTAAGGAGAAAGAAAGAGAAACTGTGAGTGAGAGAGAGAAAGAGAAGCTATGAGTGAGAGAGAGAGAGCAAGAGAAGCTGTGAGTGAGAGAGGTAAAGAGAAGCTGTGAGTGAGAGATAGAGAGACAAGCTGTGAGTGAGAGAGAGAGAAAGAGAAGCTGTGAGTGAGAGAGAGAGAAAAAGAGAAGCTGTGAGTGAGAGAGAGAGGAGCTGTGAGTGAGAGAGAGAGAAGCTGTGAGTGAGAGAGAGAGAGAAAGAGAAGCTGTGAGTGTTGGAGAGAGAGAAGCTGTGAGTGAGAGAGAGAGAGAAGCTGTGAGTGAGAGAGAGAGAAAGAGAAGCTATGAGTGAGAAAGAGAGAGAAAAAGAAGCTATGAGTGAGAGAGAGAGAGCAAGAGAAGCTGTGAGTGAGAGAGGTAAAGAGAAGCTGTGAGTGAGTGAGAGAGAGAGAAGCTGTGAGTGTGAGAGAGAGAACGACAAGCTGTTAGTGAGAGAGAGAAAAGCTGTGAGTGAGAGAGAGAAAGAAAGAGAAGCTGTGAGTGTGTGTGTGTGAGAGAAAGAGAAGCTGTGAGTAAGAGAGAAAAAGAGAAGCTGTGAGTGAGAGCGAGGGTGAAAGAGAAGCTGTGAGTGAGAGAGAAAGAGAAAGAGAAGCTGTGAGAGAGAGAGCGAGAGAACCTGTGAGTAAGAGAGAACAAGAGAATGTGTGAGTGAGAGAGGGAGAGAAAGAGAAGCTGTGAGTGAGAGAGAGAGAGAGAGAGAGAAGCTGTGAGTGAGAGAGAGAGAGAAAAAGAGAAGCTGTGAGTGAGAGAGAGAGAAGCTGTGACTGAGGGAGAGAGAAAGAGAAACTGTGAGTGAGAGAGAGAGAAAGAGAATCTGGGAGTGAGTGAGAGAGAAAGAGAATCTGTGATTGAGAGAGAAATAGATGCTGTGAGTGTGAGAGAAAGAGAAGCTGTGAGTGAGAGAGAGAGAAAGAAAGAGAAGCTTTGAGTGAGCGAGAGAAAGAGAAGCTGTGCATGAGAAAGAGAGAGAAAGAGAAGCTATTAGTGAGAGAGAGAGAGAGAAGCTGTGAGTGAGAGCAAGAGAGAGAAAGAAAGAGAAGCTGAGTGAGAGAGACAGAGAGAGAAAGAGAAGCTGAGTGAGAGATACAGAGAGATTAAAAAAGAGAAGCTGTGAGTGAGAGAGAGAGAGAATGAGAAGCTGTGAGTGAGAGAGAGAAAGAAAGAGAAGCTGTGTGTGAGAGGGAGAGAAAGAGAAGCTGTAAGTGAGAGCGAGAGAAAGAAAGAGGCTGAGTGAGAGAGACAGAGAGAGAAAGAGAAGCTGAGTGAGTGATACAGAGAGAGAGAGAAAGAGAAGCTGTGAGTCAGTGAGAGAGAGAGAGAAGCTGTGAGTGAGAGAGAGAGAGAAAGAGAAGCTGTGAGTGAGAGAGAGAGAAAGAGAAACTGTGTGTGAGAGGGAGAGAAAGAGAAGCTGTGAGAGAGAGAGACAGAAAGAAAGAGAAGCTGTGAGTGAAAGAGAGAAAGAGAAAGAGAGGCTGTGAGAGAGAGACAGAGAGAGAAATAGAAGCTGAGTGAAGAGTGTTAGAGAGAGAAAGAGAATCTGTGAGAGTGAGAGAGAGAGAAAGAGCAGCTGTGAGTGAGAGAGAGAGAAAGAGAAGCTGTGAGTGAGAGAGAGAGTAAAAGAGAAGCTGTGAGTGAGAGAGAGAGAAGCTGTGAGTGAGAGAGAGAGAGAAGCTGTGAGTGAGAGAGAGAGAGAAAGAGAAGCTGTGAGTGCTGGAGAGAGAAGCTGTGAGTGAGAGAGAGAGAGAGGGAAGCTGTGAGTGAGAGAGAGAGAAATAGAAGCTGAGAGTAAGAGAGAGAGAGAGAAAGAGAAGCTTTGAGTGAGAGAAAGAGAGAAGCTGTGAGAGAGAGAGATAAGTTGTGAGAGAGAGAGAGAGCAAGAGAAGCTGAGTGAGAGAGAGAGAGAGAAGCTGTGTGTGAGAGAGAGAGAAAGAGAAGCTGTAAGTGAGAGAGAGAGAAAGAATGAGAAGCTGTGAGAGAGAGAGAAAGAGAAGCTATGAGTGAGAGAGAGAGAGAAAGAGAAGCTATGAGTGAGAGAGAGAGAGCAAGAGAAGCTGTGAGTGAGAGAGGTAAAGAGAAGCTGTGAGAGAGACAGAGAGAAGCTGTGAGTGTGAGAGAGAGAACGAGAAGCTATTAGTGAGAGAGAGAGAAGCTGTGAGTGAGTGAGAGAAAGAAAGAAAAGCTGTGAGTAAGTGAGAGAAAGAGAAGCTGTGAGTGAGAGAGAGAGAGAAAGAGAAGCTGTGAGTGAGAGAGAGAGAGCAAAAGAGAAGCTGTGAGTGAGAGAGAGAGAAAGAGAACCAGTGAGAGAGAGAAAACAAGAGAATCTGTGAGTGAGAGAGGGAGAGAAAGAGAAGCTGTGAGTGAGAGAGAGAGAGAAGCTGTGAGTGAGAGAGAGAGTGAAAAAGAGAAGCTGTGAGTGAGAGAGAGAGAAGCTGTGACTGAGGGAGAGAGAAAGAGAAACTGTGAGTGAGAGAGAGAGAAAGAGAATCTGTGAGTGAGAGAGAGAGAAAGAGAATCTGTGATTGAGAGAGAGAGAAAGAGAAGCTGTGAGTGAGAGAGAGAGAAAGGAAGAAAAGCTGTGAGTGAGTGAGAGAGAGAGAAAAAGAATCTGTGAGTGAGAGAGAGAGAAAGAGAAGCTGTTAATGAGAGAGAGAGGGAAGCTGTGAGTGAGAGAGAGAGAGAAATAGAAGCTGAATGAGAGAGTTAGAGAGAGAAAGAGTAGCTTTGAGAGTGAGAGAGAGAGAAAGAGAAGTTGTGAGTGAGAGAGAGAAAAAGAGAAGCTGTGAATGAGAGATAGAGAAAAAGAGAAGCTGTGAGTGAGAGAGGTAAAGAGAAAGAAAGAGAAGCTGTGAGTGAGAGAGAAAGAGAAGCTATGAGTGAGAGAGAGAGAGCAAGAGAAGCTGTGAGTGAGAGAGGTAAAGAGAAGCTGTGAGTGAGAGATAGAGAGACAAGCTGTGGGTGAAAGAGAGAGAATGAGAAGCTGTTAGTGAGAGAGAGAGAAGCTGTGAGTGAGAGAGAGAAAGAAAGAGAAGCTGTGAGTGTGTGTGAGAGAGAAAGAGCAGCTGTGAGTAAGAGAGAGAAAGAGAAGCTGTGAGTGAGAGAGAGAGAAAGAGAAGCTGTGAGAGAGAGAGAAGCTGTGAGTGAGAGAGAGAGAAAAAGAAGCTGTGAGTGAGAGAGAGAAAGAGAAGCTGTTAATGAGAGAGAGAGAGAGAAGCTGTGAGTGAGTGAGAGAGAGAGAGAAAGAGAGGCTGAGAGAGAGAGACAGAGAGAGAAATAGAAGCTGAGTGAAGAGAGTTAGAGAGAGAAAGAGAATCTGTGAGAGTGAGAGAGAGAGAAAGAGAAGCTTTGAGTGAGAGAGAGAGAAAGAGAAGCTGTGAGTGAGAGAGAGAGAAAAAGAGAAGCTGTGAGTGAGAGAGAGAAGCTGTGAGTGAGAGAGAGAGAGAGAAGCTGTGAGTGAGAGAGAGAGAGAAAGAGAAGCTGTGAGTGTTGGAGAGAGAGAAGCTGTGAGTGAGAGAGAGAGAGAGAAGCTGTGAGTGAGAGAGAGAGAAAGAGAAGCTATGAGTGAGAAAGAGAGAGAAAAAGAAGCTATGAGTGAGAGAGAGACAGCAAGAGAAGCTGTGAGTGAGAGAGGTAAAGAGAAGCTGTGAGTGAGAGAAAGAGAGAGAAGCTGTGAGTGTGAGAGAGAGAACGACAAGCTGTTAGTGAGAGAGAGAAAAGCTGTGAGTGAGAGAGAGAAAGAAAGAGAAGCTGTGAGTGTGTGTGTGAGAGAGAAAGAGAAGCTGTGAGTAAGAGAGAAAAAGAGAAGCTGTGAGTGAGAGCGAGGGAGAAAGAGAAGCTGTGAGTGAGAGAGAAAGAGAAAGAGAAGCTGTGAGAGAGAGAGAGAGAACCTGTGAGAGAGAGAGAACAAGAGAAAGTGTGAGTGAGAGAGGGAGATAAAGAGAAGCTGTGAGTGAGAGAGGGAGAGAGAGAGAGAAGCTGTGAGTGAGAGAGAGAGAGAAAAAGAGAAGCTGTGAGTGAGAGAGAGAGAAGCTGTGACTGAGGGAGAGAGAAAGAGAAACTGTGAGTGAGAGAGAGAGAAAGAGAATCTGTGAGTGAGTGAGAGAGAAAGAGAATCTGTGATTGAGAGAGAGAAATAGATGCTGTGAGTGTGAGAGAAAGAGAAGCTGTGAGTGAGAGAGAGAGAAAGAAAGAGAAGCTTTGAGTGAGCGAGAGAAAGAGAAGCTGTGCATGAGAAAGAGAGAGAAAGAGAAGCTATTAGTGAGAGAGAGAGAGAGAAGCTGTGAGTGAGAGTGAGAGAGAGAAAGAAAGAGAAGCTGAGTGAGAGAGACAGAGAGAGAAAGAGAAGCTGAGTGAGAGATACAGATAGATTAAAAAAGAGAAGCTGTGTGTGAGAGAGAGAGAGAATGAGAAGCTGTGAGTGAGAGAGAGAAAGAAAGAGAAGCTGTGTGTGAGAGGGAGAGAAAGAGAAGCTGTAAGTGAGAGCGAGAGAAAGAAAGAGGCTGAGTGAGAGAGACAGAGAGAGAAAGAGAAGCTGAGTGAGTGATACAGAGAGAGAAAGAAAGAGAAGCTGTGAGTCAGTAAGAGAGAGAGAGAAGCTGTGAGTGAGAGAGAGAGAGAAAGAG
Organism: Bradypodion ventrale; assembly: GCA_035047345.1. NCBI lineage: Eukaryota > Metazoa > Chordata > Lepidosauria > Squamata > Chamaeleonidae > Bradypodion > Bradypodion ventrale. Next base: position 228,785,434 of record JAWDJE010000001.1, read on the forward strand.
AAGCTGTGAGTGAGAGAGAGAGAAAGAGAAACTGTGTGTGAGAGGGAGAGAAAGAGAAGCTGTGAGTGAGAGAGACAGAAAGAAAGAGAAGCTGTGAGTGAGAGAGAGAGAGAAAGAGAAGCTGTGAGTGTGAGAGAGAGAGAGAAGCTGTTAATGAGAGAGAGAGAAGCTGTGAGTGAAAGAGAGAAAGAGAAAGAGAGGCTGTGAGAGAGAGACAGAGAGAGAAATAGAAGCTGAGTGAAGAGTGTTAGAGAGAGAAAGAGAATCTGTGAGAGTGAGAGAGAGAGAAAGAGCAGCTGTGAGTGAGAGAGAGAGAAAGAGAAGCTGTGAGTGAGAGAGAGAGTAAAAGAGAAGCTGTGAGTGAGAGAGAGAGAAGCTGTGAGTGAGAGAGAGAGAGAGAAGCTGTGAGTGAGAGAGAGAGAGAGAAGCTGTGAGTGAGAGAGAGAGAAATAGAAGCTGAGAGTAAGAGAGAGAAAGAGAAGCTTTGAGTGAGAGAAAGAGAGAAGCTGTGAGAGAGAAAGTTGTGAGAGAGAGAGCAAGAGAAGCTGTGAGTGAGAGAGAGAGAGAAGCTGTGTGTGTGTGAGAGAGAAAGAGAAGCTGTAAGTGAGAGAGAGAGAGAAGCTGTGACTGAGGGAGAGAGAAAGAGAAACTGTGAGTGAGAGAGAGAGAAAGAGAATCTGTGAGTGAGAGAGAGAGAAAGAGAATCTGTGATTGAGAGAGAGAGAAAGAGAAGCTGTGAGTGAGAGAGAGAGAAAGGAAGAAAAGCTGTGAGTGAGAGAGAGAGAGAGAAAAAGAATCTGTGAGTGAGAGAGAGAGAAAGAGAAGCTGTTAATGAGAGAGAGAGGGAAGCTGTGAGTGAGAGAGAGAGAAAAAGAGAAGCTGTGAGTGAGAGAGGTAAAGAGAAAGAAAGAGAAGCTGTGAGTGAGAGAGAAAGAGAAGCTATGAGTGAGAGAGAGAGAGCAAGAGAAGCTGTGAGTGAGAGAGGTAAAGAGAAGCTGTGAGTGAGAGATAGAGAGACAAGCTGTGAGTGTGTGTGAGAGAGAAAGAGAAGCTCTGAGTAAGAGAGAGAAAGAGAAGCTGTGAGTGAGAGAGAGAGAGAAAGAGAAGCTGTGAGAGAGAGAGAAGCTGTGAGTGAGAGAGAGAGAAAAAGAAGCTGTGAGTGAGAGAGAGAAAGAGAAGCTGTTAATGAGAGAGAGAGAAGCTGTGAGTGAGTGAGAGAGAGAGAGAAAGAGAGGCTGAGAGAGAGAGACAGAGAGAGATATAGAAGCTGAGTGAAGAGAGTTAGAGAGAGAAAGAGAATCTGTGAGAGTGAGAGAGAGAGAAAGAGAAGCTGTGAGTGAGAGAGAGAGAAAGAGAAGCTGTGAGTGAGAGAGAGAGAAAGAGAAGCTGTGAGTGAGAGAGAGAAGCTGTGTGAGAGAGAGAGAAGCTGTGAGTGAGAGAGAGAGAGAAAGAGAAGCTGTGAGTGTTGGAGAGAGAGAAGCTGTGAGTGAGAGAGAGAGAGAGAGAAGCTGTGAGTGAGAGAGAGAGAAAGAGAAGCTATGAGTGAGAAAGAGAGAGAAAAAGAAGCTATGAGTGAGAGAGAGACAGCAAGAGAAGCTGTGAGTGAGAGAGGTAAAGAGAAGCTGTGAGTGAGAGAGAGAGAGAGAAGCTGTGAGTGTGAGAGAGAGAACGACAAGCTGTTAGTGAGAGAGAGAAAAGCTGTGAGTGAGAGAGAGAAAGAAAGAGAAGCTGTGAGTGTGTGTGTGAGAGAGAAAGAGAAGCTGTGAGTAAGAGAGAAAAAGAGAAGCTGTGAGTGAGAGCGAGGGAGAAAGAGAAGCTGTGAGTGAGAGAGAAAGAGAAAGAGAAGCTGTGAGAGAGAGAGAGAACCTGTGAGTGAGAGAGAGAGAGAACAAGAGAAAGTATGAGTGAGAGAGGGAGAGAAAGAGAAGCTGTGAGTGAGAGAGAGAGAGAAAAAGAGAAGCTGTGAGTGAGAGAGAGAGAAGCTGTGACTGAGGGAGAGAGAAAGAGAAACTGTGAGTGAGAGAGAGAGAAAGAGAATCTGTGAGTGAGTGAGAGAGAAAGAGAATCTGTGATTGAGAGAGAGAAATAGATGCTGTGAGTGTGAGAGAAAGAGAAGCTGTGAGTGAGAGAGAGAGAAAGAAAGAGAAGCTTTGAGTGAGCGAGAGAAAGAGAAGCTGTGCATGAGAAAGAGAGAGAAAGAGAAGCTATTAGTGAGAGAGAGAGAGAGAAGCTGTGTGTGAGAGTGAGAGAGAGAAAGAAAGAGAAGCTGAGTGAGAGAGACAGAGAGAGAAAGAGAACCTTAGTGAGAGATACAGAGAGATTAAAAAAGAGAAGCTGTGTGTGAGAGAGAGAGAGAAAGAGAAGCTGTGAGTGAGAGAGAGAAAGAAAGAGAAGCTGTGTGTGAGAGGGAGAGAAAGAGAAGCTGTAAGTGAGAGCGAGAGAAAGAAAGAGGCTGAGTAAGAGAGACAGAGAGAGAAAGAGAAGCTGAGTGAGAGATACAGAGAGAGAAAGAAAGAGAAGCTGTGAGTGAGTGAGAAAGAGAGAGAAGCTGTGAGTGAGAGAGAGAGAGAAAGAGAAGCTGTGAGTGAGAGAGAGAGAAAGAGAAACTGTGTGTGAGAGGGAGAGAAAGAGAAGCTGTGAGTGAGAAAGAGAGAAAGAAAGAGAAGCTGTGAGTGAGAGAGAGAGAGAAAGAGAAGCAGTGAGTGAGAGAGAGAGAAGCTGTTAATGAGAGAGAGAGAGGCTGTGAGTGAAAGAGAGAGAGAGAAAGAGAGGCTGAGAGAGAGAGAGAGAAATAGAAGCTGAGTGAAGAGAGTTAGAGAGAGAAAGAGAATCTGTGAGAGTGAGAGAGAGAGAAAGAGAAGCTGTGAGTGAGAGAGAGAAAAAGAGAAGCTGTGAGTGAGAGAGAGAGAAAAAGAGAAGCTGTGAGTGAGAGAGAGAGAAGCTGTGAGTGAGAGAGAGAGAGAAAGATAAGCTGTGAGTGTTGGAGAGAGAGAAGCTGTGAGTGAGTGAGAGAGAGAGAAGCTGTGAGTGAGAGAGAGAGAAATAGAAGCTGAGAGTAAGAGAGAGAGAGAGAAAGAGAAGCTTTGAGTGAGAGAAAGAGAGAAGCTGTGTGAGAGAGAGATAAGTTGTGAGAGAGAGAGAGCAAGAGAAGCTGTGAGTTGGAGAGAGAGAGAAGCTGTGTGTGTGAGAGAGAGAAAGAGAAGCTGTAAGTGAGAGAGAGAGAAAGAAAGAGAAGCTGTGTGAGAGAGAGAAAGAGAAGCTATGAGTGAGAGAGAGAGAGAGAGAAGCTATGAGTGAGAGAGAGAGCAAGAGAAGCTGTGAGTGAGAGAGGTAAAGAGAAGCTGTGAGAGAGAGAGAGAAGCTGTGAGTGTGAGAGAGAGAACGAGAAGCTATTAGTGAGAGAGAGAGAAGCTGTGAGTGAGTGAGAGAAAGAAAGAGAAGCTGTGAGTAAGAGAGAGAAAGAAGCTGTGAGTGAGAGAGAGAGAGAAAGAGAAGCTGTGAGTGAGAGAGAGAGAGAGAAAGAGAAGCTGTGAGTGAGAGAGAGAGAAAGAGAACCAGTGAGAGAGAGAAAACAAGAGAATCTGTAAGTGAGAGAGGGAGAGAAAGAGAAGCTGTGAGTGAGAGAGAGAGAGAAGCTGTGAGTGAGAGAGAGAGTGAAAAAGAGAAGCTGAGTGAGAGAGAGAGAGAAGCTGTGACTGAGGGAGAGAGAAAGAGAAACTGTGAGTGAGAGAGAGAGAAAGAGAATCTGTGAGTGAGAGAGAGAGAAAGAGAATCTGTGATTGAGAGAGAGACAGAGAAAGAGAAGCTGTGAGGGAGAGAGAGAGAAAGGAAGAAAAGCTGTGAGTGAGAGAGAGAGAGAGAAAAAGAAGCTGTGATTGAGAGAGAGAGAAAGAGAAGCTGTTAATGAGAGAGAGAGGGAAGTTGTGAGTGAGAGAGAGAGAGAGAAATAGAAGCTGAATGAGAGAGTTAGAGAGAGAAAGAGTAGCTTTGAGAGTGAGAGAGAGAGAAAGAGAAGCTGTGAGTGAGAGAGAGAAAAAGAGAAGTTGTGAGTGAGAGATAGAGAAAAAGAGAAGCTGTGAGTGAGAGAGGTAAAGAGAAAGAAAGAGAAGCTGTGAGTGAGAGAGAGAGAAAGAGAAGCTATGAGTGAGAGAGAGAGCAAGAGAAGCTGTGAGTGAGAGAGGTAAAGAGAAGCTGTGAGTGAGAGATAGAGAGACAAGCTGTGAGTGAAAGAGAGAGAATGAGAAGCTGTTAGTGAGAGAGAGAAAAGCTGTGAGTGAGAGAGAGAAAGAAAGAGAAGCTGTGAGTGTGTGTGAGAGAGAAAGAGAAGCTGTGAGTAAGAGAGAGAAAGAGAAGCTGTGAGTGAGAGAGAGAGAGAAAGAGAAGCTGTGAGAGAGAGAGAGAGAAGCTGTGAGTGAGAGAGAGAGAGAGAAAAAGAAGCTGTGAGTGAGAGAGAGAAAGAGAAGCTGTTAATGAGAGAGAGAGAGAAGCTGTGAGTGAGAGAGAGAGGGAGAGAAATAGAAGCTGAATGAGAGAGTTAGAGAGAGAAAGAGAAGCTTTGAGAGTGAGAGAGAGAAAGAAAGAGAAGCTGTGTGTGAGAGGGAGAGAAAGAGAAGCTGTAAGTGAGAGCGAGAGAAAGAAAGAGGCTGAGTGAGAGAGACAGAGAGAGAAAGAGAAGCTGAGTGAGAGATACAGAGAGAGAAAGAGAAGCTGAGTGAGAGATACAGAGAGAGAAAGAAAGAGAAGCTGTGAGTGAGTGAGAGAGAGAGAGAAGCTGTGAGTGAGAGAGAGAGAGAAAGTGAAGCTGTGAGTGAGAGAGAGAGAAAGAGAAACTGTGTGTGAGAGGGAGAGAAAGAGAAGCTGTGAGTGAGAGAGAGAGAAAGAAAGAGAAGCTGTGAGTGAGAGAGAGAGAGAGAAAGAGAAGCTGTGAGTGAGAGAGAGAGAGAGAGAGAGAGACGCTGTTAATGAGAGAGAGAGAAGCTGTGAGTGAAAGAGAGAGAGAGAAAGAGGCTGAGAGAGAGAGAGAGAGAAATAGAAGCTGAGTGAAGAGAGTTAGAGAGAGAAAGAGAATCTGTGAGAGTGAGAGAGAGAGAAAGAGAAGCTGTGAGTGAGAGAGAGAGAAAGAGAAGCTGTGAGTGAGAGAGAGAGAAAAAGAGAAGCTGTGAGTGAGAGAGAGAGAAGCTGTGAGAGAGAGAGAGAGAAGCTGTGAGTGAGAGAGAGAGAGAAAGATAAGCTGTGAGTGTTGGAGAGAGAGAAGCTGAGAGTAAGAGAGAGAGAGAGAGAGAAGCTTTGAGTGAGAGAAAGTGAGAAGCTGTGTGAGAGAGAGATAAGTTGTGAGAGAGAGAGAGCAAGAGAAGCTGTGAGTGAGAGAGAGAGAGAGAAGCTGTGTGTGTGTGTGTGAGAGAAAGAGAAGCTGTAAGTGAGAGAGAGAGAAAGAAAGAGAAGCTGTGTGTGAGAGAGAAAGAGAAGCTATGAGTGAGAGAGAGAAAGAAAGAGAAGCTATGAGTGAGAGAGAGAGAGAGCAAGAGAAGCTGTGAGTGAGAGAGGTAAAGAGAAGCTGTGTGAGAGAGAGAGAAGCTGTGAGTGTGAGAGAGAGAACGAGAAGCTATTAGTGAGAGAGAGAGAAAGAGAAACTGTGAGTGAGAGAGAGAGAGAGAAAGAGAACCAGTGAGAGAGAGAAAACAAGAGAATCTGTGAGTGAGAGAGGGAGAGAAAGAGAAGCTGTGAGTGAGAGAGAGAGAGAAGCTGTGAGTGAGAGAGAGAGTGAAAAAGAGAAGCTGTGAGTGAGAGAGAGAGAAGCTGTGACTGAGGGAGAGAGAAAGAGAAACTGTGAGTGAGAGTGAGAAAGAGAATCTGTGAGTGAGAGAGAGAGAGAGAAAGAGAATCTGTGATTGAGAGAGAGAGAAAGAGAAGCTGTGAGGGAGGGAGAGAGAAAGGAAGAAAAGCTGTGAGTGAGAGAGAGAGAGAGAGAAAGAAGCTGTGAGTGAGAGAGAGAAAGAGAAGCTGTTAATGAGAGAGAGAGGGAAGCTGTGAGTGAGAGAGAGAGAGAGAAATAGAAGCTGAATGAGAGAGTTAGAGAGAGAAAGAGTAGCTTTGAGAGTGAGAGAGAGAGAAAGAGAAGCTGTGAGTGAGAGAGAGAAAAAGAGAAGCTGTGAGTGAGAGATAGAGAAAAAGAGAAGCTGTGAGTGAGAGAGGTAAAGAGAAAGAAAGAGAAGCTGTGAGTGAGAGAGAGAGAAAGAGAAGCTATGAGTGAGAGAGAGAGAGCAAGAGAAGCTGTGAGTGAGAGAGGTATAGAGAAGCTGTGAGTGAGAGATAGAGAGACAAGCTGTGAGTGTGAGAGAGAGAATGAGAAGCTGTTAGTGAGAGAGAGAAAAGCTGTGAGTGAGAGAGAGAAAGAAAGAGAAGCTGTGAGTGTGTGTGAGAGAGTAAGAGAAGCTGTGAGTAAGAGAGAGAAAGAGAAGCTGTGAGTGAGAGAGAGAGAGAAAGAGAAGCTGTGAGAGAGAGAGAGAGAGAAGCTGTGAGTGAGAGAGAGAGAGAGAAAGAAGCTGTGAGTGAGAGAGAGAAAGAGAAGCTGTTAATGAGAGAGAGAGAGAGAAGCTGTGAGTGAGAGAGAGAGAGAGAGAAATAGAAGCTGAATGAGAGAGTTAGAGAGAGAAAGAGAAGCTTTGAGAGTGAGAGAGAGAAAGAGAAGCTGTGAGTGAGAGAGAGAGAAAGAGAAGCTGTGAGTGAGAGATAGAGAAAAAGAGAAGCTGTGAGTGAGAGAGGTAAAGAGAAAGAAAGAGAAGCTGTGAGTGAGAGAGAGAGAAAGAGAAGCTATGAGTGAGAGAGAGAGAGCAAGAGAAGCTGTGAGTGAGAGAGGTAAAGTGAAGCTGTGAGTGAGAGATAGAGAGAGAAGCTGTGAGTGAGTGAGAGAGAACGAGAAGCTGTTAGTGAGAGAGAGAGAAGCTGTGAGTGAGAGAGAGAAAGAAAGAGAAGCTGTGAGTGTGTGAGAGAGAGAAAGAGAAGCTGTGAGTGAGAGAGAGAGAGAAAGAGAAGCTGTGAGAGAGAGAGAGAGAAAGAGAAGCTGTGAGTGAGAGAGAGAAAGAGAAGCTGTGAGTGAGAGAGAACAAGTCTCTGTGAGTGAGAGAGGGAGAGAAAGAGAAGCTGTGAGTGAGAGAGAGAGAGAAAGAGAAGCTGTGAGTGAGAAAGAGAGAGATAAAGAGAAGCTGTGAGTGAGAGAGAGAAGCTGTGACTGAGGGAGAGAGAAAGACAAACTGTGAGTGAGAGAGAGAGAGAAGGTGTGAGTGAGAGAGAGAGAGAAAGAGATGCTGTGTGTGAAACAGAGAGAGAGAAAGAGAAGCTGTGAGTGAGAGAGAGAGAGGAAGAGAAGCTGTGAGTGAGAGAGAGAGAGAAAAAGAGAAGCTGTGAGTGAGAGAGAGAGAAGCTGTGACTGAGTGAGAGAGAAAGAGTATGCTGCTGTCCTAAACAGATTTATGACAGTTGCATATGTGTTTTACTGCACCAGTCTGGCCAGATCAGCTGTATGAGGCCACATGGTTTGACCTGTGGCTGAAAAATGTTGAGAACCCCTGACATAATTGATGCCTCGTCCAGTCTTGGACTGTCAATCTTACATTCTTGTTCTTGTTCTAGCACCTCTAGCATCCTCCACCGGTGTTATTTGGTATTCTTGTAATATTTATTTAATGGTACCTTTTCATCTTCCTCTGGGTCTACCTCGTAGTCTTTGTCCTTCTCCTCTTTCTACATCTGTACCTTGTAAGGTATGGAATTTCAAGACATTATCTCCAAATGTGCAAACCCTTTATTTGCTGTTATTTGTTGTTATTATTTATAAAGCCAGTGTCTCTTAATTCCCCAGCCAAGACCAAATAACACACATTTTGTTTTACAACAGGATGGCTTGCAACAATATATCCTTCCCAGTAAAATCCATTTCTCTCCCACTTACAGTGAAAATTGCAGCTAATCTCAGAGGAAGCAGTGAAGCCTGGATTTGTAAAGGGGGGTGAGGAATGATGGTATGTGATGTTGTAGTCCTTGTGGCACAGTGGCTAAGCTGCAGTGCTGTACCCAAAACTCTGCTCATGATCAGAATTTTATCCCAATAGGTTCAAGGTTGACTCAGCCTTTCATCCTTCTGATGTTGGTAAAATGAGTACCCAGCATGTCAGGGGCAAAATGTTAATTAACTTGTGTACCACCCAGAGAGTCCTCTAAGCACTATGGAACAATATATACAGGTATGTAACTGCTATTGTTCTTGCTAGTCTCTGCCAATCAGACAGTCTTGATGATTTGACTCTGTAGGTCCTGGCTCCCCTAGACCACTGACTGAATGCTTTATTAAGACTGTTTTCTCTGCTCATCTTTCCCTGGTAAGGCTCACAACAGAAGTAAAAAATATAAGTTCCCAACTTATTTCCATTGTATCTGCATCCCCCCAGGGCTCTTCTCCCTCTTTGGGATGAACTGACAATACTCTTTCAACATTGGGAGCATGACACACACACAGTGGTGGGCATCAGCAGGTTCACACCAGTATGCGCGTACTGGTAGTAAAAATAGCTGGCCCCGCCAACCTCCCCACCCCACCCACCTCCTCCTAGAAGAGGCTTCAGAGGGGGCTGGCTCCATTTCCCCCTTCATCAAAGGCTTTTCTTGGGCTCCGGTTCACCCCAAAGTGTATTCCCAGCCACTCCAGAGTAGCGGGGGGGGGGCACTTTGGGGTGAAATGGAGCCCTGAAAAAGCCTTGGACAAAGGGGAAACGGCTTAAGAGGTTCACTATAGAGTGATGAAAATAGAAGAGGCTTCTATTTTCATAGCTCTATACTGAACAGCAGTCACATGGCCAACAGGCCATGCCCACCCAGTCACATGGCCGTGCCCACAGTGTGGTAGGAATATTTTTATGCCCACCACTGCACACATGTATGCACACACGCTAACAAGCAAACCAAAACACACACCAAAACTGGATGTGAATTTCTGGCCATTTCCAGTTTCATTTTAAGTCTTCCTTTTCCTGCAAGGCTGCAAAACACATAGAACAGAAACAATGAGGAAAAAAAAACAACCTGTGTGACTAAACCACACCAGGAAAGTGTCAGACAGAAGACCAGACAATAGGCTGATAGATACCACACTGCCCAAACAAATGTAATTGATTGTGGTATCACAATATGGTGAGCCTGTGGGAGACACTTGCTTGCTATGTGTGGTGACACCTGCTTGCTAGCATTACAAGGCAGTTATCCCCACCCCCACCCTGGCCTGACTTTTCAGATGAGAAATTGTGGCTATTTCACACCATTCCTGACTTTGCTGGTTTGGGTAAAAGGGCATGGAATCCATGTCTCGAGAACAGCAGGTTCCATTGGGTTGGATTATGACAAAATCTTGAGCTTCTTCCTTAGGGTATGGCAACATCCCATCCCTTGAGATGGAAGGCCAAAATCTAAGGCCAGATTTGTAATGTCACAGAAGCAGAGTATGCAAGAGTTGGGAGGAAGGGCTTTTGCCCTCCTGATGGTGAAAATGGGAGTGATGGGTCTCCAAGGGATGAGACCAGAATGCAAGCAAAAGCTTGTTAACTGGGTAATAGCACAACTGGATGTCAAGGAGGAAGAATCATGGCTAGGGAAGCATTGGGAGGCATCCAGCAGCTGCAGGTTCTGCTATCCTTCCTGCTATGTTTTGCATCCCACACAGCCTGACCTGTAGCATTCGTGTTGTATGGAGAGGACCTGGGCGTAGATGGACTTTATAGCTGAAGAACCTGAGAGACTGGTGTGGCATGTCCTTGGAAGAACTGCTCTGAGGAGTTAAGAACAGGAAGACTATCCCCATGATGATAGCCAATATCTGGAATGGATACAGTACCTGAAGAAGTAGGAGAATGAAACCTGCAATTGTACTGAGCCCTGGTGGTGCAGTGGTTAAACTGTTGTACTGCATCCAGAATGTTATGAGTGAAAGATGAAATAAAGGTTTCCCCTGCCCCCTCATGATAAAGTACACAAGCAGTACACACTCACACATATGCATTTAGAACACTCACACATCTGCATAAGCATACATGCATCACCAAACTTCCCCATTAACATGAGTAGTGCGGAAGAATCGGCAGACATCAAATCTCCACTTTACCCATTGAAATGCATGGCTGGGACCTCTGTGAAAAGTCCCTGGCTTCATGGAACTCAGAGGCGGGTAAGAGGATCAAAATTGCCTTGGTATTAGAGCTCCCCTAGCGTAGGGTTGCCATAAGTCCTTTTTTTGGAGAATTTTCCTCGGTTCAAGCTGTCCCATCCGGTTCAAGAAAAAACATATAAAAGTCCTGGGAGGTAGGAAGAAATGACCATGTCTATGGAGGATTTCTTCTTCATGTGACCGCAAAGGGCTAAATGCATAAAGTCAACATTCCTAGAAAGGAATGGAATGCTGTGGATAGGAAGTGAAGAGTCGGCTCTCACAAAGGATCTTTTCCAAAATGTCCCTTCCTATCTCCTGCTTTTCTCCTTCTGGAGGAAAATGGGGACTCCAAGGGCTGCATTTTCGTTCTGGACCTCTTTTTAGACCTTTCTTCCAAGGGATCCTCGTGTGGGGGTTAAGGGTGAATCCAACTCAATGGGGGGTGAAGGGGAGGGTGGGCTGACCTCAGGGAGGAAAAGGGCAATTTCAAGAGTGGCCCAAGAAATTTTATTCAAAAATAAAGGAATAGCCTCTTGACTACAGTTTATTTTAAACAGACGGAGGCTGCCTGCCCTGGATGGGGATTCCGCGGGATCTTAGATCTTGAAGAATGCAATGATGTCACGTGGCTGTCCTGGTTTAGTAGGAGAGAATTATGGCAGCCATACCCTAGCGGTGACCCATGTAAGCAACAGGGTAACTGCCTGCTGATCAAATAGATTCAATGTATTGTGTGGGGGAAAAGCTTCGATTATCCTATTAAGGTCAAGAATGTGATCCAGTGAAAATGGAAGATGGGGCAATAGTGAAACAGGAATAATGTTTTAAAATGCATAATTCTTTACAGGGACCACGTAGAAAGATGGGGTTGGTTTTAATAGACTGCAAAAATGGCAAACTTGCTTTCCAACATGATTGCCGTGTTGATGTTGGGCACGTAAATAGAGATATGTAATCTAATGCTTCCAGATTGTTTTAGTCCAGGAAATTAGCAGATTTATCTGCTCCATGCGAAATACATTACCCACTCAAAGACACAATAGCAACAATCTGACAAACTTGCCAGGAATGTAGTTGGCCATTTGCGCAGATCAAGATTACCATGGACTAATTAAGAACTCTGAGAATCCAATCGTTGCAAAATGAATTTCAGATGAAGGACATTTGCCACTCCAACCAAGGGACAATGACTGTCACATCTTATCAATGGTGTGACATTCCTTGCCATGCCCAGAGGCATGATTAAAGGGAAATTCACTCTCTCAGAATATTTTCAAAGGCCCCCTGTCATGAAAAACCTAGCTTTGGGCCACACTTTTCATGAGCTTTTGTTCACTAAATAACTCTCGTGGACTTTTGACCTTCTATGTATTATGCTAATATGTGTGTTTACCATCTACGGATTATGCTTATATGTGTTTATGTAATTGTGCAAACACTGACATCTTTTGTAACCTTTATTGTTGATGATATATGCTTGATTGTGGTGTAATTTCCTGCTTGTATGATTTCCTCTACCCCACGTGATAGCTGCAGCTAACCCCTCCTGTTCTTCATGTATAAATACACCTGGTCCTGAATTATTCAGGACTGATCAGTTTAGAAGGGTGGTCCTGTGAAGTGGAATTTAATTCATTGATATCTTGGCTCACAATGAAATAAAATCCTTTTATTTTTCTCACAGTAATTAATTGCCTTAGTCTGTTATCTTCTCTGCTAGAGGCTCCTAGCATAAAGTTAAGTGGGAAATTCTAGGGTGCTTCCTTTCCAGGTGAACCAGAGTCCACTAGCCCCAGCTTTGGGGCACTTGAATCAGTGACATCTCCCCTGACATGAGGACCCAGGATTTTAGGTATAATGAGTTCGACCCTGATGGGGATTAAGGTTGACTCAGCCTTCCATTCTTATGATGTCAGTAAAAAGAGTACCCAGCATGTTTGGGGCAACATGCTAATTACCATATGAACTTTCCAGAGAGTGCTACCCAGTGAACTAAATAGGGTTATGAACCCAGTTCTGTGTAGTTCAGGTCCACATTGTAATTGGAAATGGGGGGGGGGGATGGCTTTTCCAGACAATAGATATCTTTTGGAAACCACACTGGCTCTGGGATAAAAAAAGGGCAGCTTTTGTCACCTCAGAGGGCAACTTTCCACTACACCACACTGGCCTCACATATCCATGTTTTAACTATACAAGGAGATCAATGGGATACAACCACTGGACCAGCTTTCCTTTGATCTCCAGTTTTTTTGTGTGTGTGTTTATGAACAGTTTGTAAAATAGGTAGAAAGCATTATTTTTAGATTGCCAAGAACAATTACATTTCCAGCCTTACCTGAGCAAAGGAGCATGGAGCAAAACAATTCCCTCAAATGAAAACATACCTCCTCTTATCATTCCTTGAGAGAAGCCTTTCATCTGGCGCTTGACCAGGGTGAAATCCTGATTGCTTCCATCAGCTTTGTGATGGAGAGAACATTAAGAGGTAAGCCCCAGAGGGCTAGCAAAGAAATTGGAGCCACCATGGAAGGGAGGAAGAAGGAAGCTGTCTTAACAAAGAGCTTCCATTTCTGGAGAAAATGGCTGAGCAATTGCAAATAGTTTGTGTGTGGGTATGTGGTAAGGAACATTGGTGGTGGTAGTGGTGGTTGTGTGTGTAAAGGAACTGTTGTGTATTCAAGTTAATTACAGGTTGCTCCAGCAATGCCTTGCAAAAGGCAAAATGGCGATTTTCTCCCATTAAAATTAGCAGCTAGATTTGGCATGTATTCTTCCCATCAGGGTGAGCTCTTTATGTTAATTAGAGTTCAGGGATTGGGTGAAATTTTGGATCCTGTTCCTGATTGGTTGAAACTGGTATATCATGTTATGATTGGTTAGTTAAGTTTGTCCGGCAGGTTACTACATTGTATCAAAGAGTCACCACCGGGGAGACACTATATAAGCCCCATGGGTAAACAAAGGTGTGGCCGGGACCAGATCTATGCCTCTCATTATCAAGGCAGGTTAGACCATGTCGGGCTAACCTGGGGTCTTCTCGATACGCTCACTCACAAGGTGTAGCTTAGTACATTGCCATTACAGTAGAATTCAGAGAGACCGATTACATGGAATTTGTGTAGCTATCTGATGTCTGGATATTCCTTGTAAGAGTAACCAGGTATCACCCTATTGACAGAAATGGACAATATAAATATGAGTACAAATAATAAAGAATTGCTATCTATAATGTTAACAGCTTTAAGATTATGTATAGGAAGGAAATGGAAGAGTGATTTAACATTGAAAATTGATGAATGGTATAAGGAAATGTGGGAAATTGCCCTGAATGATAAATTCCAAGCACAGCAAAAAATGGCCAAACGGAGAAAAGGATACAAACACAATGTACCGTTTGTGTATGCCCAAAAATGATGAAGATAATAATAAACGAATCTTCTTATAAGGTCTTTGTATTCTTAATGTTGTTTTTATTTTGCAAACTCTTGTATATTAACTTGTAATGTCATCAAACAGAAACCAAACTCAGATACTTCTCTGCACAAAAAGTCTTCAAGTTCCTTTTGTAATGTTGACAATAGTAACCAAATTCAAATATGTTCTCTTCAACTTCTTCACTGTGTCCTTTGTAACAATATGAAACAATGATTCATTCCTCTATTACACTTTCTATCTCTCATCCAAAACAGCTCAAACTCATATTCAGTTGGGAAGTCAAACTCCCATATATATTGGCCCCAAACTCCCGACGTCTATCCGGTTATTTGTTTTCTTTCAGAATATTTTGGGAAATATGGAGACCTTTTGTGGAATATGTTTTAATATGTGACAAAGGAGATAAACCAGTATCTCAACACATGAGTTTTTGGAGTGATTAAAACAAAACAATGATCTTCATGGCATGTATATATCACTGGGTGTTATTACTCTTATTATTATTATTACTATTATTATTTTTAATATAATAAGTTGAACCTTATAAATCTTTGGAATTGTAGATAAAATATGTGACATACTGTAAAATATTTGATAAACATAAGGTTCTAGAGTAATATTGTTTTACAATACTATTACAGCGGAATTTAAGTATTTTAATGAAATAATTTGTTTTATATGTTTATGTATGTTTTTTGTAATTTTGTTCTTTTTTCTTTCTTTAAAATTAATTAAAAAATAGTAAAAAAAGAGAGTAACCAGAAAGACTTTACAATAAACCGTTGTTCGTTGTTCTGTTCATCGTTTGCTTGACTATTCATTACAAGGGCCGGACATGACAGGAACAGAAAGTCATCTTATATCACAAAGATGCAGCAGATGCATTTCTTTCCAATCTCAAGCATATTGGATAATCGCCTCAGTGAGCTTCTGAGGAAATGACCCAAGCCAGACAGGTAACAATGTTGGGTCCTAAGCAACGCAGCTTGGGCTGAGCTGAATTGAAATTCTCAGCAAGACTGGGTGAAATTAAGATCTACTTGAACAATTAGGAGTATCTATGGCTTAAAGCAGGGGTTCCCTGTAGGATTTGGGGCCGTAAAGCGGCCCTTGGGGTCCCGGAGGAGACTGGTCAAAGGAACGACACGAGGCAAGATGGAGCGAAGACCAGTGATTTATTGAGGGAAAATCATCAGTATATATTATGCAGAAGGCTGCGCATGGTAGGATGGTTATCTGACAGGAAATCACATCACCTATTTGCTCAGGTTAATTGGGAAACTCTCTTGGGGAAGTCAATTAGTGCGGGCAAACATTGACAGAGGAAGCCCCATTGTTTTGGGCTTAGAGGCTGGGTAAATATGGCCACTATTTGTGCCAGGGATTTACACCTAATTATGTACAGGAGATAGCGATCTGCCTACCTGGCAGAACCGCTGGTCAGGTCATGTAATTGGGTGAATCAAACCCTATCATTTATTCACCCCCCTTATAATTTGGCTGCTCGCAGAGCCCACGGGCCAGGGAGCCTTTCTCCCGAAAGTGGCCTCTGCCGGGCCGATCCATGCCCAAGGGGGCACGGGGAATCCATATTTCCCCTTTCTGTTTTATTTAAGAGCCTGACTGACGACTCTGTGCAAGAGGGGCATCAGCTGATGGCGCTTCGGGGTTCCCACCATGGGGGACATCTCGATGGCAGTGAGGGAATACATTGCATGAAACAACACACTGTTGTGCCCAGTATTACCACCCCCACAATCACTTTGAGTGTCGTCTGAAGCCAACCCCATGGGAACCACAACCACAGGGAGTCCTGCCACCCCCATGAAGAATCCTCCTTGATGTCCCTAACTGGGGTGTGGAAGTCCGTGAGCTGGCTCTGTATCTAGTGGGTATTGTCTGTGAGATTTAAGCAACACATGCCATGGACAGACTTGCAACCCAAATGATGTAGCAATAGGGGATAATCGATAGCTGCTTGATTATCCAGTATGGCATGGCGAAGCTCTGTCTGCTCCTGGTTGAGCAGCGCTGTTGCTGAGGAGGTGTGGTTAATGGCTTTTGCTAATCCGCAAGCCAATCGACCAATTCTCCGAGCGTTGCCTATGGCTAAGCCTGGCACACTGAAATATACTGCTGCCTGGTTTTTCAGAGCTGTGGGTCTGAATCCAGACTGCTTCCTGTAGCAAGGCAAGATAATGAGATGTGTCATTGATCTCTTACTGTGACCTGGGGAGATTCTAAGCTATCTCTGCAGCTTCTGGCATTGTGCAAATGTCTTTCTAGCACCTATGGGGAGGGGTGAAACTAAACTGGGGATTACCAGCTACCGGGTACTCAATCTTTCCAAGCAATGGGCCGATGCAAAACATGGGCTGGTCTGGCTTCCTTTGGTGGAAGCTAGCCGTTATTAACAATATACAGAAATTCAAGTGTCCCTTGCAAATCCCAACTGGAGCATTGTACAAGGCATGAATAAATAAAGAGCAACTACAGATAATAAAAAGACATTCAGCAGCTTTTCCGGAGATGAAGCTTCCCTTCTTGGTGGAGTTTCCTGTGTAACTTGAGTTTGGAGAAGTCTTGTTTTGGGGAAAAGCACGATCCTCAGAAGTAGCACTGAGTATGCAAAAATGTTCATAGAAATGTCTTTGGAGATGTAAGTCATAAAGGCAGACGGACAGCTGATGACATCCAGGACAGTGACTGGTGCTGCTCTTTGCAATCATCCGGGTCTGATTCTGGCCTCTGGGACCTGCATGGGGAAGAGACTTGTTTGGGAGATAAAAATTCTGAAAGAGTTAGTTAGTTTTTGCACTTATAGGATAGCAATTGCTGTGCAACTATGGGACGTTGTTCCCCCCCTTTCTGTTTGTTTGTCAATGTAGGACTTAAGCGTCCGATAGACCCGTTCCACAATCGCTTGCCCCTGCGGATTGTAAGGAACGCCAAAAGTGAGCTTAATATCCCAGGTGGCCCTGAAGGTGGCCAGCTGCCTGGAGCTATAAGCTGGGGCATCATCGGACTTCGGGTGCCGAGGTTAGCCCTTGGCAGTGGGAAAGGAGATGCTGCTCCACATGGGGAGCCGTTTCTCCCTTCTGTGCTGTTGCCCAAACAAACTGTGGGAAGGTATTAATGCAAACGTCCATGTACTGCCATTTGCCAAAATGTGGGGATGTGTGACGTCCATTAGCCACACCTGGATGGCCTCTGTCCCTCATGGGTTGACCCCCCCACGAGCCCCCCCCCCCTGGTGCCCCTGCACGATGCTGGCAGGAGCGAACTATGCCTTGGGCTTGGGAAAGTGGCAGGTTGAACTGCCTTGCGAGCGCTTTGGCATTCTGAATTGGGAATGCATGACTCTGAATTGGAGTTGTGAGGAACAAACCTAGCAAATTTTTGTCTAACGCGGGAGTGATGTATGCTCCCGGTAGACTGCGAAGCAAATTCCTAGGAAACTGGCTGTCAGCAATTATGTTGGAGCGTTCTTTGGCAAAGGTGCGCAAAGCGAGGTTCACGGCTGCCAACTCTGCCCGCTTGCGGAAGAGTCAGGAGCGTGCGCCAAGCTTGGTCCTCTTGCCAAGTAAGAACCTAATATGTGCGACCCCCATAAGTGAAAACTGTCCTAGCCCCCCCGAAGGGGAACCAGTGACATCAATCCACACAAGGTGACTGTCTGCGCTTGAAGCGAGACGGGTCTGGGGTCTAATGGCAAACCTTGGCACATGAAGCGCCAGGCTTCCCTTGGGTAAATTTCTCAAGAAGGCCCCCCTGCGCACATCCATTCATGGTGTGCGTGCACACTTTCACTGGAGCGATTCTGGTGCTCCTGTGAGACGGGTGCCAGATGCTGGCTTAGCTTTTTGCCTGTGCTTAGACTAGCAGCAAAAAGGGAAGGGGTGGCCTAAAAATGCCTGTATCTGATTGAAGGTGTGACCTGACTGCACTCTTAAAATGGTCCTAGGCAGTCCTGGCTAATGGGTGGCACTCTGCACATGCTCGGGAGCTCAGGGACTAATCCTTCCTCTGTGCCCTGGAGTTTGCGAAATGTGTCTGCTCACTAGAGAGGGTGCTGTGGGCCAGGTGCCATACTTAAAATGACCTAAGACTTATTAAAGACAAGCCAACTATGGCGTGCCAGCTGTAAGGAAATAACACACAAGAATGAAAAGACACACAAGTTAAGCATTTCCAGCAGGGAGTTCCACTGGCGAAAGGAGAAAGGGAGGAAAGACAAGTCAGAAGTTAGCACAATGAGAAAGCAACAACTCTTATCATAACGAAATCAGATTAGGTCAGGTAACCAAGGCAACTGGCTGGGATCCTCCTGTTAAGAAAATCCCTATCAGTAATTAACTCTGGAGCCTGCGAAAGGAAACAATTTAAGACTTAGAAGGAAACAAATTGGTTAGTTTTGTTCCTGTAAAAAGGTAAGCATTTTCTGAATATACAGAGCGCAAGAATGTTTGCATGCCTTTTCCTGTGAAAGGGGTACAATGAGCGAGTTACTTTGCACAGATTAAGGTCAAAATACCAGAACAGTGTCTTCCTTAAGAGAATGAAGGAGAGTTAGAACGATTCTCAACCTGCGGCCAGATGTGGGCGAGTGGGCCAGATGTGGCCCATGTTGCTCTGCCACTCCCCCCGCCAAGCCAAGAAGGGCTGTGTGGCGAAGGAAGGGCAGGATGACTGCCCGGACCCCCAGAGCTTGCCTGAGGCCCCGGAACTTGGCCCCTGACTTTAAAAGGTTGAGAACCGAGGTTACAAGATTATAACACAATACACACATGAAGACAATGCAATTCTCTCACTCCTAGTGAGATACGTGACTTAAAGGACGTCAAGAGACATTCAAAAAACCTTAAAACACAGAGATGGGGGTTTGAGGAACACAGACGTAGGGAGAGGCCCCATAGCTTATGATCTAGTGAGGAAAACTCATAGAAGTGATTTTTTGTTTTCAGATCGCGCTTCTGAAAAGAAAAATCTGTTTTCCGGATTGCAAAACCGGTTTCCAAGAGAGGCTTAATCCTTTGACAAAGAGAAAAGTCTCAAGGGAAGGAGGAGGAACCACCCTGCCACATTCCCCCCCCCCTCTCCTGCCCAAGCTGCTAAGCAGGCAAGGCAAAGGGCTTTGCTCATCATGCTTTCTCAAACTTTAAATAGCTCCTGCCCATGAACAGAGTGCAAACTGTTTAACACATATTTCACAGTGACATTACCACGCAGTTACACACAAGGAACACTTTTTCAGTCATACTGTGGTCATAGAGACAAGGCTTTTGCAATCATACACAGTTCTTGCAGTCATACATTCAGTGGTGCACCACGCATACACACACCTATTTATGCATTCACACATTCCTCCCCTGATCTGCAGCGTTCTGTACTACACATGAGGAAATGATTTATACACAGCTGGCTATTTACAGCCATCTGGGTGCTTTTACTTAGGGGCAAGTTTCTCTGGGCTACTCCCAAGGTGAGACAAGTAGGTTCTGCCTGTGCCCTGGGGGAACTCGGGGTACTATTGCTGGGATGGTTCTTCTGGCATGGCCAGGGCAATGGCTGCCTCCTTTCTAGCCTGGGCCCCCTTTCCAGTGCCAGCGTGGCCATTTGGTATCCAGACAACCTTTTGAAGATCTGCCTGGTCTAGATTGGCATTCTCTTCTAAGGTGTCTCCTTTTATCACACTGGAAGCAGGCGCCTTGGGGTATTGGCACTGCTCTGCGCCTGAGTGTGGTAATGGGTCTGCTCTGGAGCCCTGCGTGGCCAGGGGCCACGCAGATTTCCGTGAGCAGTGGGCGCTGAGCAGCCCTGCCTGAACGTGTGTCTGCCTTCAGATGGGCTGAGCACAGCAGTTGGGCGCTAGCTAATTGTGCCACTGGCAGTTTCCCCGTGAATGGATCTTTCCCACCCATGCGCTGAATGGAGTTCTTTCTTTGCAGGGAACTTTTCACTGTCAGAGAAGCGCCAAGGCCTCTCATGCCATGAATTCCTTCAGTGACGTCTGCAGCTGTCACTGAGGGAATGCTCCCTATACTGCCCTGCTTAAGCTGAAATGACGAATAGAGACTTCTTGGGGCTGATGGTTCTGACTGCGCTGGGGGTTTCTGGGTCTCTACCCGGACTGGGTCTACCTCTGCTAGGAGCTTCCTACATTTCCTCCTTGTGCGAATTATGCCCTCTGGAGCTTTCGGGGGTTGCTGAATGCAGTCTCCTATCTGATCCCAGAGCTGCAGGGTTAACGTACCTACTTCTGGGTAAAGTAGGCAGTGTTCCCTGAGATACGCCAAAAGTCTCGCTAGTTCCCTGCTGTGAAAGCGTAACTGAAATACCCTGGCCAGGATTCTGAACTCTTCCTCACGAGTTCTTTGGCTAGCGGACGGACTTTGTCTATGAGAACAAGTCCCCATATTACCTGCGATTGGGTCCTCCTCGGGACAAGTCGACGCGTCTTTACATCTTTACAGGCAACAGGTTCGGGCGTCAGATGTCTGGGATAGAGCTTGGAGCGTGGACCTTCTGCCACGGGCCCTTCGACGGCCTCTGCGATGTCAGGGGCTCACAGCTGCCCTGAGCGGAATGCGTTTCCCTCTATGGCAAACCTCCTCGAAAGCTGGGAGCCAGCTGTAGGAATGTCTCTCTGGAATGCCTCATTGTTTTGGGCTGCCGGCCGGAGTGCTGCGCTATCCTCCGGGATGATGGGACAAGGTTCTGGCGCAGAACCTGGCGGTGCTGATCGCTTACTCTCGAGTAGACCGCTCGGGGGTCGCTTACTCACGAGTAGATCACGTCTCGGGGTCACCAGATGTAGGATTTGGGGCCGTAAAGCGGCCCTTGGGGTCCCGGAGGAGACTGGACAAAGGAACGACACGAGGCAAGATGGAGCGAAGACCAGTGATTTATTGAGGGAAAATCATCAGTATATATTATGCAGAAGGCTGCGCATGGTAGGATGGTTATTTGACAGGAAATCACATCACCTATTTGCTCAGGTTAATTGGGAAACTCTCTTGGGGAAGTCAATTAGTGCGGGCAAACATTGACAGAGGAAGCCCCATTGTTTTGGGCTTAGAGGCTGGGTAAATATGGCCACTATTTGTGCCAGGGATTTACGCTAATTATGTACAGGAGATAGCGATCTGCTTACCTGGCAGAACCGCTGGTCAGGTCATGTAATTGGGTGAATCAAACCCTATCATTTATTCACCCCCCTTATAATTTGGCTGCTCGCAGAGCCCACGGGCCAGGGAGCCTTTCTCCCGAAAGTGGCCTCTGCCGGGCCGATCCATGCCCAAGGGGGCACGGGGAATCCATAGTTCCCAACCTACAGCCCATGGGTCGGCCCTGGCCCATGGCACCATTTTTCCGGCCAGCTGCCACAACACCAGGAAGTGGAAGCAGATGCATTTACGTCTGCCGTAAAATGTGCCCACATATGCATAAATGTGCCCGCAGTTGTCGTAAATGCAGAAGACAGATGTAAATGCTCCTGCTTCCATTTCTGGGGTGGGGGTGGGGGGATGGTCAGTCCCGCTTAGCTGTCTGGAGGCCTGGTCAGGTCCACAGCATAAGAAGGTTGGGAACTTGTTGTGTCCAAAGGTTATTTGTTTTAACCGCTTGAGCACCATAAAGTCTACAGCACTATTGTGGACCTTTTGCAAAGGCACCATTTTCAAATGTCTGTCAAAATAGCTGATTTGTCAGCAAAAACTTTCCCACTTCTCCAGAAGCCACCAAAATGTATCAACTTGTGTAACTGCCATTCTCACTGTATATAAGTTGGCTACCTTGTACATGTTCCCCAGGCTGGTATTATGAGCTGAATAATAAATCACTGTGTTTGACCCGATCCTGCTGGTCAGAGTACTTCTTAAGTGCCGTATTCAACAGAACTCCTGGCTTAAAGTGTGCATTAGGGGGAAATGTATGTTCCCAACCCATACATATGTAAGGAAAGCCATTTCTTCCTTAGCACAGTACCTTCTGGTAACTTATCACGAAATGAGCTAATATTCAAAATGTAGAGCAAAGCGAGTTTTAAGTAGGACAAACAGACTTCTTAACTAAAATCACTTTGGAAAGCTCAGCTCATAATGATGTGCTAACTTTATTGGCCAGTTTGGGCTGATGCATAGTAGTTTATCTGAAGTAAGGATATAAGCAGGAAAGAACGCAAGCGTGATCCTGTATTCTGAAAGGGCATTCCCATTTCACTATCTGGGGTCAGGGAAGCAATGGCACTGTTCTTCCTGCTTGGTTGGGGTAGATGTGACCATTGATACAGACATTCGCAATGCTCTCCAAAAGAAAAGCAAGGGAAATGCTTTTTTATTTTATTTTAAAAGCATCATCATGCTCCTTAAAAACTCAAGCGGAAAATTGACTTTTTAAAAACAAACACATTGTTAGGCTAATATGGAAATCACCTGCTTAGAGTTTTACGAGAACAACTATGAACAAAGGAGAAACTGTTTTGTTGCAACGTGGGAGGAAGAGCAACCCACCCCAGATAAAATAATGTTTTCCATCCAAAACTCTGAGTGCATTTTATCATAATGTTCAGGCCTGTCTCAAGGGAAACCAGAGATCACCACCAGGTTATAACCAAAATAATTAGCACCCTTGTAGAAAAATTCAAACAGATCAATCTCCAATCTGAATTATATCTACAAGAGGTTAAAAAACATTAAGGCTATAACCCAATTGCTGCTTCCCCGGGAGAAATCCCTACAGAATTCATGGAGCATACTCATGAGCAGAAATGCACAGAAGTACATAGTTTGCTCTGGAAGGTGTACCAGAAATGAGAGATACAAGCGTAAATAGGATTGGGAGAGCCATCTCATTATCAAAATGAGTGACACCATAGTCATACATGGATAAAATTCTTATTCAGACAGTGTTATATCTGGCCCTTATAAGCACCAGTCCGAGACAACTATGAGCAAACAGCAACAGTCTTTATTTAACAGTCTATTAGAGATGAGTTTAGAAGGTGTTCTGGATTCTGAGATGGCTATACAATCCTAGTGGAGTCAGTCCCTCCGGACTCTTACCTGGCAGTGGGCAATAACTAGCTACTATAGAAGCATAGTGTAATGGAGGGACACAGGCTTAGTGCTACCCGGCCTACCTGTACTGAGTAGGAAGTATAGATCTGGTCTGGCCCCACCCTTGTTTACCATAGGTTGGCTTATATAGTCTCTCCTCGGTGGTGGCTCCTGGATACAAGGTAGCGACCCTCCCGGACAAACGTAACTAACTAATCATAACAGGGAATATATGTAATTAACCAATGGAGAACAGGAACCAAAACTGTAACCAATCCTAGGGCTTGGATTAGCATAACAAGCACACCCTTTTGCAGGGGTTTCACGCCACTTTAGGCTTCTAATTAGAATGGCAGGAAACTGCCATTTTCCTCTTGCAAGAGTGCTCCTTGCGCTACTTGCAAATGTGCCTTAATACACAACAGACAGCCACTCTGATCTCCTCTCAGGCAGAACTGCATGCTCCATTGACATGTATGGAGAGTAGATACCCTCTAGGTTTTATTTGTTTAGGCTTGCAAAGGAAGGATGATGGCCATGTTCCCTCTTTTACATAGCACAGTCTTCCCTTTGAAGGACTGTCACTCCTCTTTTAAAGTTACATTATATTGGAAGGGGTTTTTTTAGAGTATGGGACCAAAGACAATGAACAGCCGAAGTGGTTGGCTTAACACAGGTTTATTGCATGATGATCCAGGGGGAACATGGGGTAATGGCGGTGGTACATCTCATTATATACTGAGGACTATACATTTGAATCTTGCAGCACGGTAGCTCATTGGCTACTGCCGGCGTGGCCTCGCCCAGGCACGCCTTACTCTCGCAGTTGTATCTTCTTGCTGCTGAATGCGAGTATCATCATTCTGCTGAATGCGGAGGCATTTCCCGCGGCTGTCCGTGATTGAGCAATGTGAACCATGTGAGGCTGAACGCTCGCAGCCGCCCTGAGGGGTTGCTTGCTCGCGTTCCTTTCAGCTGAGATACATTGTGATTGTGATGGATACATTTATATCTTGATGGCTTTACAGTACATTGATATGCATATATAACACCCCTCCCCCCTAGGATGGGACGAAGTCCCGCAACCATTGTGGCTTGCTGCACGTACGCTTGGGGCGTGCGGGCGCCTGACCTAGTACGGGGGAGCCTGCGATCCCTGATTCCATGGAGGCTTGTCCTGCAACGGGAAATGGGGATTCGTTAGCGGCTCTGTGGGGTGTCTGTGCCTGCTTTGCGCTGGGGGACGGGAATGGAATGAACAGTTGGGAGGTGAACCCCTGCCTGTTGCCCTCGGACCCCGGGGACCCTCCTAACGTGAACCGCGGAACCGATGAGGATGCCCTCGTGGTTCTGCTGCCTTCTGTTATCCGCTCGGGGAACCTTACGACTGTGGTGGGCAGGCTCGCCGTCGCCTTCTGTTTTTGGGGTGTCGGTCTCCGGGACATTGGCGCTATGTTGCATTCTAACTCACAGGGGCTACTGGGACTGGAAGTACCAGGGGCTGAACTGAAACCCCTCTTTTCGCTAGGACGGGTGGGGGACCACTCCGCTAACTCCCCCTGGTACTGTAAATCTAAATCTAAACTTCTTGGGGAGTCTGTGTTTTGGGGAAGCTTCCAGGGGATATGTGTGAGCTCGGGGCTCTTCCTCTCTGCCGCAAATTCCCGCAAAACATCTCTGAGGATCGATTCCCTTTCCTCCCCCCTTGGTGGGGAAAATTCCCGCAAAACATCTCTGTGGATCGATTCCCTTTCCTCCCCCTTGGTGGGGACCCATGGCCCCCTTTCTCTCCCCCTTGGGCTAAGCGGGTGGGGGAGTACCCTAACGCTGATTCGTGGCTATTTTCATCTTCGTCCTGCTCTCCGGGAATCCTGCACCTGAGTTGATCCGCGTGCCGCCTCCACAGGAGGCCTGTGTTAGTTTCCACGCGGTACGAGACGGGGCCGGTTTGCTCTATTACAACGCCCGGCACCCAGGCTGGCCCTGCGCTGGCGTAGTTCCTGCAGTGTACGGGGGTGCCTACGCTGAAATTCTTGGTGGGCTCTATCCCTACGTTCCGCCCTTTGTCTTCTACCCTAGTGGGGTCTAGTCTGGTGATTACGGTGGCCAGCTTCCTACGCATTAACAGCTCCGCGGGGGAGTACCCTGACGCCAATGGGGTGACCCTGTACCTTAGCAGGAACTGGCACACTTGTAATTCTAGATCTCCGGGACCCATGCGCCGCAACGCGTTTTTTGTGGTGCGCACGAGGCGCTCTACTTGACCGTTGGTGGCCGGGTGGAAAGGGGTGGAGGTGACGTGCCGAATGGCGTTGAGATCCATGAACGTCCTGAACTCGGTGGACGTGAAACAACTAGCGTTGTCGCTAACGAGGGTGTCGGGTAAACCGAACGTGACAAAGACCCTCCGTAGATGCTTAATGGTTGTGGCCGAGGATGTGCTCGAAACTGGGATTACCTCCAACCACTTGGAGTACGCATCCACAACAAGGAGGAAGAGTGCTCCTCTGAACGGGCCAGCAAAATCTACGTGTACCCGGGACCAGGGCCCCCTTGCTGCGTCCCATTCTCTATGTGGCAAACGAGCCTCTTCTGGCCTTGAGCTCTGGCACGCTTCGCAAGTGCCGACCATGTGCTCGATGTCGGCGTCTAGCTGGGGCCACCAAAAGTAACTACGGGCCAGTGCCTTGGAACGGACGATCCCCGGGTGGCTGACATGCAGCAGTTTAAGCACCCTTGGCCGGAGAGACGTGGGGATTACTACCCGCTGTCCCCACAAAAGGCAACCCCTCTCTAGGGACAATTCTACTTTTTTCTTGAAAAATGTGTCGAATTCCGCTGCTGGGGACGATACCGGCCACCCTTTCTGCACCCAGGAGCTAACTGTCGCTAACGTTTTGTCCTTGCCGGTCGCTTTGGCGATGTCGGCCGGTACTACCAGGGGCGAGTCTAGGACCTCTATCATTAAGACCTGGTGGTCTCGCTCTTCCTCGCCCATGTGGTTGCAATCCTGGGGAAGGGGGGACCTTGACAGGGCGTCCGCGTGACTGATCTCCTTCCCTGGCCGGTACACCAACGCGTGCTGATACGCGTTGAGAAAAATGGCCCACCTGAGCATTCTCGGGGACAGGATTTGTGGCGTGGGCTTATCTGCGGTGAAAATGCCTAGCAAGGGCTTATGGTCGGTCACTATGGTGAAGGGACGGCCATACACAAAATCATGAAATTTTTTGGTTCCCGCAATGATCGCTAACGCTTCCCTGTCTGTCTGGGCATAGTTTCTCTCTGCTTGGGACAGGGACCTGGAGTAGAACGCTATTGGGGCCTCCCTCCCGTTTTCTAGCACGTGGCATAACACCGCCCCCACTCCCACTGGGGATGCATCGCATATCAGGACCACCGGGCGTTTGGGGTTGAAGTGGGTTAGTACGGCATCGGATGTCAGGAGTCGTTTTAGGTCGTTAAATGCCCTCTCATGGTCGTCGCCCCACTTCCATGCCTCGTCCTTTTTTAACAATTTGTGTAGCGGTTCCGCCACGGCTGCCTTGCGCGGAAGGAAGGAGTGATAGAAGTTGAGCAGTCCGAGGAATGACTGCAGCTCGGGCTTGGACTTGGGGCGAGGGGCCTTTTTGATGGCGTCCACCTTGGATTGGGACGGCCGTATACCCTCAGGAGTTACTCGGAACCCTAGGAACTCTACCTCGGTCGCGAAGAAGACGCATTTGTCTTTCCGCAACCTCAACCCCGCCTTTTCGAATATTGTTAGGACCTTCCCCAACCTCTTTGCCAATTCCGCCCGGCTCCCCCCCGTTATCAATACGCCATCAAAGTAGGGTAACACCCCCTCTAATCCCTTTAGGAGGCATTCCACGAGTGACTGGAAAATCCCGGGCGCTGAATTTACGCCGAACTGAAGGCGGGTCACCTGGAACGCCCCTTTGTGGGTGACTATGGTTTGTGCCGCAGCTGAGGCGGGGGCCACCGGAAGCTGCTGGTAGGCTTGGGCTAGGTCAAGCTTTACGAAACACCTCCCCCCGTGTAACCTGGCCAGCAAGTGGCTGACTACCGGCACCGGATATGCATTAGGGCGAATTGCCTTATTGATGGTGCACTTGTAATCAGCGCATATGCGGACCTCCCCGTTGGCCTTTAGTGCTGTTACAATCGGGGTTTCCCACTCCGCAGAATCCACGGGCACAAGAATCCCCTGACCCACCAATTTGTCCAGTTCCGCCTCTATTTTGTCCTTGAGTGCAAAAGGCACCCTGCGCGGTTTTAGCCTGATTGGTCGTATGTCAGGGTCCAAGTCAAAAGTCACTGGGGGGCCCTTGAATTTCCCAAGTCCCTTTTTGAAGACCTCGGGATGCGCGTCGCACACGCCCTGTATTGGATCAGTCCCGGTGGCGTGTACTCCCACGGTGTGCACCCCCCCGATGAACAAACCCAGGGGTTGGAACCATTGAGTCCCGAGGAGGCTGCAGTTACCTCCCTTGAGGACGACTAGGGGGAGCGTTGCGTCGTGTTTTTTAAAACGGACTTGGAATTTCCCAACCCCCAACACCGGGATGCGTTTCCCCTGCACGTCTTTCAGTGTGGCCCGCAATGCTTTGAGCTTGGGCCGCAGGTGGGGGGCGATTTTCAGGAACTCCCCCTGAGAAATGATAGAGTATGAAGAACCCGAGTCCACCTCCATCCTAACTGGGGCCCCTTGAATTACTACCTCAACGAAATATCGGGGATGTCCGACGGACACGCTGAACACCTGGGCGTCGTCCTCGCTGTCGTCGGAGATGCGTCCAATGCCGTCCTGCTTCCTCGTGGTCCGGTTGCCATCCTGGGGCCTCGTGGTGTGGTCCTGCCTCGTGGTGTGGTCCTGCCTCGCTGAGCGGTCTGGCGAACTCCTCCTGGTCTCACGCCGTTTTCTGCAGACTTTGGCGATGTGCCTGCGCCGGCTGCAGTTATGGCACTCGGCCTTCCTGAAGGGGCATTTGGCGCGGGCGTGGGTGGCGCCACAGCCGTTGCAACGCCGGCCTTCCTTCTGGACCTTCCGCACGTCCTCGTCGTCTCCGCTCTCCGCGGACGAGTTTGAGGCTCGCCGGGCTGCACGCACCGAGCTTTCAGCCTTGGCCGCCTTCGGCCGCCAGTCCTGGAGCTCCTGCACCCCGGCCATCGTGGCTTCCGCGGCCTGCGCCGCGTCTAGGACCTCTTGTAGTGTGGGGGGCGGCTCTTGTTTCATCAGCGTGCGCTGCGTCTCGGTGTCCCTCAGGCCACACAGCAGGCAGTCCCGGAGGGTGACTTCTGGGTTCTCCCACTTACATGGGCCGGCGGCCAGTCGCAGGGCCGCTGCGAAGTCGGCGACCGACTCCCCGGGCGCTTGGACTCGCCTCCAAAACGCGCTTCGAGCGGGGAACATTGCTATCGCAGGCCGGAGGTGGGCGCGTAGCACTGCCAGGAGCTCCTTAGCCTTGAAGTCGCTCACCCTCCTCGGCGCGATCAGGTCCACCAACGTCCGCTTGGTCTCGTGCCCGAGCAGCCTGACAAAAATGGCCCTCTTTTTGGCCTCGTCCGTGACTTCGAGCTCGACGAGCGCCCCATTGAAGTCTATCTCGAACAGCTCCAAATCTCCCGGCTTCCTGATCTCGTAGCCGGCGCATGTCTTGGTCCCGTGGGCTGCCATATCCCACCTTCGTTGCCAATTTAGAGTATGGGACCAAAGACAATGAACAGCCAAAGTGGTTGGCTTAACACAGGTTTATTGCATGATGATCCAGGGGGAACATGGGGGTAATGGCGGTGGTACATCTCATTATATACTGAGGACTATACATTTGAATCTTGCAGCACGGTAGCTCATTGGCTACTGCCGGCGTGGCCTCGCCCAGGCACGCCTTACTCTCGCAGTTGTATCTTCTTGCTGCTGAATGCGAGTATCATCATTCTGCTGAATGCGGAGGCATTTCCCGCAGCTGTCCGTGATTGAGCAATGTGAACCATGTGAGGCTGAACGCTCGCAGCCGCCCTGAGGGGTTGCTTGCTCGCGTTCCTTTCAGCTGAGATACATTGTGATTGTGATGGATACATTTATATCTTGATGGCTTTACAGTACATTGATATGCATACATAACAGTTTTCCAGTCCTAGTTTAATGTAAAGATGATGAATCCTAAGGAACAGAGTACATGGACACCCCTGCTCCTTCAAATAGCCCTTTTGCTGGGACCACCACCTCCACAGAAGACTCGACAGGCACTGGTACAGCCTATTTCACTCAGGCTGCCTGTAGAGCAATTCTTATTTAGAACATATAAATTAATATTATAATTTTACACATATTGGTAGCTTCTTCTGGTGAAGCATCTCCATCTCCATCTCTCTCTCTCTCTCTCTCCCTTGAATGATAGGTAAGTGGGAGGAACTGCTCCCTCCTGCATAACTACCAAGGCATAACTACCCCTCCATCTGTTGTTTCCACCAATGCTGTGAGATCATGGCAACCACAGACTGCTACTGAGAACAAATGAGGTCTAGTTTGCATGATGAACACATTCATAAGCATGATGAAGATTCTTTTCCATTCAGTACTCACTTAGTAGTTCAGGCTCACACAACTAACTTGCCATCTTATCACACTTATCAGAACATGTAGGAGGGGAGGGGGAACAAACCACACACCTTAGTGAGAGAACACCATTTGAAATGAAGTTTCTCTGTTTCTAGCAAAGGCATTGGGCGAAACGGAGGTGACTTCCTTTACCTCAAACAAGGTGACTCAGGAACTGCTTTCCTCACTACTGATAATTTATAACCCAGAGAAGCAGATAACTCTTCTTCAGATTAAAAACCAACCCTTCCTCATGACAGAATGAAAGATTAGGAGCAATGTCCTCTGTTGAAGAAATATGAAGCTAGGTATTATGGCCATCTTCCTTTTGAGCTTCGACTTTGCAACCGTGTATGGTAAGTGATATTCTCAACTCCTCTGGCAGCAATTTGTTTTTGCTTCTTGATTTGAAAAATGTAGGGAAGTTTGCCAGAGGAACTGAAGTTATGAAAGCTTAAGTCAAGAAACAGCATCTAACATGCAGTGCAAGTGATTATAAATGGGAATCATTACTTGTCTTAGTCACTATAGTTCTGCTCAGTCCTTTTAAACCAGGGGTTCCCAACCTTTTTGTGGTATGGGCCAAACCATGCCCCCCGAACAGCTGAGTGAGCCAGTCACCAGTCACATGGTTCCTCCTGCCATAAACACTGCCATAGAATGCATCAGCAGCGGTCATAAATACATTCACGACAGGTGGATTTACAACAGTGTTTATGGCAGGCGTGAGTGCGTTTATGCATGCACATGTGCATTTTATGGCTGTCATAACCACGGCCGCTTCTGCTAGCAGCAAGGGCAGTGGTGGGCCACATGAAGTGGTGCCATAGGCCGGGGCTGGCCCACGGGGCATAGGTTGGCCACCCCTGTTTTAAATGAAAGGCTGTGATGCTTCTCTTGTGTCCATCCATCTCATGTTCTGCCATCCACTTCTCCTATTACCCACTATTTTCTCTGGCATTATTGTATTTCCTTTTTTGAGTCTCATGATATGTCCAAACTATGAATAGTCTCAGTTTAGTAACTTTCATTTTGATGGAGAATTCAGAGTTGGCTTGATCTTAATTCTTGAATCCATATATTGTTTTTTCTGGGAGGCAATGGTATACACAAAGATCCCCTCCAAAACCACATTTTACATTAGCTGCCCCCCCCCCCCCCACCGCATCTACTTTCTTTATTATTTCGCTTTCACATCTGTACACAGCATGGATGAGTTTTGTCATGGTTTCCAGCAACACATTCTTAGACTTGAAAAGAGACTAGAAAATACCCTGACGTATAAGAATATGTTGCTGAAAATCATGACAAAACTAATGTAGAACTATTAGTCTCCTGATTTCTTGGATAGTCTCCATTTGGACTGATAATTAGAAAAAGACATAGAAAATCTTTAGCAATTTAGATTTTTAATAATTACACTACAGTTATGCAACTCTTCTGTAGTCTTCCTTTCTTATCTAATCTTCATGAGCAGATACTTCAAATTATTGCTGCTTTTTGCTTGTAGTATGGTACATCTGAAGACCTTAATTTATTAATGTTTCTTACTCCAGTTTTCTCTCTTCCTTCATTTGAATCTAATCCACCCTCAGTGTATAATGTCACTTTATATAATGTTAGATAAACACTATTTCCCAAAATATTAAAAATGTGGAACAATAATTAAGCCTTTTGTTGTCAAACTTGGCACCTTAAAGTTGTATTTTCAGATTTGCCCCTTTAAGGATCAGGTAAAACCTGATTCATTTATTTGGCCAAATTATTAGCATGACTAGAAAAATGCATTTGTTGCATAGCTATACAGCATAAACTTTTGTAAGATTTCAAACTGAGATATAATTCACACCTGCCATCTTTGCATCTTACCTCAAACTTATCCAGTGGCTCCAAACTGATATTGTAGTTCTATATTATTTTTCAAATAAGTAGAATAACATTTAATTTCTAATAAAATGTTCCTCTGTAATTGTCTTTTTGGATAGTTATTCCTTTTCATGGAGCAATCACTAACGCTGGCACACATTCACTTACAGGTAATTAAGACTGACTGGAATCCTGTTTGTATAAGGTTTGTGTCAGTTGCCCTTGCCATTGCTAAATGCACAACCAAAATGCATTCCAGCACCTAGTTAATGAGGTGCAATTAGCTGTAACAAGTTATGCATATCTTATGTGAAAACCAACAGGATTCTGACAATTAATTATTAGCTGATCTTAAATGGATAACAAACTTGACAGAGGGCTTCAATTGTCTGAGAGCAATGTAAAAAGACCACTGCTAGAAAGGAGTTAATTAAGGAACTTTGTCAATAAACAATGGCAATGGTGTTCAGCCCTTTGCTAAAATTACTGGTTATATAAGTGGCTTCTCTGCCATGGAAACTCGCTAGGAGTTGAACTGGTAAAACCACTTCTTAAACACCTTTGAAATCCCTATTAAGGTTGCCACAATTAAGTTCTGATTTGATGCCACAACAAATTCATTAATCTGAGTGCTTTTTAATTTCATCCTCTTGATCTAAGAAAAATTTAAGATCCTGCAATAAATCCACATTTCAAACACTTTTTTAGTTTAGGACTGTCTTACCAGGTTATCCTGCTATGGTAACAGAGTAGACCATACTGCCAATGACTCAATGCTGAGTGTCAGGTGGTGGTTAGCTATCCTGAAGTCCACAGGGAAGGGTGATAGTCCTCAAGTGGATTAAATCCCACTTGAATCCATCTTGATGAAGGGCAGCAGCTTCATCAATACTGGCTGGGGCTGAGGAGGACTTTGTGTGCCAAGGGGCTCAGGACCAGAAAGTGACTTGCAGAACTACATCAGTGGTACTGGAGACATGCTACAATGTGGAAGGCAGATGAAGGGCCACTGTATTATATTATCAGGACAGTCTTCATGGTATGGGTACACCGAAAGAGCCTCCTTGAAGTTTGTGGTTGTTTTTTTACCACAATCGAGCATACCCTGGTAATAATGGTAACTTTGTGTTGCTGGCTAATCTTTCTCACACTAGGACAGGCCAAAGGAACTGCAGAATGGACTCATCAAAAGGTGGTTTCATTTTGCCAGTTTCACGTCTGGCCTAATAATTCTTTTTCACAGAGTAGATCAAAATTACAGGGTGCCCCAAAGAAAATTATCAATTTAAGGACCACCCTAATGGCCATATTGGCATGAACTGCAGTTCAAAACAATTGGAAGGTGCATTGGCCATTAGTGAAGTTTGAGAGAACTTGCCATCTAGTTGTTTTTGGAGGGCCACAAGTTGTCCACTCTAACTTCCAAAACCAGGAAAAAAGTCTGTAAATTCAAAATATTTCTTTCTTTCTTTTTTGTTTGTTTGTTTCTTAGGTGTTGACACATGTCCATCTTCTCAACCCTGCACTAATTCATCAAAAGGTACACTTGTTTCATTTGTTTTGAAAGCAATAGTTTAAGGCACATTTTCTTTTTGAATGACTGCACATTGATACAAACTATACAACTAAGAAAATATCTGATGTTTACATTTATATCCCATGTAAGCAGTGTCTATAGAAGACTGTGTTGGTTTAGGTATCTAACTGCTGTACTGCAGCCAAAACTGCTAACATTGTAAGTTCGATTCTGACTGGGATGAAGGTTGACTCATCCTTTCATCCTTCTGAGGCCGGTATAATGAGTACCCAGCATGTTGGGAGCCGAATGTTAATTACCTTGTAAACTGTCCAGAGAGTACACTAAGTGCTTTAGGGAAGTATATAAGTATAATTGTTATTGCTATCTGGCTGCAGAGTAAAGGTTGGGAATTTGTTTTCCTTTTTTTTCCGGGGAGGGGGGGATCTAGCCCATATAGTCATGAGCAAGCTGCATAGTCACAGGGTGCCCCCAGAATACCTAATTGATGTGTAGATTGTGGACCTTCCATATTGATGTAACTTTAGAAAAAGAAAAGATTATAACTTTCCTTAGCTGGATTCTCCATGGTATTTCTGTGAGAAAAGCCATCCTGGGAGTTACCTTAGGCAAGCTGCACAGTCCAGGGAACCCACAGAAGAAGGGAATAGATAAACCACTCCTAAGAACTCTCTATGTAGAAAATCCTGGAAAGTTAAATTAGAACCTGGAAAGATAGAATTGACAAAATAGCACATCATCATCATCATCATCATCATCATCATCATCAACTTGTATGCCGCCCAGAGTCTTCGTGTGTTGGGCGGCTATACAAATATGAATATTAAATTATAATTAAATTAAATTAATTCATCATCATCAATAGTAGTAGTAGTAGTAGTAGTAGTAGTAGTAGTAGTGATTAAACTAGTGCACATGTGTGCTCATTTAAGTGTGATTTCAGGTTCTCTCTCTTTTTTGTGGATTTAATAGCTGAATCCAATTTGCCCAACTCAGTTTTACATCTTTAGTTATACTGATGCACCAGTTATATCTGATCTTCATAGACTCTTTGTTTTCCATTTTATCTCTTTTGGGTTGCTTAGCACTTATAACAACAAGCAAGTTCACAGCCTACAGGCCATACTATTAATCAATCAATGTTTAAAGTAAAGCAACCACACTTATATACCACCCCATAGTGCTTAGTGCACTCTTTGGGGGGAGTTCACAAGTTAATTAGCATTTTGCCCCCAACATAATGGGTACTCATTTTACCAACCTCGGAATGATGGAAGGTCGAATCAAACTTGACTCAGGACTGAACTCACAACCTTTTGGTTGCAGGACAGCAGTTTAACCACTGTGCCACCAGGGTTTAGCCTGCTTTGATGTTGTACTGAGCTCTGCTACCCCTCTGCTGGCTAGTATGATCTTCAGTGTCCTGATGACACAGAAAGGCAAGAAAACTAAAAGATAATGGCTAACAAGGTCTTGAAACTTGATTTTTTTTGGAGGGGGGGGGATGAACAACTTTTGTCAAAATTAAATCCTTTATGGTGGATCTCGGTTTAATCAGTCATTTGGATAGATGTTTCCACCTCATCTTTGCTGTGGCCCCAACTCACCTCATAAAGAAAGATCTCTGCATCCTTTGCCTAGTTTTCTGAGGGCTCTGGAGGAGCTATGATGGAGAAGAGGGTTGAGGGAAGCCCTCTCTGCCAGGGGTCATCATTTGGATCCAACCCTACAAATACTGTTCATTAAGTGATAATGAGTGCATAGTAATTGTTTAACTGTTGGAATTAGTTGGTAACACAATGGCACCAGTGACCCTTGCTACTTATGGTGTGCCACACATTACAGACAGTGATGCGCTGCAAAGGTTTTTACTACCCCCACCCTAGGTGTGTCAAACTCTGTGGGTCATGCCCACTTGGCCGGCCATACCATGGCCTGGGGTAGGGAGGTGGGCATGGCCAGAAAAGTGGGCATGGCCTAGGGGAATTTACGCTACCGGTGCCCATGCACCTGTGGGCACCAGGAGCAATGCATCACTGATTACAGAGTAGGAATTATGAGTCTAGATGGGCCATCAGGAACTGGCAAGCAGACTTTCCTTCCCCCTTTCTCCTTGTTATTCTTTCTCTTTAACACTCTCTTCCTAAAGAGGAAAGAAAACCAAAAAGCTCCTTGTATTTCCATTGGGAGTTCTTTTTCTTGTCCTTGATGGTCGTTTTGTCCTGTTTCTCCAGGCAGTGTCATACCTCCTCAGCACATGGATGAATTTCCAAAAGACAACTTTACTTTTAACTGCTCTCTGCCTAGTGAGGTGAAAAGTTTCCACATGAAACTGTTCAAAGGGCAGAACGAAGTCTGTGGTCTCTACATAGATAACAAAAAACATGTTCCCATAGAGAATGAGTTTTGTAATCCAGTGTATTCTGGCAATACAGTATCATTTATACTCAGAAACTTAAACAGCGGGCATAGTGATACTTATACCTGCTGTTTGGAGAAACTTATCCCAACCTATGGTCACTGCAAAGCAAGTGAAAAACACATATATATACAAGGTAAGTTGATCTTCTTGTCTTCTTCATAATGTTGGTGACATGTTATAGCCCAAATCCTCCTGCATAGCTTCTCAATTGGCATAACATTTGAGGGAAATTGTCCAGTGGTGGGCTCCAAAAGTTTTTACTACCACTGGGTGTGGTATGGTAGCCACGGCCAGGGAGAAAGCCCTGTGTTGCACCTGAATTAGGATTACTTTATTTTAAAACTTGGATGGGCAGGGCCAGCCAGAATTTCTACTACTGTACCAGTTCTGGCGAACTGGTGCAGACCTGCTAATGCCCACCACTGAAATTGTCCCAAGTTAGAAAATCAACACAGGCATTATGCAATTGGAAATGTCTACAGTTATTTCTTAACTTGGGGCAATTTGGCTCCAAAGGTTATGTTGTTTGTGCTATATTAACATAGCCTGGTAAGAACATTTGGGCATATGATTTAAAGAACCAGAGAATTAATCCCAGAAAGCAGTTTTTGTCCTATAATTATGGATTGTACCCATCAGCAGTTTTGCCAGAACCGGTAGCAGAAAGTCCAGTTGGCCCCGCCCATACATGTTTTGAAATAAAGTAGTCCTAATTGGGATGCAACACATGGCTTTCCCCCTGGCCACACCCACCATACCACAGCCACAGTGTGGTAGCAGATTTTTTTTTGAGCCCACCATTGATTGTACCAGATTGGGAGTGGGCAACTGCAGCCTTCCAGAGGTCTGTGTTGTCTGACTGTTATAGGATGTTATTGTGTTTGATAAGGTTAGTGGAAACTGTAGGTTAAAAATGTCTGGAGATCTACTATTGCCTACCCTTCCAGCAGGACAATTACCCTTTCAGGAAATGTGCAGACACTTTAGTTCTACCTTTTCTTCAGAGAGAGCATGCATGTGTTCGAAGTGCTGTGTCACAAACTGCATGCTCATCACTTGATGGCTTGCATGTTGAATGGGTTTTTCATTTTGTACCCTTTTAGATGCAGATGTATTTTGTGAAGTTGCCCCCTGTCTCAGACTTAGCAACCAAGAAGTTTAGGTCAACCACTTCCATCAGAATTAAAAAGAGAGTTGGCCAGAATTTCTTTCTTGTTGCCAGCTGCACTTTGTGTCTATTTGTAAGGTGGTCATTGAGGGCTACTTGAAATGATCTAGATATCTTTGTATATTAGTGAATGATTTTTTAATCTAATTGAGAGGGGAGGCTTTATTTTCACTTGGGAGCAGGATGTTGAGCAGCTGTGTCATTTTCCCTTTGCTGCTGCCTGTTCTTCATTAATTCCTACAGCCCTACTCTTGGGACATATTACTGTTATTATCATTGCTCTGAGCACACCAGCAGTTCTCCGTGTTGCCAGTTATTAATGTTACCAACAGGCCAGAATGAATAACATGGAGAAGTACTGTTTGTTTCTCCATAGTGATCTAGTGGCCAGCTATGCCCACCTTAATGCGAAATAACCTAGTGGCCAGTTATGATCAAGCATGTTGGAATATTTCTAAAAAGAAAATAACAAAGAATATTTACCTTACCACATAGGCTTGAGAAAAAATATATAGCATAAGGTAAAGGTAAAGGTTTCCCTTGCTTGAAAGCCAGTTGTATCTGACTCTAGGTTTCAGGGCTCATCTCTATTTCAAAGCCGAAGAGCCAGCACTGTCTGCTTCTGCAGACATTTCCGTGGTCATGTGGCAGGCATGACTAGACACCGTAGCCAGTGATGGGCACCAATTTTTTTAATACCACACCGTGGGTGTGGCCTAATCGGTGTGTGTGGCCTAATCAGTGTGTGTGGCCTAATCGGTGTGTGTGGCCTAATCGGTGGGCATGTGACTGGGTGGCCAATCTAGTCATGCCTGCCACATAGCCCATGAAAACATCTGCAAACACAGACAGCACTGGCTCTTTGGCTGTAAATTGAGATGAGCACTGCACCCTAGAGTCAGATACGACTTGCTTTTGAGCAAGGGCTACCTTTACATTTACCTGTTGTTAGATCCAAAGCTGCCAGTAGTATCTGACTCTAGGGTTCAGTGATCATCTGTTTATAGCCAAAGAGTCAGCACTGTCTGTTTCTGTGCACATGTGGCAGGCATGACTAGACACCAGAATGTTGTTACCTTTCCCACCAAAGTGGTCCCTATTTATCAACTTGTGTTTGCCAGGAGCTGGGACAGAGATGGGAGCTCATATGGTCATGTCGGCCTTCCAGCAAACAAGGCAAGCTTCTTAGCCACTGAGCTCAGGTGGCTAAAGCTCTGACTGAAAGGTGGCAGGTCAGCAGTTGGAGACCCAAGTGCTGGGCATTGGCGTGAGCTCCCATCTCTCTCCCAGTTCCTGCCAACTTAGCAGTTGGAAAGCAAGAAATTGCAAGTGGATAAATAGGGACCACTTTGGTGGGTAGGTAAACAGTGTTCCATGTGCTCCAGTGTCTAGTCATGCCTGCCACATGACCATGGAAACATCTGCAGAAACAGACAATGCTGGCTCTTCAGCTTTGAAACAGAGATGAACATGCCTGCGCAACTCTGCCTGGACATCCCACTGTCGAGGGAAGGAAACTTAACTTAGGGAAGAGCTTGTGCTGCACCACCTGGACCAGCGCCGCCTGGACTAGCTCTTCCCTTCCCCCAGAGGCAGCAGGGTGTCCAGGCAGCATGGCACAAGCAGCACAACTCTCGCAATGCCCAGACAGACATCCCACAGGAAGTTCTCTTCCTGCATGAGTAGGTCCGGGCATCGCAAAAGTTCTGCTGCTGCGGCTAAAAGGAGGCAAGGAGCGGCAGCAGGGGCAGGCGAGCTGCTCTGGGTGGTGCAATATGAGCTCCCCCTCCCTTTCCCCCAGGTGCACACACTGCCACCTCGGCTCCACCACCACCCAAGTGGCACCCGCAGCCTCTTAAGGAGGCAGCAGCAGCCGCTTGAGGAGGAGAAG
Source organism: Bradypodion ventrale (assembly GCA_035047345.1). Lineage (NCBI taxonomy): Eukaryota > Metazoa > Chordata > Lepidosauria > Squamata > Chamaeleonidae > Bradypodion > Bradypodion ventrale. The sequence goes on from JAWDJE010000001.1 coordinate 228,823,605, forward strand.
GAAGAGCTGATGCCATCACTGCTCTCCCAGGAAGAGGTGGGTGGGGTGGGGTGGGGAGGGGGAATGGCCAGCCAGGTCTACTACCGGTCCACATTGACCGGGGTGGACCAGCTGATGCCCAACACTGACAGGAGCACATGGAACGCTGTATACCTCCCCACCGAAAAGCCCTGCAAAATTATTGTTGAGGTCCCTAAAAACTGACTTATGAACATAGGTAGCTGTTGATCATGATATATAAATATATCAAGGGTTACTCATCCTGCCTGAAAGTAATATTTTAAATACTAGCTACATTTATCAATATTTCAAACTCAAATAGTTATGGTAACTGCATTATTTATAACTAGCATAGGCGCCCGGCTTTCTCCCCTTTCTGCACACCCTGGAGGCAAACACAAACACACTCACACACACCCCATGTCCTTTCTCCCCTACCACCCCTCCTCTCATTCCCATTCCTCCCACCCCACCCCTTCACTCACGCACTTCACACACCCCTCGTATCATCACTGAGCCCTTCTTGCTTGACATGGACACACACACCCTGCATTCCTCTATCCCTACCAGCCCTCCTCGCATTCCTATTCCTCCTGCTCCACCCCCTCACACATGCACATTGGCCCTGAAGTTCCCTTTTGATTCATACCTCACTCTCATGGTTGACACTAAAGGGCCGGGGGGCAGCCAGGAGCATGCATGCCCGGTAACTGCCTTCCCTCGCTGTCCGAATGTGTGATCTGTGCCCCACTCCTCCTATGCTCGTTCTGGACTTTATGATTGGCTGGGGCATGGTACATGGGATGCTGGGGCCTGTAGTTTTTTCTCTTTTGCTTTATGTGGAGCTCACGACCCACCTGTGGCCTCCAGATTCTGGCTATGTAATCTGTGAGGCCAAGGGTAGGCATGTGCAAAATTTCAGGGGGCTCTGTCCAGATGCATGGAAATGCATTCAGGACACATGGACGTACCTTTCCATTTTATTTTTATATAGACTAGTTATGTCGAAGCTCTGGTTACTAATTTGGAAGAAGACTGGGAATTAAAGGGAAGAGTTACATTTTTCAATTACAGCTCTTAAAATGTCCAACTAATGTGGGTTGAAATACTTGGGGACTTGTAGTCTGAATGAATTACTTTTGAAGCTGTACTCGGGCTGCCCAAATGTACCTCACAGAGAGTTTGAATTGCCAGCCTTAAGCCCCCAATGCCAATTCTAAGTCCTGCCCTGTTTTCTATTTAATATGCAGAAGAATCCTGTTTGTTTTCAAAACTTACATCATGGATGCTTGTTGGGCTCGCTGTTTTTTCCATTGCTGCCTGTGTTATCTCTCTTATAGCTTGCGCCTTTGCCTTCAGAGCTAAGGTAAGTAATGTCTACAGCTTTCCCACAAAACCTTCTGTCATATTCCCTTGAGAAAGAATGGTGTTCATGCTTCTCTTTATTTATTTATTTATTTATTTATACCCCACCCTTTTAATACAAGTACTACTCAGGGTGGCTTACAATATGTAAAACATACAGTGTCATAAAATATATTTTAAAAAGCGGAACAATAACACTGCACAATGATTTTGCTACTGGGAATAACACAAGTGATTTACATGACATCAAATGTGCTGATTCCAAATCTGAACTCAGAATTTGCCTATCACATACAGATTTTAAAGCGTGCTATAGCTGTTCAAATGGTTGGTAATTGGGTAATGTATTTTTACATGGGAACAGTATAAACATTAGTTATTGTTTTGCTGGATTTTTTTTGTATCCTGAACCAACGAATGAACTGTTACTTCTTCAATATGCTTTAAAAACAATAAACAACTACACTTCATCAAATATGTCTGTTTAATTGAAGAGGGGGTAAGACAGTAGTTAAGCCACAAGCCATATGCTACTACACACATTTTAATATTACTCTCCAATATATTGTCTAGGCTCTGTACAATTCAAGTAATCCCCAGGTTGCTGCAAGGCTTTTGCAGGATGGCATTTAGGCAACCAGCACCCGGAGTCAGGGTTCAATAGAGCTATATAGTAAAGGAAGCGCTGGAAAAGAACAGGAGAGAACAAGGCAAGAGTCCAACCGAAACCTAATTGTCATATGGTGGCAGCGGTGGGATTCGAACCCACACCATTGAAATAACTGGAGACTATAAATTACTAATTAGTTATTTAGTTTTAAAGGTATATAAGCTGCCCCCAGAATGACTTGCAAAACTAAAAAGAATAATTAAGATAATAGAAATCACAGCCATTGCAATGAAACCTAGTAAAACAGCCTAAGGGGAATCAAGATGTATTGATAGCTGAGATTAATTTAAGTGTTAGCACTGAAAACCTAGGTGGTAGCTCCAGTCTAAAAGAACTTCCTTTTTGTTTTCAGGCTTGTCAACACAGCCACAACTACCATGATTACAACGATGAATACATGTCCATGGCAGCAGTGAAACCCAGCTAAAGCATCATGTGGACATGTTTAAATGGTCCATGATGTTCACCTTTCCAATCAATTTGCTTCCAATGGCTGTTTCAGTGTAAATACTAAGTTTGAAAATGCATTATCTTTTTGGAATGAAGGGATGAATATGTAAAAATATAATGACATTGAAAACATTTAATTGAGAAGGTTTATAAGTCCCACTGGTAGTGGGTGCACATAGTAGTTATATTTAGCAATAGCAATTACACTTATATACTACACCATAGCGCATAGTGCACTCTCTGGGTGGTCCACAAATCAATTAGCATTCTGCCCTCAACATGCTGGGTGCTTATTTTACCAACCTTGGAAAGATGGAAGGCTGAGTCAACTTCTATCCCCATCAGGATTGAACTCACAACGTTTTGGCTACAGTAGAGCAGTTTAACCACTGCACCACCAAGGCTCTTATGTGCTATATACAATATGTAATTTTATTATGGGTTTTGTATGTTTTTGTTGTTTATTTTTGTGTTTGAACAAAAGTGGTTAGCTTAAACTCTCACTTTGCTTAAGACAATTCAGAGTCCAGTGGATTATTAGGAAATTGAAAGGTTCCACCTGTTCCCCTACAGAGTGTGAAACAGAAGAGGATGCAAAGTTTTTTTTAAAAGCCCTTTGCATCTGGTGCTCAATTGGTTGCTTGGCAAGCCAACTCAGCAGTGTGAAATTTAAAAATATTCTTTTAAAATCTGAATGGAAAGCTTCATCCTGCTGTCCCAATGAGTGTGAGAAAAAAGGGGACTTAGGGGTGGTTTCTTTCTTTCTTTTCTTTTAATTGTACCCTAAGGCTAAAAGATTTTTCTGCAGGATGAACTTCCATAGATTACAACAACTCCCTCAAATGCATAGAGTATACCCTACCTAGACCAGGAGGCAGTGGTGTGAGGGCACACACAACGTGCGTCCACACAGTGGGTGCATGCACACACATGTGAAATCACCAGCACACTTCAATCTGTGCATGCACGTGAACATGTGCACCACCCTGCACCACCAAGCTTTGCACTGCCCCTGGCAAGCCACCCCCCATTCAAGCCCCCGCCACGACGCCAGGCCCTGTCACGCCCCCCAGACAAGCCCCTGTAACTGCGCCAGGCCCAGGACAAGTCCTGTGCGGCCATACTAGGCTCTGGACAAACCCCCGCGGCTGCACCAGGCCCCGCCACCCCACGGGAAAGCTCCTGCCACCATGCCAGGCTTTGGACAAACCCCTGTCATCACCATCTACCTCCAGACAAGCTCCGTGCAGCTGCACCAACCTCTGGACAAGTCCCTGCCACTGCCATCCCCACCGCTGCCATTCCCCTGGACAAGTCCCACATGGCCACGCCAGGCTACAGACAAGATCTGCATGCCTGCACCAGGCCCCACACTGCTGACCCCTCGACAAGACCTACATAGTTCCAAACTAGCCCCCCGCAGCCACCATCCCTCCCGGACAAGCCCCGTGTGGCCATGTCAGGCTCTGGACAAGCCTCCGGACAAGCCCCATGCAGCCATCTCCCCTGATCAAGCCCTGTGTGGCCATGCCAGACTCTGGACAAGCCCCACGCAACTGTCGTGGGCTCTGGACAAGTCCTGCATGGCTGCACCAGGCCACATGCCGCTGCTTCCACCTCCAGACAAGGCCCCGTGCAGCCACACCATACCTCAGCAAGCCTTGCACTGCCTTACCAAGCTCTTGACCTGCCTTGGGTCACTGCACCAAGTCTCACTCATCCCTAATTGAGTGAAGCTGCACCCAAGAGGCGGAGGCATGCACACACACTCATTGCCACTGGTGGAGCAGGGCGGGGCATGCTCGTAATGGTGTGTGTGCCCACAGAGAGGCCTTTGCTTGCCAGCTCTGGCATACGGGCCATAGGTTTACCTACACTGCCCTACACTGCAGATACCCTAAATTCTACATGGTGCACATGGTTTAGGATAGGATCTTGACAGTGCAGGCAGAGGGAGCTGAAGTGTAGAAGGCTACTTAAAATTCCATTATTCATTCTGGTGGCCATCCATACACACAAACATATGAAATGATGTTTTAGCACAAGCCTAAGAGCAATAAAGAAAGCAGTTGTCACAGATTTGGATTTGTGAACTTTTATCTAATGTGAATGTCCCTTCAGCAGATTAATGCTTCAGTTTCTCATTGGATTTTTTATTCTTATATTGCAATTCAAAAAATAAAAAGTCTTGTTTTCAGATGGATACCTGCATTGGCCTGCTCCTTTTGAAACCCTCAAGAGTCCAGTGTCATTTTATTCACACTGTTCATACACAAATCTATTATTGATATGTCATGATGAGGTGCCCCTCTCAGGGCAACAGAGCAGCTTCAGACCCAAAAGATCCAACGCTAGCTCTCACTCACCTCCGTAGTGGCCTGTTTCAGAACAATTCACTTGCTACCACCAGTGAGGAGACTATTGATAGTTCCTTTCCACTTTTGGAACTGCCATTGTTGGGGAGTCCTCTGCTGATGGAGACTAGCAGGAGGACATTCCTGCTTAGCCTTAACCACCTCTGGAAAGCTGAATATTTGGAGAGCTCAACTAGCTGCTGAGCCTAATATTTTATTAAACCCTTTGAATGGTTGGGATTGTGTTGGTGGTGCTCTATGTGCATTAGGCTGATGATATTGTCGACCATGGCATTTTATGTTTAATTAAGTTTCCTATCCCCACTCCTACCTCTGAGGCTGTGAGAGAGACCATTTAATATTTAAAAATTACTGCTGGTTCCAGATTGCTGCCAATGATTAGTTAACTTGTTTATTGTAGACTGGGGGACTGCGATGGATCAAGTGGTTAAGATACTGACTGGAAGCTTGGCAGGTCAGCAGTTCAAGACCCGAGTACTGCATGACAGAATGAGCCACTATCTTTGTCCCAGCTCCTGCCAACCTAGCAGTTTGAAAGCAAGAAACTGCAAGTAGAAAAGTAGGTACCACTTTGGTGGGAAGGTAAACAGCATTCCATGCACTCTGGTGTCTAGGCTTGTCTGTCACATGTCCATGGAAACATCTGCAGATGCAGACAGTGCAGGCTTTTTGGCTATAAACAGAGATGAGCACGTTACCCTAGAGTTGGATACAACTGGCTTTCGAGCAAGGGTGACCTTTACCTTATTGTAGACTGTGGAAGTTGTTGTTAAGGATCTTTTATGGTCATGAACCACTTATCTTTATTATTATTATTATTATTATTATTATTATTATTATTATTATTATTATTATTATTATTATTATTATTATTATTATTATTATTATTATTATTATTATTATTATTATTATTATTATTTAAACTTACATACCGCTTTCCTTTGTCAGTGACAAACTCAAAGCGGTTAACAACATATTCATAAAAATATTACAATATAAAATTTTACAATATAAAAATAACAAAACAAAGCAAAAAGCACTACCATAAATACATTAGCAAAATTCTAAAAAACAAACAAGAAAAACCACAACAGCATATCAATGCAAAACCATATTACTATATCAAAAAATATCATATACAATATATGTTTAACATTTCAAATAATCCTTAAAAAGACGCCAAAAACATTGCATAAAATTAAACTCATCCAGCTGGAGACCTCATCTCCCTCAAGACCAGGGGGCGGGGGTTGGTCAAAGGAGAAAAGTCCTGTAGCGGCAGCTGCAGAGCTCCCACATCTGTCCATCCATTCCGCACTGCTGCTTCTCGCCTCCCCAAAACAGGGGGCTGGTCGCGGGGGACAGTCCAATGCAGGGTGTGGAACGAGAAGATGAGACAAAGTCCATCTATCAGTCAATGGACGCTAGCTCTTGAGGAGGCGGCAGCGGTGCTTTTGAGGATGTGCTCCGGTCGCCCAGGTGCCAGTAGTCGGGCGGCAGTCCGTTCCCCGCCTCCAGCTGATGTTGCAGCTATATTCCTCATCTTCCCTGGCCAGCTGCCAGTCAAACCACGCTGGTCTCAGCGCTGGTCTCGGTGGCGGTGGTGAGCAACTTTTGAGGGCATCGGAGCAGCCCTCAGGTGTTCCTCATCATCCCCGGCTAGCAAAAATCTTCCATTTTTCCTAAGCTGGAAAAGTATTCCATCTGTACAGTAAGTGTGTTTTTTAACATTTTTAATACTCTGAAACACTTTTTTTGGGGGGAAAATAAAAATCTTGCAGCTGCAGCAGGATGCTTTGGATTTAGGTGTGAACTTGTGAATCAGCCACAAACAGCACAATGTGCAAGAAGCTTCCACTGACCTTGAAGAAGAAGGCAAGGCAGGCGGCCTGCCTTCCCTTCCTTGAAAGACAGCCGCCGAACGGAGTGTCTCTGCACTTACCTGCTAGCCCTCTGGGAAGAAAAGCGGCCAAGCGCATGGCCGCTTCTCTTCCCAGAGGGCCGGCAGAAGGCAACCAGGGGAAAACATGATGCATTGGATAACGCTAAATTAACATTATCCGATGGAATTTTTTCAAAATTCCACATCTTTATCTAATTTTAGCATTATCCGATGCATTCGTTATCTGAGGTATTACTGTAATCTGTGCTACACTAATAGCGTCCTGGTATGCTCTTTTCTATGTGATGAAACATTTAAAGAGCAATATGTGTTTGCTTTTTTAGAGGATTTTTTTGTTTTGTAGAAGGGAATATTTTATTCTTTTAGAACAAATTTCCTCCTTTATTTCCCCCATTTAGCAGTTGACATTGTGTGCTAAACATGCCATTGGCTGTATATATTGTTAGGTTTCTGATTTATTTTCTTGGTTCATTTGCCCATTCCATTTCTCTCTCTCTCTTTGATCTGTGCAAATGTGTATTCATCTGAATTCTTCCTGGAGGCATTTTTCATATTCTGAAAGGACATATATTATGATCATATTACATATTTAATACACATGCATAAATTTTTTAAAAATAACAAAACCAAATTTTTTTTGACACTTGTTATGCAGTAGAGATCTAACTGCATTGGCACAAGTGGCTAAGACGCTGCCTGGAAGGCAGCAGGTCAGCAGTTTGATACCCGAGTACTGCAGGATGGAATGAGCTCCCAATTCTGTCCCAGCTCCTGCCAACCTAGCAGTTTGAAAGCAAGAAATTGCAAGTAGATAAATAGTTACCACTTCAGTGGGAAGGTAAACAGCATTCTGTGAGCTCCGGTGTCTAGTCATGCCTACCACATGACCACGGAAATGTCTGCAGAAGTAGACAGTGCTAACTCTTCGGCTATGAAACAGAGATGAGCACTGAACCCTAGAGTCAGATATGACTGGCTTTCGAGCAAGGGTGACCTTTAACTTTACCTTTAGAAATCTAACTCTTGCTACAAAGATCCGAATAGTGAGATATCTATACATATAAATCCAGGTGTTAACCATTGGAATTTGGCATACGCTTCCGCACCCATCCACACTATCCCATACTGAGCCTTCTGCGCTTGCCCAAACCCGGTCTGCAGAGTACTGCAGGGTTGCTGAAGCCGGCAGTGGGGCAAGAGCCCCACTAATGTGAACAAAGGGAAACAACTTCAATTCCCAACATCCTCTGCGCCATGAGCAAAAAGAACGTTGGGAAAAGCGGCGTGCCCAATTGAAATCAAGGCGCAGAAAAAAACGCCGCACGAACGCAAACAAAACAAACAAAACTCCAAGTCCTGGCGTCCTACATGCCATGAGCAGTTCAGCCAATTAGGCTGAAAAAGCCGGTGCACAAAAAATAAAATAAAAACACGCCGGCCTTCCGCAATGGGAGCACAAGTCCGCCGCAGGCGGACGCAGCGCCTCTCGCCCTCGCAAAACAACCCCCCCAAAAAAACACATCAAGACACCCGCCAGCCTTCTTTCCCAGAGCAATGGGGAGAAGAGGGACTCCCTCTCCTCCACGCTACCCCGCTGAAGACATGGCAAGACCACCACTGGCCTCAAGGTCAGTTGAGCTGGGGTAGAAAAAAATACCACCAGCAGGCAGCAGTTCATCAGGGGAAGTACCCTCCCTGGCGAATGACTGGCTGCTCCCTTTGTACTTCAAATCAATTCAAATCAAATTCTTTATTACAGCTGATGGCCAGATACAGTAAATATAAATTCAAACAAATAAAACCAACTAGTGTTTGAGAGCATCATCACAGGTGTATCCATTTCCAGCACGTTCAAATAAATATTCAATGAAGTAGTTACAAATAATTCCGGAATAAAAACTATTGTCGTTAACCCAAAACTTTAGAATTATAAAATCGCCAGGGTATATTAATAAAGTCCTAAGTTACAGCTGACCATTAATTTAAAAATTGCCTATATCTACTCCAAAATACATAAAGTAGTAACCTCTGGGCATGGAGTATGATACCATACAAGTGCTGGAATAAGCTCAATATCTGCTTGTCTACTTATTGACCTAACCTTATTTCTACGTATACAGGCTGTCCTCCAAGCGAATCTAGCCACTGCAGCCGTCAGGGCATTTGTCTTATCAGACAATAGCTCTCTGAACACTTGATTGTTTTTAAATACCAGCTGAGGAAATACAGAAAAAAGTTCACTTCTAAGGCTATCATATAATGGACACTCCATGAGTACGCGCTCCGACGTCTCGATCCTATTGGACTGACACAAGCAGACACGCTCTTTAAAGGAATTCTCTTAAAAAGTCCTTCCCTAAAGGCCGAGGGTAACATATTATAGTGAAGGAGAATAAAAGATCACCTGTGGTTTAAATTGCTCAAAATTGTTCAATAAGGAGAGGGCCTTACTTTATTAGAAAGTGGCCAGGTGAACAGTGGACTAGTTAACTTACTCAGATCTATTTGATGATAGATATCAAGAATTCTTTGTTTGATTATTGCCCTAGCACAAAAAAACCCCAAGGGAGATGACATACTGTTTGGAAAGACCATATGAAGCCAAAACTCCTTCCAGGGTAACAATCCAAGTTGCAACAGTGGTTTCTGACTGCATTAACTTGAGTAAGCCGGTGGAAAAAAATATAATTTTTAACCAATATTGTGAAGCATTTATCAATAACCTTGCTTGAACTGTAAATACCCTAGTTTCTAACATCGCTGCTGCATTGGAAATGCTTGTTGGAATCTGAAGGATTGATCTCAGAAATTTTGCTTGAACAACCTCTAAGTTATTAATACCTGAGCCCACACTAAAAGGGGCCCCATAAAGCATCTGCGCAAGGGATTTGGCCGTAAATAATTTAAGGGCGGCCTCAACATTACGACCACCCTTCCTCCAGAAAAATCTCTGGATTGCATCAACACTTCTCTTTGCCTTTGTTTTAAGTTTTCTTTCAATTATGTTTGGATAATTGGTAGCACGCCCAATGGAGAGCTCAGGAGGGATAAAAGAGGGGGACAATTTAAATCATGAGAGTGATAAAAGTATTAACATGGAATGTAAAAGGTACAGGATCTCACATTAAGAGGAGGAGGATAGAATCAGCTCTGAATAGGGATATACCGGACATAGTCTTTTTACAGGAAACTCATCAAAAATCTCATGATACTAATAAAATCTTTTTAGGCTGGATGCAGCATTATGAGAAATCTTATGGTACTTCAAAATCACGAGGAGTAGCAATTTTGATCTCGGCTAGATTGGGGTTTGAGATAACAGATAGTATTGCAGATCCGGAAGGGAGATTTTTGATAGTGAAAGGGAAAATAGATGATGAGGAAATAATGTTGGTGAATATATATGCCCCAAATGATCATCAAGTGGAATTTTTAGAAAAAATGTGCATGATTATGGTAAAAGAAAAATCAACAAGAATGATTGTGGCGGGCGATTGCAATTTAGTAAGATCAAATCTGGACTGTACAAATATATTAAGAAGTGGAAAAGGGATTAAAGGGTGATTGTTGGATAATTGGATGGCTGTTCTAGGCTTGAAATATTATTGGAGATAAATTAAGGGTTTAGAAAGGGTATACTCCTATTTTTCGCAGGTTCATAATTCCTACTCTAGAATAGATTATATATTTGTATCTGAAAATTTGGTTAAAAACTTGGAGGAAACGGAAGTTGGAATATTTAAGGAGTCGGATTATGCCAAGGTGATATTAGATTTAAAATTACGGAAAGAGATTAGAACAAGGAGGATTTGGAAATATGATGCTAACCTTTTTAGAGACCAGATGTGTAAAGAACAAATTATGAAGAGTTGGAGTGAAAATTGGCAATGGAATGACAACGGTGAGGTAGAATACAATATGGTCTGGGATACCATGAAGTCGATTTTTAGAGGGGAATGTATAAAGATGGCAAGTAATAGTTATAAAAATTACATGTTAACACAGGACAAGCTTGAAAAGGAGATAAAGTTGTTACAGGAGGAGCATTCAAAAACAAAGAATAAAAAAGTTTTCGCTAATTTATTAAGATTAAAGACTGAACTGGTAGGTAAAGAAATAGAAAAGGTGGAAAGAGATTTGGTTTATTTAAAAAGGGAATACTTTGAATTTAGTAATAAAAATTCAAAATTATTAGCAAAAGCAGCAAAGGATAAAAGGGAAAAGAGGGAAATTGGAGTTTTGATTAATGGACAAGGGATAAGATGTAATAAAATGAAGGATAAATGTAAAATTGTGAAGGATTTTTCTCAAGCTCTTTATGCAAGAAAAGATATAGATGAGGAGAAACTTAAAAAGCAACTAGAAATGCAAATAACTAATGGAATAACACAGGAGCATAGGGATAGAATGGAAGAATTAGTGACAGAGAAAGAGGTAAAAGAGATAATTGCTAGATTGAAGCTGGGAAAAGCCCCTGGAGAAGATGGGTTGCCAGCGGATTTTTATAAGGAATTTGGAGATATTGTGGTACCAAAGTTGACAAAACTATATAACTACATATTAGATGGGGAGCAAATTCCGACTTCATGGTATAGGACCGTAATTGTACTTTTGCCAAAACCTGGAAAGAATTTAGAGAAAGTAGAATCCTATAGACCCATCTCATTGATAAATCAAGATGCTAAGATCTTCACAGCAATACTTGCTAATTGGTTGAATAATTTTATGGGGGAATACATAAATGCTGATCAAGTGGTTTTTTTTGAAAGGAAGACATATAGCAGACTTGACCAGAAGAGTAGTAGATTTAGTTGATACGGTGAGTCAGACAAAAGAAAAAGTGGGATTAATATCTTTGGATATCTTTAAGGCATTTGACTCTCTACAATGGATTTCAATTAAGGAAATAATAAAAAGTTATGGATTTGGTGTCAAATTCAGAAGGGTAATTGGTCAATTAAATCAGCAAGGAATAGCCACTGTCAGAGTAAACGATGAGGTTACAGATGAGGTAAAGTTGGAGGCAGGTACGAGACAGGGCTGCCCCTTATCTCCAATACTTTTTATCATGGCAATGGAGTTATTAGCAAAAGCTATACGAGAGGAAGGAAAAATAGAGGGGATTATGGGAAATAAGATAAGTATGTATGCTGATGACACTCTGATAATTGTAAAACAACCAGATAAGGTAATGGATAGAATTAGACAACAATTAAAGGATTTTGAGGATATTACTGGGTTGAAAATAAATTGGGATAAATCGGAAATGATTCTTTGCAATATGGATGAAAAAGATCAGAAGAAGATAAAGGATATAGTTAATATTCAGATCAAGAATAAGCTGAAATATTTGGGAATAATTATATCAAATAAATTGGAAGAGCTTAAAAGACTGAACTATGACAGTTTGAAAACTGAAATTAAGAATAGGATACAAAGCTTTCAAAAGTTGAAACTGTCATGGTTCGGGAGAATTGCACTTGCTAAAATGATGTTATTACCCAGAATAATTTTTTTATTTGATGCATTAGCAATTCAGTTGAAGGATAAAGAAATTAAGGAGTTCCAAAAACTGTTTAATAACTTTTGTAATGGTGGAAAGAAATCCAGGTTACCAAAAAAGTTATGGTATTTACCATAGAAAGAAGGAGGGTTGGGAATGCCGAATTTGATGGCATACTATCGGGCATTTCAAATCAAGAATGTTGTGAAGATCTTGGCAAGGGAAAAGGTAATATGGGAGGAAATAGAGATGAGGGACTACAAACATATGGGTAAAATGGTCTTTTTAGGTTGCAAATTGGGAAAGGTAGTGAATAAAAATACTATGATGAAAGGATTAATGAATGTATGGAAGAGGGTAAAGAAGGATTTGGTTCCGAATGCTTCACCCATATTGGAAATATTAGATATGGTGAGTTTTCCACTTAATATAAATGAGGAGACAAAGAAGGTACTGATGAAGAATGAGGTTATCCTGTTGAAGGACTGGTTTCGGATATGTAGAAATGAGGCTAGTAGGAAAAAATTGTTCGAGCAATTAAAAATTATTTGGTTTCAGCGATTGAGGATCATTAAATGGAACAGTAAATATATGAGTGAATATGATTTGGAAAGAGAAAAGATGGAATTTGAAGAGCTGATTCTAAAAGTCAGAAAGGGCGATAAAAATTTTAAGGGGTTAGTTAGTAAATTGTATACAATGCTAAATAGGGACGGTGATCCACAAGAGGATTTGAAATTAAGGTAGGAACAAGAATTGAATATAAAGATGGGAAAGGATATATGGAGAAATAAATGGAAAAAGAGGATTATGAGAACTATGTCTCTTAGAATAAAGGAACATAATTTTAAAATGTTGTGGAGATGGTATCTGACCCCAGTGAGGTTACACCAAATGGACAATAAAAACGATAAAATGTGTTGGAGATGCAAAGATACTATTGGAACGTATGAACACATGTGGTGGAGTTGTAAAGTGGTTAAAGATTTTTGGAATAGAATTGAAAAAGAAATTGGAAAAATTTTGGGCAAGATGGTGAAACTGGGATCAGGTATCACTCTGTTAACAAATGTGGAAGGCATTAATTTAAATAAGGATGAGAAAGAGTTATTAAAAATAATGATTACAACGGCTAGACAATGTATTGCTAGACATTGGAAAAATGATGTAAACATACAAACTGAAGAGTGGTATAAAGAAATGTGGAATTTAGCCTTGAACGATAAATTGACTTTGGAGATAAAGTAAAAAAGGGATGATTGGAAAGAAAACAGATTTTGGAATATTTGAAAACCTTTTATGGATCATTCCCTTATGGGGGATGAAAGAAATAGACCTGTACCTGATCAAAGTGGATTTTGGAATTAATAATACTGAGACACTCTGAGCTCTCCAGGGCAATGTAAATAAACACAGGGTGATTTATTATTTACATTTATATTATTGTATTCCTACCCATAATGGTACTATTTGACTTATTGGAAAATGAGATTTAGAGAGGGTAGTTAAGGTTAGAGAATAAATTTTAAGTAACAAGTCAAGAGTTTTTATTTACAATGATGGTTTTTAGGAACTCGGTAGGTGTATACATCTTTTTTTTCTTTTAGTTGTTTTTTTCCTTCTTTTTTTTCTGTGTATTTCAATATTTTTTTCTTTTTCTTAAGTATAATGTATACTTTTGTATTGTGTTTTGTATTTTATATGTATAAAATTTAATAAAAAAATTAAACTCTTTACATTGTTTAAAGCAAAAAAAAAATCTCTGGATTGCATCAGCACTTCTCTTTGCCTTTAAGGCAAGGTGCATGATTTGATGCTGTCTATGACCATTCGATTGATATATAATCTCCAAGTATTTGTAATACTGCACCTGCTCAATTTTCTGCTGGTTTAATTGCCAGTCATGAATTTTAGGTTTATTACTTATTTATTTATTTATTTATTTATTTATTTATTTATTTATTTATTTATTTATTTATTTATTTATTAGTCATATTTGTATATGCCGCCCGCTCAGGCAAAACCCGACTCAGGGCGGCATCACAACAATGCACAAAATACATAAAAACATTATAAAAAAACCCCAACCCATCCCCTTTAATAACCCCTATATCCCACCCACCCATCCCATCCACTATAAAAAGGAAGAAGAGAGAGTTCTTATACAAGCCAGCAGGCGGGCACCATAGTCCCATTCGGGCCCCACACCTGCCCTGCCAGCCAGGTCTTCACTCCTTTCCTGAAGGGCAGCAGTTCACTTTGGAGTCTTAGGTCTATTGGCAGGAGGTTCCAGAGAGTTGGTGCGGACACGGAGAAGGCCCTCCTTCGGGTGCTAGCCAGATGTGCATCCCTAGTTGGTGGCACTATTAGAGAACCCCTCCGGTCCGCTCTGGTTGGACGGGCAGACTCTCTTGCGACGATGCGGTCTCTAAGGTATCCTGGCCCCCTGCCATATAGGGCTTTAAAGGTCAAAACCAGCACCTTAAATTGCACCCGGAGATAAACTGGTAACCAGTGCAGCTCCCGAAGTAGCGGAGAGGCATGGGCATATCGCCCACACCCCATTACCACCCGGGCCGCCGCATTCTGGACCAGCTGTAGCCTCCGAATGGTCGTCAAGGGCAGCCCCATGTAGAGCGCATTACAATAGTCTAGTCGGGAAGTAACCAGAGCATGGGTGACCATAAGCAAGGAGCCCCGGTCCAGGAGCGTGCGCAATTGGCGAATCACCCGAAGTTGGGCAAAAGCCCTCCTGGCCACAGCCGCCACTTGTTCTTCCAGCAGCAGCCGCGAGTCCAGAAGAACTCCCAAGTTGCGCACTGGGTCTGTCTGGGGCAAAACAGCCCCATCCAGTACCAAAGGTGGTAACTCCCTGGATAACACGGGGCCCCTTATCCACAGCCACTCTGTCTTGCTGGGATTCAGCCGAAGCCCATTGGCCCCCATCCAGACCCCAATGGTCTCTAGGCATCCGGATAGGATTTCAACAGCATCACTGGGGTCCCCATGGGCCGAGATGTACAGCTGAGTATCATCCGCGTACTGATGGTACCGCACCCCGTGGGAACGAATGATCTCACCCAGTGGCTTCATATAGATGTTAAATAAGAGAGGAGAGAGCACAGAGCCCTGAGGCACCCCATACTTGAGAAGCCTAGGGCTGGACCTCTCACTCTCTAACCACACCGACTGGGTACGGCCCTCCAGAAAAGAGGAAAACCAGGACAACACAGTGCCCTGGATCCCCAGTCCCTCGAGCCGTTCCAGAAGGATACCGTGGTCGACGGTATCGAAAGCCGCTGAGAGTAAAGACCATAACTTTTGTCTTAGATAAATTGACCTCAAGCAAATTCTGATGGCAATAAGTTGCTAACGCCCGCAAAGCTCTGCACATTCCTATTGGTGTTCTGGAAAACAGCACCGCATTGTCTGCATAAAGTAAGATAGGAATATGCTTATTGTCTAATTTAGGTGGGTGAAAGTCCCTGTGCTGGAGATATTCAACTAAATCATTAATATAGATATTAAACAATGTTGGGGCCAAAACACAACCCTGCCTAACTCCTCTATTTGTTTTGATTGGTTTAGTCAGATGGCCTTGCATGCTACATTTTACTCTAATGATTGTGTTTTCGTGCAATTCTTGTATCAGAAACAAAAGGCGGGGGTTAATCGACGATTTCTCTAGCTTCTTCCATAGCAATTGTCTACAGACTGAATCGAATGCACCTTTTAAGTCCACAAAGATGGCATATAAAGAAACTATGGAATTAGATGCATACTTGTTAATAAAGTGCTCTAGGATTGCACAATGGTCCAGAGTTGACCTGCCCTCCCTAAAACCAGCCTGTTCATCGGCTAAAAGCTTGGACTCTTCAAGCCAATCCTGCAATTTACCTAAAAGATGTGATGCATATAGCTTACTGACCACACTCAGTAGACTGATTGGTCTATAATTCGCTGGATTACTCTGACTCCCGTTTTTATATATAGGGGAAATAATTGAAACCCCCCAGCTTTTAGGAAACCTCCCGGTTTTGTCGATGATAGTAAATAATTTTGCTAGAACTGGGGCCCACCATTCAATATTGCTTTTGATTAGGTCAGGGGGAATCAAATCAAAACTGGCTGCTTTTCCTGACCTTAGTCTATTTATCAAGATTTTCAGCTCAGAGTTCGTTACTGGTGGCCAGGTAGTAAATTGTCCCTATTGGCTGAATACCCATTTGTTAAAACCGTGGTATTCAGGGCTGTAAACACATTATGGAAGTGTTTCTCCCAGATTTCTGGTAATATTACAGCTGGAATATGATGTTTTTTTGAACAGCCGGAAACTAAACTCCAGAATTTGGAATGGTTGTTTTGCTTAATAGCCAGCCTTAGCTGTTCCCATACTCTATCGGATTCCTTGTCCTTTTTCTGCTTTATTAGTTTTTTATATTGGGATTTTAATCGGTGCAGTTCATCCCTAGAGATGTCCGTTGGGTTAAGACAATAAATCCCTATGTTTTGATCTAAGAACCCTCTTGGCCAATCCGCATTCCTTATCGAACCAAGATTTGCTTGATATACAGGTTGCCCTTCTTAGTCTTACATTGGGCCCTGTCAGAGCCTGTTGGACTCCCTCTATCAGTCCCTCAAAAGACTCTATAGCCCATTCCATCTGTTCACAGTTTAAAAATTATCCACCACCACTATAAAACAGTGAGTATTAATCAAATCTAAAATTATCTTAGCCATGCTTGCTTTCCATTTGATTGGATTTAACTTTATCTCATTTTCTGCTGGCCCACTAAGTCTATCATCTAATCTAATATTGCACACAGGTACACTAAATAGTAAGTTTAATGGTAAATGATCACTGTCATAGAACGATGAAACCTTAAATTGCTTAATAGATTGAATAATGTCTTTAGAGACGATGATATAGTCTATTGTACTTTTTCGAGCACCTGACCAGAAAGTATATTCAGCCGGATAGTCTCCAGGCACTGAACCATTCAGCATATATAAGTCTAGATTTAGACAAAAGTTGGTGCAGAAGACGACCAGCAAAATTTACTTTCTGATCGATAGATTGTCTTTCATAGGGAAGCGCATAAGGCACAGTACCAAAATAAAGAATGTTATGACTTATGTCAAGGGAATTACCGTTCGGGCCCATTCTGGCATTAAAATCCCCTCCCATTATTACATAAGCAGTAGGATACGCAATTAGTAACTCACTTAAATATAGTTCAAGCTCCTCCCAATCATTCATTAGCGTAGCCTTGGTTCTACCGGGGGGCATATAAACATTTACCAACAAGATTGAAATTTGTTGGCAACTGATTAAAATTGACATTGCTAATTTGTGTCAGGGGGGGGAGATCTGTCACTTTAACTGCTAGAGATGTGACCACTAGTATCCCCCCCCCCCTTGGCTCAGCCATGATTTGAAGGAGTCGCTCCCAAGGCCGAAGTAGCGTAACCTCCCAGGGAGGGGGGAAATATCATCCATGTCTCCTGGATCAGAATGATGTCAAAACTGAAGGCCTCAAGGTCAGCTGAGCTGGGGTAGAAAAAATACCACCAGCAGGCAGCAGTTCATCAGGGGAAGCATCCTCCCTGGCGAATGACTGGCTGCTGCCTTTGTATTTCCGACACCACTGTTTCGAGAACTAACATGAAACAGCGGTGGAGGTAACACAAAAGCAGCAGCCAGCAATCTGCAAGGAAGAGCACCACACTTTACAGATCGCTGCCTGCCGATCTCTGGTTAGGTAAGCCAGGAGAAAAAGGAGACAGAGAGGAGAGAATCATCATCAGGCAGATAGCTCCTCTCTGGCTTCTTCTCCCCCGACCTACCTATTGAACCTTACCAGGGGAAGAGCGAGCTGACTGGCTCCTCCTCCTTTTCCCTATTGCTGCATCAAAACCAAAATTCGAAGCAGCAATGGGGAAAAGAGGAACTGACAGGCAGGCCATTCTTCACGCAAAAATACACAACAACAACAAAACCAAACATTTATCAAAAATGCCAAACACCAAAATTAATAAAACACAAATAAATAAATAAATAAAAATGTATTAATAAACAAAAAAGTAAACAACAAAATCCACAAACAAAAACATCCACAATACCAGAAAAATACTGAAAAAACACCTAACTACAACACGAAAATACCTAACTCTAACAACACAACTACCACAAATTACACATATAAATACTAACGAAATCACAAAAATGAAACAAACCAGAAATAAACAAACCAATTAAACAAATCTAAAACCCATCCAAAACCACAAAAGAACAAACAGAAACACCTCCCAGCCCACCACCACAAAAACAAAACAAAGAAAAAACCCAGAAGAAAGAAAACCAGAGAACTCACCAGCATGTTCTCCCTCCATGAGACGGGAACAGAAATGAAGAAACAAAGACTACTTACCAGAAGAAGCCCCACCTAGAGGCAAGGAGAGAAAAAACAAGTAAAACAATAAAAGGATCCAACACTATTACTAACAGCCCCACCTGCAGGCCGGAAGATTAAAAACAAGTCAAAAAGATTCAAAGCAGTGCTCTTGCTAACAGCCCCACCTAGAGGCCACAAGAATAAAAACAACTAAAAAATAAGAATAAATCAAAAGTTCACAGAATTAAAAAGATATGTTAAATAAAACAATAATAAACATTTGTAGCATCCTCTGTTTATTTTTTACTAAAAAAACCCCAAACATCTAAACACAGTTTATAACAGCCTGGCAACGCCGGGCAAGATATGCTAGTCTATACCTATAAATCCAAGGGTTAGCCATTGGAACTTGCTATACATTTCTGCACCCGTCCATCATATCCTGTACCGCACCTCCTGCACTCATCCAAACCCGGCCTGCAGGTTACTGCAGGGTTGCCGAAGGCACCAGTGGGGCAAGAGCCCCACAAACATGAAAAAAGGAAAAGAACTTCAATTTCCCAACGTCCTCTGCACTGCGCAGCACCTCAGCCAATCAGGCTGAGAGGCGTGAGCAAAAATATGGTTGGGCAATGCGGCGCGGCCAATTGAAATCGAGCCGCAGAAAAAACCGCCGCACAAACGCAAACAAAAAACACAAAATTCCAAGTCCCAGTGTCCTATGTGCTGTGAGCATGCAGAACGTTGAGAAATCCGGCGTGTGAAAAATAAAATTAAAAAACACAACGGGAGTGCAATTCTGCCGCAGGCAGACGCAGCGCCTCACAGCCTCACAAAACAAACACCCACAAAAAAAAATCACGGCGAGACACCTGCCGACCTTCTTTCCCAGAGAAACGGGGAGAAGAGGGACTCCCTCTCCTCCACACTACCCCACCGAAGAAACAGTGAGACCACCGCCAGTCTCAAGGTACCTTGAACTGGGCTGGAAAAAAACCAACAACAGGCAGCAGTTCATCAGGGGAAGCACCCTCCCTGGTGAATGACTGGCTGCTGCCTTTGTACTTCCGACACCACTGTTTCGAGAACTAGCACGAAACAGCGGTGGAGGTAATACAAAAGCAGCAGCCAGCAATCCGGAAGGAAGAGCATCACCCCTTATGGATCGCTGCCAGCTGATCTCCGGTTAGGTAAGCCAGGAGAAAAAGGAGACAGAGAGGAAAGAACCATCATCAGGCAGATAGCTCTTCTCTGCCTCCTTCTCCCCCGACCTACCTAACGAACCTTAGTAGGGGAAGAACGGGCTTGATAGGGAAATGGTGGTGTACTGGGTACTGAGTTCAAATCTAGCAGAGTGTAGTAGTTAGCTATGAGCGACAGCGGAGGTGCCCGTTTAATTTTCTCCTTCACACCCAGTCAATAACAGCAGAGACTTAGTTGAATGGTGCCAAAACATAAAGTGCTTTTACTCAGCAGAGGCGGTGATGAAAAGAACATAAACAGTAGTATCTTATCTGTGAATAACTATGCAAACAAACTTAGTCTTTCAGTTTCACAGTAAGTACTTGTACATAGCAAAAACTCCTGCTGCAGCCTAGCTCTTCCCTGGCTCAGCTTGCAGAGTATGGCAAACAAATGCAGCCCTGGTTTGCTCAAGTATTTACAGTCTTAAGCTGGCAACCTCTCTCCCTGGAGAGTAAACTCACAGCCAGCAGTTCTTCCCTTCAGGCATGCAGTTCATTACCCTAGAAAGAACAACAGTCCATGCTCACAAGCATAAGAGAACAAACCTCTGTGTTCCTTGTCGAGAAATCATCCAGCAGAAGGCATCAAAGCTTCTTGTAGAACATCATTATAGCTTCAAGGTATAAAGTCCAAGAGCAACAAGGAATAAAGTCCATGTGCAGCAGTATGGCAATATGGTTAGTCCGAGAGCATTCAGGCAGCGTGGCTACAAGATTAGATCAAGAGCAAAGAAGCAAACTATTTGGCTCTATTTTATGCAGTGACAAATTCATTCCATCATTACCATCACCTGTCCATAGTTCAGTAAGTAACTCTTAAAGCTGTAGTACCACATATCATGTATTATTTACAATACCAGGGTATTCCCCATGACATCCCTAACAGGGCTGACTGCCAGCTCCTCCTTTTCCCCATTGCTGCATCAAAACCAAAATTCAAAGCAGCAATGGGGAAAAGAGGAACTGACAGGCAGCCCGTTCTTCACGTAAAAGTACACACCAACAACAAACACCAAAATTAATAAAAATTAATAAAACACAAATAAATAAATAATTTTAAAAATCCATTAATAAAAAAGTAAACAACAAAATCCACAAACATAAACATCCACAATACCAGAAAAGCACAGAAAAATCACCTAATTACAACACGAAAATACCTAACTCTAACAACACAACTACCACAAATTACACAAATAAACACCAATGAAATCACAAAAATAAACAAAACCAGAAATAAACAAACCAATTACACACATCTAAAGCCAAACAAAACCACAAAAGAACAAACAGAAACACCTCCCAGCCCACCACCACAAAATCAAAACAAATAAAAATCCCAGAATAAATAAAACCAGAGAACTCACCAGCATGTCCTCCCTCCACGAGACCGGAACAGAAATGAAGAAACAAAGACTACTTACTGGAAGATGCCCCACCTAGTGGCCAGGAGAGGAAAAACAACTGAAAGGGGGGGCGGAGCATCATGGCTGACTGACCGGTATCGTTTTCCGTTTTTTCTGAAGGGAGAGCCGCTTAAAAGCGGGAAAGGAGGTATTTCGGAGTTGTGTTTTGGGCTCAAAAGTATATTAAACGGAGTGTGAGATCAATATCTTCGGCCAGGAAAATTTGGAGGGTAAAATATAGAGAGGTTCCCGAAAAATCAGAGATCTTTTGGCCGTGGACAAGTTGTTATACTTTCTCCGCAAGAGTTTGGGGCGTGTTTCCTCTCAGGCTCAAAAGGTTTCGAGATTGAAAAGACTGACTGACTGAGTTTACCGGTCTCTGCAGTTTTGGGATACAAAACTATTTGAAAAAGAAAGGAAGAAAGGAGAATTAAGAACTTTCTCTTTAAGTATTAAGTTTTGGAATGCTGAAACTTTGGAGATTAAAAGTTGGACAGTGGGATCTAACAAGAGGACTTTAACAAACACTCGACTTTGCAGATTCTCATGCTCAATGACAGCCTGAGGTACGAGTGCGGAACTAAGAAGACCTGCTAATCACTCAGTCTTTGTTATTTAATTGTGGAACTAAGAAACTGATGTTGAAACGATTCCACGCCCAGGCTGTTTGAAATGTGCCAGTAATCTATGAAACACTGCGAGACCAAAAGGTTGGAAGACCTCCATCTTCGGGGAATATAAACAATTAAACATACAGCGAAACATGGGGGCTAAAGAGGAATGAAAGGAATGTAAGAAACTGAGAGGAACGGAAAGTACAGTAGATAAAAGCGGGGCACAGACACCGAGTGGGAGCAAGGTGAGGGATCCCGGAGCTCCAAAAGAGACTGAGGCTAACAGAATTAACAGAATTAAAATATTACAGTAAAAGACTCTCTTTTTGTTGGATTACAAGGACTGGACTGTGGCTATAAGGAGGCAGTAAAGAAACAGTGAATATTGGATTATCGGACTATTGGATTCTCAGCGGCTTATGGACACTAAATAGCTAATAAAAAGGTCTTTCATTGTGTGTCCAGTTAAAATTCGGACTGTTACAGGATTGTGCACTTTGCAAGCAGAAGTAGAAAGCAGAAGGATAGAGGACTACAGAAGGATACAGCATTGCTAAAAGGAGCATAGGGTTGCAAGGCTCCAAGGACTCAGAGTCTCACCAGCTGGGAATTTAATTTGCATATTTCCCTTATCTTGGTTTTGGAACACCTGGTGTGTTTTTTTGAAAGAGGGGATTTAAGAAAGGGAAAATTGAACGGCTCTCTTAAAGCAGTATTTGATTGTTCTCCATTTAAATTTTGAATTTATTATTCCGTATTGGTATATAATCAGATACATTCTACATTTATTATATTATAAGTATATTAATACACTATTGAACTGTTAGTTTAAGATCTTGTGGTTAAAAGGCAGCAGTTTAATGAGCAAAAAAATTGATAATTTTGAACAGGATTTAAAGTGGGTGAGAGTAGATAGATTGGAGAGAAGAGAACAGGAGGGAAGGAGAAGAAAATCGTTGCAGGAAGAACTTAACGAGATCCAAGAACTAGAAGAGCTGAGGAAGAAAGTAGCTGAAAGGAGGCTAAAGATTAAACAGCAAGAAGTCTTAGAACAGGAAGAGAAAGAAAACAAATAGAATCAAGAGATTCTGATAGGAGAGGAGTCAAGAAGACAGATGGCTACCAAAAAAAAAAGGGTTTGACAAGGGGAGGGTTAAAGAGGTAGAAGAGGAGCAGGTTGGTGATAGAGGCCCAAGTCCAGATTTAAATGATTTAAGAGGAGACCTGGAGCTTAGGTTTGATAAATTAGAGGAAGAACTTCAAGCTAAACTACAAACATTAGAAGATCAGCGAGCAAAAGACAATCAGAAATTTCAAAAAGAAATAAAAGAAAGTATCACACAAGCATTCAAGAACACCAAGAAAGAGTGTACCAATTTATTGAAGGAAATAGATGAACTAAAGGAGGGGGTGAATGCTATTGGGAAAGAAGTTTGGGAAATGAAACATGAGTTAAGAGAGGTCAAGGAGCAGGTACAGTTAAAAGAGGAGAAACAGAAAAAATACGATAAAAGGTTGGAAAGAATGGAAGATCAGGGGAGAAGATGTAACGTGGTTATTAGGAATATACCAGAACGGAACCCGGATAACTTGAGACAAAGATTGGTAGAATGGATTAACACAATGGGAATGGGGGAGGAAATGGAATTGGAGGATATAGACAGTGTGTATAGACTAGGACAAAAAAGGAACCAAGAAAGACCTAGAAATGTTTTTTTTTTAAGATTTGGCAATCTAGGACAAAAGTTAAGGATAATGGAATATGTTAACTCCTCGGGGGATGATGCTTTAAAAATGGAGGGGGCACAGCTAGAAATATATAAAGATATTTCATTAGAAGGATGCATTTGGAGACTACAAGTTAAGCCAATCACAAAAAAATTGTGTGAGAAAGACATACAATATAAATGGAGACCACATAAACAATTATTTTTTACAGTGAAGGGGAAGAATTATTGGATTAGGGAAGAATCTGATGTCTTAGAAATTTTGATGGAAGCTAAGATTATAGAAAAAGGGTCTACAGAATGGAAGCAACTTAAAGATGCCTTAATAAATGCGGGAGTAGCGCCCATGTTAGAACGGGAAGCGGAGGAAGTTGAAGGAGCAGAAGGAGGGAAAG
This sequence comes from Bradypodion ventrale, assembly GCA_035047345.1. Taxonomy (NCBI): domain Eukaryota; kingdom Metazoa; phylum Chordata; class Lepidosauria; order Squamata; family Chamaeleonidae; genus Bradypodion; species Bradypodion ventrale. The sequence goes on from JAWDJE010000001.1 coordinate 228,847,652, forward strand.
ACTAGGTCATTAAAGGATAAAAAGAGAGAATCTACTGCGTGGAATAAATTATGACAAATTAAGATAACCATTTGTAATAAGAAATAAACAATGAACAAGAAACGGATGTTAAGTATTAAGGTCCACTCGCCACTCGCAACCCCCCCTCCCCTCTTTGGTTTTCAAAGGTTACTTTTAGTAGAAAGTGGGAGGGGCAGAGCATTTTTCTTTTTCTTTTTTTGTTCTTTCTCATTTGTTTGATTTTTGTGTATTTTTTTCTCCTTAAGATAATTGTATATTATTTAATTTAAGATGTGCTGGAGGAGGGAGAGTATAACTTGTTGTGGGTTGAGGTATTGGTTCACATATTATGAGGAATTCTGCAGTAACAGTAGAGAAAGCACTAAATATGTATACTTAAAAAGTTAAAAATTATCTCATGGAATGTCAGGGGCCTAGGGAACCAAATTAAGAGGAAACGTGTGGAAGAAGTTCTGAGAAGGGAAAAAGCGGATATCATTTTTCTCCAGGAGACACATCAGAAAAGTGAAAATAAGAATAATATTTATGTAAAAGGGATGGAAATATATGAGAAAAGCCTAGGCTCAAGTAATTCAAGAGGGGTTGCTGTATTAATATCGAATAAACTAGATTTTTCATTGAGCAAGAACATTAAAGATAAGGAGGGAAGGTTTCAGCTAATAAAAGGTAAAATAGAGGAGGAAGATTATACGTTTGTTAACGTATACTCACCAAATAAGAATCAAGGGATCTTTCTAGATAAAATTCTACCCATTATAAAAAAAAGAAAGATCAGTAAATTTAATTGTAGGGGGAGATTTTAACTTAATCAGGTCAGGATTAGATACAACAAATAATCTCAGAAAGACTCAAAATAAATTGATTGACAAATGGATAGGGAAATTAGGATTACGGGATGCGATGAGAATGTTGACAGGTAAAAAAATATATTTACCTTTTGCTCCTTAAAACATAGATTTTACTCTCGATTGGATTATTTCTTTGTGTCAGAAAATATGCTTAAGAATTTAGAAAACTTTAATTATGGCAATTTTAATAACTCAGATCATACATTTATTTCGATAGAGATGCGGCTGAATAGTAGCACCTATCGAAATAAGGTATGGAGGATGGATACTAAACTATTAAAAAGCGAAGAGATAAAAAAAGATTAATAAATAAATGGATAAAGAATTGGAAAGATAATGACACTGGCGAGGTGAAATTACATATTCTTTGGGACGCAATGAAAGCGGTTATTAGAGGTGATTATATACAAGAGAAGCCAATATTTGAAAAAAAATGAAAAGTCAAGTAATTAAAAGAGATAAAGATATAAAAGAACTAGAAAGGAAGCACGCAGCTACAGGAAGTAACTCAAGTTGGAATAAATTACAGGCATTAAAAAAGGAAACAATTGCAGTAGAAGTTGAAAAGGTTAGGGTAGATGTGGCATATTTAAAAAGAAATGATTTTGAATTCACTAATAAAAATATGAAAAATTTAGCAAAAAAAGTAAGACAAAAAAAGTAAGGGATATATAGAGGCTCTAATTAATAAAGAAGGTATAAGGCAGTATAAACTGGAAAATAAATTATCAGTAGCAGAAGAATTCTATACAAAATTATATACAGAACACAGAATTGATGATAATGTACTTCAAGCATATTTGGATAGGAACTTGACATACCAATTAAAGGAAGAACATGTAAATATAATGGAACAAGATATTAAAGACAAGGAAATTGAAGAGGTAATTAACAACTTAAAAAAGGATAAAACGCCAGGAGAGGATGGTATCCCTTCGGAATTTTATAAGGAATGTCGAGAGGTAATTATTCCCAAGTTAAAAAAATTATATAATTATATATTGGAAGGGGGGAGATCCCCAAGTCCTGGAGTAATTTGATAATGGCTCTAATTTCTAAACCTGGAAAGGATAAAGAGAATATAGAAGCATATAGACCAATATTATTATTAAATCAGGATGCAAAATTTTTTACTTCAATAATTAACAATCAGCTTAATAAATTCATAGACACTTATATTGGAGAAGACCAAGTAGGATTTGTTAAAGGAAGACAAATGGATAAATTAATAAATCGGTTAATTAATATTATTGATAAATTAAAAAATAATAAACAAAAAGTATGTATAGTGGCATTAGAAATATATAAAGCATTTGATTCAATTCAATGGAAAACAATAAAAGGAATATGTGAGAAATTACAATTCGGCCCTAAATTTAACCATGTGATAGGACAATTGTATAAAGAAAGTAAATCTAAAATTAAAATGAATAATTGTCTGGGGAAAGAAATTGATATAAACGTGGGGACAAGACAAGGATGTCCATTGTCCCCATGTCTATTTATACTGGCAATGGAATTACTAGCAAATGATATAAGGCAAAATGAGAAATTAGTAGGAATAGAAAATAAAAAAATAAGTCTATTTGTGGATGATACTCTATTAGTTGTAAAAGATCCTTTAAATAATTTAAGCAAAATACAAGAATTTAAGAGCCTTTGAAGAAGTGACAAGATTAAAAATTAATTGGACGAAAACTGAGGCTATCACATGCAATTTAACCCAGGCGGAAAAGGAAAAAATTGGAGATAGATTTAGTATTACAATAAGAGATGAATTGAAATATTTGGGAATATTCGTGACGAAGGAACCAAAAGACCTATATAATATTAACTTCAATAAATTAAGAAATAAATTGAAACCATTACTAGAACAGATAAAACGAGCAAAGACTACATGGTTTGGAAGGATTAATATTTGCAAAATGAAAGTTATACCCAAATTGAATTTTTTGTTTGAAAACTTACCGATTAAAATCAAAGAGTCAGAACTAAATAAACGGCAAAAATTGATAAACGGAATTTGCAATAATAATAAAAAAGCATGAATTAGTAAAGGATTATGGTACATGAAGAATAAACAGGGAGGGTTAAACATTCCAAACATTAAAGCGTATTTTCAAGCCTTTCATATAAACAAATTAATTAAATTATTAATTCATCAAAATGAGGTAATAGGTGAAGGGGATCAAGAAGAATTTAAAAAATTAAAAGGTGAAATATTTCTTGCCCAAGTAAATAATAAAACAGAGATTAACTGATTTTCTATAAAGAATATTTATAACGTATGGAAAGGGGTTAAGAGGAAATTGGCACCAGACATTTCCCCAATTTTAGAAATTTTAGATTTCCAGAGTTGCCCATTATTATCCTCGCAAAAAATAAGATCTATTCTATTGCAAGAAAAAGTGTTGTTAATAACAGAGTGGATTAGAAATTGCAATATATATCAGAAAAGGAAGGAGGTATATAATAAATTAAAATTAAATTGGCTACAAGAATTGGGGATGGAGAAATGGGACAAATCGATAAGGGGGATTATAGGAGTACCTAGGGCAAAGACGCCCTTTGAAGAATTGGTCTTGGAAATAAGGAAAGGGAAGATAAGATTACAGGGGTTAGTAGGTAAATTGTACCAAATGCTTATCCCAGGGGAAGGATCACACTATACACTTAAACGAATTTGGGAGGAAGATTTAAATATTAAAATTGAAGAAGAAGAGTGGAGGAAAAAGTGGGGAAACAGAATAACAAAAACTATGTCAATCAAGGAAAAGGAGCATGTTTGTAAGGTACTTTGGAGGTGGTACCTTACCCCAATCAGACTCAAGCAAATAGATATTAATAAATCTGATTTGTGTTGGAGATGCAATGAACAAAAGGGGACATATTTGCATCTGTGGTGGTTTTGTAAGAAAACAAATAAATTTTGGAAAGTGGTAGAGAAGGAGATAAACGAGATTCTTGGCATAACAATGATTTTAGAACCCAAACTAGCTATATTAGGAGAATTAGGAAAAATGAGATTAAGTGAGGGTAATAAAGAATTAATTTTGACATTGTTGCTGGTTGCTAGACAGCTGATAGCCCAAGAATGGAAGAGTAATGAAAATCTAAATAAGAATAGGTGGTATAAAGAGGTTTGGCAACTGGCACTAAATGAAAATTTTACTAGCCAAATTCGGTTAAATCAGGGTTTTAAAATCAAAATGCAATTTTGGGAAATCTGAAAACCTTTCATACAGCACGCGTTAACAAGTGAAGAAGGAAGTAAGCCTGGCCCTGACATGATTCAATTTTGGAAGATTTAAGTATACTGTGCCAATTGAAATTGCTGCAGAATAGGGTTTTGCACGGATTTAAAAGTTGAAAGAATGAAAGAGTCAACAAGATTTTGAATATATTGTTGTTATTCCTTTCTCTTTTCTTGGTGTTTTTTTCTTTCTTTATTGTTAGTTTTAAGTGTTTATATTTTTTATGTTTGTTTGTATTTTATGATTATTAATAAAAAAATTAAAAACAAACAAACAACTGAAACAAAAAGAAAACCAACAATATTACTAACAGCCTTACCTGCAGGCCTGAATATTAAAAACAAGTCAAAAACAAAACAGCCCCACCTAGAGGCCACAAGAGTAAAAACAAGTCCAAAAAATAACAATAAATCAAAAGTTTGCACAAATAACAAACATATGTTAAATAAATTAAAAAAAAGATTTATACCATCGTCTGTTGATTTTAACTAAAAAAACCCAAAACATCTAAACACCAAAAACATCTAAACACATTTTATAACAGCCTGGCAATGTCGGGCAGCCTGTGCTAGTATTTATATAAAACCAAGGTGTCCTGGCGTGAGTTGCTTATACAAATCCACACCCCTGCACCGATCGTGCTGAAACTCGGCACATACATACCTTGGGCTGGAGAGATGGTCACTGTGGGAGTCACAAGCCCCATGGGGAGGGGTACACCCCAAAATTGATCCGCAAAGGAGACACCCTCACCAACAGGAGAAAATGCAAGGGAAAAAAGCCAACTGGGGGATTGTGATGTCATCGCCATAGCTCAACAAATCCCCGGATGACCAGGTCTGGGGCTCCATGACATCACAGGGCTCCACCCCTTGGCCAAAGGGGATCCCACCACTGACAGGAGAAAAAGCAAGGGAAAAAACCCAACCAGGGGTGATTGTGATGTCATTGCCAGAGCTCAACCAATCCCTGGCTGACCAGGTCTGGGGCTCCATGACAACAACATCAACATCATCATCATCATTATTGACTGGGTTGCCGTGGCAACTGGTTGGGGAATAATAATAATAATAATAATAATAATAATAATAATAATAATAATAATAATAATAATAATAATAATAATAATAATAATAATAATAATAATAATAATATGATGATGATGATGATGATGATGATGATGATGATGATGATGATGATATCATGGAGCCCTAGACCTGGTCAGCCAGGGATTGGTTGAACTCTGGCGATGACATCACAATCGCCCCTGGTAGGCGTTTTCCCCTTGCTTTTTCTTCCCAAAAACAGGCCGCAAAGGCCCCCACCAGCCACCAGAAACAAACAAGGGAGGTGACTGCGGAAACGCAAAAATCCACGCATGCACCTAACCCTCCCTGATGTTCCTGGCTGTGGCACATGTGCGAAATTCCATGCATGTGCCAAAGCCACTGGCGGCATTCCAGGCAGCCATTACTGGTGTCACTGCCTCAGCGACTACTGTCAGTGGGTGGCCAATGCAGCCTGGCTCCTCTGCACTCCTGAAGTGTGCCTCGGGGGGGGGGGGGGGGCGAGAACCCACACCTGGAGGGCAGGCAGAGGACAGGACCGGGCCACTACCTTCCACAGGCCTCATGACTGTGGAAGGCGGCCCAACCCCATCCTCTGCCTGGTCCCCCAAAATGGATCCTCCCTTTCACCTGAGGCATCCCTTGGGACGATGTGGTAGCCAGGCTGCGATGGCTGTCTGCTGACTGTAGTCACTGGGGAGGCCGCCGGAGGCCACTGGTGCTCAGTCTGGCTTGCCCGGGCACCAGGCCGTGATGTTGATGCAGCCCAGCACCGTGTGGAGCAGCCCCCGGAACCACCTCCAGGCCTGTCCAGCGTTGGGGCTGGCTGCGGCAATGCAGCACCCGGCTAGGCCTAGGCTGCTGGCACTGGCACCATTATGAGGGCGAACACAGCGGACAAAAAGGTAAGGCAGCAGGGGTACAGGCCAGGGGGAGGGAATGGGCCCGGGTCTCTCCTTGGCCTGGGTTGGGCCCCACCCAGACAACGCCAGGTACTCCTGCTAGTGTTACATATTCCTAGTGTTGCTATATGGAGTAAAAGCTTGGACATTGACTAAAGCATCTGAAAAGAGAATCAAAGCTTTTGAAATGTGGATCTACAGATGGCTGCTAAGGATATAATGGGTTGACCAATTGACTAACATAGAAGTATTGTGCCAAATTGATAAAGAACAAGAACTCTTTAAGACCATCAAGCAAAGAAAGCTCAAATACCTGAGCCATATCATGAGGAACAACATGAAATTTAATTAGGTTTGATATTTATATTTTATTAGGTGATTGATTTATTATGTGATTTTATTATTATTTTATGTGTTGTTGTTAGCCACCCAGAGTGGGGGTAACTCTAGATGGGTGGGATATAAATGGAAGATAACAGCCGCCGCCACCGCCGCCGCCGCAGCAACAGCAACAAAGAATTCTCCAACTCACTCTGCAAAGAAAGATCCCTGGACGTAGATGGACTTCACGGCTGAAGAACCTGAGAGACTGATGTGACATGTCCTTGGAAGAAGTGTTCTGAGGAGTTAAGAACAGGAAGACTATCGTTACGATGATAGCCAATACAGTGATACCTCATACAACGTCCAAACTTGATTCCACAAGCTTGGACTTTATATGGACTTGGACTTTGTATGAGGCATGCAAAATCCTAGCCGCGATACCTCATACAACATCCAAATCCTTGCCGCAATGCCTCGTACAATGTCATTTCCATAGAGATACATTGTACTGTAACAGCACAGACTTCAGGGCAAAGTCAAGGAAACAGACAGGAAACTAACAGAGCTTTAAGAAATCATTGTCTAAAGGCTAAATACATCACAAAAACATATCAAACAACCCTGATTGTCCAAGAACCTGAAGAATGCTGCAAAAATCCCAGGAATGCTTCTAAAAATTCTGATGAAAAAAATATCCAAAATCATGCTCAAAACCACTCCTAAACACTCTTCGCCTTGTGCAGAAACCATAAGAGCAATTCACGCATGTGTCCTGCCTTTTAATACTGCCCAGGCACAATGCAACCTGGGAAAAGCCCCAATGCTTCATACAAAGTTGCTGCGACTTTGTATGAGGCAACTTTTTTCAAGAAATTAGGCAATGTTGTATGAATTCGATGTTGTATGAAGTGGACTTTGTATGAGGTATTACTGTATTCGGAATGGATATGGCACCTGAAGAAGAAGAATATCATCCAAATTTGTGGGAAAAGAAAAAATTAAATTAAATTTCCAATTCATTATATCTCCTCATTGTTTCTACTTACATATATGGTTTCAATTAATTAAACAGTTGCTATTTGATATTGGCCAGTATCCTATTGCCTAAATGTGGAGCAGATGGGCCAGTCATATATGTGTTCCCCTGGTCTCGCAAGCACCCCATCACACAACGGGTGACACAACAGATCCTGTATCCAGTGCAAGAAGAAGCATGTATCAGGAAGCCAGCTGCACCAAGTGGGGGTGGAATAAGCTTCGTTGATTTCCATTCTGCTCTTGAATAATGGTCAATATCATCATTATATCTGATGAATAATCTAAGGCACTCAGTCATGCTGCCCAAATTGTAAAATGGAAGTCTGATTTCACCTTGGGATAGTAATGGGGATAAGTCTGTTCTCCCTCTCAAGAGCCTGATAATGAGGGCAGGCAAGAAAACCACCCCAGAGACAGGAGGTCTCACTGAGGACCTCATTGAAATTGGAGAGAATCTCAGGGTTACTACCTGTCTTTCTTATAGGCAGCAAATCATGATGGGTTAATTGTTAAGGCACAGCAGCAGCATTGAGCTCCTCCAGGTGCCCACAGGTGCCTGTGCACTGATAGCGGAAATTCTCCCAAGCCATGCCCACTTGGCTGGTCACGCCCACCTCCCTACCCCAGGCCATGGTGTAAGGAGGCCAAGTGGGCATGGCCCACAGAGTTAGCCATGCCCACAGAGTTAGCCACACCCATGGTGGGGGTAGTAACTTTTTTTGCAGCGCATTGCTGCACAGCAGCACCATCAGCCTCCTCAGCCATCTTGGGAGGGAGCACAAAGCTTTTATGTTCAGAATAGAGGTAGTCAAATAGTTAAGGGCAAGGCCCACACAGATGAAAAACCAAAGAATGCTAAATCCTCTGGCAGGGCTCTCAGTTGGTCTCTTGGTAAGAAGTTAACACTAAAGTTGGGGCTGAAAAGAGAAGGGTTTAGGTGTGAACTTGTGAATCAGCCACAAACAGCACAATGTGTAAGGAGTTTCCACTGACCCTGAAGTTTTCAGATGGGCCTTCTTGGTTTCATTTGTCATCAGTAAGCATGACTCATATGCACATTAGACAATCTTTGCTGCACTAACAGCTTCCTGTTATGCTCTTTTCTATGTGATGAAACATTTAAAGAACAAAATATGTTTGTTTTTAAGAGGATTTTTGTAGATTTGTAGAAGGGAATTCTGAGAGCTGCCAGACCTGGGCTGCAGCATTTCTATGTGTCCTCTTCACCCATTCCTCAGATTCTCAATTCTCCCACTTCATGGAGGACACTTACACAGTCTCCGTTGCAGTCTTTTTGATTTTATTGCAGTGCTAACACACTTTACTAAACTAACACCCATACACACTCACTCAACTCTCCTCTTTCCTTTTCTTCCCACCTTTTCTCATCACCCGTGACAATGTGTTGCACCATTTTATTCCATTTCCATCACCCCTTTGTCTCAATTACAGGTTCTGTCCAATTCTGTCCTTCACAGCAATGGTGTCTTCCCTTGTGTTGCCCTCTCTGGGGTAACTTTCGGCCACAATTCATTTTTTTACTCCTTCCCTCTGAAAGCCATTCCTCCCTCCCATCTGGTAACTGCTTTAGATAAGCTGGCTGGCTAGAAAGAGAAAAATCACTCCCTTGTCCAGCCACCTGTGTTCTTTTCCCCCCAGTTCTGTCTTGCTCCTTTCCAAACAGGAGGGGTTCCCCTCATCTTACAGGAATGTTCCATTATTTTAGAACAAATGTCCTCCTTTATCCCTCCACCCCATACCTGTCAACCTTCCCGATTTGGCCGGGATTACCCCGTAAATTGACGTCAATTGACATCATAACCCAGCCCCCGCTGCCAAAACCCCGTAATTTGGCAGCGGGGGAAATGCTTTCCGCGCATGCGCAGAAGGGTTTTACCACTTCCACGCATGCGCGGAAGCGCTACGTCACTTGCGTAAGGGCTGCGTAAGGGCTGCGCAAGCGGCGTAGTGCTTCTGCGCATGCGTGGAAGGGGTAAAACCGTTCCACGCATGTGTGGAACGTGACCTGTGCACAAGCGATGTGCGCAGGTCCCGTTTTTCCAGAGCCGCGGGTTGACAGGTATGCTCCACCCCCACCAGGTGACATTATGTGTTGACCTCTGGCAGGGAATCTCAATTGGCATTTTGGTAAGAAGATGACACCAAAGTCGGGGATTCAAAGAGAAGCTGGAATAAAATGGGAGGATGTTTCTGGTGTCAGCTGAGAAAAGCCAGTGGCAAGAGGATAGCAGAAGAGGACTTGCTGGTTTTTTATTCTGCTCTTCAGTGCAGTCCCTCACCTCTAGGAAGTGCTTTTAGAGCAGGGGTGCCCAAACTATGGCCCATGGTGCCAAATCCTTTGCCCACCCTTGCCGCTCCTGAAAGCAGAAGTAAAATGCATACACGCATGCACTAAACTCTACCGTAAATGCACCCGCAGCTGTCATAAACATGTTTACAACAGCCATGGGGGTATATATGACAGTGTTTTGCACATGGACGAGCATATTTTATTTCTGCTTCCAGTGGAAGGATCCATGTGACCAGCCCGCTGAACTATGTGAGTAGCCCATGGCTCAAAAAATTTGGCCACCCATCATACCTCCAAAACTACAAATAAGGGTTATGCCAATTTAGAAGAGATGTTTGGGATATTTATTTACTTTATTTGCAGATCCTTTTTTAAAAAATAATAATTTGGCTCACCATTTTCTTTTATAGCATTACCTTCTAGCTTATGCCAGTCAGTTATTGCCAAGAGCATTAAAGTGACTGGATGCCAACATATGAGTGGCTTCTTGGTTTCAATTCATTTATTCAGAACAGCTTGATAGCAGTTCCACAGCTGATTCATCAGTTTGTTTCTTTTCTAGTTGGTTTGAAAAGGGTTCGTTTAATAAGGTGGAATCTAACAGTTGTTTTTGAAACACAAGCCTTCTGAGTTGTGGTGGCTTCAGAGAGCTGTTTTATATGAGGAGCACCTGAAGAAAAAGGATGGACAAATTCTGGAAGGCCAGGACCTCCTGGTTTCATTTCCTCATTTGGGATTGCCAAGTCTCAGGGTTGTGACGGAAGACTTAGGGAATTGCTATGGTCCTCAGGATGAGTAGCAGAGGAAAAGGAGGTTTTTTTGTCATTTTTGTCAAGATCAACTGTAACAATTTGATGTTTGCAGATTGATACGCAGTAGGCAGCATTCATAAGGCCAAACACATCTTTATTGTAGAGTAGGAAATCTGAACATGAGGTAATGGCGGAGGTGCAGCTCCTTTTATACAGCATGGTACATTTGAAACTGGTTACACGGTTGCTCATTGGGTACTGTCTTTGTGACGTTGTTGTGACACACGGCATTCTTCATCAGGTTTACCTATGGCGGGAATATTTCCCGCGGCTGGCTGTAATTGGTTAACTTGTATCATGTGTGTAGATCGCTATCAGCTGCCTCTCGATACCATCTAGAGGCAGCGGTAGCTCCTTGTAACTGTTGCAATACATTGGGTTACATTGTTACATTCCATCTTAAAGGCATAGCATTCCATACATAACAAACAATGATCTTAATAAATATTGAGGGACTTTCCAGTAATAAGAGTATTTTACTAGCAGACATATGCAGTAAATACAAATGTGTGTTGTGATCCAGTCCTTATCAGACTCAGAAGATGACCTGTATCAGGAGGCACTTCCTATGCCCAACCCAGTTCTGCCTGCATCCGAACCTGAGAATGTCCTGAACCAGGAATTTCAGCCTGATTCTGTCTCAACTCTGTTTCTCCAGTCAGATGATCTGTCAGGTCAGAAGTCTGACTCTGACAGTGATCAGCCATCAGTCAGGGAAAGATTCAGAAAGGAGCTACACCTGTGACTCAAGCAAGCTAGTACTAGTTACCAGAGAAGGCTCCCAGCTAATAGCGATTGGCTGGGAGGCTTTTAAGCAAGCTTGTTGCAGCATTCTAGCATCAATACAATTCTTCAGTGCAAAAAATGATGCCCTGATTGACATCGGATACCTCTTGATATTGCCTGCCTAGACCCTGACCTGTCTGCTGTGACCTTGACTTCTCTGCCAACCCTGCCAACCCTCCCCACCCCCACCCCCCGGACATCCTTTGGACTAGACACTACTTGCACTACCAGCTTGCTCTTTGCTATTTGGACTCTCCTTGAATAGACTCTGTGTGTAGTGCCACTGTGTGGTGACCGTACCTGTTGGAGTAGGTCAGCACAATGTGACATACTTCTGGTCCAGGAAACATATTGGGGGACAGCAAGTTACAGACCCAAGGTGGCTGGAATGGAATTAGTGATTGAGAGACCACATGACCAGTATGGGAGTGCAATTTTTGTTAGACTTGGCCTCAGTATAATATCAGCTGGACTGATGAGAATGAATAACATAACATTTCTGATTAATGGCAATCCTTACCAGAATTTTCAAGGTATAAAGTGCCCAGAAACAGGGTCATAGCCAGGATTCTAGATGTAGGTGGGTGAATATTTTTTCAGGTTGGGCAACAAAGCCTCTTTTTAATGCATTCCTATGGGAAACTGCACTTTGCCAGGGTGGGCAAAGTGCTAACTCAGGGCGAGCCAAGCCCCCCCTGCCCCCTGGCTATGGCCCTGCCCAGAAAGGATTTTCCAATAGTGTTCTGGAACTGCACAGCTCATCCAATGCTATCCAGGTTGGTTCTTCTCCTTTCCTAGGAGGCACAGCTGAGGAATCAACCCTTAACTTCTCATTCTGTAACCGGGTGTTCAAACCCACTGAGTTCAGACAGTTTTAGGACACAAAAGCTTACACCATTTTGTAACATTTAGGTGAAAACTACACCATCCTGCCTGATGTATAAGTGGCATGAATGAATCCATTGCAAAGCAACTGATAAATATACAGTAAATTGAAGTAAAATGTCTTAGAAGTTCTCTTAAGGATCAATAAACATATGCCTTGGGGAGGAAATTTCACAGAAGGAGACCCAGTGCTGGAAAGAGTCTGATCCTGCTACACATCTTTAGTGTATGGGACCAAAGACAATGAACAGCCGAAGGGTTGGCTTAACACAGGTTTATTGCATGATGATCCGGAGGAACATGAGGTAATGGCGGGGATACATCTCATTATATACGATAGCACAATACATTTGAATCTTGTTGCACGATAGCTTATTGGCTGCTACCGGCATGGCCTCGCCCAGGCACGCCTCTCTTCTGTAGTTGTTTTCTCTTCCTGACTATGCGGGGAAGTTTCCCGCGGCTGTCCGTGATTGAGCAATGTGGACCATGTGAGATTGAACGCTCGCAGCTGCCCTCTATGGGCTGCTTGCTCGCGTTCCTTAACAGCTGAGATACATTGTAATTGGAGTGGTTACATTCTTATATTTGAGGTAACATTGAACATGCATACATAACATCCCTCCCCCCTAGGATGGGACGAAGTCCCTCAACCATTGTGGCTTGCCGCACGTGCGCTTGGGGCGTGCGGGCACCTGACCTAGTACAGGGGAGCCTGTGATCCCTGGCTCCGTGGGGTCTCGTCCTGAAATGGAAAGTGGGGACTCATTAGTGGTTCTGTGGGGTGTCTGTGCCAACTTTGCGCTGGGGGACGGGAATGGAATGAACAGCTGGGAAGTGAACCCCTGCCCGCTGCCTGAGGACCCCGGGGACCCTCCCATTACGAACCTCGGGACCGACGAGGATGCCCTCGTGGTCCCGCTCCCTCCTGCTATCCATTTGGGGGTTCTCGAGACTGTGGCGGGCGGACTCGCCTTCGCCTCCTGTCTTGGGGGTGTTGGTCTCCGGGGGGCTGGCGCTATAGTACACTCTAACTCACAAGGGATAGGGGGACTGGAAGTACCAGGGGCTGAACTGAAACCCCTCTTTTCGCTAGGACGGGTGGGGGACCACTCCGCTAACTCCCCCTGGTACGGAAAATCAAAGTCTAATTCTTTCGGGGTATCCGTATTTGTGGAAAGATTCCGTGGGATATGTATGAGGTCGGGGCCCTTTCCTTCTGCCAAAAAATCCCGCAGGATATCTACGAGAACAGGTTCCCTTTCCGCCCCCCTTGGTGGGGACCTATGGCCCCCTTCTCCTCCCCCTTGGGCTAAATGGGTGGGGGAGAACCCTAACGCTGAATCGTGTTTCCCGCCATTCGCGCTCCGCTCTTCGGGAACCCTGCGCCGGAGCTGATCCGCGTGCCGCCTCCACAGGAGACCCGTGCTGGTCTCCACTCGGTATGAAACGGGGCCAGTTTGCTCTATTACAACGCCCGGCACCCAGGCTGGCCCCGCGCTGGTGTAGTTCCTGCAGTGCACGGGGGTTCCTACGCTGAAACTTTTTGTGGGCTCCAGCCCTACGTTCCGCCCTGTGTCTTCCACCCTTGTGGGGTCTAGCCTGGTGATTACGGTGGCCAGCTTCCTGCGCATTAACAGCTCCGCGGGGGAGTATCCTGACGCCAATGGGGTGACCCTGTACCCTAGCAGGAACTGGCACACTTGCAGGTTGAGATCCCCAGGACCCATGCGCCGTAGCGCATCCTTTGTGGTGCGCACGAGGCGCTCTACTTGGCCATTGGTGGCCAGGTGGAACGGGGCGGAGGTGATGTGCCGAATGGCGTTGATATCCATGAATGCCCTGAACTCGGTGGACGTGAAACAACTAGCGTTATCGCTAATGAGGGTATCGGGTAAACCGAACGTACAGAAGACCCTCCGTAATTGCTTAATTGTTGTGACCGAGGAGGTGCTCGAGACTGGGATGACCTCCAACCACTTGGAGTACGCATCCACTACAAGGAGGAAAAGCGTTCCTCGAAACGGGCCAGCAAAATCCACGTGTACCCGGGACCACAGCCCCCTCGCTGCGTCCCATTCCCTGTGTGGCAAGCGAGCCTCTTCCGGCCTTGAGCATTGGCATGCCTCGCAAGTGCCGACCATGTGCTCGATGTCGGCGTCTAACTGGGGCCACCAGAAGTAACTGCGGGCTAGCGCCTTGGAGCAGACAATTCCTGGGTGGCTGACGTGCAGCAGTTTAAGCACCCTTGGCCGGAGGGACGTGGGGATCACTACCCGCTGCCCCCACAATAGACAACCCCTCTCTAGGGACAACTCCAGTTTTTTCCTGAAAAATGGGTCGAATTCTGCTGCTGGGGAAGACACTGGCCACCCTTTCTGCACCCAGGAGCTAACTGTTGCTAACGTTTTGTCCTTGCCGGTCGCTTTGGCGATATCGGCTGGCACTACCGGGGGCGAGTCTAGGACCTCTATCATTAAGACCTGGTGGTCCCGCTCTTCCTCGCCCACATGGCTGCAATCCTGGGGAAGGGGGGACCTCGACAGGGCGTCCGCATGGCTGATCTCCCTCCCGGGCCGGTACACCAACGCGTGCTGATACGCGTTGAGAAAAATGGCCCACCTAAGCATCCTCGGGGACAGGATCTGTGGCGTGGGCTTATCTGCGGTGAAAATGCCAAGCAAAGGCTTGTGGTCAGTCACTATGGTGAAGGGGCGGCCATATAGGAAGTCATGGAACTTTTTCGTTCCCGCAATTATTGCCAGCGCTTCCCTGTCTGTCTGGGCGTAGTTTCTCTCCGCTTGGGACAGGGACCTGGAGTAGAACGCTATTGGGGCCTCCCTCCCGTTTTCCAGCTCGTGACATAACACCGCCCCCACCGGGGATGCATCGCATATCAGGATCACCGGGCGTTTGGGATTGAAGTGGGTCAGTATGGCGTCAGACGCCAGGAGTCGTTTTAGGTCGTTAAATGCCCTCTCTTGGTCGTCGCCCCACTTCCATGCCTCGTCCTTTTTTAACAACTTGTGTAGCAGTTCCGCCACGGCTGCCTTCCGAGGAAGGAAGGAGTGGTAAAAGTTCAGCAGTCCTAGGAACGACTGCAGCTCAGGCTTGGAGGTGGGGCGAGGGGCTTTCTTGATGCCGGCTACCTTGGATTTGGACGGTCTTATCCCCTCAGGAGTTACACGGAACCCTAGGAACTCAACCTCGGTCGCGAAGAAGACGCATTTTTTCCTTTCGCAATCTCAACCCCGCCTTTTCGAATATTGCCAGGACCTTGCCCAACCTCTTGGCCAATTCAGACCGACTCCCCCCCCGTTATCAATACGTCATCAAAATAAGGTAACACCCCCTCTAGCCCTTTCAGGAGGCGTTCCACGAGTGACTGGAAAATCCCAGGCGCCGAGTTCACGCCGAACTGAAGGCGCGTCACCTGGAACACCCCCTTATGGGTGACTATGGTCTGTGCAGCAGCTGCGGCAGGGGTCACTGAAAGTTGCTGGTAGGCTTGTGCCAAGTCAAGCTTAGCGAAACACTTCCCGCCATGTAACCTGGCCAGCAAATGGCTGACTACGGGCACCGGGTACGCATTAGGGCGAATTGCCTTATTGATGGTGCACTTGTAATCAGCGCATATGCGAACCTCCCCATTGGCCTTTAGTGCTGTTACAATTGGAGTTTCCCACTCCGCAGAATCTACAGGAACAAGGATCCCCTGGCCCACCAATTTGTCCAGTTCCGCCTCTATCTTGTCTTTTAGTGCGAAAGGCACTCTGCACGGTTTAAGTCTGATTGGTCGTACTTCAGGGTCCAGGTCGAAGGCTACTGGGGGTCCCTTGAACTTCCCGAGTCCCTTTTTGAAGACTTCGGGGTGCGCGTCGCACACCTCTTGAATTGGGTCGGACCCAACGGCATGCACCCCAATGGCGTGCACTCCCCCAATGAACAACCCCAGGGGCTGAAACCATTGAGTCCCGAGGAGGCTGCAATTTCCTCCTTTGAGGACGACTAGGGGGAGTGTCGCTGCGTGTTTTTTAAATTGGACCTGAAACTTCCCAACCCCCAACACCGGAATACTGTTCCCTTGCACGTCCCTAAGCGTGGACCTCAATGCTCTGAGCTTAGGCCGCACGTGGGGGGCAATTCTCAAGAACTCCCTCTGGGAAATGATTGAGTATGAGGACCCCGAGCCAATTTCCATCCTAACAGGGCCCCCTTGTATTAATACCTCAACAAAGTATCGGGGGTGTCCCGCAGACACGCTGGACACCGGGGCGTCGTCCTCGCTGTCGTCGGAGATGCGGCCCACGCCGTCCCGCTTCCTCGTGGTCTGGCCGTCCCCTTTGGGTCTTGCCGGGTGGTCTTGTCTCGCCGCACGGTCCGGCGAACTCCTCCGGGTCTCGCGCCGCTTCCTGCAGACCTTGGCGATGTGCCCGCGGTGGCCACAGTTGTGGCACTCGGCCTTTCTGAACAGACACTTGGCGCGGGCGTGGGCGGCGCCGCAGCCGTCACAACGCTGTCCTTCTTTCCGGACCCTCCGGACGTCCTCGTCGTTGCTGCTCTCTGCGGACGATTTCAAAATTCGCCGGGCCGCGTGCACCAAGCTCTCTGCCTTGCTCCCCGCCTTGTCAGCTTTTGGTCGCCAGTCCTGGAGTTCTTGCACCCCGGCCGTCGTGGCTTCCGCAGCCTGTGCCACCTCCAGGACCTCTTGCAGCGTGGGGGGAGGCTCTTTCTTCATCAGCGTGCGCTGGGTCTCGGCGTCCTTCAGGCCGCACAGTACACAGTCCCGGAGGGTGACTTCGGGGTTCTCCCATTTGCATGGGCCGGCGGCCACCCGCAGGGCCGCTACGAAGTCGGCGACCGACTCCCCGGGCGCTTGGACTCGCCTCCAGAACGCGCTCCGAGCGGGGAACATCGTTATCGTGGGCCGAAGATGGTTTCGCAGCATCATCAGGAGCTCTTTGGCCTTGAAGTCGCTCACCCTCCTTGGTGCGATCAAGTCCACCAAGGTCCTCTTGGTCTCGTGCCCGAGCATTCTGACGAAGATGGCCCTTTTCTTGGCCTTGTCCGTGACTTCGAGCTCCACCAGCGCTGCATTGAAGTCTATTTCGAACAGCTCCAAGTCTCCCGGCTTCTTAATCTCGTAGCCGGCGCATGTCTTGGTCCCATGGGCAGCCATATCCCACCTTCGTCGCCAATTTAGTGTATGGGACCAAAGACAATGAACAGCCGAAGGGTTGGCTTAAAGACAGGTTTATTGCATGATGATCCGGAGGAACATGAGGTAATGGCGGTGATACATCTCATTATATACAATAGCACAATACATTTGAATCTTGTTGCACGATAGCTTATTGGCTGCTACTCGCGTTCCTTAACAGCTGAGATACATTGTAATTGGAGTGGTTACATTATTATATTTGAGGTAACATTGAACATGCATACATAACAACATCTGTCTTGCATCTTTTATTAATAAACCAGAGATAAAAGGGCTTTTGAAACTGGCTTTAAACCCTTGCCAAATTTCTCAAGGTGCAGATCACTCTTCAGAAAAGATGGTCCCAAACCATTGAGATCTGACTTTTTCTACTTATCCAGCAAAGCTGCTCTTACATTTCTTTTGTTCTAATCTGCAAATTCCATCCAAGGTTCTAAAACTATTTCCAAAATCCCTTTAAATATTAAACACTGAACATTGTTTTCAGTTAACAATTTCCCTAGTGTGGTGATTTTTAAGAAATCTGTATCTGTTTTAAGATTAGTAATTTGTTTCCCTTGGACAAAGGAAGAGATCTGTCAGGTTGTACAGTAAAATGAATGTGACAGATCAGTGTTTTTGGTGTGTTGGAGTAAATTTCATCTAAATTATTATCTGCATGTTATTTTGCGCCTTAGTACAGTCATACTTATATGGCTGCAGATCCACAGTTCATTAGAGATAAATGAGTTCTAATGATCTAACTGCAGTGAACATATAATACTAACACACACACACACACACACACACACACACACACACACACACACACACACACAAACACACACAGAGTTATCTTGAAATTACTGAAGATTAATAATATACTGTAAATCTAGTACTAATTTTATGGACTTCATTTTGTTTAATTTTAAATACAAAGTACTCAGTACTTCCAATCTTATGTACTTGGTCAGGTCTCCATGACTTCCCTTTCTCATTTTTCAGATGAAATAGGGCTCCCGTTCTTTGGTATTTATTACTCACCTCAATAATACCTATTTCAACTACAGTACAGTACATATGTTTGCCCTTACAAAATACCATTTCTATTTCTAGCCATTGATCCCGGGGATCTTTGGATAACCATCAAAGATAGGAGAACTGTGCTCATCATTTCACTTAGAATGTTGCTGTAATTTTCTGGCTTGAGTGGAAGAGCAGTGATTTAAGTGACACTCAAGACTAATTAGGGGGAAATAAGAGGCAGGATGAGTTGCTTTGTTGCTCTTCTTTTTGGAAAATGCTCCCACTAGCTGGCATTTCCCAGTAAGTGTTCAGTATATTTAGTGTCTTGCACGGAAGACAAAGAAGGAGTCGCAGTGAGGACTAACACAGGTTTATTGGTTGATGATCAGAATGAACATGTGGTAATGGCGGAGGTACATCTCATTATATACAGTATTGCAACATTTTGAATCTTGCAGCACGGTAGCTCATTGGCCGCTACCGGCGGGGCGTCGTCCTTAAGCATGCCCCTCTTCTGTAGTACTTCTTGATCATGCGGGGAAGTTCCCACGGCTGTCCGTGATTTGGGGAATGTGAACCATGTGAGTTGAACGCTCGCAGCTGCCCTCTATGGGCGGCTTGCTCGCGTTCCCTTAACAGCTGAGATACATTGTAATTGTGGACTGGTTACATTCATATATTCAAGTAACATTGTACATGCATACATAACATCCCTCCCCCCTAGGATGGGACGAAGTCCCTCAACCATTGTGGCTTGCCGCACATGCGCCTGGGGCGTGCGGTCGCTTGACCTAATACAGGGGAGCCTGTTGCTCCTGGTTCCGCGGAGTCTCGTCCTGCAACGTAAAGTGGGGACTGATTAGTGGTTCTGTGGGGAGTCTGTGGCAACCTTGCACTGGGGGACGGGAATGGAATAAACAGCTGAGAAGTGAACCCCTGCCTACTGCCTGAGGAGCCCGGGGACCCTCCCAGCATGAACCTCAGGACCGACGAGGATGCCCTCACGGTCCCGCTACCTCCCGCTGTCTGCTCGGGAGTTCGGGAAACTGAGGCGGGCGAGTTGCCTGTCTTTGGGGTGTTTGTCTTTTAGGGGCCGGACTATGGTGTACTCTAGCATGCAGGGACTGGGGGGACTGGAGGTACCAGGGGCTGAACTGAAACCCCTCTTCTCGCTAGGACGGGTGGGGGACCACTCTGCTAACTCCCCCTGGTACTGAAAATCATAGTCAAATTCGGCCCCTTCTTCTGAGGTACCCTCGCTTGTGGGTGAAAACCGAGGGTATGCATTTGTAATCCTGGGTGTCGCTGTGTCTCCCCCTTGGGTAATGCAGGTGGGGGAGGACCCTAATGCTGATTGCCCCTCACTGGTGACCCGCCTTCTAAGTTGGTTGGCGTGTCTCCTCCAGAGAAGACCCGAGCTAGTCTCGACCCTATAGGACACCGGCCCCGTTTGCTCGATGATTGTCCCTGGTACCCACGCTGGCCCGGAGGCCGCGTAGTTCCTGCAATGAACTGGGTCCCCTACGGAAAAACTCTTGGAGCTCCCCCCCCTAAATTTATATTTCTCCCTTCATCCTCCACCCTGGACGGATCCATCCGGTCAAACAGCGTTGCTGGACGGCTCCTCATGAGTAGCTCGGCTGGGGAGAATCCTGAAGCTAGGGGGTGGTCCTGTAGCAAATAAGGAACTGGCACAGGTGAAGGTTCAAATCGCCAGGACCCATGTGCCGCAGTGCGTCTTTCATAGTGTGCACTTGGCACTCTACCTGACCGTTTGTGGCGGGGTGAAAGGGGGCAGCGGTGATGTGCCTGATTGCGTTCCTCTCCATGAACGTTTGGAACTCGGCAGACGTGAAGGTACTCGCGTTGTCGCTCATGAGGACATCTGGCAGGCCGAAGCAGGCAAAAAGCTTGCACAACTGCTTGATAGTCGCCGCGGAGGAGGTGCTGCTCATAGGGATTACCTCCAACCACTTGGAGTAGGAGTTGACTACCAATAGGAACGTGGCCCCTTGGAAAGGCCCCGCGAAGTCGACATGAATACGGGACCATGGCCCGTGGGCCGTGTCCTATTCCCTGTGGGGTAGCCGGGACTCCTCGGGCCGAGAGCCCTGGCAGCTCTCGCACGTGCCCACTAAACGTTCTATGTCCGCGTCTATTTGGGGCCACCAAAAGAAACTCCTGGCTAGGGCCTTAGAGCGCACAATCCCTGGGTGACTGGTGTGCAGTAATTTCAGTACCCTCACCCTTAACTTCTCGGGGATAACAACCCACTGGCCCCAGGTTAAACAGCCCCTTTCCAGGGAAAGCTCCACTCTGCGCCTACAAAACGGCTTGAAATGCTCATCTGGGGGAGTAGTGGGCCACCCTTTCCTCACCCAGGAGCTCACTTGGGCCAGGATCTTGTCGGCCGCCGTGGCCTTGGCGAGGTCGGCCGGGACAATGGGGGGTGAGTTGAGGGACTCGATCAACAGGACTTGGTGGTCCTGCTCCACCTCGCATGCGGGGTCTCCTAGACTAGGGAGAGGGGATCGGGACAGTGCGTCTGCATGGGAGATCTCCTTCCCTGGGCGGTAGATTAGCTCGTACTGGTAAGCGTTGAGGAAAATGGCCCAATGCAACATTCTGGGGGATAGAATTTGGGGGGTCGGTTTGCCGGTAGTGAAGATCCCCAGAAGCGGCTTGTGATCCGTCACCACCGTAAACTCTCGGCCATATAGAAAGTCATGGAACTTTTTCGTTCCCGCGATTATGGCCAGGGCCTCCCTATCCGTTTGCGCGTAGTTGCGCTCGGCCTTTGAAAGGGACCTGGAGTAATATGCTACCGGGGACTCCCACCCGCTCTCTAGCACGTGGCACAGGACCGCCCCCACCCCCACCGGGGATGCATCACAGACTAAAACCACTGGCTTTCTCGGATCGAAGTGGGTCAGGACAGCATTCGAGGAGAGGAGTGCCTTTAGCTCTGTGAATGCTTTCTCCTGCCTGTCCCCCCACCGCCAAGCCGTGTCCTTCTTGAGTAACGCGTGCAGTGGCTCCGCAACCGATGCCTTCCTAGGCAGTAATGAGTGATAGAAATTGAGGAGCCCCAGGAATGACTGCAGCTCTGGCTTTGCGGTGGGGCGAGGGGCGTTCTTTACAGCCGCAACCTTGGACTCCGAGGGCCGAATCCCCTCTGGGGTTACCTTAAACCCGAGCAACTCGACCTCTCTCACGAAAAACACGCATTTGTCCTTTCGTAGGCGAAGCCCCGCCTTTTCGAAAACCGAGAGGACCCCATCTAATCTCCTGGCTAACTCTACCTCGCTCCCCGCTGTTATCAGCACATCGTCGAAGTAAGGGAGAACACCTGGGAGCCCCTTTAATAGGCGTTCCACGAGGGCCTGGAAAATCCCGGGGGCCGAATTCACGCCAAACTGAAGATGCGTCACCTTAAAGGCCTCCTTGTGCGTCACGATCGTCTGTGCGGCGGCGGCAGCCGGGGTTACAGAGAGCTGCTGATATGCCTGCGCTAAATCTAGCTTGGCGAAACACCTCCCCCCATGTAATGTGGCCAGCAAATGGCTGACCACGGGCACCGGATATGCATTTGGCCGAATGGCCTTATTAATCGTACATTTATAGTCCGCACAAATCCTGACCTCCCCATTTGATTTGAGGGCTGTAACAATCGGCGTTTCCCACTCCGCTGAATCAACTGGAACCAAGATCCCCTTCCCCACCAGCTTGTCCAGTTCCGCCTCGATCTTGTCTTCTAGGGCGAAGGGCACCCTCCTTGGCTTGAGGCGGATGGGCCGGATTTCTGGGTCCAGTTCAAAGGAAACTGGGGGGGCCCCTGTACGTTCCAAGCCCCTTCTTGAAAACGTCCGGGTGCGCATTGCACATGTCCCGCATAGGGTCAGTCTCGATGGCGTTAGTGCCGGACAGTTCGATTCCCAGGGGAGCGAACCACTGTGTTCCCAAAAGGCAGCATCTCCCCCCCTTGAGGACGACTAGGGGCAGTCTCTCGGAAAAGTTCTTGAACTTTACCTCGAATTTTCCCACCCCCAACACTGGGATCCCATTTCCCTGCACGTCCCGCAAGTGTGACTTCATGGCCCACAGTTTGGGCTGCGCCTCAGGGGGAATGCGCATATACTCTCTCTGGGATAGGATGGAATAGGATGACCCCGAGTCTATCTCCATTTTCACTGGGAGCCCCTGTAGCTGTACCTCAATGAAAAAACGCCGGTGCTCCAGGCCGACGCGGTTGACGCCTTCCTCGCCATAGCCGGTTGAGACCTTTCTGGTGCTGGTCGCCTTCCGTTGGTGTCCCCGGGGATGGCTCGAAACGCCCTTGTCCTCGGCTCGCCCGCGCCTGCATACTCTGGCGATGTGCCCCTTTCGGCCGCAGTTGTGACACTCGGCCTTACGAAACGGACACCTCGTGCGGTCGTGGGACGCCCCACAACCGTCGCAGGGGCGGTCTTGCCTTTCGCGGGTCTCGCGCTTCTCCCCGCGTTACTTGATCCACTGGACGTCGTTGTCCTTGCTGGAGCAGGGGTCTGCCGTTGTGGATGACTCCTCGGACGTCGCTGGTGAGCCGGCGCGCGGCTTGGGGGCCCGCCAGGCCATTTTCGCTGGTGTCTGCCGGGCCGCCTGCACTGGTGACTTGGCCCTCTCGGACGCCATCCCTTGAGACTTGAACAGCCTGACCCCGCTCCGGGCTTCCTCGGCTGCTTGGGCCTCCCGCAGTACCTCGTTGAACGTGAGGCGGTGGTCGCGGGTCATCAGCCGCCTCTGGAGCTCCTAGTCCTTTAAACCGCACAACATGCGGTCTCGGAGGGCCTGGTCCAGGTCGTCCCACTGGCAGTGCACCGCTGCAAGCCTGAGGGCCGCCGCGTAGGCGGACACGGATTCGCTGGGGCGCTGGTCTCGTCTGTGGAACGCGACCCGGGCTGGGAAGATTGAGACGGGCGGCTGGAAATGCTCACGAAGCCTCTCCAGGATATGGTCGATGGGCACGTTGTCCGCCTTCTGGGGAGCCACCAGGGTCATCAGGATCTGCATGGCAGCCGGTCCCACCTGGGCCAGGAAGTGTGAGCGCATTTTCGTGTTGTCGTCGACGCCTGCGGCTTCCATGGTGTGCCGAAACTGGCACTCGTAGAGCTCCCATTGTTCGGGCTCGCTGACATCGAACTGGTACTGCTTGACTTTAGGATTCGCCATGTATCCCACCTTTGTCGCCAATTTCGTGTCTTGCACGGAAGACAAAGAAGGAGTCGCAGTGAGGACTAACACAGGTTTATTGGTTGATGATCAGAATGAACATGTGGCAATGGCGGAGGTACATCTCATTATATACAGTATTGCAACCTTTTGAATCTTGCAGCACGGTAGCTCATTGGCCGCTACCGGCGGGGCGTCGTCCTGAGGCACGCCCCTCTTCTGTAGTACTTCTTGATCATGCGGGGAAGTTCCCGCGGCTGTCTGTGATTTGGGGAATGTGAACCATGTGAGTTGAACGCTCGCAGCTGCCCTCTATGGGCGGCTTGCTCGCGTTCCCTTAACAGCTGAGATACATCGTAATTGTGGACTGGTTACATTCATATATTCAAGTAACATTGTACATGCATACATAACAATATACAAAACTTCTTTTGAGACCCATGTGAAGGAAATCAGTAATCAATTGCTTGTTTTAATAAAAGGTTTAAAACACTATATGTAGACACAGGATGTGGCCTATCAGTTGATGTGAAGCTGTATCCTTTGTTTTTGCAGCAACTTTTGAGAATAGCCAGCTATAGGCAAGACTTATATGCCGACCACACATTTTATAGCATTTTTCCTGTTTCCAACTTAGAACAAAGGTTCTGCTGACTATGCATTTGTATCATCTTTCCTGTTTTTAACAGGAAACAAATGTTTCATCCTAACATGATAAGAATAAGTTATCAGCAGTGATGTACCTCACTTAAAGAGCATAATGTATTCCATAGGATTGCTCTTTAAGCGAGTTTGCTCTTTAAGTGAAACACCATTGTAAGTGACCAATTGTGACTTCTGGTGGGGGGGGGGATTGCGAACCCCCATTTAGTTGTTAAGCGAGTTTTTGGTTGGTTTTAGTTGTTAAGTGAGGTGACCATTCAGATAAAATTCTGCTCTTTAAGTGAGTTAGTCTCTAAGCGAGGCATTCTTTATGCGAGGTTTTGCTGTATGGTTTATTCCTGATATCTGAGAGAGTTGGTCTAAAACATGATTGGGGGAAAATCAGACTCAATATGCTTCTACTTTTTGGGAATAAAATATTGTAATACAAGGGAACGGACTCTCTCTCCTTCTTGCTACAGCTTCCCCTCTTGCTCTTCCCCTCCCCCCACTTCTTCTCTCTTGATCTTCTATCTATCTGATATACCTTGAATAAAGGACATTTTTTAAAACCACTCTGTTTCTCTCTGATTTCTACTGAGCCATAATCAAGACATGGTAGGAAATCCGCCCTCCCCCTTTTACACATGCATCCTAGCCACTTGCCTTGCAGTTATCATTTTAAGGTTCCTACTTCTTGCCATAAGCAGAATCTTACATACATGATAGAGGTGATATTTGCAGAATTTACAAGCTCACAGTTCCGTAAATCAGCAGAAACCCTTCACATACACACCTGGCCTAAATATGAGATTGGCTGGAGGTATGATGTATGGAGGAAGGGTTGGTGGAACCGAATTTGTGGAGGTAGTGTGGGGATAGAAAAGAAGTAGTGTTTCCAAGTTGTAGGTGCAAAATGCTAATTGACATGTAACTTGTAAACCGCCCAGAGAGTGCACTAAGCATTATGGGTGGTATAGAAATCTAATTGCTATTGCTATTAATCTTTGTAATACATACTTTCTTCAAAGTTTGTATTAAGCAAGCATGTGTGTTGAATCAGGGCCCGATGTGGGCCGGAGGGTCCCGGAGGAGACTGGTCAAGCAAGACACATGAGGCAAGATGGAGCGAAGACCAGCGTTTATTTATCAGAAGGCTCTAATCTTTATACCCTGCCTAGTTTGGCTGTGTGCATACGTTGTGCGCAACCGTTACAGGAAAGCCCTGAGTCTGCACATTGAGGCTACACAAGTTACCCATTAGGGATGACTTCACCAGGGGAAGTTCCTTATCTATCTAATTTACTACCGGGGACATGCATTGTCTACTGTTTATCGGGAGCAAACATGAGCCGAGGTTGACTCTAAGGCTTAGAGCTTCTGCAGATGCACGATTACTCATTACATGACTCCTGGAATCACAAGGATTCCTCGCATTCCTGCGATACTGTGGGGCAAAACTAAACCTATATAGCCCTTAGGCAGGGGTCCCATATATTGGGAATCGACCAGATAGACTGTGCCTGGCAAGTCACAAGTGACTTCTGACTGGCAAGTCAAATCTAGTCCTGCACTGCCCTTAGGTCTGGCCTGCGCCTCCAGAATGCAGGGTGGAATGTGCCGAGAATCTAATCCAGCTCTGGCTCTCCAAGAGCGACTATAGTCTCTGTTTGGACCGGGGCCAGAGACATGCCCGTGCTTTGGTGTCCCAAATTCAGACAGTTCCTGGCCCAGTGGAAGCCATTGTGACATTGCGGACATGGGGTGATTGGAGCCTTGGGACAACCCGTGTTTTGGCCATTACCCTTCTTGGATCAGCATTCTCTAGTGAAATGACCGATCTTGCCACAATTGTGACATGCTCCCTTGGTCTTGCCTTTGGATTTCCTACCGCCTTGTACCGCCGCTGCTAACATACCCATTTTGTAGTAATCTGTACCAATGTTGGCACAAGCCCTGGTCATGTCAGTAAGAGTCAGATCAGGACGGTTGCCCAGTGACTGCAAGATTTTACGGCAGTCAAGGTTGGCGTTATCTTTCATCAGCTTCATCATAAGCTCCTGCTGGGCTTGTTCGTTATCTATCTGCCTACTAACCGCTTCCTCCATTTTGTTAATAAAGTCCATGTAGGACTCCTGGGCACCCTGTTTGACTGCTGTGTAATTTTTGGCTGCTTTGCCAGCTGCCGGGACCTTGAGATATGCCCTAAAGGCTGTCTCAGCCGCCAGGTGAAGCATGGCGAGTGGCAAGGTGATCTGCGCGTCGATGGATTCGAACTGCCCCAACCCATACAGCTGGTCAGGAAGTACTGCTCTTCCCATTCTGGCAGCCCTTGCCTGTGCTTCAAGTCGATACTCGCTGTCCCATAGCAGATACTGGCTGGGGTTGAGCATCATTCTCATGACGGCCTTCCAGTCATATGGAATGAGCATCATTGTCTCACAAACCTGCTGAAGTGTACCTCTAGTGAAATGACTCTGAAGTCCCGTTTCTGTGACTGCTTTCCATATTGCCATGAGCAATTTGTACTGAACTGGCGAATGGATCATCTGCAGTTGAACCGTGAGGGCGTCCACCTCTATGCGGACTGGGCATAACTGCCTACGTTCAGCTAGTTATTCCGCTGACAATTCCCCCTTGACGGTTTCTTCCTCTACCATGTGCTGGATGGAACCTTTGGCTATCTGGGAGTTTTAACTGTCTGGGAACCACCAGCGTTTCCCATACCTTGCATTCCTTCAGTGACGTCTACAGCTGTCACTGAAGGAAAGCATCCTAAGCCTCCCTGCTTAAGCTGAAGTGACGGAGAGAGACCCATTGGGGCTGATGGTTCTGTCTGCGCTGGGGGGTTCTCGGTCTCTATCCGGACTGGGTCTGCCTCTGCGATGAGCTTCCTACACTTGCTCCATGTGCTAATCACCTTAGCTGGGGCTCTTGGTTCTTGCTTAATGCAGGTCCCTATCCTGTCCCAAAGTTGGAGACTAAGCATGCCCATTTCTGGATAAAACAGACAGAGATCCGCTAACTGGGCGCTGTGAATGTGAGTACGATTGACCCTGGCCAGGGCTTTGAGTTCCATTAAGTGAACTCTCTGGTTAGCGGTCGGACATTGCCGCTGCGGACAAGTCCCCATATTACCTGCCGGTCCTTTGAAGTTGCCTCCGCTGGACGAGTCGATGCATCTGGGTTGGGTAACTGGATTCGGTGCGATGAACCTCTGGGAAGGAATCGGAGCGTGGGCTGCTGCCACAGGCCCTCGGTGGCCTCTGCGATGGTGTCAGGGTTCACAGCCGACCCTGAGCATTCGGAACGCTCTACCTCTGGAATGCCTCACTGCTTAGCATAGCTGTCACTCAGATTGGATGGCTTTCCAACCTGAACCGCTGCGCGATCCTCTGGGAAGACTTGGACGCGGTTCTGGCATAGAACCGGACAAAGGGTATCACTACTCATGAGTAGGATCACGTTGGGGTCAACATATGTTGGATCGGGGCCCGATGTGCGCTGGAGGGTCCTGCAGGAGACTAGTCAAGCAAGACACATGAGGCAAGATGGAGCAAAGACCAGCATTTATTTATCAGAAGGCTCTAATCTTTATACCCTGCCTAGTTTGGCTGTGTGCATACGTTGTGCGCAGCTGTTACAGGAAAGCCCTGAGTCTCCACATTGAGATTACACAAGTTACCCATTAGGGATGACTTCACTGGGGAAGTTCCTTATCTATCTAATTTACTACCGGGGACATGCATTGTCTACTGTTTATCGGGAGCAAACATGAGCCGAGGTTGACCCTAGGGCTTAGAGCTTCTGCGGATGCGAAATTACTCATTAAATTCCTATCGAGTTAAACATCTGGCAATCTTTTGCCCTCTATTGTCTGAGCTGCCTGTTATGTCAGCGATCGGTGAATTAAACTATATCTATTACTCCGCTCCCCAATTTCTGTCCCCTCGGAACCAGAGGCTCGAAGGAGTGTTCTCTCATAACTGTGGTTCTGTCAGGGACAGTGTGCCAATTATGTATGCGGAATCCACACATGTGCTCCAGTCAGTAGCCAAATTTGGAAATGTTTCTTTTTTGGGACTATCAGCTCTCAGAATATCCCAGCTAAGTCAGGCAATAAGCAACTCTTTCTCAGTAGCAGTGGCCTTTCCTTGGGATTGCAAGGGCTCTATGGATATGTTACCTTCACTGCAGGATTGCCACAACACCACAAATCTAAAGTCCCTTAGTTTCTATGACCATGACAATCCATGTGGAAGTGGCAGCCATTTGACCATCCCCTTCATGATCTAATTGTCCAAAAGACACAGCATGGTGGTGAGATGGACTAAGAGTTTGGACAGTATGGACAGGCCAAGGTGAACGCACTGAGGCATTTGAAGGAGAAAACAAATGCATGAGCAGCAGGGGCTTGTGCATAGGCTTTCATGTTCAAACATCAACATTCATAGTGTGGTTCACACAAGCAGCACCTACTGATTCATGTTGTGCCACTTTTTCCTCTTTGTGGGATTGCTCTATGTGGAAGTAAAAGATGAATAGGAAGTAAAAGATGAATATAAAGAAATTGCCCCTCAAGGGTTAACCATTGTAAGACGAGCAAAGTGGAGAAAACAACCAGCCTCAGAAGTGTGAAATTTAGGTGGGTCTTCCTGTCCCAAGACCAGTCCTGGAGACATTGTGGCATCAGAGTGGTTAGCTGGAGATGGGCCAATTGGAGGTGGCAGCAGTATCTGTGCAGAATTGACTTGTAGCCCTGGCAAACCAAATCTAATTGGCCAATTCAAAATCAGGAAAAGGGAAAAATGTCTAAGAGTAGACTCTGGAGAACAGCTGGTGGTTAGGGTATTGCTGTTCTGTACCAAGTGTAAAGCAATTGGGTTCAGCTTTTCACAAGTTCAGCACTCAAAGCACTTGGTATCTGGTTAGGTAGTTTGGACTGAGGTGAAGTCTGCTGCTTTTTTCCCACAAGCAATAAGATCCTGAGGCTGAGAGGCTCCACAGAGAGTTGTTCCATGTTTTAATTTATTTTGGCTTAATTTGAGATTCTTGCATTTTGGTAACTGGGTTTATTGGGTGCCCTGTGGTGCTAGATCCAGACCTTTGGTCTCAGGCTCAATAGGAGCAACAGAAGAACAAGTTCTGCTTGGGTCAGCTATGGACTGGAAGTGTAGACAGACATAGGAATTTGCTCAAGTAAGCCTTCCCTCTCAGAAGCCAGGGAGCAGAGTCACAGGTGGTGTGGAGACACATCTGAGGCCCTGAGCCCCAGGAGTGAACTGGGAGTTAGGAGCTGCTTTGCTGGGGACGTGGCTAAGATGGTGTCTGGTTAACATGCACTTTATTTTGCTCACACCAAGAAAGTGGTTTTTAAAGTGGATTAACGTAAAAAAGTTGGAGCTAATCTAAGAAAGTGGTTTTTAAAGTGGATTAACGTAAAAAAGTTGGAGCTAATCTGCCTGAAAGTGTTTATCCAGAGCTTGGGGATCTTTTGATGTGAGTTGTTTCTCGCCGGAGTCGGAGTTCGAGGAATGGGCGGCGAGGGAGGCGTGGCGTAGGCCGTGCTGATCGTGCCGCTCGGGTTGGACAGGCCTCTGGCAGTTTTGAAAGTGGAATCGGCTTCAGACTTTTCTTGAGGAGAAAGAAAGAAGAAAAATAAAATAAAGTGAATGCTGGCGGTGGAGAATGAGGTCTCGGAGCTACTGGTTTACGGAGAAGATACAGTAAGTGTGGAGGGAAGGAGGAGGTTCAAGACGGAAAATGGAAGGGAAGGTTGGGCAGGAGTAATGGCGGCGAGGAAGAGCAGGAACGAAAGTTACAAGTTCTGAAGTTGGATAAGAGCGGAGTATGGAGGAGCTGCAGTTGAATGGAGGTTGGAAAGGTGAAATGGAGCGGATTTGAATGAAATAAAGAAGGAATAAAGAAGGGAAAGCTTTGAAGATTGCAGTGGACTGTTTGTGTGTTTGGGAAGAATGGAGGAGGGAGACCTGGTTTGGGAACCGCCGTTGCAGTTGGATTTATAAATATCTTTTTTCTCTGTTATATCGCTGTTGGCAGTTAAGCTCCCAGGAGTGAAGACAATATATTCATTCTTCTTCTTTTCTTTTTTTATGCATGTAATTTTTTGAAGCTTTGAAATTTATGGTTACCCTCTGAAGAAGCTTTTCTTTTTTCCCTTTTCCCATTCTGCTCTCTATTTGGGATACATGCTGGGGGCTCTTGCTGAGATTGCTACTTTTGGATACATTATTAGGATTGGAGTACAACAGCAAGGCAGTTTTGTGTGGATTATAACATGGATAGATTTGTTTGAGACAGAGTGGCTTTGGGTTTGAAAGTGATGACTATTAAATAAAGCTGAAAAATAACCAGGAAGAAGTCTCTTTTGGTTACAAGAGTGTCTTGGCTTTGGGTGCACTATTTGAGGATATTATAAATAAAATGGAGAAGAGGAAGGAAGAGGAGGTCGTAAAGCCTAAAAAGACCGATGCGAGAAAGGAGGAGAAGAAAGACAAAGGGCCAAGTATGGATGCATCATCATCATCATCATCATCATCATCATCATCATCATCATCATCATCATCAACCACAACGGAACAGATTGGAGTAATTTGTTCTACTCAAATTATGGTAGAGTTGGGAAAGTTGTTTAAAAAAATTGACAGGATGGAGGAAGTGAATATGAAGGGTTTCCAAGAAATTAGGGATGTGAGGGTAAAAGATAAGGAGGAGGTAATGGGAAACCATAAGAAACTTGCCAATATGTTTACTGATTTTTCTACAAAAGTTGATGCTAACTGTCAGAAAGTGGATAAAGTATTGAATCTGGTACAAAAATATATGAAATTGATGCAGAATGATATAAGAGGGCTGCATGAGGAACAAAAGGAAGTTAAATTGAAAGTTGAATCTCAAGGGAAGAAATTGGAAATAGTGGAAGAGGTGATGAGAAAACAGAATGTGGTGATATGAAATTTGGTGGAAAAAATGCCAGACAAGCTGAAGGAAAGAATAGTTGATTGGTTAAATAATTTGAATATGGGCAAAGGATTTGTAAATGACGATATTGCAAGTGTTTTCAGACTGGGGCCAAGGAAGGGTAAGAAAGTTCAAAGAAATGTTTTGGTTAAATTTGCAAATTGGGTGGATAAATTAAAGGTGATGGCATTTATAAAACAGGCTGGGTCTGGCATTTTAAAAATCGATGGGTGAGACGTGGAGGTTTATAATGACATATTCATTGAGCAATGGGTATGGCATTATAAGATGAAGCATGTGACAAAAATTCTCAGAGAACGAGAAATTGTTTTCATTGGAAATTTCCTCAACAGCTTAGATTTTTCTATGATAAAAAAATGCACATGATGGATGTTGAGACTGATCCTTTAGACTATTTGTGCCAGTTCGGTTTGGTTAAGGCAGCATCTCGAGAGTGGCAGGCTTTGAGGAAGGCTCTGTTGGAATCAGGGGGTTCACAAAGAGAATATGGGAATGAACAAGAGAGAGGGGCCACAGGAGGAAATGAGGAGGGAGATGAGGTACAGTTGGCAGATGAGGAAGGGTGAGGCAGGGTAATAATAAGAGAGATTTAGAAGGATTAGAGGAGGGATGAAATGTTTTAATATTGGTGTAATTAGATGTATAGATTAGAGCGCTAGAGCTAAAGGTAGAATGCACATCTTGCATGTTCCCCCTCTCCCCCCTTTGAATGATAGGAGCTACTTTTTGGTAAGAAGAGTGGGGAGGTTAGGTTTGAATGTTAAATGTATTTTGATTTTTTTATTATTATTTTTGTTAGATTATGTTTGGTTAAGGATATTGCACAAGTAGGAGTTTGCAGCTGTCAAAATGGATGGATATAAGATAAAGGACTGAGGAATTTTAAAGTATTGACATGGAACATGAAAGGTACTGGCAGTCAAGTGAAGAGAAGGAGGTTAGAATCAGCTTTGAGGAAGGATAGGCTGGATGTAGTCTTTCTCCAGGAAACTCATCAAAAAACAGGCGACACAAACAAGATCTTTTTGGGATAGATGCAGATTTATGAAAAATCATATGGAACTTCAAAAGCTAGGGGTGTGGCTATCTTGATTTTGAAGAGACTTGGCTTTGAGATGACAAATAATATTTCTGATCCAGAAGGCAGATATTTAATAATAAAAGGGAAGATAAATGATGAAGAGATAATGCTAGTAAATATATATGCTCCAAATGATCATCAGGAAGAATTTTTAAATAAAGTATTTGGCATATTGGAGAAAGAGAGATCATTGAAAATGATTGTAGCAGGAGACTTTAATTTGATAAGGGCTCCTGAGGACTGTACTAATGTATCTAGAATTGGATGACCCGCTAAAATGAAGATTTTAGATAAATGGATGAAGAGTTTGGGTTTGAAAGATGTGTGGAGGGAGCTCAAGGGATCAGAAAGGGCATATACTTATTTTTCACAGGTTTATAATACATATTCTAGAATTGATTACATCTTTGTTACAGAAAATTTGGTTAAAAGTGTAGAAGAAGCAGAAATTGGAATT
This sequence comes from Bradypodion ventrale, assembly GCA_035047345.1. NCBI lineage: Eukaryota > Metazoa > Chordata > Lepidosauria > Squamata > Chamaeleonidae > Bradypodion > Bradypodion ventrale. The sequence continues at coordinate 228,880,516 of JAWDJE010000001.1, forward strand.
ATTAAAGAATCTGATCATGCAAAATTTGGATAGAATTAAATATGGATGGTGAAAAAAGGTTTAGGAGAAATTGGAGATATGATGATAAATTGTTTTACGATCAAAAGCATAAAGAACAGATGATTGAAAATTGGAATGAAAGTTAGAAATGGAATGATACTGGAGAGGTCAGTTATAATATAGTGTGGGATGCAATGAAGTCGGTGTTTAGAGAGGAATGTATTAAGTTGGTTAGCATTAAAAATAAACAATCTAGGGATAAACAGCATGAGATTGATCATGAGATTAAGCAATTACAGGAGGAACCTATAAAGACAAATAGTAAAGATGTCTTTGATAAGATGCAAAGGTTAAAGTCAGAGTTGATAGAAAAAGACATACAATAAGTAAAAAAGATTTATTGTATTTGAAGAGGGAATATTTCGAATATAGTAACAGGAATTCAAAACTATTGGCAAGAGCTGCTAAAGAAACGAGGATGAAAAGAGAGATTGGAATTTTGACAAATAAAACTGGTATGAGATGTAATAAGACTAAGGATAAGATTAGGATAGTAAAATAATTTTAACAGAATTTATACACTAAAAAGGACATAAATATTGAAAAGTTGAGGGATCAGTTGGGAAAACAATTACAAAAAAAGATAAATCCAGATCATAAAAAATAGAATGGAAGACCGAATAACTGAAAAAGACATAAGAGACATAATAGCCAATTTAAAGGTAGGTAAATCTCAAGGGGATGATGGATTAACAGTGGAGTTCTATAAGGAATTTAAAGATAATGTGGTTCCAAGATTGCTGAAATTGTTTAATTACATATTGGATGGAGGAAGGATACCAACATCATGGTATAGAACTATAATTGTTTTGCTGCCAAAGCCTGGAAAGGATGTAGAAAAAGTGGAGTCATATAGGCCCATTCCTCTGATAAATCAAGATGCCAAGATATTTACAGCAATAATTGCAAATAGACTGAATGGGTTTATGGATAACTATATAAAAGGGGATCAAGCTGGATTTTTGAAAGGAAGACATATGACGGACTTGACAAGGAGAGTTTTGGATCTGATAGATATAGTAGGACATGCAAAAGAGAAAGTTGGAATATTATCGTTAGATATATTTAAGGCTTTTGATTCTTTGCAATGGGTAACAATTAAGGAGATAATTGGCTGTTATGGATTTGGTGATAGATTTTGTAGCACGATTGAACAATTATATCAATCCGGATCCGCCAAAGTCAAGATAAATGATGAATATACAGAAGAGATAAAATTAGAAGCAGGAACAAGGCAGGGGTGTCCATTATCCCCAATATTGTTTATAATGGCGATGGAGATGCTAGCGAATGCTATAAGAGGGGACAATGGCATTGAAGGGATATCAGGAAACAAGATTAAGTCTGTATGCTGATGACACGCTAGTAGTTATGAAACATCCCAGAAAGGCCCTAGAAAAAATACAAGGCCATTTACAAGATTTTGAAGAGATGACTGGATTTAGAATTAATTGGGACAAATCTGAATTGATATGTTGTAATGTTGATAAAGAGCAAAAAGAGAAAAATAAATAAATTTAAGCTTCAGGTTAAAAATTGTTTCAGATATTTAGGAATAAATATTTCAGATAAATTTGAAGATCTTAAGCGGCTGAATTATGAAAAACAGAAAAAAGGAAATTAAAGTGAAAATAGAACAATTTAAAAAGATTAAATTATCCTGGTTTGGCAGGATTGCGTTAAGTAAAATGATGTTATTGCCTAAAATTAATTTTTTATTTGATGCACTACCAATTCAATTAAATGATAAAGAAATTAAAGATTTTCAAAACTTATTAAATAATTATTGCAATGCTGGAAGAAAACCTAGAATAGCAAAGATTTTTGGTATTTACCTCAGAAAGAGGGAGAAATGGGGATACCCAATCTGAGGAATTATTACAGAACTTTTCAAATTAAGAATATCATGAAGATTTTAGCAAGGGAAAGGGTAATATGGGAAGAAATAGAGATGAAGGAACTATGTCAAATGGGTAAGGGGATTTTTTGGGTAGTAATAAAGGGAAAATAAATGTCAAAAATAGGATGATGAAGACAATGCTGGGTGTATGGAATAAGATTAAAAAGAATTTGAGTCCAGAATTGTTCCCAATAATAGAATTAGAGGATATTAAAAACTTTCCGATAAAATTGGATAAAAGGGTGAAGGAAGTATTGGAAAGAAAAAATGTTTTCCTGTTGAGAGACTGGATACGAGCCTGTAAAGACAGAGAGAAGAAAGCAGAAATTTATTCTCAGTTGAACTTGAATTGGTTCCAGATGGTGCTGTTGGATAAGTGGAATGGCAAATATAAAAGAGAAATTAGTTTAGAAAGGGACTAGCAGAGGTTGCCCGTTGTTGCCAGGCTGTTTTAAATGGTGTTGGAAAGTTTTTGTTGTTTTTGTTAATGTTTGTAAAGAAGAGGTTAGTCTATAATTGAAATTTTTAAAATTTTTATTTATACAATTTTTGATGGCCTGTTATAAACTGTGATGAGTTTTGTTTTTTAAATTTTTTATTTATACAATTTTTTGATGGCCTGTTATAAACTGTGATGAGTTTTGTTTGGTGTTCTGGTTTTGTGAATTTAAAAAAGAATAACATCTAAACACTTTTTAAAAACATTGAATTAAAAAACATTTACTTTTACATTATTAAAATTATTACCTACGGTACAACTAATTAAAAAAATTCAAAAAACTAAAACATTATTCGCTTACATAAAACAATTTGAAAAAATTATATCATACTTTGTTCTTTTATTAATCCTCAAAAAAACCCAAAAAAGCAGATCACAGTTAATAACAGCCAAGCCAAAAATTTTTTTACATAAATAAACATTTAAAAAATTAAAATTACAGACTAAGCAATTTTTAAAAAACATTAACACAATTTAACCTTCCAACACAACTTAAAACAGCCCAGCAACGCCGGGCAACCTCTGCTAGTATACCTATAAAATGGTGTGTTAACCGTTGGAAAGTGACAAAGGATGTTGCACCAGGCCCCACTAGCCCGTAATGGGCCTCCGTTCACTCGGCCAAACCCGGTTCGCAGGTAACTGTCGGGTTGAAATTTTTGACCCGGGGGCAGGAGACCCTAGTCGCAAACAAAAAAAAGGGAACTTCAATTCCCAATGTTCCTGGTGGCAAAAGGAACGTTCGGAAATGCGCCGCGGCCAATAAAAAAGCTGCAAGGGAAAAACCGCTGCAGTAAGCAAAAACGCGCAGCCAAAACTACAAGCCCCAGCATCCTGTGTGCCATTAGCGCGCAGAACGCTGAGGCGGCCGGCGCGTGAAAAAAAAAGTTAAAAAAAGTTCCCGTGGGGAAAAAAGAAACCCTCCCGCCGCTGCTGCCCTTCCATTCGAATGGTCAACTGGCATGCAAAAAATACAAGACCCGCCCGCGCAACTTCCCTTCTTCCCCACGGGCCAGCCAGCATGGTATATATACTAGCAGAGGTTGCCCGGCATTGCCGGGCTGTTTTAAATGGTGTTGGAAAGTTGTTGTTGTTGTTGTTGTTGTTGTTAATGTTTGTAAAGAAAAGGTTAGTCTATAATTGAAATTTTTAAAAATTTTATTTATACAAATTTTTTTTGGTGGCCTGTTATAAACTGTGATGAGTTTTGTTTGGTGTTTTGATTTTGTGGATGAAAAAAAGAATAAAGGATGATATACTTTTTCCAAAAAAAAAATTAACCCAGTATTTTTAGTATGTTTTTTTTTAATTGTTGTACCGTAGGTAATAATTTAAAAAATGTGAAAGTACATGTTTTTCACAATAAATGTTCTTAAACTGTGTATTGATGTTTTTGTTTTTTATTTGAGTAAAAATTCAGCACAGGATTTTTGAATAGTTTTTATTTTATTTTATTGACATCTGTTTTTGATTTGTGTAAAATTGTGATTTTGTGTTATTTGTTTTTACTTGTTTTTACTCTTGGGGCCTTTTGTGTGGGGCTATTGTATCTTTTTGAATTGTTTTTTATTATTGTGGGCAGCAAGTGCTGCTGGTAGCGGTTATCTTGTATTTTGACTGTTTTTTCTCTCGTGGCCTCGGGGTGGAGCTTCTTCCAGTAAGTAGTCTCTTTCTTTATTCATTTCTTTTCCAGTCGTGGTGTGAGGTCATGTGGTGGTGAGTTGGCTGTTTTTCTTTATTTGGGGTGGTGGTGGTGGTGGTGGTTGGATTTTGTGGTGTTTGACTGGGTGCTGGGTGTGTTTGGAAATGTTTGTTGTTGTTTACTTTGTATTTTTTGGTTTTTTTGTTTGTTTTTGTGTATTTTTGAATGTTTTTGATTGTTTGTTTTTGTGTTTTTTGGTATCCTACGGGGGGATCCCCTCTCTGCTGTCTCCCCTGGCTCTGGAAGGCTTGGGGGGACAGACCCCTTTTGTCCCCCCAAGCCTTCCAGACTCATGGGACCCAGGAGAGGGGATCGAATCCTGGCCACCTTCTGATATTAAAAGGGAAATCTCAACTGTAGTTTCCCCTTTAATATCAGGGGGGGTTGTGATCCCCCCCTCCGCTGGCTTCCTTGGGTTTGGTAGGGTTGGGTTGAGAAAAGGGGTCTGTCTCCCCAACCCTTCCGGACCCAGGAGAGCCATCGGAGAGGGGGATTCCCCCCCCAACTCCATTTTTAAAGAGAAGTAATCGCTTGGTTTCTTCTCTTTAATATGGGGCATGTGTGTGTGTGTGGGGGAGGGGAATCCCCTCTCTGCCAGGTCCCCTGGGGTCAGGAGGGTTGGGGAGACAGACTCCTTTGGTCCCCCCAATCCTCTCAACCCCAGGGGAGCCAGTAGAGAGAGGGAGCACAACACCCCCCCCCACCCAGTGATATTCACGGAGAAACTCCAATTAGGAGCTTCAGGCGCCGTTGGGGAGGGGGGCTTTGGTTCCCGCGGCTTGGCGGACTTGCTCTCCCGGTGTTTTTTGTTTTGTTTTAATTTTTGCGCACTGGCTTCCTCAGCGTTCTGCGCGCTCATGGTGCGCAGGATGCTGGGGCTTGTAGTTATGGGTTTGTGCTTTGTGTTTCTGCTGTGTTTTTTTAAACGGTTTTCTTTTGATTGGCTGTGGCGCATTTCCGAACGTTCCTTGCGCCGCGTGAGAGCCTCTCAGCCTGATTGGCTCTGGCACGGCACGGCGCAAGGAATGTTGGGAAATGAAGTTGTTTCCCTTTTTTCACATTTGTGGGGCTGTTGCTCCACTACCTGTTTTCTCAATCCTTTGTTGACCTGTGGACCCAGATCACCCGTGTGCACGAAGGGTGAGTGCAGGCAAGTAGGGCGAGGCATAGCAACCTATAGCAAGTTCCAACGGTTAACCCTTGGTTTTATAGGTTAAGATAAAAAAAAATTTTAAAAAAAGGAGCTGCTTTGCTGGGAAGCTGGAGGTAGATCCACTTCAGTACCTCTCTTGACAGCTTCTTTATTGTGGACATAATTTCATAGAAATGTTATAAGTTAAAAACAACCTGACCTCTCGACAAAAACAATGATGGAATGCTGTGATGCATTTTAGAGGGGAAAAGCTCAAAGAACACCAAAAGGGTAATTTACAGTACCCTGACCACGGTATCAGGCTTCTTCCATCTTGGCTTCATGTAACTGGTGAAAGAGTTTAGGTTAAGCTAAAATGTAAATTACTTCAGTTTCATCTTAACCAGGAATTGGGGAACAATGTCTTCTAGAAGGTTCCAAGGAAATCTTAATGAGAGTCTGATGAACAGGGTATAAAGTCAGTTAAACTGCTCCATTTAGGGGGATCTGCTTTCTGGAGATTCAACACTTTGTGGTGTTGATAAAACATGGCACTCATTGCTAGCTCACAATCCCTGCTGTGTTTGTCTGTTAGGTCCTTCTTAATTTAAGGCTGCATTGTTATTTTCTTGGGTCTGTGATTCTTGCACCTAATTACAAGGATCTCTTTGAGTTGGTTTATTAATATTTTCCTCATTTCCAGTGTGTTTAACTTTCCGTGTTCTTAAACTTGGTCTGTTTCCTGGTTGGGGATACTTAGTTCTAAAGTCAGTTCTTAATACTGGAAATGACTACAATAATGCTCAATACTATGTTGGCAATTTAGCTTTGTCCTCTTTTGCAGGATGAATGCTGGGATTTTATCCATTGCTCATGATTTCTGAAGTGAGGGACTTCTTAACAGATAGAGCAGTACAATATCGGAACCAACTGCCTTGAGAGGTGATGAGTGATCCAACATTGGGACCATTAGAGAGTGAATGGAGAACCATCTGTCAGATCTGCTTTGATTTGGATTCCTGCATTGAGCAGGGCATTGAACTCAATTGACTAAAAGGCCCTTTCCAACTCAGTTTTTCTATGATTCTGATTCTATGAATAGAGTCACCAGTTAACTTTAATCTTCTGAGACAAAGTGGAATTTGGCCTGGGTTCTCAGGGGGCATTTTGGAAGAGCTTAGAGTTGGGTGGATTTTACCACACTCAGGCTTCCTAATTGTAGCAGTACAATATAGATCAGGGGTACCCAAACTTTTTGGGCCATGGGCCAGTCATGTAGTTGAGTGGACTGGTCACATGATTCTTCCTACTGGAAGCAAAACATGTGTGCGCATGCACATAATGCTGCCCTAAATGCACCCGCAGCTGTTGTAAACGCATTTACGACAGCTGTGGGTCACTTACGGCAGCATTTTGTGCATGCACAGGCACATTTTACTTCTGCTTCCGGGAGTGGTGTGGGTGGCATTGGGTGGATGCAATGGCACCATGGGCTGGGTCTAGCCCATGGGCTGTAGTTTGGACACCCTTGATCCATGATGGCGAACCTTGGCACTCCAGATATTCTTGGATTTCAATTCCCAGAAGCCCAAGACCCTGTGAATCCACACAAATGGGTTTGCTGAGATTCATCCAGCCTGTGCCGCCCTCGTCGCTCCCAGAAGCGGAAGTAAAACGTGCCCATATGGGTTTTACTTCCGCTTCTGGGAGCAACGAGGGCAGCGTTGGCCGGATGAATTACAGCAATCCTATTCATGTGGATTCACAGGGGCTTGGGCTTCTGGGAATTGAAGTCCAAAAACATCTGGAGTGCCAAGGTTTGCCATCACGGATCTAGATTCTAAAACTCTCTAATGAAGAGAGTAAAGAGCCTTCACACATGCCATAAATCTCAAAGAACATTTTCTGTTTTATTTTACTTTTTCTCACAGCAGAGTTTAAATGCTGTCTAACCACAGGTACATGTGTAGATAAACCTATCAGTTATTTTGTGTTGCTTCCTTATTTTTAAGTTTGTTCTTTCTGTTTTCATGTTAATCTGCAAACTGGGAAAAGAATCCGTACAAAATTGGATTTAATTGTTCATTCCAAAATGTGCTTTAAAAATTATTTTCTCTCACCATATGTGTTTCTAACCACATTTTCATGCCATGAGCACATATATAAATATATGAGCAAAAACTGAGTTCTAGCTTCATTCCAATAAGAGCTTAAAATGTTAAGGCTTAAAAATTAACAAGTTCTTTTTTTCCTCTGTATCTAGGCCAGATGTGAAACTGCCAAAATGAAGCCACCTTTGGGTGAGTTCATACCACAGTTTTGTTCACCTAGTGTGAGAAGGATTAGCTAGCAACACAAAGTTGCCATTACCAGGGAATGCCTGGTTGTGGTTCAAAATTACCACCATCTTCAAGGAGGCTCTTTCTGTGTACCCCATTAACAAGTTAACATTTAATTTTGGACACTCAAACTTAACTTGCTTATTAGATTTCTAAGTTAGAAAGTTTAATTTGCTAAATTAACATCATTAATATGATAATTAAAACTGTTTTCTGTCTGCTCCCCCCTCAGAGGGCACATGTTCCCTCCCAAAGGGAATGGGACATATGCCTCCCTTTTCAAATAACATTTACTGTAGGTAGCTCAACCTTAGCCTTATAAGTGAATTTGGACTGTAACACTTGTAAGACTTCAGGTGTGATCTTATGTAAACAGATTGCATTTGGGACCATTTGTGGAGAGGTCAGGTGCAAAATGTGTGGGGAGTTGTGTTCTAGCCTGACTCTAATCTGTGTCCAAAATGGACCATTGTGGTCCAACTCTAAGGCTACAACTGCTTGAATTTGGGCTACAGTTATTCCCTGATAGATGAAAGGATCACTTTATGGCAGATTTCTCCCTACAAATTGATCCTTTCTGATGTGATTGGATGCATGCCTTTCCAGCCATCTGAGTTAACACTTGTTCATTTTAACACATTATTTCCAAGCCCTAGTTTCAATTTACACCTTAGGACCATGCTAGATGAGAGACTGATTCTGTACCTTGAAGCAGCATAACTTCAAGGAGAAAAGATTGTTCTAACATGAGCCCACCTCAATCTATATTTTGCTTGCTTTTGGTTTTTACTTGTGTTGTAGTATAGCTTCATCTGCATGTCCAATGCCTCAGCATGTAGCTATGTAATACGCATGTGCCTAAAGGGATTTCATTTTATGAGGAGGAAATATGCAGAAAGCCACTTCACATTAAACATTGGGTGGCAATTTTTAGTATTTTGTATTGTATTGTATGAAATGTATTGTGTTTTGATTTCTTTTGTTCTATTATCTTTTTAAACTTGCTATTCTTTTTTTTCCTTTTTGTTATTTTTGAAAAACCAATAAAATGTTTAAAAAAGTCCTTAACATCTGATTTTCACTTTAGTCTGTGCATAGATTTGGTCAATCGTATCAGAATTTTCAGAGATTAGGTTCTTCAAACATCCCTTTTATGCATGTACCTGGGGAGATGTATGTCTCTCTTCTGTGAGTGTTAGACAGAACACAAGAATGAATGGATGTTTCTGTTATCGATGTAGCTGAAATAAGCCAAAGGTTACATCTCTATACTATATACATTTCATTTTTGAGTCCAAGGACCTGACTTTCTTTTCTAAGATTAAGTTTAATGAGAAAAATTATATGAAGGGGAGGTGGGGGGGAGGGAGAGACAGGAGAATATAGACTTTGTTTCTATGGTTTCAATTCCAGGAAGCAGTGTGGTTACTCATTCATTTTAAAACTATTAATTTGGTCTTGTTAATATTGAATTTAATGCTTGCAACATATAACCAGTCTTTCAATCTTCATAAAAGTTCTTCTATCCTGACTTAATTGCATTTGCAAAGATCAAATGTGCTGATGCTACAGAGTTTTAATCCTGAAAGCTGCCTGGTCAGTAGAGAGGGGGAAATATTAGGAATAATATCTCTTACTTACTTACTTACTTACTGTTGTGTATGTAACAGTATTACTTTAAGAATGTATGAATGTAACCTGACAATGATTACAATGTAACCCAGCTGTTTAAGGAACGCGAGTAAGCTGCCCATAGAGGGCAGCTGCGAGCGTTCAGCTCACATGGTTCACATTCCCCAATCACTGGCAGCCGCGGGAACCTTTCCCACGCTAGGATCACCTGGAGAAGATGGGCATGACTCAGAATGACGTCACGCCGGTAGCAGCCAATGAGATACCGTGCAACAATATTCAAATGTATTACTGCAGTATAAAATGAGCTGTACCTCCGCCATTACCACATGTTCATCCTGACCATCATGAAAAAAAACCTGTGTTTTAGCCCCTACTGCGGCTCCTTCTTTGTCTTCCGTGCAAGACACCAAATTGGCAATGAAGGTGGGATCCATGGCGTGTCCCAAGGTCAAACCTCACCAGTTTGATATCAGCGATTCAGAACAATGGGAGCTGTACGAGTGCCAGTTTCGGCATACGATGGATGCTGCAGGCATCGACAACGACGGGAAGATGCGCTTGCACTTCCTCGCCCAGGTGGGGCCGGCCACGCTGCGTATCCTGATGAACCTGGTGGCTCCCCGGAAGGTAGATGTGGTGCCCATCGACCGCATCCTGGCACTACTGAGTGAGCACTTCCAGCCTCCCGTTTCAATCTTCCTGGCCCGGGTCCCAAGGGGCCGCACCTGAGAGGGCCAAGTCACCCATGCAAGCGGCCCGGCAGACGTCGGCGAAAACGGCCTGGCGGGCAACCCGGTCGCCCGCAGGCACCCCAGCAACCTCCGAGGAGTCTTCCACGACGGCGGACTCCTGCTCCAGCGAGGACGACGACATCCAGAAGGTAAAGAAATGCGAGGAGAGGCACCAGACCAGCGAGCGACAAGGCCGCCTTTGCGATGGCTGTGGGGCATCTCACGACCAGACGAGATGCCCATTCCGGAAGGCCGAGTGCCACAACTGCAGCCGGAAGGGCCACATCGCCAGAGTCTGCAGGCGCGGGCGAACCGAGGACAAGGGTGCATCGAGACACCCTCAAGCACACCAACGAAAGGACAAGATTGAAGCGGAACTGGACAAATTGGTGGGGCAGGAGATTTTGGTTCCAGTTGATTCAGCAGAGTGGGAGACTCCAATTGTTACAGCCTTAAAATCAAGCGGGGAGGTCAGGATTTGCGCTGACTACAAATGTACAATTAACAAGGCCATTCGGCCAAATGCATATTCGGTGCCAGTGGTTAGCCACTTACTGGCCACGTTGCATGGGGGGAGGTGTTTCGCCAAGCTAGGCCTGGCACAGGCGTATCAGCAGCTCACAGTAACCCCAGCTGCCGCCGCTGCGTAAACCATCGTTACGCACAAAGGGGCATTTAAGGTAACGCGCCTACAGTTCGGCATAAATTCGGCCCCTGGGATTTTCCAGTCCCTTGTGGAACGCCTTTTAAAGGGGCTTCCAGGCGTGCTCTCATATTTTTACGACATTTTGATAACAGCGGGGAGTGAATCAGAACTAGCGAGAAGGCTAGACAGGGTCCTTTCAATATTCGAGAAAGCGGGACTTCGACTGAGAAGGGACAAATGTGTATTCTTTGCGAGGGAGGTTGAGTTTCTCGGGTTCAAGATAACCCCAGAGGGCATCAAGCCCTTTGAGTCCAAGGTGGCGGCTGTGCAAAACGCCCCTCGCCCCACCGCAAAACCAGAGCTGCAGTCTTTCCTAGGGCTTCTAAATTTTTACCATTCCTTCTTGCCAAGGAAGGTGTCCATTGCAGAGCCACTGCACATGCTGCTAAAGAAAGAGGCAGTTTGGCAGTGGAGAGATAGGCAAGAGAAAGCTTTCAAGGAGCTCAAAGCGCTTTTATCCTCGGATGCTGTTCTGACCCATTTTGACCCGAGGAGGCCAGTAGTTTTAGTCTGTGATGCATCCCCAGTGGGGGTGGGGGCGGTGCTATGCCATGTGTTGGAGAGCGGGCGGGAAGCCCCGGTCGCGTTCTACTCCAGGTCCCTTTCAAAGGCAGAGTGCAACTACGTGCAAACAGATAGGGAGGCCCTGGCCATAATCGCGGGAACAAAGAAGTTCCACGATTTCCTATACGGCCACGAGTTTACGGTTGTGACTGATCACAAGCCCCTTCTAGGAATCTTTACTACAGGCAAGCCCACCCCGCAAATTCTGTCCCCCAGAATGCTACGTTGGGCGATTTTCCTTAACGCCTACCAGTATGAACTGGTCTATCGCCCAGGGAAGGAGATCTCCCATGCGGACGCGCTGTCCCGGTCTCCTCTCCTTAGTTTAGGAGATCCCGCATGCGAGGTAGAGCAGGACCACCAAGTCCTACTGACCCCTACAGTGTGGGGTCAAAATTGCTGGGAGAAACATCAACAATTTGAGATATGCAGAAGATTCCACCCTAATGGCAGAAAGTGAGGAAGACCTAAAGAACCTCTTGATTGGATTGAAGGAGGAAAGTGCAAAAGCTGGCTTGAGACTTAATATTAAGAAAACCAAGATAATGGCAACAGGTCCGATCAGTCCCTGGAAAATAGATGGGGAAGAAGTAGAAGCAGTGACAGATTTTACTTTCCTGGGATCTAAGATCACTGCAGATGGCGACTGTAGCCATGAAATAAAAAGACTGATTATGGGGAGACAAGCTATGAGAAACCTGGGGAATATAGTGAAAAGCAGAGACATCACCTTGAAAACAAAAATTCGCATAATCAAAGCAATGGTATTCCCAGTGGTAATGTATGGGTGTGAGAGCTGGACCATTAGGAAGGCTGAGCGCAGAATAATAGATGCCTTTGAGATGTGGTGTTGGAGGAGAGTCCTGAGAGTCCCTTGGACAGCAAAGAGAACAAACAGGTCAATACTGGAGGAAATCAAACCTGACTGTTCATTGGAGGGACAAATAGTGAAGATGAAGCTAAAGTACTTTGGACATCAAATGAGAAGGGAGGACTCACTTGAGAAGGCTCTGATGCTGGGAAAGGTTAGAGGGCAAGAGAAGAAGAGGACGTCCAAAGATGAGATGGCTAGATGGTATTGTAGATGCAGTGGGCACAGAGCTGGGCAGCTGAGGAGGATGGTGGAGGACAGAGGAGCCTGGAGGAAAATTGTCCATGGGGTCGCAAAGGGTCGGAATCGACTGTGCAACTGAACAACAACATCTCTTACTTCAGGAAGCCCTTGGTTTCAGCAGCCAGCATGGTGGGACAAATTTCAAAGCCTGCTATCTCCTAGGACCCACTATATCAGGGGCCAAAATCATTTTTTTTAAAAATCACTGCTACTGCCATATCCAAACTCCTGCTCAATGCAGGAATCCAAATCAAAGCAGCTTACAAATGGTTGTCCAATTTTCTCTTGAATGCCTCCAGTATTGGAGTGCTCACCACTTCCCAAAGTCATTGATGCCATTGTCATACTATTCTAACAGCTAAGACGTTTTCCCTAACATTTAGTCTATATCAGGTTTCCTGTAATTCTAGCCTGTTTTGACACATTATACACTCTGGGATGATCAAAAACAGATCCTACCCTTTTCTTTATGACTATCTTTCAAACAGCTATCATCCTCCCTCAGTTTCCTTTTCTCAAATCTAAGCATGCCTAGTTCTTTCAGTCTTTTCTCACAGTTTACAATCCCCTCCTTGTTGCCCTCCTCTGAACTTGTTCCTGTTTGTTGGCACCTTTCTTAAAGTGTAGTGTCTAGATACAGATCTCTAGATGAGGCCTAACTAGTGCCAAACACAGAGGGACTAGTATGTCACAGATTTGGAAACTGTATTTCTGTGAATGCAGCCTAAAATAGCATTTGTCTTTAATATTTTGCAGCCACTTCACATTAAATATTGGATGGCAAAGAAACCAAAACTGATAATATTTCCATCCAGATCTGATTAAGCTGAGGTCTAGCTGAGTATTTAACTCTTAAAATATGGCTTTGAATCAAGTGTATTCAGCTGTCTTTTAACATGTATATGCTAGGCAAATGTGAGACAGCCCTCTCTATGCTGGGAGTAGCATAGAGAGATGATGGAGGTGAATTTAGTCTCAGTTCATTTTTGAAAGAAAGAAAAATACCACCATTTCTATACAAATTTCTTCACAGGCCAAACTATTATAAGGGAAGTAGGCTGGAGCTACTCTATATGGGGCTGCCCTTGATGACCATTCGAAGGCTGCAGCTGGTCCAGAATGTGGCAGCCTGCATTTGATGATCTTGGTGTTGTGAGCCGCCCAGAGTCACTTGCCGAGTGGGTGGCAATACAAACTTACTTAAATAAATAAATAATTTGAATGCTAGAGACACCGAAGCTGGCAGGTTTTACTGTTCCTATTCAAACCTGACTCCAGTCCTGTTCTCAAATGTTCAAGGAATCTCTTTGTAGCAAATATATTTCTTCTGCTGCTTTGCTATGAAAACAGTGGCACTCCATGAAACTCTTCAGTACTAGATCTGAAACAAACAAGAGGAAGTATTTTTTTTACCCAGAGGATTATTGGTCTATGGAACTCCCTGCCAGACGAAGTGGTGACAGCTGTCAGTCTTGACAGCTTTAAGAAGGGACTAGACAAGTTCATAGAGGATAAGGGTATCAATGGTTATGATTATGGATATCTAAGAACAACCTTGGGTTAGAGAGCCTGATAGGATATCTCCCAACACCATTTTCAGGAAAAACTAGGCAAGTGAATGCGTTTGCTGGGAATGCTCTGTGGTAAACGATGAGCCACTGTGTGAGACAAAATGCTGGACTGGATGAGCCATGGCCTGTTCCAGCAAGGCTGTTCTTATGTTCTTTAAATACTTTACCTTTTGTTTTTGATTTACCTGCCGTTTTCAAACAGCTAAACTAGAGCCTGACCGCCAATAGCCGCAGAGCAAAACAAAGCCTCATTAGAACTCAGGTAGTTAACAAGAAGGAAAATGGGACATATCAGTACCTGAATACAGATGAGTCTTCCTTTGTGTGATATTAAAATGTAATTTTTATTAGGTTTTAAAGATATTTTCATCAATAATTAATTTAATAATTAGCCTCTTTTCATTTACTTTCATCTACTCTTTCTCTGTATCTCAAGCTTATCATCAGCAATACAAGACATCCCTACATTATAAATTAGCTGCAAAGATTAGTCAGTTGGCACTAAAAACTTTGTAACACTCATAACGGTCAGCTACTATTATAGGTATTTTAGCTGAAGTTTCTTTAGCATGTGGGATAGCACTTTATTCATAAACCATATTCAGATAAATTAGAGCTGAGATCAGGAATATGGAGCCTTCTATATGTAATCTGACTGCAGCTTCTGTCCTTCTTTACTATAAACTATTCTGGGTTGGGCTAAGAGGAGATGTATGCTAAGAATGTGTTGACGGTCCAGAGATTTGGAAGGTTGCCTTATGGAGACAACTCTGAGAATTATCCAGCTAGCACAGCCACAGGTTGGAAGATTCTAGTACAGTTGTAAAGGTTAACTTTCACAATTATAAGTTCTGTGAGGGTTACACTTTCTCCTCTGAGGCTACACAGCCCAAGTTATAAATATGCTTTGAAATAATATATGGAACTTGTCCGATATGTTCTCCAAGATTCAAAAGGAATTAAGCCTAATAAAGAAAATATGAGCCTTTGGAAATAGGGGCAATATATTGACCTAACTGAGAAACTTTTTTTTAAAAAATGGTCCCAATGGTGGAGGGTTCACATTAGTATGGCTACAGAAGTTAATAATAAGGAAATCATATGCGTAGAGGCTTTTTTTCTGTTTTGTATATTTTTGTGCATTATTATTATTGTTATGGTTGTAATGTAATTATATTTTAATAATAAAAAGGGGGAAGAAATAATATATGGAATTATCAAGCTGCCACTTGACTAAAACCAGAGATTACCCCTGCGCCCCAAGCTGTATCATCAGAACAGCATTTAGAAACAGAAGATATTCATGGCGGATGTCTGACAAGTGAAACATCCCCTTTTTGTTAACAATGTCCCAATTGGGGTGATGATGCCACTTGAAAAAGGGCCCTAAGCAATCCACCAGAGAGCTGACAACTTTGCTTCTCTTGATTGAGCCTTGACAACAACAAATACAGCCAAACTGCGGTTTCCCCCCCTTTCCGGTTGGCCTATATATGTAAATCAAGCCCTATTTTTCAAAATATGTTTTTTTTAGTTCAACAGGAAAATGTGGTATCAAGATTGTCACAGGCATGCTAGGAACAGTGGTGATTCATTTACAAAAGTGCTGATCGCTTACTTGGTAAGCAACCATAAGTTTGGCTGCAAGAAGGAAAATGTAACTGGCTCTTCAAGCTTATTTGAGGCTTACATTTGCAAGGCTTGTTTTTGAATTGAGCAGGAATCCTTTTCACTTGAAGCCACATTTTATGCATTCTTGGGACTGTTTGCTTTTTTCAGAATACTATATGAGGAAGTAAACATGGAACAAGAGGATAATGAGGAAACTGTGCTTTTTAAAAACAAGCTATTAAGTTTCTTCCAACACACAGCTATCCTAATAGAGTTTTCAAGGCACATGAGATGTTCAAGGAATGGTTTATTATTTCTCAGTGAGTTTCCATGGCCAAGTAGGAATTTGAATTCGGATCATCTGAGTCCTAGTCGCCATCTATAACACCAAGTGGGCACTGCCTTAATAACAAAACAAGAGGTGAGATCTACCCCTGTTTAATAAGAAAGAAAGAAAGAAAGAAAGAAAGAAGAGAGCAGTAAATAAAATAAAGTACAATGAGAAAACATACCAAAACTAACATTTAAGAATTGTGTAAAACCAGCCAGCAAAACTGTTATGTATGTTAACTGTGTTTGTAACTGTCAAGGCGATTCAAACCGCAATGTTCCCGTGCTTTCCTAGCTGTCAAACAGTGTCCCTGTTTGACAGCTACGAAATCTCACCAGACAGGAGCGGAATGTATCTTTTCTCATGTATCTTTTTGTATGCAAATAAGTGGATTGAAAAATGTACATACTCTGTTAGCCAATGGGCTTTTGTTATTATTGTTACTGTTACTGTTTATAGTGTATGTAAGTCCGAGTTTTGCTCCATCCAAACTGTGTTCAAACCCCACTAATAAAGAGCTAAATTTCACTACTTCATTCGTCTCATCTTCATTCCTTGAACACTAAACTGGTGACGAAGGTGGGATGGTGTCCCCACACAGCAGCAACATCAGCCCATTTGACCCAGCTTGTCCAGAGAAATGGGCAACATACGAACGTCGGTTCCACCATGCAATGGCCTCGCAGAAGATCACTGAGGAAGACCAGAATCGTTCCTGCTTCCTCACACAGTGTGGATCTGAGACGCTTGAGCTGGCAACCCACCTCGTTCTTCCATGGGATGTGGATGTGGTGCCGCTCGCAGAGATCATGTCCACACTAAGGAGGCACCTGCAGCCAGAGGTCTCGATCTTCCCGGAGACTATGCCGCCACTCTGCACATTGCTGCCGCCCCGTGCAAGTGGGACAACATTGAAGAAGCGCTCCGGGACCATCTGCTGGCCGGCATGAGGGACAAAGATGCTCAATGTCGCCTCATGATCAGAAAGATGCTAACCTTCAAACCCGTCCTAGAAGAGGCAGTAGCATCTGAGGCCGCACGGTCCGGGATAAAGCTTTTCTGGCATCGCGACTCCACCACCAGTGCCTCTGACTCAGCTGTGCAAGCTCAGCAAAGTTCATCTTCATCCCCCTCAGCATCGCCTGGTTCCACCTCTTCATCGGAGTCCAGCGATGTAGAGGGTGAAGTCTGAGTGGTCCAACAAAATCACCGAGAGCACCGTGACGATCGGAAGAAGGAATTCCTTCACAAGTGTGAAGGCTGCGGAGCCCGGCATGACCGCAAGAAGTGCCCATTCTGCACCGCAGAATGCCACAACTGTGGGCAAAGAGGGCACATTGCTAAGGTATGCCAGAAGCAAAAGTGGAGACCTTCAGTGCCTGAGCTCAAGAGGAGTCATCACCCCAACGTATCCATCACCAAAGTGTCGCCTGAGCTGTGCCAAATGGGCATCGTCAGTGAGCGTTTCTACGCAGACCTGAGCCTTCAGGATGTCCCCTTCAAGATGGAGGTGGATTCAGGTACTACCTTTCCCATAATTCCACAGTGGGAGTTTTTGAGGATTCCCCCTGCCTCTCGGCCCAAGCTTAAATCCCTAAAGACTTCTCTCCGGGATGTGCAAGGTTGCCAGATTCCGGTCCTGGTGGTGGGTAATTTCTTGGTTAGCTTCAAAAACATTCACACCTCTTTGCCATTGGTTGTAGTTAAGCAGAGCACTAACAGTCTTATTGGAATGCAATGGTTTAGACACCTGGGAATCTGGCTTTCTGGCATTCACGCAATAGACTCTGACCCAATCCGGGACGTTTGTGCTGCACATCCTGAGGTGTTCAAAAAGGGTTTAAGTTTATACAAAGGACCCCCGGTTGACTTTGAACTTGACCCTACCATCCGGCCCATCCGGATGAAGCCACGCCAGGTACCCTTTGCCCTAAAGGAGAAGATAGAAGCCGAGCTGGACAAACTGGTGGGGCAGGGTATCCTAGTGCCAGTGGACTCTGCAGAGGGGGAGACACCAATTGTGACTGCTTTGAAAAGTAACGGGGAGGTCAGGATATGAGCAGACTTTAAGTGTACAATCAATAAACCTATTCACCCGAACACATATCCTGTGCCAGTGGTAAACTACCTTCTTGCCTCCTTGCATGAAGGAAATTGCTTTGCAAAACTTGACCTTGCCCAGGCTTACCAACAACTAACCGTGTCTCCTGCTGCTGCCATAGT
The DNA here is from genome assembly GCA_035047345.1 of Bradypodion ventrale. Taxonomy (NCBI): domain Eukaryota; kingdom Metazoa; phylum Chordata; class Lepidosauria; order Squamata; family Chamaeleonidae; genus Bradypodion; species Bradypodion ventrale. The sequence continues at coordinate 228,898,634 of JAWDJE010000001.1, forward strand.
CCAGACCATAGTAACACATAAGGGGGCATTTAAAGTAACAAGACTATAATTCGGGGTGAATGTGGCCCCCGGAATATTTCAATCTCCTGTAGAACATATTTTAAAAGGTTTGCCCAGTGTCCTGCCATATTTTGACGATGTCCTGATCATCGCTAAGGACACAGTCAAACTAGCGGCTCGGCTCGATCAAGTCCTCTCACATTTCGAGAGGGCTGGTCTATGCCTCCAAAGAGACAAATGTGTATTTTTTGGCACAGGAAGTGGAGTTCCTGGGGTACTGAATTACACCCCAAGGTATCATGCCCTCTGACTCCAAGGTGGCGGCCATGCTAAATGCACCCAGGCCAAAATGTAAAGCCAAAATGCAATCATTCCTAGGATTGTTAAACTTCTATCATGCTTTTCTCCATCGCAAAGCATCAGTTGCCGAACCATTACATCGGCTTCTTAAGAAAGATACTGTTTGGCACTGGGGTCATTGCCAGGAGAAAGCATTACAAGAACTTAAAAGGCTACTATCTTCGGATGCTGTGTTAAGTCACTTTGATCCTAATAAGAAAGTTGTACTTGTGTGTGATGCATCCCCTGTTGGGGGTGGGAGCTGTGTTATGCCATGTACTAAATGAGGGGAGGGAAGCCCCCATAGCATTCTATTCCCATTCGCTCTCAAAGCCTGAGAAAAATTACACTCGGACAGACAGGAAGGCGTTGGCAATTGTGGCAGGCACTAAGAAATTCCATGATTACCTTTATGGAAGGCCATTTACCATCGTAACTGACCACAAGCCCCTCCTTGGAATCTTTGTGAATGGGAAACCCACACCTCAAATTCTGTCCCCAAGGATGTTGCATTGGGCAATTTTCCTAAATGCATACATTTTCACTTTGGTGCACAGGCCCGGCAAGGACATCAGCCACACTGATGCCCTGTCACGTTCTCCACTGCCAGGGGTCGGGGAAGCAGATTGTGAGATCGAAAGCAACCACCAGGTCCTCATGATTGAGGCATTCGACTCGCTCCCAGTCATCCTCTCAGATATAGCCAAAGCTACGGCCAAAGATGTAACATTGACTAAAGTAATGTCTTGGGTACAAAAAGGCTGGCCTGTCTCTCCTCTAGCCAAGGAATTCAGAACATTCCACCGCAAGCATTTGGAATTGTCAGTGGAACAAGGTTGCCTTCTATGGGGCCAGTGGGTGGTCATTCCTGTCACTCTCAGGAAAAAGGTTTTACATTTACTTCACACAAGTCAGCTGGGAATTGGACGTTCCAAAGCCCTTGCACGTAGTTACTTTTGGTGGCCTCAACTAGACCAAGACATAGAGCAGATGGCCGGCACTTGTGCCAGCTGTCAATCCTCTCACCCAGAGCAATTCCACCTTCCCTCTCAGGAACGGCATTCTGCTAGTGGCCCATGGTCCAGGTTGCACATAGATTTTGCAGGTCCATTTAGGGGTGCCCTATTTTTGTTGGTTGTGGATTCATTCTCTAAGTGGCTGGAAGTGATTAGGTTGCCTAATACCACTTCAGCCACCATGATAATGCATCTGAGAAGGCTGTTCGCAGCATTTGGACTTCCAGATGTGCTGGTGTCCGACAATGCATCCACATTCACATCTGCAGAATTCCATTCCTTCATGGAAAGGAATGCAATTAGGCACATCACTGCTGCCCCATTCCACCCAGCCACAAATGGCCAAGTGGAGCGGCAGGTGCACACAACGAAATATGCGCTTCGGCCTATGGGTGAAGGAGATTTAGAGCTCCAGTTATGCCAGTTTCTTTTCACGTATAGGCTCTCCCCCCTTGCCTCAGGGTTGTCCTCTGCTGAATTGCTCCAGCGAAGGAAACTGTCATCCTTGCTGGACAGATTGGATCCCTCTAGGGTGGGGGACAAAGGCACAAATATAGCGATTCAACACCAGAAGGGTTTCTCGTCCGGAGACCCTGTACAATGCCGCAATTATGCAGTTGGTGGTCTTACGTGGGTGCCTGGGTTTGTGATCGATCAAACTGGTCCTGTTTCTTAAAGAATCAAAACAGTCACTGATCTGGTCTGGAGGAGGCACACGGATCAATTGAGACCCAGAATACTGGACCCACAGGACAAATACAGACACTCAAAGTTAGGGTTGGCCCCCACCCGTTTAAACCCAGGGGGCAGAGGTAATAGTCAGCAGCAAGCTAACTTTGACCCAGATGTGTGTTTTAGGGTCTCAAGTCTGAATGTTGCTATGACAGCTTGGTTTTCATAGATTTTTACAGTGCGTTCTTAGTTCAGCTCTTAAATTCCTCAACCATCTTGTGAGTTCAGATGAGCCTGGCTAAATGAGGCTGTGCTGTGGGGAAGTGAGTTGCCTTGGTGACCTCTTTTGTTTCACAGTTGAACATAGTTTCAAACTGAAACAGTTGCCTTCCAAAACTAGATCTCTGCCCATTGGGTATGCTGCTGCTACTAGAACAAGCACTACATACCAACATGATTAGGGCAAAAAATGAAAAACTGGAAGTGACAGTAAATGCAGGCTTTGTAAAGAAATGGATGAAATAGTGGACCACATTTTCCGTAGATGTGGTAAGATCGCACAGATGGATTACAAAGGACAACATAACTAAGTCGCAGCAATGTCACATTAGAATCTGTGCAAGAATTAAAGAAAGCCATCTTCAAAGTACTGGTGGGAACCTGAACCTGAAAAAGTGGTTGAGAATGAGGATAAAACAGTTAAGATTTTATGGGGCTTTAAGATGCAATCTAAGACACTTAAAAACAACCCTCCAGACATTACTATGGTTGATTTTTTAAAAGCTGATTGATGTGGTGATTCCAGGTGATGGTCTGGTGGAAGAAAAAGAGATATTGGGATCTGAGAACTGAAATACAGCACCTCTGGGAGAAAAGAACAGCAATACCAGTAGTGATAAGGAGCACTGGGAACAGTCCCAAAAGGATTGAAAAACATCTGAGTGTGATTGGCATTGATAAGATCACTCTTGAGCAGTGCTGGCTAACCTTGGCACTCTAGCTATTCTTGGACTTCAATTCCCAGAAGCCCTGATCAGCAGGTGTGCTGACTTGGTCTTCTGGTAATTGAAATCCAAGAACAACTGGAATGCCAAGGTTAGCCACCAGGGCTCTAGAACAATTCCAGAGAGTAGCAATACTAGATACCAGTTACATTATCAGGTGATACTTCACTGACTCTTAGGTCCAGTGCTAGGACCCAAGCAATGGGGTCCCAAAACTTTGATCTGAATGTTTACCTAGATTCTGATGCAACATTGCTGCAAATCTGTTGTAGCATCCTTTTTAGTCAGTCCATGAGACCCTACTGCATCCACTGATAATGTGATTCACTGTTTTATCCATTTCTTTGTAAAGCTTTGTAGTGTCAGTTCCACTTTTTTCAATTTCTTCCCTGCATATATCTTTCAACTCAGCAGTTTGGATGATATCTTCCCTAGAAACCTCATCCTCTGATTACTGCTGCAAATGTATTCACCCAGATATCATTTTCTTCTCCCACTATTTGCTTCACTTGTATCAATCCATGTCCTCATCATCTTGTGGCAGATATAACCTATCCACATCACTTTGCAGATGAAGAGTGTAATTCACATCACATCAACTTCCTTGTTCTCTGGTCCTTGTTCTCAGTCACTATCCAATCTCCAATACCAGCACTGAATCTTATCACCAGTACTGTCCAGGTATTTATTGCTTTTATGATATTTCTGCCATTCAGTCTCTATTTCAGGATTTTTCTGACTCTCCTCAAATACTTAATACTTAAATACTCCATAAATACCAGTTCCTTTTTGTTATTGCATGGTTTACATCATTTACTTGTAAAATTCCCCAATACAGAGTTTTCATCTTATCCAAGATTTTATATCATTGCTGAATTTTCAGATTGTTTGCACAAATGATACAATTCCCTGTAATGGTTCCCCATACAGTTTAGATTCATTCATATACAGCAGTTGTGAAATTCTTCCAGCTGTCCTTATTGCCTGATATCCATGACTTGTATTATTCAACAGTATCATCAATGGCACCATATTATTACAATAATAAAGGTGATTATAAATTTATTTATTTACTTATCATATGATGAACTTTAGTTGTCTACATTAATGTTAATATATACAGTAAGCACGAATTGTTCATCTCAAGTTCCTAGCTAGAGTTCCACATCCAGGGTTGAAAGCCATTGAAGGGCTTCATCTGTGGCACTATGCAAATCCTCCAATGTCCCTCCAAATTCCCATAAAGGACACCTAAATATAATATGGTCCATGGTTTGGTCTTCTTTACAGTCACATTGGGGGGACTTTCATCCCTATGTGAACAGAGTGGCTTCACATCTACCACAGCCAGTCCTTGCTCTGTTCAGCATCCTCCACTGTCATCTTGGAAGGGAAAATCCAGGTGGCCATTCACAGGGATACTTGATTATGTGATGATGGGGAATCAGAGATAGATGTTGTCAGAGGTCCATCCAGACATCTGAAAAATCACCTTGGAACACAACCTCTCCTGATCTTGATGTTTCCTAACTTAGTACCATTTACTAGCTCTACTTCTGTAAGTGGCTGTTTCACAAAAATATTTGAGAGTGGTCTTTGTCTTGGGGCATTTCAGGCAACGCTGACCTTCTTGAGGTTGGGCCTGATTGTGGAGGTGTGCAGTGCAGCCCTTTGACAGCTCCAGGGCAAAGCCCGCATGTTTCCCCCACCTTTAAAAGCAGAAAATCTCTAGCTTGCTCAGCCTGTAATAAGACAGCTTTGATACACATCATATAACTTAAATGTGAGCTTTTGTCGATATGGAAGGTTCAAGGGTTAGATGGTTGTATAGAATTGCCTTGCTTGAGGAAGGAAGGAGATGCTTCAGACTGCTAATGGAATTTAACAAGCCATTGAACAGAACTGTAAGAAGGTAGCCAGGATAAGGATAACGCAAACCAAGCCTTTAGTGAAGAATGATAGGTCAGCATAGGACAGACAGGAAGGAAGGAAGGAAAGCCTCCTCCTCCTCTCTCACAAAAAAAATATTAATATGTGTGTTTGTGTGTGTGTGTGTGCATTTGGTGGGTGATAAACAGATAATATGCAAGAATGGATGAATCTGTCAGTTTTTATTTCTTTTCTGTGTAGGTTTTCTATTCAGTTTGTCTTGTTTCTGCATCAGTTTGTAGGCCAGTGTGTTGTCATGACTTTCTACCCATCTGAGGCACAGAACTGGTTTGGGATCTCATCCCTAAAAATGCCTCTCACATCTTGGGGTGTTTGTAGAATGAAACTTTGTGTACTGATACAATTTCTTGTTTATCACAATGTCTGAGGACAATCACAGCATGCATAATTCAGGCATAGTGTGTCTGAAGTACCTTTTAAAAGAGTCTGAGGCATGCAATGTTTGTCTTTTTTGCTGTTCCTCGAGGTTTGGCTGGTGAGCACATGTTATGCCTTTTACTGTGTTAGGTTGTGGTTTCAACTTGCTTTGTTTACACCATACTCTAATGAAGATTTTGCTTTTTCTGTACTGTTTTAAGCCATATTCAATGTCTTTTTTGATGGAAAAACAGTATATAAATTAAACACATACAAGCAAACATTTAATTTAATTGTAATAATACCATCTGCAAAGCTGTCACAATATCTTGTGCAAAGTCCTACTAACTAAGAGAAGGGTCTGGCTGTTTCTGTAAAATCATGTGCTAAGACGAACAGAATCTCTTTTACCACTTGGGGAGTGCCTTTCACTCTCTCTCTCTCTCTCTCTCTCTCTCTCTCACACACACACACACACACACACACACTCTAGAGGTATGGACTTATATACTTCCACCCCCAATTTCAGATTGCAACAAGATTAGAAAACTGCTGTAAATCAGAGAAGTTTTGAAAGTTTTGCTTTTCTGGATATGATCTGCCTCCTATGGCATTTAAATTGCTCCTTTTATTCACAAGTACGGATATCTTGGGGCAAGAAATCACACCACAACTCAGCTCACTATAATTCTCTCTGGGATTCAACTGGCCATCCTCCCCTATCATTAATGCCACCCTCTTCCCTGCCTTGTCACCCTTTCTTTTATCCAGGGCTGTCAACTGTGAACCAGTCAGTTGAATTTTAAGAAGCCACTGCAGCCCCTCCCCATTGTTTTGTTTACACATGTAAAACAGAAATACAAAACTCACACCTCTGCAATCTATTATTTCTTGTCTGATTGTTATTCCCTCCTAGCTGTGTGTCTTCATGTCAGAGATTACTCTGGGTTGAAAGGATTTTTGCAGGAGACACCCAAATGAGGCTCCTCTCATGTGCCCTATCACACAGCTAGAGTAATCTATGACACGAAAACACACATCTACTATTCCTTTAAAATTGTTTTTTCTACTTCTTTTTGGAAGTGACATAGTGTTGAATTGAGAGAATACTTTTTTAAAAAAATAATTTTATTGAATTTTTTTCAAAGACATACAAAAAAAAAACAATAACTAACAATACATTACACAAACAAATCCATAGTATCGTCTTAACAGACATTACTGAATGTTAGCACATAACAATATCTAGACTCATTAATTACTATATAACCACCAAATATTAAAGGCCATTATTTCAAGATCCGAGATAATAAGAACTTTCTGTGCTACCACTAATCTTTGAATACATAATAATCACCCTGTGAATATATACAATGCCCGGAGAGTTTATTTTCTGCTCAACTCCAGAAACTTCTTTGAGATGGTACTGGTCCTGAACTATCATTTGCCATACAAGAATGGTCCACAAATGGTTTCCATATGTTCCAAAATCTGTTCTCTTTTAAGTTATCTCTTTTCACTTTAATCTCCCATGTCAATTTATCATTCAGTGCTAAACTCCACATTTCTTTATACCACTCTCCAATCTGTATATCTATATCATTTTTCCAGTTTCTAGCTATACATTGTCTACCCGTTGTCAATATAATTTCCAATAATTCTTTTTCCTCCTTGTTTAAACCCAAACCTTCCACATTTGTTAAAAGAATGGTACTTGACACCAACTTAACACTTCTACCCATTATTTCACCAAGCTCACCTTCTATTCTTCCCCAAAAATCCCTTATTTTTTTACAGCTCCACCACATATGTTCATATGTTCCATCAAATTCTCTACATCTCCAACATAACTTATCTCTTTTATTATCCATCTGGTAAAGTCTTAATGGCGTCAAGTACCATTGCCACAACATTTTAAAATTATGTTCTTTAATTCTTACAGACATTGTTCTCATAATCCTCTTTTTCCATTTATTTTTCCACTCAATCTCCCTAATTGTTATATTCAAATTTTGTTCCCACCTCCGTTTCAAATCCTCCTGTGGATCTGCACCTCTATTCAGTATGTTATAAAGCTTACTTACAAGACCTTTAATACTACTTTCCCCTTTTCTAATCTTCCTTACCAACTCCTCAAATTCTGTATGTATTCTATCTAACCCTACTTCTTTTTTATATTTTTTGTTCCAGTTATCCACCTTTAACTTCTGAAACCAATTCAAATTTAATATCTCAAATATTTTTTTCCGCTCAACATCAGAATCACAAGTTTTAAACCAATCCTTCAATAAAAGCATCCCATTTTTATCCAATATTTCCATTTTTTTCCTTATCTACCTTTATTGGGAAACACATCATATCGGTCAATTCCAACATTGGAGAGAGATTTGGGACCATGTCCTTTTTTACCTTCTTCCACACCTCCATGAGACCTCTCATCATAGTGTTATTTGACCTTTTCACCTTATCCTTTATTCCCAAAAAAATCATATTTCCAATATTTCTATATTCCTTCATCTCCAGTTGCTCCCAAATCGTCTTTTCTCTTGCCAAAATCTTCACAATATTCTTAACTTGAAAAGCTCGATAATATGCTAGCAAATTTGGCATATCCAACCCCCCTTTTTTTGAGACAAGTACCATAGCTTCTTTGGGAGCCTTGATTTTTTGCCACCATTACAAAAACCATTGAACATCTTTTGAAACTCATTAATTTCTTTCTCTTTCAAGTGGATCGCTAGTGTGTCAAATAAAAAATTAATCTTTGGTAACAATATCATTTTACACATAGCAATCCTTCCGAACCATGACAGCTTTAACTTCTGAAGCTCTTGTATTTTGTTCTTAAATTCCACTTTCAAGCTGTCATAGTTCAATCGTTTAAATTCTTCTAATTTGTTTGAAATGATAATCCCCAAATATTTCATCTTATCTTTAATTTGTATATTAAGTGTCGACACTATCCTACCCATCTCACTTGGTTTCAAATTGCACAACATCAGTTCTGATTTATCCCAATTTATCTTTAATCCAGTTATACCTTGAAATACCTGTAAATGATCTTTAATCCTGTCCATTACCAGCTCCGGGTGCTTCACCATAAGCAGTGTATCGTCTGCATACATACTCACTTTATTACCCATGATCCCTTCTATATTTGAATCCTCCCTTATACTTTTAGCTAAGATCTCCATTGCCATAATAAACAGGATAGGAGATAATGGACAGCCCTGCCTAGTGCCAGCCTCTAGCTTTACCACATCCGTAAGCTCCTCGTTTACTCTAACCCTAGCATTTCCTTTTTGATATAGTAAATCTATAACCCTATTAAATTTATCCCCAAACCCATATTTTTTTTAACTATTTCCTTAATTGAAGACCACTGCAATGAATCAAATGCCTTAAAAATATTCAATGATAATAATCCCACCTTTTCCTTTGTTTGATTAACGTTGTCTATTAAATCTAATACCCTTCTAGTCAGATCCGCCATGTGTCATCCTTTTAAAAACCCAACTTGATCAACATTTATATATTCCCCCATGAAACTATTTAAGCGGTTAGCCAATATTGCTGTGAAGATCTTCGCATCTTGATTTATAAGTGAAATTGGTCTGTACGAGTCCACTCTTTCCAAATTCTTACCAGGCTTTGGCAGAAGAACGATTGTAGTGTTATACCATGAAGTCGGAATTGGTCCTCCGTCTAGTACATAATTATATAACTTCACCAATTTCGGGATCACCACCTCTTTAAATTCTTTATAAAACTCTGTCGATAATCCATCATCCCCCGGGGCTTTCCCTATCTTCAGTCCGCTTATTATCTCCTTAACCTCTTTATCAGTTATCTTTTCCTCCATTTTCTCCCTATGCTCTTGTTTTATTCCATTCCCTAACTGTCTCTCCAATATCTTTTTAAGCTTCTCCAAATCTACTTCCTTTTTTGCATATAATACCTGGTAACATTCCCTAACAATTTTACATTTATCTCTATTCTTATTACACCTTGAACCTTGCCTGTCAACCAATACCCCAATTTCTCTTTTTTCCCTTTTAACCTTGGCTGCTCTTGCTAATAGTTTAGAGTTCTTATTACTGAATTCAAAATATTCTCTATTTAGATAAATCAAATCTCGTTTAACTTTATCAATACCCTTACCCATTACTTCTGCCTTAAGTCCTTGTAATTTCATGAAAAAAAATTTATCCTTATTTTTTGCATGCTCCTCCAGTAATTGTTTTATTTCTCTTTCTTTTTCTGTCTGTTCTGCTTTATATTTTTTATATTTGGAGCTTGCCAATTTTATGCTTTCCCCCCTAAAAATTGACTTCATGGTATCCCATACAACGTTAAAATTGACCTCATTGTTGTTGTTCCACTGCCAACTTTCTTTCCAACTTTCCATAATTGCCTCTTTACTTTTCTGGTCTTTGAACAAATTAGGATCGTACCTCCAATTTCTTGCTCTTCGAATATTTTTTTGTGCTTTCAATTCCAAATATACTTTAGCATGGTCCGATTCCTTAATAATCCCAATTTCCGTACCTTCTATATACCCAATTAAATTTTCCGAAAGTAAAACATAATCTATTCTTGAGTAGGTCCCATGGACGTGTGAAAAAAAGGCATATGCCCTTTCCGAGCCCTTAAACTCTCTCCACGAATCCTTCAAGCCCATAACATCCATCCAATTATCCAACACCTTCCCTTTCAAACCAATTCCACTTCTAGCTATGTTTGTACAATCTAATCCTGACCTTGTCAAATTAAAATCACCAGCCACAATAATTTTTGCAACATTTTCCAAATCCACTATTTTCCGAATTTTTTCAAGAAACTCTGCTTGATGGTCGTTCGGAGTATAAATATTTACCAACATAATTTCCTCATCCTCTAATTTTCCTCTTAGCAACAGGTATCTACCCTCTTGATCAGCAATCTTTTTTGTAATTTCAAATTCCAACTTTCTAGAAATCATGATTGCCACCCCTCTTGCTTTCGAAGTACCAAACGCCATCTCATAATGTTGCATCCATCCCAAATAAAGTTTATTCGTATCTTTTGACTTCTGATGTGTTTCCTGTAAAAACAATATATCTGGTCTATCTTTTTTCAACGCCAATTCCAATCTCCGTCTCTTAAGAACAGAACCTGTACCTTTCACATTCCACAATATTATTTTAATACTTCCCATAACCAAATTCTTTTCCCAGCTTTAAACTCTCCATCGGCCGTGCCACCAACAACCCTACCACCATACCAACTACATAAAACACACAATTTCACTCTCCCCACCTTCCTGCGAAAAGCCGCCTCTGTCGACCAAAGAGAGGAGAGGGGGGACATGCAAGATGTGCCTTACTATCGGTGCTACGCACTATTTGCCCATTCTACCTCTATTAACTGCTTAAAGTTACTAAAATCTAGTGTTCATTGCTCCTTACCTATCTCCTCCTCCACCATGATCAAAGACGGCTCCTCTTCCTCCTCTCCCCGCTGTGGTGTTCCACCTGTAGCCCCACCGGCTTCCTCCCTCTCATATTCCCTCCCCAAAGCTCCGGAATCCATCAATTCCTTCTTAAGATTTTTCCATTCTTCCGAGTCTACCTTTACCAATTCCAACAAACTCAAATATTCCAATGGATTAGTGCCTTCATCAATAACTTGCATTCTTGGACCCACCCGGAATATGCTTACAAAATCCTCCTGAACAAATTCTTTCCCCATATTCAGACCATTTAACCACTGAACCACCCTCTCTCTTAACAAATCCGGAGTGCATTCCACCACCTGACGGATCACAATGTTCTGCTTTCTCATCATATCTTCCACAGCATCTATCCTTCTCTCTTGTTCCTCCAATTTCAGCTTATTCTCCCGCACCACCTCCTGAGTCCCTTTTACTTCCTCCTTTATGGCATTTACCTCGGTTTGAACCAATTTCACATTTCCCTCAAATTTTTTCAAACTTAAGTCCACCTTTTTTGAAAAATCTGCAACTGATGACATCACCTTATCTTGTTTTTTCTTCATTTCATTTCTATCTTTCACCCTTGAATCCTAATTTTTCTCCAATTTTTGAAACAACTTGCGAAGTTCCACCATAATTTGAGTCTGATCATATGGCACTGTGGGCGGGGATGAAGACTGAGTGGATTCCTCCATTGGTGCTTTTTCTTTCTTCTTAGGCTTTACAACTGGTTCTTCTTCCTTTGCTTTCCCTCTTGTACCTTTATCCATAATAATGTGATATGTAAGAAGCCCAATGCTGCAGTTCGTTGTAAAAGTTAGTCACTGAAGTAAAGCTTGTAGCACTGCAACCACTGGTTCCACAGATCCAATAGGGAAATTTATATGCAAGCAGAAGATGAAAAAGTTACTGTAATCCACAGAGATAAAACAGAAGGAAACAACTCTCCCAACAGGCAGCTTAAGAGAAATAAGAAGAGCAAAAAATGTTGATCCACAGCAGGTCCGTTTCCCCAAAGCAAATAATCCAATCAGTCGTCTTCCAGCTGCAGTAAAAGGGCTTCAAGGGAACAGTCAGCCCAAGCTTCTCCTTTAAAAAAACCAAGCCGCCAGAGAAAAAAGAGGGGGGGGGAGACCAGAAGGAGAAAAAGCCCAAAATCCAACCAGCGAGGAGAAGAGGTGAGGAGCAATATATTCCACAGTAAACAAACAAGTATTTGTAATCCACACGGTGAAGGAACCAAAAGACAAAAGCCACCTAGTCCTTCTCTTGAGAGAGAATACCTTTTTAAAAATGCATAGTCTATTTGGCATAGCACTGATTTGCACAACCTGATAAAAATGAACAAAATATTGGAACAGAGAGTACAGAAGAAGAGGGGATGTTTTAAAACATATTTAGATATGCCAGTTTACTTTTTATTTAGTGCAGAGTTAAAAAAACACTAGGGTAGGGCAGGAAAGTGAAAGTGTGACTAAGCCCTTAGTTCATATAGAGAGCCGGAGAGTTGACAGTTGCCAAGGAAGCAGGTGTTATAGCCTACTTGTGATGGAAGAGAAGATCTCACCTGCTGTCATAAGCTTGCAGCTGGTGTCAAGGTCTGACCATCCTGCTAAGTTTGTCATTTGTGGACCCAATGGTGAGAGGGAAAAAATAAACCCTTTCCCTGAGGAACTCCTTTTTATCCCTAACAGCCTCTTTGCTCTCCTGCAGGTAGAGCAGCCCTCCAACACACCAGGGACAATGTCCTTTCTCTTTCCATCTCTCAAGTAGACCACTGTACTGGGTGCAGAGGACCACTCTGCCCTTTCTTCATCTGGCAGACTTGCCTTACAAGTGTGTTGTGTATGTGACTTGATGTATTGTTTTAACAGTTTGTATTTAATTGTTGGGATCCGGTGATCTTTCATTTTGTGTTCTTCTTCAAACTAAGCTCTCATGGGACTTGGGTTCCCGCCCTTTCTAACAAGAAGTGTGAAAGGCTTCACAGTCTCTGTTACCCCACGATCACCCCACTGTTCTCCCAACCAATCCAGTTGTTTCCCACCCAAATGTATCTTTCCGCAGACGTAGCCCAGCCTTCTCAAAACTCCGCAGAACCCAGTCTAAGCATTCTGCGAGTTTGAACTCATCTCCTGTGGTTATCAGAACATCATCAAAATAGGGGAGAACCCCGGGGGAGAACCTTCAGGAGTCATTCAACCAAAGATTGAAAAATGACAGGATCTTCATTAACCTAAAATTGCAGGTGGGTTACCTTAAAAGCCCCCTGATGAGTAACGATAGTTTGGGCGGCAGCAGCAGCAGGTGTAACGGAGAGCTGCTGATAGGCCTGGTCTAGGTCCAATTTAGCAAAGCATTTCCCCCCATGCAAAGTTGCTAGTAAATGGTTTACTACCAGCACCAGATAAGCATAAGGCCTGATGACCTTGTTAATTGTACATTTATAATCCGCACAAATTCTAACCTCCCCATTAGACTTAATTGCAGTAACTATGGGCGTCTCCCACTCTGCAGAATCCACTGGCACCAGTATCCCCTGATCCACAAGTTTATTGAGTTCAGCCTTGATTTTGTTCTTTAATGCAAAGGGGATATGGCGAGGCTTGAGATGAATAGGCCACACGCCTGGATCAAGGTCGAAGGACCCAGGGGGCCCACATAAGTTCCAAGTCCTTTTCTAAAGACTGCTGGGTGCGCGTTACAAATGTTCTGCACCAGGTCAGCTCAGACGGTGTTGATGCCGGACAGTCTAATCCCTAGTGGTTCAAACCAATGCACCCCCAGTAGGCAGTTAGTACCTTGTTTAACCACTATGAGGGCCAACCTTGCTGAAATGTTTTTGAAGTTTACTGCAAAATCCCCCACCCCCAAGACCGCAATTTGGCAACCCTGAACATCTTGAAGGGATGTCTTCAGCGCCCGCAATTTAAGGTGCGAGGTGGGGGGAATCCTCAGAAACTCCTTCTGAGGCAAGATAGAGTAGGGCGTACCCAAATCCACCTCCATCTTGACTGGGATGCCCTGTAAATGGACCTTAGTGAAAGGTCCACGTCCCTCAGCAGCACTAGGTGGATGATGAGTTCGAGGGTGGCCAGCCTGCATTGAGAAAGGAAGCAGGATCTCTTCAGGTCTTCCTCGATTATGTTTTTGGCCACCATGGCATGCCGAAACTGTCGCTCATACTGATTCCATTTCTCCAGGGTGGCCACATCGAACGGACTCAGGCTAGCCTTGAGGGACACCATCTCATCCTCGTCGCCAATTTGATGTCCATCAAAGGATACGCAGCAGCCAGCATAACGGCCAAACACAACTTTTTTTGGGAACTGAACATGGAGAGCAATGGCGCAGCAGAGCCTATATATACTGTACAGGAAAGATATATTTGGGCGGGAAGCAACTGGATTGGTTGGGAGAACAGTGGGGTGATCGTGGGGTGACAAAGACTGTGAAGCCTTTCACGCTTCTCGTTAGAAAGGGTGGGAACCCAAGTCCCGCAAGAGCTTAGTTTCAAGAAGAACACAAAATGAAGGATCACCCGATCCCAACAATTAAATACAAACTGTTAAAACAATACATCCAGTTACATACACAACAAAGTGCAAGGAGTGGGTGGCCCCCCCATGCAAGATGCACTTTGCAACACTACCTCATTCTTCTCTCCTGCCCATGCCTCCCACAACAGGAAGACACACATACCTCAATTGCATTCTGTACAAAACAAAACAACTCTGTCTTCTCCTGTCTCCATTCCAACCTTTAATTTCTATGCAGTCAGCTTTCCAGGCCCCTTGTTATCTTCTGGCCAGAAGCCCCAGTCCTCCAAATAATTTCACTATATGCATCAGAGAGTAAACAAAACAAAACAAAACAGCAAATACAAAGAAAAAGAAAAGACAAAAAATGCTGTGGCATCTTAAAGACTAACTCCTGTATTTAAATGTGAGCTTTTGTGGATGAAATATACATCATCAGATTTGATCCATGAAATGGATTTGATCCACAAAAGCTCACATTTATGTACAGGAGTTAGTCTTTAAGGTGCCACGACCTTTTATTTTTGTCTATTTTTGCTGTTTTGTTTAGTCTCTGATATGCTTGCACAGACTAACACAGCTAGCAACTTCCAACACTTCACTATACACAGTGTCTCTTTTTTGCTTTTACACTTTTTGGGAAGTGACACAGCATTGAATTGGGCAATAAAATTCAGAGCTGGGGTGGGAAGAGACGGTGTTTTTGCTATATGCTGCCATCTATTCACCACCCAAAATGTCACTGTCAAGAAATCGTAGAACTACCCACCCCACCCCAATATATATATATATATATATATATATATATATATATATATATATATATATATATATATATATATATATATATATATATATATATATATATATATATATATATATATATATATATATATATATATATATACAGTGGTCATGTGGCAGGAATGAATTGGTAGTCCTTTTATTCTGTGCAAGCAAATCAGGAAGTAAACCAAACAAAAAGACCAAAACACCACCCAGTGATGCTCTGCAATTTTTTTTACTACCCCCACCATGGTCATGGCTAACTCTGTGGGCATGGCTAACTCTGTGGGCCATGCCCACTTGGCCTCCCTACACCATGGTCTGGGGTAGGGAGGTGGCCGTGGCCGGCCAAGTGGGCATAGCCTGGGGAAATTTTTGCTACCGGTGCCCGGGCACCTGTGGGCACCGGGAGCAGCTCAATACTGCCTCTGCTGCTACTGCTGCTGACTCTTGCCACCTCCTGCCACTCCTCCTGCCCAAGCAGGGTTCTCAGCACTGGCAGTGGCGGCTGCAGCCACAACGGCTCGGGTGGGCTCTCTGGCTGCTGGGGAGCCCTGCTGCACTGCTCCAGTGGCAGCACCCACTCCACTGTTGCCTCTTGTGACTGTGCTTGCTGCAGCAGGGAGGCGGTGGTTCCAGTGGGAGTGGGAGGTCCCAACACAGCCGCCCAGCCTCAGCCATGCCACAGCCTTCCCGGCTGGAGGAGGTCCGAGGGGTGGTGTGGGTTGGAAATGGTGGCACCTTCAGAACACTCCTGACCCACCCCTGCTGCTGCCAGATACGCAAGCGCAATGGTGTGCAATCACAATGGCATGCAAGTTTGAGGGCATTGCATGTGTGAGAGTGCAGGGAGCAAAAATGGGTGTGGCCAGTTGGAAATTTTACTACTGGTTTGCCTGAACTGGTGCAAACCGGTAGAATCCCATCACTGAATTAAATGCATCAGACACAGAGTTCTTTTCCTCTGTGGAAAATAGCTGCTGTCCTTTAAAATGCGAAATATAGTCCTTGGTGCAGTCCTTTTCTGCCCAAAGTTTACATGGAGGTGGCCTGGAATATAGTGTAAAATGCTTCATCTTTACTTTAGATAAAGAATATTTTATGTAACAGCAATTAATAAAAGAGGAGTTTGCTGAGTTTTCTCTAATGTAAGTATGTTTGGGAAAGGAGCCATATAATTTTAAAGACAGATATTTTATTTTTGATCACAAGAGGGCACCAAAGTTGCGTCATTTCAAACAGAAGTCCTACTTGGAAAACGTTGTCATGGTTCTGAAACAAAAGCTAAAGAAAAAGAGACCAAGGACTTCGTTTTTAATCTCACATGTAGAATCCTCAAACTCTAAAACTTGCAGACATAGGATTTAGGTTCATTCTAATTTATTATATTAAACCAATAAGAACTCCAAAAATGTTACTGACTCTTATGACACATTAAGGGGATTTCCATTATTCTTTCTTGGTTTTTTTTAAAGTTAGCTCTTATTGTGAAAAGGGCACATAGAGAAAGGCAGTTTAACTCATTCACCTCTCACATCTCTCCAGTTCAATACCACCCTTCCCAAGGTCCCTTTGTTAGAGTATCTCCCATGTTTTCCCTACATCTTCACAGTGCAGCTGTAACATAAACAAAACATCACCAAATACAGAACAACAATACGGGGTGGCAGCTTTGAATTGAAAAATTGTACCATTTAAGAATGTTATTCCTCCTGTGGTGAATAAATGCAGACTTCATAATTTCAAGGTCAAGCCAGCTTTCCTCTCATCTCCTTTCCTAAACTTTGCTTTATATCCAGCCTGACGAAGATCCCTGAGGAAGTCTAAAGCTTGCTATAGATATATTACAGAAATGTCACAAAGGTAGCATGAGCTTATCCAGTTCTTCAGAATATGTGGTCAGACTTGCTATTGTAAAAAAACAGGGAAAGACACAAATGCCAGGCCTGCTGTAGGGGCCATTTTGTAGGAACAATCCTTTGAATTAAACGGAGAAGAGCTGCAGCTCTGAGCCAGCCAGGAGGGCTTTGCTTTGTAGTCCTTCAGTAGCTGCATGTTGTTGAATGCAGACTCACTGAAAAGAAACCATGTTGCAGAATCAGTTACATCTGGTTGGGATAAGGAACCACAGTCTCTCCAAGCCTCTCTGAACAGAAAGATCTACACTGGCAACCGCCACTTTATCAAACACATTTCAATTTTCTTCCCTACTACTGTACCCGGCAAAGTATTCTAAAGCTGTTGCCACCTAAGCACTATTTTTGGTTATTACTGAGATTTGTGCGTACAACACAGATAGACTTTTATCACATGTATTGCTCAAGCATATTGCCCAGTGATGTGATAATTATTGACCTGGCCTTACACTGTGATAAACAAAACCAGACCATTATATAGAGAGTTCTCACAAAATTAAAACTTTGGATGAACCTGCTTGGGATTGAAAAATGCTGTAGGTGGGAGCAATGCCACAAAGAAACAAAACAAATTGTTTCAGAGTTTAATTCTATTGCCAGGTTGGATGAACTGGCAAACTGACAGAAAAACAGTTGCAGACAATTGAAGGAAACCCAAATCATGGGAGTATGTGGGTGTGTTAGGCAGTGTTTAATATGCATGCATTCCTATAAATTTGAGGAATCTTATGGATGGAGTGAAAGATTACCAGTATAGACCAAAGAAACTGTGCAATAATGCATAGACGTATACAATTGAACTCACAGTGAAAGGCAAAAGAGGATTGTAATTTTAATTCCCCTGTGTCCAGCTAGTTCCCCTGTCCACAGCATGGAGAGAACTAGGATCTTTGGATAACAGAATCTGTAACTAGCTTGTTTGAATAAGATAGTTGATGAGTAGTGGCAAATTTAAAATGAGATGAATGAAATTTTATAAAATATGGTCAGAATCAACTGAAAGATAAGAGCCCCATGTGTATGCTGATTTTTTTACCCTTTCTGGTTCATAAAACTAGCCAAGGGAAGGCTGGCCAGGTGGTTATGGGTAAATGCATCTTTCTAAGGCAGGGTTGCTGAGTGCCTCAAAGAGACGTGGAAAGACCTATATTCATGAAGTCATCCCTGAATTCCAGTGTACCACCAGTTTCCCAATCTCTTGTTCTTGAACAAAGTACTAGAATATGTGGGGGCCTCTTAGCAACAGAAATTGCTGGATGGGGGCGTGGCTAAGATGGTGATGGAGTAACACACTTTTTTTGCTCGCACAATATAACTTGGTTATGAAAGTGGATTAAAAGCAAAAAGTAATCGAAAAACCCACTGGAAAGTGGTGGAAGAGCCTACTCAGCTAAAAGTCCCTTTAAAAAAGTTTTTTTTGTGAGTGGGAGTCGGAGTTTGTGGAGCAGCAGCTGCGGGCAAGGCAGGCGGCAAAAGCCGTGGCTGAGCAAGCCAGGTCATGAGCGGACAGGACTTCCAGGAAGAAGAGGGACAGTAAGAATGAGAGGGACTGAGAAAGGAGACAAATTTTAGCTGTGGCAGCTGGCGGGGACCTGTGGATCGAGGTGATTGAAGGAGTTGGAAAGCCCGGTGAAAGAAAGGCAAGTTGTGAAGGAGGAAGGAAGTGGACAGAGAATGAAAGAGGGAGAGTGGTGGATGGCTAATGGCGGCTCGAGAGGAAATCGAAAGGTAAGAGAATGCTAAGAGAAAGTTGCCGAAAGGGGCAAAGATTGAAAGAGGAGTGAAGGATTTGGAACTGGTGTGTGAGTGTTGAAGAGAAGGAGGTCATGGGAGAAAGGAAGAAGAAAGCAAGTTTGCGATAGAAGAAGGACTTAAAGATTGATGGTGTCTGTGTGCTCGGGCTGTGGAGGAGTGGGAGGAGACTGGCCTCGGAGGCTCCCGGGGGCTGCAACAGTACAGTGATTTGTTTTGCCTTTTCTCCTTTAATTCTTTTTTTTGCAAAGAAGCTGTGTCCTTCTCTTTATTTTGAAACTGTTTTGTAGTTTGGCTCTTTGGAGTGAAAGTGGTTTTTGTTTTTTCCCCTTACTATTTGGATCGTCATACCCTGGATATGGATCAGGCCATTGAGGTTTTTTTCCTGAAAGGGTTTCCTTTCCTTGGCCCTCAGATGGTGCTGTAATTTGTTTTGGGCTAGATTTTTCTGGGTTCAGCAGAAGTTTTTGCCTATTCTCCTTTGGATATATAGTACCAGGAAATCTATAACTGTGTTTATGCCTGTTGGATACAATTTGGCATCTGGAGTGTAATTGTTTAACTACAGCAAAGCTACAGTGATTGTCCAGAGTGCTACGAGAGCAGACTATATTTGGATTCACAACAGGACACAAATCTGGAATATCATCAGGAGCAGGATTTTATTAGCAACAAAGGGGTTCAGCTTTTAAAAGTATTATTTGATAATATAATTGAAAAAATGGAAAAGAGGAAGGAAGAGGAGGTGGTAAAGCCAAGAGGACTGATTCATGAAAGGAGGAGAAGAAAGACAAACCTGCTACAACGGAGGCACCACCAGCTGGAGCAATGGAGCATGAACCCATAGACCAAATACAAATAATGGTGGAGTTGGGAAAATTGTTTAAGAAATTTGATAGGATGGAGGAGGCAAATACAAAGGGTTTTCATGAAATTAAGGAGGAGAGGGTAAAGGATAAGGAGGAGATAATGGGATGGCAAAAAAAGCTTGTTTCACATGTCATGGTTTCCACATGCGACCTTGTCTTAATTTTAAGGTGACATTTGATTCATGTAGTGTTAAGACACATTTTGTATTTTTCTTAGGCTTAGAAATGCCAGTTTTCTTTTAGAAACACATTGCAATGCCAGGCTGTTAGTCTGACATGACAATGATGTATAGTTAGAACAAGTTGCCTTCCCAAAGGGAGGAGGGAAAAGTGAGTGTCCAGACTGGACACATTCCAATGAAACACCTGCTATCCCCACGAGGGTACAGAGTGACAGCTAGGTCAGCTGACTACACCACAAGGGAGATGACGTCTCCATTCCTGTCAATCAAACTAATTGCCAGGACACCTGCTAGAACAAAACTTTCCCAGATAAAGCAAAGGTGGGCGCCACATGCAGAGCAGATGGCACCTGCACCTGCAAAGGTCCTTGAAGACCTCACCCTTTTTCATGGGAAACAAAGGTGCTTTCTCATTAGATCACCATATTCCAAAGCTCTTTTTCTCTATAAAAAGGGCTCAATTTATTCATTCAGTAGCCACTACTGAGACAAGGGGGGACCCTTGTCTCTCATCACCATGATATTGATTTCAGTGGGAACTCTTGTCCGACAGGTCCCCAAAATGTCTCTTCAGGGCTAAAGCAATGCCATGAGGGGCAGAACTGCCCCAAAACTTAAGAAGCTAATCCTGCTAGGGAGCTAGCAAGATTTTATTTAATTTATTTGTTTTATTAGATTGTGTTTTATAGTGTAGATTATTTAAAGATCTGTATCCCGTATTGTGTTCCTTCAATAAATCTTCAAAAGTCAGTCATGTGTTGCCTGCCTTTGTAAAGAAGAAGAAGGAAAAGCAGCAGAGCTGAAGTGGCTTCAATTTGTCCTCATTGCTTCGAGATCCAGAAAGAGGTGAGAGGGATAGCTCTGTCTCAGAAAGGGAGGGGAAGAGTAGCAACTATAAGAAACCTAGCTTCTGCCAAGTGATTAATATTACCTGCCATATGCAGAAGGCTACTCTGTCCCTGTCCCCAGCGAATCGGCCTAGGGTGAGGAGTGCTCATTGAGGCAGCAGGTCGTAGGACCTAAGGTCCGCCCTGCCGGGTGTCCCAAAGAAAAATTCTGGGTACCCATTGTAGCCTTTGTGAGGCATTTTCCTTCCCCCTACGTCCCTGATATGCTTTATCCTGTTTATCAACAAAAGTTGATGCTAATTATCAGAAAATGCATAAAGTTTTGAGTATGGTGCGAACTGATATGAAATTGATTCAAGATGATATGAGGGGGTTGCATGAGGAACAAAAAGAAGTTAAATTAAAAGTTGAAACACAGGGGAAAAGATTAGATATAGTGGAAGAGGTGATGAGGAAACAAAACGTGGTGATTCGTAATTTAGTGGAAAAAACACCAGACAAGCTGAAGGAAAGAATTGTTGATTGGTTAAACAATTTAAAGATGGGGAAAGACTTAGCAAATGAAGATATTGCAAGTGTTTTTAGATTGGGGTCAAGGAAGGGTAAAAAAAATCAAAGAAATGTTTTGGTAAAATTTGCAAGTTGGGCGGATAAATTGAAGGTGATGGCATTTATAAAACAGGCTGGGTCTGGTGCTTTAAAAATTGATGGGTGTGATGTTGAAATCTATAACAATATATCAGTTGATGAAAGGGCATGGCATTATAAGATGAATCCTGTGACAAAATTGCTTAGAGAGCGATTGATTGATTATCATTGGAGATTCCCCCAACAGTTAAGGTTTTTTAATGATAAAAAATGCACATGATGGATGCTGAAATAGATCCGCTGGATTACTTGTGTCAGATTGGATTGGTCAAGACGTCATCTGGATAGTAGAGGGCATTAAGAAAGGCTTTGATTGAAACAGGGGGGATTCAAAGAGAATATGGAAGTGACCAAGAGCGGGGGGCTACAGGAGGAACAGATGTTGCACCAGAGGTACAGTCATTGGCAGATGATGGGTGAGGTAATGAGATATAAGTAGGGACTATGGCGGAATGAAGGGTAGAGGATTTTTTTTAAAAAAAAATACTTTTTTCCCCCACTTTTATTTATAAGCTGAGAATAGTGCACTAGAGCATTAGCTGACATGTACATCTTCCATGCTCCCCCTCCCCTCTTTGATTGTCAAGGGCCATTTTTTGGAAAAAGGAGTGGAGAGGGCAGAATTGCATGTTAAATGTTTTTTTAATGTTTTTTTTTATAATGGGCATTAGGTGTGGGGTTTTGCACTACTAGGAGTTTGCGGAATATATAAAAGATGGTTATTGTTAAGGTAAGGGGGTTATTAAAGTATTGATATGGAATGTGAAAGGTACTGGCTGTCAAGTGAAGAGAAGAAGACTAGAATCAGCCTTGAAGAAAGATAGGCCGGATGTAGTCTTTCTCCAGGAAACTCATAAAAAAATGTGAAGATACTAATAAGATATTTCTGGGATGGATGCAGTTTTATGAAAAGGCATATGGAACTTCAAAGGCAAAAGGGGTGGTGATTTTGATTTCGAAGAGATTGGGTTTCGATATGACAAATAGTATATTCGATCCGGAAGGCAGATATTGAATTGTTAAAGGGAAGATTGATGATGAGGAAATAATGTTAGTAAATATATATGCTCCAAATGATCAACAACAAGAGTTTTTAGATAAAGTGTATGGTATTTTAGAAAAGGAAAGAATAATGAAAATTATTGTAGCATGAGATTTTAATTTAATAAGGGCTCCTGAGGACAGTACAAATATATCAGGAGATGGAAGAGGTGCTAAAATGAGAATTTTAGATAAATGGATGAAACAATTAGGTCTGAAGGATGTGTGGAGGGAGCTTAAAGGGTCAGAGAGAGTTTATATTTATTTTTCACAGGCTCATAATACATATTTGAGAATTGATTACATATTTGTTACAGAAAATATGATCAAAATTTAGAAGATGCAGAAGTTGGAATCTTTAAAGAGTCAGATCATGCAAAGTTCTGCTTGCAGTTAAAAATAGAAGGGAAAAGGAAGATTAGGAAAAATTGGAGATTTGATGATAAATTGTTTCAAGACAGCAGGAGTAAAGAACAGATAATGGAAAAATGGAATGAATGCTGGGATTGGAATGATACAGGAGAAGTTAATTATAGTGTGGTATGGGATGCCATGAAGTCAGTGTTTAGAGGGAAATGTATCAAATTGGCTAGTATTAAAATAAGCAATTTAGAGATAAATATGAAGAAATGGAAAAGATTAAATTATTACAAGAGGAGCATTCAAAGACCCACAATATGATGGTCTTTGATAGGATGCAAAGGCTAAAGACAGAATTGGTAGGGAAGGATATACAAAAAGTGAAAACAGATATAATATATTTAAAGAGGGAATATTTTGAATATAGTGAAGCTCAAAATTATTAGCCAGAGCAGTAAAAGAAAAGAGGAGTAAAAGAGAGATATTAATTTTGATAGATAAAAATGGCATGAGATGTAATAAAATTAAAGATAAGCTTAAGACAGTTAAAGATTTTTACCAGGAATTATACACAAAAAAGATATAAATTTGGAAAGGTTGAGGGAGCAATTGGAGAAGCTTTTTCGAAATAAGATAAATCAAGAACATAAAATTAGAATGGAAGAAAGAATAAATGAAAAAGAGATAAAAGATACGATAGCCAATTTGAAGTTGAATAAATCCCCAGGGGATGATGGACTTACAGCAGAGTTCTATAAAGAGTTTAAAGATAGTGTGGTTCCAAGATTGTTGAAGTTGTTTAATTATATATTGTATGGGGGAAAGTTTCCAACATCATGGTATAGAACAACAATTGTTTTACTGCCAAAACCTGGAAAGGATTTAGAAAAAGTGGAATCTTATCAGCCCATCTCTCTGATAAATCAAGATGCCAAGATATTCACAGCAATTATAGCCAATAGATTAAATGGTTTTATGGGCAATTATATAAATAATGATCAGGTGGGTTTTTTGAAAGGGAGACATATGTCGGATTTGACAAGGTGAGTCTTAGACATGATAGATATGGTTGGACAAACTAAACAGAAAGTCGGATTATTATCATTAGATATATATTGAAGGCATTTGATTCATTGCAATGGGTAACAATTAGAAAAATAATTAAATCTCTTGGATTTGGGGAGAGATTTATTAGAATGATAGAACAATTGTATCAACATGGTATTTCTAATGTTAAGGTGAATGATGAACATACAGATGAAATTATATTAGAAGCAGGAACAAGACAGGGGTCCCATTATCTCCAATTTTGTTTATTATGGCGATGGAATTATTAGCAAACATCATAAGAGAGGATAAGGATATTGAAGGAATATTAGGGAATAAAATAAGTCTTTATGCCGATGACTCTTTGGTAATTGTAAAGCATACTAGGAATGCACTAGAAAAGATACAAAGACATTTAAATGAGTTTGAAGAGATGACAGGATTGAGAATAAATTGGGATAAATCTGAAATGATATTTTGCAATATTAATAGGAGGAGCAAGATGAAATAAAGGATAAATATAAAATACAAGTTAAAAATAGTTTGAAGTATTTGGGAATAAACATTTCAAATAAATGTGATGATTTTAAGAGATTGAATTATGAAAAACAAAAAAAAAGAAATTAAGGATAAAATAGAACAATTTAAAAAAAAGGTAGGATAGCACTGTGTAAAATGACATTGTTGCCTAGAATAAATTTTTTATTTGACGCATTACCAGTTCAATTAAATTACAAGGAAATAAAGGAGTTTCAAGTTATATTTAATAATTATTGTAACGGGAGTGTAGGGGTGGCAAAGTCCTGGTGGCAAAGTCTCTGGCCCAAACGACCAGCTTGATTATGGCATGGAGAAGGATTAGATCATCTTGGTGGATGGTCTGCACCATGAACTCGACAAGGGAAATAAGTCCTGTTACATTCTTTCAGTAGCTTTCAGTACTGTTGGCTATGGTATCCTGTTTTGCAGTGGTCCCAGTCCTTTTTGGATGAGTGAACATAGAAGTCGGTACTGGAAGTTCCTGATTGATGCTCTGGCCATTGACCTATGGTACGCGAGATCCTATCATCTACGCTATTTAACAAATAATGAGTTAATACTAGTTTCAAAAGTTTCTTTTAAAGGGCTTTTAAGACATTTAGGAGTCTTTTGACAAGAAAAACTCAGGTTTTATGTCATTCCCTTATTTCATTGCCTGACTAGCAAAGGAAGTATTTTTTCACTTTGCCTTTTTGTATATGTTTCTAATATGTCTTATCAGGATTAACAACTTGAGAGAAAAAGAGAGTATTTTACAGTATTTTCCCACCAGTTTGGTAACAACAATAGGTTTAAAATGCAACAAGTTAGATTGGAGGAACAACCATTCCTCAAGAAGTAATGACTAATCCCATGAATTTTCCCTGAAAACAGATCTTTAAGAACTTAGTGCCCCCTTGAGGTTGCACCTGAGCATGTGTGTTGTATCGGGATAAATGAGTAAACATTGTGGACCACAGGGCCTCTGACCATCATTGAGGAAAGCAAGTTCCCTATAATCCCCTCATGTTATATTTGGCATTAGCACAGTGTCATTAGAAACAGTTAAAAAGAAAGAAAAACTATAGATGACAAAGGAACCCATGCTTTTAACCTTAGGAATAAACTTCCCCTTTGATTCCTGCTGCAAAATCTTTGAAGATTGTGGCTTTGGCACTATTAATTTAAGCTCCAGGGGGCAGGAAGGGCAGGGGGCAAAGAGAAAGGACAGAAAGTGTGGAACAGTGGGATCCTTCAATTGCTTTTCTATGTCAGCAGGAGTTTAGTGTCTGAATGGTGCAGTAAGAGTTTTGAAAGAGTCAGCCTGGCCAGGGTTGGGGAAGGTGTCAGGCAGAGTCTGCTTCAAGAAGCCAAATGTCTTGACTGGCACTACCCATGTGAGCCTTTTAGGAAAAATGTGAATTTGACCGACCAATGGCAAAATCCTAAATTCGTCTACTCCAAAATAAATCCCACCGAGTTCACAGAGACATGCTCACATTAGAATAGCAGGAATGAATTCACTCCATATAAGACTGGGGTGGGGGTGGGGGAAATGCATGAGCACACTTCTTTCCTGGCTTGACCTTTTTCCATATCACAACTACCAATATAATGCTCTCTTGGATCAACTACAGTTTGACAGTGCTCTTCATTCTCCTTTCAGTGCCCCGATGTGCAACATAAAAACTAGTTAACATCTCTCCTCAGCATACTATTGAAAGAAGGAAAGAAAGCTAAAACAAATCAGGTTTGTTCCACTAAAACAAGTCATAATTCCCCCTTATGAATAACCCTCCCATTGTTATGCTGGTGGTGATTGTTCACATGGAAAAGTAAAATTGATAGCCCTGCCGGAGGCTAAAGCATTAAGGTTGCATCGTGTTAAACCATGTGTTCTTTCCTGCTCCTCATTTGTTCTCCCTTACTTTAAATCCTCCCTTAAACACTAAGCTTGGTAGAAAGTCCCTCAACATCCAGGTGACATTCTTCTTGTCTCACTATGTACTCGTTTTTCTAACAGGTTCCTTCACCTTCTAAACCCCTTGGTTTAGTTTGCTCCAGTTGTGGAATTTAATACTGTGGCACTTCTGTTTTTAATCCAAAGCTTTCTTTTTTCTATTTCTAAAAAAGAAAAAGAAAAGAAAATCACTCTATCCTGTCTGCCCCTAAAAGGCTGATGGTGGAAACTAATGCTATGGCTCTGAAGAAAATGGAGACGATAGATGGAAGCCAAGGAAGGCATGAAGTAGTTGTATTTTCTCCTCATTCTTTTTGCTTCTGCAAATTTGCTGTAAAGTGCTTTTGATCTCATACACCCTGCCCTTCTTTGAACCTGTACCACTTCTGGATCTAGATAATGAGTGGCAGTTCATAATGACAAAGCATAAGTTTCTCCTTTAATCTTTTCCCCATGGCTTCACTAGCTGGGAGGGGGAAGAACCTTTGAATGTGAATCCAGTTACATTGAAGCAAATCTCATGGTTTTTTTTTCCAGAACAAAGGAGAACGAACAAAGGGAAAGGGAAAAAAAAGTAGAGATGTGTCCTCTGGACAAACCTCCTGCTAGCCTTTGTGCAGTGGTTGTGCCATAGTACTCCTATTTTGTTTGCTGGCTAGTTAGAAGTCATTTCTAACATGGCTCCCATCTGCAAAGCAAAGCCCTCCTGGCTCTGCTCCATTTAATTCAAAGGATTGTTCCTACTGCAAGAGAGGCAAGGACCTAAGCCAATGAGAGGCTACCTTTTTGGGGGTGAGGGTGGAAGGATACAGCTAAGGATGAGGGGCCATGGTGGATTAGTGGTTAAGATGCTGAACTTGAAGACTAGAAGGTTGGCAGATCAGCAATTCGAGACCCGAGTGCTGCGCATCATCTGTCCCAGTTCCAGCCAACCTAGCGATTTGAAAACAAGAATTTGCAATTAGATAAATAGGTACCACTTTGGTGGAAAGGTAAACAGCTTTCCGTGTGCTCCGGTTTCTAGTCATGTCTGCCACATGACAACGGAAACATCTGCAGAGGCAGATAGGACTGCCTTTTCATCTGTTAACAGAGATGAGCACTGTACCCTAGAGTCGGACATGGCTGGCTTTCGATCAAGGGACAGCTTTACCTTTACAGCTAAGTATGGAATTTGGATAATAAGAGAATGGTCTTTCATCAGTTTGGTGCTCTAAAAATCAATCTATTTCAAATGGGTGAACCTTATGAGTCAGTCCTCTGCCCTGCTTTGGAGCACAAGCTTGATGCACCACTGCAGCTGTGGGATGTGTGCTGCCATCTCTGTGCTCTTGTTTGAGGAGCCCTTTGTTGCTTAGGCCAGACTTGTAGTGAGCCTTCCCTTTTAGATGGGGCTGCAACATTTCTGCTAGGATACATGGGCTATGTAATCCCCATTGTGTATTGTATTGGATCACAGTCTGTTCCTTTAAGAGCCTCTCTGTGCTCTGCCTCAGCTGAACTGAATCAGAGAGTGGCTCAGCAGTTTTGCTACTATAAAGAAAATGCACTCTGAGCATTCTCTTGGGTATATTCAGGGAATATTATCCAGGCAATATTCTACAAGGGCTACAGTCTCTTCTGGACTATACTGCTATGCTGCTACACTGCTGGAAGCTATTGTAAGCTTTGGAACTATGAGCTATGAGGCTGGATACTGAATGACTGCAATGATTACTGTTAAAGACTTCTAAGGACTGAACTCTGTTTGCCTCATGCTTGGAACTGAATAACTAAGACTGTATATTGCATCTGGAAGGAAACTGCTCTCTGGATCTGCCCAGAGGCAATCTCTGTAAATACTGTGTACTTGGACATTTGCTATCTTTTATGGACTGCTGCCAACTGTACTGAGAGCTGCTTATCTCAGGCATGTGTTTTTTGCTTCTCCTGTGTTATTTGCTGAAAAGTAAAGCTGTTTTCTTTTCCTTATACAAACTGCTTGTCTGTGTGGAAGTTTCTCTGTCGCTGCGTACACAGCTAGCCGCTTTGCTAAACACAGCCAAGCCTCATTGGGGTAACCCCAGCACCCCAACATCCTATCAATTTCTATGCGGGGTTTTTCGCATTTCAAAAGGGGATACTAACCAATCTCCCTTTTACTGGTGACATGGATTTCAGAGCCAGGCCAAGGGAAGGGAAAAGGCACTGAAAATCCCCCTCACTTTCTCTTCAACCAGGGAGTGTATTAACTGAATTTCAATTATGTAATCATTTATGTAAAAGTAACATTGGGGAGAGGAGCATCATGGCAGACTGAGCACATCATTTTTCTCACCACTGTCTGGAAAGGGGAGCCACAAATGTGGATATATGGTGCTAAACTGTTACATTTTTGAAGGAAAATGTTTCTGGAAGGAATGTGAAGTTGGTAGATTGTAATTGGAGGGATTTGGAGCCTGGAGGACAACGGAAAAGAGTAAAATTGTTGCAGTTGTTCCTCAAGTGTGGAGAGCCGGGTTAGTGACGCTGCTGGAGAATGGAGTTTACGAGCGGAGGTGACAGCAAAGAGAGGTGCTTCCTTATGAGCTGGCAATAGCTGTGTTCGAGAGGAGTGAATTTTGGCAAAATCTGGGGTTCGGCAGTGCATGGAGGAGATTTGAGTGGCGGAGTGGAACAGAGGAGAGAGGTAGAGATTCGAGCACGATTTCGCGTGCAGAGTTTCGGGGTGGAAGGAATAACGATTTTGGTCTCGGCTGGAGTGGCACTGCCGTAGAACAGAGGACGGAGTTTAGGAAGGTGGTCTTGGCAAGGAGAAGCGCTTTTGTGGGCGGCTGAAGTTTCGGCGCTGCTTGGAGCTTGGGGACACTGGAACGCAAAGTGGTCAGGAGAGTGCTCTGGTTGTGTCAGGCGGAGAAGGAGTCACTATTTTGTGGGGATAGGGGTCTGAGGGGAGTCAATTGGGGGTTGCGGAAGTGAGTCCCGTTTGATCCCAAAGGGCCCTAATCTGGAGCAAGAGTCTGGGCAGCCCGTGTTGACCAGAGCATTGGCTGGATGTGCATCCCCCGAAAATATTATTGAACATTGGCTGAGAGTGTGGAAGTCGTTAAGGAGTGTCATTTCCTCTATTCCTGGAATTTTGACTTGAATTGTGTTGAACTTATTTTACAAGTAGCATGCTGGAAGGGCAGAGGATATTGTGTCTGATAGACTGCTGGAACAGACAGGATTCTTCCTTGAGCCCTGATCGTTGGACCATTGTGGGGGTATAAAATAGAGCTGGTGTTCAGACGGTGGAGGGCACTTTGTGACTGTGTCTGTGATTTTGACTGTGGCAAGGACAGTGCCAAGGACAGTGATAAAATCAAGGCTAGCCCTGGAGTTGCTTTATCATCAAGTGCAGCTGTGTACTGCTCAATTGGCTGGATTATAGGAACAATTTTTTTCAAGATCTGTGTTTTGTATACATGCCTCATGTAGAGTAATAAGCTGGATTATCTTTAATGTCCATAGTGGTTGAAGTTAACTATAAAAGGGATTTGTAAGTTACGGTTGTTTATGTATAAGGAGATAATTGCATAGGGTACATTGGCTAAAAACGTGGATAAAGTTGTGTAAATCTGTTTAGGACTATTTTGGAATAGAGTGAATGAGTCGAAAAGAAAAAAGAAAGCAGCAGAGAGAAGAGATAGAAATAGATCCAATTTGGCTAAGAACAGGTAGATTAGTAAGAGCAGGCGGTGGGGAATGAAGGAAGTATTTAAAGGACGAAATTTTGGAAGCTGAGGAGCTGGATAGGCTTAGAGCAGGCATGGCAGCAAAGAAGAAATTACAAGAGAAACAGCAATCACAGCAGTTAGATATAAATCAAGATGATCAGCAAATTGAGTTTGAAGAGGCTAGTGCTTGGGAAGCTATAAAAAAGAAAGCAATAGAAGGAGGTGTGGAGGAAAGTGTGGAAGGGGACAGCCCCCAGCTTGTGAATGTGAATGAATGTAGAGGCTCCATTGAAGTGAGACTAGATAGTCTTGAGAAGTATCTTCAGACCAAGTTCCAAAATTTAGAAGAGCAGCGAGCGAGGGATAATCAAGAATGTATTAAACTGCAGCAAGAGAGTTTTGAGGCTTTTCAGCAAAAATGTTGTCAGTGGTGACAGGTTTGATGGAATTAACTAAAGTTGAAACAGCCAAGATAATGAAAGAGGTGAATGATATAAAAGAAGGAATGGGTTCAATTTCAAAGGAGGTTGAAAATGTAAAGAGAGATGTCCAAGAGGTGCAGGAAAAAGCTAAAGGGAGAGAAATAAAAGTGGATGATTATGAAGTGAGACTGGAGTTACTTGAAGACCAATCTAGAAAAAGAAATATAATAATTAGGCATGTTTCTGAGGCTCGCCCTGATCAATTGAAGGCCAGAATAATGAGTTGGTTAAATGATTTAGGTATGGGTAGGAAGTTCGAGGCTGAGGATGTATTAAGTGTGCATAGATTAGGGTCTAAGAAACATAATGCAGGAGATAGAAATGTGCTATTGAGGTTTGCCAGTGAAGGTTTGAAGGTGATGTTAATGCGACATATCAGGAAATCTGGGCCAAGTATATTGAAAATGGAAGGGAATAGCATAGAGATTTATAATGATATTTCCATCGGTGAAAGAACTTGGAGAACACAAATCAAATCAGTAACCAGGAAGTTGAGGGAAAAAGAAATTGTTTATTTTTGGCTTGCCTTAAAAAAGCTGAAATTCATAGTATCTGGAAAATCATATGTGTTGAGGGATGGGTCATATGTCTTAGACATACTTGCTGAGGCAAAGATAATTGACAGAAAATCGAAGGAATGGGAAGATCTTAAAGAGGAGCTGATAATAGCAGAGGTTTACACAACGTATGACAGGGAAGAGGAAGAACGGATGTAGGATATTAGGGTTGCATTGTCTGGCCAGGAAGAACTAAGTAGTGTGGAATGACATAATGGCGTAAAATTTGCAATTGAAGTAACTGTAATGCACAATATAAAGTAATGATAGAATCTTCATGTGGAATTGGTGGCATGAAAAATTAAATAGTATTTAGAATGGGTAATTAGGCAGGAGAAGTGGTGGTTTGGTTTGTGAGTGTTGTTTCCCCTTCCCCCCTCCCCCCTTGTTTTACAGGGGTGTCTTTTTCATTTCGAAATGGTGGGGAGGGTGATGATTTATTGTTTTATGTTTTGTGTTCAACTGTTTTTTTATGTTTTGTGGATTGGATTAGCACATGCTTGTAGGAGATAGAATTTATTGCAAGGGAAAAACAACAAAGAATCATGAAATCAATTAGGGTGTTATCATGGAATCTTAAAGGCACTGGCAATATTATTAAGAGGAAACGTTTAGAAGCGGTAATTAGGAAAGATAGGCCAGATGTGATATGCTTGCAAGAAACACATCAAAAAAGTGAGGATGTAAATAATTTGTATATAAAGGGGATAGAATATTATGAGAAGGCATTGGGTACGTCTAAGGCAAGAGGGGTTGCCATATTAATATCAAAAAAGTTAGGATTTATAAAAGTAAAGACAATTGTAGACCCAGAAGGGAGATTTCTTATAACAAGGGGATTTATTAATAATGAGGATATAACCTTTGTTAATGTATACGTGCCAAACAAAAAACAGGAGGAATTTTTAGATAAGGTGTATCAAAGTATAGAATCAGAAAGGGTGTCCAAGTTAATAATGGTTGGAGATTTTAATTTGATCAGATCAGGTTTGGATACTACAAATGTGGCTAAACGCACATGTACTAATAGGGTGATGGATAGGTGGTTAAAAATGATGGGACTACAGGATGTTTGGAGGAAAATTAGAGGCTCAGAACGGGGATATACATTTTTTTCGCATGTGCACAATTCTTATTCACGAATTGACTATGTTTTGGCTTCAGAAAGCATGATAGACAAGGTTGAAAATATTGAAATTGGCATGATTAAGGAATCTGATCATGCTAAAATAATTACGGAATATAAACTAAGTGATGAAAAACAAAAAAAGGGATACATGGAACTATGATACAAGGTTATATAGAGACCAAAAGAGTAAGGAAATGATAATAAAAAGATGGGAAGAGTGCTGGGAAATTAATGATACAAAGGATGTAAATGATGGGATATTATGGGATACCATGAAGGCAATATTCAGGGGAGAAAGCATTAGGCTCTCTTGTATTAACAATAGGCAAAATAAGGAAAAGCAAAAAGAGTTAGAGGACGAAATAAAGAAATTACAGGGTATTCATGCAAAAACGGGAGATAGGGACATATTCGATAAAATGCAAAAATTAAAAAGAGAATCTATTGAAAAAGATATTGAAAAGGTTAAGAAGAATCTAATTTATTTGAAAAGAGATTACTTCGAGTACAGTAATAAAAATTCTAAGCTATTAGCTAGAGCGGCTGAAGAAAAGAAAGATAAAAGAGGAATTTCAGTTTTGATAGATAAGTATGGCAGAAGGTGTAATAAGTTAGAATATAAAATTCAAATTGTTAAGGCTTTTTATCAGGAATTGTATTCGAGGAAGGACGTAAATAAGGATGAATTAGAGCGATATCTAGATAAGTGGTCAAGAATAAATTTAAGTTCAGACCATAGGAGTTATATGGATGAAAAGATAACACAAAAGGAAATAAAGGAGGTCATAAAAAGGTTAAGGATAGGCAAGGCTCCAGGCGAGGATGGTTTATCGGTGGAGTTTTATAAAGACTTTAAAGAGATGTTGTTACCAAAAATGGAAAGGATTTTTAATTATATTTTGGAGGGAGGGAGAGTTCCTAAATCGTGGTATAGTACAATTATAATTTTAATTCCAAAGGTAGGGAAAAATTTGGAAAAAATTGAATCCTGTAGACCGATTTCCCTGATGAATCAGGATGCAAAAATTTTCACGGCGATTTTAACAGATTGAATAATTTTGGTGGCAAATACATTAATAAGGATCAAGTGGGATTTATGAGGGATCGGTATATGTCGGATTTGACGAGAAGGATGGTTGACTTGACAATTATTGCTCAGCAACAAGAGGAGCATATAGGTTTCTTCTCCCTGGATATATTCAAAGCTTTTGACTCGATCCAATGGATAACTATAAAGGAAATTATAAGGAAATATGGATTTGGACAAAAATTTTGTGGGGTAATTGAGCAGTTGTATCAGCAAGGCTCGGCTAGGATTAAATTAAATGAGGAATTAACAGGGGAGATTAAATTGGAAGCGGGCACAAGGCAAGGAGACCCATTGTCGGCATCTTTATTTATTATGGCCATGGAATTGTTAGCTAATGTAATAAGGGAAGATAAGGAATTAATTGGAATTGAGGGTATAAAAATTAGCCAATATGCTGATGACACCCTAATAACAATAAAAAATCCACAGAATGCACTAGGGAAGATATATGGGCATTTAGAGGAATTTCAAAGGGTGACGGGACTTAAGGTAAATTGGGATAAGTCAGAAGCAATTTTTTTAATATGGATTTGGACATACAAGAAAGTTTAAAGGCTAAATTTAAAATACAAATTAGAGACAATATAAAATACCTGGGGATAAACATTTCAAATAAATACGATGATTTAAAGAGGTTAAATTATGATAAACTGGAAAAAGAATTAAAAGAAATGATTCTAAGGTATAAGAAGCTAAATTTGTTGTGGTTTGGACGTGTTTTGTTATGTAAAATGAAGCTTTTACCCAAATTAATTTTTTTATTTGATACCCTGCAAATATATATGAAAGAGAAGGAATTAAAGGTTTTTCAAACTATATTAAATAATTTTTGTAATGGAGGAAAAAGGGTTAGGATACCAAAGTTTTTATGATATTCTTCACAAAAAAGGGCGGGTTAGGAATTCCAAATATTAAAAACTATTATTGGGCATTTCAATTGAAGAATATTTATAAAATTTTAGTGAAAGAAGAGCCGATTTGGGGAAAAATTGAATTGCGAGAGAAACTGGGTGAAGAAATATTAATGTTTTTGGGCAAAGGGAAAGCTAAGATTAATGCTGCAAATAAATTGTTAAAAGCTCTTTTAAAAACTTGGACGCTATTGAAAAATAAACTGGCCCCAGGGTTGTCCCCAATAATAGGCTTGAGTGATATGAAATAATTCCCATTGAGAATGGATCGGAGAGTAGAAGAAGTATTGAATAAGAATAAAATAACTTTATTAAAGGATTGGATAGCAGCATGTAGAGACAAGGAAAGAAAGTTAGATATAGGTAGACAACTCAAATTGAATTGGCTTCAATTGATGTCTATTGACAGTTGGAATAAAAGATATACAGATGAACTGAGCTTGGATAGGGAGCGGACGAAATTTGAAGAGTTGGTATATAGTCTAAAAAGTGGGCAGGCAAAAGTTAAGGGGTTAGTAAGCAAAATATATAAGGTTTTAGATGACTCGGATCAGCATCAGAAAGCTTTAAAAGAAACATGGGAGCTAGATTTGAATATTAAAATTACAGACGAGCAGTGCAATGCTAAATGAAAAAGGAGAATAATGAGGTCTTTGTCTGTAAGAATAAAAGAGCATAACTATAAATTACTGTGGAAGTGGTATTTGACGCCGGTACGACTATACCAAATTGACAATACAAAGTCGAAATTTTGTTGGAGGTGTAAGGTGAAAATTGGAACATATGAACATATGTGGTGGGGGTGTAAAGAGACAAAATCATTCTGGATGAAGGTGGAACATGAAATTGGGAGAATTCTAGATGTAAGAATGAAATTGGATGTAATTTTAATTTTGTTAACGGATGTGGAGTGGGTAGAGCATCAAAAAAGGGAATTATTAGCAATTATGTTATCTAGTGCTAGACAATGTATAGCGCGATATTGGAAATGTGATGTTACCCCAAAAATAGAGGATTGGTATAAGGAGTTGTGGAATACAGCGTTGAATGATAAGCTCACCTGGGAGTTAAACTTAAGAAAAGGGTTAATTAAAGAAAGCAAATTTCAGGAAATTTGGAAATGTTTGATAGACTATACCTTGATTAATGGTCATGGGCAATTGCCGGTACCGGATTATATTGCATTTTTGAGACGATAATAGATAAAAGGGGAAATTCTGTCTCCGTAGCATTGTATATAGCACGTGGTGACATTTTGTTTTTTTTTTGTTTTTTTTCTTTTCTCTGTTTATTTATATTATTGTGCATTTTGTCTTTTCTTTTCTTACATTGTTCTGTGTGTTATCTCTTTTTATATTTTTGGATGTGTATTAAGAAAATAATTTTTTTTAAAAAAAGTAACATTAACAGGCAATGTTTTAAAAACACCAGGAATTAAATAACTGCTTTTTTTTGTTTCATTAGAAACAAGATGTCCAGAATACAGTAACAAGGAGAGATCAGAAGACGTCAAACCTACCAAATAGTTTATGATCTGAACTAAGAAGCTAAAAACAATTGTGGAGCTTATTTTTTGCTTCAGTATTCACTAAAGAAGACAGAGACCACATGCCCAAAACAGAGCCTATCTTCGTAGGGAGGGAAACCAAAGAATTAAGCCAGATAGAAATAACCAGGGAGGAGGTCCTTGTATGTCTTGTTAAACTAAATGCTAACAAATCACCAGGACCAGATGGCATCCATCCACGAGGTCTCAGGGAACTTAAAGATGAAATTGCTGATCTCCTAGCCAAAATATATAATCTTTCCCTCAAATCAGACTTTGTGCTTGATGACTGGAAGGTAGCGAATGTAACACCAATTTCCAAAAAAGGATCCAGGGGTGATCCAGGAAAATACCGACCTGTCAGTTTGACATGTGTCCCAGGTAAAGTGATGGAAACCATCCTAAAAGATAGGATTAATAGGCACATAGAAGAGAAGGTGCTGCTAAAGGAGAGCCAACATGGCTTTTGCAAGGGCAAATCATGCCTCACTAATCTGTTGGAATTTTTTGAGAGTGTCAACAAGCATGTGGATAAGGGGGATCCAGTTGACATTGTTTATCTGGACTTTCAGAAGGCTTTTGACAAGGTTCCGCACCAAAGGCTCTTGAATAAACTTACCAGTCATGGAATAAAGGGACAGGTCTTGTCCTGGATCAGCAACTGGCTAAGGGACAGGAAACAGAGGGTCGCACTAATGGACACTTCTCCAAGTGGAGGGAAGTAAAGAGTGGGATCCCCCAAGGTTCAGTACTGGGACCCCTGCTTTTCAACCTCTTCATAAATGATCTAGAAGTAGGAATAAATAGCAAGGTAGACAAATTTGCTGATGACACTAAATTGTACAGGGTAGTGAAAGCTGTGAGAGATTGTGAGGAGCTTCAGAGGGATCTCTTGACACTGGGGGAGTGGGCAAAACAGTGGCAAATGAGCTTCAACATTAGTAAGTGCAGAGTGATGCATGTTTGGGCAAAAAAAAAACCAATTACATTTATAAATTGATGGGTTCTGAACTCTCTGCGACAAACCAGGAAAGGGACCTTAGTGTCTTGGTGGACAGGTCAATGAAGGTGTCAACCCAGTGTGCCTCAGCAGTGAAAAAAGCAAACTCAATGCTAGGGATCATTAGGAAGGGTATAGAAAATATGTCAGCCAGTGTCATTTTGCCTCTTTATAAATCTATGGTGAGACCCCATCTGGAATACTGTGTACAGTTCTGGTCGCCATACCTCCAGTAGGATATTATGGAGCTGGAAAAAGTGCAGAGGTAACAGGGGGCTGGGTTGGGGGGATAATAAATGCTTCATTACGGGAGGGGGTATTTCCTGCACAGCTAAAACATGCTTTGGTGTGCCCCCTCCTGAAGAAAATGTCCCTCGACCCAGCTGTCCTTAACAACTACAGGCCGGTCTCCAACCTGCCCTTTCTGGGTAAGGTTTTGGAGAAGGCGGTGGCACGCCAGCTGCAGAGTGTCCTGGAGGAAGCGGATTATCTAGACCCCTTTCAATCAGGATTTAGGCCCGGATATGGAACGGAGACGGCATTGGTCGCACTGTTGGATGATCTCTGGCGGGAGCGGGACGGGGGTTGTCCATCCGTCCTTGCTCTTCTTGATCTCTCAGCGGCCTTCGATACCGTCGACCACGGTATCCTGCTGGAACGGCTCGAAGGACTGGGGATCCAGGGCACTGTGTTGTCCTGGTTTTCCTCTTTTCTGGAGGGCCGTACCCAGTCGGTGTGGTTAGAGAGTGAGAGGTCCAGCCCTAGGCCCCTCAAGTATGGGGTGCCTCAGGGCTCTGTGCTCTCTCCTCTCTTATTTAACATCTACATGAAGCCACTGGGTGAGATCATTCGTTCCCACGGGGTGCGGTACCATCAGTACGCGGATGATACTCAGCTGTACATCTCGGCCCGTGGGGACCCCAGTGATGCTGTTGAAATCCTATCCGGATGCCTGGAGGCCATTGGGGTCTGGATGGGGGCCAATGGGCTTCGACTGAATCCCAGCAAGACAGAGTGGCTGTGGATAAGGGGCCCCATGTTATCCAAGGAGTTACCATCTTTGGTACTGGATGGGGCTGTTTTGCCCCAGACAGACCCAGTGCGCAACTTGGGGGTCCTTCTGGACTCACGGCTGCTGCTAGAAGAACAAGTGGCGGCTGTGGCCAGGAGGGCTTTTGTCCAACTTCGGGTGATTCGCCAACTGCGCACGCTCCTGGACCGGGGCTCCTTGCTTATGGTCACTCATGCTCTGGTTACTTCCCGACTAGATTATTGTAATGCGCTCTACATGGGGCTGCCCTTGACGACCATTCGGAGGCTGCAGCTGGTCCAGAATGCGGCGGCCCGGGTGGTGATGGGGAGTGGGCGATATGCCCATGCCTCACCGCTGCTTCGGGAGCTGCACTGGTTACCAGTTTGTCTCCGGGTGCAATTTAAGGTGCTGGTTTTGACCTTTAAAGCCCTATATGGCAGGGGGCCAGGATACCTTAGAGACCGCATCGTCCCAAGAGTGACTGCCCGTCCAACCAGAGCGGACCGGAGGGGCTCTCTAATGGTGCCGTCAACGAGGGGTGCACATCTGTCTAGCACCCAAAGGAGGGCCTTCTCCGTGTCTGCACCAACCCTCTGGAACCTCCTACCAACAGATCTAAGACTTCAAAGTGAACTGCTGCCCTTCAGGAAAGGAGTAAAGACCTGGCTGGCAGGGCAGGTGTGGGGCCCGAACGGGACTATGGTTCCCGCCGGCTGGCTTTTATAAGAACTCTCTCTTCTTCCCTCTTGTATAGTAGGTGGGATGGGTGGGTGGGATATGGGTTTTTAAATGGGGTGGATGTGGGTTTTTATAAGGTTTTTATAATGTTTTTATGTATTTTTTAGAATTGTTGTAATGCCGCCCTGAGTCGGGTTCTCCCTGAGTGGGCGGCATATACAAATGTGACTATAAATAAATAAATAAATAAAAAATAAACCAAAATGATTAGGGGACTGGAACACCTTCCTTACCATCTGAGGCTGCAATGGTTGGGCCTCTTCGCTCTTGAACGATGGCGTGTAAGAGCTAACCTGATTGAAGTTTATAAAATCATGCACGGTGTGGACAAAGTAGATAAGGAAAAACTGTTTTCCCTATTGCACAACACTAGAACTAGGGGGCACTCCATGAAACTTTTGGGTACTAGTTCTAAAACAAATAAGAGAAAGTACTTTTTCACCAAGAGGATCACTCGTCTATGGAACTCCCTGCCAGAAGAAGTGGTGACAGATGTCAGTCTTGACAGCTTCAAGAAAGGATTAGACAAGTTCATGGAGGACAAGGGTATCCATGGCTATAATTATGGATACCTAAGGACAACCTCCGGGTTGGAGAGATAGGCAGGATATCTCTCAATGCCATTTCCAGGGAATCCTAAGCAGGGGAAGGCATCTGCTTGGGAATACTACCCTGAAGCAAATGGTGAGCCACAGTGTGAGACAGAATACTGGACTGGATGGGCTGTGGCCTGTTCCAGCAAGGCTATTCTTATGTTCTTATGTTAAAAGCACAGTTTCATCCTCATGACAGAACAACATCAGGATGAAAAACAAAACAAAGGGAAAATGAACTGAGCAAAACAAACTCACTCCCAAAAAACAGGTTTAGGTGCAGAATGAGATACACAGCAATGACGCTAGTCAAACATGTAGGGTGCCTGGAGAATATGTTCAACTTTCTGGCTGAAGTCAGTGAGAAGGAGTTCTTAACTTTGCTAAATATTTACAGCATAGCAGACTTCCCTTAGGGATCTAATCAATTTTTTTCATTCAGTTTTTTTAAAAGTTAAATGTTTAGAAATACAATCAAAATAATGTGAAAAAGCAAAATATAGAATGAATCAAAATAATAACACTATGTGAGCCTCCCCTCACCTGTGGGACCTTGAAAGAAAATATTATTATTATTTTTTCTCATATTTATCATACCCCCATTAATCTCCAAAAAGACATTCTTGCCCGCAGTGGTATTATTCCTTTTCCTTCCAATAAAACATAAACCAAGACATTTCCCCAAATATCTTTATATCAATTTTATTTTGCCTTTACCTTTTCCAACTTTATTTCATTTGTCAATTTATCATTAATACTCCAGATCTCCTTATACCATTCATCAAGTTGAAAATCAAAACAGACCTTCCCATTTTTAGTTATAATTAGTCTTGTTGCCTTAATCAATATAAGAATCAATTTAGGTTTTCTTTTGGACAATCTAACTGCATATCTCCAAAACTAGATAATAATGCAATTCTTGGGCACATATGAATTTATTTATTTATGAATTTGTAGTCCCGCCCTCCTGATGAGAAACATCATTCAGGGCAGCTAACAACATATATAAAATACAATATAACCACAGATAAAACAATAACCGTTAAAAAATGCCAACCCAACCCACTAAAAACAACATTAAAACACATAAAACTAATCAAATTGTAGCTAAAAAACACCCTCCCCCTCCCCCACCCAGCATAAAATGGCAAAAAACAATCAACAAATAAAGGTATTAACAGTGAAAAACAGGATCCCTCAAGAGGCTAAATAAGCCAGCGGGCTTGTACAGAAGAGTCACACATGCCCCAAACCCGCTGACATAGCCAAGTCTTCAACATTTTTCTGAAGAGGAAAAGATCTGACTGGAGATGCAATTCTGGTGGTAAAAGGTTCCACAGGGCAGGGGCAGACACGGAGAAGGCTCTCTTCCTGGCCCCACTAAGATGGACTTCTTTCACAGATGGGACCACCACTGAGCCCCTCCTGTCTGCCCTAGTAAGATGGACTGACCACCTTGGGGTAACGGGGTCTCTTAAGTACCCCTGACCAATGCCATGTAGGGCTTTAAAGGTCAAAACCAGCACCTTGAATTGCACCCAGAGGCAAACCAAAAGCCAGTGCAACTCCCGAAGCAGTGGTGAGGCATGCACATAATGCCCACACACCATCACCACCCGGGCAGCCGCATTCTGAACCAGCTGAAACCTCTGGATGGTCACCAAGGGCAGTCCCATGTAGAGTGCATTACAATAATCCAATCTGGAGGTGACCAGAGCGTGAGTGACTGTGATCTGCCCAAGAGCAGACGTAATTGGTAGATGACACAAAGCTGTGCAAAGGCCCTCCTAGCCACGGCTGCCACCTGCTCCTCGAACAGTAGCCATGAGTCCAGGAGGACCCCCAAAGATGCCCCAGCCAGGACCAAAGATGGTAGCTCTCAGGAAATCACGGGGCCCCTGATCCATAGCCACTCAGTCTTGCCAGTATTCAGTTGTAGCCCATTGTCTCCCATCCAGACCCAAACAGCCTCCAGACACCTGGTCAGGACTTCGACTGCATCACTCAGATCCCCACGAGCCAAGATGTACAGCTGGGTATTATCTGCATACTGATGATATCTCACCCCATGGGAATGAATGATCTCACCCAGCGGTTTCATGTAGATATTAAACAATAGAGGGGAGAGTACCAAACCCTGTGGTACCCCACAAGGGAGCAACCTAGGGCTGGACTGCCCACTCTCTAAAGACACTGACTGAGTCCGGCCCGTCAGAAATGAGGAAAACCAGGACAACACAGGGCCCTGGGCCCCCAACCCTTGGAGCCGGCCCAGAAGGATACCGTGGTCGACGGTATCAAAAGCCACTGAGAGGTCAAGAAGAGCAAGGACAGAGGGGTTGCTCCTGTCCTGCTCCCACCAGAGATCATCCATGAGAGCGACCAATGCTGTCTCGGTTCCATAACCGGGCCTGAATCCTGACTGAAATGGGTCCAGATAATCCATATCATCCAGAACCCCCTGGAGCTGTCGAGCCACTGCTTTCTCCAACACCTTCCCCATGAAGGGAAGGTTGGAGATCGGTCTGAAGTTTGAAATAACCGTAGGGTCGAGCAAAGGCTTTTTCAGGAGGGGCAGTACCAGTGCATGCTTAAAAGCTGCTGGAAACACCCCCTCCCACAGAGAGGCATTCACCATCGCACCAACTCAACTGCCCGTTGTAGCCTTGGCAGCTCTAATCAGCCAGGCAAGACAGTGATCTAACAAGCAAGTGGTATCAAGCACAGCTCCAAGGAGCCTGTCCACTTCATCAGGGGCAACAGGATCAAACCAATCCCAGATAACATGGCTAGACTCTGCTCCAGCCCTCTCCAGGCAATCAATTTCCACATCAGGATTAAACCCCAAATGGATGCGAACAACTTTCTCTGCAAGATGGTCAGCAAAATAGTCAGCCGAGCCCGGCCACCCAGGGCCAGGCCCCACCCTACCCAGAAGATATCTGGTGACGCGGAGCAGGGCTGCTGGACGATTATCAGCAATGAGAGTGGTGAAGTACTGACGCTTCACCACCCTCATCGCCACGAGATAGGCTTTAACAGAGGCTCTAACTCATGTTTGGTCACACTCGCACCGGGTCTTCACCCAACGGTGCTCTAGGCATCTCCTAATCCGCTTCAGCTCCCTCAGCTCATCCGTGTACCAAGGAGCCATATGTGGCCTGCAGGAAAGGAAAGGCCGCATTGGCGCGATTACATCCAAGGCTGATATCACTAATAAAAATACTTGATAAACATGCCAGAAACATATCTGGATGAGAAGCTCACAAAATATCTTTTTCAGAAAGGAAAAAAAATGACATTACCTATAAATATAAGAACTAGAATGGGTGGTGAGTGTCTGGCATGAGCACCTACACCCGGCCCAACCATCCTGTACTGAGCTGCCCACACTTACCTTGAAACTGAACTCACAATGCCTCAAGGATCCAGACGCCGAGAGTGGGGCAAACACCCCCACAAACATGAACAAAAAACAACTACAAGGGCCAGCGTCCTCCACGCCATGTCACCCCTCAGCCAATCAGGCTGAAGGGCGTGAGCACAGAGGAGGTAGGGCAAGCGGTGCATGCATTAAACAAAAAATGACCGCCCAACGTGAAAGCAACTTCCCTCCGGGCGGGTGGGTGGACATGTCGGTTGCCAGCTGGGCTGCCTGCTTTTGATGCCACCCAAGCACCTGGCGAAGGCCTCAGCTCTGGTAGGGACGGAGGACAGGCCACGCCACGGAGGCACGGAAAGTGAGAGGCCTAGCCCGCAAGGCAACATGTAAGTGAGGTGGAAGACAGGGACTGAGGGGGGGATGGGCCCAGGGACCATGCCGCCCACCCTGGTCTGGGAGGAGAAAGGGGGAACACAAACCCGCCCCCACCTGTTCCCTCATCCCTGTCCCCCACCTCACTTACCTGTTGCAGGCTGGGCCAATCGCACTCTGTGCCTCCCTGGTGCGGCCTTCTCTCTCTGTGTGTGTATGTGTGTATGTGTGTGTGGCCTCGCTGAGGCTTCGGGAGGTGAGGTGAGGCCCCTCCTCCCCCCCTCAGCTTCAATGTGTTTCTGTATTGTGTGTGTGTCCCCTCACTGAGGCTTTGAGGGGGAGGAAGGGGAGCCCCTCCTCTCCCTGCCCAGCTTTGGTGTGTGTGTATGTGCATGGTTGTTTTGTGTGTGTAGTTGTGTGTATTATGTGGTTGTGTGTGTGGTTGTGTTGTGCTCTCTCTCTGTGTGTGTGTGTGTGTG
This sequence comes from Bradypodion ventrale, assembly GCA_035047345.1. Taxonomy (NCBI): domain Eukaryota; kingdom Metazoa; phylum Chordata; class Lepidosauria; order Squamata; family Chamaeleonidae; genus Bradypodion; species Bradypodion ventrale. The sequence goes on from JAWDJE010000001.1 coordinate 228,941,922, forward strand.
TGTGTGTGTGGCCTCACCAAGGCTTCGGGGGGGGGGGGGGAGGAAGGAGATCCCTCCTCTCCCCGCGCAGCTTTGGTGTGTGTATGTGTGTGGTTGTGTTGTGTGTGTGGTTGTGTGTATTGTGTGGTCGTGTGTGTGGTTGTCTTGTGTGTGTGTAGTTGTGTTGTGTGTGTGGTTGTGTTGTGTGTGTGTGTGCACCCCCCCCCAAACGCCCCTACCACCAACACCTCCCCTGGGGAAAAAAACAAAATGCTAGTTACCTATAAATTATACTTGATCCTCCCTTCCCAGATTTAATTAAAATTATTTGTCAAGGTTAGCAGGCTTTTTTTTAATATGCAAGAAAAAACAACTTGACTAAACTCTTGTGAGTTACTGAAAGTCTCTGTAATTAGCTGATCCTAGGTGGAACCAACAATGTTGACTCACAGATGACAATTGCAGTCTTTGCAAATGTAAAGCCCACTCTTTGTTGATAAAATTCTTCAGCACAATTGGGTTGCTTCTGTTTTTCTTACAAGTTTTTGCTAACCTTTTTTTTTTTGGGGGGGGGGGGATTGTGTGTCCATTAGACTTAAAAATGGATTCACTTGCTCCAAATCTAGGTCATCTTTGACATAAAAATCATTTGCTCATTTCAATAAGAACAATACCAGTACAGTACAGTACTGGCCAGCCGGGCCAGGGAAGAGGAGGAAGATCAGCCGGGCGGGGGGAGGAGGAGGCCAGCCATTCGCCCCACCGAGAGCCCTTCCAAGCCCGGGAGCCACCATCTCCAGCCGGGCCAGGGAAGAGGAGGAAGATCAGCCGGGCGGGGGGAGGAGGAGGCCAGCCATTCGCCCCACCGAGAGCCCTTCCAAGCCCAGGAGCCACCATCTCCAGCCGGGCCAGGGAAGAGGAGGAAGATCAGCCGGGCGGGGGGAGGAGGAGGCCAGCCATTCGCCCCACCGAGAGCCCTTCCAAGCCCAGGAGCCACCATCTCCAGCCGGGCCAGGGAAGAGGAGGAAGATCAGCCGGGCGGGGGGAGGAGGAGGCCAGCCATTCGCCCCACCGAGAGCCCTTCCAAGCCCGGGAGCCACCATCTCCAGCCGGGCCAGGGAAGAGGAGGAAGATCAGCCGGGCGGGGGGAGGAGGAGGCCAGCCATTCGCCCCACCGAGAGCCCTTCCAAGCCCAGGAGCCACCATCTCCAGCCGGGCCAGGGAAGAGGAGGAAGATCAGCCGGGCGGGGGGAGGAGGAGGCCAGCCATTCGCCCCACCGAGAGCCCTTCCAAGCCCAGGAGCCACCATCTCCAGCCGGGCCAGGGAAGAGGAGGAAGATCAGCCGGGCGGGGGGAGGAGGAGGCCAGCCATTCGCCCCACCGAGAGCCCTTCCAAGCCCGGGAGCCACCATCTCCAGCCGGGCCAGGGAAGAGGAGGAAGATCAGCCGGGCAGGGGGAGGAGGAGGCCAGCCATTCGCCCCACCGAGAGCCCTTCCAAGCCCGGGAGCCACCATCTCCAGCCGGGCCAGGGAAGAGGAGGAAGATCAGCCGGGCGGGGGGAGGAGGAGGCCAGCCATTCGCCCCACCGAGAGCCCTTCCAAGCCCAGGAGCAACAACCGAGCGCCAATTGACAGAAGAAGGCAGAGGAGGAAAACCAGGGGGCGAGACTCAGAGACCCATGCAAAGGATAAGTAGCTGATATGAAAAATTTTGATGACTTAATATAATAACTCACCTAAAGACTTTATGCCGACTTAATATAGCAACTGACATAGAGACTGTGTTTTAAAGTGTGATAATATGCATGATAATATGTTGTCTTAAATGTTTTTAAACTTTTAAAAAACTGTGATAAAATGTATGAGGAGAGAAAAATGGCGCAGACACCGGCAACCACGCCATAAATCTTGCCAAGAGAACCCTATTGACCAAAACAAAAGGCAAAACAAAGGGGCAGGCTAGGTGATACAGGATGCTTAGCACCACAGAGTGGAGGAAGGGGAGGGACAGGAAAGGGGGGGGAGAAATGCAATGTTGTAAGGAACAATACTGCATAGGGACATGGAATGTGAGATCAATGAACCAAGGTAAACTGGAAGTGGTAAAAAATGAGATGGAAAGAATAAGCATTGACATCTTGGGCATCAGTGAGCTAAAATGGACAGGGATGGGTGAATTCAGCTCTGGAAACCATCATATCTACTATTGTGGACAAGAAAACCTTAGAAGAAATGGAGTAGCCATAATTGTCAATAAAAGAGTGAGAAAAGCAGTAATGGGATACAATCTCAAAAATGACAGAATGATGTCAGTCAGAATTCAAGGCAAACCCTTCAATGTCACTGTGATTCAAATATACGCACCAACCACTGGTGCAGATGAAGCCACAATGGACCAGTTCTATGAGGACCTAGAACACCTCATAGAACAGACACCAAGAAATGATGTCCAAATTATATTAGGAGACTGGAATGCCAAAGTAGGAAATCAAAAAGTGGAGGGAATAACAGGCAAATTTGGTCTTGGAACACAGAATGAAGCAGGGCAAAGATTGATAGAGTTCTGCCAAGAGAACGCACTGGTCATAGCAAACACTCTCTTCCAGCAACACAAGAGGCGACTTTACACATGGACATCACCAGATGGCCAACACCGAAACCAGATTGACTACATACTCTGCAGCCAAAGATGGAGAACCTCCATACAGTCAGCAAAAACAAGACCCGGAGCAGACTGTGGCTCAGATCACAACCTACTGATCGCAAAATTCAGGTTAAGACTAAAGAAAATAGGGAAAACAAGGAGACCAGACAGATATCACCTAGAAAGTATCCCTAAAGAATACACGGTGGAGGTGATGAACAGATATAATGGCCTAGACTCAATAGACAGAGTGCCGGAAGAATTATGGACAGAGATAAGGGACATCATGCAGGAAGCAGCAAAGAAAACCATACCAAAAGAAAAGAAGCATAAGAAAGCAAAATGGTTGTCTGATGAGGCTCTTAAAATAGCAGAGGAAAGAAGGAATGCAAAAGTCAAAAGAGAAAAGAAAAAGTACAATTATTTGAACACAGAATTTCAAAGAAAAGCAAGGAGAGATAAGGAAAACTATCTAAAAGAACAGTGCAAAGAAATGGAGGAAAACAACAAAAGAGGCAGGACTAGAGATCTCTTCAGAAAAATTGGGGAAATAAAGGGAACATTTAAAGCAAAAATGACCATGATAAGGGACAAAGACGGAAAAGAGCTAGCTGATGCAGAAGAGATTAAGAAAAGATGGAAAGAGTACACAGAGGAACTCTACAAAAAGGACCTCAACACCCCTGACAACCACAATGATGAAAAAATTGAACTTGAGCCAGACATTCTGGAGAGCGAAGTTATAAAGGCCCTAAAGAGCACTGCAAACAACAAAGCTAGTGGAGATGATGGTATCCCAGTTGAATTCTTCAAAGCGCTAAAAGATGATGGTGTCAAATTACTACATTCAATATGCCAGCAAATTTGGAAAACAAAACAGTGGCCACAGGATTGGAAAAGATCAGTATACGTCCCAATCCCAAAAAAGGGCAATGCCAAAGAATGCTCAAATTATCGAACAATTGCACTCATCCCACACGCCAGCAAGGTGATGCTCAAGATAATACAGGATAGACTTCAGCAACATGTGGAGAGAGAACTACCAGAGGTGCAGGCCGGTTTCAGAAGAGGTAGGGGGACTAGAGACCATATTGCCAACATACGCTGGATCATGGAGAAAACAAAGGAATACCAGAAACAAGTTTACTTTTGTTTTATCGACTACACTAAGGCATTTGACTGTGTGGACCACAACAAGATGTGGCAAGTAATTAAAGATATGGGAATACCAGAGCACCTCACATGTCTCCTGAGAAATCTGTACATGAACCAAGAAGCAACAGTTAGGACAGAACACGGAATGACAGAGTGGTTTGGAATAGGAAAAGGAGTAAGACAAGGCTGCATTTTATCACCCTGTTTATTCAATCTATACACAGAGCACATAATGCGCAATGCAGGGATGGAGGAATCACAATATGGGATTAAAATTGCTGGGAGAAACATCAACAATCTGAGATATGCAGACGATACCACCCTAATGGCAGAAAGTGAGGAAGATCTAAGGAGCCTCTTGATTGGATTGAAGGAGGAGAGTGAAAAAGCTGGCCTGAGACTCAATATCAAGAAAACCAAGATAATGGCAACAGGCCCCATCAGTTCCTGGAAAATAGATGGGGAAGAAGTAGAAGCAGTGACAGATTTTACATTCCTTGGATCAAAGATCACTGCAGATGGGGATTGCAGCCATGAAATAAAAAGGCGACTGATTCTTGGGAGACAAGCCATGAGAAACCTGGGGAACATAGTGAAAAGCAGAGATATCACATTGCAAACAAAAATTAGAATAGTCAAAGCAATGGTATTCCCAGTGGTAATGTATGGGTGTGAGAGCTGGACCATTAGGAAGGCTGAGCGCAGAAGAATAGATGCCTTTGAAATGTGGTGTTGGAGGAGAGTTTTGAGGGTACCCTGGACAGCGAGGAGAACAAATAGGTCAATCTTAGAAGAAATCAACCCTGACTGCTCATTGGAAGGTCTAATAGTAAAGACGAAGCTGAAGTACTTTGGACATCAAATGAGAAGGGAGGATTCGCTTGAGAAGGCCTTGATGTTGGGAAAGGTGGAGGGCAAAAGAAGAAGGGGGAGGCCAAAGATGAGATGGCTAGATGGGATTGTAGACACAATGGGTACAGAACTGGGAGTGCTGAGGGGGATGGTGGAGGACAGAGGCGCCTGGAGAAAAATGGTCTATAGGGTCGCAAAGGGTCGGAATCGACTGTGCGACTGAACAACAACACAGTAATTCTAAAATGATACTTAAGGGGTTTTTTTAGGCTGAGTTTCTTCATTGTTGAACTTCTGTAATTTATTTTATTTTTTGGTTTCCTGGAGAACTTCATGGAAAGTAATATGGTTTTGGCAAGAGTTACCTTTTTTAAAAAAGCAAGCTAAGGAGATGAGGAAATCAGAGGAGGAAGCCCTTGTTACATGTTAAGATATTTTTTTTTTAAAAAAACAGCATCCTTAACATGACTTCCACAGAACTGCAAACAAGCAGCAAATAAAGCTTTTCTTGTGTCTGGCTGTGGAGCCACGCAAATCAAAGTTAAACCATTCCTCAGTGAAATTTCACAAGTGAGTATCAAGTGAATTTGTATTTCCCTCATTGTATAGTCACATATTCAGTTACAGAATTTTTCAGATGAATCCTTACTTAATTTGCTACAATTATTATAACAAGCCATTATGCTATTAATGGAAGTAATTATATTATAATTTTTTTAAAAAAACCCACAATTATATCTCCCACTCACTCCCACCCACCCCCCAAAAAGAAAACAAAAATTCTGAGTGAAGAAGTGAAGCACAGACTGAGGATGGAGATGCATCCAATTGTCTCACTGCTACTACAGGGTTAAATCCAGCTTTACCAGCAATATTGGTTGTATCTGAAATGTAGGCACAAAAGGACTGTGAATGCTGGGCAGCAAACAGTTGACACCACAGTGCCCCCTGGAGGCCAAGTATTTAGTCCAGGCTTTTTGAATGAGTGACCAATTCTGCTTTCTCACTCACTCCCCAAACTAGAAGCTAAGTTTCAAAAAATTTCAGGAAACAATGCAAAGTTGTGAGTTTCAAACAATGTTGGGATCTGCTTTGTGACATAATCCCATTTTACCACAGAGACCATATGTTCACAGGAAAATACTAGGAAAACAAAATTAGTACTTAATGGTGCCACAGAGGCTCCTATTATTACAAACAAGCTCTTCAAGCATATTGCATTTTTCTTTACCTACTAATTGTGCATAAATCAAAACTCCCACATAATGGATCACATTACATAGTTATTGCCATGTGTGCATGATAGACTCTTATTGACTACTTTTAAGGCCTCAAATTCAAAGTGTTTTTTCCTGCTATAGTGTCACTTTTTAGAGAAATATTATTTCAGAGGTTTTATCACACAGACCACCTTGAACAGAATCCAAAGAGCCTGATTTTCTACTCTTAGTTACTCATTCTAAATGCTTCAGTGACCCGACTTTCAATTGAAATTCACTCAAATTATCTGTTACATCCAGGACTGTGCAGTAATGCATATTAGAGGTAGACCATTGACACCACATGCATACATTTCAAGTATGGAAAATGTCTGGTCAATTTTAAAATAGCATTAGGGAATTAGAATAAATTATACAGTACATCATTTAAAAAAAGCTTTCTAGGTAATTACTTGGGATTCAAGCTATATTTTTAGGTGCCAGTATGCTTCCGGGTGCAATTCAATGTGCTGGTTTTGACCTTTAAAGCCCTACATGGCAGTGGACCAGGATACCTAAGAGACCGCATTGCCCCAATGCTTTCGACCCATCATACGAGGGCAGACTGTAGGGGCTCTCTGATGGTCCCATCAGCAAGGGATGCATGCCTCACTGGGACCAGGAGGAGAGCCTCTTCGCCATCCGCCCCGGCCCTGCGCCTCAAGGCGGAGTTACCCCCATTCAGGAAGGCACTAAAAACCTGGTTTGGCCAGCAGGTGTGGGATGCATCTGGCACCACAACCCATCCCTGCTGGCTTAGTTAGCCCTGCCCAGGGTTTTTAATGAGGGGTTGGGGTTTTTATGGATGTTTTAATATTTTATAGTTTTAATATTTGGTTGTATGAGGTTAGTTTTAAACTGATGTGAGTCACCTTGGGTTGCCGAGGCAAGAAAGGTGGCAACACAAGTTCAATAAATAAATAAATTTCCAGCTGTCCAGCTATATGACACAAAATGTTTTTTTAAATGAAGATGAGTGAAGCTAATAATGGGATACAGTTGAACTTACAGTGGTGCCTACCAACCATAGTTCATCAGCCATAAAGGCCTAGCTTGACTGTATGTGGAGCAGAAGCCAAAGTTATGTCAATTCTAGATCAATTTGTTATGACTGAGGTAGCTTTCTGGAAATATGTGTAAGAAATCTCCCTGAGTTTTATTACTTGAAAGCACTGCATTGATAGGGTAAGTCATATTTCATAAATTTCCTCTGAACTAAGCTCCAAATTTACCACTGATTCTTAATAGTCTACCAAGCCCATAATTCAAATGTGTCAGGACTCTCCGAGAAAAAAACTATTTGCTGAGCCATGAAAAGTCTCAGACTTATTTCCTGCCAAGCAGATGGACAACATTTTTGTGTCTGCTTGTAAAGCTTTTCTGTCAGTTTTTCTCTTATAGCAACAATATGCAGACTATGTTTGATGTTCCTTTTCTGTACCAGTTTCTGCCATTCCTCCAATTCATATGCCATGCCTCACTAACCCATCATTTGCTTCCACTAGGCAGAGTGAGGAGACTGTGTCTGAGGGAAATGTGAATTCCACACAATTCATACTCACTTAGTTGATTATAGCTCACTTTTTCTGTAAAAGGACAATGCTCAAGGTGGCTAGCAAATGCCATTAAAATCAGGTTAAAAGCACATTAAGACTACTGTAATTTAAAAACAGGTGAAATAATGAAACTATTAAAATTATCATAATGACTAAAATCCTATTGTGTAGTTATGCTACACAGCCGGAAAGGTGCTACTATCAGAGGCACTTTGCCACATTAAAGAATCTCTGCTTTGATATTGGGTTCTGTACAATTGTATCTCATTGCACATGAGCTGTGTACAGCCCCTAATCAAAACTGGACTCTTTAATTAGTGACAATGTGTTGCTGGTGGCATCATTCTGGCTGCACCATCTTAGCTTTGCAGACAAATAGTGGGCAATAAAATCAACTCAGACCATTACAATAACCCATTTTTTCTTTGACACCTAGATTTCCACTCAGATACATGTCCCAGAAATCTGACTTGCAAGTTGAAGGCATGGCTATCTTCCAATTGCCAAAGTTGACCAGATGCAAGATATATTGATGAGGAAATTTATTTGCTTCACTTGGGGAAGCAAATTTCTTAAACAAGAGATGCCTCTGGATTACAGAAACAGTCTGTAATAATCAGCTCCTTGAATTGCACCCAGAGGCATACCGGCAACCAGTGCAGCTCCTGAAGCAGTGACAAGGCACGGGTATAATGCCTGCAGCTGAACACCACCCGAGCAGCCACATTCTGGACCAGTTGCACCCTCTGAATTGTCATCAGGGCAGCCCCATGTAGAGCGGATTGCAGTAGTCAAGTCTGGCAGTGACTAGAGCGTGCGTGACCATAAGCATGAAGTCCTGATCTAGGAGCAGGCATAACTGGCATATGACACGAAGTTGTGCAAAAGCCCTCCTAGTCATGACTGCCTCCTGCTCTTTGAGAAGTAGACATGAGTCCAGGAGGACCCCCAGATTACACACTGGGTATGTTTGGGGCAGGGTAGTCCCATCCAGAACCAAAGATGGTAGCTCCCTGGATAACGTGGGGGCCCTAACTCATAGCCACTCAGTCTTGCCGGGATTCAGTTGTAGCCCATTGTCCCCCATCCAGACCCCAACAGCCTCCAGATACTGTGCCTGGAAAGGACTCTGAGTGCATTGCTGGGATCACCATGGGCTGAGATGTATAGTTGAGTACCATCAGCATACTGATGCTGCTATACCTCACCCCGAGGGAATGGATGGTCTCCCCCAGTGGCTTCATGTAAATATTGAATAGAAGAAGGGAGAGAACCGAGCCCAGAGGCACCTCCATACTGGAGAGGCCTAGGGCTGGACATCTCATCCTCTAAACACACCGACTGAGTCCAGCCCTTCAGAAATGAGGAAAACCAGGACCACACAGTGTCCTGGATCCCCATTCCTTGGAGCTGTTCCAGAAGGATACCATTGTCGACGGTATCGAAGGCCGGTGAGAGGTCAAGAAGTGCAAAGACAGACAGATGACCTCCATCGTGCTCCCACCAGAGATCATCCAGCAGCGCGACCAATGCAGTCTCAGTACCATATCCGGGCTTGAATCCTGACTGAAAGGGGTCCAGATAATCCTCTTCATCCAGAACACCCTGCAACTGCCGCACCACTGCCTTCTCCAGGACCTTCCCTAAAAAGGGGAGGATGGAAACAGGCTGGTCTTACAAATGAGCCTTTAGCAGTACGTGGATCGAGAACTTCCAGAAGTACAAGATGGGTTCCGAAAAGGCAGGGGAATTAGAGACCAATTTGTCAAGTTGTGGAGAAAGCAAGGGAATACCAGAAAAATGTCTACTTCTGTTTCATTGACTACGCCAAAGCCTTTGATTGCGTGGATCACAACAAACTGTGGCACCTGTCTTCTGCCAAACCTGTATGCAGGTCAAGGAGCAATAGTTAGGACTAGATATGGACCAAGATTGGTTTAGAATAGGAAAAGGAGTACCACAAGGATGTATATTGTCATCCTGCTTATTTATCTCATATGCAGAGTACATAATGCACAGTGCAGCACTGGATGAAACACAAGACAGAATTAAGATTGCTGGGACAAATATCAATAATTTGAGATATGTAGATGACACTACCCTAATGGCATAAAATGAAGAAGATTTAAAGAGCTTGTTGATGAGGGTGAAAGAAGACAGTGCAAAAGCTGGCTTGAAACTCAACCTACCCCCCCCCCCCCCCCCAAGATCACAGTCCCATCACTTTATGGCAAATAGAGGTGGGGGGGAGTGGAAGCAGTAACAGACTTTACCTTCTTGGGATCTAAGATCACTGCAGACAGTGATTGCAGCATAAAATAAAAAGATGCTTACTCCTTGAGAAGCAAGCTATGAAAAATCTAGGCAGCATAATAAAAAATAGAGACATCGCCCTGTCATCAAGTGTCTGGATAGTTAAAGCAATGTTCTTCCCTGTAGTAAAGTATGGCTGTGAGAGCTGGGCCATAAGTAAAACTGAGTGCAGAAAAACAGATGCCTTCAAACTGTGGTGCTGGAGAAGACTTTTGAGTGTCACCTGGACTGCAAGGAGATCAAATCAGTCCATCCAGAAGAAAATCAACCCTGACTCCTCCTTGGAAGGACAAATTCTGAAGCTGAAGCTCAAGTACTTTGGCCACCAAATGAGAAGAGGGGACTCACTGGTGAAGGCCCTGATGCTGGGAAAGATTGAAGGCAAAAGGACAAGGAGCAGGAGAGGAGAGGATGGTTAGACAGCATGGTTGATGCAGTGGGCATAGATCTTGGCAGACTCCAGAAGATGGCAGATGACAGAAGAGCCTGGCATGCTGTGGTCCATGGAGCCACAAAGGGTTGGACTCGACTATGTGACTGAACAAAAATATTCTATATTATGACTTGAGTGGATGGGGTCACTATTTTCTGTTTTGCCTCAAGCTGTATACAGTACATGTATTTGACTCTTTTGTGTCATTAGAAGGGTGCTATTTTAGGTTTCAGAGAGAGAAATTGAACCAAAAGATTATACCAGAAGGCAAGATGCCTAAGGATCAAAGGCATGACAACAGAAGCACTAATAATTTTATACATAACTAGCATAGGGTGCCGGCGTTGCCGGGCTGTTATAAACTGTGATCAGCTTTTTTGGTTTTTTTTTGTGGATTAAAAAAAGAACAAAGGATGATATAATTGTCTCAAATTGTTTTATTTAACCAAATAACGTTTTAGTATGTGACCTTTTTTTTGTTAATAGTTGTACCGTAGGTAATATTTTTTTAAATGTGAAATTACATGTTTTTTACATTCAATGTTTTTAAACTGTGTTTAGATGTTTTTGGTTTTTATTTGAGTTAAAACTCAACAGAGGATGCTATAAATCTTTTTATTTTATTTATTTAACATATGTTTGTTATTTGTGTAAACTTTTGATTTGTTGTTATGTTTTTTACTTGTTTTTACTCTTGTGGCCTCTAGGTGGGGCTTTATTGCTTTTGACTTGTTTTTAATATTCCACCCTGCAGGTGGGGCTATTAGTGGTTTTGTTTTCGTTTCATGTGTTTTTTCTCTCCTGGCCTCTAAGTGGGGCTTCTTCCGGTAAGTAGTCTTTGTTTCTTCATTTCTGTTCCGATCTCGTGGAGGGAGGACGTGCTGGTGAGTTCTCTGGTTTTCTTTCTTCTGGGGTTTTTCTTTGTTTTGTTTTTGTAGTGTTGGGCTGGGAGGTGTTTCTGTTTGTTCTTTTGTGGTTTGGTTGGGTTTTAGGTTTGTTTAATTGGTTTGTTTATTTCTGGTTTGTTTAATTTTTGTGATTTCGTTGTTGTTTATTTGTGTAATTTGTGGTAGTTGTGTTGTTAGAATTAGGTATTCTCGTGTTGTAGTTAGGTGTTTTGTCTGTGCTTTTCTGGAATTGTGGATGTTTTTGTTTGTGGATTTTGTTGTTTTCTTTTTTGTGTATTAATGGTTTTTTATAATTACACTAATACCTCATACTACGTCCAAACGTGGTTCCACAAGTTTGGATGTTGTATGAATTCCGACTTTGAATGAGGCATGCAAAATCCTATCCACGATGCCTCATACAAGGTCCAAATTATTGCCACTGATGCTTTGTATAACATCATTCCCCTGGTGAGAGCGGGGAGGCAGGGGCTAAAGTCTGGCCCCAGCTGTGAGGTGGCCAGAGAAGCAACTGTGGAGGAATCCTCCAAAATATCCAAGCGGCCCCAAGCACCCTCGCCTGAGGACAGGAGGAATGGGGCGAGGAGGAGGAATGGCGCTTCCGGGGCAGCCGCGGGAGACCCAACAAGTCTCCTCATCTTTGGGCACTGGTTGCTTCTCTTGCTCCTGCCGGCGAGTCTCGCTCCCACCTACCCGCTCTCAACCAAGGGTCGCTTCCCTGGCGATAGCGGGGAAGGGAAGCGAGAGGCAGCGTGGCACATAAGAAGACCAGCCACACCGGAGTCTCACTTCCCTTCCCTGCTCTCAACCAAGGGATGCTTCCCTGGTGAGAGTGGGGAAGCGATCGAGACTCCGGCATGGCTGGTCGTCTTATGCACCACACCGCCCGCCTCACAACTGAAGCCAGTTTCGCTAACCTTCCCTGCTCTCACCAGGGAAGCGTCCCTTGGAGACTGGCTTCAGCTGTGAGGCGGACAGCATGGTGCATAAGAAGACCAGCCACGCCGGAGTCTCAATCGCTTCCCCGCTCTTGCCAGAGAAGCGACCCTTGGTTGAGAGCGGGGAAGGGAAGCGAGACTCCGGCGTGGCTGGTGTGCATGCTGCCTCTCACTTCCCTTCCCCTCTCTCGCCAGGGAAGCGACCCTTGGTTGAAAGCGGGTAAGTGGGAGCGAGACTTGCCGGTGGGAGCAAGAGAAGCAACCAGTGCCCGAAGAGGAGGAGACTCATCAGGTCTCCCACCACCACCCCGGAAGCGCCATTCCTCCTCCTCGCCCCATTCCTCATGTCCTTGGGTGAGGGTGCTCGGGGCCACTTGGATATTTTGGGGGATTCCCCCACAGTCGCTTCATTGGCTGCCTCACAGCTGGCACCAGTTTTTGCTCCCACCCGGCTCCTAATGCCTCATACAACGTCCGGCAACGGTGTATGAGGCATCTTTCCCCCCAGAATTGGGTGACGTTGTATGGATCCGACGTTCTATGAAGCGGACGTTGTATGAGGTATTACTGTATTGATTTATTTGTGTTTTATTAATTTTTATTAATGTTGGTGTTTGTTGTTGGTGTGTACTTTTGCATGAAGAATGGGCTGCCTGTTGGTTCCTCTTTTCCCCACTGCTGCTTCGGATTTTGGTTTCGATGCAGCAATGGGGAAAAGGAGGAGCCAGCAGTCAGCTGGCCCTTCCCCCAGGAAGGTTTGTTAGGTAGGTCAGGGGAGAAGGAGGCAGAGAAGAGCTATCTGCCTGATGATGGTTCTCTCCTTTCTTTCCTGGCTTACCTAACTGGAGATTGGCAGGCAGCGATCCACAAGGGGTGGTGTTCTTCCTTGTGGATTGCTGGCTGCTGCTTTTGTATTATCTTCATCAGAAGTACAAACGTAGCAGCCAGTCATTCGCCAGGGAGGGTGCTTCCCCTGACAAACTGCTGCCTGCTGCTGTTGTTTTTTCCCCACCCCGGCTCAACTTTCCTTGAGGCCGGCGGTGGTCTCTCCGTGTCTTCAGCAGGATAACATGGAGGAGAGAGAGTCCCTCTCCTCCCCGTTGCTCCGGGAAAGAAGGCCGGTGGGTGTCTCATGGTGGATTTTTGTGGCTTTTTGTTTTGCAAGGCTGTGAGGCGCTGCGTATGCCTGCTGTGGACTTGCGTTCCTGTTGCATTTTTAAATTTTATTTTTCGCGTGCCGGCTTTCTTAGCATTCTGTGTGCTCATGGTGAGTGGGAAGCTGGGACTTTGAGTTTTGTGTTTTTGGTTTGCGTTCGTGCAGCAGTTTTTTTCTGTGGCTCAATTTTAATTGGCCACACCGCGTTTCCCAACTTTCTTTTTGCTCACGCCTCTCAGCCTGATTGGCTGTGGTGTGATGCAGTGCAGAGAACTTTAGGAAGTGAAGTTCTTTTCTTTTTTTGTGTTTGTGGGGCTCTTGCCCCACTGGCACCTTTTGCAACTCTGCAGTAACCTACGGACCAGGTTTGGGTCAGTGCAGGAGGCTCGGTACGGGATAGGATGGATGGGTGCAGAAATGTATAGCAAGTTCCAACGGTTAACCCTTGGATTTATAGGTATAGACACACTGTAAGTAGTATATTTTTAAAGTCATTGCATCCATTGTGGTTCCCCCATTACACTACTACCCAGGGCTATTCCTCCCCAATAAATAGACAAAATTACATAGTTTCCACGGGTAAAGGAGGGAGGGAGCATGCAAGAAAGAAAGCAACCAAGGGAACTTTTGTGAGTTCTGCTTGCATACCAGAGCTCAAACAGTGGTTGATGGCATTGCGTTTTGCTCAGAGCCCTTAAACTTCATTTTTTAAAATATTTGGACAACTACCAATGTATACAAATACTTAGAAATATCCTGGTACAGATTAGTTTGAAGTGAATCTGTTGCAATTTGTAAGGCAATTCAGGCCTCCTCCTCTTCCTTGTCCTCCTCCTTCACCACCACCACCACCGTCACCATCATCATCAAACAAAAGACTGGCAACCCTTACAGTGGATGGTAATAAAAGAATACAAGGGGCAATATGACAGACACAATGGCTGATCACATGGATTAAGCAACTCTGAGACAGGTTAAGCCCCATAGATTGGCAGAACGCTCTGTGACATTTACGTGTCCAACAAGGGATTCCTATAGCACCTGTTCAGTGGTGCAGTGCAACTTCTGTGCAAGGGGAGAAATAGCAAACCTTCCCTTTTTCTCCCCAGAAGGATTCAGCGAACAATAAATATTGAGAACATGGGAATATAAACATGGTTAATTGGGCAAAATGAGGTTCAGCATCTTGTAAGAATGTAGGAAGATCCTTGCTGGATTATACCAAAGATTTACCTACTCCTAGGCAAAATGGATCTCTCCAAATGTTGGTGAATGGTGACTGCCAGCATTCTTCAACCTGCTGAGAGCTGGTTGGAGTTCTAATCCAACAACACCTTGGGGTGGCCAAACTTTTCCCCAAAGTGTCACCTGCTCATTCCAGCCTCCCATTTCCTGTTTTGGTCAGTCAGAATCTTACAGAAGCCATACATGACGATTATTGTCTTCACCTGCTGTTGTCCTGCAGCCTGCCTTTTTCCTGGAAGTATCATATAGTTGTCATGACTAGTATGCCATTGAGAGTTTGATTCTTCTATTTGCCTCAACCCATTTTAAAGCTGTTCATGATAGCAGCTGTCACAATACCTTCTGGCATGGAATTCCATAAATTTCACAAGTTAAAAATACAGTACACCCTTTTTCTTATTTTCTTTCTTTTTCAGTCTTTTTCATCTTTCCTCCAGTGAGCTTAAGGTGGTGTGCATGGCTCTCTTGATGCTTACTTTCACTTTCAAGAGAGAAGGACTAGGGCACTAGGCGAAGACTTCAGTGAGTTTCATGGTCCAATGGAGGCTTGAACCTGGACCTCCAAAGTTCTAGTCCAGCTGTCTAACCACTAACCACATTGTCTATCTCATTGTTCACCCCATTGTATAATGGAATAGAATATCAGAATTCTATTTTATAATAGAATAAAAGAGGGAGACAACAGCTCTACTCACTTCTTCCACATCATGCATAATTTTATAATGAACATCTATTAAAACAAATCTTTTACTCTTATTTCCCCGCTAAATGTAAGGTAACAAACCCCCAACCCCCAACCCCAAATATTATAGTCTTCCTCATAAAAAGCTTCCCTTACTCTGCATAATTTTGGTTGCTCTTTTTTCTGAATTTACAATATTCTTTTTAGGATGGAAGAATCAGTATTTTACAGAACATGCTGAAGGTAGGAGTACCATAGATTCCACTGATAGGGACTAGTGAACAGCTAATGCACCCAATGTGGGTTCCAACAAAGGGAATGTGTGACTGAGGAAAAGGAGCAATGAGTCAGTGGACTTGAGAGGTGCAAATGTGAAAAGTGTTCTCAGTATAACCATACTCTTATGTTGTGATAATGTGGCCTTCTCATCAGGCTGAGTTTATTAAAGCTGCTTGCTTACAATATTCTTTGTCCCACTAAACAAAAGGCTGAACATTCTAAATTGTCATTGTCTCGGATGCCCAGAACAGCCTTGTTCCACAAAGGAAGCTATATGTGCATTTAAAATTAAACACATTCATGAAAGATGTGTGAACAATGATGAATGCTGATTGGATTTTGAATTGAGACAAAACACAGAAGCAGGAGGGATGCACTCCATCTAGGCTGGTAAACAATAGCAAATTATAAATTTAAGAAAAGAAATAATGTGAGATGATCTAAGAAGAGAGCTGGGAGAATGAGGAGGCTAATAAAGATGGGTGCTTAGTGGGCCAGAACTGATATACAATGTGACTTAACAAGTGAACATTTAATAAGAACGCGGGCTTATCAAAGCCAAACTGAAGTAGTCCTACTTGACCATTAAGATTATGAAAGGAAGGGGCCTTTTTACAATCACATGAATGTACTACACTGAGGCTAAGGGTTCTTAAATAAAACTTAGATGTTATAACCAGTTAGCGATTCACAGAGATAAAAAAGCAGGGGATAAGGACTCTCCTAACATGGTACTGTTTGCAAAAAAAGACACGCGTAGAGTTTTGAATGAACACTGTGTAATCCATTCCTCCAAAACAATAGAATATTAGCTCATTTTAAACTACCACTGTGTGAGACAGTTATTTTCTGTGTGGTTCTCACTTTTCTCACCATATTGTAAGAAAAGGGTGAACACTTTCCTGACTGCTGAGCCAAAGTTTTCAGAAATGACTTTCTTCCTCCACCATACCTGTCAACCATCCTGTTTTACCCTGGAAAACCCCTTATCTTTACTCCTCTTCCTGCCCCCTCCTGTTTTATTGATTTCCCCGTATTTCCCCTTATTTTTAAAATAAATATCCTGACCGGAGCCCTCACAGGCGAAGCTGCAGTATTTTTTTCCGGTCACCAGAGGTCGCTGTGGGTGTGTGGCAGGCTTTTCGTTTGTGGAAGGGGAGAGACAGAAGATGTGTGTGTGTGTGTGTTCTGTAGGTTTCTCTTTCATTTTCCTCCTGCCACATGGCCAAGATGGACGCTGGTTGGAGCTGCCACCATGCTGGGAGGGACTGGAGTCAGAGGTGAGTGATATTTCATATATGCAGGGCCAAATCAGCTCTTGGTCTGGGGGCAGAGACTTCTCTCTCACTCTCATGCTTTGTTGAGCTGTTTCTGCCCTGCCTTCCGTTTCTGTTCTAGAGTTAACTTGGGAGGGGTGGGGTGGGGGAGTGCTTGATCACTATCTGCTAAAGGTAAAGGTTTTCCTTGCTGGAAAGACAGTTGTTTCTAGAGTGCCAAGGTTCGCCATCACAGTAAGAGATTCCTACACTATATGAGAGAGAGGGTGTGTGTGTTCCGTTTCTGTTTTAGAGTCAACTTGGGTGAGGGGGGGGAAGTGCTTGATCACTATATGCTAAAGGTAAAGGTTTCCCTTGCTCGAAAGACAGTCATTTCTAGAGTGCCAAGGTTCACCATCACAGTCAGAGATTCCTACACTATATGAGAGAGAGAGGGTGTGTGTGTTCCATTTCTGTTCTAGAGTTAACTTGGGAGGGGTGGGGTGTGTGTGCTTGCACGGTTGTGTAAGGGGATCTGAGTTAGGTAAAGGTAAAGGGTCACCCTTGCTCAAAAGCCAATCGTATCCGACTCTAGGGTTCAGTGCTCATCTCTGTTTCAAAGCTGAAGAGCCAGCGTTGTCTGCTTCTGCAGACATTTCTGTGGTCATGTGGCAGGCATGACTAGACACCAGAGCACACAGAATGCTGTTACCTTCCCACCAAAGTGGTCCCTATTTATCTACTTGCAATTTCTTGCTTTCGAACTGCTAGGATGGCAGGAGCTGGGACAAAGACGGGAGCTCATTCCGTCCTGCAGTACTCGGGAATCGAACTGCTGCCCTTCTGCCTCCCAGTCAGCATCTTAGTCACTTAAGCCACTGAGCAAACAAGAAAGAAAACAAAACAAAAGTCCCCCAAGAAAATGGGGAAAGGGTTCTTTGGCCCACACAGCTTTGTGCCCATTGCATCTACAATACCATCTAGCCATCTTATTTTTGGCCACCCCCTTCTTTTGTCCTCCACCTTTCCCAGCATCAAGGCTTTCTCAAGTGAATCTTCTCTTCTCATTTGATGTCCAAAGTACTTTAGCATCATTTTTACTATTTGACCTTTAATGAGCAGTCATGTTTGATTTCTTCTAGGATCGACCTATTTCTAACACTACATTTCAAAGGCATCTATTTTTCTGCGCTCAGCTTTCCTAATAGTCCAGCTTGCACACCCATACATTACCACCAGGAATACCATTGCTTTGACTATGCAATTTTTTGTTTGCAAGGAGATGCCTCTACTTTTCACTATGTTCCCCAGGTTTCTCATAGCTTGTTTCCCAAGCATCAGTCACCTTTTTATTACATGGCTGCAATCACAATCTGCAGAGATCTTTGATCCTAAGAAAGTAAAATCTGCCAGTCGTATCCAACTCTAGGGTGCAGTGCTCATCTCCATTTACAGCCAAAGAGCCAGTGCTGTCTGTGTTTGCAGACATTTTCATGGTCATGTGGCAGGCATGACTAGAGCCCAGCAAGTCATATGGCTATATTTGGCCACACCCACAGATTTGGCCATACCCACAGAGAGGTGTTCCCAAAATTTCCCTTATTTTCAAATCCAAAACTTGACAGGTATGGTACTGGGCAGCACCATGCTCCCCTGCCACAAGTGGGAGCCACTTTCCAACTTATCATTCCATGCAGTGATGCACTGCAAAAAATTTTTTACTACCCTCACCCTTGGTGTGGCTAACTCTGTGGGCATGGCTAACTCTGTGGGCCACACCCACTTGGCCAGCCACACCATGGCCTGGGGTAGGGAGGTGGGCATGGCTGGCCAAGTGGGTGTGGCCTGAGGGAATTTCCGCTACCGGTTCCCGGGAACTGGTGGGAACCGGAAGCAGTACACCACTGATTCCATGTAGGTATTTTTCTCCTAAAGGATTCTGGCTACACATTTTAGAAGCAACATTTTATTTTCCTGTTGCTCAAGAATCACTTGCTAGTACCTTCTTGTGCAGTGCCACCTACTCAACAGGAGTGATATAGCTAAAAATACTCAGAGAAATAACAAAGACTTCTTTAAGTACATTAGAAGTAAGAACCCAACTAGGAAGGCCATTGGACCATTAGATGACAATGAAAGGCAAGGGGTTATTAAAGAGGAAACAGAGATTGCAGAGAGACTCAATGAATTCTTTGATTCAGTATTCACTAAAGAAGACAGAGACCACATGCCCAAAACAGAGCCTATCTTCGTAGGGAGGGAAACCAAAGAATTAAGCCAGATAGAAATAACCAGGGAGGAGGTCCTTGCATGTCTTGTTAAACTAAATCCTAACAAATCACCAGGACCAGATGGCATCCATCCACGAGTTCTCAGGGAACTTAAAGATGAAATTGCTGATCTCCTAGCCAAAATATATAATCTTTCCCTCAAATCAGGCTTTGTGCTTGATGACTGGAAGGTAGCGAATGTAACACCAATTTTCAAAAAAGGATCCAGGGGTGATCCAGGAAATTACTGACCTGTCAGTTTGACATGTGTCCCTGTTAAAGTGATGGAAACCATCCTAAAAGATAGGATTAATAGGCACATAGAAGAGAAGGCGCTGCTAAAGGAGAGCCAACATGGCTTTTGCAAGGGCAAATCATGCCTCACTAATCTGTTGGAATTTTTTGAGAGTGTAAACAAGCATGTGGATAAGGGGGATCCAGTTGACATTGTTTATCTGGACTTTCAGAAGGCTTTTGACAAGGTCCCACACCAAAGGCTCTTGAATAAACTTATCAGTCATGGAATAAAGGGACAGGTCTTGTCCTGGATCAGCAACTGGCTAAGGGACAGGAAACAGAGGGTAGCACTAAATGGACACTTCTCCAAGTGGAGGGAAGTAAAGAGTGGGGTCCCCCAAGGTTCAGTACTGGGAGCCCTGCTTTTCAACCTCTTCATAAATGATCTAGAAGTAGGAGTAAAAAGCAAGGTAGCCAAATTTGCTGACGACACTAAATTATACAGGGTAGTGAAACCTGTGAGAGATTGTGAGGAGCTCCAGAGGGATCTCTTGACACTGGGGGAGTGGGCTAAACAGTGGCAAATGAGCTTCAACATTAGTAAGTGCAGAGTGATGCATGTTGGGGCAAAGAACCCCAATTCCATTTATAAACTGATGGGGTCTGAACTCCCTGTGACAAACCAGGAAAGGGACCTTGGTGTCTTGGTGGACAACTCAATGAAGGTGTCAACCCAGTGTGCCTCAGCAGTGAAAAAAGCAAACTCAATGCTAGGGATCATTAGGAAGGGTATAGAAAATAAATCAGCAAGTGTCATTTGCCTCTTTATAAATCTATGGTGAGGCCCCATCTGGAATACTGTGTACAGTTCTGGTCGCCATACCTCCAGAAGGATATTATAGAGCTGGAAAAAGTGCAGAGGAGGGCAACCAGAATGATTAGGGGACTGGAACACCTTCCTTACCATCTGAGGCCGCAACGGTTGGGCCTCTTCACTCTTGAACGACGACGTCTAGGAGGTGATCTGATTGAAATTTATAAAATCATGCGCGGTGTGGACAAAGTAGATAAGGAAAAACTGTTTTCCCTATCGCATAACACTAGAACTAGGGGACACTCGATGAAACTTTTGGGTACTAGTTCTAAAACAAATAAGAGAAAGTACTTTTTCACCCAAAGGATTACTGGTCCATAGAACTCCCTGCCAGAAGAAGTGGTGACAGCTGTCAGCCTTGACAGCTTTAAGAAAGAATTAGACAAGTTCATGGAGGATCTGCTTGGGAATACCCTGAAGGAAATGGTGAGCCACTGTGTGAGACAGAATGCTGGACTGGATGGGCTGTGGCCTGTTCCAGCAAGGCTGTTCTTATGTTCTTATGATATTACCATCAGCAGCAGATTGCTGCCAATTAAAGATTTCATTTTTAAAAAAAATTGGTATGCTATGCAACTTTGTATAATTTTGCAGGAGTCGAATGCAAGGCAAATTTTTAAAAAGGAGTTCTTTCATTAGTTACCATACAGTCTGCTGTTACCAAAGACATAATGCATGTTGCACAAGCATGGAGCCATGCAACAGGATACAAGCCATTATTCTTAGTTGTTTTTGGAAAATCTGAAAGCTATGTGCTATTGCATGATGTAAACACAGTCTCTTCCTGTCCTATTTGGCTGTCACCTCAATGCTTGCAGCAGAGTACAAGGCAGCAGACCGAAGCACAAGTTTTGAGCCAAGTGGCATTCTTCTTTTACCATTTAATGAAAGGATACCTGTTACAATAGGAATTAAACTACAGTTTCATCACATTACATTGTCATTTCATATTACATATGAAATGACAATAGTAATGGAGTTGTTATTAACTATATCACGCTAGTGCTGCACAATACTCATGTCTAATAGTAATGTTTCCCCAAAATAGTTGCATTATTGAGAGAGGAATTAAAGGAACTATTTATTTTGTGGCTAAATATTTCCAACCCTAAAAGGATGCAGTGTTTAAAACTGCAGTCTGTGAAATCTGTAAGGAGAGGGGATTTTGCCAGCATAAGCCATTTCTGTTGGCCTAAAGAGATTTCCAGCTATCTGGATAACTCAGTGGTTTAGATAGCTAAGTTGGGACTTCAGTCTCCCACTGTGTCTCCAGGGAGAAGAGCCAGCCTTTGTAGACATAGGCAAGCTGTACATGTATATTTTCTACTTTAGAAAACCCTGGAAAGGATCACCATAAGTCAACCTTAACTTGATGTCATGATGTCGCCGCCGCCGATGATGTAGTAGTAGTAATACACATTCCACCAGATGTTTGGATTACAGTTTTAGAACTCCTAGCCCTGGACATAAGAGTCAGTGAGGTGTCACCTGATAATGTAGCTGGTACCTAGCAGCTCTACTAGATGTTGGGGCTTCTCAGACTAACTCTTAAATAAAGAGAATGCTAGTGGTCCAGAATGTTGGATTAAAGTGTAGAGTGGAGGAGAAGCCAATGATTTCAATGCCAATCCATCTGTAGCAAACGATTAAGTGGATCCAGCTAGTGAAAGCAGTAACCACAACACAGTAAGCCCTTGCTGACCACACTCCTGAAGCCAACATCTGCACCTGGTTTGCTCTGTGTTACAGTTCCTAGTTTTCCTTGCACTGTAACTTGTTGCCTGACCAGAGTTGTCTGATCCCTGCTTTAGTTGTTTATGGACTAAACTATTTGGCTGTTGTCTTTTTCCATGTGCTCCATGAAGCATCATTGTAATTGTCCTACAATTTGACCTGGATTGGCTTTTGACTCCAACTCTGAAGCTGAGCTTTTCAGTGCTGCCACTTGCCTTATAATATGAAAGTTGGAGAACTGCTGTTAAGTTGGGTCTATGCTAAGAAAAAGATCCCTGGTGTATTTGTGGCTCTCAGTTGTTTATATGTAGGCCTTGCCTGCCTATTGTATAGCCGGACACACCTTTAGTCAAATGCAAAAATATTGAGGGGAAGCAATTTCAGCCACAAGAATGGCAGAGTTGGGAGAAAGTTGGCCACTTTCTCCTGCCCTCTGTCTCCTCCACATTCTCTGATTTCATGGGAAGGGTCAAAAGTCAATGGCTACCATTTCCACAAATGCTCAAACAGAATAAGCCTGAATTTATGGAAGACTATCATGCTAACTTTTAGTCAAGACAGTACGAAGCGAAACCCCCCAAAGGGTGCCTCATAATTTGTAGCTGGGTTTTTGGAGAAAGGAATGATGTGCCTAGAGACTGATTCTAAAAAGAATAGTCACTTCCTGAGTTGGCTGCTCAGTTTAAATCAATTAGTTAAGGATCATTTGTCCAAAGCAGAGGTGGGCAAGAGGTCACACCCTGAAAACATATAGGCCTCCACTGCCTCAGAGAGCTGCCCCCAGTTTTCTCTAAACAGCAGGCTATAAAATTATCTTTTAATGACAACCACAATTAATCACATAGGAAATGGAAAATAAATAACATTTTCTGCAGGAATGGAATCAGTGTTATATAGGAATGCAATCATTGTTAGTGGGCTTGCTCTTTTATTACTCTTCCTTTTGTACTAGCCTTAAGAGTCTAGACACAGCATCTGTCAATAGCAGGCCAAAACAATGACCAGAGCAACAACAAAAATGTTCTACGTCATTAAACAGATGTTTTTCACTTAATAATCTGGCCCCCACTAGGTGAGAGCCTTGTCAGGATGTGGGGGGCTTGAGTGGTCTAACTAGGCAGTGTTGCCCATCTCTTATCAATTATGTTAGGTGAGATTAAAACTCAATAAAGCATTCTCTGTCGGATCCCTTGGGCAATGTGAAACCAGAAGGCACACATCATGGTCCGCCTAGCCAGCTGGTTATGTGATATTCAAATGGCTAAAGCCCCGCATTTCTCATCCATTTGCACATGCGGATTGTTGTCGTGGACTCCTTGCTGAAAAATGACTCCAAGGTATCCAAGATAAGGTAATCTGGAAATGAGAAAGAGGGTAGAAAGTGGAGAAATGGAGCATCTTGGGCAAAAAGGCATAGCATTCAAAATGGAATACTCTGAAACAAATATTTCGATCCTAAAAACTATCCCGTTCTCAATGACTGGCAACCAAAATGCTTTGAGAAAGCCATGATTTTAGCTGGACATGCACACTCAATTTAAAAAGAAAAGAAAAGAAAATCTTATGAAAAACATGCCAACCCTTGAGGAGAAAAGGTATCTCAAGGAACAAAAGCTGACATGTTGCTATTTGGCACGGGGAAGAGTAAAATGCAAACAATATGGTACACTAAGCCCTTAACTAACACACTCCATCTGTCATTTTCCATTCCAAAGAGATGGAATGTGGTAATCACTCTTTTTAGGAGGTGCCTATTCCCCTTTCAGAGCCAATCTCCAATCCATCTTCACTTTCTATTTGTGTTGAGGAAGTTAAAAGAAATGACTCTCTTCACAGATGAGCACGTACCGCTGTCAGTTCCTTATTACAACCATTCCAGCATTACCTCCACTAACTTGAGTCATGGGTAGCGGCGTAGCCAGTAGTATTTTACTACCCCAGCGGGGAAATTCAGGATCCACTAACTATAAGTTTTCTGCCAGTTCAATTCTAAGCATTAATACAAGATATTACATTTTTTAAAATGTGCACAGGATACAGTGCAGGAAATTTATTTCCTTGTTTCTACTTTAAAGTGTATTGTCTTTTTAATGGCAGGTTATAAAAGTGTTCTCTCTCTCTCTCTCTCTCTCTCTCTCTCTCTCTCTCTCTCTCTCTCTCTCTCTCTATATATATATATATATATATATATATATATATATATATATATATATATATATATATATATATATATATATATATATATATATATATATATATATATCTTAACCTATAAATCCAAGGGTTAACCGTTGGAACTTGCTATAGGTTGCTAGGCCTCGCCCTACTTGCCTGCACTCACCCTTCGTGCACACGGCTGATCTTGGTCCGCAGGTCAAAAAAGGATTGAGAAAACAGGCAGTGGGGCAACAGCCCAACAAACGCGAAAAAAGGGAAACAACTTCCTTTCCCAATGTTCTTTGCGCTGCGCCCACCACAGCCAATCAGGCTGAGAGGCGCGACCACAAAGAACATTGAAAAACGCACCGCGGCCGATCAAAATTGATCCGCAGGGAAAAAAACGCACCACAACCACAAATCACAAACCCATAACTACAAGCCTCAGAGTCCTGTGCGACATAAGCGTGCAGAATGCTGAGGAAACCGGCGCCCAAAAAATTAAAAAGAAAAACAACTCACCGCCTCACAGCCAAGCACACACCAGCCGGCTTTCTTTCCCTCACCAACAGCGCCTGAAGGTCCCGACTGGAGTTTCCCCTTTAATATCAGTGGGTGGGGGGTTGCGAACCCCATCTCCGCTGGCTACCCTAGGGTTGGGAGGTTTGTGGGGACAAAAGGGGTATGCCCCTCCAACCATTCTGGACCCAGGAGACCAGGGAGAATGGATCGATTCCCCCCTCCTAAAAAAACCTCCGTCTTTAAAGAGAAGAAACCAAGCAGTTTCTTCTCTTTAAAAACTGAGTTGTTTTAAGGAGGGGGGGAATCAATCTCCTCTCCCTGGTCTCCTGGGTCCAGAAGGGTTGGGGGGGACATACCCCTTTTGTCCCCACAAACCTCCCAATCCCAGGGGAGCCAGCAGAGAGGGGGGTCGAAACCCCCCACCCACTGATATTAAAAGGGAAACCCCGATCTACTTTCACGACTCCACACAAAGCACCATAACACACTAAAGCCCCCCTCCCCACCACCTAGCCTACCCTTCCTAACCCAACGACCACACCCCCTCCCCATCACCAAGCCCACCCTTCCTAACCCCAACGACCATGCCCCCCTCCCCACCACCTAGCCCACCCTTCTTAACCCCTATGACCATGCCCCCCTCCCCACCACCTAGACCACCCTTCCTAACCCCAACGACCATGCCCCCTCCCCACCACCTAGCCCACCCTTCATAACCCCAATGACCATGTCCCCCTCCCCACCACCTAGCCCACCCTTCCTAATCCCAACGACTATGCCCCCCTCCCCACCACCTAGCCCACCCTACCTAACCCCAACGACCATGCCCCCCTCTCCACCACCTAGCCCACCCTTCCTAACCCCAATGACCATGCCCCCCTCCCCACCACCTAGCCCACCCTACCTAACCCCAATGACCATGCGCCCCTCCACACCACCTACCCCACCCTTCCTAACCCCAACGACCATGCCCCCTCCCCACCACCAAGCCCACCCTTCCTAATCCCAACAACCATGCCCCCTCCCCATCACCTAGCCCACCCTTCATAACCCCAATGACCATGTCCCCCTCCCCACCACCTAGCCCACCCTTCCTAATCCCAATGACCATGCCCCCCTCCCCACCACCTAGCCCACCCATCCTAACCCCAACAACCATGCCCCCCTCCCCACCACCAAATAAATAAATAAATTTTAAAAAATTACTAAAAACAGTCAAACACATCCAAAAATACACAAAAACAAAAACACCAAAAACAATACGAAGAAAACAAAGACACAATCAAAAACAAAACAAACAGACAAAAAAATAGAAATTCCAACCCCCCCCCCCCTGCCCACACACACACACACACAAAAGAAAGAAAACAAGCAAACTTACCAATAGATGTCCTACCTCCATCAGGACTGGAAAAGAAATGAATAAAGAAAGAGACTACTTACCAGAAGAAGCTCCACCCAGAGGCCAGGAGAGAAAAAACAGTCAAAATACAATAACCCCTACCAGCACCACCAACTTGCCACAATAGTAAAAACAATTCAAAAACACACAACAGCTCCAAATAAAAGGCCACAAGAGTAAAAACAAATCAAAAACATAACACAAATTCACAATTTTACACAAAAGGTCACACCAATAAAAACAAGTTAAAAAAATTACACTAAAACACACTTTAACACAAATCACAAACATATGTCAATAAAATACAATAGAAACTTTTAAAAATCCGGTGATGAGTTTTAACTCAAATTTAAACTCAAAACATCTAAACACTTTTTAAAAACATTGAATGTAAAAAACATTTACTTTTACATTATTAAAATTATTACTTACGGTACAACTAATTAAAAAAATTCAAAAAACTAAAACATTATTCGCTTACATAAAACAATTTGAAAAAATTATATCATACTTTGTTCTTTTATTAATCCTCAAAAAAACCCAAAAAAGCAGATCACAGTTAATAACAGCCAAGCCAAAAAATTTTTTACATAAATAAACATTTACAAAATTAAAATTACAGACTAAGCAATTTTTAAAAAACATTAACACAATTTAACCTTCCAACACAACTTAAAACAGCCCGGCAACGCCGGGCAACCTCTGCTAGTATACCTATAAAATGGTGCGTTAACTGTTGGAAAGTGACAAAGGATGTTGCACCAGGCCCCACTAGCCCGTAATGGGCCTCCGTTCACTCGCCCAAACCCGGTTCGCAGGTAACTGTCGGGTTGAAATTTTTGACCCGGGGGCAGGAGACCCTAGTCGAAAACAAAAAAAGGGAACTTCAATTCCCAATGTTCCTGGCGGCAAAAGGAACATTCGGAAATGCGCCGCGGCCAATAAAAAAGCTGCAAGGGAAAAACCGCTGCAGTAAGCAAAAACGCGCAGCCAAAACTACAAGCCCCAGCATCCTGTGTGCCATTAGCGCGCAGAACACTGAGGCGGCTGGCGCGCAAAAAAAAAGTTAAAAAGAGTTCCCGTGGGGAAAAAAGGAACCCTCCCGCCGCTGCTGCCCTTCCATTCGAAGGGTCAGCCGGCACGCAAAAAATACAAGACCCCTCCCCCGCGCAACTTCCCTTCTTCCCCACGGGCCAGCCAGCATGGTATATATACTAGCAGAGGTTGCCCGGCGTTGCCGGGCTGTTTTAAATGGTGTTGGAAAGTTGTTGTTGTTGTTGTTGTTGTTGTTAATGTTTGTAAAGAAAAGGTTAGTCTATAATTGAAATTTTTAAAATTTTTATTTATACAAAAAAATTTTTGGTGGCCTGTTATAAACTGTGATGAGTTTTGTTTGGTGTTTTGGTTTTGTGGATGAAAAAAAGAAAAAAGGATGATATACTTTTTCCAAAAAAAAAATTTAACCCAGTATTTTTAGTATGTTTTTTTTAAATTGTTGTACCGTAGGTAATAATTTAAAAAATGTGAAAGTACATGTTTTTCACAATAAATGTTCTTAAACTGTGTATTGATGTATTTGTTTTTTATTTGAGTAAAAATTCAGCACAGGATTTTTGAACAGTTTTTATTTTATTTTATTGACATCTGTTTTAGATTTGTGTAAAATTGTGATTTTGTGTTATTTGTTTTTACTTGTTTTTACTCTTGGGGCCTTTTGTGTGGGACTATTGTGTCTTTTTGAATTTTTTTTTACTATTGTGGGCAGCAAGTGGTGCTGATAGGGGTTATCTTGTATTTTGACTGTTTTTTCTCTCGTGGCCTCTGGGTGGAGCTTCTTCCAGTAAGGAGTCTCTTTCTTTATTCATTTCTTTTCCAGTCGTTGTGGTGTGAGGTCATGTGGTGGTGAGTTGGCTGTTTTTCTTTATTTGGGGTGGTGGTGGTTGGTTGGATTTTGTGGTGTTTGGCTGGGTGCTGGGTGTGTTTGGAAATGTTTGTTGTTGTTTACTTTGTATTTTTTGGTGTTATTTTTGTTTGTTTTTGGGTATTTTTGAATATTTTTGATTGTTTGTTTTTGTGTTTTTTGGTGTCCTATGGGGGGACCCCCTCTCTGCTGTCTCCCCTGGCTCTGGAAGGCTTGGGGGGACAGACCCCTTTTGTCCCCCCAAACCTTCTAGAGTCATGGGACCCAGGAGAGGGGATCGAATCCAGGCCACCTTCTGATATTAAAAGGGAAATCTCAATTGTGGTTTCCCCTTTAATATCAGGGGGGGTTGTGATCCCCCTCTCCGCTGGCTTCCTTGGGTTTGGGAGGGTTGGGTTGAGAAAAGGGGTCTTTCTCCCCAACCCTTCTGGACCCAAGAGAGCCATCGGAGAGGGGAATCCCCCCCCCAACTCCGTTTTTAAAGAGAAGTAACCGCTTGGTTTCTTCTCTTTAATATGGGGCACGTGTGTGTGTGGGGAGGGGAATCCCCTCTCTGTCAGGTCCCCTGGGGTCAGGAGGGTTGGGGAGACAGACTCCTTTGGTCCCCCCAACCCTCTCAACCCCAGGGGAGCCAGTAGAGAGGGGGAGCACAACCCCCCACCCAGTGATATTAAAGGGGAAACTCCGATTAGGAGCTTCAGGTGCCGTTGGGGAGGGGGGTTTGGTTCCCGCGGCTTGGCGGACTTGCTCTCCCGGTGGTTTTTTTGTTTTGTTTTAATTTTTGGGCGCCGGCTTCCTCAGCGTTCTGCATGCTCATGGCGCGCAGGATGCTAGGGCTTGTAGTTATGGTTTTGTGCTTTGTGTTTGTGCTGCGTTTTTTAAAAACAGTTTTCTTTTGATTGGATGCGGTGCATTTCCGAACGTTCCTTGTGCCACGCCATGTGAGAGCCTCTCAGCCTGATTGGCTCTGGCGCAGCACGGCGCAAGGAATGTTGGGAAATGAAGTTGTTTCCCTTTTTCACATTTGTGGGGCTGTTGCCCCACTGCCTGTTTTCTCAATCCTTTGTTGACCTGCGGACCCAGATTGGCCGTGTGCATGAAGGGTGAGTGCAGGCAAGTAGGGCGAGGCATAGCAACCTATAGCAAGTTCCAACGGTTAACCCTTGGTTTTATAGGTTAAGATTATATATATAATCTTAATGGTTTAACACACACACACACACACACACACACACACACACACACACACACACACACACACATATTTGTGCCCAGCCAGCTGGGCAGTTTTTATTTGCGGTTTCTTTTTTTTTGTTAAGGGTGGTTTGGATGGGTGTGTTTTGCATTTGTGGTTTCTGACTTTTTTTGATCTATTTTATTAGATTTATTTGTGTTTTGGATTTATTTCTTATTTTTCTGACTTGTTTTTACTCTTGTGGCCTCTAGGTGGGGCTGTGAGTAATAGTGTTGGATTCTCTTTTTGTTTGACTTGTTTTTCTCTCCCGGCCTCTAGGTGGGGCTTCTTCCGATAAGTAGTCTTTCTTTCTTCATTTCTGTTCTGGAGTCGTGGAGGGAGGATATGCTGGTGAGTTCTCTGGTTTTTTTAAATCTGGGTTTTGTTTTTTGGTGTTGGACTGGTAGGCGTTTCTGCTTCTTCTTTTGTGTTTTTTTTGTTTTAGATGTGTTTAATTGTTTTGTTTATTTCTGGTTGTTTTATATGTTTCTGATTTCTTTTGTGATTATTTGTTTAATTTGTGGTATTTTTGTTGTTTGAGTTAGGTATTTTTGTGTTGTAGTTAGGTGTTTTTTCTGTGCTTTCATGGTATTTTGGGTGTTTTTTGTGTATTTTGTTGTTTATTGTTTTGTTGATTAATGTGTTTATTTATTTATTTGTGTTTCATTTTTTTGTGTTTGGCGTTTAGGGTAAATGTTTGGTTTTGTTGTTGTGTATTTTTGCGTGAAGAATGGGCTGCCTGTCAGTTCCTCTTCTCCCCATTGCTGCTTCGAATTTTGGTTTCAATGCAGCAATGGGGAAAAGGAGGAGCTGGCAGTCAGCTGGCTCTTCCCCCAGGAAGGTTTGTTAGGTAGGTCAGTGGAGAAGGAGGCAGAGAAGAGCTATCTGCCTGATGATGGTTCTCTCCTCCCTGTCTCCTTTTTCTCCTGGCTTACCTAACCGAAGATCAGCAGGAAGCGATCCGTAAGGGGTTGTGCTCTTCCTTGCAGATTGCTGGCTGCTGCTTTTGTATTACCTCTGTCGGTAGTACAAAGGCAGCAGCCAGCCATCCACTTTTTGTGGATTAAGAAAAGAACAAAGGTTGATATAATTTTTTATAATTTTTTTATTTAACCAAATAATGTTTTAGTATGTGACTTTTATTTTAATAGTTGTATTGTAGGTAATAGTTTTAAAAATGTGAAAGTACATGTTTTTACATTCAATGTTTTTAAACTGTGTTTAGATGTTTTCAGTTTTTATTTGAGTTAAAACTCAACACAGGATTTTAGAAATGTTTTTATTTTATCATATGTTTGTGATTTGTGTACATTTGTGATTGATTTTTATGTTTTTGACTTGTTTTTACTGTTGTGGCCTCTTGGTGGGGCTGTTGAGTCTTTTTGAGTTGTTTTTACTATTGTGCCCTGCAGGTGGGTCTGCTACGGGTTTTGGTGTCATTTAACATGTTTTTTCTGTCCTGGCCTCTGGGTGGGGCTTTTTCCGGTAAGTAGTCTCTTTGTTTCTTCATTTCTGTTCCGGTCGTCATGGAGGAAGGTCGTGATGGTGAGTTGTCTGGTTTTTTTTCTTCTGGGGTTTTTCTTTGTTTTGCTTTTGTGGTGGTGGGCTGGGGGGCGTTTCTGTTTGTTAGTTTTTGTTTTGGTTTAGTTTTAGGTAGGTTTAATTGGTTTGATTTTTTCTGGTTGTGTTTAATTTGTTTTATTTCGTTGTTGTTTGTTTGTGTAATTTGTGGTTTTTTGTGTTGTAGTTAGGTGTTTTGTTTGTGGTTCTGTGGTGTTGTGGAAGTTTTTGTTTGTGTATTTTGTATATTTTTTTTTTGTTTATTAATGTTTTTTAATTATTGATTCATTTTTGTTTTATTATTTTATAATAGTGTTGGTGTTTGTTTTTGTTGGTTACTTTTTGTGTATGTTGTTGTTTAGGGGTTGTTTTGGTGTGCACACATACACACACTGGGGAGGTTTGAAATGTCCAGCCCAGTAGGTGTGTGCTGCAGTTGAGTTCGGAGGCTGCGCCTTGGTGAGAAGCTCTGGGAGGCGAAGGCAACGACCAGAGGTCTGTTCACTGCCTTTGCTTCCCGGGGAATTGGTTCGCTTTCAATGGGGGGGGAATGCATCAGTACCTCCCCCTCCTTGATTCCCCCCCTGTTTTTGGTGTTTTTTCCCCACCCCGGCTCAACTTTTCTTGAGGCCAGTGATGGTCTCACCATGTCTTCGGTGGGGTAGCGTGGAGGAGAGGGAGTCCCTCTTCTTCCCATTGCTCCGGGAAAGAAGACCGGCGGGAGTCTCGCAGTGGTGTTTTTTGGCTTTTTATTTTGCATGGCTGTGAGGTGCTGCATCTGCCTGCGGTGGACTTGCGCTCCCGTTGCATTTTGCATTTTTATTTTTCACGCGCCGTTTTTCTCAGCGTTCTGCACACTCATGGCGTGCAGGACACTGGGGCTTGTAGTTTTGTGTTTGTGGTTTCCGTTGGTGCAGCAGTTTTTTTCCTGTGGCTCAATTTTGATTGGCTGCGGCATGTTTCCTAACGTTCTTTTTGCTCGTGCCTCTCAGCTCGATTGGCTCTTGTGCGGCACGGTGCAAGGAACGTTGGGAAGTGAAGTCTTTTCTTTTTCTTTGCGTTTGTGGGTCTCCTGCCACACTGGCGCATTTCTTAACCTGACAGTTACCTCCATACTCAGTTCGGGCAAGTGCATGAATGCTTGGTACGGGATAGTATGGCCGGGTGCGGGATCCTCTGTCAAATTACAATGGTTAATGCTTGTATTTATAGGTAAAGACTAGCATAGTTTGCCTGGCAGTGCCGGGCTGTTTTAAATTGTGTTGGAAGGTTTTTCTTTTGTTAATGTTTGTACAAATTAGTCTGTAATTGTGATTTTAAAAATGTTTATTTATGCACACGGGCTGTTATAAACTGTGATCAGAATTTTTGGGTTTGTTTTTGTGGATTATAAAAAGAGGAAAGAATGATATAATTTTTTACAATTATTTTATTTAACCAAATAATGTTTTAGTATGTGAAAATAGTTTTATCTTGGATAATAATTTTAAAAATGTGAAAGTACTTTTTTTACATTCAATGTTTTTAAACTGTGTTTAGATGTTTTGGGGGTTTTTTGAGTGAAAACTCTACATGGTATTTTAGAAATGTTTTTATTTTAGTATTGTGTGATTTGTTTGTGATTTGTGTGAATGTGTGATGCAATGTTATGTTTTTGACTGTTTTTTCTCTTGTGGCCTCTGGGTGGGGCTGTTGAGTATTTCTTTTACTTTCACTGTCTTTTCTCTACTGGCCTCTGGGTGGCACTTCTTCTGGTAAGTAGTCTCTTTCTTTCCTCATTTCAGTTCTGGCCATCGTGGAGGAAGGATGTCTGCTGGTAAGTTGGCTGGTTTAATTTCTTTTGGGGTTTTGGTTTGTTTTTGAATGTTTTTGTTTGTTTTTTGTGTGATTTTTTTTTAAATTAATGGTTTACTTATTTTAATTATTTTGGTGTTTGTTTTTGTTTTGTTTTGTTTTTCCTCTTTCAAGGGGGGCCAAGGCACCAGTGCCTTGGCCCCCGCTTGAAAGCGAAACACTTTCCTTTCCGCAGCCTGGGCTTGCTGGCCGGGCCGTGGGGACCTGACCGCTGGTCTTTTTTCCTTCCCCCGGCCTGGGCTTGCTGGCCAGGCCGGGGGAAGGCCAGTGCCGGGGGGCACTGTGTGTGGGGGTGTTCCTTCCTGCGGCCTTGCCTTGCTGGCTGGGCCGCAGGAAGCCATGCGGCGTGGGAGGTTTTTCCTTCCTGCAGCCTGGCTTTGCTGGCTGCACCACGGGAAGCCATGGAGTGGGGGGGGGTGTTCCTTTCTGCAGCCTTGCCTTGCTGGCTGGGCTGCAGGAATCCATGCGGCACAGGAGGGTTTCCTTCCTGCGACCTGGCTTTGCTGGCTGGGCAGCAGGAAGCCATGGGGCGGGGGGGGGGGGTTCCCCTTCCCACGGCCTTGCCTTGGTGGCTGGGCTGTGAGAAGCCATGCAGCGTGGGGGATTTTTTCCTTCCCGGGGCCTGGCTTTGCTGGCTGGGCCGCGGGAAACCATGGGGCGGGGGATTTTCCTTCCCACAGCCTTGCCTTGCTGGCTTTGCTGTGGGAAGGCCCGCGGCGTGTCTGTGAGGTTCTGTGTTTGCCTGCGGCGGACTTGCCCTCACGTAGGGTTTTTTATTTTTATTTTTTTGCACGCCAGCTTCCTCAGCATTCTATGTGCTCATGGCGCACAGGACGCTGGGGCTTGTAGTTTGGTGTTTGCGTTTTCGGTTTCTGCAACGGTTTTTTCCTGAGGCTTCATTTTGATTGGCCACGGCGCATTTCCAAATGTTCCTTTTGTGCGCGCCTCTCAGCCTGATTGGCTGTGGCACAGCACGGCCCAAGGAACATTGGGAAATGGAGTCCTTTTTCTTTGCAATCGGGGGGCTCCTGCCCCACTGGCACAAAATTCAACCCAACAGTTACCTGCGAACCCCAGTCGGGCGAGTGCACAGAGGCTCGGACAGGGCTAGTGGGGCCTGGCTAAACATCTTTTGCCACATTCCAATGGTTAACACACAGATTTATAGGTATAGATATATACCTCCAAAAACGTTTCTGTTCTGTTATTATGGGACTTGAGTGATTATAAGGTATAGCTCATATTTAACATCATGAGAAGAAAAACATAGGACAGTCTTGACAGCTTCAAGAAAGGATTAAACAAGTTTATGAAGGACAAGGATGTCAATGGCTATAATCATATAAACAGGTGAAGTCATCTGCTTGGGAATACCCTGAAGCAAATGGTGAGCCACTGTGTGTGAGAGAATGCTGGACTGGATGGGCTGTGGCATATTCCACCAAGGCTGTTCTTATGTTCTTATGACAGCATCATTCCTTTGCATTGCAAACTCTCTCTGAGCTACATAGAATGTCTCAGTAAATGTGTCTCATCCTGTCTCTAGATTCAACTAGGATAAACACAAAGGCATGGCTCACTGACCCACCCACCTGTCACTCTTCTGCGGTTCTATGCTCGGGGTTCTCTGCCCGGTATCTGGGTCTTGCTTGCCTCCCCAACCCCACCACCATCTTTTACCTTGTGGCCCCTCCATGGCTTGCCCCAGCCACCTGCCAACCTGTCGCCCTTCTTGGGGTCTCCACCAAGGGGTTCTTGGCCCCGCGTGTGAAACCATAAAAGCCATAGTGCATATCACTGCCAATTTTAAAGCATACCAGGGCTTCCATTGCTGGTCAGTTAATATTGGGAGGCTTCCCAGCTACTGAAAGCACCAAGGTTAGAGCTCAATGTGCTGATTACCCAGTGTTGCTTGGGTTTTTTCTTTTCTTTAAAATATGTATAGTTCTGCCAGCCTCTCCTTCCCCCAAACCAGGATAAACACTAAGGCATGGTCCACCGGCCCACCCGCCTGTTGCCCTTGTCTGGTTCTCTGCCCAGGGTTCTCCACCCGGTGTCCAGGCCTTGCTTGACCCCCACACCCACACCCTCTTTTACCTTCTGGCCCGCCATAGCTTGCCTCAGCTGCCTTCTCTGGCTCTTTGTCCAGGCAGCCCCTACAAAAGCGATCCCACCCGTCTGTTGCCCTTCTCCAGTTCTCTGCCCAGGGTTCTCCGCCCAGTATGTGGGCCTTGCTTGCCTCCCCTCCCCTGCCCTCTTTTATCTTTTGGCCCCTCCATGGCTTGCCCCGGCCACCCTCTCCGGCTCTTCTTTTAGGCGGCCCCCGCAAGGGTGATGGTGTTGGCAACCATTGCAGTAGCTGTAGCAACCCGTCCTCCACCCAGTGCTGAAGATCCTCAGTGCCCATTGGTTTCACATGCCGGGCAGAGAACCCCTTAGCAGAGACCCGGAGAAGGGCGATAGGTGGGCAGGACAACCCTTGCAGGGGCTGCGTGGATAAAGATCTGGAGAAGGTGGCTGGGGCAAGCCATGGAGGGGGCAGAAGGTAAAAGATGGTGCCGGGGTGGGGAGGCAAGCAAGGCCCAGATACCACGTGGAAAACTGGAGAAGGGCGGCAGGTAGGTGGGTCGGTGAGCTGTGCCTTTGTGTTTATCCTGGTTCAGGGGAAGGGGAGGCTTGCAGAACTTGCTTGGGTTTTCTTCTTTTACGGGCCAGAGACTGCACTGCTGAAGGTAGCTGTGGCTGCTAATTACGGCCACAGCTTTCTCTCCTGGTGGTGTGTCCCTGGCTTTGCTGCGTGTGTGCCTGTGTTGTGCATGCGCAGTAGTGTTGTTCCATTGCATTTGCTCCTGCTGGTGGGGTGCCCCTTTGTGACCCATTTTTGGGGGCGCAAACCCCAAAATGGGGTTCAAATGGGGTTCAGTGGCCATCTCAGCAGTCCAAGGAAGGTATGTGGCAAGTTTCAGCAGGATCCATCCAGGGGTATGGGAGCCCATTGCGGACATACAAGACCACACCTTTGTTTTATAGATATAGGTAGTTTCATTTTGGCAGTCCAAACTTTGATCTGGACATGAAAGAAGAACAAGAATCCTGTCTCTGAAGAAGACTGAAGTGAATGGGGGAACATGTGTTGGTGGGCATCCAAGGCAGATTTGTATTCAGAAATAATTGCACAGTAAAAAAGAAGAGTAATAAGAAACATGACAGTGGGTCGTTTAAACTGAAACACAAGTTTAATGTTCAAATTAAACTTATAAACAATAAAATCCTAAACAATTTTTTTACTCATTATTTAGTCCAACTAGTTTCAGTAGGACCTACTTCAGGAAGGTAGAACAGTTACTGATTCAAAGCATGAGGAGAGCATTTTTTGAACTACAACCCAATGTTATGGCTTAGAGAGAATATGCCAAAGGAGCTTACCCATACCATTCCAAATATGCAGTCATCCCATATGACACACAATCCCAATAAGATTCCAGTCAGCTGGCAACTTTCTTCAAACATGAATCTGATATCAGAACAAGGACAGTTTCTCTGGACACATAGATCCACACAAGAGAGAAATATCTAACTTCCACATCCATTTTATTGACCAGTATCAATATATTGGTTTGCTAGTGTTCGTGCTCTTGTTAGGACAGGTGTGTCTGTCAGTTATGCTTTCTCCCTTATTCCAATAGTTTTTTTAGACTGATCAAAAACAATCTGAACCAAAATTCTTGTACAATCTTGGGAGATGGACCTGTCAGGATAATAACTTTACCCTGTTTTATTAGAGTTAAGGTGGAGTCCCTGTTGCTTAAGGACTCATATTTTATTATTTCTTTCTGTTAAGCCTTTCTCAGGCAAGGTACAGACAGCCGGCAATATGTTTTGGTTGTTTAAAAATTCCTGACCTTGTGGTCAGAGGGATATATGCAGCCTCTGCTCACAAAAATGGCAGGTGGGTAAACAGCCTGGGAACTGACTGTGGGAAAGACATTGTTATTCTTTCAATGTAATCCTATTGGCTGTATACTAGTTTGGTGGCCCGGGAATCATGTTCTATGTTATAGACACATGGGACTGGGAGTTAGTTCGAGTTGGAGTTTGGAGTGGAAAGAATAAACATGGGTTAATTTGATTATGGTGTTCAGGGAATAATAGGCAGCAGCCAGCAATACGGGCCAAACACTCAACTTTATTCAAGGAATAAGAACACAAAACACAACTGCGCCACATGGACTTATATACAATCAGGACAAGATACATTTAGGTGAGAATTAACAGGATTGGTGGATTGAACTCAGGAGAGAGTGGGGTGATCCTTGACCGGCTAGAACTCGCACTTCTCAGAGTAAAATGGCACGAACCTCAATCTCGCATTACTTGAAAACTGAAGAGAACCCAAAATGGTGAATACATTTTATTAATAATGTTCACCCAGAGGATCACTGGTCTATGGAACTCCCTGCCCGAAGAAGTGGTAACAGCTGTCAGTCTTGACAGCTTTAAGAAAGGATTAGTCAAGTTCATGGAGGACAAGGGTATCAATGACTATAATTATGAATACCTAAGGACAACCTCAGGGTTGGAGAGATAGGCAGGATATCTCTCAATGCCATTTCCAGGGAATTCTAAGCAGGTGAAGGAGATTCCTTCACCTGCTTAGAATTCCCTGGAAATGGCATTGAGAGATATCCTGCCTATCTCTCCAACCTTGGGAATACCCTGAAGCAAATGGTGAGCCACTGTGTGAGACAGAATGCTGAACTGGATGGGCTGTGGCCTGTTCCAGCAAGGCTGTTCTTATGTAATACATTTAACACTTTTATTAAATACACAACATTGATCAAAACTCAATCGGGGCTCAAAAGATGAGAAATACAAAAATGAAATGCAAGAAGATCTTTAGATAAAACAGGTTTATTTTGATTTCATGATGGAAAGGGGCAATTTGCTTGTTTCTCCTTGGAACATATTTTTATTGGATCTAGAACCTGTTTTTATGGACTGAATGGAATGCTGTGTGATTTTAAATAAAGAAACCTTTTCTTTCATCAAGTTGTCTTATTATTGGTTTGGGTCAAGAAGAGAATCTAGTCACAATTCATGCTCCCTTATCTGTTATCCCTTAAGTCATTGAATAGCTCCAGGAAGCAATTCACAGTTACAGTACAGTACTTGCTTTAAAATAGCAAGGGTTTCTGCCTAACTGCTGGCAGGTGTTTGAAAATAAGATTTGGTTTAGCCTAGACCTTGCAGAGTCTTTGGAAAGTGCCAAAATACATGAGTTAAGTGGCACATGGGAGAACTAAAGGTGAGAGGAGGGGGCTATTAATTAAAGTTTACAGGGCCAAATCTGTCAATTCCAATTTTTTTCACTTTCAAATTTTGATGATCAAGGTCAGGGTTCCTCAAACTTGTCTCTCCAGATGTTCTTGGACTTCAATTCTCAGAAGCCCTGGTCAGCAGGTGTGCTGACTTGGGCTTTTGGTAATTGAAGTCCAAAAACAGTTGGAGACCCAAATTTGAGGAACCCTGATCTCGGTGAATTCTGGTTCGGAGCACATTGAATGAAATCTTTCACCCATCCCTATGAGATGTAAACATCTAATTTAACTAGGGTTGCAACCCCTTATCATTGACTGCAATGATGACCACACACTTGATTAGATAGTCCTGTGTAGAATTAGAATTCCTGATTCTGAATCATAGAAACCCCTACTGCAAGCACAGATTGTCCCCAAAGAGAAAGATGGTTAGTTCGTTTCTCACCCATGTGGAACCCAAGAGAGGGTACCATGAAGGAGGTAAGTGAGAAGTAGCCAAAAGGAGATGCTGCTGAGAAGAATAAGAATTTCCTACCTACCCTGGATGCCTGAAGGGCTCTGAAGAAGGAATCCCACACTCCCTAAAATGAATCAATGATCATGTTCTATTAACATTAAAGCACTACTGAGATTATTTGAATTGTAACACGATTGCAACATAGAGGTTGTGCTGGAGTAACTATGTCTTATGAAAGAACAGGATATTCATAACCAATGATTGAATTTGTCTTTTTTTAAAAAGCATCTGCCTACTCAGAGATTTCTGGGTTGAAAAGAGCAATTGCTGGAGATATTTTTGTCAGGCTGGGCATTCTTGCTGACATCTCATTTCCTTTCTCTTCTTTAGCAGGGAAGGTATAATCAGCATTTACTACTAACCCTTCCTTCCTGTGGCAACAGATGGAAATAACAAAAACAGCACAAATAAAGAGGTTATTAACATTGATGGCAAGCCATCCAATTCTCTGGTCATTAACAGACTGCAGCAAGCTAGAAGTTATCAGAATAACTCGTGGCATCTAGTGTTAAAACATAGTAAAAAATTCTAAAAGAAAACCAGGCAGTGGGTGGGAAATATGTCAGATAGCATTTTTAAATAACAGTTACATAAGTACAATCTTCATGAAGCAAGTAGCATTGGGCTGACATCACCATTACTCTTTTGATGGAGCCATTCTTTTATCCATATTTGTGGTTCTGCTGCAAAGCTCAAAAAGTTACTTTTCTGGACTACACCATCTACTGGCCATGTGGAAGTTGTAAAGATTCTAAGAATTGCAATCTTTTTTTAAAATTGATTCTTTTCAAGCTCTGTTGAACTTTATCTTTAGGGAAACACACACAAACACAGAGAGAGAGAGAGAGAGAGAGAGAGAGTGTGCACCTTCTTTGTGACATAAATGACAAAGAATGTGATTTTCTTACACTTGTCTCATTTCTTTGCACCTCATAAACCACATATACAAAGCTCTCACCATAAAACACCAAGAAGAGCGGCCACAACTAATTGGGGTTCAGGAGGGAGTTGCCTTAACCACAAGACAAAATGCAGCTGGTGTTACAGGAGTGTCACCTTTCAGGTCAGCTCAACTTACACCAATTAGTCTATCACTTTCTGACACATTAAATGCATGTGTAATTAAGATTTAAAGCTGGAAACATATATAGTGCTATCTTTAAAGTCTCACTTGACTAATAAGGCTTAGGTTTATCTTATCTATTAATTGAGAGTAAAGAGCTGCTATAAAACAGTCAAATAGGAATTGCTCCTGAAGAATTATTGCTGAAGAGCTGCTGTCAAAGTAAAGCTAATTAATCTTCAACCGGAAAGAAGAAAATCCAGCTACTAAGAAGAAAGCATTTTGCTAAGGGAGGAATTAAACCCATCATCATTTACATGTTTAAAGGTAAGGAAATGAAAATACAGCCTCTCTGCTGACAGTGTTTCTTGGTGTATTGAACATCCGAGGTCTGGGAATTCCATTCACAAAAACTGGCTGGGCAGAAGCCCTCATCGGGAGGACACTCAAATAACCTCTGCCATAACTGACAGAATGCTAAAAGATACCATTTCCTCATTGAATTAATTGGTAGTGGGGCCGCAGGGAATAGATTAAAGATTAAGGGTAGAACCTAACAGCGTTAAGCACACTTAAACTCATTTTTAGTAGAGTGAGTCTGCATGCTGGGTTTAAGGCTGAAACAAGTCTTTCATTGGGAACATAGCACACTGAAGATAGTTGACCAGAGCATGTCCCTTGGACCTAGTGGATTCACCAACACAAATTTCTAGTATTACTTAGCTAACATGTCTTTCTGGTAAATGTGCTCCCAGGTCATAGAGACCCATAACACCTAAAGAACAAACAGATGTGCTGCATAGGTAACTTCCCTTGTTCCCCTTAGCATTTTTTTTTAAAAAAATAAGGTCAATGGTTTAGTGTCTTGTACAGAAGACAAAGAAGGAGCCGCAGTGAGGGCTAAAACACAGCTTTATTGCATGATGGTCAGGATGAACATGTGGTAATGGCAGAGGTACAGCTCATTTTATACTGCAACAATACATTTGAAAAGGGTTGCACGGTAGCTCATTGGCTGCTACCTGCGTGACGTCATTCTGAGTCACGCCCTTCTTCTCCAGGTGTT
Source organism: Bradypodion ventrale (assembly GCA_035047345.1). NCBI lineage: Eukaryota > Metazoa > Chordata > Lepidosauria > Squamata > Chamaeleonidae > Bradypodion > Bradypodion ventrale. The sequence goes on from JAWDJE010000001.1 coordinate 228,982,306, forward strand.
CCTTGTGCGGGAAGGTTCCCGCAGCTGCCGGTGATTGGGGGAATTTGAACTATGTGAGCTGAACGCTCGCAGCTGCCCTCTATGGGTAGCTGGCTCGTGTTCCTTTAACAGCTGGGTTACATTGTAATCGTTGTCAGGTTACATTCATACATTCTTAAAGTGATACAGTTACATACACAACACTCCTCCCCCCTAGGATGAGACGAAGTCCCTCAACCATTGTGGCTTCCTGCATGTGCGCTTGGGGCATACGACTGCTTGGCTGAGCTCAGGGGAACTAGGGACTCCGAGTTCTGCAGACTCTTGTCCTCTACAAAGAAACGCTGGTGCTCCAGGCCCACGTGGTTCACGGCTGCCGTGTCGTCGTTGGCTGAGACCTTTCCGATGCCGGCCGCCTTGCGTTGGTGTGCTTGAGGGTGTATCGATGAGCCCTTGTCCTCCGTTCGCCCATGCCTGCAGACCCTGGCGATGTGGCCTTTCTGCCCGCAGTTGTGGCACTCGGCCTTTCAGAATGGGCACCTCGTTCGGTCGTGAGATGCCCCGCAGCCATCGCAATGGTGGTTTCCTCTCTCGCTGGCTCGGTGCTTTTCTCCGTGCCTCTTGACTCTCTGCACATCGTCATCCTCACTGGAGCAGGAGTCCGCAGTTGTGGACGACTCCTTGGAGGTTGCTGGGGTGCCTGTGGGCTGTCAGGGGCCCCGCCAGGCCGCTTGTGCCGAAATCCGCCGGGCCGCTTGCATGGGTGACTTGGCTCTCTCAGGTGCGCCCCCCGGGACTTGAAGACTTTGACCCCGCTCCTCACTGCCTCGGCCGCCTGGGCTTCTCGCAGAACCTCGTTGAACGTGAGGCAATGGTCGCGGGTCATCAACTTCCTCTGGACCTCCTCGTCCCTCAGGCCACACAGCATGCGGTCTCAAAGGGCTATGTCCAGGTCCTCCCATTGGCAGTGAACGGCCGCCTGCCTGAGGGCCGTTGCAGAGGTGGACACGGATTCTCCCGAGTGCTGGTCCAGCCTGTGGAATGCGACCCGTGCCAGAAAAAATGGAGATGGGCGGCTGGAAGTGATCCCTCAGTGTTGTGAGGATGTGGTCAATGGGCACCGCGTCAACTTTCCGGGGAGCCAGCAGGTTCATCAGAATGCACAGCGTGGCCGGCCCCACCTGGGCTAGAAATGCGAGTGCACCTTCCCTTCGTCGTCGATGCCTGCAGCGTCCATCGCGTGCCGAAACTGGCACTCGTACAGCTCCCATTGCTCGGGATCGCTGATGTCGAACTGGTGAGGCTTGATCTTGGGATACATCATGTATCCCACCTTCATCGCCAATTTAGTGTCTTGCACGGAAGACAAAGAAGGAGCCGCAGTGAGGGCTAAAACACAGCTTTATTGCATGATGGTCAGGATGAACATGTGGTAATGGCGGAGGTACAGCTCATTTTATACTGCAACAATACATTTGAAAAGGGTTGCACTGTAGCTCATTGGCTGCTACCTGCGTGACGTCATTCTGAGTCACGCCCTTTTCCTCCAGGTGTTCCTTGCGCAGGAAGGTTCCCGCGGCTGCCGGTAATTGGGGGAATTTGAACCATGTGAGCTGAAAGCTTGCAGCTGCCCTCTTTGGGTAGCTGGCTCACGTTCCTTTAACAGCTGGGTTACATTGTAATCGTTGTCAGGTTACATTCATACATTCTTAAAGTGATACAGTTACATACACAACAAATGGGTAACACAATGAAAAGCTATAGCAGCATCACAATAAAAGGATAAATAAATTTATATCACAACATTTCTGTTGATCTTTAAGATACCATAATATCATTTGGGGGCAGTGTAGTTACTTGTTGACTTAGGGGGCAACTACGTTGATACAAAAGTGGGAAATGCTCCAGGATTGGGATGAGCTGATTTTCATTTTCCCCTTTGACCACATGATGCAAAGGGAAATGCAAATCAGCTTGGATACCCCCATCTGTTGTTTTTGTGTTTGATGTTGGGGCTCATACTTTTACAAAACAGGTTTATTTCCATTGGTCTGGTTGCTTGAATTGATATAGAAAAGCACACCTGACCTTACATCTTCTCTTCTTTCTGATGGCAATGCTGCATTTCCTCCCTAAGGCTTATAAGTTTCTCTCCACCCAAAGGTTTTTTTTTTAAATAGCAGAATGAGGAAGGAGAATGCAAGCGCGGCGCCAAAATGGCCGCCGCGCCCTTTGCGCCCCCCCCCCCCCACAGGACAGAGAATCCGGGTAGTTAGGGGCGTGGTCACCTCTCTTATAAAAGAGGTGGCCACGAGGCAGCCGAGCTGCCATTTTACTCAGCGACAGAGCGGAGAAAGTTTTCCCTGTATCTCCGTCGCTGGTTAGCTTACCGGGAAGCCTTTTGTTGGCGATTCTGCCTTGCCGGCTTCCCTTTTTTGCGCTAGGAAATGCCTTCGAAAAAGAAGGCAGCTTCGACTTCAGCTCGAGCTGTTAGGAGGCACAACCCAGGTCGGAGGACCGCGGTGCCGCCTCCTCAGCAGCCTTCCTTGCCAGCCCCGGCCGGGGCTGGCGGAATGGGGTCTATTGCCCCTTGGCCTGGAATGGGCGATCGAAGCGCGGGCGCGGAAGGGGTTCCGGCCCGCGGCCCGCAGGCGGTGGACACCGCTCCCGCGATTGCCCAATCAGTCGGGCCTACTCCTCTAGGGCCGCAGCCTCTCCCTGGGCCCTCTAGCCTTGGGGGGTGGTGCGGCCCCCTGCCTTGGCAGGTTTCTCCACCAGCCCTGCCGGGCTTTGGCGCTGCCCAATGGCCGTATGGGGGTCCCGGGGTACAGGGACATGTACCCATGCCCGGACCGGGCGGGCCGGCCGGCCCTTCGCCCACGGTCAGCGTCGACACCTTGCTGGCCCGTATTGCGGCACTTGAGGCGTCGTTGGCTCGGGCCAGCCAGGCGGGTGCCCCCTTCGGGGTTCCTTTTGAGGCAATGTCGGCAGGAGGACAGCAACTGGCGGAGAGGGTCGAGCTGCTGCAGGCGCGTGGTGCGGCTTCTGCCACTGCCTCGCAGCTCCCCAGCCAGCAACCGGGTTCGGGTCAAGCCCCGGTGTTGAGCTCTACTTCGGTCGTGAGCTCCGACGCCCCCAGCGGGCCGGAACCCCCGGTGGGGGCGGCCCGCGGGGGTGCAGCATGTGAGTATACGGTGCAAGCAAGTACATCCACCCACATTCCCAATCTAGGGGGGGCCTTTCAATGGCCTTGGCCTCGCGCGGGTGGGGCGGGGGCCGCGCTGTCGGCTGCCCACCCGGCGACGACGACTGCCACCTTGAGCACTGGGGTGGGCATGGGTACTTACACCGCAGGGAATGTTCTGGGGGCGGCTGGGTTAACTCAGGCCCCTTTCACCAGGCCGGCCGTTCCCTTTTCGGCTTTGCCGACGGCAGGGTATTCCTTCCCATTGGGTGATCACCTGGCGCAGGCTACCAGAGAAAAGATTTGGCGAGGGGAGTACGTTGATATTTTCTCACTCCTGAACAGAGAGCCCACTAAAGAGGAAAGGGAGGGCCAGGATGAGAAGGACAAGGAGCAGGCACGCCGCCGTAAGCCGCCGCGTACCTGGGCCAATTGGCTCCCCGCTTACTTAATATACATGGCGGTATATTTGAGGGCGCGGCCAGATTTAGCTATTCCCATGGTCCAATATTTGGACAACATATATCGGGCGATGGTCGATTTCCCGGGCCCCTCATGGCTAGCATATGATGAGGAATTCCGTATGAGGATTCCTCTCCACCCGGAGATGAGATGGGACGAGCCGTGCCAGAGGCTTTGGCTTTTGTATATGACACCCACACGCCCTGCCCCGGGGGATAGATACCATTGCGGACATGCGGTCCAGCGAGCGGCTCCAGCTCAGGTTACCCGCCAGGCGGCGGGGCAGGGGGTTCCAGCCCGCCTGCTGTGCTGGACTTTCTCGTCAAATGGTTCCTGCAATCGGAAGAACTGCAGGTATAAGCACGAGTGTCCCACATGTTCTGGCCCCCACGCAGCCTCTGCTTGTCCCAGGCCTGGGGGGGCGCGAGGCAGGGGGAGGGGTGGACAGTGGGCTGGCAAGGCTGCCACGGATGGAGCTAGTTCTCCAAAAGGCCCCCTCCCCAATTAAGGTGGACATGCTGGAGCGCTGGCTCGCATCGTACCCGAAGGGGGAGGACGGCGAGTATCTCCTTCAGGGTTTTAAGCAGGGATTTCGTATCCCTTTTATGGGTGATAGGTTCCCTCAGGATGCGCCCAACCTTTTATCCCTCAGGGGTAGGGAGGAGGTGGCTGCGGCCAGCATCAAAAAGGAGTTAGACGCGGGCAGGGTCGCTGGACCTTTCCCCGCACCCCCGTTTCCCAATTTTAAGGTCTCCCCACTGGGTTTGGTCCCCAAGAAGTCCCTAGGAGATTTTCGCCTTATTCACCATTTGTCCTACCCAGCCGGCCGATCCGTCAACGATGCTATCCCCGATGACCTTTGTTCAGTCAGGTATACATCGTTTGACTTTGCGCTGCGCATGGTGCGCTCGTGCGGCCCGGGTGCCTTACTGGCTAAATGTGACATTAAGTCAGCTTTTCGACTCTTGCCAGTGCACCCGGGCGACTTTGAGTTGCTGGGTTTTAAATTTAAGGGGGAATATTATTTTGATAAGGCTATGCCCTTCGGCTGCTCCATATCATGCTCGGCTTTCGAGCGTTTTAGTACCTTCCTAGAGTGGGCATTCGTCCGTAGGTCTGGGTCCCGGTCTGTAGCCCATTACCTGGATGACTTTTTATTCGGGGGTGAACGGGGCTGGGACACGTGTGCACGTCTCCTTAATACATTTCAGACGCTAATGAAGGAACTTGGTGTCCCTTTAGCGCCCGAAAAGACCGAGGGCCCAGCGACCAAGTTAGTATTCCTGGGGGTTGAGATCGACACAGTAGCGCAGGCTTCTAGGCTACCAGGTGATAAGGTATCCAGGATAGTGGCCCTTATCTCGGAATTGCTGGCCAAGCGTAAGGCATCCCTGAGGGAACTTCAGGTGCTACATGGGCACCTTAATTTCGCTTGCAGGGTGGTCGCACCGGGCAGGGCTTTTGCCCGGCGCTTATGCGATGCCATGGCAGGCTTATCCAGGCCCCACCACAGAGTCAGGCTCACCCAGGGTCTCAGGGCAGACATGTTCGTCTGGTTGCAATTCCTGAGGGAGTTTAATGGGGTCTCATTTTGGAGGTCTGACCTCCTGCCGTCCCCCAATTTCCAGATCCAGTCTGATGCCTCAGGATCCCTGGGTTATGGGATGTACTTCAATGGGAAGTGGGCCTATGGTGGGTGGCCACCGGCATGGGCAGGCACGGGTCGCCTGCGGGATCTCACATACCTGGAATTTTTTCCCATTCTGGGGGCTTTGATGCTATGGGGCGAACAGTGGGCTAATTCGGTGGTGCATTTTTGGTGCGACAATGCGGCTGTAGTTCACATTGTCAATGCACAAACTTCCAAATCGCCCAGGGTAATGGATCTAGTGCGCCAATTTGTGCTGCGCTGCCTGCGCCTCAACGTCTTGTTCAGGGCCAGGCACGTCCCAGGGGTTAATAATGATATTGCTGACGCTTTGTCCCGCCTGCAGATCTCCCGGTTCCGCGCCTTGGCCCCGGATGCGGAGGAATTTCCCTCGCCACTCCCGGACGAGATGTGGACTATTGGCAAGGAGAGGTGAACCGGGCGATTGGCCTGTCACTAGCGCCACGCACGCGTAAGGCGTACCAACAAGCATTTGATTCTTACAGGGCATTTTCTGCTCAATATCACCTGCCAGAGACCTGGCCTATCCCGGTGGACCATGTTCTGCGGTTCATGGTTCACCTGCATGCACAGGGCCTCGCACCTCGCACCATAGCATCCAAGCTCTCGGCGTTGGCATTTATGGCCAAAGTTGGAGGTCATGTGGATACCACATCAGACTTCCGTGTGAGACATGTTTTGGAGGGGTGGGTGCGCGAGCGCGGGCGTTGCCTGGACGACCGGCACCCTATTTCCCCAGGGGTTCTTACCCAGTTGGCCCGGGGCTGGCCAGGCCTCTGTTTTGATCACTATGAGGCAGCCCTTTTTCATGCAGCCACAACGGTGGCATTTTTTGGAGCGCTCCGCATCAGCGAACTCGTGATGCTGACTAAGGCGGATGCAAGTGGTAGGGCACTGGAACTCGAAGATGTCTATGTAGCCAAAGACTGGGCCCAGTTGAGGATACGCTCCTCTAAAACAGATCAGCATGGCGTAGGCAGCGGTGTAAGACTGCTACGTTGTTCTTTGGCAGACATCTGTCCGGTTGGTGCCCTACAGGAATTCCTGGCACTGCGTGGCATGCACCACGGCCCGTTTTTCTGTCACCAAGATGGGTCTCCCCTTACTAAATTTCAGTTTTGGAAGGTGACAGCCATAGCCCTCGCCAGGGTGGGACTACCAGGTGCCCGTTATGGCACACATTCATTCCGTATTGGCGCGGCCTCTACGGCAGCTGCTTTTGGGTACTCTGGGGCTGACATCCGCAGCATGGGGAGGTGGGGCTCACAATGTTTTCAGTTTTATGTGCGCCCACTCCCGCCATGAGTACCAATCCAGTCACCTTACCGCCTTTTTCTCAATTTTCTTACAGACCCTGGGTGTCGTATCACACCGGTGACAGTATGGCTGGTGGGCCACAGCTATGTGCACAGGGCAGCGCGTTACGCTGCGGCGACAGAGTGGGGACCCCGACTGGGACTGGGTGACCACGCCAGTCTCGCATGGCATGGTAAGCCTGGGATGTTATGGCAGGAGCTGCGGCCTTTCCTTTTTTCTGGCCTGGGTGCTGACCCGCCTGACATTCTAATTATCCACTTGGGGGGCAATGATTTCGGCCAGGTCACCGGCTTATCGCTCAAGCATGCGATTTGCGAGGAACTCGCCTACTTGCACTATGTCTGGCCTGCCACAACCCTGGTTTGGTCGGATATTGTCCCGCGCCATTCTTACAGAGGGGGCGTTAACCTCCTGGCCCTTGACCGCGCTAGGCGCGCGGTCAATAAGGCAGTGGCGCGGTTTCTTGCCGCCAGGGCTTGGGGACGGGTTAGTCATCACCCCGATATTAGTCTACATAATTATGACTTGTATGCAGGGGATGGGGTCCACCTGTCGCGAGGAGGTATGGACCTCCTGTTGGGCGATTGGCGAGCAGGCCTGTTGACCGAGCTGACGGTCTGGGGGGGGGCGTCAGGCCTTCTTTGAAGCCCCTCCGTGTGGCGGGTACCACTGGTAAGGTAAACAGTATGACCCACAAGTATCCGGCAGGTTCGCATTGACTGGACAACACTAGATAGGAATAAATTAGTTAAACGTTGTCCGGTCAACGGCAAACCAGGCGATGGGGTGATGACGATTGCTAACCAGCATGCATCACCCCTGTGATTTCACGGATACATGTCAGAGGGTGGGGTCATAAGTTAGTTATTGACTACGGTCAACAATTTGTTTGTTGTCAACAAACAAATTGATACAAATGGATACATTGTAACCAATTGCCGTTGGCAATTTTGGGGTGGTGCCTTACCAGTGTTACTTCGGCCTGCTTGCCTTAGGAATTATGATTGGTCGTTTTACCAATACAAATTTATAATTCGGACTAGGGCATTGAATCAATAAATGTGGCCCTTTGCTGTTATCCACTTTCAATGTTGTCTGTGTCCGTTATTGGGGGGGTGCGCCTGCAATGCAAGCGCGGCGCCAAAATGGCCGCCGCGCCCTTTGCGGGCCCCCCCCACAGGACAGAGAATCCGGGTAGTTAGGGGCGTGGTCACCTCTCTTATAAAAGAGGTGGCCACGAGGCAGCCGAGCTGCCATTTTACTCAGCGACGGAGCGGAGAAAGTTTTCCCCTCCACCCCCTCCCTAGTTAACAGTGTGATTATGGTCGCTTCGGGGCCGGGTGGGAATTTTTGGTTGGGACCCATATTGGCTCCGGGTCCTGGCTTTTTTGCCCACCCCACACTGTTGCTATGGTTTGATATAGGGGTCTTTTCGTTCTGATGTTGACTTTGGTCACATTGGCGGGTACCACTGGTAAGGTAAACAGTATGACCCACAAGTATCCGGCAGGTTCGCATTGACTGGACAACACTAGATAGGAATAAATTAGTTAAACGTTGTCCGGTCAACGGCAAACCAGGCGATGGGGTGATGACGATTGCTAACCAGCATGCATCACCCCTGTGATTTCACGGATACACGTCAGAGGGTGGGGTCATAAGTTAGTTATTGACTACGGTCAACAATTTGTTTGTTGTCAACAAACAAATTGATACAAATGGATACATTGTAACCAATTGCCGTTGGCAATTTTGGGGTGGTACCTTACCAGTGTTACTTCGGCCTGCTTGCCTTAGGAATTATGATTGGTCGTTTTACCAATACAAATTTATAATTGGGACTAGGGCATTGAATCAATAAATGTGGCCCTTTGCTGTTATCCACTTTCAATGTTGTCTGTGTCCGTTATTGGGGGGGTGCGCCTGCAAAGGGAAGCCTTGTTTACAACTTATTAGGTTGTTCCTCTGTAATGGCATAACCCACAATGCTATAAATTGAATTGCAAGCAAGCTGCAAACAAGGTTCTCTTCCTCTCTGCCTGTGTGGCCACTTTATGCAAAGACCCCTGAGCAAAAATGAATTCTTCAATTCAAATTCACAGTGAACGAATACCTACCCTTACTTTAATTTATATCTTGCCTTTCTCTCAGTGCCCCAATGAAGAGTCTCAAGGTGATGTACAACAGCTAAAAATGCTAAAAATACATATGCAATATATATTAAAATATTTCACAGCTTGATTCAGGTACCTCTGAATTGAGAAACACTTGGCTCTTCTTACTTTTGCAACAGATTACAAAAGCAGAAGGCATTAGCATTTCTCTGTGCACTAAGAAGAATGAAAAAAGAGAGAGAGGTCAAATAGGGTAAAGGTCAAAGGGCAGCACAATCTAATTGATGGAACATCTGGACTCTCTGGCAGTATGTTTGTGGCTCCTCCTTCTGCAGGTATTGTAAATGATTACTGATACTAATCGCGATAAAATGTCATAAGAACCACCACCTGCAGGTGCCTTTTTCTTCCTCTTCTGCTAGTATAAGGACAGAATTCAAGAATTCAAGAGATGTTCTGTTTGGAAACTAACAGGTTAGTGATACTCTATTGTAGTAGCCCCATTCCACCCCAAATCCAGCACTTAGACCTATTATAATCTTTATAGGCAAGTAAAGGCAGTGGAAATTATGTAAGAGTGGGTGGCAGTGAGGAGTTCAGGTGGTTTCAAAGGAAACAAAATCCTTAACTGCAGCAGTGTGAAGAAATGTAAAGTCCCTCCTATGTCTCCTCTGATTCATTTAGCTTCCCTTTTGCTCTCACCTCTCTCCTCCTCCTAGTATGTGAATGTGTGCTGGGGCATTGGTGTGTCTCCATCTCTTTCTATGATGACAAGGGCTTCCATTGAATGTTTTCAATTGAGTGATAATATACTAAAGTAGAAAATTTGTAGAAGCTGAGGGCCTGCATGCTTTTTCTCCTCCATGTGACTCTCTTAGACATATTTCTCTGTAGATGGATGTGCATGCATGTGTGTGGGTGCCTGTCTCCCCCTTTCTGGATTAACTTGTGCTAAAGTGGTGCCAAATAGCAAAAACTATACAAAAAGAGGAGACTTGAACCTCCACTGAAGGTTGACTGGGGGGGAGGGAGGGGGGAATGCAAGCAATACTATGGGTTTGTTGCCTCATTCAAATTTTCTCTGTTGACCATATAGTGCAATACAAAATGTGAATCATCTCAGAGCCCTAGAGCTCCAATCCATATCTGCACTGGTTACCAGTTTGTCTCCGGGTGCAATTTAAGGTGCTGGTTTTGACCTTTAAAGCCCTATATGGCAGGGGGCCAGGATACCTTAGAGACCGCATCGTCCCAAGAGTGACTGCCCGCCCAACCAGAGCGGACCGGAGGGGCTCTCTAATGGTGCCGTCAACGAGGGGTGCACATCTGTCTAGCACCCGAAGGAGGGCCTTCTCCATGTCCGCACCAACCCTCTGGAACCTCCTACCAACAGATCTAAGACTCCAAAGTGAATTGCTGCCCTTCAGGAAAGGAGTAAAGACCTGGCTGGCAGGGCAGGTGTGGGGCCCGAACGGGACTATGGTCCCCGCCGGCTGGCTTTTATAAGAACTCTCTCTTCTTCCCTCTTGTATAGTAGGTGGGATGGGTGGGTGGGATATGGGTTTTTAAATGGGGGTGGATGTGGGTTTTATTGGGTGGGTTTTATAAGGTTTTTATAAGGTTTTTATGTATTTTTTATAGTTGTTGTAATTCCGCCCTGAGTCGGGTTCTGCCTGAGTGGGTGGCATATACAAATGTGACTAATAAATAAATAAATAAATAAATTTTCCTATTCACCAGAGAGCCTTCTACACTAAAAAAATGAATCCTTTCTTTTCAGTTAAAAGTGTGCATTCACTTTGAACCAATGCAGAAAGAAAAACCAAAAAAGAATGGCTGCACACACACAAACAGATGCTTTGACAAAGTACCTTTCCTCCCACCTCTTGCTTCCTGAAGGAAGACAAAGAACTTTCCCTCCCTTTTTATATCTCTGAAAAATGGGTGTGTATGGAGACACGCACACATGCATGCACACACACATGCAAGCAACACTAGCACTTACCTCTCTTCACAAAATGTCTCTTCTCCCAAGACACTTTTTGAACAGTTGCCACTCAGATGGGCAGCCTTTCTGCATCTCTTCCTCAGGCAGATTTCCAGTGCAATTAAAATAGCTATTTCTGCATTGTAGTTGAACCATGATATCATTATCATGGCCACCATTACTACCACCACTTCTCCTGAATCACTGGCTGAGAAAATTATTTGCCTTGAGGTCTTTTAAATCTGTCCTCAGAAATCAGACTCTCTCTGCTCTGTGATTCTTTGAATTCCTTTTGCACAGAATACAAAATTAAAACTGCTCCTCTTACCTCACAGTCATTTACCAAGTAAGAGGACTGCCTCTATGGCATCTGAGAAGTTGATACTGACATGAAATGAGCCACATTCGGGCATCCCCTGAGCAGAGTTTCTCCAGCAATAATCCTTTCAACCCAAAGTAATTTTTGACACAAAATCATAAGAACATAAGAACAGCCTTGCTGGAACAGGCCACAGCCCATCCAGTCCAGCATTCTGTCTCACACAGTGGCTCACCATTTCCTTCAGGGTATTCCTTTAGTGTATGGGACCAAAGACAATGAACAGCCGAAGTGGTTGGCTTAACACAGGTTTATTGCATGATGATCCGGAGGAACATGAGGTAATGGTGGTGGTACATCTCATTATATACTGTAGGACTATACATTTGAATCTTGCAGCATGGTAGCTCATTGGCTACTGCCGGCGTGGCCTCGCCCAGGCACGCCTTACTCTCGCAGTTGTATCTTCTTCCTGCTGAATGCGTGTATCTTCTTTCTGCTGAATGCGGAGACATTTCCCGCGGCTGTCCGTGATTGAGCAATGTGAACCATGTGAGACTGAACGCTCGCAGCTGCCCTAAGGGGTTGCTTGCTCGCGTTCCTTTCAGCTGAGATACATTGTAATTGTGATGGATACATTTTTATCTTGATAGCTTTACAGTACATTGATATGCATACATAACACCCCTCCCCCCTAGGATGGGACGAAGTCCCGCAACCATTGTGGCTTGCCGCACGTACGCTTGGGGCGTGCGGGCGGCTGACCTAGTACGGGGGAGCCTGTGATCCCTGATTCCGTGGAGGCTTGTCCTGCAACGGAAAATGGGGATTCGTTAGTGGCTCTGTGGGGTGTCTGTGCCCGCTTTGCGCTGGGGGACGGGAATGGAATGAACAGTTGGGAGGTGAACCCCTGCCTGTTGCCCTCGGACCCCGGGGACCCTCCTATTGTGAACCGCGGAACCGATGAGGATGCCCTTGTGGTTCTGCTGCCTTCTGCTATCCGCTCGGGGGACCTTGAGACTGTGATGGGCGGACTTGCCGTCGCCTCCTGTCTTGGGGGTGTCGGTCTCCGGGACATTGGCGCTATGTTGCATTCTAACTCACAGGGGCTACTGGGACTGGAAGTACCAGGGGCTGAACTGAAACCCCTCTTTTCGCTAGGACGGGTGGGGGACCACTCCGCTAACTCCCCCTGGTACTGTAAATCAAAGTCCAAACTTCTTAGGGAATCTGTGTTTTGGGGAAACTTCCGAGGGATATGTGTGAGATCGGGGCTCTTCCTTTCCGCCGCAAATTCCCGCAAAACATCTCTGAGGATCGATTCCCTTTCCTCCCCCCTTGGTGGGGACCCATGGCCCCCTTTTTCTCCCCCTTGGGCTAAGCGGGTGGGGGAGTACCCTAACGCTGATTCGTGGCTATTTTCGTCTTCGTCCTGCTCTCCGGGAATCCTGCGCCTGAGTTGATCCGCGTGCCGCCTCCACAGGAGGCCTGTGTTGGTTTCCACGCGGTACGAGACGGGGCCGGTTTGTTCTATTACAACGCCCGGCACCCAGGCTGGCCCTGCGCTGGCGTAGTTCCTGCAGTGTACGGGGGTGCCTACGCTGAAACTCTTGGTGGGCTCTATCCCTACGTTCCGCCCTTTGTCTTCTACCCTAGTGGGGTCTAGTCTGGTGATTACGGTGGCCAGCTTCCTACGCATTAACAGCTCCGCGGGGGAGTACCCTGACGCCAATGGGGTGACCCTGTACCTTAGCAGGAACTGGCACACTTGTAATTCTAGATCTCCGGGACCCATGCGCCGCAGCGCGTCCTTTGTGGTGCACACGAGGCGCTCCACTTGGCCGTTGGTGGCTGGGTGGAAAGGGGCGGAGGTGACGTGCCGAATGGTGTTGAGATCCATGAACGTCCTGAACTCGGTGGACGTGAAACAACTAGCGTTGTCACTAACGAGGGTGTCGGGTAGACCAAGCGTGGTAAAGACCCTCCGTAGATGCTTAATTGTTGTGGCCGAGGAGGTGCTCGGGACTGGGATTACCTCCAGCCACTTGGAGTACGCATCCACAACAAGGAGGAAGAGCGCTCCTCTGAACGGGCCAGCAAAATCTATGTGTACCTGGGACCAGGGCCCCCTTGCTGCGTCCCATTCTCTATGCGGCAAACGAGCCTCTTCTGGCCTTGAGCTCTGGCACGCTTCGCAAGTGCCGACCATGTGCTTGATGTCGGCGTCTAGCTGGGGCCACCAAAAGTAACTACGGGCCAGTGCCTTGGAACGGACGATCCCCGGGTGGCTGACATGTAGCAGTTTAAGCACCCTCGGCCGGAGAGACGTGGGGATCACTACCCGCTGTCCCCACAATAGGCAACCCCTCTCTAGGGACAACTCTATACCTTTTTCTTGAAAAATGTGTCGAATTCCGCTGCTGGGGACGATACCGGCCACCCTTTCTGCACCCAGGAGCTAACTGTCGCTAACGTTTTGTCTTTGCCGGTCGCTTTGGTGATATCGGCCGGTACTACCGAGGGCGAGTCTAGGACCTCTATCATTAAGACCTGGTGGTCTCGCTCTTCCTCGCCCACGTGGTTGCAATTCTGGGGAAGGGGGGACCTTGATAGGGCGTCCGCGTGGCTAATCTCTTTCCCTGGCCGGTACACCAACGCGTGCTGATACGCGTTGAGAAAAATGGCCCACCTGAGCATTCTCGGGGACAGGATTTGTGGCGTGGGCTTATCTGCGGTGAAAATGCCTAGCAAGGGCTTATGGTCGGTCACTATGGTGAAGGGGCAGCCATACACAAAATCATGAAATTTCTTGGTTCCCGCAATGATAGCTAGCGCTTCCCTGTCTGTCTGGGCGTAGTTTCTCTCTGCTTGGGACAGGGACCTGGAGTAGAACGCTATTGGGGCCTCCCTCCCGTTTTCTAGCACGTGGCATAACACCGCCCCCACTCCCACTGTGGATGCATCGCATATCAGGACCACCGGACGCTTGGGGTTGAAGTGGGTCAGTACGGCATCGGATGCCAGGAGTCGTTTTAGGTCGTTAAATGCCCTCTCATGGTCGTCGCCCCACTTCCATGCCTCGTCCTTTTTTAACAACTTGTGTAGCGGTTCCGCCACGGCTGCCTTGCGCGGAAGGAATGAGTGGTAGAAGTTAAGCAGTCCGAGGAACGACTGCAGCTCAGGCTTGGATGTGGGGCGAGGGGCCTTTTTGATGGCGGCACCTTGGATTGGGACGGCCGTATACCCTCAGGAGTTACCCGGAACCCTAGGAACTCTACCTCAGTCGCGAAGAAGACGCATTTGTCCTTTCGCAACCTCAACCCCGCTTTTTCGAATATTGTTAGGACCTTCCCCAACCTATTTGCCAATTCAGCCCGGCTCCCCCCCCCCCGTTATCAATACGTCATCAAAGTAGGGCAACACCCCCTCTAATCCCTTTAGGAGGCGTTCCACGAGTGACTGGAAAATCCCGGGCGCCGAATTCACGCCGAACTGAAGGCGCGTCACCTGGAACGCCCCTTTGTGGGTGACTATGGTTTGTGCCGCAGCTGAGGCGGGGGTCACTGGGAGCTGCTGGTAGGCTTGTGCTAGGTCAAGCTTAGCGAAACACCTCCCCCCATGTAACCTGGCCAGCAAGTGGCTGACTACCGGCACCGGATATGCATTAGGGCGAATTGCCTTATTGATGGTGCACTTGTAATCAGTGCATATGCGGACCTCCCCGTTGGCCTTTAGTGCTGTTACAATTGGAGTTTCCCACTCCGCAGAATCCACGGGCACAAGAATCCCCTGACCCACCAATTTGTCCAGTTCCGCCTCTATTTTGTCCTTGAGTGCAAAAGGCACCCTGCGCGGTTTTAGCCTGATTGGTCGTATTTCAGGGTCCAAGTCAAAAGTCACTGGGGGGCCCTTGAATTTTCCAAGTCCCTTTTTGAAGACCTCGGGATGCGCGTTGCACACGCCCTGTATTGGATCAGTCACGGTGGCGCATACTCCCACAGCGTGCACCCCCCCAATGAACAAACCCAGGGGTTGGAACCATTGAGTCCCGAGGAGGCTGCAGTTACCTCCCTTGAGGACGACTAGGGGGAGCGTTGCGGCGTGTTTTTTAAAACGGACTTGGAATTTCCCAACCCCCAACACTGGGATGCGGTTCCCCTGCATGTCTTTCAGTGTGGACCTCAATGCTTTGAGCTTAGGCCGCACGTGGGGGGCGATTTTCAGGAACTCTCCCTGAGAAATGATAGAGTATGAAGAACCCGAGTCCACCTCCATCCTAACAGGGGCCCCTTGAATTACTACCTCAACGAAGTATCGGGGATGTCCGGTGGCCACGCTGAACACCGTGGCGTCGTCCTCGCTGTCGTCGGAGATGCGCCCCACGCCGTCCTGCTTCCTCGCGGTCCGGGTGCCGTCCTTGGGCCTCGTGGTGCGGTCCTGCCTCGCCGATCGGTCGGGCGAACTCCTTCGGGTGTCGCGCCGTTTTCTGCAGACCTTGGCGATGTGCCCGCGCCGGCCGCAGTTGTGGCACTCGGCCTTCCTAAAGGGGCATTTGGCGCGGGCGTGGGCGGCGCCGCAGCCGTCGCAACGCCGGCCTTCCTTCTGGACCCTCCGAACGTCCTCGTCGTCTCCACTCTCCGCGGACGACCTTGAGGCTCGCCGGGCTGCACACACCGAGATTTCTGCCTTGGCTGTCTTCGGCCACCAGTCCTGGAGCTCTTGCACCCCGGCCATCGTGGCTTCCGTGGCCTGCGCCGCGTCTAGGACCTCTTGCAGTGTGGGGGGAGGCTCTTGTTTCATCAGCGTGCGCTGAGTCTCGGTGTCCCTCAGACCGCACAGCAGGGAGTCCCAGAGGGTGACTTCGGGGTTCTCCCACTTACATGGGCCGGCGGCCAGTCGCAGGGCCGCTGCGAAGTCGGCGACCGACTCCCCGGGCTCTTGGACTCGCCTCCAAAACGCGCTTAGAGCGGGGAACATCGCTATCGCGGGCCGGAGGTGGGCGCGTAGCACTGCCAGGAGCTCCTTAGCTTTGAAGTCGCTCACCCTCCTCGGCGCGATCAGGTCCACCAACGTCCGCTTGGTCTCGTGCCCGAGCAGCCTGACAAAAATGGCCCTCTTTTTGGCCTCGTCCGTGACTTCGAGCTCGACGAGCGCCCCATTGAAGTCTATCTCAAACAGCTCCAAATCTCCCGGCTTCTTGATCTCGTAGCCGGCGCACGTCTTGGTCCCGTGGGCTGCCATATCCCACCTTCGTCACCAGTTTAGTGTATGGGACCAAAGACAATGAACAGCCGAAGTGGTTGGCTTAACACAGGTTTATTGCATGATGATCCGGAGGAACATGAGGTAATGGTGGTGGTACATCTCATTATATACTGTAGGACTATACATTTGAATCTTGCAGCACGGTAGCTCATTGGCTACTGCCGGCGTGGCCTCGCCCAGGCACGCCTTACTCTCGCAGTTGTATCTTCTTCCTGCTGAATGCGTGTATCTTCTTTCTGCTGAATGCGGAGACATTTCCCGCGGCTGTCCGTGATTGAGCAATGTGAACCATGTGAGACTGAACGCTCGCAGCTGCCCTAAGGGGTTGCTTGCTCGCGTTCCTTTCAGCTGAGATACATTGTAATTGTGATGGATACATTTTTATCTTGATAGTTTTACAGTACATTGATATGCATACATAACAATTCCCAAGCAGATGCCTGCTTAGGATTCCCTGGAAATGATATTGAGAGATATCCTGCCTATCTCTCCAACCCGGAGGTTTTCCTTAAGTATCCATAATTATAGCCATTGATACTCTTGTCCTCCATGAACTTGTCTAATCCTTTCTTAAAGTTGTCAAGACTGACAGCTGTCACCACTTCTTCTGGCAGGGAGTTCCATAGACCAGTAATCCTCTGGGTGAAAAAGTACTTTCTCTTATTTGTTTGACAACTAGTACCCAAAAGTTTCATCGAGTGTCCCCTAGTTCTAGTGTTATGCGATAGGGAAAACAATTTTTCCTTATCTACTTTGTCCACACCGTGCATGATTTTATAAACTTCAATCAGGTCACCTCTTAGACGTCGTCGTTCAAGAGTGAAGAGGCCCAACCGTTGCAGCCTCAGATGGTAAGGAAGGTGTTCCAGTCCCCTAATCATTCTGGTTGCCCTCCTCTGCACTTTTTCCAGCTCCATAATATCCTTCTGGAGGTATGGCGACCAGAACTGTACACAGTATTCCAGATGGGGCCTCACCATAGATTTATAAAGAGGCAAAATTACACTTGCTGACTTATTTTCTATACCCTTCCTAATGATCCCTAGCATTGAGTTTGCTTTTTTCACTGCTGAGGCACACTGGGTTGACACCTTCATTGAGTTGTCCACCAGGACACCAAGGTCCCTTTCCTGGTTTGTCGCAGAGAGTTCAGATCCCATCAGTTTATAAATGTAATTGGGGTTGTTTGCCCCAACATGCATCACTCTGCACTTAGTAATGTTGAAACTCATTTGCCACTGTTTTGCCCACTCCCCCAGTGTTGAGAGATCCCTCTGGAGCTCCTCACAATCTCTCACAGTTTTCACTACCCTGTATTATTTAGTGTCGTCAGCAAATTTGGCTACCTTGCTTTTTACTCCTACCTCTAGATCATTTATGAAGAGGTTGAAAAGCAGGGGTCCCAGTACTGAACCTTGGGGGACCCCACTCTTTACTTCCCTCCACTTGGAGAAGTGTCCATTTAGTGCTACCCTCTGTTTCCTGTCCCTTAGCCAGTTGCTGATCCAGGACAAGACCTGTCCCTTTATTCCATGACTGGTAAGTTTATTCAAGAGCCTTTGGTGTGGGACCTTGTCAAAAGCCTTCTGAAAGTCCAGATAAACAATGTCAACTAGATCCCCCTTATCCACATGCTTGTTGACACTCTCAAAAAATTACAACAGATTAGTGAGGCATGATTTGCCCTTGCAAAAGCCATGTTTGCTCTCCTTTAGCAGTGCCTTCTCTTCTATGTGCCTATTATTTCTATCTTTTAGGATGGTTTCCATCACTTTACCTGGGACACATGTCAAACTGACAGGTCGGTAATTTCCTGGATCACCCCTGGATCCTTTTTTGAAAATTGGTGTTACATTCGCTACCTTCCAGTCATCAGGCACAAAGCCTGATTTGAGGGAAAGATTATATATTTTGGCTAGGAGATCAGCAATTTCATCTTTAAGTTCCCTGAGAACTCGTGGATGGATGCCATCTGGTCCTGGTGATTTGTTAGTGTTTAGTTTAACAAGACATGCAAGGACCTCCTCCCTGGTTATTTCTATCTGGCTTAATTCTTCAGTTTCCCTCCCTACGAAGATAGGCTCTGTTTTGGGCATGTGGCCTCTGTCTTCTTCAGTGAATACTGAAGCAAAGAATTCATTGAGTCTCTCTGCAATCTCTGTTTCCTCTTTAATAACCCCTTGCCTTCCATTGTCATCTAATGGTCCAATGGCCTTCCTAGTTGGGTTCTTACTTCTAATGTACTTAAAGAAGTCTTTGTTATTTCTCTGATTATTTTTAGCTATACGCTCCTCAAAGTCTTGCTTTGCTTTCCTGATTGTTGCCTTGCATTTGTTCTGCCAGAATTTATGTTTTTGCCTGCTGTCCTCATTCGGACAAGCCTTCCATCTTCTAAATGAGCTTCTCTTGCTCTTGATCACTTCCCGAACAGCTCCTGTAAGCCACATTGGAGTCCTCTTGGACCTGGCAGTGCCCTTTTTCCTTTTGGGTATGCATTCCAATTGAGCCTCTGTTATTGTTTTTGTAAACAGCCTCCATGCCTCTTGGAGTGTTTGGACTCTCTCAATTTTCCCTTTCAGCTTCTTTTTTACTAGTTTCCTCAACTTTGGGAAATTTCCTTTTTGAAAATTTAAGGTCTCTGTGTTAGATTTTATCAGTGACTTGTGGTCTATGATCAAGTTAAACATAATTGAGTTGTGGTCACTGTTCCCTATTGGATCAGTCACATTAACATCTTGCACCAGATCCTGAGTATTACTCAGGATCAAGTCAAGGATTCTTGTACCTCTAGTTGGGTCTTCAACCATCTGTCCCAGGGAACAATCATTTAGCATATCTAGGAACTTTATCTCTTTATCATGTGCTGAACAACAGTTCACCCAGTCTATGTGAGGGTAATTGAAGTCCCCCATTATAACCAGGCTTCCCTTCTTGGATGCCTCCTTTACAACATTCTCCAACTGCCAGTCTCCCTCAAGAGTTTGGGTCGGAGGCCGATAGTATATGCCTACTGTTAGACCATCCTTGTGGCCTGGTACTCTTACCCACAGAGCTTCTAATGGTGACTCCAAATCACCTAGATATTCCAATTCATACGATTTTATCACTTCTTTGACATACAAGGCCACACTACCTCCCATTTGCCCCTTCCTATCCTTCCTGTACAGTTTGTAGCCTGGGATAACTGTATCCCATTGGTTATCATCCGTCCACCAGGTTTCAGTGATACCAATAATATCAATATTCTTATTTATTGCTAAGTATTCCAGCTCCCCTATTTTGTTCCGGAGGCTTCTGGCATTTGTATACAAGCATTTATATATGCTTTTCTGACACAGTCTTTTGTGTCCAGTTGCATTGTTAGACTGCCTCTTGCATCCTTCTGCTAGAATGCTAGTGACTAGCTCCTCGCTCTGCTCATTAAATTTTGCATCCTCCTCACTACTCAAGTACACACTTTTCCAAACCGGATGCTGCCCAGCTCCTGTCGGCTTTCCCCCAGTTATCAGTTTAAAAGCTGCTCTGCAGCCTTTTTGATGTTGAGTGCCAGCAATCTGGTCCCATCATGGTTCAAATGCAACCCATCCCTCCTGAACAGATTTGGCTTGTCCCAAAATGTTCTCCAGTTCCTGACAAATCTGAAACCCTCCTCTTGACACCACCACCTCATCCACGCATTGAGGCTTCTGAGCTCTGCCTGCCTGGTAGGTGCTGCGCGAGGGACAGGCAGCACTTCTGAAAATGCTACCTTGGAAGTCCGGGACTTCAATCTTCTTCCTAACAACCTGAATTTGGCTTCCAGGACAGACCGCTTGGCCTTCCCAACATCATTGGTACCAACGTGTACCATGACAACTGGCTCGTTCCCAGTTCTCTCTAACAATCTATCTAGATTTCTTGTGATGTCTGCAACTTTTGCACCTGGCAGGCAAGTCATCATATGGTTATCATGTGCATCACAAATCCATTTCTCTGTATTTCTAATTATTGAATCGCCTAGTACAAGGAGCCTCTCTCCTGCAATCTGTTCATCTACATGCACCTCATCAACCATATTAAGGGAGAGAAACTCAGTTTGTTCCTGTTGTTTATCTTCCTGGATCTCATCAAGTGTGATGAAGAAGAGATCATCAGGTGGAACCAGTTGTTCCTCTGTGTGTTCCTCATCAGGTGTGATGAGGGAAAGAGCCTCAAATTTATTCTGTAATTTCAGACTCTCAGAGTGATCCCCTACTCTTCTCCTCATTTGAGTCACATTCCTCCAAACATCTCCCTCCTGAGTTAGTGAAGGGCCTTCCCTCAGAACTGTGCCCTGTCTCTACTTTGTCCAGCATAGTCTGTTCCGCTCTGTCCAAGAACAGCTCAAGCTCCTTAATTTGTTGATGGTTAGATATGCGGGCCTCTAGCTGCTGGACCTTCTCTTCTAGTAGTGCAACCAGCTTGCACTTGCTGCAAGTGTAGTTCTCCATATGCTTTGGCAAGAACACAAACATGGCACAAGTATTGCAGGTAACTACAACTGTTCCCTCAGAATCCATTTTAACAAGTGCAGTATTCCGGGCCTCAAAAATGTACACGTTTACTACCTTTCTACCTAGTAAGACTATATTCTTCCTTTGTTACTAGTTTGCAATCTCGCGCGCTGTTTAAATTATCAATTTAAATTAGTGGAGGCCTCTAAAGCAGCTCTACTCCAACTGCAAAACTTACCAGTGCTCACTTCCTTTGTTTGGCTCTCCTCAGCAGCAGCTCTGCTTAAGAGCACATGCAGAGTCAAAAGGGGATTTATTGAATGAAATGTGCAATAACCTCCTCTTCAGGTATTTTCAGAAGCAAACACCACATAATTTAATGACGCTTCATCTCAGAGTTTCAGAGGGTTTTAACGGAGGGTTAGACAAAAGTATGAGACTTGCTTTATCAATGCAAGGAGGTGTATTTATTTGCAGATCTGATCCAGTTGTGCCCTGCTATTTCTTTAAGGAGCACACATAAGCATCCACACTATGCCAGAGCTTGGTAAATGTTGCTCTTTTAGGACCATGCTTCCCAGAGGTTACAGCCAACATGCTCATTTCCCATGTCAGTTCTCTAAGCTCAGCTCATAGAACCAGAAGGATGTTTAAATGAAGAAACAATAATTTTCTTAAGGTGTCCCGGTGAGCTTTTGGCTGAGAAGAGATTATATCCCCGTGCAACATGAGCCATTACATCATGTTGGTGCTAAAATACAGCCCTGTTAAAATTTTGCTTTGTGTTGCAGAAAAATAACCTGAGAGGAAACATTTCTTTCTTATAAAATGAGTCTTTGGATCTCAGAGAGCATTATATCAAAGTTATTTTGCTGACTGAAATAATCATACCCACCTTCCTTTAGCTATTGTGTGGATTTTCTGCTGCATTGTTATGTTGGCTTTGAATGAGGAAGGGTGAAAATGGGGGAAACAAAGGATATGACCCAGGACAGGAGATGTTATGAAGTACCACCAGTTCTGGGAATGTGATGGACCTTCAATGTGTAGGCAAAATTTCTATCTGTTTCCTTCCTTCCTTTTTCCATCCCTCAACAAAAGGACCTATATACTATACTTTTTATCAATCTTCTGCCCTTCTGTGAATTTATTGTGTATCAGAGAGCAGTTAGCATTAAAAATAACCAAGAAAATGGTGTTGGGTGCTTGGGAGAGAAAGATTGTCCTATGCAATCAAGGCCACAAAGAGAGTCAGTCATCCACCCTTTCAACCCTAACTACAGTGATACCTCATACAATGTCCAAACTTGGTTCCACAAGTTTGGACTGTATACGGATTTGGACTTTGTATGAGGCATGCAAAATCCTAGCTGCGATGCCTCATACAACGTCCAAATCCTTGCTGCGCTGCCTCATACAACGTCATTTCCATAGAGATACATTGTACTGTAACAGCACAGACTTCAGGGCAAAGTCAAGGAAACAGACAGGAAACTGAGAGAAGTTTAAGAAATCATTGTCTAAAGGCTAAATACATTACAAAAACATGTCAAACAACCCTGATTGTGCAAGAACCTGAAGAATGCTGCAAAAATCCCAGGAATGCTTCTAAAAATTCTGACAAAAAAATCCAAAATCGCGCTCAAAACCACTCATAAACACTCTTCGCCTCATGCAAAACCCACAAGAGCAATTCACACATGTATCCTGCCTTTTATACTGCCCAGTGAAAATAATCAGAATAATGATGTACTTGACTTCAGTAAAATAAAAATTGTATTGAATTCATACACGTGCTATAACAAGCTTCTCGTGGTCTTTTCAGCAGTTTTACAATATAAGTCCAATGTCAACCAAAAACAGATATATTCTCTTCAACTTAATTATCTTCTTATATATTTTAAATTAGATAAATCCTCTTCAACTTAAGTCCTTTCTTGTATATCTTTAAATTATTCAACGCTCCTGATGCCTGTTCCACCTGCCCCCTAATCCTGGAGCAATGTTCCGTCAGTCGAATTTTCAGTTTGTGAGAGCATTTACCCATGTATTTAAGTAGCATGTTTGTTTTAGGAATCAATTTATGAAACATGTTAATCTTTGTAATTTTGCAATTTTTCAGATGTGATTAATACTCCCCTGATGAAAATTTGAAATGTCTAAAATTAACCGGCTAGACATCGGGAGTGTTGAATAATTTAAAGATATACAATGATGCAATACCTGATGACCTTTGCTCGGTCAGGTATACGTCCTTTCACCAGTCCTTACAGATGGTATGCTCGTGTGGTCCATGGGCGCTACTGGCAAAGTGTGATATCAAATCGGCATTCCGATTGTTGCCAGTGCACCCAGACGACTTTGAGCTGTTAGGTTTTCGTTTTCGGGGCAGTTTTTATGTAGATAAGGCCATGCCTTTTGGGTGTTCTATCTCATGTTCAGCTTTCAAATGATTTAGCACCTTCCTTCACTGGGCTTTTGTTTGTAGATCAGAGTCCCGGTCTGTAGCCCACTACCTCAATGACTTTTTGTTTGGAGGGGAACATGGCACGGACACGTGTGCTCATCTCCTCGCCACTTTTCAGGCGCTTATGCAGGAACTGGGTGTTTCCCTGGCACCTGAAAAGACTGAGGGACCAGCCACTACTCTCACCTTTTTAGGTATTGAGATTGACACGGTTGCCCAGACATCCAGGTTGCCCATGGAAAAGGTGACTCGGATCTCTGATGCAATTCTGGCAATGCTTGCCAGGCATAAGGTGTCTCTCCGAGAGTTGCAGGTGCTTCATGGCCACCTCAACTTTGCCTGTAGGGTAGTAACACCGGGCAGGGCCTTTGCCAGGCGTCTGTGTGATGCCATGGCAGGCTTTTTAAAACACCACCACAGGGTTCGGCTGACCAGAGGTTTACGGGCGGACCTTACAATCTGGCTCACATTCCTACAGGATTTTAATGGCATCTCCTTCTGGAGATCGGAGCTTATGCTCAGCCCGCATTTCCAAGTACAGTCGGATGCCTCCGGCTCCCTGGGTTATGGGATGTACTTTGAAGGAAGGTGGTCCTATGGTCAATGGCCTCAGACATGGCAAGGCACGGATCGTTTACGCGATCTTACTTTCCTGGAGTTTTTTCCCATCTTGGGGGCCCTGATGCTCTGCGGGGATAGGTGTGCTAATTCAGTAGTTCACTTTTGGTTTGACAATGCTGCAGTGGTGCACATTGTCAATGCCCAGACATCCAAATACCCCAGAGTTATGGCCTTAGTTCACCAATTTGTCTTGAGATCCTTACTCCTTAATATGCTTTTCAGGGCCAGACATGTGCCAGGCATTGATAATGATATTGCTGATGCTTTATTCCGCCTGCAGATCCCCCGGTTCCGTGCCTTGGCGCCAGAAGCAGAGGAACTTCCCTCTCCACTCCACTCTGGACATTTGGCGAGGAGAGGTGAACCAGGCGATCGGCATGTCTTTGGCACCTCGCACGCGTAAGGCGTATCTACATGCACTCCTACAGTTTAGGAACTTTTGTGGGCAAAGGCAGTTGCCCGAAGTGTGGTTGATCCCGGTCGACCAGATTTTGCAGTTCATGGTTTACCTTCATGATCTAGGGTTAGCCCCTCGCACCATCGCCACTAGGCTTTCAGATTGGCATTTATGGCTAAGGCGAGGGGTTTCACTGACTGCGTGAATGACCTCCGCATACGCCATGTATTAGAAGGATGGACACATGAACGTGGCCGCCGCCCAGACACACATCACCCTGTTTCACCAGAGATTCTGACGCACCTTGCACAAGGTTGGCATAGCTTGTGTTACGATAGGTATGAGGAGGCTCTCTTTCGTGCTGCTACCACCGTAGCTTTCTTTGGAGCACTCCGTATCAGTGAGCTGGTCCCATTGTCAAAGGGGGACATGTCTCGTAGGGCACTGGAACTCGACGATATCTTTCTCAACCAGGAGTGGGCCCAGTTGAGGATTCGTTCCTCAAAGGCTGATCAGCACGGAGTAGGCAGAGGTGTCAGACTGCTACGGTGTACGATTGGTGACATCTGTCATGTTGGTGCCCTACATGAGTTTTTGGCAGTGTGTGGCATGCACCCTGGCCCATTTTTCTGCCACCAGGATGGGTCTCCCCTTACCAAATTCCAGTTTTGGAAGGTGACCGGTATGGCACTTCACAGTGTCGGCCTCCCTGGGGGTCGTTACAGCACCCATTCATTTAGGAGAGGTGCCGCTTCAACTGCAGCTGCATTTGGGTACTCTGATGCTGATATACGTCACATGGGCAGGTGGGGGTCCGCGCACTTTTCTTTATATGTACGCCCCCTTACTGC
Source organism: Bradypodion ventrale (assembly GCA_035047345.1). Classification (NCBI taxonomy): domain Eukaryota; kingdom Metazoa; phylum Chordata; class Lepidosauria; order Squamata; family Chamaeleonidae; genus Bradypodion; species Bradypodion ventrale. The sequence continues at coordinate 229,007,410 of JAWDJE010000001.1, forward strand.
ATGAGTGCCAGTTATGTCATTAATTCCTTTTCCTTCTTTTACAGAACCTGTGTGTTCACGCACACCGGTGGCAGTATGGCTGATGGGCCACAGTTTTGTGCACGACAGACTGCGGCGACAGACTGGGGACCCCATCTCGGGCTACGTGCAGCCGCACGTATGCGATGGGACGGTAAGCGCGGCATGAGATGGCGGGAACTGTTGCCATTCCTGATGTCCATCAGGGATGCTGGACCGCCTGATGTCCTGATTCTGCACCTCGGCGGCAATGATCTCGCACAGATCACTGGCCTCTCTTTAAAAATGTCGGTGTGCAGTGACCTGGCCTTTTTACATCATTTATGGCCATACACGCGGCTGCTATGGTCTGACATCGTGCCGAGACACCGTTACAGGGGAGGCATTGACCTCCGTGATTTGGACCGTGCTCGACGGTCAGTGAACAGGGCTGTCGCCCGGTTCCTTTTTGACAATGGCTTTAGAACAGCCATTCACCATCCTAGGATAGGCTTGCAGGATTCTGGTCTATATGCAGGAGATGGGGTCCATCTGTCGGCCAGAGGTATGAACCTCTTTCTTGAGGATGTGCAAGCAGGCCTGGTGACCGAGGTGATGGTCTGGGGGGGGGGGGGTGAGTCATCACGGACGCCTCCCCATGTGGCGGGTAGCACTGGTAAGGTAAAGATTTATTACCCATAGGTATCTGGCAGGTTCGCAATTGACTGGCCAACACGTAGATAGGTACAGGGGAAATAGGATTGGCCGGTCAAGGGCGAACCATGCAAGGGGTGATGGCAGGAGCTTCACAGCCTGCATCACCTTGATATTGAACGGATACACGTCATAGGGAGGGGTCAGTAGATAGTATATTGACTCCGGTCAACAATTTGTTTGTGTCAACAAACAAATTGATATAAATAGATACATGTAGCCAATTTCCATTGGCATTTTGGGAGGAACCTTACCAGTGTTACTGTGGCCTGCTTGCCTTAATGAATTACAATTGGATGATACACCAATTGAAAGTGATAATTCGGACTAGGGCATTATTCAATAAAAGTGGCCCGATGCCTTTAATCCAATACCGGTGTCTGAGTCTTTCTTTGGGGGGGGGGGGGTGCCTGCAAAGATTACATTAAAGAAAATGATTTGACTTTATTTTTTTTAGCCTTTAAGCATATTACAAGAACACACACATAAAGTTACTCTAAGTGATCACCTAGCCAAACTAGTTTGAATGTATGGAGTAAAATCCATGTTGTCCTCATCTGGTGCTGCTGCTGTTGGTGCATGATGCTACATGATGCTTGACACTTCTTGAAATCTATGTTGTTAGCTTTTGGTGTGTATGTGTCCTCTTGTATGGTGTTCAATTGCCTACCCATGTTTATATTTATCTCAGATGTTCTCATTTTACTTTAATTATAAACAACTGACTTTTGCCAGTGTAGCAACTTACAGGGGTATGCAGTAAAGAAATTGTATTGGAAAGTTTTATTGCTTTTATTGGAATAAAGAAATACCATCCTGTAGGCAAATAATAGACTTAGCAGAGGACTTTGTCAGGGAAGCAGGCTGTACAAGATGTAAATTCGTGAAGGAATAAGATAGGGGTAGAACATTTTACTGGATTGGCTAATGCCTTGTGCTGGTCATGGTAACTCATTGTAACACTTTACATGATCAAATGTCAGCCACGAAAGAGAATTTTTTGCAAGATGATGTTATTGTACAGTTAAAACACAATAGGCATTCTCGTGATTGCATTTTCTATACCTCCTTAACTTTTTTAGCACTCTGTGCTTTCAAATGTTCACATTTTGACAACATTGCTGATCAACTTTTTTTTTAGACAGGGAGAGAACAGGTGGCTCACATGGATTGCAGATGAGAGGTTGCTGCCACCCCTGGTTTGAGGGCTTTTCACATACGTTTCTTCTGGAGAAGATTTGAAAAAATTATAGCTCTGTCAATCCTTTCCCAGCAATATAGCTCTGTCAATCCTTTTAAATATAAAAAGACTATCACTAGTTCAAAACAAATGCATATAGTTGTCCTGTGGGCACAGTTGCTATTAACTGCATAAATTAAATACAGGGGATGGCTTTTTGTAACAATCTAAGAGGTCAAACAAGCTGAAGCTGTAAAGAAATACAGGTTAATCCTAGGAGCTCAAGAAGATTTAGCATTTCTCTGTCTCTCTTAGAAATCTTACTGTAAAATGCACGGCTCAGAAATATAGACGAAGGAGGAATTTAGAACTCTTTATATATTTATTTTCTGCTTTAATAAATTGGGAGTGTTTTAGGAAATGCTGAGTCCAGACGTTTTTGGCTCTCTCAACAGTACTTTAATAAACTCTGGGAGATAAACTTCACAGGAAAACCTCGAGTGTTCAATTAGTTTAAAATGTTGTAGAAAAGAGAAATGGAGATAATGAAATTATAAGGATAATGGCAGCTTAATGCTTTGTGGCTCACATGAGATTTATGTGCTCTGATATAACCTCAAGCTACACATCTGGCATAATAAAAAAATAGAATAAGTTTGTGGCTAGAGAAGCCAGGAATTGGTGTTGGATCTGGATGTACAAAAACAATAGAAAACCTTTGGTGGATGTAGGCAAAATACCTAAGAAGCACTGCTCCTTCCCCTGCTTTACATCATTATTCTGCCCACTCCTCCTCATGTGTGCATACAGTTCACTTAACAGCATGTAAATGCAAGAAGATACCCAAAACCTGGTTTCTTCCCCAATGTAAATTAAGTTCAGTGGGAACATTAATGCAGAACCACAAAACTGAGCAGGTAGAGGGGAGGGAGCAGATCCTGTGAAAATATGTCTGGCTCACTCCCAAATATCCATTAAGCAAATAGAGGAGTTTAATTCTCACAGTGGAGAAGAATGAGTTAAGGATGTACCTGTGTGTAAGAGAAAGAAATTGACTGAATCTCTCTGTGTGTGAGAAAGAGAGAGAATTGCTGCTTCCTCAAAAATTAAAACCTGAGATGGAGAAGCTGAATGAAGGATGTTAATTAGAACCCACAGGGCTGTGAGATTATGAAATATGAGATAGCCCTTTGAGAATGTATGTAGGCCATAAATTAAGGGCATACCTGTCAAGTTTTGGGAAATTTCTGTCAAACCCCCATATTTTACACTATTTCCCGCCATCATCCCGTATTAGTTAGACTGCAATTAGACTGGAGCTAGACTGGAGGCCAGCACAGGAGAAGCATAGCTGTCCAGTTTCCAGTTTTGGATGCGAAATTTCCCTTATTTGACAGGAATTTTCCGAAACTTGACAGGTATGATTAAGGGACAAAGTCTAAACATGGGTAAATGCTCATTGCAGAATCTTAACCTATAAAACCAAGGGTTAACCGTTGGAACTGGCTATAGATTGCTATGCCTCGCCCTACTTGCCTGCACTCACCCTTCCTGCACACAGCCGATCTGGGTCTGCAGGTCAACTAAGGATTGAGAAAACTGGCAGTGGGGCAACAGCCCCACAAATGTGAAAAAAGGAAAACAACTTCACTTCCCAACATTCCTTGCACCGCGCCGCACCAGAGCCAATCATGCTGAGAGGCTCTCGCATGGCACAGCGTTCGGAAACATGCCACAGCCAATCAAAAGAAAACCATTTTAAAAAAACGCAGCACAAACACAAAGCACCAACCCATAACTACAAGCCCCAGCGTCCTGCGTGCCATGAGTGCGCAGAACGCTGAGGAAGGCGGCGCCCAAAAAATAAAACAAAAACACCGGGAGAGCAAGACCGCCATGCCACGGGAACCAAAGCCCCCCTCCCCAACAGCGCCTAAAGCTCCCGATCGGGGTTTCCCCTTTAATATCACTGGGAGGGGGGTATTGTGCTCCCCCTCTCTACTGGCTCCCCTGGGGTTGGGAGGGTTGGGGGGACCAAAGGAGTCTGTCTCCCCAACCCTCCTGACTCCAGGGGACCTGGCAGAGAGGGGATTCCCTTCCCCACACACACACATGCCCCAAATTAAAGAGAAGAAACCAAGCGGTTACTTCTCTTTAAAAACGGAGTTGGGGGGGGGAATCCCCCTCTCCGATGGCTCTCCTGGGTCTGGAAGGGTGGGGGAGACAGACACCTTTTGTCCACCCAACCCTCCCAAACCCAAGGAAGCTAGCGGAGAGGAGGATCACACCCCCCCCACTGATATTAAAGAGAAAACCCCAATTGAGATTTCCCTTTTAATATCAGAGGGTGGCCTGGATTCGATCCCTTCTCCTGGGTCCCATGAGTCTGGAAGGTTTGGGGAGACAAAAGAGGTCTGCCCCCCCAAGCCTTCCAGAGCCAGGGTAGACGGCAGAGAGGACGGCAGAGAGGACACCAAAAAACACAAAAACAAACAATCAAAAACATCCAAAAATACACAAAAACAAACAAAAATAACACCAAAAAAACAATACAAAGTAAACAACAACAAACATTTCCAAACACACCCAGCCAAACACCACAAAATCCAACCACCACCACCACCCCAAATAAAGAAAAACAGCCAACTCACCACCAGACGACCTCACACAACAACTACTGGAAAAGAAATGAATAAAGAACGAGTCTACTTACTGGAAGAAGCTCAAAATACAAGGTAACCCCTACCAGCACCACTTGCTGCCCACAATAGTAAAAATAATAATTAAAAAGACACAACAGCCCCACACAAAAGGCCCCAAGAGTAAAAACAAGTAAAAACAAATAACACAAAATCACAATAAAATAAAATAAAAACTATTCAAAAATCCTGTGCTGAATTTTTACTCAAATAAAAATCAAAAACATCAATACACAGTTTAAAAACATTTATTGTGAAAAACATGTACTTTCACATTTTTTAAAATTATTACCTACAGTACAACAATTTTTAAAAAATACATACTAAAAATTATTGGGTTAAATAATTTTTTTGGGAAAAGTATATCATCCTTTATTCTTTTTTTCATCCACAAAACCAAAACACCAAACAAAACTCATCACTGTTTATAACAGGCCACCAAAGAAATTTGGATAAATAAAATTTTTAAAAATTTCAATTATAGACTAACCTCTTCTTTACAAACATTAACAACAACAACAAAAACTTTCCAACACCATTTAAAACAGCATGGCAACGCCGGGCAACCTCTGCTAGTAAGAACATAAGAACAGCCTTGCTGGAACAGGCCACAGCCCATCCAGTCCAGCATTCTGTCTCACACAGTGGCTCACCATTTCCTTCAGGGTATTCCCAAGCAGATGCCTTCACTTGCTTAGGATTCCCTAGAAATGGCATTGAGAGATATCCTGCCTATCTCTCAAGCCCGGAGGTTGTCCTTAAGTATCCATAATTATAGCCATTGATACCCTTGTCCTCCATGAACTTGTCTAATCCTTTCTTAAAGCTGTCAAGACTGACAGCTGTCACCACTTCTTCTGGCAGGGAGTTCCATAGACCAGTAATCCTCTGGGTGAAAAAGTACTTTCTCTTATTTGTTTGAGAACTAGTACCCAAAAGTTTCAAGGAGTGTCCCCTAGTTCTAGTGTTATGCGATAGGGAAAACAGTTTTTCCTTATCTACTTTGTCCACACCATGCATGTTTTATAAACTTCAATCAGGTCACCTCTTAGACGTCGTCGTTCAAGAGTGAAGAGGCCCAACCATTGCAGTCTCAGATGGTAAGGAAGGTGTTCCAGTCCCCTAATCATTCTGGTTGTCCTCCTCTGAACTTTTTCCAGCTCCATAATATCCTTCTGGAGGTATGATGACCAGAACTGTACACAGTATTCCAGATGGGGCCTCACCATAGATTTATAAAGAGGCAAAATTACACTTGCTGACTTATTTTCTATACCCTTCGTAATGATCCCTAGCATTGAGTTTGCTTTTTTCACTACTGAGGCACACTGGGTTGAGACCTTCATTGAGTTGTCCACCAGGACACCAAGGTCCCTTTCCTGGTTTGTCGCAGAGAGTTCAGACCCCATCAGTTTATAAATGGAATTGGGGTTCTTTGCCCCAACATGCATCACTCTGCACTTACTAATGTTGAAGCTCATTTGCCACTGTTTTGCCCACTCCCCCAGTGTCAAGAGATCCCTCTGGAGCTCCTCACAATCTCTCACAGTTTTCACTACCCTGTATAATTTAGTTTCATCAGCAAATTTGGCTACCTTGCTTTTTACTCCTACCTCTAGATCATTTATGAAGAGGTTGAAAAGCAGGGGTCCCAGTACTGAACCTTGGGGGACCCCACTCTTTACTTCCCTCCACTTGGAGAAGTGTCCATTTAGTGCTACCCTCTGTTTCCTGTCCCTTAGCCAGTTGCTGATCCAGGACAAGACCTGTCCCTTTATTCCATGACTGGTAAGTTTATTCAAGAGCCTTTGGTGTGGGACCTTGTCAAAAGCCTTCTGAAAGTCCAGATAAACAATGTCAACTGGATCCCCCTTATCCACATGCTTGTTGACCCTCTCAAAAAATTTCAACAGATTAGTGAGGCATGATTTGCCCTTGCAAAAGCCATGTTGGCTCTCCTTTAGCAGCGCCTTCTCTTCTATGTGCCTATTAATCCTATCTTTTAGGATGGTTTCCATCACTTTACCTGGGACACATGTCAAACTGACAGGTCGGTAATTTCCTGGATCACCCCTGGATCCTGTTTTGAAAATTGGTGTTACATTCGCTACCTTCCAGTCATCAGGCACAAAGCCTGATTTGAGGGAAAGATTATATATTTTGGCTAGGAGATCAGCAATTTCATCTTTAAGTTCCCTGAGAACTCGTGGATGGATGCCATCTGGTCCTGGTGATTTCTTAGTGTTTAGTTTAACAAGACATGCAAGGACCTCCTCCCTGGTTATTTCTATCTGGCTTAATTCTTCGGTTTCCCTCCCTACAAAGATAGGCTCTGTTTTGGGCATGTGGTCTCTGTCTTCTTCAGTGAATACTGAAGCAAAGAATTGCTGCGGAGCCTTCTTGCTTCAGCTGGGCAGCCAGCAGTAATTTTCCTCTCTCTGTTTTGTGGCCGTGTTGCCTTAGAAGGAGGGTGTCTTTCTTGGTGAGAATCCAGAGGTTGGAGGTAGTAGTACTTCTATGTGTGTTGCTTTGGAAAGATTGGAAATTTCAAAAGAGGAGGGAAAAAAATTAAAATATTTGCTTACTTTTAGTTATGTACCCAAGGAGCCTTTTAGAAGGACTACATACATTTCTCCTGCCTGAAAAAGATGTGTTATTACCAGAAGCTGAGATAATTACTTTTTTTTTATTACTAAAACCTTCAGAAGCTGAGAGAATTACTTTTTTTTTTTACTAAAACCTTCAGAACCCCAATTAAGCTTTGGCAGTTACCATATTTAAATAACAACTAGTGAAAATGGTGAGAGAAGAGTATAAAAAAGTAGATGTTGGCTGTTTCACTATGGTATTTAAGCAAATATAAGCAAGTAAGGAAAGAAGATATTTAATGGCAATAGCAATTACACTTCTTTTCCACACCATAACACTTACAGCACTCTCTGGGTAATTAGAATTTTGATTCAACAAGTTGGATACCCATTTTCCTGACATCAGAAAGATGAATGGCTGAGTCAATTTGAACCCATTAGGCTCAAACTCAGATTGTGACCTGACTTTTTGCAACTTAATCATTGAATCAGGAGGACCGGGAGGGGCATGCTCTCATTATACTCACCTGGTTCATCACTATATAAAAGATTTTAGCATTTAGAAACAGTAACGTCCGCAGCCCAGAAAGAAAACACGATGTGAGCTTAGGACGTAACATAAGAATTACCATGTGACACAAACAATATATACATTTAGCATGATGAAACCAGGTGGGTTGTTATTATTATTATTATTAACTTAGCATGTATTAATTGTCTTCACAGAAGTTGGAAAGTAAAGCTATTAAGTTGTCTGAAGAAGGGAAGTTCCCCCGAAAGAGTTGTTTAACTGGTCAACTTTTACAACATAGAATTACTGGAAGACTGTGAACTATTATAAATTGTGATATTAAAATCAACAATATGTTTTTTTTAATTCAAATTTATATGCCGCCCAATCAGGTAAACCCTTGTGCCTCAAATTGATTTTTCCTGCTTTAACTTAATCATTGTACCACAAGGTATCCTATATGTTTATGGATTTTGATGCTTCCTCTTGGGGATCCTAAGAACTCTTTTTTGCCTACCTGGATTTTTCAGATTCTTCTTGCCTCATACTCCACACAGAATCAGCTCTTAATGGCTGAGTGTGATTGACATCCCAAATAATATTCTGCATAGCACAAAACATGAGAAACTGGAAGGGCAAACATATATGAGAATCATGGTATCTAAAACAATTGAGGGGAAAGTGTATTTTCTTCAATGTCTTTGTCATTGTCAGGGTGAAATTATACTGGCATGCTGAATCAGATTCACAATTTCTTTTATTGTTGATAGGAATACCAAAAGGCCAACAGGGAAGCACACTATCTGACCAGGAGAAAATAAAGAGAAAATGGAAATAGCATACTGAAGATCTATGCAAAAGAGAAAACTGGATGACAGAGAATCCTATCATGATGAACCTGCAGTGCTAGAAAGTTAAGTGAAGTCTGCTCTAAAACACCAGGAAGAAATAAATCACTGGGAGTAGAAGAGAAACCGATAGAATTATTTCAAGCCATAGAGATGTCAAAATCTTTAAAAGAATATCCCAAGAAATACAGGCAATGAAACAATGGCGTAGACTGGCAACATTTAAATATATATTTCAATCCCCAAGAAATAAGATGCTAAGGAGTGTAGTAGCTATAGGACTATTGTTTTATTTCCCCATGCAAGCAAAGTTATGGTTAAGGTGTTAGAACAAAAGATTTTAATTTATATGGAGTGAGAAATGCCTAATGTTCAAGCTGGATTCTAAAAATTGCAAATATCAGCTAGTAACTGGACTTCACCAAAGGATTTCAGCAAAGCCTTTGACTGTGGATCATAAGAAGCTATGGGGATGTCTCCACATTTGATTGTCCTGACAAGTAACTTGTATTGTAGACAAGAAGCTACCATTAGGACCGAATATGGAGAGAGAGAGAGAGAGAAAATAGTTTTCTATAGGGAAAAGTGTCACATAAGGGTGCATTTTATCTATGTATCTGTTCAATCTGCATGCAGAATATATGATACAGAAACCTGGCCTAGATTCAGATGAAAAAAGAGTAAAGATTGGTGGAAGAAACATCAAATAATTTAAGATATGCAGATGATACCATCATTCTGGCAGAAAGCAGCAATGACCTGAAACAACATACAGTATAGTGAAAGTGAAGGAAGTGCCAAACGAGACTGCAGCTGAACATTAAGAAGACAAAAACACGAGTACAGAAGGATTATGGGTATAAATTTAATTAATAAATAAATTACACCTTTAAATGTTGTCAAGGAAGAAACTGTAATAGTGAAAGATTTTGTATGGAGACCTCAGAAATCAGAAGAAGATTAAGACTGAGGCTACCATACTTCAGACACATCATGAGAAGGCACAATTATCTCGAAAATATATTAATGTCAGGAAAGATAGAAGACAGCAGCGAAAGAGGAAGACCAAAGGTGAGATGGATTGACTCCTTAAAGGAAACAAAGGTTTTAGTTTACAAGAGCTGAGCAGGGCTGTTGAAGACAGGACATCTTGGAGATCTCTCATTCATAAGGTTGCTGTGAGTCAACTTGATGGCAAAAAACAACAAATGTGCCTCAGCAATGGGGCTCGAGTGGCTAAAACACTGACTGGAAGGTGGCAGGTCAGCAGTTCGATACCCGAATACTGCAGAATGGAGTGAGCTCCTGTTTCTGTCCCAGCTCTTGCCAACTAGCAGAGATTACAGAGAGCCTAGAAATTAAAAGAATATTGATATAAAACAAATTTATCCTGTTTCCCATACTTATTTCGGCAAATGAAGTTGTTCCAAAACCTTTGGTTAGCAAATTAAAACAGGTTCCAGTAACTATTGATTTGCTTCCTGAAATTCAAAAGTCAGCAAGCTTACAAACACATCATCTTACCTGTAAATTTTTAGGACTTGACTCCTGATGTTTAAGCTTGATGCTTTGGTCCACCCACATGCAGCAGTAATTGTGAAAAATAACAACCATAACAATAACCACAAGGGGGCGTGGCTAAGATGGCCGGCGAGTAACATCTCGATTTAGGCACTCGCACTTATCAAAGTGGTAATTAATGAGAATAATGAGCTAATGGAGTAAATTACAGAGATATTTTGTGGCGATAAGACTCCTTCTTGCCTGCTCGGAAAAGTTGCTGCAGGGCGGTCGAAGTTCGGGAGGTATCCTCGGCGGGAGAGGTGCGCGATGGAAGCCGCGGTTTCCCCAGCCGACGAGCCAAGAATGGGACCAGCGAGACGGCGGTGATTCGAGAAAAGTGGAAAAATCAGTAAGAAAGTGAGTTAACTAAATGATATACTGATGGGAGCTAGAGGTGACAGTGGATTGCTTTGCTCTGAAGAGTTTGGAGTTGGCAAGAGTATGTAGAAGAGGATAGAAGGGTGGCGGATGAGGTGATAATGGCGGCGATTTTGGAATTCGAAAGTGGTCATTTTTTGGCTTCTGAGCATTCAAGGGGAGCTTCGGAGTGATTTGGTGGTCTTTAAAAGTGGTTATAGAAGAAAGCGATTGGGTTTGAGATATTGGTTATTCCAGCGTTTTCTGAAGTTGAAGCAAGGAAGAGCGGTTTTCTTCTAAAAAAAAAGAGTTCGCTGCCTTGGAGAAGAAGGAGGAGGGGTTCCCCCCTGAAGCTGCCGCAGCTGCTGGGAAAAGGGAGTTTTGTTTCATTCGCTCTAAGAGAGGGATTATTATATTTTTTACTCCTTCACTGTGTGGATTATAGTTCTCATTTTTTCTCTTTTTATTCCTCCTTTTCTTTCTTTTATTAAAAGTTGGAGCTTGGGATTTTTTCTTTCTTTCTTCCCTGTGGAACTCATACAAGTGGATATATTTGGGCATTTGTCTCATCTGAAATACTGTTTATGCTGATGGGACTATTCTATTCTTTTTCCAAGAAGGGAACTTTGTGAAAGATTGGAAGTTTTTAAGGGCAAACTTTGCGAGTTTTTGTTACTTGGGCTGTATTGGCTGACTTCGGTGATGAGCTTCTCATGGATTATAATATTTTTTGGGTTATTTTTGGTTCCCGTTCCCTTATGTATTACAACAATTAACTTTTCGCTGGTCCTCCTCTCTTACCCAAGTTACATCACATTTAAAGGATTATTGCCAGCTTTGGCTGCATTGGAATAGGTCCAAGTGGAGTGTTCAACAAATCTATAGTACACTGCAGCATTAAAACTTTCAGGGGACTTTATCATGGATAAGGGTACAAGAGGAAAAGCAAAGGAGGAGGAGCCTGTGGTGAAATATAAGAGAAAAGAAAAAGTACCAATGGAAGAGGTCCCTCCGTCATCATCACCACCACCTGAACCCTATGATCAAACCCAAATCATGGTGGAAATTGGTAAATTGTTTCAGAAGATGGAGAAGATGGAAGATGCAAGAGTGAAGGATAGAAATGAAATGATGAAAAAACAGGATAAGGTGGTAGCAACTGTTGTGGATTTTACAAAATAAGTAGAATTAAGTTTGCAAAAAATAGAAGGAAATGTGAAATTGGTTCAAAATGAGGTGAAGGCTATGAAAAAGGAAATAAAAGGGACTCAGGAAGGGATGAGGGAAAACAAAGTGAAAATGGATGAACAGGAAAAAAGGACTGATGCTATGGAAGATATGATGAGAAATCAGAATATTGTGATACATCATGTGATTGAAAGGATGCCAGACCAGCTAAGAGAAAGAGTGGCCCAGTGGTTAAACAATCTGAGCATGGGAAAGGAATTTGTACAGGAAGACATTGTAAGTGCGTATAGGGTGGGTCCAAGAAGAGGGAAAGTGGTCCAAAAAATGTTCTGGTAAAATTTGAAAATTGGGGAGATAAACTTAGAGTAATGGCTTTTTTAAAACAAGCTGGTTCTGGCACCCTGGAAATCGATGGTTCTGATGTGGAAGTATACAATGATATTTCAATAAACGAAAGAGTTTGGAGATATAAGATGAAACCGGTAACCAAATTGTTGACGAACAAAGGTGTAAGGTACAATTGGAGATTTTCACAGCAACTGCATTTTTTTTATGAAAAAAATGCAGGTTATTGATGAGAGGATCGATCCATTGGAGTACTTGAGTTTGCTTGACCTTGTTAAAGCAGGTTCGGAGGAGTGGGTAACTCTTAGAAAAGATTTGTTGGAATCGGGGGCCATAAGAAGAGATTATGAGGGGGCAGATGCCGGCGGTGCTATGGGTGGAGCTCCACAGGGAAGAGAAGAGGAGGAGTTGTCATTGATCATGGTGGAGGAGGAGGCAAGTAAGGAGCAGTGAGCAATGGGTTATGATGTAATAATTTTTTATATTATTCAAGAATGCAGAAAGGTGAGATGCGCGGTGCATTAATTTATACGCACATCTTTCATGTCCCCCCTCTCCCCTCTTTGGATATCGAAGGCGCCTTTTTTTCCGAAGAAAGTGGGGAGAGTGATATTGTGTGTTAAGGTTCTGTCCTTAAGAGGAGGAGGTTAGAATTGGCATCGAAGAAAGATAGACCCGATATAGTGTTTTTACAGGAAACACATCAAAAATCAAAGGACACAAACAAAATCTTTCTAGGGTGGATACAACATTATGAAATGGCGTTTGGTACCTCAAAAGCAAGAGGAGTTGCAATCATGATTTCTAAAAGATTAGGATTTGAGATAACAAAAAGTATTGTTGACCAAGAAGGTAGATATCTGATTGTGAGAGGGAAAATTGATGATGAGGAAATAGTTTTGGTGAATATTTACACCAAGCGGAATTTCTAGAAAAAGTTCGTAAAATTGTGGTGTTAGAAAAAGTGGCAAAGATGATTAGGGCTGGAGATTTTAATTTAATAAGGTCAAATTTAGACTGTACGAACCTAGCAAGGTGTGGAGCAGGTATGAAAGGGAATGTTCTAGATAATTGGATGGTTGCGTTGGGACTGAAGGATTCTTGGAGAGAGATTAAGGGCTCGGAAAGGGCATATTCCTATTTTTCACATGTTCATGGGTCCTACTCTAGAATAGACTATGTATTTTTAACGGAAAACATGGTTAAAAATATTGAGGGAATTGAAATAGGAATTTTCAAGGAATCAGATCATGCTAAAGTGTTTTTGGAATTGAGGACACAAAAGGATAATAGGAGAGGAAGAAATTGGAGATATGATCCCAACTTATTCAAAGACCAAAAATGTAAAGAACAAATTACAGAAAGTTGGATGGAAAGCTGGCAGTGGAACGATAATGAAGAGGTAAATTTTAATGTGGTTTGGGATGCCATGAAGTCAGTTTTTAGAGGGGAAAGTATAAAGTTGGCAAGTATCAAGTATAGAAAGTATAAGGTAGCACAGGAAGAAAAAGAAAAAGAAATAAAACAATTACAGGAAGAACACTCAAAAAAGGATAAATTTTTTTGCCAAATTACAAAGACTCAAGGCAGAATTATTGGGTAAGGATATAGAAAAAGTAAAAAGAGATTTTATATATTTAAATAGAGAGTATTTTGAATTTAGCAACAAAAACTCAAGATTATTGGCAAGAGCGGCTAAAGCTAAAAAGGAAAAAAGGGAAATTGGGGTTTTGGTTAACAAACAAGGGATAAGGTGTAATAAAGTTAGTGATAAATGTAAAATTGTGAAGGATTTCTATCAAGCACTATATGCAAAAAAAGAGATAGACGTGGGGAAGCTTAAAGGGATTTTGGAGAGGCAGTTAGGGAACGAAATAAAGCAGGAACACTGGGACAAAATGGAAGAACAGGTTTCCGAGAAAGAGGTAAAGGAAGTAATTAGTGGTTTGAAGCTGGGGAAAGCCCCGGGAGATGATGGACTATCGGCCGAGTTTTATAAGGAATTTAAAGATGTTGTGGTACCAATGCTGGTAAAGTTATATAATTATATTTTAGATGGTGGACAAATTCCGACTTCATGGTATAGGACTACAATTGTTCTGCTGCCAACATTGGGAAAGAATTTGGGAAAAGTAGAATCTTATAAACCAATTTCTCTTATAAATCAAGATGCCAAGATCTTCACAGCAATACTGGCTAATTGTTTAAATAAATTTATGGGAGAATATATAAATGCTGATCAAGTAGGTTTTTTAAAAGGAAGGCATATGGCTGATTTGACCAGGAGAGTGCTAGATTTAATTGATAATGTTAACCAAATGAAGGAAAAGGTAGGGTTATTATCTTTGGATATTTTTAAGGCATTTGATTCGTTACAATGGTCTTCGATTAGGGAAATAGTTAAAATCTATGGATTTGGGGACAGATTTAGAAGGGTAATTGATTTGTTATATCAAAAAAGGATTGCTAGGATTAGAGTAAATGATGAGCAGGTACTAGACAGGGTTGTCCTCTGTCCCCTATCTTGTTCATTATGGCAATGGAAATTTTGGCTTAAAATATAAGGGAGGATTCAAGTATAGAAGGGATAATGGGCAACAAAGTAAGTATGTATGCAGATGATACACTGCTAATGGTGAAGCATCTAGAGGGGGCAATGGATAGGATTAAAGCGCAAATAGAGGATTTTGAGGATATAACAGGGTTGATGATAAATTGGGATAAATCGGAAATGATGCTGTGTAATATGGGGGAAGAGGAGAAGGAAAAGATAGTGGGGTTATCTAATATACAAATTAAAGATAAGTTGAAATATTTGGGGATAATTATTTCAAATAGATTGGAAGAACTTAAAAGATTGAACTATGATAGCTTGAAAACAGAATTTAAGATTAGAATACAAAGTCTTCAGAAGTTGAAGTTGTCATGGTTTGGGAGGATTGCAATTTTCAAAATGATGTTGTTGCCGAGGATTAATTTCCTATTTGATGCACTTGCAATCCAATTGAAGGAAAAGGAGATTAATGAGCTTCAAAATATGTTTAATAATTTTTGCAATGGAGGTAAAAAATCTAGATTGCCAAAGAAATTCTGCTACCTGCCTCAGAAAGAAGGGGGTTTGGGAATGCCAAATTTGTTAGCGTATTACCGTGCATTTCAAATTAAGAATGTTGTGAAGATTTTGGCAAGAGGAAAAGTAATTTGGGAGGAGATTGAGATGAAAGATTATAGGAATATTGGTAAAATGATTTTTTTTGGGAGGTAAGGTTAAAATGATAGCTACAAGCAATATTATGATGAGGGGACTCATGAAGGTGTGGAAAAGATTAAAGAAGGATTTGGTTCCAGATGACTCTCCAATTTTGGAATTGGCAGATATGGCGTGTTTTCTGATAAAAATAGATAAAAAATACAGGAAATACTGGATAAAAATAAAGTTTTCTTGCTGAAAGAATGGTTAAGAATCTGTGGAGATGAAATTAAAAAGAAAAAATTGTTTGAACAGTTAAAATTGGATTGGTTTCAGAAAATGAAGGTTGACAACTGGAACAAAAAATATAGAAGAGAATTATGTATAGATAGAGAAAAGACGGAATTTGAGGAATTGGTTTTGAAAATTCGAAAAGGAGGCAAAAGCATTAAGGGTCTAGTAAGCAAACTTTATGCTCTAATAAACAAGGGGAGTGATCCACAGGAAGATTTAAAATTGAAGTGGGAACAGGATTTGAATATAAAGCTAGGAAATGATGAATGGAGAAATAAGTGGAAAAAGAGGATAATGAGAACTATGTCAGTAAGAATTAAGGAGCATAATTATAAAATGTTGTGGCAATGGTACTTGACACCACTGAGGTTACATCAGATTGATAATAAAAGGGATAATTTATGTTGGAGATGTAAAAACACTGTTGGAACTTATGAGCATATGTGGTGGAGTTGCAAAATGATAAATGATTTTTGGAGAAGAATAGAAAAAGAGGTAGGAGAAATAATGGGTAAGAAAATTAAACTGGCATCAGGTACCATTATGCTAACAGATGTGGAAGGTATGTGTTTAAACAAGGGGGAAAAAGAGTTATTAGAAATTATGTTAACTACGGGTAGACAATGTATTGCTAGAAACTGGAAAAATGATGTAACTATACAGACGGGAGAATGGTATAAGGAAATGTGGAACCTAGCACTGAATGATAAATTGACATGGGAGATAAAAGTAAAAAGGGATAAATTGAAGGAAAATAGATTCTGGAGTATTTGGAAGCCTTTTGTTGATCACTCCCTTATGGGTATGGAATGCTTTAGATCTGTACCATCTCAAAGTAGTTTTTGGAGATAATACTGAGACCGAACTCTCCGGGGCAATGTAAATATACACTGGGTGATTTGTAAAGTGAAACTTGGAGTTTGATAGTTGTTAATAAACAATGGTAATATTGAAAGATTTTATGAAGGTTATAGTTACAGTGTTAATTTTTAATGTGGATATTCAATAGTACGTGTACTATAATAGATAATAGTTCAACTATCATCTATGTGGTTATTTTTTATGAAGCTTATGTATTTTTGTTATGTTTTATGATTTATCGTTATATGTATGTTTGTATATTTTTTGAAAATGAATTAATAAAAATTATTATGAAAAAAATGTTTTTTAAAAAAACACCACAATAACCACAAGTCTTTCCCCATTGTCTCCCTTCCTTTAAACATGAAGCAAAAGGTATTAACTTTAGTAGTTTCAAATTCTCTCAATTCCTAGGGCTTTTTAAGTGCATTTTGTCATCTGCCTTTATGTTTCTTTTTGCTATACATGTTGCTGATGGTTCAGGGCCAACCCTACCATTAGACACAGTGAAACAACTGCCTCAGGTGCCCAATGGTAAAGGAGGGGCAAAGGGTGGTGGTAGCTCCTCTTGCATTTCTGGACTCCCCATATCAGCCTGCCCTGCATGCCATAGTTACAAGTCATGTGGCCAATACAATTCTGCCAGTTCTACATCCCTTAGCATTGGTGTGGTGTCAGTGCTGGCCATGAAACAACCTTGGTTGCAGCTAAGGCAATGTTCCCATGGTGTGCTGAGCAACCATTAGGCCACCACGTTTCCCAATCATGATAAAAGAAATAGAAGGGAAGCTCAACAATATCCTTTTGAGTGTGAGTGGTAAGGTTTGTGGGCCTAGAGCTGCATTCAGAAAACTTACTATGGCTGCTAGAAAAAGTTTGTTGGCTTTTTTCAGACTCAGACTCCAGAATGCCCCACTCAACATGATCATGTTTACATAAACTGGGAAGTGTGCTTGAGAAAAGTAACTAGTGCAAAGATTGACCCAGAGACACCAAACATCCAGAATTATGAGCCTTCTTTCTCCCTCACTCCTGCCTTCACTTGAGCCTTTGCTTTTATTTCTAATGTGTCCATCTTGGACATATGTAGGATTTATCATGATATTAATTGATTTCTTTGTTTTGTGCTTGCCACTGTTGGCACTATTAAATAGATAGAGGTGGATTCTCATATCCATCCTCTTCACTCTGTGCTTGGATATTGCTTTCTTGAGCTGCTTATTTACTCTATACTTGTCTAGTTAGCTTGCAGACAAGAAGAGTTGACAACTGTCCATCAGAATGAGGCACTGTGGTGTACATTAAAACCTTGACACAATCCATACATTAAAATGTAGGTCATGGTTTGGAAACCACAGCATTCAAGAGAATTTTCTTCCTTGTCACTAGTCCACACATGATTCCAGAAGCATCAGTTAGTTTGCTCATCATTAGTGGCAATTGACTGGCTGCCATATCAGTCACAAAGCCAAAAAAATCTCAAAACACACAGAAGATAGTGATTAAACTATGAGAAAAAGAAAAACTGGACACATTTGTGTCTTGATAATCAAAACATAGAGGAAAGCTCACCCCAAACAAAGTTCAATTGACATTTTGTGGAAGTGCCAGAAATCATGTTTTTATTCGGACCATGCTTATGAGTGGAGGAGTGAAGACAGAGAAAAGCAGCAAAAAACACCCGATATCCATTCCTGTTTGCAGATGGGCTTGCATATAATATGTATTAACATTTTAATGTTTTTCAAACTATGCATTTCAGGAAATCCAAACCAGTTAATTTCCTTTCTTGTACAATCAGGTTATGGGATTCCTGATTGTGACTGAATTCTATGAACACTAAAATAAGAAGAAATCATAGTTTCAAAAAATTGGCAAAAACAATTTAAGTTATTTTGTGTCATCATTATCTTCCTCCTCCTCCTCTTCTTTAAATTGCTTTGGTATTAAAACAAAGGCACTGGTTCTTCAAACAGGAGCCAACAAGACAAAAGATAATCTCATAATGTGAGCCACCCAGACACAAAACTGTAGTGCGAATGAAGAAATCTGAAGATTCTAGGTCCATTTATTTTGTGCTCTCACATCATTATAGCTCCAAACAACAGCCTCATCTGGTTGCACAGCAGGCTAATGATCTAACCTGTTCTGAGGGATTACTTTAAGCTTTCTTCCCTCAACTCCCTCACCGCCATTTGCACAAAAGTAGAAATGGCAAAAAAATTGTCCTTAATGGGATCACACTGTTCTTTCCTCACATTGTCAACTTCACTTAATTTCCACTGAGCTATTAACATACTTGATGCATATGTCAGGCACAAGCCCAATATTAGGGCGGGCAAACAGAATGCTGCTTGAAGGCGGCAATGTGTTAAAACAATTGAGCAAGCAAGCCCTTAAAGTTTGTTGCTCTGGCCATATGGTATAGTGTTTAATTTCCCATCGTGGAAGAACATGGCTGTCATAGTGGGGCAGGGGGAGGTATATGATGAATAAATTTACTTGGGGAAACATATTATAATGAAGGATGGCTTTCTAGGGAACCAAACTGAGGAATTTAGACTCTGAAGAGGGAGCATCTGGGAAGTATTAAGATATAAATAAGAGTAGCTGTGCAGAGTGCTTTTAGAAATGAAAGACATGTAGGGGGAAACAAGGTGATCTTTCTTACTGAGCCAGTTATGAATGAGATGTTTCATCAGAGTACTTTGTTGTGTTGAGTTAAGAAAATGAGAAATGGTTCTCGCTCTGGGAGACAGGAAGAAGGTTAACAGGCATTTATAGAATAAGTGCCATTCTGAACACCTGTGACAGAAAGACAAAGAGCTTTACTCAGTTTAGGCACAGATGCCTTGCTATAGATTAGACTCCCTGTTGATATTCTTACAAATTTAGAACTTCCATTGTATGTTATGCAACGGAATGGTTCTGCTATCTGTTATCCAGCACATGTATTTGGAAGTAGTGATTGCTCATAATGATTGTATGGAATCATTGAGTTGGAAGCTATTGATGAGGTCATCAGGTCCTCCCTAATGAAGGAATCTGAATCAAAGCAGACCTGAACAGATGGTTGTCCAATTTTCTCTTGAATGCCTCCAGTGTTGGAGTACTCACCACATCCCGAAGTTATTTACTTACTTATTTATTTGTTGGATTTATATAACTGCCCTTTCTGCCTAAGCGACCCAAGGAAGCTCACAACATACCCAATACTAATTAAAACCAAATAATATAAAAACATCCATGGTTCTATTGTAATTCTGCTCTAACAGTTATGATGTTTTTCCTGATATACAACTGAATATGGCTACTGGCTTGTCTGTAACTTGAACCTATGATTACATCGTGCATTCTGGGATGAACAGGAACAGATTCTGCCCGCCTCTGTATAACAATCTTACAAGTATTTGAAAAGTGCTATCATAGCTCCCTTCAATCTGCTTTCATAAAGGATACATGCACATGCACAGTTCTTTCAGTTTTTTGTCTCAGGGCTTGGTTTCCAATGTCCTGATCATCCTTGTTCCTCTCCTCTGTTTTTGTTTCAAATTGTTGGCATGCTTCAAAAACTGGACATGCTACTCAAGAAGAAGCCTAACCAGAGCCAAATAAAGGGCAACTAGTATTTCATTGGTTTACTTCTATACTTCTTTTTAAAGGTAAAGGTAAAGGTTTCCCTTGCTTGAAAGCCAGTTGTATCTGTCTCTAGGGTTCAGTGCTCATCTTTGTTTCAAAGCCGAAGAGCCAGCGCACCTAAAATAGCATTGACCACTTTTGCAGCCACATTCACATTGTTGGCTTATACTCAGTTCGTAATCTTTACCTATAAGAATGGGATGTGGCCGTTCATGTCCAGAATGTGTGTCCGCACACGTCCAGCCTATCCCGTAATGCGCCTTGTACACTTACCTTAGCTCCCAAAGATCACTCCCGCAAGGGTCCGTAAGCCGACAGTGGGGCCAACACCCCACGAACCCAAACAAAAAAAAACCCTACGCTTCCCAGTGTCCTCCGCGCTGTGCCACCCCATAGCCAATGAGGCAGGAGGACGCGAGCATGGAGGAGGCGGGACAGCTGGCATGTGTGTAAAAAAACAACAGGTACGCACCCAAAACAGCTCAGCCCGGGGCCCTGCCTTGCCTTACCAAGGCAGACAGAGCCCAGGCTGAGGGAACGGTCTGCCTGCCACCCCTTCCGTGCCGCCTGAGAGGGAAATGCAAAGGTGTAAGCCAGCGATTCATCAGAGGAGGCACTCTCTCTGGCAGATCGGTGGCTGCTGCCTTTGTATTACCTCCTCCGCTGTTTTGTGTTAGCTCATGAAACAGCGGTGGGGATAATACAAAGGAGGCAGCCAGCGATCCAGCAGGGAGAGCACCTCTCCTGATGGATCGCTGACTGCCGCGTTTGCATTTCCCCCTCAACTGTTTCGAAGGTTGATACGAAACAACCTTCGAAACAGTTGAGGAGGAAATGCAAATGCGGCAGCCAGTGATTTGTCATGGGAGGCGTTCTCCCTGGCAGATCTCTGGCTGCCCCCTTTGTATTACTCCCTCCACTGTTTCTTGTTAGCTCTCAAAACAGCAGTGGGGAAACTGCTGTTTTGAAGGAAACGGTGGCTGCGGCAGCGGAGAGGTGGCTTTTTAGGGCCGCCGGAGTGATCCTTCGTGTTATGGGTCTCTCCTCCCCACCTCTGTCTCCCCTGGCTGAACTGCTGGATGAACTCTGCTGGGGCAGTGGCAGCAGCGGCGACAGGGAGGCAGCTTTGCATGAGTGTGTTGTGTTGGGTGTGTTGAGTTGGGTGTGTTGAGTCGGGTGTGGTGTGTATGGTTGTGTTGTGTGTGTTGGTATTATGTGTGTGGGGGTTATATTGTGGTTGTGTTGTGTGTGTGTGGGTTATATTGTGTGGGTGTGTCCTTTGTGTGTGTTGTGTGGGTTTGCTGTGTCATGTGCGATGTGTGTGGCTGTGGTGGGTGTGGGTTGTGTGTCGAGCATGTGTTATGTGTGGGAGTATGTGTTTTGTGTGGGGGTGTAGTGTGTGTTGTGTCGTGTCATGTGTGATGTGTGTGACTGTGGTGTGTGTGCGTGTTGTGAGTCGTGTGTGTGTGATGTGTGTGTCATGTGTGCATGTTGTGAGTGTGTGTATTGTGTGTTTGGGAAAAACCACCTTCCCTGATGGATCCCTGCCACCAGCACACAATTCAAACCTG
The DNA here is from genome assembly GCA_035047345.1 of Bradypodion ventrale. Taxonomy (NCBI): domain Eukaryota; kingdom Metazoa; phylum Chordata; class Lepidosauria; order Squamata; family Chamaeleonidae; genus Bradypodion; species Bradypodion ventrale. The sequence continues at coordinate 229,028,955 of JAWDJE010000001.1, forward strand.
CCTGGCAAGGCCAGGCAAAAAATTGCTAGTCTACAATAATTCCAAGATCTCTCTTGCTGTTGGTATTACAGTACTAGAGAATCCATCATCTTGTAACCATGTGTTTGGTTTCCCCTTTCTAGTTCTAGAATTTGGCACTTATCTTTGTTCAATTTCATTCTATTGTTTTCTGCCCAGTGCTAGAGCCTATCAAGATCTGTAAGAATTTTGGTTTTGTCTTCCAGCGTAATTAGTTGTTTCACCCATTTTTGTGTTAACTGTGAGTTTAATCAACATTCCCAGCATCTCCTCATCCAAGTTGTTAATAGAAATATTGAAGAGCAGAGCACTGAGCCCAGGACTGAGCCTTGCAGTACTCTACTGGTTGCTTTCTCCAAGTTTGATAAGATGCTCTTGATAAGCACTGAGTATGGTTCTGTAACCAAGTATGTATCTACCTGACCGATGTGTCACACTAGCCCACACCTTGCCAATCAGAATATGAGACCGTTTTTCAAAAGCTTTGCTGAAGTCAAGGTATCTTAAGTCAAAAACATCCCTACCATCTAAGAGGAAGGCTGCCCAATCAAAATAATGAGTTAAGATTAGAGTGGAAGGATTTGTTATGTTGGCTTCTAGATATTGCTGAATTGTTTTCAAGGTGCTTGCCACTTTATAATCTGCTCCAAAAATTTTAACAGGATCGATGTCAAGGTGATTGGGCTGTTGTCCCCCAGTCCCTCCATTTTGCCCTTTTTGAAGATAGGAACAATGTTAATTATGCATCCTGCATAATCTTGTAAAGAAGAGATAGTGGTTCTAAGAGTTCTTCAGCCAGTTGTTTCAATGCTTTGGATGCATTTCTGGATGCTCTAGAGAGTTGAAGAAATTCAAGGAAATAAGGTATTTGTTAACTATTTGCTTATCAGTCTCAAACTGCAATTTGCCTCCTCTGTTTGTACTTCACATTTGCCTGGAGGGTCATAGACTGACCTTTTGAGAAAAGCCCAAACTAACGTAAGAATTGAGCACTTCTGCCATTTCTTTGTCATCTGTTGCCATTTTCCCATCCCCATGGGAGTAGCTGAGCCACTACTTCTTTCCCCTGTCTTTGTCTTTCCATGCAACTGAAAAAAAATTGTTCTTGCTTTTAGTTTGTCTTGCTTTCAACATTCTCAGACTTTGCCTTCCTAATGCCAACCCTGCATTGCAGGCGCACCCCCCAATAACGGACTCAGACACTGGTAAAAGTGGATAACGGCATTGGGCCACATTTATTGATTCATGTCCTAGTCCGAATTATAAATTTCGATTGGTATTCAACCAATTATAATTCTTAAGGCAAGCAGGCCGAAGTAACACTGGTAAGGTTCCACCCAAAATTGCCAACGGCAATTGGTTACAATGTATCCATTTGTATCAATTTGTTTGTTGACAACAAACAAATTGTTGACCGTAGTCAATAATCTAACTACTGACCCCACCCTCTGACGCGTATCCGTAAAATAACGGGGTGATGCATGCTGCCTAGCTCGTGCCATCACCCCATTGCCTGGTTCATCGTTGACCGGACAACGTTTAAACAACTTGTGCCTATCTAGTGTTGTCCAGTCAATTGCGAACCTGCCGGATACCTGTGGGTCATAAATGTTTACCTTACCAGTGCTACCCGCCACACGGGGAGGCTTCAATAAAGGCTCACCGCCCCCCCCCCCCAACCGTCAGCTCGGTCAACAGGCCTGCTCGCCAATCTCCCAACAAGAGGTCCATACCTCCCGGCGACAGATGGACCCCATCCCCTGTGTAAAGCTCATAATTTTGTAGACTGATGGTGGGGTGTCGTATGACGCGCCCCCAACCCTTGTCGAGAAGGAACCGGGCAATAGCCCTGTTCACCGAACACCGAGCCCGGTCAAGGGCCTGGAGGTTAAACCCTCCCCTGTAAGCGTGCCGCGGTATCATGTCCGACCAAATCAGGGTTGTGGCAGGCCACACATAATGTAAGTAGGCCAGGTCACCACAAATCGTATGTTTCAGCGATAGGCCAGTGACCTGTCCCAAATCATTGCCCCCAAGGTGTATAATCAGGACATCAGGCGGGTCAGCATCCCCGATGGAGAAAAGGAATGGCAACAGTTCCCGCCACAACATTTCGCGCTTACCATACCATCTGAGACTTGCAGATGCACCCAGTCCCAGTCAGGGTCCCCATTCTGTCGCCGCAGTGAATTGCGCTGCCCTGTGCACATAACTGTGGCCCACCAGCCATACTGTCACCGGTGTAATACGACACCCAGGGTCTGTCAAGGAAAAAAGGAAACAGGGCAGTGACTTAATCGGTACTCACAGTTGAAGAGGACGAACATATAACTGAAAACATCATGATCCCCACCGTCCCATGCGGCAAATCTCAGTCCCAGAGTACCCAAAGGCCGCTGCAGTGGAAGCCACCCCTATCCTGAATGAATGGGTGCCGTAGCGAGCCCCGGGGAGGCCAACACTGGCTAGTGCCTTACCGGTCACCTTCCAAAATTGAAATTTAGTAAGGGGAGACCCATCTTGGTGACAGAAAAACGGGCCAGGGTGCGCACCACGTAGTGCAAGGAACTCTTGTAGGGCACCAACCGGACAGATGTCTGCAATGGAACATCGTAGCAGTCTTACACCACTGCCTACACCGGGCTGATCAACCTTTGAGGAGCGTATCCTCAACTGAGCGCAATCATTGTGAACATAGACATCTTCGAGTTCCAGTGCCCTATGACTCGCATCCGCCTTAGACAGTAGCACCAGCTCACTGATGTGGAGCGCTCCAAAAAAGGCCACCGTAGTAGCCGCATGAAACAGGGCTGCCTCATACCTGTCAAAACATAGGTCCTGCCAGCCCCGTGCGTGTTGGGTAAGTACCCCTGGGGAAATTGGGTGGCGGTCATCTGGGCAACGCCCACGCTCCTGCACCCACCCCTCCAAAACATGTCGTATGCGGAAATCATTTGTGCTGTCAGCATAACCACCCACCTTGGCCATGAATGCCAGTGCTGACAGCCTGGACGCTATGGTGCGGGGAGCCAGGCCCTGGGCATATAAGTAAACCATAAATTGTAGGACGTGAGCCACTGGGATGGGCCTACTTTCAGATAGCTGAAATAGGGCACAAAAGGCCCGGAATGTACTGAATGCATGGTCATACGCCTTACGCGTGCGGGGCGCCAGCGACATGCCGATCGCCCGGTTCACCTCTCCTTGCCAAGCGTCCATATCTCGTCCAGGAGCGGCAAGGGAAATTCCTCTGCGTCCGGGGCCAAGGCACGGAACCGGGGGATCTGCAGGCGGGACAAAGCGTCAGCAATATCATTATTAATACCTGGAACATGTCGGGCCCTAAAAAGCACATTGAGGTGTAGGCTGCGCAATACAAACTGGCGCACTAGCTCCATAACCTGGGGAGATTTAGACATCTGTGAGTTGACAATGTGGACAACCGCCGCATTGTCACACCAGAAATGGACAACCGAATTGGCCCACTCCTCGCCCCATAGCATCAAGGCTCCCAGAATGCGGAAAAATTCAAGGTACGTGAGATCGCGCAAACGATCCGTGCCGCACCAGGCTGGCGGCCATTTGCCATAGGCCCACCTCCCCTCAAAGTAAATCCCATAGCCCAGGGACCCTGATGCATCCGACTGAACCTGAAAACAAGGGGAAACCAGAAGGTCGGACCTCCAAAATGACACCCCATTGAACTCCCTCAGGAACTGGAGCCAAACGAGCATATCCACCCTCATACCCTTGTTCAGTCGTACCCTGTGGTGGGGCCTGGTCAAACCAGTCATGGCGTTGCACAAACGCCCTGCAAGCGAAATTAAGGTGACCATGTTACACCTGGAGCTCCTGAAGGGACACCTTGCGTCTGGCTAGCAAGTCGGAGATCAACGCAGTGATCCGTGAAACCTTATCAACAGGTAACCTGGATGCCTGCGCAACTGTGTCAATCTCAACCCCCAGGAATGTGAGCTTGGTTGATGGGCCCTCGGTCTTTTTGGGCGCTAAAGGCACACCAAGTTCCTTCATCAGCGGCTGAAATGTGTGTAGGAGACGCGTGCACATGTCCCAGCCCCGTTCACCACCGAATAAAAAATCATCAAGGTAGTGGGCTACAGACCGAGAACCCGACCTGCGAACAAAGGCCCACTGCAGGAAGGTGCTGAAGCGTTCAATTGCCGAGCATGAAATGGAACAGCCAAAAGGCATGGCTTTGTCAAAATAAAATTCACCCCGGAACTTGAAACCTAGCAACTCAAAGTTACCCGGGTGCACAGGCAGGAGACGGAACGCAGACTTAATGTCGCACTTAGCCAATAGTGCACCCGGGCCACAAGAGCACACCATGCGCAGAGCCTGGTCAAAAGACGTATACCTGACCGAACAAAGGTCATCAGGGATAGCGTCGTTGACCAAACAGCCGGCCGGGTAAGCAGGTGGTGTATCAAACGAAATTCCCCCGGTGACTTCTTGGGCACCAACCCTAAAGGGGAAACCTTGAGATTGCTAAAGGGCCAGCGACCCTGCCAGCATTCACCTCCTTAGCAATGCTCACGGCCGCCACCTCCTCCCTGCCCCTGAGTGACAACAGGTTAGGGGCATCTTGGGGGGACCTATCCTCTGTGAAAGGAATGCAAAACCCCTGCTGGAAACCCTCAAGCAGGTAAGCTGCATCTGCCCTCCCAGGGTACATCGTGAGCCAACGCTCCAACATGTCCACATTAATTGGGGAGGGGACCTTTCGCTGTACCAGCTCCCTCAGCGGCAGTCCTGCCCGCTCCCTGTCCACCTCTACCTCTGCCCCGCAGTCCGCCTGCCCTAGGACACGCGGAGGCGGCATGGGGGCCAGCACAAGAGGGACACTTGTGCCTGTATTGGCACTGCTTCCTATTACACGCACCATTGGCCGAGAAGCTCCAACACAGCAGGCAGGCTGGAACCCCCTGCCCCGCCACCTGGTGGGGTGCCTGGGCTGGAGCAGCTTGCTGGACCGTATGTCCACAATGGTACCTCTCCCCTGGCACAGGGCGCATGGGGGTCATGTACAGAAGCCACAGCTTCTGGCAGGGCTCATCCCACCTCATCTCTGGGTGTAGGGGCACTCTCATACGGAATTCTTCGTCGTAAGCCAGCCACAAAGGGCCAGGGAAATCCACCATCGCCCTGTATATGTTGTCCAAATACTGGACCATCGGAATGGCCAGGTCAGGCCGGGCCCTGAGGTACACCGCCATGTATATGAGGTATGCGGGTAACCAGTTGGCCCACGTACGTGGTGGCTTACGACGACGTGACAGCTCCTTGTCTTTTTCATCCTGCCCCTCCCTCTCCTCTTTAGTGGGTTCCCTGTTCAGGAGGGAGAAAATGTCCACATACTCCCCACGCCAGATCTTTTCCTTGGTGGCCTGGGCCAGATGATCCCCAAGGGGCAAAGAATACCCCGCTGTCGGAAATGCCGACACCGGAACATTGGCAGTGCTGGGGACCATGAAAGGCGCCCGAACCAGCCCCGGCACCCCCAGTAGGTTCCCTGCGGCATAGGATCCCCCACCCCAAGCGGGGCCTTGGAGTGGCAAAGCCGCCCCTGAATGGGCTGCCGGCGGCTGTCCCGCCGCCCCAACCAGGCGAGGCCACGGCCATTGTAACCCACCCCCCGTGGTGGGTTGTGGTGTGGGTGCATTGGTTTGAACTGGATACTCACAAGTTGCACCCCCATGGGCCGCCCCCACTGGGGGTTCCGCCCCACTGCGGGCGTCGGAGCTCGCGACCGCAACCGAGCTCGTAGATGAGGCCTGACCACTACCTGCTGGCTGCATCTGCTGCACGGGGAGCTGCGAGGCCGCGGCTTGGGCCGACCCACCTGCCTCAGGCAGCTCTACCCGACCGGCCGCCTGCCGAGGACCGGCAGCCGGTGCGTTGACCTGTAGACCAAAAGGTGCCCCGGAAGGATTGACCATCCTCAACGATGCCTCTAGGGCCGCAACGCGGGCCAGTAGGGCATCAACGTTCACGGAGCTCCCATTGCAGATGGGGGCCACCGGGCCGGCCGGCCCACTGGCAGCAGGGGCCAGGCCCGGCATCTGAACCCTGGGGCCCGAATACAGCCATGCCCCAGGCACTGGCCCTTGAGGGACCGCGGGCAAGCCCTGCCAGGGAAGGGAACCCAGCCAACCCCCCTGGTTAAAACCCACCGCCGGAAGCTGCGGGCCAAGGTCCGAAGGCCCAGCTTGGTCGTGCCCACCCGCCATGCCCGAGCCGATGGCGGCCAATCGCGGGCTGGGGGCCGCGGCCCCCGCCGGGCCGGTCTGAGGCTGTCCAGCCTCCAGCCAATGAGTTATCAACCCCATCCCACCGATCCCGGTGGGCGCCCCTGGAAAGGGGGCCTGCTGAGGGGGCGCAGTCGCAGTCCTCCGACCCGGCTGCCGCCTCCTGGAAGGGCGAACCGAGTTCGCCATCGCCTTCTTTTTGGAAGGCATAGCTACAATCGCTGGGAAGCCTGAAGAAAAGGAGCGAAGAAAAACCGCTGCCCAAAAGAGGCTTCCCAGCCGAAGAGGAAAGCGATGGAGCAAGTGGGGAAAAACTTCTCCTCTCCGTCGCTTCGCGAAATGGCAGCGCGGCTGCCTCGTGGCCACCCCTTATAAAGGGTGCTGGCCACGCCCCCTAACTACCCAGATGTCCAAGTCCGGGGGGGCGCAAAGAGCGCGGCGGCCATTTTGGCACCGCGGTTGCATTCTTTGTTGCTTGTCCATATTCTTCCTTTGTTGCCTGGACTTCTTTCCACTTCATATATGTGTCCCTTTTTCTCATTTTCAAGTCATCCCTTGCCTTTTTTTGTCTTGTTGGATTTTTTTCTAGTTGCACCTTTAGACTATCCTTTTTAAGGAACTCCCACCTATCTTGGACTCCATTTTCTATTAGGATCATCTGCCATGTTATTGCGCTGAGTTTATTAAAATTTTCTTTCCTAAAATCCAGTATACACATGTGGTCACACCCTGGTTTTTTCCTTCTTTGAGCTCAATAACTCCAGTAAAACATGGTCATTTCCCTCCAGAGATCCACTTAATGCCTCTTTTCCAACCAATTCATATTGGTTAGTATCAGGTCATGGATAGCTAATCCTCTAGTTTCTTTCTTCACTTTTGGTAGGAGAAAATGATCCACAACAAAAACCAGGAATGTCGTAAAAGGACAATATTTGGCCAAACAGATATTAGGATAATTGAAATCTCCCATTACTCATATATTGTGTCACTTTGAAAAATTTTCAATTTGTTTTTCAAAGGTTTCATCTGCATCTTCTTCTTTATTGGGTGGTCTGTAGTAGACTTCAACTATCATGTTCCTTTTGTTATTTGCCCAGTTATTTAATCCAGATGCTGTTGAAGGGACAACCCAGATCCTGTATTTTTCTGCAAGAATATGTATGTTTTACACATATTGTGCCTCCATTTTCATTTGTATTCTTTTTGATGTTTTTGAACAATTTATATTCTTTATTTGCTGTATTCTCATCATGGGAAAATACATTCCACCAAGTTTCAATTATCCCTATTACATCATATTTATCTTCCTGAACTAAGAGTGGCATATCAACATTGGAGAGAGTGTGGTTCTGTAGCATGCTTTCCTTCACACATTTTTATGAAGATTATTATTGGGCCTCATTAGAGCTTCTTGGTCTGTTTCTCTTCTTGTGCTTAAGCATTTCTCTATCTTTACTCTGAGCTTGTGTCTCCCTCTCTTTTTCAATTAAGTTTAAAGTCCTGATTAAGTTCTTCATGCTGTGGCCAAACACATTTCTTCCTGTCCCTTTGAAGATCAACCCATGACTTGCCAGCAGTCCATTTTCCAGGAAGCATAGCTCATGATCCCAATTCAATCACCTCATGTTGGCACCACTTTCTTAATCAGTTGTTCACCCAGAACTTCAAAATCTGGTGCAATTTCTTTGTAGTTCCTCTTGCCTGTGTCATTTGTTCCCACATGAATAAGAAGAAAGGAATATGCACCTGTGGGTTTCATGAGAAATGACAATCCTTCTGTCACTTCCCTAATCCATCATTCAAGAAGAGAGCATACCTGGTGGGTTCATGGCTCTGTCTTCCTTTGCATGCGGTCAGGCAGACTCCTCTTCAAGAATCTGAAAGCAGTTTTGCAGTTTCACTGGTGAAGAGAGTCTTCTTTTGCCTCTAACTGTGACACCTTTTCTTGGTGCTTCTTCCACTGTGTTTGTTCTCTCATCAGCTTTCTCCAGAAACCAAACATTTTGTTAGGGACTCCATCTTGGCTTCACTCATCAAATTTCTGTTAGCAATCCCTCTTTGTTTGCTCCCTGGGGTCTGTTTCAATTTTATTTCTCTGCTGTGGTCTGTTGGGAGTCAGCAAAACAGAATGGCCCTCCAAGTATTCACAATTGACACTTATTGCTCTCAGATGTTGTGACGGCTAATCTTACTTCACATTAGGTCAGGCGAAAGGAACTGTGGAATAAATTCACCAAAAGCTGGCTTCATTTTGGCAGTTTCACATCTGGCCTAAGCATGGAAGAAGATGGAGGAGGAGGAGAACATGGTGCTTCTGAATGGGGAATTTTCAGGTCACTTTCTGGTGTTAATTTTTAAATCATTTACCTTTGTCTTCCTTATCTCCCTTTTTCTTTTGTCTTTTCCTCCAATAGACCCTTATTACCTTTTTTTATTACCACTCTCTCATCAAATTACTGTTAGCTATCCCTGTTCACTAAGTCCTGTCTCAGGAGTCAGAAAATTGAAAAAGCATTCCCTTACTCTACATTCCCTTACTCTGCATTCAGTTTCACTCTGTGTTCCTTTTAGACTACTGTATACATGTATACTCGAGTATAAACCAATTAGAATATAAACTGAGGTACCTAATTTTACCTGAGATACCAGGAAAACTGATTGATTCGAGTATAAGCCGAGAGTGGGAAATGCAGCAGCTACTGTTCATTTCCTGTTCATTTCCACTTTGGCTTGGCATGCCAACTTCAGTTACTGCTGCAGCTAAAGTGAAACTGCCTTATAGTAAGGCTTAGAAAATGTGGTTTGGAATATATAATTTGCTTTGCTTTCTCCTTAGAGGTAATGCAAACCCATATGCTTTTACTCAGCAATAAGTCTCCTAAATTCAGAAGGATTTCCTCCTAGGTTGGAGACTGTAGCTTTAGGGTACAAGTTTATTTACTCATTTTATTATAACACTACACATTTCTGATAGAAAGGGAACCAAAGTTGTTGTGGTTCCAAATTGCACCATTTAAAATAAGGCGTTGCAGACCTGCCTCTTTCTGAGAAAGATACTGTACTGCAAGTGAGATATCACCAAGTTAGATTTAAGCTAACAGTGTATTCCCATATTTAGTAAGAGCTTCGAACACAAGATCCTTTATCACCCACTTACCATTATGTGTGAATGTGTATTGTGCATGTTACACTGAGGCCAATGAATCAATAAATCACTCGCTTTGCCTTCCAGTGGTTGCAAACATTCAGAATATAAACCAACAATTGCAGTGTGCCCTTGATTAAATATTTGCAGGGAGCGATAACCAAGTATGGGTTATTCTTTTTGCACACCAAATTGTAGCCAGTTTCTGAGAAGTCTCCCTTGACCCCTCCCCCTCCTCTCCATGCCATTCATCTGCCTACGTGCTGAGGAGCACATTACCTCACCCCTGTGGTTCATAGGTGCCCGAAGACGGGCACCTATGCTAGTATGTTTTATATTACAGTGGAATCTCGGTTAACAAACAGCTCGGTTAACATAAAAATTGCATAATAAAAGGAAATCCATAGAAAATACAGAAAATACAGTTTACAGATATATTTTTTAGAACAGATCAATTGGTTTTCAATACAATCCTATGGCCAACTGTGTTCCCATTAATGTATTTTGTAAGGTCTCAGAACATACCCACTATGATACTGAGGGGAGACCTGTATGCTGTAGCCATATTGTTCCACAATGTTCTGTCCAATACAGAGCAATGCTCTGTCGAATACAGCCTTGCATTATCTGATACAATATTGCCCTATCATAAACCCTTCTGCTGCAGTCACCTTTTCTTGGTGATGGAAAAGGAAGGTAATTGATATGACCTGCAAATATATTTGTAATTACATAGGGAGAAGGGAAAAAACAGTCTTAATGCCCATATGTGAAATATTATCATCCTCTTTGAAATTAGATATATTGTTTGAGGTCTCATGGAGGCACAAAGGGCCAGCCTTTCTAGTTGGACACTACAACATCTATGAATCAGTGTAAGTCCAAACAGAATACAAATTTAAATGTCATGTCCTGAGCCACTAGTGAAAGTGAACAGTTAATAAGATTGAAGGAACTGCATTCCAATAGGAAAGATTGGGTTTTTAATTTGCAGATGGATTTATTTTTGTTGAAGCCTTCTGCCAAAGTCTGAAAAAACAGAACTACCAAAAGAGTTCTTCCTGTGGGTTTTGCAGATGACTACAGCAGGTGGGATAAATTTGACTGTATTTTTGGCCATTTCCCATTCTAGATTTAACTAGAAAAGCAGTCAGCGGGTAGCGAAATGAGTGATGATATAGACAAGGAGAAGCATGAAATAGTGGTGTGTAAAAGACGGTATGGAAGATTAACAATGTTTGGGAATTTATCTAATGCAGGAGCCTAAAAATAGAGAGTGAACCCATGGAGACTGAACTAATAAAAACCTGTCAAGCAGCAAGTTAAAGACGGGGGTGGCAACAGAGAGATTTGGTATCTACGGGAATATGCTATACTATGAAGACTATAGCAGAAAAAGGAGATAAATGTCTCCCTTCTTACTATGATGAGGACTTCAAAACCTTTTTCTATATTTAAAAAACACATCTGATGTATAAATGTCTTCCATAAAAATTAGAAAGGCATGTTCATAAAATTCTCTATCTTGTACTGCCAACTATAAAGTAGAACCCTCTGGATGCTGAGGACTACAATTCCTCCACTTCCCCACCTTTGCTGGGTCCTGATGTCTGAAACATTGGAGGGGGGCCAGGTTACCTGGATGGATTAAATATGTATAGGTATTTCTGCAGTGGCTGTGTGGGCCAAAGAACCCTTTCCCCATTTTCTTGGGGGACTTTTGTTTTGTTTTCTTTCATGTTTGCTCAGTGGCTTAAGTGACTAAGACACTGACTGGAAGGCGGGAGGTCAGCAGTTCGATTCCCAAGTACTGCAGGACAGAATGAGCTCCCGTCTTTGTCCCAGCTCCTGCCAACCTAGCAGTTCGAAAGCAAGAAATTGCAAGTAGATAAATAGGGACCACTTCAGTGGGAAGGTAAACAGCGTTTGGTGCGCTCCGGTGTCTAGTCATGCCTACCACATGACCACGGAAGCACCTGCAGAAGCAGACAGCGCTGGCTCTTCGGCTTTGAAACAGAGATGAGCACTGAACCCTAGAGTCGGATATGGCTGGCTTTCGAGCAAGGGAAACCTTTACCTTACCTTTAATCACAGGCAAGTGTTAACATATAAATAAATAAAACTTGGTTGATTTTTAAAGCTCCTCCACTAAATGCAAAGAGCTTCTATTGCTTAATATTGGGCAACTGAGAACAGACAATTTATCTTAAGAAGGGCCAGTAAGGTGGGTTTTTACTGTGTGGAAAAGTAACACAGCCTAGTTTTCTACCATGTGTGCCTTCAAAAGTAGCAGACTGGCTTCTTCCCCCTCCATGGGATCCGGGAAAAGGAAAGTTGCTGAACCATTTCCCTTTTGAAATTTCTACCTCCCTAGTTTACCTCCTTGTGTGTGCATGTGTGTGTGTTGCATGCACGCAATGTGTGTGCATGTGTGAGGTCAACATAGGTCAGGCAACCAGCAGTGCAAGAGTGGGAAACTTTTCAATCTGAGCACCATCTTCAATTTCAAAGCTGGAACCGAAGGTATCAAGCGAATATATTTTAGTTTTCCACTCCAAACTGCTGGAGTACAAAAGCCATTTGATAACATGGGAAGGGGAAGTGCTACCTGGAGAATCCAACAGGAGCCCAGGAGGGCTAGATTTGGCCTCAGAGCCTGAGGTACCCCAGACCTGTAGCAGAGGGAGGGTTATACAACCCCTTCTTTCTTGCAAATTCTTAGCACACACCAACCCCTTCTGATGTTACATTACATGTGAGGAGCCACCACGGGTTGACTATTCTACATTTAACATATGGCTGTGGTATTTAGTTTACTTTTCTCCAAGTCATATTTATGAGGGAATTGGTGGAAGGAAGTATGCATCCCCCCACACACACACACACACAATTTATTGGTGTGCTGCAGTGTTTGGAAAGGTAAAGGAACTGAATTAAACCTGTGCCAGTGAGGTTTTGCCTTCCATAGAAGTGATGAAGGACATGCAGGCACTGACATCCTAGGCATAAGACAGGAGAGCACCTGCAAGAGGTTTCCAGTTTATTTCAGCTGTGCTACTCTCTCCCCCTCCCCTCACCCTGACACAAATGAACTATTTTGCCTGGGGTACACAGAACTCTGTAGGGGTGGGGAAGAAAGGGGAACTTAATTTGTCAGCCACCCCCTCCTTTTCCTTCAATTGGAGATTTATTTTCCATGCAATCTCCCAGAGGGGAAAGGTTAGCTCATGAGCCACCACATGATTTAGTGTCTTAAAATACCCAACTCCTTCTGCTGATTGCAACTTCTTTTAGATGACAAGCCTTGGAAAACCATTGTTGCTCTCAAGAGCCACACTCTTGGTTATTTGCTTGTATTTCATTGGCATTCTGGATACCAGCACAGGTTAGATTGAAATGTCATTGACTAGCAGATAAATTGTGGGAATATGTATAGCTAGATATTGGCCAGAAGCTTGAGAGTTGAACAAAGAGGCCTTGAAAGCAGATCTCATTAGAGGTGACCTCCCATCTATCGCAGAAAAAGAGAAGGAGAACACACATTTGCATAAAATACATGTAGGTATTGATGAAAATTTAAAAATAATTTCTTTAATATAATAATATAATCTCATGACAGTGAGGAAGACTGCAAAAAGGTGTTCAGGTGTTAACTCTTGAACACAATGTCAAGATCTCTGTAATGTTTTCTTCAAGTGAAACTGTGGAATTCACTTCAACCAGATATATTGATGGCCAATTTAACCTTGCTATATGCTGCAAAGGTGTCTCTGCCTTCAGAATTAGTGACCGCTAAAAGATTCTGCCATTAACAGCCTTGTTCAGGTGTTGCAGTCTTAAGGCTGTGGCTTCTATTAACTCAATCCATCTCACTAACCAATAGACATCTTTTAAAGGTGGCCAGACAAATGTGTAAAGATGTGTTTGTTTTTATGTTCAAAGGAGACAACATCATCCAAATAGAGAAACTTGCAGAACTATTACATTAAAGAGCAATGCTTGCTTTGGGCTGCAGTTAATCCTGTACAATACAAGTCAAGGCTGGCCTTAACATTGGGCAGAATGCAAAAAACTGGGTAGAAACAGAGACCACTCCTCAGCTGTTGATTCATGGCTGGCCAGCCATTCCCTTTCTCTGAGAGGACCATACAACACAACCTATCCTGTTCCCTCTAAAGCTATGGTTCTCAGCATGGGGCACATGGCCCACAGGAGTGCAATTTGGTTTTTAAGGGGGGCAATTTGAGAATGAATTATTAACAGTGAATTTTTTGCATTTCTTTCTACACATGAATAGGAGTTCACTTTTTGAATAATAAGAACTGTATATCAGGGGGTGGGAATCAGGATTTTAGAGGCACTTAGGTGGGGCATGGCTGAAAAAGGTTGCAAACCACTGCTCTAAAGTGACATCCACCTACACCACTACTCTGAGTTATGGGACAGAGTCCTATGCCAGTTGGGACAAAGCATCATATGTCAGTGTGGTCAGTTTGTGTACGTGAGATGGAAGTAGGTCCCCATCTTGTTCGCTGTTCCAGGCAGCCATGATCAATGTCTTATACAGTCAGTGGTGAAGCAGCGTGGAAAACCATCCTTCATTTTTTGGACAGCAGAAAACTCAGCTCCAAAAGTTCTAATTCAGATTGAAGACAGGATGAGAAATGGTCTCATTTCAAGCTTCCAAGGCTCAGGTTTAGGAATGGGGCTCGGAGGTGTCTTGACAGATCTCCACACGTGCCTTTCCCTGCACAGAGCCAAGATGCATCAGAATGGCTGCTTTCTGATGGGCTCAGGAGTGTCAGGCAAGCAATCATTGCCTACGGCAATAAATCTGTCCAAGAACTTGATTAAATATTTAATGAGCTTAACAGCCGAAGATGAAATATTGTGTTTAATTTTGAACTAGCACACTTATTTATGAGACTTTTAAAATGCCACATTGGGTTTAAAAGATAATATGCCTTTAATTTTCTCATGAAAATCAAAACTTAATTTGAAAAAAGCTATTTTAAAACTCAGAGAAGGGCAATTAGCCAAGAGAAGCCAGCAAGAAATCAGCACCAGGATCAAAACTGGTGGATGCAGGGAGGGAATATCAGCATTACACCAATGAAACGGTAAAGATATGGCAGTAAAAGGCTAATGTGTAAGATATGCAACAGGCAAGCCGGGCAAAAGTTCTTCCCTTATTTGGTGTACAGTAATTAAGAAGCAGCAGCCAGCATGAAACACAACTTTATTCTGGTAAACTGAACACACTTTTCAACTGCGCCGCAGCGACTTATATACAACTTGGGAAGGATACATTTGAGCAGGAAACAATTGGATTGGTTGCTGAAACTCAGGAGAGAGTGGGGTGATCTCCCACTGTAGACCATTCGCGCGTCTCGAGATAGAATGGCGCGAACCCCAGTCTCGTGATACTTTAACTCTGAAAGGAACCCAAAATGGAGGATCATTTTTCTAAATACATTAACACAATATTTACATATACAACATCCCTCCCCCTAGGATTGCATAAAATCCTGTAACCATTGCGGAAAGCAACAACGTCTTTGCAGGCGCACCCCCCAATAAAGGACTCAGACACAAATGAAAGTGGATAACGGCATTGGGCCACATTTATTGATTCATTGCCCTAGTCCGAATTATAAATTTCTATTGGTAATTGACCAATCATAATTCTTAAGGCAAGCAGGCCGAAGTAACACTGGTAAGGTACCACCCAAAATTGCCAACGGCAATTGTTACAATGTATCTATTTGTATCAATTTGTTTGTTGACAACAAACAAATTGTTGACCGTAGTCAATATCTAACTAATGACCCCACCCTCTGACGTGTATCCGTAAAATCACGGGGTGATGCATGCTGTCTAGCTATAGCCATCACCCCATCGCCTGGTTCGTCGTTGACCGGACAACGTTTAACCAACTTATGCCTATCTAGTGTTGTCCAGTCAATTGCGAACCTGCCGGATACCTGTGGGTCATAAATGTTTACCTTACCAGTGCTACCCGCCCATGTGACCAAAGTCAACAGCAGCACAGAACAAACCCCTATATCAAACCATAGCAACAGTGTGGGATGGGCAAAAAAGCCAGGACTCAATGGCCAATTGCGAGTCCCAGCCAAAAATTCCCACCTGGCCCCGAAGCGACCAAGAAATCACACTGTTAACTAGGGAGGGGGTGGAGGGGAAAAAACTTCTCCGCTCCGTCGCTTCGCAAAATGGCAGCTCGGCTGCCTCGTGGCCAGCCCTTTTATTAGGGTGCTGGCCACGCCCCTAACTACCCGGATGCCTTCGTCCGGTGGGGGGGCCCCGCAAAGAGCGCGGCGGCCATTTTGGCGCCGCGCTTGCATTTTGGCCGCACTGATGCTTGGTCAGATAGCTGAGCCCTGTGATGAATGTTCCACAACAGGAACACTGCTAGAACTACTAGCATGGTGGGAGCAAGTGTCCGAATGTGAATCAGGGGGGGAAGAAACCAAATCATAACCCCGTTTGAAGATTGAGCAGGGGAACGCTTGAACTCATAACCAGATTTCAAAGGGGATAAACTAAACTGAAATTCCCTCCTTTTAACATGAGTAGGGGATGACTCAAAACAAAGGTTCCTCGTTTGGGTTGGAGTAGAGATAGACTGAAACAGAGGAGGATGGGGAGGGGCCCTCAGGGAAGAAATCATAACCCCATTTCATACATGGATGAGTAGGGAAACACTCAAAAAACTCCCCCCCCCCAATCCTGAAAAGCAATGGACAAATTACCAGATCTCTGGGACACCTTTGCAAGGAACAAAGATGGATGCTTAGCATTAGAAGGCTGGGGATTACAAACTGAGCCTTCTTCATCTCCCCCTTGGGATAAACAGGTGGGGGAGGACCCTAATGTGGAACTATTTTGAGTGTTGTCTGCCGAGAGCGCCTCAAAATCCAGTATTTCTCCCTGTTCCTCCAGGGACTGGTGATGGGGTGCGGACGCTATGCCCGTGCCTTGCCACTGCTCTGGGAGCTGCACTGGTTACTGGTGTGCCTCCAGGTACAATTCAAGGTGCTGGTTATGATCTTTAAAGCCCTACATGTTAGTGGGCCATGATAACTAAGAGACCGCGTAACCCCAAGAACATCTGTCCATCCCACCAGAGTGGACCGGAGAGGCTCTCTGAAGATAGCATCAGCTAGAGAGGACCGACTTGCTAGCACAAGAAGGATGGCCTTTTCAGTGTCTGCTCTGGCCCTATCAAATCTCTTACCAACCAATTTGCACCTCCTGACGGAGTTGTTTCCCTTCAGAAAAGAACTAAAAACCTGGCTTGCATAGCAGGTGTGGAGCACCGGTGGTGTGGTGACCCCCCTCTGCTGGCTCATACCGTGTAGGTCTCTCCGCGTTTTAAGCCACTCTTTTTAACTGCGATTTTTAAAAATAATTGATGGTGTGTGTGTGTGTGTGTGTGTGTGTGTGTAAGTAATTTTAGTGTTATTAAGGGTTTTAAGATTGCAATGTTTTATGTTGTTGTTATTATGCCGCCCAGTGTCGCTCATTTGAATTGGGCGGCAGTATATAAATTTGAAATAATAATTAAATAACAAAAATTTCTAAATTAGTTTCCACAAAGTAGCAAAACAAATCACCATTTTCCTTTTTTAAAAAGCAGTGAAGGGAGAATGCACCTTGTTTTCAAGTAAGCCTCTTGCAGCCTTGTTTCCAAAGAAAAGCATGTATGGTTTGTCACCGATGTGCTGTCAATTCACAGCAACATGGCAGGAAGGTCAATATGAGGATAGGGCATACCTGTCAACCACCCTGATTTAGCCGGGAAAACCCCATAATTTGACGTATATTGACGTCATACATTGCCCCCCCCGCTGCCAAAACCCTGTAATTTGACAGTGGGGGAAAAGCTTTCCACGCGTGCGTGGAAGCACTACGCCGCTTGCGTAGGGGCGGCGCAAGCGGCGTAGTGCTTCCGCGCATGCGGGTAAAACCCTTCCATGCATGCGTGGAAAGCGACCTTCACACAAGCGATGTGCGCAGGTCCCATTTTTGCAGAGCCGCGGGTTGACAGGTATGGGATAGGGTAGGATTTGAGCCCTCATGAGTTCAGGGGAGCACTGCAGCTTCCTGTTCTCTGTTGATGCTCTTCTCTGTTCTGGGCAGAAGACAGAGGTGTCAGCAGGATTGAGGAGTCTCAGGGTCTGTGGAAGAACTTAACAACAATAACAGCAACAACAAGCAACTTGTTGGGGGGATGCTTAACTCCCCTAAATACTGAGTACTGATTTCACATCTGTTAATGAGTAATTGCAGAGTGTCCCCCACCCCCATGGAAGCACAAAGATGAAAAGAAAATCCACAAGAAATCTGATAGCTATTTTGTAACTAAAATGATTTTATCACTCAGCTTTCCCTTTTGTTCATTTTCCTGCTATACAAATTCTGCTTTCATGATCTTCTGAAATATAAGTGCCAGAACATTCAGCTCCACCCATATTGATGAGTGATCAGAAAACAAAGCAAATTAATTTGCAAAGGATGCAAATTAGCTCAGGTGACAATGATCAGGGATTTTTTCATACTTAAAAGAACCACTGCTTCTAAGGATGAGCTCTCGGTACCATCTGGATCAGTTGTTACTTTCTCCTCCTCCTAATTTTGTGTCAGAAATTATTCTGGGTTGAAAGGATTTTTGCTTGAGAAAATCTGCTCAGGAGACGGCCAAATGAGGCTCCTTTCATGTCCCCAAGATTTTTTTTCTCCTACTTAAAATCTTGAATTCATTTTGTTCTCTTTCCATATTGGTTCCTACTTTTACAAATCTGCATAAAAATTGTTTATGCATTTTTATTCATATTACCCCTAATAGATATGTGTTTCATAGACAATATTCCATAATGTGTAAATTTTAATAAACAGTTTTCCCTAATAGAATGTGCTTCTCTGTATTCTTTTCATGAATATACACATTTTTGTACATTTGATGCCCTCCTGTATGCTTGCCTGTACAGTATTTATATTTAGTTGGCCAACTTCATAAAAAATCAGAAAATATATATTGAAGGGTAGCTCTGTATTTATTTGTGAATTGATTGGAGAAGTATGATTTGCATTAAAATGTAATCAGATTTTTTAAAAAAAATCCCATCATTTTTACTATTGGCAGGTATGACGATTTTGACAGCTTAGTGATAATAACTCTCAACTGAAAGAACCTTTTCCTCTCCAGTTTTTATCAGGATGAGTGTGGCAGCTCAGGAACTTTCTCTCACCACAGTTGGTTATACAACATGAGATAAGGTTTGGTGTTTTTCTTTAAAATAGATCTGAATTCAAACCAGCCGTACAGCTCTTTCAAAAGGGTAGAGTTTATTACTGTGGGGAATTTTCTTATGAATATATTTACAAGCCATGTAGAATGTGTGTTTATTTTGCAGCTCAACATTTCATTGAAGGTAGGTATGTAGGAGCAGACAGTTTCATGTACCCCAAGGTGTTGCCTTGTAGATTTATGATACTTATGAACCAAACTGTTTACACAGTGACTTCCTCAAGCAGAAGAGACCTCCACTGTCCACACTTTAAATTCACCTCCACTCACCTTCAAGTATTCAGGTTGTTGTCATCTTCTGCCATATCCAAATCTGAATATTGGCGATCTTCATGGCAATCAGCCATGAATACTGTCCTGAGAATATAATGCAGTGCCCTTTCATCTGCCTTCGCAGCATGACACCCTGCGAAGGTGTTGAGCTCTTTTGGCACGCAAAGTCCTCTTCAGCCCCAGGTCAGTATTGATGAAGCTGCTGCCCTCCATTAAGATGGATTCAAGTGGGATTTAATCCACTTGGGGACCATCACCCTTCCATGTGGACTTCGACACCCAAGGCTGTTAGTCTCAGGGTTGTCAGGTTAGTTAACTACCACATGACACTTGCGTTGAGTTGCTGGTAGTCTGGTCTACTGCAGGGGTCCTCAACCTTTTAAAACCGGGGCCCAGTTCACACCCCCACAGCCTGTTGACAGTCCGGACTGGTATCCAGCAGCAGTGAGGGAGAAGTGGTAGGACCACCCCCAAGCCCTCACTGCTTTTCCTCACACTACCACCACCACCTGCAGGACCACCCTGATGCCGAACCAGTCCCCCACACACTGCTTCCCTGCTTACTGTACCAAGGTGAGGAGGGAGGAGATGACATGAAGGCAGTGCCCACCTTGCCTTTCCAACCCTTGCATGAGACACCTGGGGGGGGAGGGCTCTTTTTCTGCTCACCGTTTGGTCCCTCCCAGCAGCCATGGCTCTGGCTCTGAAGTGAGCTGGCACAGCTCAGCCCGGGGCCACCTCAGACTGGCTGCAAGACAGGCAGACAGGCGGTGGGCGGGCGCTTCCTCATGGCAGGGAATGGCCCACATGGGTGCAGAGGCTGAGAAAGAGGAGGAGAATCAACTCATTTGGCCCATGCCCTCGCCCCGATCACCACTTCCACTGCCTCCTCCTCCATTCTTGGCCCCTTCGCTTGGCTTGACATGCCCCTAATGGCAATCCATAGCGGGGTGAATGTTGTAATGGAGCGATGTTAGGGACACGCCAAGCCAAGCAGAGGGGACAAGGAAACAGGCAGTGGCGGCAGCGGTGGAAGCAACAACACGGGCTGAATGAAATGGTGCCGTGGGCCAGGCCATAAATTGATAACCCCTGGTCTACTGTACAACCATTGCAGGATAATTGGGCCAGATTGTAGGTTGCTGTCAGCATTTGATTTCAAGTTGAAAAAGACACAGGCCTTGTCAATGCTTCTTTTTCCTTTTCACAACAACCTGCTAGCAATTGTGACACCTCTCCCCCCTCCACCTGTTTACCTCTTTACTTGCTGTTTCCAACAGCCCCTCAGTCATTACCATTTCACACTTCCTACTCAATCAAATTCCATCACTGTCCATGAATTCAGTCTCTTCTGCTGTTCCCATAGCCTCCTTTCCCAAGCCTTAAATATTTTACTTACCTTGAAAGTCCCATAGGGTCAGTATAAATCAGTTCTGACTTGAAGGCTCATAATAACAACAATTCCAACCCCCTCTTCTATTTTAGACTTACTACAGCCAGTGTATGCAATTTGGAGATCTCCAGGTGCTTTGAATAACAATAAAAACTTTACAAAAACATTAAAAATAGCATTAAAATTAGTTTTGTTTAAATATTAAAATTTTTTAAAAATGCCCTCCCAATGCCGCATCACAAGATTTACTAAAACTGACAGCTCGGGTAATACTTAAACAAGCCAGCCCAGGATGGCTATCTCCCCAGCCGTCCCCCACAACCGCTGCACCAGCCAGGTCTTATGGCTCTTGTGAAAGGATAAAAGCTCTGCCTGGAGACAAAGTTCAGTTGGCAGGAGGTTCCACAGGGCCAGAGCAGACACAGAGAAGGCCCTTCTTCTCGTGCTAGGGAGGCGAGCCTCTCTAGCAGATGGAACTATCAGCCCCTCCGGTCTGCTTTAGTGGGACGGGCAGATGTCCTTGGGGTGATGCAGTCTCTTAAGTACCCTGGTCAACTACCATGTAGGGCTTTAAAGGTAATCACCAGTACCTTGAATTACACCCGGAGGCACACTGGCAACCAGTGCACCTCCCGAAGCAGTGGTGAGGCACTGGCATAACACCCGCACCACATCACCACCCAAGCAGCCTCATTCTGGACCAGTTGCAGCCTCCGAATGGTCATCAAGGGCAGCCCCATGTAGAGCGCATTGCAATAGTCAAGTCTGGAGGTGAGCAGAACATGCATGATCATGAGCAAGGAGTCCCGGTCCATCAGTGAGTGTAATTGGAGGATCACATGAAGTTGTGCAAAAGCCCTCCTAGCCATGACGGCCACCTGCTCATTGTGCAGGAGTCATGAGTCCAGGAGGACCCCCAAATTATGCACCGGGTCTGTCTGAGGCAAAAAAAGCCCCATCCAGAACCAAAAATGGTAACTCCCATGATAATGCGTGGCCCCTAATCCACAGCCACTTAGTCTTGCCAGGATTAAGTTGTAGCCCATTGTCTCCCATCCAGACCCCAACAGCCTTCAGACACCTGGATAGGACTTCCACTGCATCACCTGTATCACCACAGGCTGAGATGTACAACTGAGTATCATCCACATATTGATGATACTTCACCCTGTGGGAATGGATGATCCCCCCCAGTGGTTTCATGTAAATATTAAACAGGAGAGGCGAAAGCACCAAACTCTGTGGCACTCCATATTGTAGGAGCCCAGCGCTAGACCTCTCACCCTCCAACAACACTGACTGGGTCTGGCCTCTTAGAAATGAGGAAAACCAGGACCACATGGTGCCCTGGATCCCCAATCCTCTGAGCCATTCCAGAAGAATACCATGGTCGATGGTATTTGAACATTGCCCACCATCTATTTTGTCCAATGCAGCAGGTGTTTCTTTGGCAAGAAAAACTGGACTTTCATATGGGTCTAGAGGACACTCATAAATAGATGGTGATTTATTAATTCAGATTGGCAAATTGCAGTGGTGTAAGCTTTCCCTTAAAAGAATGTGGAATTCTAAGGTTGATTACAGGTTACCTTTCCTTCTGGAACAGATGAGTAAATTGCTTGTACAATCCTGTGACAATGCTTTTCAGTCAAATCTCAACTCCACCCCAAAATCTTCATTACTTTTCTTTTGATCTACAACAGTGGGTAATTTCAAACAGTTCTTTAATTGATATATAACTGAGAGGCAAAGGAGACCAAACTGTACAGAAGGATGTCAAACATACAATTGAAAGAGTTGCCCAAACTTGCTTTTGGAAAGAGTGGGTTCCTGCAGCTCCTTGTTGAAGAACATGAGCCCAGGACACAGGAGAAATAATAACCCACCAGAATACACAAATGTAACCCCACTACACTGCAAAATCCTGGGAAACATTAATATAGGAAGCATCAAGTCTAAGACACAGGAAATTATGCTATTGGTTAAATACCCAGGAAGCTGCTCTGGGTTCAATTTGCCAAAAACAAATACAACAACAAAAACACAGCTATGTTTGGCAGGTGGGGGAAGGAAGATCAGATCAACTACAGCTGCAGTCTTCAAACCTTCATTTTTTTATTAAAAACAGGGAGAGAAAACCACCTTTTAAAGAGACGAAATGAAGCTAACTGAAAACAAATTTGTATCAGGTGTTATTGCAAGAGAAAACCAGAGCAAACAAGAAAGGAATAAAGGAAGATTTTAACAGATTTAAGTCAGCAGAGACAGCAAGAGGAACAGCTGTAATATATAAAACTTGTAAGAAGTTGCGCTCATCCCTTGCGCTCATCCCACATGCCAGCAAGGTGATGCTCAAGATAATACAGGACAGACTTCAGCAGCATGTGGAGAGAGAATTACCAGAGGTGCAGGCTGGTTTCAGAAGAGGCAGGGGGACTAGAGACCACATCGCCAAAATACGCTGGATCATGGAGAAAACAAAGGAATACCAGAAACAAGTTTACTTTTGTTTTATTGACTACACTAAGGCATTTGACTGTGTGGACCACAACAAGATGTGGCAAGTAATTAAAGAGATGGGAATACCAGAGCACCTCATATGCCTCCTGAGAAATCTGTACATGAACCAAGAAGCAACAGTTAGGACAGAACATGGAATAACAGAGTGGTTTGGAATAGGAAAAGGAGTAAGACAAGGCTGCATTTTGTCACCATGCTTATTCAACCTATACACAGAGCACATAATGCGCAGTGCAGGGATGGAGGAATCACAATATGGGATTAAAATCGCTGGGAGAAACATCAATAATCTGAGATATGCAGACAATACCACCCTAATGGCAGAAAGTGAGGAAGACCTAAAGAATCTCTTGATTGGGCTGAAGTAGGAAAGTGCAAAAGCTGGCTTGAGACTCAATATCAAGAAAACCAAGATAATGGCAACAGGCCCCATCAGTTCCTGGAAAATAGACGAAGTAGAAGCAGTGACAGATTTTACTTTCTTAGGATCAAAGATCACTGCAGATGGGGATTGCAGCCATGAAATAAAAAGGCGACTGATTCTTGGGAGACAAGCGATGAGAAACCTGGGGAACATAGTGAAAAGCAGAGACATTACATTGCAAACAAAAATTAGAATAGTCAAAGCAATGGTTTTCCCAGTAGTAATGTATGGATGTGAGAGCTGGACAATTAGGAAGGCTGAACGCAGAAGAATATATGCCTTTGAAATGTGGTGTTGGAGGAGGGTTTTGAGAGTCCCCTGGACAGCGAGGAGAACAAATAGGTCAATCTTAGAAGAAATTAACCCTGACTGCTCATTGGAAGGTCAAATAGTAAAGATGAAGCTAAAATACTTTGGACATCAAATGAGAAGGGAGGATTCACTTGAGAAGGCATTGATGTTGGGAAAGGTGGAGGGCAAAAGAAGAAGGGGGAGGCCAAGGATGAGATGGCTAGATAGTATTATAGACACAATGGGCACAGAGCTGGGAGGGCTGAGGGGGATGGTAGAGGACAGAGGCGCCTGGAGGAAAATGGTCCATGGGGTCGGAGTCGACTGTGCGACTGAACAACAACAAGAAGAAGGTGTTATATCTGGAGCCAATGTTTTGAAACAAAGAAGAAACCATAATGTGAGGTATGATAATATCATCCAGA
This sequence comes from Bradypodion ventrale, assembly GCA_035047345.1. Taxonomy (NCBI): domain Eukaryota; kingdom Metazoa; phylum Chordata; class Lepidosauria; order Squamata; family Chamaeleonidae; genus Bradypodion; species Bradypodion ventrale. The sequence continues at coordinate 229,053,044 of JAWDJE010000001.1, forward strand.
GCATTTTCCCCAAGTGTGAGGATACTACTACTACTACAACATCGTCATCGTCATCATCATCGTCATCTGCTTATTTTGTTTCTTCTCAAGGTAGTGACAGGAGGGGATGTTGATGACCAAACAAAAAGGTCCTCTTATATCTGAGAAAATGTTTCAAACAGTTTGAATAAATGATCACATCAATTGGTATCTTTGCAAGATACCATATACCGAGCAAATTCTGGGGGTTATTCAAGAAAATAATGGTTCCAAGTTCTGATAATGGGTCAGATACAAGCTGTGCTTTCCAGCTCCTCCCTGTCACACCCAAGTGCCAGACACTTTATGGTGACAATAACCTTTGCTAATGCATGTAATTTAGAGGAGCATCATTCTACAATCAGGTTGGGTTACAATTAAAGATGCTTTTTTGGCTTCCACTGCTGTAATTTCTAGACCTCAAATGCACCAGGATGAAGGAGGATGATTAGAGCAAAGGAAGCTTGCCTTAGGTGAGCTCACTTGATCCCAACATGGTTTAAACCGATCTGAACAGAGCATGTATAGGGGAATGTCTGTTTTTGACATAGAATTCATCATGCTCATTATACAGACTTTTGTTGGGTGATCTTTTCATTTCAGAGTTAGACTTCAAAATGCATAGACAATGTCTAGTGAAATCTCTAAAACCAGATCCAAAGTTCAGTAGATGTCCAGTAGCCTTTGCATGGTTCTTTTTTGCATACAGTAATACCTCATAAAAAGTCCACTTCGTACAACATTGAATTTATACAACATCATTGGGTTTTTCCCAGGTTGCATTGTGCCTGGGCAGTATAAAATGCAGCACACATGCGTGCATTGCTCTTGTGGGTTTTGCATGAGGTGAAGAGTGTTTAAGAGAGGTTTTGAGCGTGATTTTGGATTTTTTTGAATTCTTTCATCAGAATTTTTAGAAGCATTCCTGGGAGTTTTGCATCATTCTTCAGGTTCTTGGACAATCAGGGTTGTTTGACATGTTTTTGTAATGAATTTAGCCTTTAGACAATGATTTCTTAAAGTTCTGTCAGTTTCCTGTCTGTTTCCTTGATTTTGCCCTGAAGTCTGTGCTGTTACAGTACAATGTATCTCTATGGAAATGACGTTGTACGAGGCATTGCATCAAGGATTTGGACGTTGTATGAGGCATCGCAGCTAGGATTTTTCATGCCTCATACAAAGTCCAAATCCGTATAAAGTCCAAACTTGTGGAACCAAGTTTGGACGTGGTATGAGGTATCACTGTATTCATCTCTATACATAACAAATAATCAAACAATACTCAGGAACAGATTGGATCATTGGAATAATCATAAAGACACTCCATGCCTTTTTGGATCCATACTCTGCCTCGAAGAGCAGTGATTCTTTCAGCCCAAGCACAGAAACCACAAAACATTCCACTATTAAAGCTAACTTAGCAAGGAAAGCTTTATGAAAACCATTCAAATCTTGCTACTTACTTCAATTTGTTCTTATATGTCTTCAAGTGACTCTAACAGGACTTTCAAGGTAGGTGAGATATTTAAGGGATGGCTTTACCAGCTCCATACCCCCCCCCCCCCAGTGAGTTTCTATGGCTGAACTGGGCTTCAAATCTGGGGCCCCTTAATCTATCTGCAATGCTACATTGGGTACTTACTTTGATAGGCAACATGATTTGCATTGAAATCCAATTGTGGTTGGATCTATCTGTCTCAATGTGGATCCAAATCTGAATTGACATTTGGAAATATGAATCTCTTAATTTCCCATTGATTGATTTTGGGAAACAAAAACAAAAAAATTGGTTTTGATTTTTTCTGACACATGTTTGTGGTATTATGAGAAAGGTAGCAACTGATACAATGCACACAATGCATTTTTTGCTGAAATATAACCAACATTTACTTAAACGTATTCATTTTGTTCTGTGCTGTAGCAACAACTGTGATATCAATCAATCAACCAATCAATCAGTTTAATTTATATCCCGTCTTTCTCAGCCAAGGCCGACTCAAGGCGGCTAACAACATACTGTAAGTTTGCTATTTAGTGTGCGTTAAAATTCATTGTGTTTATGTAACTGATACACACAGTACATTCAAACAGACAGAGGTAAAAAAAGCAAAAACAAATATACTAAACAAGATTGTTTGAAACAGAAAGCCAACCTCACCTAAAACAAAGGGGAGGCCAAAATTGGAAGGAAGGAAAGTAAATTGCTGGTAAAATTACATCTAAAGTAATACTGAAACTTTTTCAAATAAACAACAAGAACAAAAATGAAGGAAAATGGGAAAGAATTGGGAAAGGACTGGGAATGGAAGATCAAAGTTTAGGCAGCCTACAGTGAACATAAAACTAAAACTCTTTTTAAAATGTTCCTGCACTAACAGAGGTTTAGCAAATTAGTGGACAGGAGTGGGAGATTCCATAATCTTCATCATCGCTTACCCTGTGGTTTACTTACCCTGTGGTTTACAAGATTCTCATCCTAGATTGGAAATTGGAGTTATCGGTTAGGGTGTGTGTTGATTAGCAAAAATCCTACATTTGCTTTGATTTTCCCAGGTTTGGAATTGATTCAAATACTGACGAACTTACTGGAGAATGCAGCTGGGGTGCAGGTGCACATTATCTTGCCGAAATGCAGTTTATTTTGTCCTGATTCCTAAACTGCTATAGTTTTCATGTGTGCATATGTGTGCCAGCTCATATTGTATATTGTGCCTTTTGCCTTCTAAAGTTTGAAGGATTCTCAGCAGCCTAAAAATGTTGCTGCTCCCCTCTGATCTTGACTGTTATTGCAATATAACAGTTCAGCGGTCAGATGTTATGGCAAAGAATTTTTATAACACTGTGACAGTCAATTGTAATTTTAAAAATTGGTACCATGTGTTTGGAGCAGAGCAGTGGCAAAAAGGACTGGGTTCGGACAACTCTGCAGTAGAGATGGAGGTAAAGGAGGGTTATATGGGGACCACAGATTTCTCCCTGCCTTCAAGATGGAGGCAAACAATGGTGTAGATAAGTAAAAAAATAAAAGGGAAAACTCTATGGGGAACCGGAAGGGAATGGGGGAAATAAGGAGGGAGCTGTAGAGTTTAAAAAAACTCATTTGGGCAAGATTTCTCAAACCACACAGAAACCAGACATGTACCAAATGAAACCTTATTGAAATCCCAATTCTTTTAAGAGTCAAGGTGCAGATTTAGTAAAGTCTTCTCTCCATATCTCCATTCTGGCATTTCCCTCATACCCTGCGAGATTGTGACTGGCCTTGCCTGCGAGAGAGAACAAACTGAGAGAGTGTGACTGCTTCAAGGTCACCCAAGGAGCTTCAAGGCCAAGTTGGGATTTGTGAGGGAGAGGAAGTACCTGAGGATCTGTCAGCTTGACACATGAAGGATTCATTTCACTTGAACTTTCTTTCTAGTGCAGAGGTCTCAGACGGCAGCCTTAATAAAGTGCACAGAGAAAGCAAGGTATGGGGCGTGGCCAAGATGTCGGCAGCATAACGTCTTTTCCTTTTAAATGAGACTATAAAGAAAGTATAAAGGTTTATATGTGTTTGGATTGAATAAAGCAGAGCAGCTGGAGCAGATCGGCATGTCTGTGGCCAGATCTTGGCAGGTAAAGCAAGGCGAGCAGCTTAGTGTTGGGCCAAGCGCTGCCACGCCGAGACTGGAGACTGAAAAGTGAAATTAAAAGAGAGTGGAAAAGCACGAGACGAGTGGAGATGGAGATGAGAGATTGTCGAACCACAGAATTGGCGAAAGGAGCTGAAGTATTGAGTTTGGCGGACCTGATCAAACACTGGAGTTCCAGATCAGTGGCCTAGAGATGGGTCAGGCTGAGCCATGCTGACCATGTTGACCATGCCAGGTTGGATGGGGTGTGGAGAATGGGATGCCAATTTCTCATAAAATCATTATTGGAGTTCTTTGGTGGCAGCAGAGCGAGGTGTGTTTGTGTGGAGGTATTGGAGGAAGGAGGCGAGACAATGGGTGGTGAGATGGTGGGAATAAGGGAAGGCAACAGACGGGATGTAATGGTGGTTGTGGAGGAAGTTTGAAGAGAAACGAAACTTAGGTGAGTGGAGAAGATGGAGATATTGATGGTGAAGGGAAGAGAAAGTTGCTTATTTTTTCAATTAAAAAGGTTTTTTTCTTCTAAACGGATGGGAGTATGTTGGTGGATGGAAGGTGAAGGAAAGTTAAGAAAGTAGAGAGGGTTCGAAGAGGGAGATGGAGTGTGTGCATGGTGGAGGAGAAAGAAGATGGGCGCCACCACTGAAGACTCAATTGCAGAATACAAAGTGTTTCTTTTTCCTTTTTATATTTTTCTTTATTATTAATAATGAGTTTTATTAAAAATTGACTTGATTTATTGGGCATTGTGGACAGATATGAATTTTCTTTTTTCACTTTCCTTTCACATTTTGAATTGGTTTTTTTCTTTTTCGCCAGTGACTCACCAGTGACTCTGCTATTTTGTTTTTTCTTCCCCTTCTTTGATTTTTACTTAATTGGGATTTTTATTACATATTATTTTGTTCATAAATTAATTGGATGAACTAAATTGGTTAAATGGGAATTTTTATTTTCACACACACACACACACACACACACACACACTTACATATTCCTTTCTTCTTTTTAAGTTTTTTGTTTTGGATTAATATTATAGGTTTTCAGTACAAATTTATATGAATTGATAAACTGATTGGTTAAATTGGACAATTGATTGGAAAATAGATTGGACAATTGATTGGAAAACAGACTATTAATTTTGACAAGGAATGAAATTAGAAATTGATTATTAACTTATTGATTTTGTTGACTGAACTCACTGGGATTAATTTTGAGCAAAGTCATAATTATTAATTAATTGGATTTTATTACTTGGACAATCAACTATGGAGGTAGATCAAGTGGAATTAGTTAAGGACTTAAAAGGAACATTAGCATTTCTATTTGAAAATCTTATGGCAAGTATGGAGAAGAAGGAGGAGAAAGAAGAGGTGGTGAACCCCCCCCCCAAAAAAAAAACCCAAACAAAAAACAAAAAAACACCAGAAACAAAGAAGGAGAAGGAGAGGAAAGATTCAAAGGAGAAATTAACACCTACTGTGTCCCAACACCAATGGATGAGTATCAGATTATGACAGAATTGGGGAAGTTAATGGAAATAGTAGATTGTCTTAATAATTTTTCGTGATGGAAGATATTGCAAGTGCATATAGACTGGGGTCAAGAAAGGGGAGGAATGTTCAGAGAAATGTTTTGATTAAATTTGCAAATTTGGGTGATAAATTGAGAGTGATGGCTTTTATAAAACAAACTGGGTCTGGCACTTTAGAAATTGATGAAAATGATGTTGAAATCTATAATGATATAGCAATTGATGAACAAATATGGAGATATAAGATGAAGCCTGTGACAAAGATATTAAGGGAACAAGGGATTACATACAATTTGAGGTTTCCTCAGCAATTAAGATTTTTCTTCGCAAAGAAAATGCACACAATTGATTAAAAAATGGACCCAATGGAATATCTGCATATGATAGGTTTCATTAAAGAAGGTTCTCAAGAATAGATTAAATTGAGACAGGAATTGATGGACTCAGGAGCAATGGGAAAAGAGGAGGATGAGGAAGAAGAAAGAGGTGGTGTTGGGGGGTGGGAGAAGCTGGAGTCTCTGGGACTGAGGTAGTGGCATTGGAATTAGATGAAGAGTAAGAATTGAAAATTAATATAGACAGCAGAAATTAGTGGGAAATAGAGAAAGGAAAGTATATAGAAAGTGGAGAAAATAGATTGAATGTTAGAGTTAAGCTGGTTGAGTGACAAATATGGATTGATCATACATTTTACACATCCCCCTTCTTTGATTGACAAAGGTGACTTTTTGAGAAAAGAGGTGGGGTGGAGAGACTTCTTTTTTCTTCTTATGTTTTTAAATGTAGGGTAGTAGGGGGTAAATGTATAGAGAAATGCATGCCTTTGGGAGATTGCGGTGGATTCAGCAAGAAAAGGTTAAGATTTAAGTATGAAATATATTAAGGTATTGTCTTGGAATGCGAAGAGTTCTGGTTGCCAGGTGAAGAGAAGGAGATTGGAATGAACCCTTAGAAGAGATAAACCTGATGTAATCTTTTTGCAGGAAACATAACAAAAATCAGAAGATACAAACAAATTATTCTTGGGTTGGATACAGATATATGAAAAGTCTTTTGGAACATTAAAAGCAAGAGGGGTGGCGATCTTGATTTCGAATAGACTAGGGTTTACAATGACAAAAAGTATTTCCGAAGAAAGTGGGGAACGATGAAGAAATAACACTTAACATTTATGTCCCAAATGAACATCAAGATAAGTTTCTGGATAAAGTTTATTATTTAATAGAAAAAGAGAAAACAACAAAAATGATCGTAGCAGGTGATTTCAGCTTAATACGGTCTAATATAGATTGTACAAACGTGACCAGAAATAGAATGGGGGCTAAAACACAACTGAGTGATAAATGGATTAAATTGTTGGGATTGAGGGAAACTTGGAGAGAATGTAAAGGGTCAGAAAGAATTTACACTTATTTTTCACAAGTTCATAACTCATACTCTAGAATAGGTTACATATTTGTTACAGATAATATGATTAAGAATTTAGAGGATATGGAAGTAGGCATCTTCAAGGAATCAGACCATATGAAAGTGTTGTTGGAATTAAAATTAGATGGAGTAAACGAGAGAAGAAACAACTGGAGATATGATGTAAGTTTATTTAAAGACACTAAGAATAAAGAACAAATAATGAAAAATTGGGAAGAGAGTTGGTAGTGGAATGATACAGGTGAGGTAAGTTATAATGTAGTATGGGATATAATGTGGTATAGGAAAATGTATACAATTATCTAGTATAAAGAATAAACAACTAAAGAATATCCAAATGGAAATTGAAAAGGAAATTAAACAGCTTCAACAAGAACATGTTAAGACCAAAAATGTAAGGATTTTTGATAGGATGCAATGGTTAAAGGTGGAATTGGCAGGGAAAGATATAAAAAAAGTGAAACGAGACTTGATATATTTAAAGAGGGGATATTTTGAATACAGTAATATGAATTCAAAGTTACTGGCAAGGGCGGCTAAAGAAAAAGAAGTAGAAGACAAATGGGAATTTTTATAAACAATCAAGGATTAAGATGTAATAAAACTAAGGACAAATTTAGGATAGTGAAGGAATTTTATCAAGAACTGTATTCTAAAAAGGAAATAGATATAGAAAAGTTAAAGGAATATTTAGAAAAATGGTCTAGAACTAAAATAATGCAAGAACAAAGAAATAGAATGGAGGAACAGGTAACAGAGAAAGAAATCAAGGATGTTATAGCAAGATTAAAGGTGGGTAAATCCCCAGGGGAAGACAGATTACCAGCTGAGTTTTATAGAGAATTTATTGAATTTGTGGTGCCTAGACATTTGAAACTGTTTAATTACATTTTAGAAGGTGGATTGATGCCGACCTCATGGTCAGGTCCATAATAGTTCTGAATCCTAAACCAGGAAAAGATCTAGAGAAAGTAGATGCATATAAACCAATTTGATTAATAAATCAAGACACCAAGATAATTACAGCGATATTGACAAATAGTTAAATAGTTTTATGACTAGTTATATAAATAAGGATCAAGCGTGAGTCCTGAAGGGAAGACATATGGTGGACTTAATGAGAAGAGTGTTAGACCTAATGGATATAGCGGATCAAAACAAAGAGAAGGTTGGACTTATCGTTGGATATTTTCAAAGAATTTGATTCACTTCAATGTGTTACAATCAATGAGATATTAAAGCATTATGGCTTTGGATTTTTTTTTTAGAAAGATTATTGAACAACTATATCAACAAGGTTCTGCCAAAGTAAGGGTAACTGATGTTTTTACGGATGATGTAGAACTTAAAGCTGGAACTCGACAAGGTGGTCCACTATCACCAATATTGTTTTTTTGTGGCAATGGAATTGATAGCGAGTGCCATAAGGGAAGATAGACTATTGAAGGAGTAGAAAAGAATAAAATTAGTTTGTACTCTGATGATACTCTGGTAATGATAAAAAATCCTTTTAAAAAAAGCTTTAGAAAAGGTACAATTACATCTTAAGGAATTTGAAAAAATGACAGGTTTAAAAATAAACTGGGATAAATCAGAAATAATATTTTGCAACATAGATAAAGAAGAACAGAAGGGGATTAAAGTTAAATATAATATTCAGGTTAAGGATAGTTTGAAGTACTTGGGGATAAATATATCAAACTAGCATAGGTTGCCTGGCGTTGCCGGGTTGTTATAAACTGTGATCAGCTTTTTTTGTGTGGATTTTAAAAAAAAGAACAAAGGATGATATAATTGTTTCAAATTGTTTTATTTAACCAAATAATGTTTTAGTTTGTGGGTTTTTTTGTTAATAGTTGTACCGCAGGTAATATTTTTTAAAATGTGAAAGTACATGTTTTTTACATTCAATGTTTTTAAACTGTGTTTAGATGTTTTGGGTTTTTATTTGAGTTAACACTCAACACAGGATGTTATCTTTTTATTTTATTTTTTAACATATGTTTGTGATTTGTGTAAACTTTTAATTTATTGTTATGTTTTTGACTTGTTTTTAATCTTGTGGCCTCTAGGTGGGGCTGTTGTGTCTTTTTGAGTTGTTTTTACTATTCTGCCCTGCAGGTGGGTCTGCTAGTGGTTTTTTAAAAAAAGTTTCACTGTTTTTTCTCTCCTGGCCTCTAGGTGGGGCTTCTTCTGGTAAGTCGTCTTTATTTCTTCATTTCTGTTTCGGTCGTCGTGGGGGGAGGACATGCTGGTGAGTTTTCTGGTTTTCTTTCTTCTGGAGTTTTTCTTTGTTTTGCTTTTGTGGTGGTGGACTGGGAGGTGTTTCTGTTTGTTCTTTTTTGTCTTGGTTGGGTTTTAGGTTTGTGTAATTGGTTTGGTTATTTCTGGTTTAGTTTATTTTTTCTTATTTTTTGTTGTTTATTTTTGTAATTAGTTGTTGTTTGTTTGTGTAATTTGTGGTTTTTTTCCGTGTTGTAGTTAGGTGTTTTGTATGTGGTTTTGTGGTATTGTGGAAGTTTTTGTTTGTATATTTTGTGGTTTACTTTTTTGTTTATTAATGGTTTTTTTAATTATTGATTTATTTTTGTTTTATTTTTGTTTATTAATTTTTGTGTTTGTTTTTGGTGTTTACTTTAGCTTGAAGAATGGGCTGCCTGTCAGTTCCTCTTTTCCCCATTGCTGCTTTGAATTTTGGTTTAGATGCAGGGGGAGGAGGAGGCAGTCAGCACGTTCTTCTCCTGGGAAGGTTGTACCTGTCATTTTAACCTTAGCTCCCAAAAAGATCATTTTACCAATATTCCTTTAATCTTTCATCTCCATTTCCTCCCAAATTACTTTTCCTTTTGCCAAGATCTTCACAACATTCTTAATTTGAAATGCTCGATAATACGCTAACAAATTTAGCATTCCCAAACCCCCTTCTTTGTGAGGCAGATACCAAAGTTTCTTTGGCAGTCTAGATTTTTTTACCTCCATTGCAAAAGTTATTAAACATCTTTTGGAACTCATTAATCTCCTTTTCCTTCAATTGGATTGCAAGTGCATCAAATAGGAAGTTAATCCTCGGCAACAACATCATTTTGCAAATTGCAATCCTCCCAAACCATGACAACTTCAACTTCTGAAAACTTTGTATTCTAATCTTAAATTCTGCTTTCAAGCTGTCATAGTTCAATCTTTTAAGTTCTTCCAATCTATTTGAAATAATTATCCCCAAATATTTCAACTTATCTTTAATTTGTATATTGGATAACCCCGCCAACTTTTCCTTCTCCTCTTCACCCATATTACACAACATCATTGCCGATTTATCCCAATTTATCATTAATCCTGTTATATCCTCAAAATCCTCTATTTGCACTTTAATCCTATCCATTGCCCCCTCTGGATGCTTCACCATTAGCAGTGTATCATCTGCATACATACTCACTTTATTACCCATTATCCCTTCTATACTTGAGTCCTCCCTTATGTTTTTAGCCAAAATTTCCATTGCCATAATAAACAAGATAGGAGACAAAGGACAACCCTGCCTAGTGCCTGCCTCAAGCTTTACCTCATCTGTAACCTCTTCATTTACTCTGATCCTAGCAATCCCTTTTTGATATAATAAATCGATTACCTTTCTAAATATGTCCCCGAATCCATAGCTTTTAACTATTTCTTTAATCAAAGATCATTGTAACAAATCAAATGCCTTAAAATATCCAAAGATATTAACCCCACCTTTTCCTTCGTTTGATTAACATTATCAATTAAGTCTAACACCCTCCTGGTCAAATCAGCCATATGCCTTCCTTTTAAAAAACCAACTTGATCAACATTTATATATTCTCCCATAAATTTATTTAACCGATTAGCCAGTATTGCTGTGAAGATCTTGGCATCCTGATTTATAAGAGAAATTGGTCTATTTCCAAATTCTTTCCCAATTTTGGCAGCAGAACAATTGTGGTCCTATACCATGAAGTCGGAATTTGTCCACCATCTAGAATATAATTATATAGCTTTACCAGCTTTGGTACCACAGCATCTTTAAATTCCTTATAAAACTCTGCCGATAGTCCATCGTCTCCCGGGGCTTTGCCCAGCTTCAAACCCCTAATTAGCTCTTTTGCCTCTTTCTCAGAAACCTGTTCTTCCATTTTGTCCCGGTGTTCCTGCTTTATTCCATTCCCTAACTGCCTCTCCAATATCCCTTTAAGCTTCCCAACGTCTCTCTTTTTTTGCATATAATGCTTGATAGAAATCCTTCACAATTTTACATTTATCACTAACCTTATTACACCTTATCCCTTGTTTATTAACCAACACCCCAATTTCCCTTTTTTCCTTTTTAGCTTTAGCCGCTCTTGCTAATAATCTTGAGTTTTTGTTGCTAAATTCCAAATACTCTCTATTTAAATATATCAAATCTCTTTTTACTTTTTCTATATCCTTACCCAATAATTCTGCCTTGAGTCTTTGTAATTTTGCAAAAAATATTTTATCCTTCTTTTTTGAGTTTTCTTCCTGTAATTGTTTTATTTCTTTTTCTTTTTCCTCCTGTGCTACCTTATACCTTCTATACTTGGTACTTGCCAACTTTATACTTTCCCCTCTAAAAACCGACTTCATGGCATCCCAAACCACATTAAAATTTACCTCTTCATTATCATTCCACTGCCAGCTTTCCATCCAACTTTCTGTAATTTGTTCTTTACATTTTTGGTCTTTGAACAAGTTGGAATCATATCTCCAACTTCTTCCTCTCCTGTTATCCTTTTGTGTCCTCAGTTCCAAAAGTACTTTAGCATGATCTGATTCCTTGAAGATTCCTATTTCAATTCCCTCAATGTTTTTAACCATGTTTTCCGTTAAGAATAATCTATTCTAGAGTAGGACCCATGAACATGTGAAAAATAAGAATATGCCCTTTCTGAACCTTTGATCTCTCTCCAAGAATCCTTCAATCCCATCGCAACCATCCAGTTATCTAAAACATTCCCTTTCATACCTACTCCACACCTTGCTAGGTTCGTACAATCTAAGTTTGACCTTATCAAATTAAAATCTCCAGCCACAATCATTTTTGCCACTTTTTCTAATACCACAATTTTACGAACTTTTTCTAGAAATTCCGCTTGATGTTCGTTTGGAGCATAAATATTCACCAAAATTACTTCCTCATCATCTATTTTTCCTCTCACAATCAAATATCTACCTTCTTGGTCAGCAACACTTTTTGTTATCTCAAATCCTAATCTTTTAGAAATCATAATTGCAACTCCTCGTGCTTTTGAAGTACCAAATGCCATTTCATAATGTTGTATCCATCCTAAAAAAAATTTGTTTGTGTCTTTTGACTTTTGATGCGTTTCCTGTAAAAACACTATATCGGGTCTATCTTTCTTCAAAGCCAATTCCAACCTCCTCCTCTTAAGAACAGAACCTGTACCCTTTACATTCCAGGTTAGTACTTTAATATTTCTCATAGTTTATTACAATTCCACCTTTTCTGACTTCCAAACTCTCCATTAGGCGTGCCACCACAAAGCCCTTACCACTAAGACACAAAAATATACATAAAACACACAATATCACGCTCCCCACTCTCTTCGGGAAAAAAAGACGCCTTCGATATCCAAAGAGGGGAGAGGGGGGGACATGAAAGATGTGCGTATAGATTAGTGCACCGTGCATCTCACCTTTCTATATTCTTGAATAATATAAAAAATTATTACATCATAACCCATTGCTCACTGCTCCTTACTTGCCTCCTCCTCCACCATGATCAATGACAACTCCTCTTCTCTTCCCTGCGGGGTTCCACCCATAGCACCACCGGCATCTGCCCCCTCATAATCCCTTCTTATGGCCCCCGATTCCAACAAATCTTTTCTAAGAGTTACCCACTCTTCCGAACCTGCTTTGACAAGGTCCAGCAAGCTCAAGTACTCCAATGGATCAGTCCCCTCATCAATAACCTGCAATTTTTTCTCATAAAATAATCACAGTTGCTGTGGAAATTTCCAATTATACCTTACACCTTTGCTCATCAACAATTTGGTTACCGGTTTCATCTTATATCTCCAAATTCTTTCCTTTATTGAAATATCATTATATACTTCCACATCAGAAACATCAATTTTAAGGGCGCCAGAACCAGCTTGTTTTAAGAAAGCCATTACTCTATGTTTATCGCCCCAATTTGCAAATTTTACCAACACATTTCTTTGGACCACTTTCCCTCTTCTTGGACCCACCCTATACGCACTTACAATGTCTTCCTGTACAAATTCCTTTCCCATGCTCAAATTGTTTAACCACTGGACCACTCTTTCTCTCAGCTGGTCTGGTGTCCTTTCAATCACATGATGTATCACAATATTCTGCTTTCTCATCATATCTTCCATAGCATCAATCCTTTTCTCATGTTCATCCATTTTCACTTTATTCTCCCCCACCCCCTCCTGAGTCCCTTTTATTTCCTTTTTCATAGCCTTCACCTCATTTTGGACCAATTTCACATTTCCTTCTATTTTTTGCAAACTTAATTCTACTTTTTTTGTAAAATCCACAACAGTTGTTACCACCTTATCCTGTTTTTTTCATCATTTCATTTCTATCCTTCACTCTTGAATCCTCTATCTTCTCCATCTTCTGAAACAATTTACCAATTTCCATCATAATTTGGGTTTGATCATAGGGTTCAGGTGGTGGTGATGATGACGGAGGGACCTCTTCCATTGGTGCTTTTTCTTTTCTCTTAGATTTCACCACTATCTACTCCTCCTTTGCTTTTCCTCTTGTACCTTTATCCATGATAAAGGCCCCTAAAAAGTTTTAATGCTGTAATGTATTGTAAGTTCATTGAGCACTCCACTTGAACCTGTTCCGATGCAGCCAAAGCTGACAACAATCCTATTAAGTTTGATGTAACTTGAATAAGAGAGGAGGGCCAGCGAAAAATTAATTATTGTAATCCATAAGGTAACTGGAACCAAAAACACCCCAAAAAGTATTATAATCCACGGGAAACTCGTCACCGAAGTCAGCCAATGCAGCCCAAGCAGCAACAGCTCGCAAAGTTTGCCTTTAAAAAAATATTAAATCTTTCACAGAGTTCCCCTCTGCAAACAGAATAGAATAGTCCCATCAGCATAAACAGGAATTCCAAGGAGACTTATGCCCAAATATATCCACTTGTATGAGTTCCACAGGGAAGGAAAAACAAAAAATCCCAAGCTCCAACTTTTAATAAGAAAAAAGAAGAGGAGAAATGTAAAAAGAGAAAATGAAAACTATAATCCACACAGCGAAGGAGTAAAAAATTGGTAATCCCTCTCTTAGAGCAAACAAAACAAAACTCTCTTTTCCCAGTGGCTGCGGCGGCTTCAGGGGGAAACCCCCCTTCTTCCTCTCCAAATCAGCAAACTCTTTTTTTAACCGCTCTCCCTTGCTTCAACTTCAAAAGGCGCTGGAGTAACCAATATCTCGAACCCAATCGCTTTCTTCTATAACCACTTCTCAAAATCTCCAAACCATTCCATAGCTCCCCTGGAACGCTAAGAATCCATTGTCCAAAAAACAACCACTTTCAATTTCCAAGATCACTGCCATTATCGCCTCAACCGCCACCCTTCTATCCTCTTCTGCACACTCTGCCGAGTCCAGGCTCTTCAAAGCAAAGCAATCCACTGTTGCCTCTAGCTCCCGTCAGTATAACATTTAGTTAACTCACTTTCTTGCTGATTTTTTCACTTCCTCGGATCACCGCTGTCTCGCTGGTCCCCTTCTCGGCTCCTCGGCTGGGGAAGCCGCAGCTTCAGTTGCGCACCTCTCCCGCCGGGGATACCTCCCGAACTTCGACTGCCCTGCAGCAACTTTTCCAAGCAGGCAAGAAGGAGTCTTATCACCACAAAATATCTCTTTAATTAACTCCATTAGTTCATTATTCTCATTAATTACCACTTTGATAAGCGCGAGCGCCTAAATTGAGATGTTACTCGTTGGCCATTTTAGCCACGCCCCCGGGACAATTATATCTTTAAACGCTTTATAAAATTCCACTGGCAATCCATCTTCACCTGGTGATTTGTCCATCCTCAATTTACCTATTATTTCTTTTATCTCCTTTTCAGTAATTGGCTCCTCCATTATTTGTTTATGTTCCTGATCAATTTTGTTTTTAATCTGACTTTCAATTTTATCTTTTAATTTTCCCAGGTCTATATTTTTTCTTGAATATAACTCCTGATAGAATTCTTTTACAACCTTACATTTATCTTTTGTTTTATTATACCTTATACCCTTTTTATCTACCAGAATCCCTATTTCCCTTTTATTTCTTTTTTCCTTAGCAGCTCTTGCCAATAATTTTGAATTTTTATTACTATATTCAAAGTATTCCCTTTTTAGATAAACCAGATCTCTTTTCACTTTTTCAATATCCTTTCCTATTAACTCCTTCCTCAACCCCTGCATTCTTTCATAAACTTTCCTATCTTTAGTTATTGCATGTTTTCTTGTAACTGTTTAATCTTTCTCGATTTCCTCCTGCTTACCTTTTAATTGTTTATTTTTAAGACTAGCCAATTTAATACTTTCCCCTCTGAATATTGCCTTCATCGTATCCATCACCACATTATATCGAACCTCGCCTGTATCATTCCATTTCCAATTTTGCTCCCATCTTTCAACTATTTGTTCTTTTCATTTTTCATCTTTAAATAATTTAGTATTATAGCTCCTATTTCTCCTAATCTTTGTACCATCCATTCTCATTTCTAACAATACCTTTGCATGATCCAACTCTCTGAAGAATCAAAATTTATTTTGATTTTCATTTGGTAGGTACAAATTTACCAAGGTAATCTCCTCATCCTCTATTTTCCCTTTTATTATTAAATATCTTCCTTCTATATCTGAAATACTTTTTACCATCTCAAATCCAACTCTACTTGATATCATAATTGCTACACCTCTTGCCTTTGACGTACCATATGATTTTTCATAAAATTGAGTCCATCCTAAGAATAATTTGTTAGTTCCTCTGATTTTTGATGAGTTTCCTGAAGAAAGATTACATCCGGTTTATCTTTCCTAAGAGCTGCTTCTAATCTTCTTCTCTTCACCTGACAACCAGTACTTTTCACATTCTAGGTTAATACTTTCAGATTTTTCATTCCTTATTTTCTAATCCCAATTCTCCCTTTTCACCACTTCCTCCAATGGGTGTGCACTCCAACAAACAACAAACCCCCATTCCCAAAAATCTATTAAAGAAAAAACAAACAAAAATAATAATAAACAACTCTAAAAAAACAATAAAAACATATAAACAATCTACTACTATCCCTCCCCACTTTTCTACATGTAGCCTCCGTATTAACAAAGGGGGGAGGGGGGAAGCGCAACCAACTGTGCGGGCTTAATAGGAACCCAAACTAACTTCCCCTCAAATCAGCCCCTCCTTCCGCTCCTTTGGGCATATTCTCATTATCATTTCTCCTTCTCATGAACCCACCTGAAACAATCAATTCCTCCTTCAGTTCATCCCACTCTTTAGTTCCGAATTCCAGTAATTTTGCATCCACCATTACATCCTATACTCCTTTTTCATTAGATAAAGCATACTGTACAAATGGTTCCCAAATTTCCCAAAAGGGCATTTTAACCTTTAATCCTTGTTTTAACCTTAATTCAGTAGTTAATCTTTCATTCAATGCTAGTTGCCACACTTATGCGTACCATCTATTTCTATTTAAACCTTCATTATTCTTCCATTCTTTTGCTATTATCTGTCTGGCAACTAGTAACAATGTCAGGACTAGTTCTTTTTTACTCTCTTTTAATTTTAATTCTCCTATTTCTCCTAATATAGCAAGTTTAGGTTCTAATTTTATTGTTGTGCCTATGATATTATTTATTTCCTTCTCAACAACTTCCCAGAATCTATTTGTTTTTTTACAATACCACCATATATGCATATATGTTCCTTTATCTTCATTGCATCTCCAGCACAAGTCAGTTTTGTTATTATTCATTTGTTTAGACCTAATCGGGGTGAGATACCATCTCCACAGTACTTTACAGACGTGTTCCTATTCCTTAACTGACATTGTTTTTGTTATTCTATTTTCCCACTTTTTCCTCCAGCTTTCCTCCTCAATTTTAATATACAGATGTTCTTCCCAGATTCTTTTAAGTGTGTATTTAGTTTCTTCCCCTGGCATAAGTAATTGATAGAATTTCCCGATTAAACCTTGTAATTTTATTTCCCCTTTTCTTATTTCCAAAAGTAAATCTTCAAAAGGAGCAGTTGTTCTTGTTTCTCCCATAAATCCCCTTGTAAATTTATCCCATCTCTCCATTTGCATTTCTTGTAGCCAATTTATATTCAATTTATTATATATTTCCTTTCTTCTCTGATATGTATCACATTTCTTAAACCACTCTGTTTTTAGTAACACTTCCCCTTGCATTAAAATATTTCTTGTTTTGTTTGAAGATACTAAAGGACAATTCTTGAAATCCAAAATTTCTATTATCGGGGATTGGTTTGGTGCTAATTTCCTTTTAATTCTATTCCATACATTATAAATATTCTGAATTGAAAAACTTTCAATTATTGGTTTGGTAAATGGCTGGGATAAGAATATCTCCCCTTTTAACTTTTGGAACTCAACTTGCTCAATTTCATATGGTGTCTCGTTTTGCTGCATTGTTATTCTCTTTAAATGTAAAGTGTAATAATAAGCTTTAACATTTGGAATATTTAAACCACCTTTTTTATTCTTCTTATACCATGGGCTTTTACTAATTCTCGATTTTTTTTATTGTTACAAATTTCATTTATCAAAGTTCAGTTTTGGAATGATTTTCATTTTACAAATATTAATCCTCCCAAACCATGATACTTTTAATCTTTTTATTTGATCTATTAATGATTGTAATTCGTTTCTTAATTTGTTAAAATTGATATTGTATAAATTTTTCGGTTCCTTTGTAACTTAAATACCCGGATATTTTAGTTTGTCCTTTATTGCAATATTATTCTTTCCCCCAATTTTTCCTTTTTCTGTCTGGGATAAATTACAAGTAATGGCTTCAGTTTTTGTCCAATTAATCTTTAGCCCTGTTACTTCCTCAAAACCCTTTAAGTGGGTTTGTACTTTACTTAGGTTAATTAGAGGGTCTTTTACCACCAACAGAGTATCATCTGCAAATAAACTAATTTTTAAATTTTTTTTACTCCCGTCAACTTATCGTTCTGTCTTATTTCGTTAGCTAACAATTCCATCACCAATATAAATAATGATGGGGATAGTGGACAACCTTGTCTTGTCCCTGCATTAATAATTACTTCCTTACTTAATTGATTATTCATTTTAATTTTGGTTTTACTTTCTTTGTACAATTGATCTATCACATGTTTGAATTTGGGGCCAAATTGTAGTTTATCACATATTCCTTTTATTGTTTTCCATTGGATCGAATCAAATGCTTTATAAATATCTAACACTAGATACTTCCCGACATTCTTTATAAAATTCAGATTGGATACCATCTTCTCCAGGCGTCTGATCCTTTTTCAAATTACTAATCACCTCTTCAATCTCCTTATCTTTAATATCCTTTTCCATTATATTTATATGCTCATCTTTTAAATGGATTGTTAACTTCTTATCCAGATATGCTTTTAATGTGTTGTCATTTATTTTATATTCTTTATATAATTCTGTATAGAAATCTTCTGCTATTAATAGTTTATCTTCCAATTTATGTTGCCTTTTACCCTCTTTATCTATTAACAGCTCTATTTGCCCCTTACTTTTTTGTCTGACTTTTTTGCTAGATATTTCATATCTTTATTGCTGAATTAAAAATCATTTCTCTTTAAATACGCCATATCCCTCCTACCTTATCAATTTCTGCTGCAATTATTTCCTTTTTTTAATGTTTGTAGCCTATTCCAAATTACCTAACTTCCTGTATCTGCATGCTTTCTTTCTAGCTCTTTTATATCTTGATCTCTTTTAATTGATTGAGTATTCAATTTTTTTCATAGATGGCTTTCTCTTGTATATAATCTCCTCTAATAACTGCTTTCATTGCATCCCATAGAGCATGTAATTTCACTTCTCCATTATCATTTCCCCCCAATTCATTGTCCATTTATTTATTAATCTTTTTAATATAATCATTATTTAATAATTTTGTATCCATCCTCCATGTCTTATTTTGATAAATTCTATTTTTAACTGCAATTCAAGAATTATCATTGCATGATCTGTGAGACTAAAATTTCCTGAATTGAAATTTTCTAAACTTTTTAACAAATTTTCTGATACAAAAAATATTCCAAATGAGAGTATGATTTATGTTTTAAAGAAAAACAAGTATATACTCTTTCTTTGCCCTTTACCACTCTTAACGCATCCCTAAGCCCTAACTTTCCCATCCATTTATCAATTGTTTTATATTGAGTCTTCCTAGAGTTATTTGTAGTATCCATTTCTGATCTTGTTAAATTTAAATCTCCCCCTTTAATTAAGTTTAAAGAACTTTCTTTTTTATAATGGGCAAAATTTTATCCAGAAATAACCCCTGATCCTTTTTTGGTGCATAAATATTAACTAATGTGTATTCCTCTTCCTCTATTTTTCCCTTTATTAATTGAAATCTGCCTTCCTTGTCTTTAATGCTCTTAGTCATCAGGAAGTCTATCTTGTTTGATATTAATATAGCTACTCCTCTTGAATTACTTGTCCCTAAACTCTTCTCATAAATTTCCATCCCTTTCAACGTATATATTATTTTTATTTTCGCTTTTTTGATGAGTCTTCTGGAGGAAAATGATGTCAGCTTTCTCTCTTCTCAAAGCTCCTTCCAAACGTTTCCTTTTAATGTGGTTCCCCAGGCCTCTGACATTCCATGAAATAATTTTTAACTTTTTAAGTATGAATAATTTGTACTTCCTCTATCATCACTGCAGATTCCCCAATAATGTGCAAACACATACAATAATAAAGAACAAAAAAAATATTTTCCTTCTCCCAATACATAGTAAATATCTTATTAAACATATAATTACAATCAAGGAAGAAGAAAAAGAGAAAGAAGAGGGGAAAAAGGCGGGAAGAAAAAATTCTACCCTCCCCCCTTTCCTACTGAAAGAAATATTTGAAAACAAATAGGGGAGGGGGGGTTGCAGATGGCAAAAAAAACCTTATAACTTAAAATCTGTTTCTTGTTCATTACTTACTACTTTATCATCAGCGGTTAGCTTATTTGCATCAACACAATGGTCTTTACGTTATTCCCTAATCACTTCCTCCTGCTGCCCCTGTGGACTCTTCCTCTTCCTTCTCTGCCATGGGTGTAGCCCTGCATTTATTAAAACTTCCTTGAGTTGTTTCCATTATTTCGACCCCTTTTCTATTATCTTAGCTTCTGCCAAGGTCTCCAGGCCATTAGAGTCTTCCCTTATCCAGTAGTTTCCCCCCTGCTCAACAAAAGTTAATTGCTTGTGTGGTTGCAATTTATATTGTATATCTTTTTCTCGTATTTTTTTGTTATTGGTTTTATTTGCATTTTCCAAATGCATTATTCTAGTGCAATATCTTTGAAAATTTCTAGCTTTGCTAACTCCATATCTATGACTTCAGTGCCCGAAGAGTTAACATGTTTCATTATTTTTTATTTTTGGCCAAGATTAACAAATCTTAATAGAACATTTCTGGGTCTTTCTCGATTCCTTTTTTTACCTAACCTATAAACACTTTCTATATCTTCTAGCCCTCTTCCAATCTCATTGCATTAAACCAGTCCACCAGTCTTTGCCTTAGATTATCTGGGTTCCGTTCAGGAATATTCCTAATAATCAAGTCATTCTTTCTAGCTTGATCCTCCATTCTTTCCAATCTTCTATCATACTGTTTTTGTCTTTCTTCTTTTAACTGTGCCTGATTTTTATCTCTTTTAACTCATGTCTCATTTCCCAGACCTCTTTCCCAACTGTAGTAACTCCTTCCTTTAAGTCATCTATTTCCTTTAACAAATTACTACACTCCTTTTTAGTATTTTTAAATACATGTGCAATACCTTCCTTTATTTCTTTTTGAATTTTCTGATTATATTTTAATCGCTGATCCTCCAATATTTGAAGCTTACTTTGAAGTTCTTCCTCTAATTTATCAAACCTAGCTTCCATATTCCCCCTTAGATCATCCAAGTCTGGACTTAGTCCCCTATCACCAGTTTGTTTGTTTTTCCTATTTCCTTCACTGTCAATTTGTCTGCCCCCTTTTTTGGAAGCCATCTGACTTTCTGTCACTACTCCGCTAAACTCCTCTTGACCTCCCTTCCCTTCAAAATTTTAGTACCTTTCTTGTTGTTCTTGGTATTCTTGTTGCTTAATTCTTAACTTTCTTTCCTCTACCTTCCTCCTCAACCCTTCTAGTTCTTGAATCTCATTAATCTCTTCCTGTAATGATCTTCTCCTCCCTTCCTCCTGTTCTCTTCTCTCTAATCTTCCTAGCCTGGCCCACGACACTTCTTGTTCAAAAAATGTCTACTTATTTACTCATTAATATAACAACCCACAATTCCAAAGTCTTATGACTATAATTAACAAAATGCTTGCTACATATACAGAATTATTGAGAAGAAAATGTTCTGAGATTATATAAATTATGTAGAGAGTAGTCCAAGATTAGTTAGTTATTTTTACAAGCAATGCTCAAATAATCTTCTTTTCCCTCCCTCCTTTGAAAATAAACCCAGGTGTTTCAATGTATAAGATAAGAGAGGCTTGTGCAACTAAATTCAGCTTGTGTCCTTGAAACTTTGTGTCCTTGAAACTTTGTAACCTCCTTTATCTCTTCATCTCCCTTCTCTCATTCCTCCAGGTGCACTGTCCCAATCCAACTCAATTTTCCAAATATTTATTCAGCAAGAGTCTATTTAATTTGTTGGTCAGCCAAGCTCCGATTGTCCACTTATCCTTTTTTCTTTTTCTTTTAATTAATCTTTAATTAACCCAGTTCTTCTAAAGGTCAAATGTTTTGCCGGTCACTTTTCACTTTATTCACTGTTCTCTAATATATGCTGACCTCCAGTTTTTATGTAGTCCCCTCAGTAACCACAGAGAGAGAGAGAGAGAGAGAAGAGAATCCTTTACTATAGTATCCAAACTTCTGTTTTATCTTCCTCTTGTCACCACTGCGCCATCTGCGCTGTCTCCACCTCCGCTATCTCCAAGAGAAAAAAAACTGCTTCCAATCACCTCTCTCCTCACCGTTTCCTCTTTCACCTCGTTGTTCCTCTGGTCTTCCAATCCTCCTCCGATCCTCTTCTTCTTCCCTGTTTCTCCTACTCACTGCTTCAGGCAGGCAGGGGAATAAGGGGGGAGGAGGGAAGGGTTTCTCCTGCCTTGTCTGTCCACCCAGTCCATGGTTTTAAGCAAAAAGTTCTCTCTTTTCCCCCTCCTACAGTCCTCACTGTCCTCATTGTCCTCACTGGGTCAATAATTTAGTATTTAATGTTGTTTAATGCTCGGCTTCAGTCCCGTACCTCCACATTCAAGTCCTGCTCCCCACCGAAGTCCATCTGAGTTTACTCCAGCCTGCCCTTGATCATGGGACTCTGCAGAGCTGAGTGTCCAAAGAAAATGTAGACCACCATGGTCCTCACTTAGTCTCACTTGCCCAGAATAATATGAATTAGAGAGATTATTGATTGGGGTTTCTTCCCCCCTTTTACCATCTCACGATTCAAAGCCACCAGTCTCGCCGCCTTTCCACTCCCCAATCTCCAAGTCCGCTGATATATTTGTGGGGACAATCGCTGTGTCTCGCCCTCAGTTCTCTCCCAGCTCACAATTCCCTGCTCACTGCTAACGGCTCGTGGCTCGCGTCTCTTGGCTTGCGTCCCGCTGCTTGTTAGAATCCGCCAGTGACTTGAAATTCCTGAGTAAATCCAGCTCCAAACTTCCTCTGCCCAGAGATATTTATCTCAAGATTCTATCAACATGTTTTAGAGTCCAAATTAGACTTCAAAAAATGCCTTTTCCCCCTGCTTCACGCGGCTCACCCTTCAGAACTCACGGAAAAAACTGCCGGTCAATCCGCCATGATGCTCCCAACCCTGGCTGCTGCTTTTGTATTCAGAAGTACATAGGCATCAGCCAGTCATCCGCCAGGGAGGGTGTTTCCCCTGACGAACTGCTGCCTGTTTTTGGGTTTTTTTCCACCCCGGCTCAACTTTACTTGACGCTGGTGGTAGTCTCACTGTGTCTTTGGTGGGGTAGCATGGAGGAGAGGGAGTCCCTCTTCTTCCCTTTGCTCTGGGAAAGAAGGATGGTGGGTGTTTTGCAGTGGCATTTTGTGGCTTTTGTTTTGCATGGCTGTGAGGCGCTGAATCTGCCTGCTGGGGACTTGTGCTCCTGTTGCATTTTGTAAGTTTATTTTTCATGCACCAGCTTTCTCAGTGTTCTGTGCGCTCATGGCACGCAGGATGCTGGGACTTGTAGTTTTGCATTTGTGGTTTGCTTTCGTGCGGCAGTTTTTTCCCTGTGGCTCAATTTCAATTGGCCACGCCACGTTTCCCAACGTTCTTTTTGCTCATGCCTCTCAGCCTGATTGACTGTGGTGTGGTGCAGAGAATGTTGGGAATTGAAGTTGTTTCCCTTTTGTTCGAGTTCGTGAGGCTCTTGCCCCACTGGCACATTTCTCAAACATTTAGTGACCTCCGTACTGGGTTTGGGTGAGTGCAGGAGGCTCAGTACAGGATAGTGTGGATGGGTGCGGGAGCCTTTGTCACGTTCCAATGGTTAATGCTTGGATTTATAGGTATAGATAAGTTTGATGAATTGAAAAAATTATATTATGAAAAACAAAGAAAAGAAATTAAGGATAAAATACAGCAATATAAAAAATTAAACTTGTCTTGGTTCGGTAGAGTTGCACTGTGCAAAATGAAATTATTATCAATACTTATTTTTTTGTTTGACGTTCTACCGATCCAACTCAAGGAAAAGGAATTTATGGATTTTCAGAACATCCTAAATGGTTATTGCAATGGAGGGGAAAGGCCAAGGATATTAAAAAATGTGGTACTTATTGCAGAAAGAAGGCGGATTAGGATTACCAAATATAAGGAATTATTATAGGGCTTTTCAATTTAAAAATATTGTGAAGATTTTGATGAAGAAAGAAGTAATTTGGGAGAAAATTTAGATGAAAGAATTGAGTCAAGTAGGTAAAGCAATTTTTTAAGATAAAGATATAATAAAAATTGGTGTTCAGAATAAAATAAAATGATAAAAGCAACATTGGAGCTATGGAAGAAATTGAAAATGCAACAGTCCCGTATGTATCCCCAATTATAGAAATTGAAGGTATAAAGAGTTTCCCAGTGAAGATAGATTGTAAAGTGACAGAAGTATTTTCTGGAAATAATGTGTTCCTGCTAAAGGATTGGATTCAGACATGTAAAAATAGAGCGGAAAGATCGGAGCTATATGGACAAATGAAGTTGAACTGGTTCCAAATTATGTTAATAAACAAATTGAATCTATACCTATAAAACAGAGGTGTGGTCTTGTACATTTTCAATGGGCTCTCACACCACTGGACTGATCCCGCTGAAACTTGCCACACACCTACCTTGGCTGGGCAAGATGATCACTGAGGGGTATCTCAAACCCCATTTTGGGGTTTGCTCCCCCCCCAATGGGTCACAAAGGGAACCCCTACCAGCAGGGGCAAACACAACAACACTACTGTGCATGCACGATACAGATGCATGCACAACAAAGCTGGGATATGCCACCAGGAAAGAAAGCTATGGCCACAATTAGCAGCCACAGCTTCCTTCAGCGGCGCAGTCTCCAGCCTGTAAAAGAATAAAACCCGAGCAAGTTCTGCAAGCCTCTCCTTCCCCTGAAACTGGATAAACACAAAGGCATGGCTCACCAACCCACCTGCCTGTCGCCCTTCTCCGGTTCTTTGCCCAGGTTTCTCTGGGCCTTGCTTGCCTCCCCACCCCCGCCGCCATCTTATACCTTCTGGCCACTCCATGGCTTGCCCTAGCCACCTTCTCTGGCTCTTCATCCACACGGCCCCTGCAAGGGTCGTCCCACCTGCCTGTCACCCTTCTCTGGGTCTCCGCCAAGGAATGGAGATGAGATATCTGAGGAAGGCTGAGAAGAAAACCAAGTGTGACCAAGTGCAAAACACGACAATCAGACAGAACCTGAACATTCAGCCACTGAAGAGTACAATCGAGAAGGGTCAGCTACACTGGTTTGGCCACATCAATTGAATGGCTGAAACCAGGATCCCATGGCAGGAATGGGAGGCCGAAATGCAGGGTACAAGACCCCGAGGCAGCCCCCGTATCAAGTGGATTGATAACATCAAGGAGGCCCTTCATGTTCGTGGTAGTGACCTGAGGCGAGCCACGGAGCTGTCCAAGGAGAGATCCCAATGGAGATGCTTTGTGGAATCCTCTACACTGCAAGGTAGAAGAGGAGGCGATTATAATCGAAGGAGGTGGAGGAACCAAAACCTGGGTGTTGGATCTGGGCCATGAAGCAGGTTGCGCCAGCTGGATTGGAACCGCGAAGCAGCTGTTGGATCCTGGAGGAGACTGGTCAAGCAATGAGACACGAGGCAAGATGGAGCGAAGACCAGTGATTTAATGAAGGCAAATCAATAGTATTTATAATGTACAGGCTGCATGTAAAAGCAATTGTGTGCGTGGATCCCACACCTGGGAGTCATTACTTACCTCACACTGGATTCTTACTAGTGACATTCAAAGAGGTTGGACCAATGTGCAGCTCCTTGGATGGGGTTCATGGATTTTTTATGGAGAGTACTAAAAATTATCATCACTTTAGGAAAGAACTTAACCAAAAATGTCCTGAAGACAAACATATTTTGTGTTTAAACAACACAAATTTAAAATTCGAGCAGCCATCTTCATGGACTAATCAATTCAAATGGATTTTGTTCCTCTTCCACCCACCCGCCTTCCACTCCTCACAGCTGTCTCACACTAGGCAAAGTAACATGTTCTATTTCAAGGCTGCAATGTTGGAGCAGCTGCATCACTATCTGGGATTCTTTTTTAGAAGATAAAATTAAAGTTGGAGACAAAAACAAATTTCTTCACAATTCCACTGCCTGATAGCATGATTACGACAGGAATAAGCTAGACAGTATATCATGTCTGTGCTGCATTTAGCTACCATATGCCTTGATGTTTGCCTGTAGCACCTTCCCTTCTTATCCAATATTCATGAATTTGGTTATTTCAGTCAAATATATACACACATTCCCATATGCACTTGTCTCCTTTTCCCTACTCTGGCCAACCAAAGGACAGGCTGACAATATTAAAAATCAATATCAAAGATCAATGCACAATCAAAATGGCAACCACAACATATCTTGAGATATTATTTTAAGAGGAGCTGTGCTTATCCAATACAAATACCTGTAGCCACCCCCTGGCTATGGCCCTGAGCAGAGCGTCAACAGGAGGTGTGATAGTGCTGCCCATTTGAGACTACTTCCCTGAGGCCTAGTAAACTGTTTGCTGCCGTTTTATCCACCAACTTTCCTTTCTTCAAGAGCTCTTACATATTCTAGGCTGGAGCATACCTGTCAACCCGCGGCTCCAGAAAAACGGGACCAGCGTACATCGCTTGTATGCAGGTCGCTTTCCGCGCATGCATGGAAGGGTTTTACCCCTTCCACGCATGCGTGGAAGCGCTACGCTACGCTGCTTGCGCAGCCCCTACACATGCACGGAAAGCATTTCCCCCGCTGCCAAATTACAGGGTTTTGGCAGCGGGGGCCGGGTTATGACGTCAATCGACGTCGAATTACGGGGTTTTCCCGGCCAAATCGGGGTGGTTGACAGGTATGGGCTGGAGGCAGAATTTCATAAATATACTGATTCCTGTCCATTAAATTTTCTTTCACAACTGTTTCCAAATTTTGGACAGGATAGGCTCCTTCTGTTGCTATATTATAGTTACATTATTGAGGAAATGAGTGTTGTAGGGTGGAACAAATTTCACACGCAACTCCACATGCCCCTGAAGAAGGTTGAGAGCTGGAATATGTTGGGCATTTTACAGGTGGATCAATCTATATTTCCCCCTCTATATCCTGGGATTTTGGCTCTTACTTTGATTTGAATGTACCAGTACCTTTTGCTATTGTTCCAGGAGATATCAAATTTCAAAGCACTTCCTATTTTTTATTTACTTTTTGTTCATCATTCTGCAAGACTAAAAGGCATCCAAATTATCTTCAGACCTATGAGCCTGATGACAAAAAGAAATCAGCATGGACAAATAAAAATAAAGCCACAAGCAATTTGTACTGGAGCACCTTAAAGTCTGGCTGATTAGCTTTATCATCTGGGAATTCTTTACATCTCGGCCCTGTACTGTCTTGTTTTCATTGCTGCTCTGTTGTTTTCAGTCTGTAATGCTGTCTCTTTTATTACAGTTTTTATTATTTCAGTAGTTGTGAATCATTATGGAGTTTTGGTGAATATTGGCTCAGAAATATTTGAAATGTATCAAATCATAAATAAGAAAAAATAGATCAATATAGTTGGAGGTGTTATTTTTTTCCATATTACAGCAAGGATCAATCTTCAAAATGGAAGGGGCTGGGGATCAGCTAGCACCTTGGTATGCTCTTCTGGGTATTTCTGATGTTGGATTCATTTTGCAGATAAATTAAATCCCAGTATTTTATTAATCTGTACAGAAGCATAGCTGCTTAAAAATGTAATCCTGCAATGGACCCTCAAGGAAAGACCTCCATTCCTTCATTTACTTAAGTCAAAGGTACTGCTGAGCTATAAATTATATGAGATTATCAATTGTTCTTTCTGGATTTAAGGAATTAATAACTAGCAATGGATAGTGGATGGAAAACCAATGACCTATTCCTCTGCTAATAGCCTAAAACCTTCATTAAACCAGGGGGTAACTCTGGTCTTTAATTTATCATAGTATTAATATCAAACAGCCTTTGGCTTTCTCAAGTAGATTACCATTTTTGTCAAAACTGTCCCTTCTAATAGAGAAAATGGATGAAAATAATGATCATTTGTCCCAAACTGGTATATTGAAATTGTGGTATGAAAACCCTTACATTAGGGAGTGACTTCTCATCTTCTCCTTCTGCTACTCATGCCTATTTCTCCTTCTCCCCCTTCTCTCTTTCTTACTCTCTTTCCCCCTCTCTTTTTCTCCTCTACAAACTCCATCACTTCATAGCTATCAAAATGCTGAAAGAAATGCATTTCTTGTTGACTTTACTCTTGATCAGAGATGGCCAAACTTTGGGGGTTGTGGGTCGGTCAAGTGGTTCCTCCCACTGGAAGCTGAAGTAAAATGCACCCGCACATGCGGATAACATGCCTGCGCATGCACTTAATGCTACTATAAATGACCCATGGCTGTCATTAATGCATTTACGCCAGCCACAGGTCATTTACAGCAGTGTTATGTGCATGCATGGGTCAGTTACGTGCATGTGCTTTGCATGTTTTATTTC
This sequence comes from Bradypodion ventrale, assembly GCA_035047345.1. NCBI lineage: Eukaryota > Metazoa > Chordata > Lepidosauria > Squamata > Chamaeleonidae > Bradypodion > Bradypodion ventrale. Next base: position 229,081,234 of record JAWDJE010000001.1, read on the forward strand.
CACTTCTGGGAGCGGTGAGGGCTGGATTGATTGGTGCTGCGGGCCATATCCAGCCTGCAGGGCATAGTTTGGGCACCCCTGCTCTTGATCCTAGTTCCCATTCACCTGTGTTCTAAGTGAAGATCACATAAGAATCTATCAATCTTCTTAGATTCAGACCTTGCAGTGACTTATTGGCTGAAATTCTGCTGTGCTATTATGCAAAAGATACAACTTTTAGAAGAAAATTGCTCTAAGTTAAGAAATGTCTGCAGGCGCTATCTGTTGAATGCCAAGTCTCATGACTTTGTATGCAACATGTAATACCTATTGAGATTGTTTAACTCATAGCAATTTCCTTCCCAAAATTTTGTCCTTTGTGTAACTGCACAACAGAATTTTAGCCACTTGTGTTATGCCAAATTGTCTCCACTTTTTATTGCTGGGTCAAACCTATAAACTGAAGGCAATGTAAATCTACCTTCCCAATAATGAATCTGGGGAAATCCTCTTTTTAAAACAACAACGGCTGGGGCAGGGGGCGGGGGTGGCAACAACATATAAATTTGAATATAAATAAAATAAATATAAAATAAACATACCCACCATCTTTGGTTCACCTTGGCTGATGTTGCTTTGATACCATTACTGAACCCTGACTATTCCTTGTTTTATTAGATTACTAGCATTGGTGTCCATCTTTGATGGTTTTTTTTATGGGGGGCTCAACCCATGGCACTGGTCTGTCCCCCCATGGACCTAACCCTGGCTGAGGGGAGTTTATTTTCCCCCCATTGTTCTTTCTGTCTTCCATAGGGTCCCCCACACCCACCACAGTCTTCTGCTGCTGGAGGGCCATGGCCGCCGCCTCAGGGCCGAAAGAGAAGTGATGGCTGCAGGAACCGGGCCTTCCACAGTGTTTGCCAGTGTTCATCCTCCTCCTCCTTTGCCCACAGACCACGGGGGCAAGGGGGTCGTAGCGCGGCACTGGTGGGCATGTTTTGCAGCCCTGCCCATGTTGGATGTGCCGTCGTTTTTCCGCCCTCCTCCTAGCCCATGGCCGCTGTCCCCAGTGCAGAGCCCATGTTCCGTGTACCTCACCCTCACAGGGATGGTGGGTCTCCCCCTCCTCCTAGGCTGCCACGGAGTCCTCCCTGCTTCGTCCTTGGGCTGCTGAGGGGTCATCCATCTGCCTTTGTATGCCACGGCCTCCTCTGCCTCTGGTACCACCAGTTTTTCTGGTCTTGCACTGGCCTTACGGACATGGCCCTTGGTCCTGGATGCAACTCCTACCAGCTGGTAGTTTCCCTCAGCCCCTTTTGCCCGGGCACTGGGCTGCTACTGTATGTGGGCACGGACATCCATGTATGCGCACCTCCGCCCTTCCTGCGTTGTTTCCCATGGGGACCTCCACCCTTTCTGGCATTGTTTCCTGTCTGCCTGGGTACATCAGGGAGGGTCCTCAGCTGTAGCGTGTGAAGCGGCCATTGGCTTCAGCATTCATGCGCTGGCTTTCCCGCCTTCTCCGGGCTCGGGCCGTCCTTCCTGATTGGCTGTGGCATGCCACTGAGGATGCTGAGACTTGGAATTTCTTTTGTTGGCGTTTGTGGGGTGCAGTACCCACTCTCGTTCTCCGGACCCTTGTGGCGATGATGTCAGGGAAGTAAGATAAGTGTGAACAGTGCATTATGCGATAGGCTGGATGGGTGTGGAAACACATTCCACACATGCACGGCCACATTCCTTTCTTATAGGTATAGATTTACATGGGCTGAGCTTGGAGACTGGGAGGTCAGGTTTTTATATCCAAGAGCTGCAAAGAGACATGAAAGGAGCTCATTCAGGCATCCATTGAGCAGAGTTTCTCCAGCAAAAATCCTTTCAACCCAGAGTAATGTCTGACACATCATCATCATCATCATCATTATTATTATTGTTATTATTGTTATTATTATTATTGGCTTGCCCCATTAGTAACCCATAGGAAATGGAATGATGAAACTCCAGAGCTCAGTAGACGTTTGAAGGCACTGTTGAAAATATACACAAACTGGGATTTCACCAGACCTCCATTTGTATACTTGGATCTGTTACCCCCAAATGCCATCAGTTACAAAGAAGAAGAAGAAAATGTTATTTGCATATATTAACCCCCCTACATTGCATATTTGTGAATCTAGTGTACAGCCCAGACTAGCCTCTAATGAGGAGCAGTCTGTTGTCTGCCAGATATGCAGTACATTGCCAAGCTCAAACAACCCACATTGCATTGATAGGTTATGAATGGACTTAGTTTGTCCCTGTGTGTAATAAGCTCTGGGAACAGTTTTTAGCTTCAGGAGCTGGAGAAATACTTCTCTGATACTGGTGGCAGTAGGACATTAAGTGCTTTCAAAGGCATAATCTACTGTCTTGGGTTGTTCTAAAAATATATCATCTAGACCTAATAGTTCACACAGATACATGTAACACCTGACGACCTGTACGTGTGAAGTTGTGAATGAGTCATTGCAGATCAAATGTCACAGGCAGAGCTTTTGTACCCTCTTGAACATAAAAGTTTGGATCATAGTTGTTTACCTGTACTTAGTTCCCACTGAAATAAAAGAGATTTCTAACAACCTTGTTGCACTGATTCAACTAATCTAGTAGGGAACTGATTCAAAGTTTGTTCATTTGTTTTAGGGAAGTTAGTTAACATTTCCAACAGCCAGTCATTATTTGATTTCTAACACAGAAACATAAATTTGAAAGGAGCACCAGTAGTTTTCTAGTCAAATCCTTGCTGATCCAGAAAACCCACTCTTACAATCCAAGATGATGAGCATGGTAGGATTACATGAGCCACTGAACAAAAACAGGTCTGCTTTAGTGTGAAAAAAATCCTGAATTGCAGAGCATAAAAATTCAGTAGGTTTTTTTTGGCCAAATCTCTTATAACTCTTATGATTTGTTGGGAGATATCTATGCAGGTGGTTTTCCTTCTTTGCAAACATGATGATCCCTCCACCCCTTGACTTATATACATATGCAATAAGGATCACTATATGAAATACACTGTATTAATCCTGCCTTTTAGCCAGAGCATGGAAAAGGTTACTTTTTAGACTATGGAATAGATTGTGGGGACAAACGTAGCACTGTAACGTCCACTGGAACCGTTTGTCAATAAAATTTATTGTAGCAGTCTTCTCAAGGTAACACAAAAGATCCGAAACCCTTTCGATACAGGATTTTTCAAAAGTTTTCTTCAGGGATCTAAATAATAAGTTGATGCAATTACTAATAGTCATAAACATACAATATATATATACACACAAATATATATAGAACTATATACATGATCTTGGATACATAGAATATACATACCAATAGTGTTATATCAGTGATAAGGTTTTTAAAGCAGTATATTGCGTCCTAGACCTCCCTAGTAAATTCTTTTGGTGTCGACGGACGTTATGTTATCTAACTCCAAGGACATTTTTAAAGAGAAAATCTCCCACAGCTGGTTAATCACAGAAAACAACTGAAATCAAGCTCTTGATTTAGCCCATATGGGTGCACTGTGTTGAAACGGTGGATGAAGAAACTCTCCCTCTGTCTTAAAGCAATATCCATATTAATGTGCTGATAAGGTTGTTGTTTAATCATTTCCAAAACCACAAATTTAAAATCTTTGTCATTATGGTTTGCTTCAATAAAGTGGTTGACTAGAGGTGCAGACAGGTTCTGATTGCGGATTTTAGACCTGTGTTCCCCCACCCTAGTTTTAATTTTTCGGGAAGTAAGACTACAACAGGGGTGCCCATGGGCCATATCAGGCCCCCGATGCCAATTCATCAAGCACCTGATGCCCTCGCCGCTCCCGGAAGTGGATGGGGGATGCCCCCACCAATGCGCATGTATGTCCTGAACCACTTCTGAGGGTGGCGGAACCACTTCTGGGAGTGGCGAGATGCATTTGCACATGCACAGAGATGTTGAGAACCACTTCCGGGAGCGGCAAAAACACTTCAGGGAGTGGCAAAACCACTTCCAGGAGTGGCAGGGTTGCATTTTTGCGATTGCGCAGAGATGTCCAGAACCACTTCCGGGCGTGGTTCCTGACATGCATGTGCAAATGTGCTCACTTCCAGGGGCGTGGTCACGCCCGCTCAGCTATTCCAGGGGCATGGTCAGGCTCCTACACTAATGTTTATGTTTATGTTTATTGGGTTTATACCCCACTCTACTCAGACCAAAAGGCCGACTCAGAGTGGCTTACAACACAATAATATAAGTACAATTATAACAAAAAATTAATATAATACAATTAATAAACATACAATTATAACAGTATAATAACACAAATAATCAATAATACAAAGTAATACAAAATAATACACAACATGAATCTAAAAATACAATATAATCATAACAAATCAAATATAGACACAATATAACAGCATGAAAATACAATAGGAAAAAAGAAAATAATAATAATACAATACAGTAAATTACACAATAAATTATACAATAGACATTTAATTACACAGTCCCTTGGCTACTAATGTCCCCAAAGCAGAACCCCATGGTCCGCACATTAATGAACGGAGCCAAAGAAGAAGACGACCCGGCCCCAACACAGCCGAGGCCAGGAAATGGACTGGCAACTCCGGCAGTGTGGCCTCTAAAGGTCCTGCCACGACTCTGACAGTGCTGGCTGTGCGGCTTCTAGAAAGTCCCGCCACAATAATGCTGGTAGGCTGTGCTCCCACATCCCCTGCTGGGCTGGGGTGGGGGAGGGAGCCATGGTGGACTTCAACATTCAGAATCCCATAATCAGCATGGCAATATGGGGTGTTCTACACTTAAAAGCAACTATTCCAAGCTCTGAGCTAGGATGGCTTGTGCAGTTTATATTTATACGTTTAACAGCAACAGATACTCTAATAAACGCAATGTGCAATATGAGGTCAGAAGATATTTGGCCTGTTTAACCCATACCTGTCCACCATCCCAATTTGGCTGGGATTACCCCGTAATTTGGCGCCAATTTGCGCCATTTCCCGACCCGCGCTGCCAAAACCTTGTAATTTGGCAGCGGGGCAAAGGAGGCACTGCGCAGCCCATCTGCGCAGGTCGCGTTGCACGCATGCGTGGAAGGGCTCTACACTTCCGTAGCTCCCTTCCACGCATGTGCGGAAGGCTACGCCACCTGCGTAGAAGGCTACGCAAGTGGTGTAGCCCTCCACGCGCATGCGTACAACGCGACCTGCGCAGACCCGGTTCATAGGTCCCGGATTCGTCGGAGCCGCGGTTGACAGGTATGGTTTAACCTGGTCCGGACCCTGGCCCCTTACCCACAACACACACACACAAACACACACACCATTGCTCTCCACACCCACATCCACCCACACAAAGGCGAATCTCTCACACAGAGAGAGAGGGGGGGAGAGAGAGAGAAAGAGAGAAAGTGCAAAGTAAGCAAAACAAAATGACAGAGAGACTTACTTACACACACACAGGAAAGTAAACAAAACAAAAAGACATAGACTTACCCAGAAGGGGCAAACACCGGGGCATCCATGCTTGCCCTCCCTGCCCCAGGGCCAGCCATGCGAAGGGCAGCTCTTTTCTTCCTTCCCCCTCCCCTCGCACAGGCCCACAGAGAGATGAAGGCCCCGCCCCAAACCACCTTCTCTCTGCCCCTCCACAAGCGAAAAGCCACAGCGGCCTCTGGTGGGAGGAAAAAAACTGCAGCTTTGAGATTTTTTTTAAAAAAAACGTGATATTATGGGGAAATTAATAAAACGGGAGGGAGTAGGAAGAGGGGTATAATATGGGGTTTTCCCAGCCAATAAGGGATACTTGACAGGTCTGTTGATGGGTGGGGAGGGGAGGGTCTTTTTAAACTCAGGATGGTTTTAAATAGTTTTTTATTGAATTTTAAGGGGTTTTGTATAATATTTATGTGATTGTGCACCACCCTGAGTTGCCCTAGATCAAGAGGGCGGGATAGAAATCCAAATAAATAAATAAATAAATAAATAAATGAATGAATGAATGTTTCCAGATTGGTAGGAATGAATGAAAACTTCCAAGATCTTTTCCCACCAAAGTGGTCCCTATTTATCTACTTACAATTTCTTACTTTCAAACTGCTAGGTTGGCAGGGGTTGGGACAGAGATGGGCACTTAATCCATCATGCAGTACCCAGATCTCGCACAGCCAACTGGCTGGCCTTCCAGCCAGGGGCATGCTGGACTTCATGAGAGGGTGGGGGATAGGTAGTGATTAGGGTGTCGTTGCAGGAGCGCAACTAGGGAGCATGCACAATGGCAAGAAAAGGCTGTTGGGAAATGTTGTTCCTCCCCTCCCCTCCAGGCTTGTGCATGCACTTATTTACCTCCTTGCTGCTCTCTCTTCTCTGAGAGTAAACAAAACAAAATAAAAAATAAAAAAATGCTGTGACACCTTAAAGACTAACTCCTGTATTTTAATGTTAGCTTTCGTGGAACAAGTCCACTGCTTCAGACTTGGTCTACGAAAGCTAACATTGAAATACAGGAGTTAGTCTTTAAGGTGCCACAACATTTTTTATTTTTTGTTTTGTTTTATTAACTTTCTGATATGCTTGCACAGACTAATGTGGCTACCACTTCAAAAAGTTATCTCTCTTCTGGCTCTCTAGCCTGTTGCTGGCTCTCATAGTGGTGGTGGTGGTGGTGGGGCTGGGCCTGAGGCTGGGGAAGGCAAGAAGAAAACCCACTGGGGGCTGCTAAAAAGGAGGTGGGGGTGCATCCACCTCTCTGGTCTCAAACTCTGGCCACCCCGCCGCACCACCTTGCTCCATGGGGAGCTGAATGTCCATTTCCTGCCACATCATGCTTTCCCCCAATCTCGTGCTCTCCCCCAGTCTCAGATGTCAGCCTGGTGGGGGCACAGGCAGGCAGGCAGGTAGGTGCTCAATTCCACCAGTGCAGCCGCCCCTGATGGCTGCCAGAAGCTGGGAAAGGAGAGAGGGAGGGAGGGCAGACAGGGGAGACAGGGCTGCTCAGCTTGGAGAGGGGGCTTTTCCAGCTCTATAGCAAGAGCAAGAGCAATTAGACTTAAACAGTAATACCACGGTTAACGAGTGCACCACACAGCATTAAAACCGGATAAGGTTGGGGAATTTGAGGAAAACTTTTGCACTGCACAACGTTAAGATAACATTGTGCGATGCAAAAGGTTTCCTCAAATTCCTCACATTGAGCTCTGTCCCAAAGCCCACAGGGCTGGAGACCAGTCCTGCGGGCCCTGGGGCAGAGATCTCCGGAAGCCCCCTTGCTGGGGGGCTCAAGGGGGCTTCCATAGATCCAAACGTCAGATCGTCCGTTTCCTCTGGGTGAGAGTGTGTGCGCGCTCTCTCTCTCACCCCAAGGAAACCGGCGCTGAGATGCTCAGAGTGCCAGCTTCTTTGGGGGGGAGACCAGGCACGCATGCCCTCACCCTAAGGAAACTGGCACTGTTATGTATGCATGTTCAATGTTACTTTAAAGATAAGAATGTAACCACTCCAATTACAATGTATCTCAGCTGTAAAGGAACGCGAGCAAGCAACCCATAGAGGGCAGCTGCGAGCGTTCAGTCTCACATGGTCCACATTGCTCAATCACGGACAGCCGCGGAAAAACTTCCCCGCATGATCAGGAAGAGAAAACAACTACAGAAGAGAGGCATGCCTGGGCGAGGCCACGCCGGTAGCAGCCAATGAGCTACCGTGCAACAAGATTCAAATGTATTGTGCTCCCGTATATAATGAGATGTATCACCGCCATTACCTCATGTTCCCCCGGATCATCATGCAATAAACCTGTGTTAAGCCAACCCTTCGGCTGTTCATTGTCTTTGGTCCCATACACTAAATTGGCGACGAAGGTGGGATCATGGCGACCCACGGGACCAAGACATGCTCCGGTTACGAGATTAGGAAACCGGGAGACCTGGAACTGTTCGAGATAGACTTCAATGGAGCGTTGGTGGAGCTCGAAGTCACGGACGAGGCGAAGAAGAGAGCCATATTCGTCAGGATGCTCGGGCACGAGACCAAGAGGACCCTGGTGGACCTGATCGCGCCGAGGAGGGTGAGCGACTTCAAGGCCAAAGAGCTCCTGATGATGTTGCGAAACCACCTCCGGCCCGCGATAGCGATGTTCCCCGCTCGGAGCGCGTTCTGGAGGCGAGTCCAAGCGCCCGGGGAGTCGGTCGCCGATTTCGCAGCGGCCCTGCGACTGGCCGCCGGCCCATGCAAATGGGAGAACCCAGAAGTCACCCTCAGGGACTGCGTGCTGTGCGGCCTGAGGGACACCGAGCAGGGAGGGAAACAGGAGCCTCCCCCCACCCTGCAAGAGGTCCTAGAAGCGGCACAGGCCGCGAAAGCCACGACGGCCAGGGTGCAAGAACTCCAAGACTGGCGACCGAAGGCTGCCAAGGCGGAGAGTTCGGTGCGCGCAGCCCGGCGAGTTTCGAATTCGTCCACGGAGAGCGGCGACGACGAGGACGTCCGGAAGGTCCGCAAGGAAGGCCGGCGTTGCGACGGCTGCGGCGCCGCCCACGCCCACGCCAAATGCCCGTTCAGGAAGGCCGAGTGCCACAACTGCGGCCTCCGCGGGCACATCGCCAAGGTCTGCAGGAAGCGGCGCGAGACCAGGAGGAGTTCGCCGGACCGCTCGGCGAGACAGGACCGCCCCACGAGGACCAAGGACGGCAACCGGACCTCGAGGAAGCAGGACGGCGTGGGACGCATCTCTGACGACAGCGAGGACGACGCCCCAGTATTCAGCGTGTCCGCGGGACACCCCCGATACTTTGTTGAGGTAGTAATACAAGGGGCCCCTATTAGGATGGAGGTGGACTCGGGTTCCTCATACTCTATCATTTCCCAGGGAGAGTTTCTGAAAATCGCCCCCCACGTGCGGCCTAAGCTCAAAGCGTTGAGGTCCACGCTGAAGGACGTGCAGGGGAACCGTATTCCAGTGTTGGGGGTCGGGAAGTTTCAGGTCCAATTTAAAAAACACGCCGCAACACTCCCCCTAGTCGTCCTCAAAGGAGGAAATTGCAGCCTCCTCGGGACTCAATGGTTTCAGCCCCTGGGTTTGTTCATTGGGGGGGTGCACGCCGTTGGGGTACACGCCGCCGGGTCCGACCCAATACAGGGCGTGTGCGATGCGCACCCCGAGGTTTTCAAAAAGGGACTCGGGAAGTTCAAGGGACCCCCAGTAACTTTCGACCTGGACCCTGGAGTACGACCAATCAGACTAAAACCGCGCAGAGTGCCTTTCGCACTAAAGGACAAGATAGAGGCGGAACTGGACAAATTGGTGGGTCGGGGATTCTTGTTCCTGTTGACTCTGCAGAGTGGGAAACTCCAATTGTAACAGCACTAAAGGCCAACGGGGAGGTTCGCATATGCGCTGATTACAAGTGCACCATCAATAAGGCGATTCGCCCTAATGCGTATCCGGTGCCTGTAGTCAGCCACTTGCTGGCCAGGTTACATGGGGGGAGGTGTTTCGCTAAGCTTGACTTGGCACAAGCCTACCAGCAACTCTCGGTGACCCCCGCCGCAGCTGCTGCACAGACCATAGTCACCCATAAAGGGGTGTTCCAGGTGACGCGCCTTCAGTTCGGCGTGAATTCGGCACCTGGGATCTTCCAGTCACTCGTGGAACGCCTCCTGAAGGGGTTAGAGGGGGTGTTACCCTATTTTGATGACGTATTGATAACGGGGGGGAGTCGGGCTGAATTGGCCAAAAGGTTGGGCAAGGTTCTGGCAATATTCGAAAGGGCGGGGTTGAGATTGCGGAAAGACAAATGCGTCTTCTTCGCGACTGAGGTTGAGTTCCTAGGGTTCCGTGTGACTCCTGAGGGGATAAGACCGTCCAAATCCAAGTTAGCCACCATCAAGAAAGCCCCTCGCCCCACCTCCAAGGCCGAGTTGCAGTCGTTCCTCGGACTGCTTAACTTTTACCACTCCTTCCTTCCCCGGAAGGCAGCCGTGGCTGAGCCACTACACAAATTGCTAAAGAAGGACGAGGCATGGGAGTGGGGCAACGTACAAGAGAAGGCATTTAGTGAGCTAAAACAACTCTTGGCGTCTGATGCCATACTGACCCACTTTATCCCCAAACGCCCAGTGGTCCTGATCTGTGACGCATCCCCCGTGGGGGTGGGGGCGGTGTTGTGCCACGTGCTAGAAAACGGGAGGGAGGCCCCGATAGCGTTCTACTCCAGATCTCTGTCCCAAGCCGAGAGAAATTACGCCCAGACAGACAGGGAAGCGCTGGCGATAATTGCGGGGACTAAAAAATTTCACGATTTCTTGTATGGCCGCCCCTTCACCATAGTGACCGACCATAAGCCCCTGCTCGGCATCTTTACGGCAGATAAGCCCACGCCACAGATCCTGTCCCCGAGGATGCTCAGGTGGGCCATTTTTCTCAACGCGTATCAGCACGCGTTGGTGTACCGGCCCGGGAGGGAGATCAGCCACGCGGACGCCCTGTTGACGTCCCCTCTTCCCCAGGAGTGCAGCCACGTGGGAGAGGAAGAGCGAGACCACCAGGTCCTAATGATAGAGGTCCTAGACTCGCCTCCGGTAGTACCGGCTGACATCGCCAAAGCGACCGGCAAGGACAAAACGTTAGCAACAGTTAGCTCCTGGGTACAGAAAGGGTGGCCAGTGTCCTCCCCAGCAGCGGAATTCGACCCATTTTTCAGGAAGAAACTGGAATTGTCCCTAGAGAGGGGTTGTCTCTTGTGGGGGCAGCGGGTAGTAATCCCCACGTCCCTCCGACCAAGGGTGCTTAAACTGCTGCACGTCAGCCACCCAGGAATTGTCCGCTCCAAGGCGCTAGCCCGCAGTTACTTCTGGCGGCCCCAGTTAGACGCCGACATCGAGCACATGGTCGGCACTTGCAAGGCATGCCAGTGCTCAAGGCCGGAAGAGGCTCGTTTGCCACTCAGGGAATGGGACGCAGCGAGGGGGCCATGGTCCCGGGTACATGTGGATTTTGCTGGCCCGTTTAGAGGAACGCTTTTCCTCCTTGTAGTGGATGCGTACTCCAAGTGGTTGGAGGTCATCCCAGTTTCGAGCACCTCCTCGGCCACAACAATTAGGCATTTGCGGAGGGTCTTCTCTACGTTCGGCCTACCCGATACCCTCATTAGTGACAACGCTAGTTGCTTCACGTCCACCGAGTTCAGGGCATTCATGGACATCAACGCCATTCGGCACATCACCTCCGCCCCGTTCCACCCGGCCACCAACGGCCAAGTAGAGCGCCTCGTGCGCACCACAAAGGACGCACTACGGCGCATGGGTCCCGGAGATCTCAACCTGCAAGTGTGCCAGTTCCTGCTAGGGTACAGGGTCACCCCATTGGCGTCAGGGTACTCCCCCGCGGAGCTGTTAATGCGCAGGAAGCTGGCCACCGTAATCACCAGGCTAGACCCCACAAGGGTGGAAGACAAAGGGGGGAACGTAGGGCTGGAACCCACGAAAAGCTTCAGTGTAGGCGCCCCCGTGCATTGCAGGAACTACGCCAGCGCGGGACCAGCCTGGGTGCCGGGCGTTGTAATAGAACAAACTGGCCCCGTGTCATACCGCGTGGAGACCAGCACAGGTCTCCTGTGGAGGCGGCACGCGGATCAGCTCCGGCGCAGGGTTCCCGAAGAACGGGACGCGAACGGCGGAAACCACGATTCAGCGTTAGGGTCCTCCCCCACCCGTTTAGCCCAAGGGGGAGGGAAAGGGGGCCATAGGTCCCCACCAAGGGGGGATGAAAGGGAACCTGTTCTCGTAGATATCCTGCGGGATTTTTCGGCGGAAGGAAAGGGCCCCGATCTCATACATATCAGACTGCCAGTTTCCTTGGGGAGAGACCGGGCAGGTGAACCCTCACCCCAAGGAAACCAGCGCTCAGACGCTCGGAGACCAGTCCTGCTGACTTGGGGGCTTGGCTCGATATGCCTGCCTCTTCGGAAAGGGCAGCAAGGATTCCGTGCATGGAATCCCTGCTGCCCTTTCCAAAGAGTTAGGCGGATTGATCCCCTGTTCCCTTTCCTCTTCGGAAAGAGAACCAGGCTTTTTTTTAAAAATGTTGTACAATCAATTTATCGCACAACGTTAAAAACCAGATAACGCTAAGACTTGTGGAACCAAGTTTTAGCGTTATCCGAGGTATTACTGTATTACTTTATTTTGCCCTGAACATGATGCTAGGTACTCATTTTACCCACCTCAGAAAGAGGGAAGAAGAGGTTGGGTCAACCTTGTGTCTTGATCAGGATTGAACTCACAATGCAGCGACTCCAGGGCTCTTATATATTGCTCCCAGTTTCTCTCTCTCCACAGACCATTCAGAGGGATCTGCTTTGATGCAGCCGTGTTTCCATTCTTCTCCCCCACCCCACCCTACCCCCTTCCCTGATCTGGAGAGGGCACTGAGCCTCACACCACAAGCTCCCAAGGAAGGACAAGGGATTTGCCCCCCTCCTTGGACATAAAAATGTCGCTGCTGCTGCCACCCCAGGCCTTGCTTGAGGCCACAGGCAGCGACGGTGGCCATTGCAGCTCCCAGGTGGGAGGGAGGGTGGGAGGTGGGAAAAGGGTGGGAACATGTGTGCAATCAACCCAGCGTGCGCCACCCATCTCTGCCTGCTCCTCAGGCCCGCCCCTTGGCTAATAAAAATAAATAAATATTGAAAAACATTAAGAATATTATTATTTGCACTCCAGGGCGCAAAGGGCGAGGACACGCCTGGATGGCTCCTGCTGCCCCAGTGGGTAAGCTCACCACTGCTTCCAGCTAACAAGACAAGCTTCTTAACCAGTGAGCCACCACAGCCCCTCAATGCAAAAGTAAATACACAAAACACAACCTGTTGCTAAGCCTTGAGAACAAATTTGTGGTATACTACAATAACATAATATTGTTATTGTATACATAATAAATACATAAATGAAAATATCTCCCAACTACCTTTTTACATTTCCAACTGTCTTTAGTATATTTTGAATCGTAATAACTGAACTGAACTGGAGTCATTTGCCATTTTCAAATTGTTTTATAGCAATTCTCTTTAATTCTAGCACTGTTTTAAACAAAGTCAAATATAGAGCTTTATCTCCAAGTTTTGGCCCATTTAGGTAGATCCAATTAATATAAAGTGGTTGACCAGAAAGACAACAGGCTGGTAGATCTTCCCAATCCATAGCAGGGCTGTGAAGGTGTCCTGCTTCTAAACTTGGGTGTGGAATGGTTAAGTCATGAATGGATGTTTGCATGCTGTCCCTAGATGCACATGGCCACAAGTAATTTCTATTGATTTGCAGTATTGTCTTAGAGTTAATTGATCCATGCCTATGTGCTTGCATACAATAAGTGGCAAAATCTGGCACTCAGCCCAAACAGGGTGGAACTGGGGAAGACAACACAACTGCTCATACAAAAGCATGCAGTCCAAACCAATCCAACAGCAACTTTGCACATTATCATGTAAATCTGCTCAATGTGCCTCTCTCATCAAAGAATGGGGAGTAAAACAGCTGTGAAATGGAGCTCATCTCTATTTTCCCCCAGTCAATATTGAGTGGAAGATTGGTTTGGAGAAAGTAAGAGCAAAGTGGCATCCTAACTTCTTTGGAGAGGCAATGACATACAAAATGCCCATAAAATAAGCAAATGAGACTGTTAGAGAGTTTCAGATGGCTCGGCCCAATAACTCCAGGATCAATCATTTATATTTAAAGTCTTTTATTTCCACTGCCCGCATGGCGGTCAGTGGTTGTCTCAAGGGTCAGGGATGGAAGTAAGGTCAGCGGGTAAGCAAGGGTCCTTTAATAGGGTTAGGTGAGATCAGAGGAACAGGGGTTGGAGGAATAGGGTTACATAGGCAGTGCATTGTGATACATGTAGTTCAGGGCAGTGTGATATTACATCTGACAAAACCCCTTCTAATATCATATGAATTGAATACATTATGGATAAGATTGACGGTCTCTCACTCACTAAGACATAGGCTATCAAACAGGTAACCGTGCTGGGCTAATGGGAGTGGCTTGGTCAGAATATCTGCTACCTGCTCCTTGGTCTCTCAGTTTGTCAGTTCTATAAAGCCCTTTCCTACGAGCTCCCTCACATTTCTGCACTTGATATCTATGTGTCGGGATTTTCACCTCACAGACTCAGTCTTTGCTATGTCTATGGCTGCTTTATTATCTTCGAGAATGGTGATGGGAAGGTTGGGTCTCTTCCAGATGAGAGAGATCAGTTCGTTTATCCAGATTAAGTCACATGCGGCGTTGGACAGGCAAACGTACTCTGCTTCTGCAGTGGAGGTGGAGACTAGTTTTTGCTTCTCGGTGCGCCAATATATAGGGCTGCCGTTTAACATCACTATGTAGCCGGATGTGCTTTTTCTGGTTTCTGAGCCCCAGTCAGCGTCCGTGTAACATGAAAGATTGATCCCATTGTCTACCAGAGGAGTGAGTAGTAGTTTTGCGTCCATGGTACCCTTTAGGTATCTCAGTAGCTTCTTGATAGCTACCCAATGATGGGTCTTCGGACCCCCGGGATGACATGAGAGAAAGTTCACCACCAGCGAGATGTCCGGCCTGGTCCAGTTGGTGATGCGTAGCAGTGATCCAATGGTGGATCTGTAGAGGCTGATATCTTCAAAAGGCTCTCCCTCCTCATGGACATTTTTCATGAAGTCTGTTTGCATGGGTGTCCCACATGGGTGTGCGTCAGACATGTTACACTTGTCAAGGAGTTCAGTTAAATTTTCTTTCTAAGAGATGGCGAAGCCATTAGGTACTCTTGAGACTTGTACCCCTAGGTATTTGTTCACTTCTCCTAGGCTTTTCAGAGAGAATTTGCTTTGTAGGCCTTGGGCGAACTCATCACATCTGGACTTGATTTTTCCAAAATACAACAGGTCATCAACATAAACTAGGACCTTTTCCACACCCTCTGGTGATTTCCTTAAGAATACACACTTGTTGTCCTTGACTGGGAAAAAGTTCAATTGTCCCATTGCCTGAGCCAGGCATTCGTACCATCTTCTGCCGGACTGTTTGAGGCCATAGAGGCTCTTGCTGAGCAGCCATGTCTCTCTGCTGTTGCGTCCAAAGCCGGGTGATGCCCTGACGTATATTTCTTTATCTAGTTGTGCATGTATGTATGCTGTCTGCACATCGAATTGGTACACTTGTTCTCCAAGTATGGTTGCCATCACTAGAGCGGCCTTGACACTTTCTGGTTTTACTGTTGGGGAGTATGTGTCCTCGTAGTCGTCTGGGTATCATTGGGTGAAGCCTTGGGCCACTAGACGGGCCTTGTACAGTGTTCGCTTATCCTCTAGCTGTTTCACCTTGTATACCCATTTTGTCCCCACTGTTTTCTGTCCCTCGGGGACCTTTGCAGGGGTGTACACATTAAGGGCCTTGAGACTTTCCATCTCCTTTTCCATTGCCGCTTTCCACTTGTCCTGCTCTCCAGGTGGTAGCTTGGTAATGTCATCATAGCTTGTGGGTGCCTCGGGGTAGGCATCTATGCCCAGTATGTAGTCCTCTAGCCCTCTGGGGGTTTGGTTTTTGGTCAACCTGGTTGACCTTCTAAGTGTTGTTTCTGTAGGGTTTGGCAATTCAGCATTCCTGATGTCTGTGGTGCTTTGGAGTGTTTGCCATTCCTCACCTTCTTCACATGGTGCGTCTTTTGATCCGCTGGGCCTCGCATCGGACAGCGACGTTCTGGTTTCTTCTCATTCTGGGTCGCTTGTCAATACTTCATTTGCGTGTATTTTGCTCCAGTTTGCATGTTCATAGATTGTGTCCGATCTGGAAACCACCACCTTCAGGTTGTGGTCTAGGAATTGGTACGCCTTCGAGCCTAGTTCGTACCCTAGGAACCTTAGTCATCATGTTATCTTGTCCCCCTTTTTTCTCAGCTGCCTTGGTATGCGCACGTCTGTGAGCATACCGAAGACGTGAAGGTGGGCCAGTTTGGGTTTCCGGTTGTACATGGCTTCATAGGGTGTCTTTCCAATGACACTGGACCATAATCTGTTCAGCGTGTAGTTGGAGTATAGTAGTGCTTCCCCCCAGCATGAGAAACTCAGGCCTGTGTCTTCTATTGTGCACCTGATCATGGTCTGGAGCACTCCGTTCCTTCGTATGGCAACTCCATTCTGGAAGGCTGAGAATGATGTGGTCTTGTAGTGTAGCATCCCCTTCTTGATTATCCAGTCCTCAAACTCTCTGGACAGGAATTCCGAGCCTCTGTCCATCATCAGTTGCTTTATGTTCGTATTGTGTTGTGTTTGTACCCTCTTGTAAAATTCCTTGAATTTGCTGAAGGTCTCGTCCTTGCTCCTGAGGGTGTACACCAAGCCGTACCGGCTGCAGTCATCAATTATTATCAGGAAAAATATCTTCTGGCCTAGGGACTTCTTGAGTGGTCCCACCAGGTCAAGATGGACCAACTGGAATGGATGGTCTGGCCTTCTGGTGGACGTCTTGGGTCGTGGTTCAACCTTTGCCTTGGAGCTTTTGCACACGGTGCATTCCAGGTAGTTTTTGCAACTCTTGACCTTTAGCCCTTCCGTGCATTCCAGCATTTTGTTGACTGTTGGGAAACCTATGAGGTCCGATTTCCTGTGCAGCAGGTGCGCACACTCATCATGTGTTGGTTTTCCTATGGATATCCTTGGTGTTCTTTGCTTCATTTCGTTGACCCCTTCATTTCTCATGGAACTGTGGGAGGTACCATTCTCCCCTTCTGGGTCCTCATTTCCGTATTCCCTGGAGTCATCTGTGGTGCACTCTTGCACTGCTTCATCGTTACTGCTATCAAGTAGTCATATCATGACTTGCCTGTCGTCAGCTTCCTCGGCTATGAAGTATGGTAGGCCGCTTATGAACTCCACGCTCCCTATTTCTTCTCCCCTTCTTTCAATGGATGCCTTCTTATTTCCAAAGATTATTCTCAGGCTTGGGTCCTCCGTGAGTCTGGTGGTGGCCAGCACGTTGTAAGGAATTCCTGAGACATAAAGGACGTCTTTGGCCACTCCAATTCCAGGGATGAGCACGTTGCCCCTCCACATGTTCCTGGTTGGCAACTTTGATTCTGAAGGAGTATTCTTCGAAGGAACTGAATATCTCCCTGTGGCTTGGTGATGGCCCCAGAGTCAATCAGCCAGCATTGCAGGTGAGCGTCTGTGGGTCTGTCTGCCCTATGGCATCTGGCCCCTTTGCTGTGTTTGACTACATTTACGGAATCTGATTTGTGCTTCTCTTGTGCTCTCTGCGGCCTAGGCTCTCTTCCTGGGCTGGGCAATCTCCATCACCTGTCTTCTCTATTCTTGTCATCTCTGTGCCTGGGCGGGTATTCATCCTGTGACCCATGCCTTGGAGTGCCTTTGTGGTGCACCCTATCAAGTGAGGAATTGTGTTCTGTAGCCCTCTTATCCTTGTGGTATCTAGGGCAGTCCTTTCTAACGTGTCTCCTAGATCTGCACGTGTAACACTCTGGGGTTGAGCTTGCTTGCTCAGTGAAGCTAACCTTCTTATGTGGTCTGCCTTCCCTGCGTATGATGGCTCTATCCCTTCTGAGATTGTCCTCAACTATGTGTTTCCTGGTGACGTATTCTAATGTGGCATTGTCACCGCCCATATTGTCTAATTGGATCAGGAAGTAGTCCCAGCTTGAATCAAGAGAGTTGTAAATAACGCTAATCAGATGCTGTTCTGTGACGCTTTCCCCCTTCTTAAGAGGTCGGACCTCATATTGTTTAGCTTCATTAAGTGTTCACTCATGGTTGTTCCCTCCTTAAGTTTGTATGCAAACAGCTCTCTTAATAGCAAGCAGGTCGTACTCCTGTTTTTGCAATAAAACATATTATACAATCTCTCCCAGACATCATAAACAGTTAGCCCGTTCGGAACACTCCCATACATTGCAGTGTCAATAGAACTCAAAAGTAAACAGAATACCCTGTGATGTAGTCTGTCCACCTCCAGAGTACATGGTCTCTTTGGTGGGTTTTCGATCAGATACAAAGCCCCCTCCCTTATCAGAATTACCTGAAATTGCTGAGCCCAGTCAATAAGGTTCTTCCCAGTCATGTAAAGGATAGGGAAGTTGTTTGGCAGTTGGCTCTGCTGGCCGGCATTGCTTCCGTTGCTTGAGTAGTCCTGGGCTGTCTTCAAATTGGCAGTAAGGGATGGGGACACAGACTGTTACATTTGAAGGTCCCGCTTGTTCTTTTACAGCTTGCATGTAGGGGGAGCTTGCTTGTCTTCTGGCCTTTGAGTGACCTGATGTGACCTGTTCTTCCTCCTCTTCGCCAGAGGAGGAGCTCTCTTGCCTTTTCTGTGCCTGCGTGAGCCTCATTCTTTGCCGGCTGCCGAGGTGAACGGACCTCTGCTCCAGAGGTCCTGCTTCTTTGGGCTGGAGCATTGCTGAGGGGGCGGTTTCACCACTGGAGCTGCTTTCTTCATCGGAGGATCCTATGATGTCGCCGCGAGGAGGCCGCTGTCCCTGCCATGCTGTTGAAGGAGTTGGATGTCGCTGGGGCTCTGTTTCTTTGGATCATGGCCTCGCATGGGGGATATCTCCATCGCTTGAGTTTTCCCTGCAGCCGGGCTGGACATGTGATGGGTCATGGTAGGTTGCTGATTTTCGTTTCTCCTTTGCATGCATTTCTGGTTCTTCCGCGCGGGTGTGGGTTCCACAGCATTTGTAACACTCGCGTCTGCGGCTGGGCCTTTCGCATTGGTCTGTCCTTGTGTGGTGGTTGCGTTCCCTCTGATCGCAGTAGTTTGCCTTTCGGGAGGGGTCGCATCCCCTTTGGCCCTTTGTTTAGGGAAGTTCGTGGTGGCCTGCTTTGGGGGATCTGCCGCGCTTTTTTCACCCACAGTAGCTTGCTTCTGTGGAGAGGTCGTGTCCTCTTTGGCTTCTGGCTGCGGAGGGGGCCTCTGCCCCTTGGGGAAGGTCAGGCAGGTTATTGGCAGCATCCTTCTCGGGTGCTTGTCGTCTGCTTGGGACGTCCCATGCCCCTGCTGACTCCTGGGGGCTGAGGGTTGGCATGGCCCGTGTTTCTAGGGTCCGCGTGTCCACCCCCGGGGTCCCAGGGCTTTTTCCTTTTTTTGCATGGCTGGGGCACACGGGTCATCTTTGGGCATTATTGGCTCAATGGGGTTTCCTGCCTGTGTGTTTGAATCTAGGGCCGCTGCTTGTGATTGGTCGGCCATCTTGGCTAGATTCAAAACCGGTGTGGTGCTTGGGGTTCCCACCATGGAGGTTCCCGGGGTAGAGCTTACTGCGCCATTGGTGAGAGGGTTGCCTCTGTCGTTCATCAAGGCCAGTAGCTCTGCCATGGAAATCATCCTTTTTCCCATCCGTTCTATCGCCTTGTAGATTTTGGTTACCGGGATTGTGCCTTGGTCGTCCTGTTCAGTGGGTGCCCCTCCGGTCCCGGCCTCCATTTGGCCATCTGGGTCCATCTCCGCGATGGTTCGGTCGGGGTTAGCCTCTTTCATTACCGATTTGGGTCATGCGGTCACCGGTTCTGGAGTTTCATGTCCTTCTTTGGCTCCTGTGGGTCTGGCCCGTGTCTTGGCCCCCACTTTGTTCATCCAGGTCTTCCTTTTGGTCATTTTTATTTGTTCTGGGGTTAGTTATGGGCAAACCAAACCTCTGTTACCATTTTGTTAGAGATTTTCAGATGGTTCGGCCCAATAACTCCAGGATCAATCATTTATATTTAAAGTCTTTTATTTCCACTGCCCGCATTGTGGTCAGTGGTGGTCTCAAGGGTCAGAGATGGAAGTAAGGTCAGCGGGTAAGCAAGGGTCCTTTAATAGGGTTAGGTGAGATCAGAGGAATAGGGGTCAGAGGAGTAGGGTTACATAGGCAGTGCATTGTGGTACATGTAGTTCACGGCAGTGTGACATTACATCTTGTGGGATCTGCGCACACAATTGGCATACTGTCCCTGTCAGAACCCCGGTAATGGGAGATCACCTCGTTGCTGCGGGTTCCTGAGGGGACAGAAATTGTGGGAGCAGAATATTAGATAGAGTTTAATTCATCAATAGCTGATCTGACAGGCAGGTCGGACAATGGACTAACTCGCTAGGCACGTAATAGGTAATCTCGCGTCTGCGGATTCCTTTAAGCCCTAGAGTCAATGTTAGCCACCTGTTTACCTCTGATAACATGGAACAATGTATTTCCCCTTTAGTTAATTAATTTACTTAATGAAACTTCCCCTGTGTAGACTTCCCCAATTAACTCGTGTAAACATGATGTGTGAAGCCTGATTTTACAATGGATTGTTACGCTTGTGCATGCAGCCAGAACAGGATAAATACTCACGATTTGTCATCATTAAATTACTGGTTTTTGCTCCATCTTGCCTCGTGTGTCTTACTTGAGCAGTCTGCTCCGGGACCCAACGGCCGTTTCGCGGTTCCGATCCAGCTTGCGCAACCCGCTTTGCGGGCCAGATCCAACATATGGTGACCCCAATGTGATTCTATTCGTGAGTAGCAACACTCCTCAGTCCGGTTCTATGCCAGAACCGTGTCCGTGTCTTCCCGGAGGCCAGCGCAGCAGCTCTGGTCAGAAAGCCATCTGATCTGAGTGACAGCTACACGGCGAGGCATTCCAGAGAGGCAGAGCATGCTCCAAAGCTCTGAGGCATCTTGCTCAGAGGAAATGCGTTCCGCTCAGGGTCGGCTGTGAACCCTGACTTCATCGCAGAGGCCACCAAGGGCCTGTGGCAGCAGCCCACATTCCAAGTCCTTCCCGGAGGTTCATCATGCCAAACCTGTTACCTAACCAGATGCGTCGATTTGTCCCGAAGAGGAAAACTTCAAAGGACCAGCAGGTAATTTGGGGACTTGTCCACAGCGACAATGTCCGACCGCTAACCAGAGAGTTCACTTAATGGAACTCAAGGCCCTGACCAGGGTAACCCGTACACGCATTCACAGCACCCAGTTAGTGGATCTTTTGGTGTACTTGGGGAAACATTGTCCGTTTTATCCAGAAACCGGCATGCTTAGTCTCCAACTTTGGGATAGGATAGGAGCCTGCATTAGGCAAGCACCTAGAGCTCCAGCTAATGTAATTAGCACATGGAGTGAGTGTAGGAAGCTCATAGCAGAGGTAGACCCAGTCCGGATAGAGACCTAGGAACCCCCAGCTCTCTATCCATCACTTCAGCTCAAGCAGGGCAGTGTAGGGAGCTTTCCCTCAGTGACAGCTGCAGACGTCACTGAAGGAATGCATAGTATGAGAAGCACGGGCGCTTCTCTGACAGTTAAAAGTTCCCAGAATACCAAGAGCCCCATCCAACGCATGGTTGAGGAAGAAACCAGTAAGGGGGAGTTGTCAGCAGAAGAACTAGCTGAGCTTAGGCAGGTATGCCCAGTCCATGTAGAGGTAGATGCCCTCATGGGTCAGCAGCAAACGACCAATCCGCCAGTTCCGTACAAGCTGCTTATGGCTATACGGAAGGCAATCACAGAGACAGGACCCCAGAGTCGCTTTACTAGGGGCACACTTCAGCAAGTGTGCGAAACAATGATGCTCATTCCATACGACTGGAAAGCCATCATGAGAATGATGCTCAACCCCAGACAGTATTTGCTATGGGACAGCGAATATTGTCTCAAAGCGCAGGCAAGGGCTGCCAGGATGGGAGGAGCAGTAATTCCTGACCAGCTATATGGGTCAGGACAGTTCGAATCTGTCGATGTGCAGATCACCTTGTCTCTCGCCACACTTCATTTGGCGGCTGAGACAGCCTTCAGGGCTTATCTCAAGGTCCTGGCAGCTGGCAAAACAGCCAAAAATTACACAGCAGTCAAACAGGGTGCCCAGGAGTCCTACATGGACTTTATCAATAGATTGGAGGAAGCGGTCAGTAGGCAGATACACAATGAGCAAGCTCAACAGGAGCTCATGATGAAGCTGGTGAAAGACAACGGCAACCTTGACTGCCATAAAATCTTGCAGTCACTGGGCAATCGTCCCAATCTGACTCTCACCGATATGATTAGGGCTTGTGCCGACGTTGGTACAGATTCCTACAAAATGGATGCAAGGCGGTAGGAGATCCAAAGGCAAGACCAAAGGAGCATGTCACACTTGTGGCAAGATCGGTCATTTCGCTAAAGAATGCCGATCCAAGACTGCTTTTTCAACGTACGCGCACTGGGGACCCCAAGTCACGAAAGTCCTACCAGCTGATGCGGCCACTCTGTACACTCCCTGAGTGGCGGTCAGCCCGAATTCAACTTGTGCTCGCATGACCGGCTGTTCCACAGTCGAAGGGCCACAGTGTCGTTGGCTTAACCCCGGCAACAGCACTTGGACTTGTAACAACCCAGAGACTATTAACTCGATGTTTGCTCACGTTACTTTGCCTTCCGGATGGGTTTTTTACATGTAACCAGTATACTTGGAACTACATTCCTGCAAATGTATCTGATTCCCTTTGTTGTATCAGTCGTTTGACACTGTTGCTCCCCACTAAAGACATGGTTGCCCCAAGCATTAATGTACCTCCTCACATATGGCACGCTTGTGCCACCCAGTTAGACAGTTCATGTGATAGCAACATCAGGGTTCTGAGTAAAGCTGAGCATGTTTCATTGGCAGTCAGCTTGTTTGGTGTGCCAGGCTTAGCCATAGGCAACGCTCGGAGAATTGGTCAATTGGCTTGTGCTTTGGCAAAAGCCATTAACCACACCTCCTCGGCCATAGCGCTGCTTAATTAGGAGCAGACGGAGCTTCGCCATGCCATATTGGATAATCGAGCAGCTATCGATTACCTCCTACTGTTACACCATTTGGGCTGCGAGTCTGTCCACGGCATGTGTTGTTTTAACCTCACGGACAACTCGCACAAGGTACAAAGTCAACTCACAGATCTCCATACCTTGGTTAAAAATATCAAGGAAGATGCCACGTGGGAGTGGTGGAATTTGTTATGGTCCTGGTTCCCATGGAAATGGCTACAAACGACACTCAAGGTGATTGTGTGGGTGATAATACTGGGAACAGCTATATGTTGTTTCATGCACTGATGTCAAGGTGTCCCCCATGGAGAGAACCCCGGAATGTCCTCACTCCATGTCAGTTGATGCCACTCCTACGTCGAGCCATCTGTCAGGTCCAATTAAACAATAAAGGGGGAGTGTGGGATCCGCGCACACAATTGGCATACAGTCCCTGACAGAACCCCGGTAATGGGAGATCACCTCATTGCTGCGGGTTTCTG
The DNA here is from genome assembly GCA_035047345.1 of Bradypodion ventrale. NCBI lineage: Eukaryota > Metazoa > Chordata > Lepidosauria > Squamata > Chamaeleonidae > Bradypodion > Bradypodion ventrale. Next base: position 229,104,536 of record JAWDJE010000001.1, read on the forward strand.
AGAGGACAGAAATTGGAGGAGCGGAATATTAGATAGAGTTTAATTCATCAATAGCTGATCTGACAGGCAGGTTGGACAATGGAGAGATAATGACTAACTCGCTAGGCACGTAATAGGTAATCTCACATCTGCGGATTCCTTTAAGCCCTAGAGTCAATGTTAGCCACCTGTTTACCTCTGATAACATGGAACAATGTATTTCCCCTGTAGTTAATTAATTTAGTTAATGAACGTCCCCTGTGTAGACTTCCCCAATTAACTCAGGTAAACATGATGTGTGAAGCCTGATTTTACAATGGATTGCTATGCTTGTGCATGCAGCCAGAACAGGATAAATACTCACGATTTGTCATCATTAAATTACTGGTCTTTGCTCCATCTTGCCTCATGTGTCTTACTTGACCAGTCTTCTCCGGGACCCAATGGTCACTTCGCGGTTCCAATCCAGCTTGCGCAACCCGCTTCGCGGCCCAGATCCAACAACATCTGACAGAGACAGATTTCTATCCAGGTATTTGCTGGTTCAAAACATTTCACGCTGAGGGATTAAGTTTAATTCTACTTCAAGGAACCTATTGTTGTTGTATCTTGTGACTTGAATGTGTAGCTATGGGATGCTTGGAAAAAGTAGAAATTGTAGAAGCTCCTTTTCTAGGTGATATCTCTCAAAATCCCCCAACCAGGATGGACCCTGGCTGTGCTGGCAAGGGGATGCTGGGATTTGTAATGTGAAAAGTAATGACCTTAAACTTGGTGTGCCCAAACTTTCCAGGCTGTGGGCCTGTCACGTGGTTCAGGGATTACCTATCACTATGGCCTGGGGGCCGGATGCGGCCCCTGATGTCAATTCATCTGGCCCATGAATCCCTCGTTGCTCCTGGATGCAGAAGTAAAACGTACCTGTACGGGCGTGTTTTACTTCCGCTTCCAGGAGCAACGAGGGCTTCACGGGCTGGATGAATTGCCATTGGGGGCCACATCCAGTCCTTGGGCTGTAGTTTGGGCACTCCTGCCGTAAACTTTGTAAATAAAGGCTACTTTTTATCTTCAGCTTGTTATGAGATTAGCCATTAGCACCAGAACTGATTATTAGAGCTAGTCTGGTGAAGCAATTTGAAGACTGTACTGGGATAGGAGATCCCAGTTTATGTTTCCACATAGACATGGGGGTGGGGGAGGAAATCTCGATAGAGAATGGAGGGCTTTCTTTCTTTCATCACCTGTCAGACAGCCTGAAGAACTGTTCTCACTGTTGGTTAAAGCCCAAGAGGTCTATAGAGAGTCTTTTACTGTCTTGTTTATTGACTCTCTATATTGTGTCACTATATACTCTTCTCGACTGTATAGCTCTTGATTGCTCACACAATCTGTTTCATCCACCTGTTCTTTCTGGTCACGCCTGGATGTTTTCTTTTTCTCTTTTGCCCACGACACATGGGCATGACATATGTGACCTAGAAAAGAAGTGTTTTGTTAAGCCAGGCCGCATGTTGTATTAAATATGCAGTTCCCCAACTATTTGTTCCCTATTCTTTTTAAAAAGAGCAGCAGCCAGGATTGGAAAAGCAGCTTGCAGAGAGAAGTGGTTTAACCCTTTCTTCCTAATACCACAATTTCAGTGAAAATGGCCAAAAGCTTATTTTTTTAAATGGCTACTTGGCTCAGGAGTGAAAATGCCTCTGGTGTGAAGAACAGGTTCTTTCTAATGCCAAACAGCAGCTGAACTGTGATGCAGGAGGACAAAATGACCCTGTTTCTTATATCTGAAACAAAATTTAGTAGCCTGACTGGAATGTTGGCAGATCAGCAGTTTGAAACCTGAGTACTGCATGATGGAGTGAGCTCCTGTCTCTGACCTAGCTCCTGCTAACCTAGCACTTTGAAAGCAAGAAATTGCAAGTAGATAAATAGTTACTGCTTTGGTGGGAAGGTAAACTGTGTTCCGTGCACTTCGGTGTCTAGTCATGCCTGCCATATGTCCTGGGAAATGTCTGCAGACGCAGACCGCACTGGCTCTTTGGCTATAAACAGAGATGAACCCTAGAGTAGGATACGACTGGCTTTCAAGCAAGGGAGACATTTACCTTTACCTAATGCCCCCCCCCCAAAAAAAGCCCACTATTTGGCAATCCACACAGCCAAATTTTAGCAGCAAACTGAGGCAAATCCACTAAAAAAAACCATTTCCCACTTGCTCTAATCACTTTTAAGTATTTAATGTTGAAATTCATTTGCTTGATAGCAAGGATTATATAACCCACAGTTGGGTCCCAAGGAGGTAAAATTGCCCAGTTCTCTTCAAAAATGAGGAAGAATATGGGAGGTAAACTATATATCAGGTTAGATAATGCAGTCTGACCAAGACTGAACTGAATATTTCCCAGTTTAGATTTAATCTCAACATTAGCACTTCCAATGTGGGAGAAAATCAGATCCATTCACAATGAATCAAAGGGATGATTGATTGGGAATTAATATCTGCTCATAGCACAGAGTAGCAAAACAATAGGCCAGTAACTCTCTGTGGCCAAAAAGACAGCTTCACATGTGAGGAGGACAGACAGACAGATCACCATCTTGCTCCAGAGAAACAGAGAGGAGTAGTTCTCTCATTCCCAGCTATGGGATTGCTTTTGACACAAAGTTTCCAAGGGCCAATGAAACCATTTGATCCCTGCTTTTCCAGGAGGAAGCAATTGTTTCCAGGCATCACACGTCTGTCCCCCAGTGATGTAAGGCTTTACAAATGAAGAGCTGAACTTGATCTGGCAATGCAAGAATGTGCTTCAAATCAAAGCAGGCATTTGCTTTTCAGAACAAATGTTTTCCCCACCCGCCTTCTCTCTCTCTCTCCCTCTCCTTTTGCAATTAAGACCATTGTTTCAGCTTTGCATTGTTTTCTGATTAAAGGTATGAGATCAAGTATCACAAGTGTCAGATGAGGTGAGGCATGGAGGGTTGAAACATTAATTTCTAGGTGGTGGTGGTGGTGGTGGTGGGGAAATCACACAAGAGGTGATAATGCACCAGTTTGGATCCTTACACAAATTACAAAACTCTTGTCCTTTTAAATTAAGTGGCAATCCTGTTCTGCCTCATGGAGCTACTGAAATGAGGACTAACACTAAGCCCGTGAGGCACTGGTAATGTTACATAAAATCTATCTTAGGCACTATTATTATTTCACTTTTGTCCTGTCCTGATCTGGTGATTTTTTTTAAAAAGAAAACAAATCCTCATTCTTTCCTCCAGATGTCAGTAGAAGACTGCAGAACATTTCTCGCCACTCCTCCCTCAAATATCTCTTCATAAAGTGAAGACTTATTTCTGGGATGCCTTCACCTCCTCCTCTTCCTCTGTACAGTTGTGCCAGAGAGCAACCCCCCCCCCCCCGGCTTGTCTCCCTCTTTGATTTATTTTCCTAGTTTCTCCTTTTACATGAAGATTTACCAACTGCTTATACTGCCAACCTGAGCGCTCCCTCTCTCTTTGTTTCTCGAGACAATCTATGCCTCTGGTCCCAGCTGCTAGGGCTGATTTTTCATTACTGTTTAATTTAAAACTGGGATTGGAATGGAAATGTCTTTTTGCCATTTGGGGCTTTGAGAGGCCTGTGGTTTTATTGGCAAACTCACAAATGTTAGTTGCTACTGCCCCCCCCCCCCCGCCATTGTGCAAGTGGTGTGGGGCTGAAGAGGTCTGGCTTAAGATGAGAAGTCTATTGAGAAGTGGGGCAGTACAGTGGAGGTGAGGGAGTGAAGGATCCCACATTTCTATCTATCTATCTATCTATCTATCTATCTATCTATCTATCTATCTATCTATCTATCTATCTATCTATCTATCTATCTATCTGCCCGCCTGTCTGCTTTTGATGATTACACACACATAAACACACATGAATGAAGGAAACTGTTAAGGGCATAACTAGCATTCAGGTCATAAGAACAGCCTTGCTGGAACAGGCCACAGCCCATCCAGTCCAGCATTCTGTCTCACAGAGTGGCTCACCATTTGCTTCAGGGTATTCCCAAGCAGATGCCTTCACCTGTTTAGGATTCCCTGGAAATGGCATTGAGAGATATCCGGCCTATCTCTCCAATCCGGAGGTTGTCCTTAGGGATCCATAATTATAGCCATTGATACCCTTGTCCTCCATGAACTTGTCTAATCCTTTGTTAAAGCTGTCAAGACTGACAGATGTCACCACTTCTTCTGGCAGGGAGTTCCATAGACCAGTGATCCTCTGGGTGAAAAAATACTTTCTCTTATTTGTTTGAGAACTAGTTCCCAAAAGTTTCATGGAGTGCCACCTAGTTCTAGTTTTGTACGATAGGAAAAACAGTTTTTCCTTATCTACTTTGTCCACACCATGCATGATTTTATAAACTTCAATCAGGTCACCTCTTAAGACACCGTCGTTCAAGAGTGAAAAGGCCCAACCGTTGCAGCCTCAGATGGTAAGGAAGGTGTTCCAGTCCCCTAATCCTTCTGGTTGCCCTCCTCTGTACTTTTTCCCACTCCATAATATCCTTCTGGAGGTATGGCAACCAGAACTGTACACGGTATTCTAGATGGGGCCTCACCATAGATTTATAAAGAGGCAAAATGACACTTGCTGATTTATTTTCTATACCCTTCCTAATGATCCCTAGCATTGAGTTTGCTTTTTTTCACTGCTGAGGCACACTGGGTTGAAACGTTCATTGAGCTGTCCACCAGGACACCAAGGTCCCTTTCCTGGTTTGTTGCATAGAGTTCAGACACCATCAGTATATAAATGTAATTAAGGTCAGTTGGAAACCGTAGAATAGGAGGCTAAGATTAGCCACAGTGGGAGATGCACAGTTACCAGTGAAATTGGCAGCCTAGTGTTTCACCCCTAATAATGTCTCTAAGAGCAGAGTAGGCAACTTGTGGCCCTCTAGATATGTCTTGCCAACCTAGTCAATTGTAAAAACTGGTGGAGACACACTCTGACAACTTTTGGAGGACGAGTAGGCCAGCCCTTCTCTGGTGGTGACTTTGCATGTTAATGCTTGGGACAATAGGAGATCTCAAAGACATTCACTTACTGTCTAGTTCTTTTCTACCTTGGGTTTCATATCATGAATCTGGAAGCCACACACCAAGCCCATTGTACCTGACCTCTCATGTAAACCTCACATAAAATATTTTCAGTTCAGTTTGTTCTGTAGGAAAAAAAACAGAACATTAGCCATTGTCCCATGTGCTTACTAGTAGCACAACAACAACAACAACAACAACAACAACAACAACAACAATAATAATAATAATAATAATAATAATAATAATAATAATAATAATAATAATAATAATAATAATAATAATAATGGATAAAAGCTAATAAAAACAAGTTGCAGCCATTCCTTCACTTTCATCCTTAATACTGGAAAGTTCTAGATTTTTGAAGAGATACTTTTTAAATTTTGGCCCTCTTTCTTAGTATAGTATATAGTATAGTACAGTGGAACTGCAGACAACGACGCGCTTGCATAACGACAAAACTGCCTAACGACGCGTTCATTATGCACCATGTGATGCCCCGCATAACAATGGGAAAATGCCAAAGATGTCGTTATGTGGGCATTTGGTAGCAATGCACCGGAAAATGATGTTTTGGGGCATTTTTTTTCCATCGTTATGCGGGGCATCTCCCACAGGGATTGCATAACTTCAAAAACTGGATAACAACACAACTTGTGGGGCCAAGTTTTGTAGTTATCCGGGATTCCACTGTATAGTATATCACTGTTGTATCAATAGAGATTTAGTAAGCACTCTTCTATAAGTTCCATTGATTGAAATGGCCCTATTCTAACTGTGACTTACTGTGCTAAAGTAAGTCTCTATAGAGTTCACTGTTTGAATCAATAGAACATACAGAGATGATCTACTAAAACCAAATTAAACAGCTCTACTCTACTGTGTTTTAGCAATAGAAATTAGACTTATATACTGCCCCATAGCACTTAGTGCACTCTCTGGGCAGTTCACAAGTTAATTAGCATTTTGTCTCAACATGCTGGGTACACATTTTACCAACTTTGGAAGCATGGAAGGCTGAGCCAACCTTGATCCCTAGTCAGGATTGAATTTACAACATTCTAGCTGCAGTACATCAGTTTAACCACCATGCCACCAGGGCTCATTTGTATTATCATAAGCAACAGGATTTGGCCTATAACTTGCACAATTCTTTTCCTGCCCCAAATTTGGTATGGCATAAACTTATTTTTGGTCAACTCTAATTTATAAAAATATATTATACAGTACTACAATAAAGGTAGGGCTTTGCATCTAACAGTTTCAAATTAGCCATATTTAATCAACCCCAGGACACCTTAAGGACCACCACGTACATGATAATGAGAATGTTCAACAGTGACATCGGTTGAAGGTGCATGGCATCCAAAATTTCAGACTTTGTTGTGTCACCTGAGACACTGACTGAAACAGTGACCATTTTAGATAAAGGTAACAGTTGCCCTTGCTTGAAAGCCAGTCGTGTCTGACTCTAGGGTGTGTTGCTCAACTCTGTTTACAGCCAAAGAACCAGTGCTGTTTGCTTCTGCAGACATTTTGTGGTCATGTGGCAGGCATTCTAGATGCTAGAGTGCACGGAATGTGTTATCTTTTTCCGTCCGAAGCAGTACATAGTTATCTACTTGCAATTTCTTACTTTCAAACTGCTAGGTGACCCTTCTAGAAACAGATAAATGTGTGGTGTTTACTCTTTTATTAGCATGCTCTTTCTTTTCTTTTTTTCTTGAACCTCTTCCTTTCCCACTTGCCTTACAGGGAGGAGGAGGAAAGAGCCAAACTACTTCCAGGTTTTAAGCTAAGAGGAAATTCAGCGCCTCCAGGGGAAGGATGAATGGATGGAGGAGAGCTAAGATGGGTAGTTGCATTTTGCAGTTTAAATATTTAAGAGCAGCAACTTATGAAGCTACTGTTTCCAGCCCAGCAGATCATAGAAGGGAAGTCTTAGCTTTTACATTAAAAACTATTATTGTCTCCCCTGCCAGAAAGCAACACCATTTCAGTTGTCTGATAGAATTCTCTACTTTCTGCATGAATTATACTGACTCTTCACACTTCCAACATTTTGTCCTTCTTGGTCCCCTCCCCTCCCATTGCCAAAGCTGGCCTGAGGCTGCTCTGGCTCTTGAGATTTTGTCTGGTACTGATATATAGTGACTTACTGGCAGCTTGCCAGCTGGATGGAATATATAGTTAGCTGAAGTGGATGTATGTGTGTGTTTCTCTTGTGAACAACAGATTCTCTTGCATTTGTCTCTAGCAACTTCTTCAGTTACATCAATTTCACGTATGAAATGTGTTTCTGCTTAGTTAAGTGAAGACCATCCTTGCTCGAAAGCCAGTCGTATCTGACTCTAGGGTTCAGTGCTCATCTCTGTTTATCCGCAGATGTTTCTGTGGACTTGTGGCAGGCATGACTAGTCACCAGAGTGCACAGAACACTGTTTACCTTCCCACCGAAATGGTACCTATTTATCTACTTGCAATTCCTTGCTTTTAGATTGCTAGGTTGGCAGGAGCAGGCACAGAGATGGAAGCTCACTCCGTCATTCAGCACTTGAGTCACAAATTGCTGACCTGCTGACCTTCCAGTCAATCAAGTACAGTGTCTTAACTACTGAGCCACCACAGTCCCCTTCTGCTTAGTTACTTTCAAGCAAATCCTTTTACTTCAATTAGACCAGAGTTCCCAAACTTTTCACACCGTGGAGTGCACAAAAATGCGCAAAATGCTGCCGTAAAACAGGTTTACTCATGAGTAGGTCCTCTTGCCCACCAGTGTTTGCTTCCTGCTTCCGAGTTGCCACCTCCTAGCTAAGCAACCCAGGTTTCTAGATTAGCGTAGATAGGGTAGTGCTGAGCCAAGTAAACACTCTAGATATCTTCAGGTATTTTAAAAGTATATTGTAATCAGAGTACGTTACTGAAGAAAGTTCATCAAAAGTTCAGAAAGCACATCAAAATAAAGAAAGCTGCTTTATGGGGAAGCCCAGGGCACCCTTTCTGGCTTAAGCACCTACATGATTGCAGTTCACCCTTAGTTCAAAGCATCGGGTAAAAAGAGAGCATCTTGCTCCCTCCCTCTGGGTTATATCTCCTCCCTCTGGGTCCACCTCGTTGCCATTCCCCTAAAGGAATCCAACCAATGATCATACAGCATAGCATGACCATCACACATCAGGTTTCTATTCTTCCAACCCATGAGGCCAGCATGTTTACACATTCCAATCCCTCTGGTATGTTCTAAAAGGTCCCCCCACCCACCCACATTTAAATCTCCATCTTGGATAAGGCTAAAACCAGGGCATAAATTCTGCCCCCACAAATGCACCCATGCCTCTTGTAAACATGTTTATGACACCTGAAGGTGTATTTACTATGACATACACGGACACATTTTAATTCTACTTCTGGGAGCAGTGAAGGCAGTGAGGGCCGGATGATTTGGCATTAGGGGCTGGATCTGGCTGGCGGGCTATACTTTGCCCACCCCTGAGATATATCATGTATCTATAAAAGCAAACCTGCTGCATTAAAAGTCTCCTTTGAAATTGTTCATAATATACTGCAGGACTATTAGACATCAGATTGGAGGCAGGGAACTTTGCCTTTTTAGATATTTTAAAATAGAACCCCACAGTTTCCTTACCATCATCTGGCTTGGCTGGAGCTTATGGGCATTGGTCCAGTAAAACTGGAGGATCAAAGATTCCCCATCTAACATTAAAGAATCAAAGAAGTGGAAGAAGAGACAAATCTATCCCTTGTCTGAATGCAAAGATCATTGTCTTTTCAGCCATACTCAACTGTTCTGCATTCATACTGTCATATCACTTGGATTCTCATGAGGTTATGTTGCCAACAGAGTTGGAGATTTTGTTCAGACACATCTGGAGGGCCACACTGTGTCTGTCACTGGCTCAGTTGGCGCATGTGATGTTGTAGGTTTGGTTACTTGACAGGATCTCACTTCTCACTCAAGCATTTCAGGAATGCATAAGGAAATCTGAACAGAGCTTTAATCAATTATAAGTAATTTCTTGGCTTTCTACCACTTTTTGTCAAAGTAGGCTCCAGGGACTATGGAAAATGGGACGTGGTTGCCATGTTTCTCATTTCAGCTGGTTTGTAACAGATATTTATGTGATGACAAAATACCCATTGGTGGTTGAGTATTTTGGTGGAGGGAGGAGAGGTATTTCCACTGAAGAAAGAAAAGGCTGTTTGGATATAGAAAATATTGAGTAAGATGCACAGCTTTAACAAATATCTAAAAGAGTCATGGGATGGAATGGCTAAATCATGTGAAACAGATTCCTTGGCAGGAAACCAAAGCAGCCCTGCCTCCTTTTCTCTAGAGCACAACAACAGAACAATAAGCCATCAGAGCAATCTCTTGCACAAAGCAAGGTAAGAGGACACATAATAACTTAATTGATTGGACACACATTGGGTTTACCAAGTCTTCCCACCCATGGATAGTCATTGTCACTACCCTCACATAAGCCCTTATGGCCCAGTGGTTAAGCTGCTCGCGAACGTTCAATCTCAATGGGGTCAAGTTTGATTCAGCCTTCCACCACTCTGAGGTCAATAAATTGACTTACTTGGGGGCAAATTTTAATTTGTATAATTACTGTACTTTGTAAACTGCCCAGAGCATACATTAGCACTATGTGGCCATTTCAACAATTATGTGATCCCCAAGGGGGGGAGGGAGGGGGGCAGGTCCGAATTACAGAAAACTACGTGGGGTCGGGGGGGGGGCAGGTCAAAATTATGTAATCCATTTGGAGTTGTTTCTAACTGACAGTGGGAAACCAAGCCTGTGCATAAAAAGAAAGGGTTTTATTTACCTTTGTGCCTTGCTCCACGCAGTGAAAATGGAAGGGGAAAGCCATGGGAGAGCAAGAGGCTAGGCTAGAGCATCGCCTCCTGCTTCAGTGCACTTGGCCTGCCCACCCATTACCCCTGCAGTGCCACCACTGGTTGGTGGTGCAAAATACAGTACTATTTGGTTCAGATCAAGTAATTTTAAAGGGGAGGGGATCAAAATGAAAATTATGGTTGGATTACTGTTGTGTTCTCAATACTGTGCCTTTAAACAATGTAACCTTCTGAGAGTAATTATATAACCATCAGCTGTATCACTGTAACCTTTGCAATAGGACGCGAGCTAGTGACCACTAGATGGCAATAGTGAGCGTCCAGCTCACATGGTTCCAAATCCCCAAAAGAACTACAGCGCGGGAAGATTCCCGCCACTACCTTCACCTGGACAAGAAGGGCGTGACCAGGAATGACGTCACGCGGACAGTAGCCAATGGGCTATCAAGAGCCACATTCAAATGTATAGCCACTGTATATATTGAGCTGTTCATCCACCATTACCACATGTTCCCCCGGACCATCATGCAATAAAGCTGTGTTAAGCCAACCCTTCGGCTGTTCCTGTGTCTTGGTTCTCATACACTAAAATTACATAGGGGGACAATTTCTCACAGAAAAAAGATCACATAATTGTTGAATGGCCGCTATAGGATGGTAAAGGGACCCAGACTTAACTGGGGAAATGGCAAGCTGTGAAGTCTCTCCTTTCTGCTAGCTTCTCATTGGCTGGTGGAGAGTGAAGCTCCATGCTGACCCATCATTGACCAGGACAGGGAAATTCAAACAAGGATAGCAAGGTGAGCAGACCTGGGGATGCGCAATTTTTAAACCAGTCCAGTGACCCAGCATAAAACAAAGAGCGCGAGTGGGTTTGCAACAACTGGAGCTTGCCAGCTTTCTCCCCCCTCCTCCCCCAATTTTATGATGGTGGTATAATGTTCATTGTTATTGTGTTGTGATTGATACTGGTGTTTGGGTGCAGGAGGATATGCTTCTTTGCAATTTTTATTTTTTTAGTTACGACTTTGTTGGTGGTTTTGGGGCATTGGAGTCAGGTCCTGACAGTATGGGTTGGCAAACAAGAGCTGGCTCACCCGGGAAGGTAAAGGAATCTTCCTGTTGAGGGAGTCAAGGACAGGGTCGTGATGTGGTCCAGCCTGAGGGGTCAGCTGGCATGGTTCTGCTGCAGGTAGTGAGAAATCATGGAATGGCATCCATGCATCCAAGGATTGTAACTTCTGCCACTGAAGAAGATGGTGGTTGGCAGCGGTGAAACCATACAGGCTACTCCATGCACTGGTCCCAATTCCCAGTGCTGGACCAGTGTATGCTGCTGTAGCCAGTAAAGCAGAGGCCTTCATTCCAAAGAGTTGTATGTGTATTCTTTGTGTGTATGTAAGCCAGCCCCAGCACCTGTTCAACGATAGGTCAGAAAATAAGCAGCCACATTTGCATTTGTGTATACAGCCAGAGTCCTCAGGATGTTTTAAGAAATGCAGAAGGAAACAAAAAGCATCAGGATGCAAGTGGTCAGACGTCCCCAATTTGGTGCCTTCCAGCTGTTTTGGACTACAACCTTAAGCATTCTTATCTCTTGGCCTAAATAACATTCCCAAACTGTGTTCTTAATTACCTAGAAGGCAAGCTACAAACAGAGAACAGAGCTGACAGCTTCCATTAAAACACCCGTTCTACAGGATTAGTTTGCTAATTTCATGTCTGAAAGTATAGTGCACAATCCAGTCTGAGGGAAAATGCTTACTGATGAAAGTTTAATTGATAGTAGTAAGGCAGAGAAAGTTGCTGCCTTAAGTATGATTCAGAACCCTGCTTCTAAAAACTAGATTTATTTATTTTCCTAACATACCAATGACAATTTAGTCAGATATCAAATTTAGACAGTTTAGTCAGATACCAATGAATATGACCATATTAAGCAAGCTTGCCCAATATGACAACCAGTGAAAACATCACTGCTTAATGTGGCAGAATTCAAGATACTATGAGTGGGGGAAATGTTGTGGTGGAGAACTCTACAGCCTTCAACCCTCTGCAGATGCTGTATGCAATAGGATAAAATTCCCTTTGATGTAAGTGGGATTGCCTTGCCACTGCCAGATGCCAGCTTCAGAGGTGGGATTTCCTTAAAATTACATGAGGAGAGGAAAGTGTTAAATTTCCCCTCCACGCCTGCAAAGGTTCCTCATTATTATCCACTTCCTTTCCCATTGCCCTCCACTGATGCTTATTTTACAATTTGGCCAGGTTATCCTGTTATGGCAATAGAATAGAATAGACCAGTAGTTCCCAACCTTTTCTTGGCCACAACTCACCTAAGTATCTCTAAAATCCTGATGCCCCTACCCCCGCAACATATAGTTTTTATTATTCAAAAAGTGAACTCCTATTCACATGGAGGAAGTCTAAAAGGGCTATTCACTGTTAATAATTCATTCTCAAATTGCCCCCCTTAAAAATCAAATTGCCCCCCTGTGGGGCATGGGCCACACATTGGGAACCATGGAATTAGACCATACTGCCAGCGGCTCAATGCCGATCACCAGGTGGCAGTAAACTAACCTGACAACCCTGAGGACTAAGGGCCTTTGGTGCCAAAGTTCACAGAGATGGGTGATGGTCCCCAAGTGGTTTAAATCCCACTTGAACCCATCTTGATACTAGCCTGGGGCTGAGGAGGACTTTGTGTGCCAAAAGGACACAGGACCAGAAAGTGACTCATGGAACGGGATCAGTGGTACAGGTGTCACGCTAAAATGCAGAAAGCAAGTGGAAAGCCACTATATTATATTGCTCCCAGGACAATCTTCATGGCTGGTGACCATGAGGATAGCCAATATTCAGAATTGGATATGGCACTGAAAGAACAAGAAGATGCTTATTTAATTTGGTGGGAAAGGAACATTCAATGCAAAGATACAGTTAATGGCCAGTTTGGTTTACACAGTCTGGAGCTCTGTTGTCACAGTAAGCCTTGCCACCACAAAACAGACAAAACCTTCACCATGGCATCTCAATTTCGTTGATTAATCCTCTTCTTTTTTAGCTGAACAGTTTTACTCAAAAAAAATCAGCTAATGGTAGAGTTATAATTAAATACACAAAAGCTCCTATGTATAGTTATGAGTTGAAAGCTGTTTTTATCCCCACCACCACCACCACTAGGAAAACAAAATACAGTGGAAAACACAGGATGAAAATACCATTTCCAAATGCAGAGAAAGACATAGCTTAGTAATGAAACACATGATTTGTTTTCTGAAAGTAGAACTAATGGCGTTGCTAATGCAGCAAAGGTTCAAAGGGCCCTCAAACTCTTTTATATAATTGTCAGGTACTTCTCTTCCTGACTGCTTCCTCTCAAAGAGCCTCCTGAATAATCGAGCCTTCTGGCAGCAAAATGAACATTATAGTTGTTGGAGGTCCATTGACCAAGCAGAAGGGTGGCTTCTCCCTATCAATTTTTCAGTGAGCTCCCTCACTTGCACAGATCAGGAGATGCTACGCATTGTAATGATTATGGCTTCTCACTGAATCTGGTATCTTGAGGTAGCTTCAGGTCCCGCTATGTGTTCTTTAAGAGAGGAATTCACCCTGGCATTTACTCCAGGTTTTCTCCAGGCCCAGGGTGAATAGGCCCATGACAGTGTTTAAATAGAAAGGCACCAGGATCAATCTCTTTAAAACTGTGCGCCCCCCCCCCGAACTCTTGGCTGCTTTCTATTTAGCCCATGGGTCCTCCTCAAGCTCCTTTGCAGATTCCATCTTTCCTTCTCACTGCCCAAATGATTGATCAAGTTCTTACAGGCTCTGATTATGGCCAGAAATGACATGCTGGCCCTGATTGCCTGCATGCTCATAACAGCATGCAGGCAATTTGAACAAAATCTTTGTTCTCATCTAAGTTAAAACAACCAAGTAACTGATGATGACATGAGAAAATGCTTTGCTTGACATCCTGAAGAACTTCTCTCATGTTATGTAGACAACACCAACTAGTGGCTCCTGACCTATGTTGGAATTTTCTAATCAGAAATGCAATTGAATCAGGGCTCACGTGGCAGGAATGCTGATTTTTTTTAATTAGCAGAGCCTGCAACAGCCCACCACTCTTAACTGATTTTGTTTCAAAATGGAAGGCAAGTTGGATCAGGCCTGGATTGGGGCCCCCAGATAGAATTAGGAAAGGATTCTGCCAAACATCCTTGAGAGCTGTTACTAGTCAGAGCTGATAATATTGGCCTAGATAACTTGTTATGAGGGCTCTTCTAGATGGGGTCTTAATTCTCTAGCGCTCATTACATTGGAATTTTCGCCTCCACACATATGACATATGGTTTTCTCAGATCAAATGGTGTCTGTGTCTGTTACTATCCATGTATTTTTGTCCTTGCCTTAGCTTTGTTTTCAATTAAAACAAATTAAACTGTTCATTCAAAGTATGCATGTGCTTTAGCATGAAGTTCAGCATGAAACCTACTTGTGTGTCACAGCATTCCTAGCGGAAATTTTGCATTAATCTTTGAATTAACTTTTTAAAAAGAGCCCCAGAGAGGAGCTCCATGTTTGTTTCACATGTGGGGGGAAATATTCAAAAGAATTCCTGAAGGGAAGCTGTTTCAAGGCAAGTGGCTTTAATAAAAAAAAAAACAGGGATGGATATGAATTGTGTTAAGTCCCACAATCCTTTGCTTTCAAGTGAGATGGGAGACAGAGCTTCTCTCCCACATCTGGAAGACCTCTGAGGCAGTTTATTATGTTCTTACCTCCTTCCCCCCTCAGGCTTCCCTATTGACATCCTAAGGTTAGTCTCAGTCCTCACAGTAAGAGGAAAATGCATTGTCATGATGAACAAATATACAGTAAAACCCCGACTTACATATGCTTTGAGTTACATAAAATTTGACTTACATAATGATTTTGTGCTAAAACCATTTCCCAATTTACACGATTCCCTATGGGTTTGCTTTGAGTTATATAAAGATTATTTTTCCTATGGGTTTGTTTCGAGTTACGTAAAAATTCATTTCCCTATGGGTTTGCTTTGATTTACACAACAATTTCATTTTTCCTATGGGTTTGCTTCGAGTTACATAAAAATATTTTTTCCTATAGGTTTGCTTTGAGTTGCACAAAAAATCAATTAAAGCAAAAGCCTACAGAACGGACTTTTTCATAAGTAGGGGTTTTACTGTATTGGGTGGTGTGATTGCAAATAAGTAATTGATCTGCTTTCCTTAAAACTTGCCCCTGGTGGGGACAAAATGTTTTTCTTCTTTCATGGCCAATCCAACCCTGGACTGCCAAAATGAAGCCACTTTCTTGGCTTTGTCATTGGCCAAACCTAAGTTCACATCGGTGCATATTTCTGGTAGTAATCGGCAGACTATTCACACCACATTGTTGTTGTCTGCCAGCAGCTACCTCTTGAGCATATTGGCCTTGCATTTAGGGATTTCAAATCTCAGCCTATTCAGACTCCTTGAAGGTGAAAAGCACACACTTGAGTCTTGCTTGGATTAGACTTCAAATGGTTGATGTTGTAATACTGTCCTAATTCTTCAAGTGTTCCAGTAAGTTTTCCAGATATCTCATCAAAGCTTAATCCTTGTATGACCATTGCTGTGTCATCTGCATAGATGAACAATTTTGTATTGTCAGGAACTGGTCAAACAGTTGTATATATATTATACAGTGTTGGAGACAATACACTTCCTTGGGACAGTCAATTCTTCTGCAACCTCTGTCTGCTGTTCTTTCCATTCAATGTCACATACTTTCCAGTTCTGAAGGAAGCTGCCAATGAACCTAATAAGCTTGTTATCTTTGGTAAGATTATTTATTTTACAGAGAAGAATCCTATGATTCACCATATCATATACTGCAGTTAGGCCAATGAAAGCCACCCCCATAATTACCTTTCTTTTGAAGCCATCTTCAGTGTGTTGCATAAGGTTAAGAATTTGACCACAACATGACCTGCCTGGCCTGAAGCCTACTTGCTCCTTCATGGTCTTTCCATTGATAAATACGGCCCTACATGCTGTTCTGACCCATTTGGAGAAAAAAGGAACTTATGCGAGACTGTTATTTGAAGATTTTAGTTCTGCTTTTAATACTATTCTTCCGCATAGACTGGTGCCCAAATTATTAGATCTGGGGCTTCCATCATGCTTATGCAGGTAGATACTAGCTTTTCTATCAGATCACTCCCAACGGGTCAGGATGGACTCTCATGTCTCTGCGGATCTCAGTATAAGTACGGGGACGCTGCAGGGGTGTGTGCTGAGCCCACTTCTGTACACGCTTTACACATATGATTGTGTTCCCAGTTACCCCAGCAATAAGATCATCAAGTTTGCTGATGACACAACGGTGGTTGATTTGATTACTGCTGGGGAGGGGGAGTCGGCTTACAGGAAGGAGGTTGAGATGCTGATGGAGTGGTGTAGGGAAAACAATTTATTCCTCAATGTAAAAAAGACAAAAGAGATC
This sequence comes from Bradypodion ventrale, assembly GCA_035047345.1. Taxonomy (NCBI): domain Eukaryota; kingdom Metazoa; phylum Chordata; class Lepidosauria; order Squamata; family Chamaeleonidae; genus Bradypodion; species Bradypodion ventrale. Next base: position 229,121,003 of record JAWDJE010000001.1, read on the forward strand.
ATTGTGGACTTTAGAAAATGCAAATTGAACATCCAACCACTTATTATTGAAGGGAATTGTGTGGAACAGGTCTCGGTGTTTTGATTTCTGGGAATGGAGCTGAGGGATGATCTAACATGGGGAGCAAACACCAAAGATCTGATGAAGAGAGCACAGCAGAGGTTATACTTCTTGAGAATCCTCAGGAAGAACAATCTTTCAAAGGACCTGCTGTTGGCATTCTACCACTGTACCATAGAGAGTGTGTTAACCTATGGTCTGTGTGTATGGTTTGGGAGTTGTACAGAAAGGGAAAGAACAATGCTGTCCAGTGTCATAAAGACTGCGGAGGGGATAATCGGGCGTACTCTTCCCACTCTAGATCAAATCTATGCCACCAGGTGTTATAAGAAAGCTGTAGAGATTGCGCAAGATAGTACGCACTCCGGGAATGATCTCTTTCAGCTTCTGCCTTCTAGAAGAAGGTATAGGGTCATAAAAACCAGGACCAGCCACTTGAGAAATAGTTTCTACCCAAAAGCAGTTCTGGCTTTGAATGCAGTGCAATGCAGTCTATGAGGGAGCTTCTGTATATAGTTTTTAGAGTTTTAGAGTTTTAGAGTTTTTAGAGTTTTAGAGCTTTTTAGGGGTTAAATGTGTATATGTGGGGTGGGAGTATGTTGATAATTTTGTATAGTTGTATTTTGTGTAGGTTTTTGTTGGGTTGATAAGTGTCCCCCCCCCCAATCTCATTGTTCTGTGCAGGACAATGACAATAAAGATTTATCTATCTTATCTATCTAAATTTGGAAATACGATTGTGAATCAGCCAATCCAGTGCCTTATAAATATGGCAAAGGAGTGACACTGGTTAGTAGCTTTTCAGCTCATCTGGATCTTTGATGGGTTTCAATAAAGCAACAACGCTAGCCTGTCTCCACAATTTAGGAACCTTAAGTTCATCTATGCAGTTGTTCATTACTTGCAGGAGCCATTCCAAAGTGTGAGAACCAAACTGCCTTATCTGCTCTATTCTTATGTCATTGATTCCTGCTGCTTTATTTTGACAAAAGCTGTCTATGTGTCAACCCAGCTACCTGCACTTCTGGATTGGGCTTGAAAGGTGTGTGTGTGTGTGTGTGAAAGAGAGAGAGAGAGAGAGAAGGAGTACATGTTTTTAAAACATTTATTGCTACAACTCTAGGTTTGACCTACAGTAAGCTAAGTAACCTAAACATATATGCAATTGAAGTAATAGTCATGTAGAAATCAAAAATTGATCCTCAACTTACGCTTTTGTTACCAATTCAGCAATACTAGTAGGTTCAACACAACTTTCTAACTAAAATATAGCCCATTGGTGCAAATCATGTTAACCAAAATTATTTCAGCCATTGTTTTCAGTACATCTTGGTCTGCAATCCTGCATCCACTTACAAAGCAGTGATTCTCATGGAATTCATTGGGGTTTACTTTGCAACAGACACATATAGGAATGCAAAAGAAAAAAAAAGAGAGAGAGACTGATTTGAGGTGGATTGAGGCCTTGACTGATTATTGTACAAATTAAAATTTTACAGGATGCTGAGGGCCAATCACCCAGACACCCGAATTTAACTGATTAAAAGAGCACACAAAGAAGGATGGAAGGACAGATCCTAATGGAGATCCTTTGTGGAATCCTCTACACCAGGGGTTCTCAAATTTTTAAAGCCGGGCCTGGGTCATGCTCCCTCAGACTGTTGAGGAACTGGTTGTTCCTCCACCACCACCAAAGGTGGTGGCAGTAACCACTCAGAGCCCCCCACACCCAAAAAAAACCCACACCCAAAAGCCCCCCACTCCCCCATACCACTCCCCTGCTTACTGGCCTGGAGGAGCTGCATTATGTGGGTGGAAGAAATGTGCCTGTGGCTGCTGGAAATGCACCTGCCACTGCCGCCACTGCTGCCTCCACCTCAATCCTTGTCTCCTCTGCTTGGCTTGGCATGTCCTAAATGGTGATCCATAGCAGGGCAGATACTGCAAGCCTTACAATATCTACCCTGCTACAGAGCGCTGTTAAGCACATGCCAAGCCAAGTGGAGGAGACAAGGATTGAGGAGGAGGAGGAGGCTTGAACGAGGGTGCAGACTGGATTATTTGGTGTTCCAGGCCAGATCCAGCCCATGGGCTGTAGGTTGAGGATCCCTGTTCTATACCATAAGGTAGAAGAGGACGCAATAAAGAATAAAATTTTACAGACAGTAACTAAATAAGTTCAGTTGAATTCTGTGAACTGGATGCTGGTTTCCAATGGAATTCAGAGGGAGAGAGAGAGACAGACAGACCTTCCAAGTCAGAAACCTTGAGTTTATTGGCCCAATGTGATTTGGAAATACAATTTCTACCTTCAAGGGCAATCAAAAATCATTACTACTATGAGATACAGCCATGCATTGCCATCAGTCAGTGCTCACAGCTTTTTCTCACTAGACTCTTCGCCCATGAGAAATTTCAAGAAGAATTTGTCCAGACATCTTCCTTCACATCTTTTCCTATCTCTTGGCAATGCTCTCAGCCCTACAAGCATAAAGCACATATCTGCCAGAGATTAGATACAGAAGTGAAGTCCATGGCCATGATGAATTGGTGTGTGTTTGTGTCACTCCAACCTCATCCTGAGCCCCACCCCTGTTATAACAAATTTACCAATCCAGTGTAAATGCCTACCACATGTTTGGTCTTTAGCTTTGGCTAGGAAAGAGCAGTGGATTGTCATAACAAGGATGCCATCAGGGGGATTGGATTTCATATGCTAATAATGAATTGAGGTAGTTGGCACAACTGTTGGCAGCAGTGTGCTTTTACATTTTTATTTTTAGGAGCTCATGTTACTGTTCAAATGAATATAAAACACACACATCCAACTCCAGCCCCTATTCCTCCAATATCTTAGAATGTGCTATATAAAATTTCACTCCCTTCTGCATAAGAAAGGAAGTGGCTGCACTCAGAGTCGAGTCATTTCCACTCTGGACTAGATGCTATCTCTGCAGGAAGTACTGACCTTCCACCAGGGCCGTGGCTCAGTGACTCAGTGCAAGTTTTGCATCCAGACATTCCCAGGTTCAAGGCCTGGACTCTTCAATGAACTGCCTAAGGCTCAAACTATGCATTTCTCCTAAGTTTGGGGAAGTTACCAGTTTGGGCAGGAATTTCCACAACCCCACTGCCTACATGGCAAATGGCCCAAACGGCTGTCAGACCTGAGGTGCTGTGGTCCCCCAAAAGTAACTTTTTCTAGGTTCTGTGTTTTCCTTTTTCTATCAATTGAAGGCAGGTTGTTCAATTCTTTCCTACCCTTACCCGCCTACTTTCTACTCACAATAATAATAAAAAAAACTGTGTGGGGCCATAGTCTCCCTTTATGCTTTCCCCAGGGGAATGGAAGGGAGGAGGAAAACACTGCAGTTTAGCACAGGAAAACAATTTAGAGCAGGCTGAAGGGTTAGTTGTACCCAGCACTCTGGATTTGACCCATTTTTTCTCACTCCCAAGATGCTTTAAAATAAGCAAACATAAAGGGAATCAGCATTTTCTACTAGCATTTGGTTAGCTGAAGTATAAAATAAGCAAAAATATGTCAGAGGCAGCATAGTGTAAGATTTAGAGGGCTGGATTGGGGTTCAGGAGATCTAGATTCTAGTCCCCAATAAGCCATAACAGGTATTGTGTAAACTTGAGGTACACAGAAAGAGCCCCCTTGAAGATTGTGGTATGTATGAATCACAATTGGGTGTGCCCTGAGCAATGGCCATCTTGTGCCAGTTAATGTTTCTTACACTAGGTCAAGCGAAAGGAACTGCAGAATGAGCTCACTTCATTTTGGCAGTTCCACGTCTGGATGAGCAATAGGTTTGCTTTCTGTAACTTTCTTTCTGCACCAACATGGGGTCTAGATATGGATTTATAACAGAGTTTCTCAACTTGGGGCCCCCAGATGTTCTTGGGCTTCAATTCCCAAAAACCCTGATTAGCAGGTGTGATGACTTGGGCTTCTGGTAATTGAAGTCCAAGAATACCTGGAGGCCCAAGGTTGAGAAACTGCTATGGAGCATTTCATAGCTCAGAACAGTTTCTCCTGTATCTATTTATGACCCAAAATATTTAAGGATATTCTCTTCCAAGTAGCCCTCTTTCTGAAACCTGAACAGTGGCTATTAGAGGTAGATGTTTCTCAGTGGTACCCCCTCCTCTCTTTTCCCCACCATAGCTATGGGACACCCTTCTGAGGGAGACTGGCCCAGTGTCGTGATGAATGTGATTTCCTTCTGTCACCAGACTATGACATTTTGGGTTCTTTTACCATTTTTATTATTTTAATCGCCATCACCTCTTGGTAGCTGTGTCTCCAACTTTCATCCCCTAAACTGAAAATTGCATTTTACATGCTGGCTTTGTATTTTTGTACTGTTTCTTTTCTACTATGTTTTTTAAAAAAAATTTTATTTTATTGTATCATTATATTTTGCAATTGTTCCACATCAAGAGAATATATCCTGCAATATAAAATAAGAATAACAGATATACAGACAGACGTGTTTGTACTAGAAAATAATCTTAGCACCGTGTAGCTGGAAGAAGTTTTAATACTGAGCATTACACCAAAAATATAGTCTTGATTATATTTTTCTCGAGATTGTACATTTTCCCTCTGGTAGGCAAGGCTTCAGATGTTTATATATATTATATTCCCTTATAGCAAATATATTGAAACAAAGTTTCCACATTTTAATCAATTGTGTTATTATTTTTTCACTTGAGAAGTCACATTTCTCCCTTATTTCATCTCTGTATACATGAACTGAGATACCCAGGTACTGTGGTGTAATGGATACACTGATGGACAAGGATCAGGAGGTCTAGGTTTGAAACCCTGTTATGTATGCATGTTCAATGTTACCTTAAATATAAGAATGTAACCACTCCAATCACAATGTATCTCAGCTGTTAAGGAACGCGAGCAAGCAGCCCATAGAGGGCAGCTGCGAGCATTCAATCTCACATGGTCCACATTGCTCAATCACGGACAGCCGCGGGAAACTTCCCCGCATAATCAGGAAGAGAAAACAACTACAGAAGAGAGGCGTGCCTAGGCAAGGCCACGCCGGTAGCAGCCAATAAGCTATCGTGCAACAAGATTCAAATGTATTGTACTAGCGTATATAATGAGATGTATCACCGCCATTACCTCATGTTCCTCCGGATCATCATGCAATAAACCTGTGTTAAGCCAACCCTTCGGCTGTTTCATTGTCTTTGGTCCCATACACTAAATTGGCGACGAAGGTGGGATATGGCTGCCCACGGGACCAAGACATGCGCCGGCTACGAGATTAGGAAGCCGGGAGACTTGGAGCTGTTCGAGATAGACTTCAATGCAGCACTGGTGGAGCTCGAAGTCACGGACGAGGCCAAGAAAAGGGCCATTTTCGTCAGGATGCTCGGGCACGAGACCAAGAGGACCTTGGTGGACTTGATTGCACCCAGGAGGGTGAGCGAATTCAAGGCCAAAGAGCTCCTGACGATGCTGCGCAACCATCTCCGGCCCGCGATAGCGATGTTCCCCGCTCGGAGCGCGTTCTGGAGGCGAGTCCAAGCGCCCGGGGAGTCGGTCACCGAATTTGTAGCGGCCCTGCGGCTGGCCGCCGGCCCATGCAAATGGGAGGACCCAGAAGTCACACTCAGGGACTGTGTGCTGTGCGGCCTGAAGGACGCCGAGACCCAGCGCACGCTGATGAAGAAAGAGCCTCCTCCCACGCTGCAGGAGGTCCTGGAAGCGGCACAGGCCGCGGAAGCCACGACGGTCGGGGTGCAAGAACTCCAGGACTGGCGACCGCAGGCTGACAAGGCGGGGAGCAAGGCAGAGAGCTCGGTGCACGCTGCCCAGCGAGCTTCGAAATCGTCCGCCGAGAGCAGCGACGACGAGGACGTCCGGAGGGTCCGGAAAGAAGGACAGCATTGCGACGGCTGCGGCGGCGCCCACGCCTGCGCCAAGTGCCCGTTCAGAAAGGCCGAGTGCCACAATTGTGGCCGCCGCGGGCACATCGCCAAGGTCTGCAGGAAGCGGCGCGAGACCCGGAGGAGTTCGCCGGACCGTGCGGCGAGACAAGACCGCTCGACGAGACCCAAAGGGGACGGCCAGACCACGAGGAAGCGGGACGGCTTGGGCCGCATCGCCGACGACAGTGAGGACGACGCCCCGGTGTTCAGCGTGTCCGCGGGACACCCCCGATACTTTGTTGAGGTATTGATACAAGGGGCCCCTGTTAGGATGGAAATTGACTCGGGGTCCTCATACTCAATCATTTCCCAGAGGGAATTCTTGAAAATTGCCCCCCACGTGCGGCCTAAGCTCAGAGCATTGAGGTCCACGCTTAGGGACGTGCAAGGGAACAGTATTCCAGTGTTGGGGGTTGGAAAGTTTCAGGTCCAATTTAAAAAACACGCCGCGACACTCTCCCTAGTCGTTCTCAAAGGGGGAAATTGCAGCCTCCTCGGGACTCAATGGTTTCAGCCCCTGGGTTTGTTCATTGGGGGGGTGCACGCCGTTGGGGTGCACGCCGTTGGGACTGACCCAATACAGGAGGTGTGTGACGCGCACCCCGAAGTCTTCAAAAAAGGACTCGGGAAGTTCAAGGGACCCCCAGTAGCCTTCGACCTGGACCCTGAAGTACGACCAATCAGACTCAAACCGCGCAGAGTGCCTTTCGCACTAAAGGACAAGATAGAGGCGGAACTGGACAAATTGGTGGGCCAGGGGATCCTTGTTCCTGTAGATTCTGCAGAGTGGGAAACTCCAATTGTAACAGCACTAAAGGCCAACGGGGAGGTTCGCATATGCGCTGATTACAAGTGCACCATCAATAAGGCAATTCGCCCTAATGCGTATCCGGTGCCAGTAGTCAGCCATTTGCTGGCCAGGTTACATGGGGGAAAGTGTTTCGCTAAGCTCGACTTGGCACAAGCCTACCAGCAACTTTCAGTGACCCCTGCCGCAGCAGCTGCACAGACCATAGTCACCCATCAGGGGGCGTTCCAGGTGACGCGCCTTCAGTTCGGCGTGAACTCGGCGCCTGGGATTTTCCAGTCACTCGTGGAACGCCTCCTAAAGGGGCTAGAGGGGGTGTTACCTTACTTTGATGACGTATTGATAACGGGGGGGGGGGGAGTCGGGCTGAATTAGCCAAAAGGTTGGGCAAGGTCCTGGCGGTATTCGAAAAGGCGGGGTTGAGACTGCAAAAAGACAAATGCGTCTTCTTTGCGACCGAGGTTGAGTTCCTAGGGTTCCGGGTGACTCCTGAGGGGATAAGACCGTCCAAATCCAAGGTAGCCGCCATCAAAAAAGCCCCTCGCCCCACCTCCAAGCCCGAGCTGCAGTCGTTTCTCGGACTGCTGAACTTCTACCACTCCTTCCTTCCTCGGAAGGCAGCCGTGGCGGAACCGCTACACAAGTTATTGAAAAAGGACGAGGCATGGAAGTGGGGCGACGACCAAGAGAGGGCATTTAACGACCTAAAACGACTCCTGGCGTCTGATGCCATACTGACCCACTTCAATCCCAAACGCGCGGTGGTCCTGATATGCGATGCATCCCCGGTGGGGGTGGGGGCGGTGTTATGCCACGTGCTGGAAAACGGGAGGGAGGCCCCGATAGTGTTCTACTCCAGGTCCCTGTCCCAAGTGGAGAGAAATTACGCCCAGACAGACAGGGAAGCACTGGCGATAATTGCGGGGACCAAAAAATTCCACGATTTCGTGTATGGCCGCCCCTTCACCATAGTGACCGACCATAAGCCCTTGCTAGGCATTTTCACCGCAGATAAGCCCACGCCACAGATCCTGTCCCCGAGGATGCTTAGGTGGGCCATTTTTCTCAATGCGTATCAGCACGCGTTGGTGTACCGGCCCGGGAGGGAGATCAGCCACGCGGACGCCCTGTCAAGGTCCCCCCTTCCCCAGGATTGCAGCCACGTGGGCGAGGAAGAGCGGGACCACCAGGTCTTAATGATAGAGGTCCTAGACTCGCCTCCGGTGGTACCGGCCGACATCGCCAAAGCGACCGGCAAGGACAAAACGTTAGCAACAGTTAGCTCCTGGGTGCAGAAAGGGTGGCCAGTGTCTTCCCCAGCAGCGGAATTCGACCCATTTTTCAGGAAAAAACTGGAGTTGTCCCTAGAGAGGGGTTGTCTCTTGTGGGGGCAGCGGGTAGTGATCCCCACGTCCCTCCGGCCAAGGGTGCTTAAACTGCTGCACGTCAGCCACCCAGGAATCGTCCGCTCCAAGGCGCTAGCCCGCAGTTATTTCTGGTGGCCCCAGTTAGACGCCGATATCGAGCACATGGTCGGCACTTGCGAGGCATGCCAACGCTCAAGGCCGGAAGAGGCTCGTTTGCCACACAGGGAATGGGATGCAGCGAGGGGGCCGTGGTCCCGGGTACACGTGGACTTTGCTGGCCCGTTTTGAGGAACGCTTTTCCTCCTTGTAGTGGATGCGTACTCCAAGTGGTTGGAGGTCATCCCAGTCTCGAGCACCTCCTCGGCCACAACAAGTAAGCAATTACGGAGGGTCTTCTGTACGTTCGGTTTACCCGATACCCTAATTAGCGATAACGCTAGTTGTTTCACGTCCACCGAGTTCAGGGCATTCATGGACCTCAACGCCATTTGGCACATCACCTCTGCCCCGTTCCACCCGGCCACCAATGGCCAAGTAGAGCGCCTCGTGCGCACAACAAAGGATGCGCTACGGCGCATGGGTCCCGGGGACCTCAACCTGCAAGTGTGCCAGTTCCTGCTAGGGTATAGGGTCACCCCACTGGCGTCAGGATACTCCCCCGCGGAGCTGTTAATGCGCAGGAAGCTAGCCACCGTAATCACCAGGCTAGACCCCACAAGGGCGGAAGACACAGGGCGGAACGTAGGGTTGGAGCCCACAAAAAGTTTCAGCGTAGGTGCCCCCGTGCATTGCAGGAACTACGCCAGCGCGGGGCCAGCCTGGGTGCCGGGCATTGTAATAGAACAAACCGGCCCCGTTTCATACCGAGTGGAGACCAGCACAGGTCTCCTGTGGAGGCGGCACGCGGATCAGCTCCGGCGCAGGGTTCCCGAAGAGAGGAGCGCGAATGGCGGGAAACACGATTCAGCGTTAGGGTTCTCCCCCACCCGTTTAGCCCAAGGGGGAGGAGAAGGGGGCCATAGGTCCCCACCAAGGGGGGAGGAGAGGGAACCTGTTCTCGTAGATATCCTGCGGGATTTTTCGGCGGAAGGAAAGGGCCCCGACCTCATACATATCCCGCGGAATCTTCCCACTAATACGAATACCCCGAAAGAATTAGACTTTGATTTCCCGTACCAGGGGGAGTTAGCGGAGTGGTCCCCCACCCATCCTAGCGAAAAGAGGGGTTTCAGTTCAGCCCCTGGTACTTCTAGTCCCCCTAGCCCGTGTGAGTTAGAGTGTACCATAGCGCCACCCCCCCGGAGACCAACACCCCCAAGACAGGAGGCGAAGGCGAGTCCGCCCACCACAGTCTCGAGAACCCCCGAACGGATAGCAGGAGGCAGCGGGACCACGAGGGCATCCTCGTCGGTCCCGAGGTTCGTAATGGGAGGGTCCCCGGGTTCCTCAGGCAGCAGGCAGGGGTTCACTTCCCAGCTGTTCATTCCATTCCCGTCCCCCAGCGCAAAGCTGGCACAGACACCCCACAGAACCACTAACGAGTTCCCACTTTCCGTTTCAGGATGAGACCCCACGGAACCAGGGATCACAGACTCCCCTATACTAGGTCAGGCGCCCGCATGCCCCAAGCGCACGTGCGGCAAGCCACAATGGCTGAGGGACTTCGTCCCATCCTAGGGGGGAGGGATGTTATGTATGCATGTTCAATGTTACCTTAAATATAAGAATGTAACCACTCCAATCACAATGTATCTCAGCTGTTAAGGAATGCGAGCAAGCAGCCCATAGAGGGCAGCTGCAAGCGTTCAATCTCACATGGTCCACATTGCTCAATCACGGACAGCCGCGGGAAACTTCCCCGCATAATCAGGAAGAGAAAACAACTACAGAAGAGAGGCGTGCCTTAGGCGAGGCCACGCCGGTAGCAGCCAATAAGCTATCGTGCAACAAGATTCAAATGTATTGTACTAGCGTATATAATGAGATGTATCACCGCCATTACCTCATGTTCCTCCGGATCATCATGCAATAAACCTGTGTTAAGCCAACCCTTCGGCTGTTTCATTGTCTTTGGTCCCATACACTAAAAACCCTGTTCAGCCATGGATGCTAGCTGAGGGCATGAAACTGGTAAAACCACTCCTTAAATACCTTATTTAACTTAGAAGCCCTATTAGGGTCAGTGTAAATTGGTTCTGATTTGACAGCACATAACAACAATAGCAACACACAAATTGGATCCGGATGAAAGAGAGTTCTGTTGCTCATTGATTTGCAAAAGGTTCTGTTAGAAACTTTCCTAGTATTTTGTTCTCCTACCCAACCCCATTTTATGACCTTGCATAAAAAAAATGTAATGTTTGGTTGTCAGAGCTTTTCATGTGGGTGTTCAATTCTTGCCTACAACAGACTTCTATGGAGAAGAAATTTCAATATTAATATCTCCTAGGGGCCTTTCTTTCACCTTAACTATGCTGTGGTGATATCCCCCTGCCCACAACATTTTATAAATTACAATTATTTAGAGAATTATAGGTAAAATATGGAAAGAAACATATTCCATCTATCTCTGAATGCAACGGCATCAGATGTATTGCTTTTATACATACATGAAGATTTTAAGTTCTAGTTGTTATATAGAACTTCCACTATGCTTATATGTCTGTATAACATTTTATCCTGTTTCTTCTCAAAGATTGGAAGGTGCCACAGACTCTCAGGTTGTGATCCTTGAAATATTTACTGACTCTATTTGATAAAACTTACTTCAGAGTAGATGTACATAATAGATTGCATCGCAATGGGCTGAGAATCATACAAGAGTAAAAGGAGGATAGATGTGGATTTTGTTTCAGTTCATTTTGATACTATCTTTTGCCACACTTTGCCGAGAACTTAATATCTGAGGAATGTGAGAGTTTTATTTTTTATTTGTTTTTAACTGTAAAGCAGAACAACAGATTTGTCTATTCATCCCCAGGACTTGTATGATAGGCAAGTACATGTTCCTCTTTATGTGTCTATCCCTTAATTTGGTCACGTAGATGAGCTTTTTGTTTATAGCTAACATTTATCAAAAATCACATATTTCTTCACATTTCAGGAAGGCTTGAATCATTCACTAACATTAAGGAAGAGGCCAGGTTGCTGTATAGAGGCAAAATGTAAGTTACATCATTTCGGCTCATGGCTAAAAGGAGTATGACTTCATGTTATTTATTGAACAACTTAAAGAACTTAACAGTGCAGTGATTTTAATTACTTGAAGACTAAGACAGCAACTATGGGAGATTACCAAGACCTTAGCCTAAGCCATTCTATTGTTTTTCTGTTGGTTTTCCCCTGTAAGTCGAATCTGCAGGTTCAGCCTACCCGCAGTTGCTATATTGGCTTCGCTGCATGGCACTTGGATGTATAACCTCAGAGTACTGCCCCCTCCGCCAGCATCCCCTGGGGACAGCCAAAGATAGTAAACAAAGGAAGACAGGCACAAGGCTTGCCTTTCCTGTATATGGAGCAGCTGCTGCTAAGTCTGCAGATTCTCTGTTCATGCGCTCTCTTCCCTTTGACCCTTCTGCTATCCAGTTCCCTCCGTGTCAGACTCTCCTGAAAGTTGTGATTTCCTATCCTGACAGGCAGCAGGAAGAGGAGAAAGCTGCCAAGCAACCTTTGCACAGAGATCACAGGAGAGTTATTAACAAAACCACTCATGACAGACATGGCTTAGGAAATACTGATAAGATCAGGAAAGGAGAGGGACCCAAGTGGCTCGCTTGCTGCTGAGGACAGGCACACTATGTTGAAACTGGGTCAAATGCAGATTCAAAATGTGCGCGCTTGTGTTTGCTTTTTGTTTCTGTAGAAGTGGGCATTGTATCAACTTTATGAATCCTGAAAAACTAAAATTATGCTGTGAAATTCATTTACACATGCATCTCAATCAGAGCCAAGCATGGGTCCAGAATCTCGAGGTTGAATCAAAGTTAAATACCTGAACACATTTGGGTGCATTCCTTGTACATTCAGGATTTGCTGCTTGTGTGTTTACCCTGGGCAATTTCAGCCATTCAAAGTGGACAACAAGGCAATAGAGACTAACTATCTCACTCCTTAGAAGAAATGGAATGTGAAGTTGGACCTTGAGAGATCTTAGATGACATCTGATCTTAGGTTAATCACTGTGTGGCCAAAGACAGCAAAATGGGAGGGGGCTATTCCTGAGGTGGAATTTGCTCAAGAGTCACTTTCTCATTCCAGAACTACTTGTTTCAATAAGTGAAATAGTTAAATACTGTTCTTAAATAATCTGCACGTCTACAATGCCATTTATGGAAATGAGATTCTATTTCAAATCCTGAGTTTTGTAACTCAGGGTAGGGTGAGATAAGAATCAGCCTCAGAACTTTATCAGGGAAATATGATCTAGGGTACGACAGCCAATTTATTTTTCCATAAATGCTATATCTAGTGTCGTACCCATAGTAATCGAAGTCCTTAGAGCAATACCTAAAGGACTTCCTTTAGATATTCGGTAATTTTTGATATATCTAATATATTATCAGAATCATTTTTTCAAAAATGTAAATTGTATTCTTGATTGCAGGACTAATATTATCCTGGTAGTACATGGGCAAAATCTAATTACTGCACTGTAGCTATCCAGTTTATTATCCCTTTAACCCACCTCTTTTAATCTATGCACTGAACTAGGGCTTTTTTGATGGGAGACATTGATGGAAAGAGAGAGATGGAAAGAAACATAATAGACCAAAACTCAAGGAAATGTGTGGAACAATTATCTCTGTCTACTTAATCTGGAACAATCTTAAATCCATGTTAATTTAGTTTGGACCCAAGGTCAGAGGATGGTATATTAACACAGACTTTCCCCTATCTAATTTGTGTTCTTCAAACCTGTTACTAGAAAAATACACATACCTTTCTGTTTCCCATCAGTGGGAGATAATAGTGAACATTAGAGTCTTCCCCTCGTCCACTTTAGTCTCAGTTAATAACAACTGTGCGCTATCAAGTCAATTCTGATTTATGGTGACCCTGTACTGTATAGGTTTTTTTTAGATAGAAAATACAAAGAATTAGTGTACCATTCCCTTCTTCTGTAGGCACCCTGAGACTGTACAGCTTGGTCAATTTACATGCAAGTTAAAGCACACAACCACAAAATGTGTAATCTGTCAAATGTGCACAAATGTAATTTAGCCAGAAGGGAAGTGTCAAAAGTGTATATTAAGAAAAACTATGTAAATACAGTGGACCCTCGATTAATGACGCGTTCGAATAGCATCATTTCTGCTTAATGACACATTGTCACTTGCCACATGACTATCCGCACAACAACAACAAATGGTCATTGTGTGGATTAACAATGTTTTTTTAATGTTGTGCGGATAATGACAGTTTTTTGCTGCTAGATGGCGCAGCTGCCTTTGAAAACTGCACAACGATGTTTCCCCTATAGCGATGCTATTTGGGGAACCGAGCAACGTCGTTATGTGAGGGTCTACTGTAAATGCATATGTTAGGAAAATAACATTTTCAAATACAAACAAATTCGTTTGCAAGAACCAAGTGGTGAAAATCTCAGAATGTGTTACAAAACTGAAGCAGGTTGAGAAACCAGGTAGGATTCTGAAAACAAAAACAAAAACACAGATTGCCCCCATCACTAATGTAAACTAGCAAGGTACAGAGCATTTTTTGCTTTTCTTGAGTGGAAGCTTCGGCTTCTTCAGCCTTTTCATGCTAACTGCAGATCACCTACCCACAGTAATCCAAACATCCAGAGAAACACCCTGCTTAATTCCAAATAAAATTAAGGAAATCTGCTGAACTGTTCCAGTCTGCTGTTCTTTTGGCATGCTGGCTGACGTATACTCAGAGTTATCAAATATGGGGAAAATCTATCTCTTTCTGTTTAGATCTAAGGTTTTTCTCTCTAATGTCCAGAGACAGGCATATTCAAAGTTAGATAAAGGAGGTACAGGTATTTGGATTCCCACCTCCCACCCCACCCGTGTTAATGGGAACAGGGTGATTATCAGATGAAACATCCAGAAGACCAGTCATAAAGAAAACTTCTGCCAATAAAACTTGTAACATCACTCTTGAATGTCCAGATAGAATAATTTGGTGTCAAGGCATCCATCTGTTAAGCTGGTGACTTTCCTCCATTGTTAATGTTACATGACAATGGAACTTCCACACAGCCTGTTGCCAAGATGATAACTTTCACATTTCTGCAGTGGCTGTCGTTCAGTGTAGCTCATCAGCTTGTCAGATAAAGGCATCCATAGATTTCTATAAAGAATTATTAATGAATATTCAGCTGGTTTTTCTGCTGGCAATGGATCACTTCATTCTTTATCCCACTGACTTTGTACATTAGAAAACTAAAAATAGTTTTATGAGGAAAGGGTGTGTCTGAGGAAATACCTTCTACTACATCTGACAGCTTCACTCCAGATGCCCCCCACACATGGCTTTCTTGAACTTCTTGTTCAATTTCCTTTATTCTGTGGAAGAAATAAAGATAACCATGCCAAATATTTTATGTACTTATTCCCCTACCACTAATATTTCCATTTTCCCCATGTAGAGATCTTCTGCGTTTGAAGAAATTACCTAATTTATTTTTATTACATAATTTAAATCCCACCTTTTTGCTGGCGGAGTAAGGTGGTATGACATACACAGCTTTTCTCCGCTCCACACTGCCAACCACCCTGTGAGCTTAGTCAGACTGCGAGAGAGGGACTAGGCCAAGTTCACACAATTCTTCTTCTTCTGCCATGTTTGGGGGATCTTGCCCTCTGCTACTGTTCTCTTACCTTTGCTAGTTCTCATTTGCCCTGTGAATATAAGTTAATTGCTTCCTTCCATATGTGGCTTTTTTGGGTGGAGGCTACAATTCCCATGAGTCCAAGCAACCAATGAAGGGGGTCATGGCAGGTGCAGTTCAAAACTCCACTGGCCCATTCTTGATGGAGGGGCACAAGTACCAGCACAAGTCATGCCTCACCAGCCTCGGCAGTGTCCCATGCTACAGAATACAGGAAACATCAGAATTTGCCTGTGATAAGGTCATTTCGAAGAGTGGCCTCTGGTAGGAGAATCCTCTACCAACAAACCCCAAAACAAAAAGAGGCACAACACAAATACTATGCTTTCCTCTGTGCACTCTTCTGCATATAGTCCAGTCTGCTGAAGGACTATTATATTACTAACAACCAAATTAAGCCCCAGTTTAGTTTAGTTTTTTTTTTTGAGGCAGAAAGGCACCTCACACCAAATTATCAAAACAGAACCCTTTAACCTAGAAAATCTCAAGGAAGGGAATGTATGTAATGTCACACATTGCTGTAAAATGTAAGTAACATTAGACATGGACTTTCTGTTCATAATTAAATGCTTGTAAAAAAAGAAAGAAAGAAAATATGCTAGCTAAAGCAGGCCTTGGTGGAATGAAAGGAAATTGGGAACAAAAAAAAGGGGCCACTGGGAGCTGCTCGTTCACAAAACAATAATAATCTCTTTGGGACATGAATCATTGCATTACAAAAAAAAATTCCATCGTTAATTGTTTCCTATTTGTTTTTAAGTTAAGACAAAGCAGAGTTCAGTTCCAAAGCAAGTCTCCAGGGACCATTCAGAGACCTACAGTTTCAGGTCAGTCAGTTTACAAGGAAAGTAAAGTTCACAAACATAACAATTGTATATGAGAAAGTAGATGGTAAGACTCAAGCCCCTCTGAAATGTAAAGTATCAAAAGAAAGAAAGAAAGTGCTGTGTGCACTATACAGTACCTATCCGCAGGCTCAGTAGACATCTCTGGGTTTTAACCAGAGGCCCAGTTGAGCAGGAAGAAATTTTCAGGTCAGAAAGTTTGGCTTGGAAATGATGAAATAAGACCCCAGTTTAAAACACTATATTCACAGTAGCATACATATTTTCACAACCAGAAATGAGCCTGGGGCACTGTTGTGTATTGAGGCACATTTGCAAGTAGCGCAATGAGTGCCATTCTAAATAGAAGCCTAAAGTGGCGCGAAACCCGTGCAAAAGGGCATGCTTGTTATGCTAATCCAAGCCCTAGGGTTGGTTACAGTTTTGGATCCTGTTCTCCATTGGTTAATTACATATATTCCCTGTTATGATTGGTTAGTTACGTTTGTCTGGTTGGGTCTCTACTTTGTATTCAAGAGCCACCTCCGAGGAGACACTATATAAGCCCTACAGGTAAACAAGGGTGGGGCCGGACCGAATCTATACTTCCTACTCTGTACAGGTAACCGGGTAGTGCTAAACCTGGGTCCCTCCATTATGCTATGCTTCTATGGTAGCTAGTTATTGCCCAGTCCAGAGGGACTGACTCCACTATGATTATATAGCCATCTCGGAATCTGGAACACCTTGTAATCTCATCTCTAATAGACTGTTAAATAAAGACTGTTGCTGTTTGTTCATCGTTATCTCGGACTGGTGCTTATAAGGGCCGGACATAACAGACACGAGAAAACCTCAGCAGCAGTGCTGTTCTCAATGGTTAATTATCAAGTTCCCCTGTGTTGCAGTAAGGTGAGAGAGAAAGGGCTGTCAGAGGTCATGTGTCAGTAACTCTGCCATTGTGTAACAGTCACAGTTATGTTCCCTCATGTTACTTCCATGAGGAGCAGATGAAACACACCTAAAATTAAAATCTCAGACCTCCCTATCCCCTTGGATGGAACAGTTGGCACTAATCTTTTAACCACACTCCAAACAACTGAACAGAAAAGGAGCATATTAGGACAAGCAGAGAATCTCTCTCTCTCTCTCTCTCTCTCTCTCTCTCTCTCACACACACACACACACACACACACACACACACACACACACACACACACACACACACACACACACACACACACACACACACACACACACACACACACCAGACGTGTCTGCCTAGATTGTGTTTCTGGAAGTTGCAGGGTAGAGGAACAGAAGGACAGAGAAGAAATAGTGCATCTTGGTCATGTCTATTTTTGTAAAGTGGGGGGGGGGGCTTTTCCTCCTAAAAGACAGTGCTTCTACATTTCCTGCACTAGTGTTATTTAAGAAGGAAGAGAAATGTGAAGTTTGCTCCTATTTTAATATCTTTCCTTCTCTTCATTCTGCCACTTTACTCTGCATTCTTTGAAAATACATAACCTCAATGAGTCATTAACCCTGGAAGTGAGGAGAGCAGCAATCAGGGTGGGAGATGGGGACCTGCAACGTGGGTTTCCAACTCACCCCCTCACCCCCATCCCCCAAGCTGTTGTTTGCTGTGTCCAAAGCATCTCTACAGGTGCTTGTAAGCACAATTGGCTGAACTCACTTAGTGTGATCCCACAACTGAACTCCCTGGCTTATTCAGGGCTTTAGCAGCACTGCGGTGGCTTATTGGTTAAGACACTGAGTTTGGAGACTGGAAGGTAGAGTTTCGATACCTGAGTGCTGCAAGACTGATCTTGGGGACATGAAAGGAGCCTCATTCAGGCATCCCCTGAGCGGAGTTTCTCAAGCAAAAATCCTTTCAACCCAGAGTAATTTCTGACACTAAATTTATTTATTTATTCAGGACTTTCAAGCAAGGAAGTGCTGTAAGTGTTATCAGCAAAATGCACTCAAATTTGACCTTTGCATGGAACTTATAAAGGCTCTCTCTCTCTCTGTGTGTGTGTGTGTGTTTTATTAGGGCAGGTGGGAATCTTCAAAAGACACTGTGGAGACCTTGCTTCAGAATGTGTGTGATTTTTACCGACTCAAACCACCTCCCATTACACCTTGCCACACTGCGGAACCGCCGTCAGGCATTAATTCACTGGGGGGGGGGGGGCAGTCTGGCTGTTAAAACCCCTCTTCCAATTTGGCTACTTGCCCTCCTCCTCTATGCCTCTGACTGCCCTCTTCTCAGTTTCTCCACATGTCTAAGTTCCATGATGACCCCGGCCGATTAATTGGACACTGTGACCCAAGTAGTCTCCCTGCTCAACATCTCGCCAATAATGTCTTCCGGAGACAACTGTTGTCGAAGATAATTGTAGAATATCCTATTCTACATCAAAGCATGGACAGTGAAAAAACATGTGTTTTGTGTCTTTCTGCACGGGCTGGCAGCCTAAAGCGGTGTTGGTAGGCTCTGAAGCAGCCGTGACCCGTCAACAGCTGTATGAGATAATTATCCACCTCTCCATGTTGTCTTGTTGACCATGCATTAATGTCTGAGATGAGATGATGAGTGCACCATCCCTTGTTTGATGTATCCCTGCTGCCATTGCGCTGTCCTCTCTATCCTGGCTTCCATAGCAATTGTGTGTTGTTCCATCACCTGATTTTCTCACCTTCGCGGTAAATCTCTGCCCACGTGTGTGCGCACGCATACGTGCGTGTGTGAGGGGTGGAGTCTACATGCATCCCAGCAGTCTTCAGTAGCCAAAAATTGCTCCCATATCACTGCCAGCAAGTCTGGTCCAGAAGCACACTTTGAATTAGGTGAAATTAAAATGTTTCAGCATTGAATGATAATGCTGTCAGTAGGTTTATAGAGTAAAATCTCACCCAGTGTTTCCCTGTTTTTAAGAAGCAAACAACTGGGATGACAGAACAGAGGATGGTGTCATGCATGGCACACATGGAAGCAGATGGATGAAACTGGTTGTGTTCCACCATTTGGGCCCTTCTTATTTTTAAACCATTTTATGTGCCTGTCCAGATCTATCCGGAAGCAGTTTTCATCCTTGCCAGGGAAAAGACAGAGGTCCCTGTAAAGAAAGCATTTATGTCTCTTCTCTGCTTCTGGACAGGAAGAATGTCAGTGGAAAACCTCAACCGGTACGCGTGTGACACATCGTTTAGGCTAACCCCTTTTTCATCAATATCCCCTCATTCTTTTTGAGGCAGCGCTCTAGCTTTATCAGCACAAAAATGACAGCAGCAATATTAGGCAACCATTATTGCTGTGATGAAATGATCTGTTTCCTGAGAGAAGTGGGGATTGGGGGTTATTGTTCTTCTGCTATTTTGTAGGATGCCATTTTACAGGCAACACCCTGCAGAACCATCCGTTCCTATAGTGTGTGTGCGGGGGAAATGCCTCAATCACCACTGCAAACTGCCCTCCAATGACCTTTTCCTATATGTAAATACCACCAGAGACATCTCAGGATAAATAACATTGTGTTTGGCTCTTTACTGAGGTGTCATATGACATTGGTGGACTGAGAGGTGAATGAAAGCAGAAAATACTATAATTTCAAACAGCCTTCCTCACATCCCACTGTCCATGGAGAGTAAATGTATATTGCTTGACAGTCTTTAGTCGTATCCTCATCACCGAGAGCAAAATGCGCATTTGTCAGATCTGTGGGCCTAATGCAGAACTAGGGTTCTGTTCTGTCAGCATATTTCCCCCATTTCACATGAACTGTCAAAACCACTCTGAGTAAACTAGTCAGTGAGAGCATAGATCAAATGAGATCAAACTGGGAAGTCCACAGTGGATTTTGGTAGAAACTTCCAGTAAGGTTCTCTCTGTTGTCACTCAGGCACCCTGGGTCTCTCGCCTGTCTCAGCAGTTTAAGACACACTCTATGTTTCTCTGCAGATGGAATGCAAATGTATCTTTTAAATCCCCAAACTGGAAAATGAAAACCAATAAACACATTACATTGGCTATGGTGGCCCTTGTATTGACTGGAAAAATGTAAACAAAACTAGAACTGAAAACACATTTTCAGCCTAATGGGACTAAATGAAATGTGCTCAAAAGCACCGATGCCTATTATTTGCCCTGGAAAGGTGGCATTATATTTGCATTTAGTAATATGATAGAGGCATTTTGTGCTGCCATTTAGAGTCATTAAATTTACTCAGTAGTATTGTTTGTTTTAGTTTCTGTTTTTAGTAATATGACAGAGGCATTTTGTGCTGCCATTTGGAGTCATTAAATTTACTCAGTAGTATTGCTTGTTTTAGTTTCTGTTTTTGTTGGCATGTAGCAATTGGCTGCAGTAGTTACAGAGTCACAGTCCCCTTCTTTTCCAAAAGAGTGAGTTAATTGTGTGCTGAATTCTCCTACTGAAATTAATATGGGATTTCAAAGTGCTTGATTTTGGCGGCATGAAGGAAAGTGGATAGCTGCCGGCATCGACCCCAACATGCATTTTCCCCCAACCAAACCTCAACTTCTTTCCCTACTGATTATGATGAAATTTGAGAATTTTGTTTAATTCCTCTAAAGCAAATTGAAATATAATCTCTCACACCCTAGCTTTCATCACTATTCTTTCCCTTGCTCAAAAGCCAGTCATATCCGACTCTAGGGTTCAGTGTTCATCTCTGTTTCAAAGTCAAAGAGCCAGCATTGTCAGCTTCTGCAGGCATTTCCGTGGTCATGTGGCAGGCATGACTAGACACCGGAGCGCACAGAATGCTGTTACCTTCCCACCGAAGTGGTCCCTATTTATCTACTTGCAATTTCTTGCTTTCGAACTGCTAGGTAGCAGGAGCTGGGACAAAGACAGGAGCTCATTGCAGGCGCACCCCCCAATAAAGAACTCAGACACTGGTGAAAGTGGATAACGGCATTGGGCCACATTTATTGATTCATGCCCTAGTCCGAATTATAAATTTCTATTGTTATTTGACCAATTATAATTCTTAAGGCAAGCAGGCCGAAGTAACACTGGTAAGGTACCACCCAAAATTGCCAACGGCAATTGTTACAATGTATCTATTTGTATCAATTTGTTTGTTGACAACAAACAAAATGTTGACCGTAGTCAATATCTAACTAATGACCCCACCCTCTGACGCGTATCCGTAAAATCACGGGGTGATGCATGCTGTCTAGCTACATGCCATCACCCCATCGCCTGGTTCGTCGTTGACCGGACAACGTTTAACCAATTTGTGCCTGTCTAGTGTTGTCCAGTCAATTGCGAACCTGCCGGATACCTGTGGGTCATAAATGTTTACCTTACCAGTGCTACCTGCCCATGTGACCAAAGTCAACAGCAGCAAGAGAAACCCCTATATCAAACCATAGCAACAGTGTGGGATGGGCAAAAAAGCCAGGACCCGAGAGCCAATTGTGGGTCCCAGCCAAAAATTCCCACCCGGCCCCGAAGTGACCAAAATATCACACTGTTAACTAGGGAGGGGGTGGAGGGGAAAAACTTCTCCTCTCCGTCGCTTCGCAAAATGGCAGCATGGCTGCCTCGTGGCCGCCCCTTTTATAAGGGTGCTGGCCACGCCCCCTAACTACCCGGATGCCTTCGTCCGGTGGTGGTGGGGCCCCCGCAAAGAGTGCAGTGGCCATTTTGGTGCCACGCTTGCATTCTGTCCTACAGTACTCGGGAATCAAACTGCTGACCTTCCGCCTCCCAGTCAGCGTCTTAGCCACTTGAGCCACTGCAGTCCCTTAGCATTAACATTCATGTGACAGAATACAGTATAGGTCACCCTTGCTTGGAAGCCTGTCATATCTGAGTCTAAAGTTTAGTGCTCATCTCCATTTATAGCCAAAGAGCCAGCATTGTCTGCATTTGCAGACGTTTCTGTGGACATATGGCAGGCATGACTAAACACCAGAGTGTTTTTGTGACCACAGGCAAGTGGTTACAGATTATGAAATGAGGAATAAGGCAAGTTATACATTCCCAGGGAGCCCCCAGAAGAAGGGAATGGTAAACTATTTTCTGAGCCCTCTCCACCCAGAAAACCCTGAAAAGGCTCCTCATAAGTCATTAGTGATTCAATGGCACATGATTATTATTTTAAAGTCAAAATCATTAACAACTTCCTAGATCAGACTCCAGATGCAGGAGCCTTCTTCCCAGTATTCCTCAAGTGTGAAGAGGACTGAGGTTTTTAAGAGACATTACAGCAAAAGGTCTCATTAAAACTGAAATATATAGAAAATTACATCAAAGGACCATTTCCAGGTCTTTATTCCTCATTTCATAATCTGTTGGCTAATTTCTTAAAGGTTCAAATGGACATCCCTCTCCCAATAAGTATGTTGCAGCTGCTTAATGGATTCTGGGAAGTTCCCCTTGGGGACTAGAGATTATCTGCCCAAAGTCAATGGACAAACCATTTGTTTCATTCATTACATTTTAATTTCACCTTTCTTCCTCCAAGGACCTTAATTTATCTTGAGTTCCACCCTCAATAACCCGGTGAGACTGAGAGGATGCGATTGACCCAAAGTCACGCAGCAAGCTTCACATTTGAATTGGGGTTTGAACCTGGATCTCCTTTGTCTAGTCTGACCTTTTAATCCCCTTATCACAGGCTGTCAGGATCCAGTTAATTAATCTCAAATTAAGCAAATCCTTTCAAACAGTTCTTAATTCAATGAGAGAAGCCTTACAATAAGGGACAAGCTAACTTGGGATGATATTGCAATATATTAAAACGTCTTAGTGTATCTTGGTTCACTCAGTTAAGCAGACCCAGTGTAATGAGAGTTGCAAGGGTGGATCAAAAAGGTAGGAGTTCAGCCTTTGAAATTCTGGTATTTCTCGTGATGAAGACAATCTCATTTCTCTTTCTGAGATGTCACAGTCTATCATCTCTGGAGGATCCATTATTCAGCAAGGGATGAATTAGTTCAAGTTCAAGATGAAAGAGTACTCACTACTGAAGAAATAGATATTAACTTATCTTAGATTAGGTTTTTTTACTCATCTTAATTTAAAATCACTTTTCTAAATCCTTCACTTAATTATAAATTACAGCATAGCAATTTTATATTCCCAGGAATAATTAGTATTTTGAGGTCATAAGCTGGTTAGAAATAAAACCAGGAAGTGGACCAGAGAGGAGATAATGAAACCAGAATGTACGCTGTAGCTCTCTGTGTTCAGCAATGTTTTCCCTCACTGTGAACTTCTCAGAAACTACTTACGTTGCAGAGCGAACTCCTATACTGAGTTTTGCTATTGCTCAGTTATATGCAATTGTTCACACTGTTGTCCAGGATACATTTGCACTCTGCCTGGATGCTCACTGAGAAGATATTACAAGCTATGGAAATGCAATGTTGCTCTGGAAACAGAAGTGGATCATGACATGGATAGTTTCTATTGCTCTTGTGTAATCCCAATATGAAAAAGAAAGAAAGGGGTTTGTGCCCTCTAAATCCCAAATCTCTGCAAAGAATACATTTCAGCTGCTGTCCTGGTATTTGAAAGGCATTAAGATATTTGTATGCCTTCTTCACAAGATATATTTAGTTTTTTGCCAAATCTATACTGCAATGCACAGTTGCGAAAACCTTCTGAATAGGGGTGTAGGTATCAACAAATGAAAGATGAGAGTCTGGCTTCAGGGTCACAGTGGGAAAATGGCACAGCACAAAGGGAGGGGGGAGTGAAAGGATGGCAAGAATGCACTGGCATGGGTTCTTCATATCATGTCCATATAATGATCAGTGTCAGTGTAGCTGTAAGGTTATGAGGCAGTTGGATAACTTTTGGACATCTAGACAAGAAATCAATAAATTGCAAGGAAGAACCCAGAATTGCTGATCAATCTACCAGCAATAGAGTGTATTCTTCCTTATCAGCTCTCCTTCTTCCTTAGTCTGGTAGAATAGCTTCTGGAGGACAGCTAGGAAGAAGCCATATATGATGGGGTGGAAGAGGTGATGTTGACCAGCTTTCCTTCTCTATATATGCCTTCTCCAGGAATAGGAATATTAGGAGTCTTCAGGTGTTGCTGGAGTACAATTCTTTGGCAATTGGCCATGTAGGCTGGGGTGGATGCACTTTTGCACATTGCAACAACAGGTTCCTTACCCCACCTTATAGCTCTTACTAAAATTTAAACCACATGTGGACACCCTTAATGGAATCTATAAAAAAGTATTACTAGTCTTATAGCACACCCTTTATTTCCCAAGGCACTCCCAGAAAACAAACATAGTTTGTGATCTCAAATCCCTTGATGAAGAAAGGAGTAAGCTTCTGGGGTTTTCTCTTGCTTGGTGTCTCTTAATGAATGGTAGTAAAGAGGTGATCTTGTAGACCATCTTGATTGCTAACATTGGTGTTGTCAACATTCATGCTGCCCTTTGCTGTGTAAAGCTTGGCATCCCCCACCCTTTTTGCTGGTAATGCAGTCATGATATTAAACAGCATTATTTCCATATAGAAGCAAAATATCCCACATTCATAAACCAGAGGGAACTTTTGAAGAACTAAATTTGTTTCAGGGATTTGACTATACATATTCTCCATCAACTCCTACCTCTCTTACATAACAAAAAGAGGTCCTCACCCAGTTACAGTAAGCAAAATCTTTTGTATGAAACTGCAGAGGGAGGATATGGATCACCAAAGAGGAGGGTTAAAGGGGGGGAGAAGGATATTGATTTGCCTAAAAAGTTATGTGCTAATTCATATATGCATACAAAATTAGGAGTACTTTTTAAAAGTTTAAATAGATTTAGTCTTCACTTAGGTGGGAAAGTGAATGACCAGGAAGCATGTGTGCCTGTGTCCCAAGCATTAGCTGTGTGTGTGAAATTTCAAAGTCTCTTATCTCCCTCCTTATGGTTCTTTATTTTGAAAGCAGACTTAGACTGGACAGAGTGGAGAACACTTTTAAATGAAAGTGTGATGTCTGGTAGGCTTTTGAATAGAGGACTGTCCCTAAAACACATGGTGAGCTTTGCTTGAAACTGATTGGAAGACTCTACCAATGACAGGTGGGGCAAGGGGAGCAGGGCTGCATAATAGAAAGAAGGGCAGTCTGGTTGGGTGAGGTTTCTTCCACCTGTATAATCATTGTTTTGAACTCTGTGAGTTCACTTTAGAAGAACAATTGTTGGGAGATGTTATTCATGCTATTTCTGGAAAGGTTTGTCTTTCTTGGTACATTGTATAAAGCTGCCAATTCTCCTAGTACATGATGGCATTCCAGGTGCTCTTGAACTTGCCAGAAGCCTAAGTTAGCACTTCTGCTGATCAGAGCTTCTGGGAATTGAAGTTCAAGAACACCTGGAGTGCCAAGGTTCACCATCACTGTCCTAGTATGTTAAGGTCTGCCAGCTGTGTTATCATTTATCTAGATTGAAAGGTCTCTTCATGGAAGGTGGCCATCTGACAGCTACCTCTCCTACAAAAGATAGCAGGGATGGTTTTGTATGCTGATTGTGGGGATCTTCCAACCAACTGGTTGGCTTTTATAAATCTATCTATCTATCTACCAACTACATTCTGCAAAATAAATTTGCATTCTGGGCAGTTTACAACAAAAAAACAAGTAGACATAAAATAATACCATAATAATAAAACTACATACAATCCAACCAAAGTATGAACATATTATAAATGAAAATAAGGCTAAAATCTCTCACTCATCACGACACTGGGACCTGAGATAATTAATACTCAAAACCAATTAACTACAGGGAAGATATCTTTAAACATATTTTAAAATGTACACTGGAGGCCATAAGAAGTCCCCAGTTACATGAGACTCAAGGTCCAATTTTGGTCTGGCATCCTGTATGTTACAATAGCTAGCTAAAATCTCCTAGAGCACACCCAGCCTCTTTACAAGATTCCTTTTTACTTTTCCGACTGACTTGCAGTTTCTTTCGAGAAAGTTTGAAATGAGAATAATGTGCGTGGATACAAAATATCTCCCCAAGGTCAACAGCTCTTTCATTCAAACTGACAAAAATGTGTTTCATATGTATATATTTAATAAGCGTAAATGATAAAGAGAAGAGTTTTCACACAAAGAATATTGGCAGAGCTTTGAAGATATAATTTCACAGAACAAGTAATTTTAGAGCGTCTGACAGGCCAAGCCATGGAAAGAAGGGCAAAAAGAAGATGATGAGTAGTATAGCATCTAGAAAAAAATCCAGCGAGGTTTCTACCAGCTGGAAAGCCAAGTGGGAAGAGAGACATCTATCTGTTACTGGCAAGGGCTAATGCAATCTTATTCAGTATTAATAGATTCTGTGCTTAAGATAAGTAGAACTTGGAGAAGTTTGAGTTGCAGCTCCCAGAATCCCCTCTGCACATGAGTTCATTAACTTTCTTTCTTTTGACTACAGCAATTGTTGCTTTGCATTCTTCCCTAAGAATATCTCTGGTTTCAATCCACAGTTCTTCTGGCTCACACTCAGTTGAATTTAGTAATGCAAATCTGTTCCTTCTGTGAACTACAAATCTTTTAGTGTTCTTTTCAACTTCATTGGAATGTTTGATATTAATTCATTATCAGTACCTGGTCTTCTTTAGGCAGAGAGAGAATACAGCTTCTCCATCTCCTTCTTCCATTATGTAGTCTATTTGATTTTTATATTGACCATGATGTGTACAGCCATCTAGTTACTTGAAACAAATATTTGTAATAGATAGATTATTTGTTTCACAGAAATCTGTGAATTGTTTTCCTGCTTAATTTCTGTCCCATAGTCCAATATACAGCAGAAATGGATGACAAACCCCTTTAAAGAAGAATCAATATGTTGTTGTTGGAAAACTGATTATTTCAAGCCACACAGACTGAGTCTTTTAAAATCCTAACAAGAAAATACCAACAAATCTGAAAAACAAAACAATCACGCACAGACTGGCAATGTTCAATATATATTCAAATCTCCAAGAGACAAGTGTAGGAATTATAGACCACTACTTTAATCTCCTTTGAAAGCAAGGATTGTTCAAGGTGCTGTAACAAAGATTCCTATCTTATATGGAACAAGCAAAGCCTTTGATTATGAAGACTGTGAGAAACTGTGAGCTGCTCTGAAAGACATGGAGGTGCCTCAACACTTGATTGTCCCCAGCATTTCCTAAACTAACTGTATGTTCTACCAAAAACCAGTGGACTTCAATTGCCAGAGTCCTCAGTCAGTACATTGGTTGATCAGGCTTTGGGGAATTGACTTAGGTTCTGGAAATTGAAGTCCAAAAACCAAAGTTTGGGAACCTATACTGTAGACAAGATTGATTGGTTTGTTTATTTGTTTATTGTTGTGTATGGAAACACTGTATCCGTAAGAATGAATGTAACCACTTCAATGTAAGAATGTAACCTTGCAATGGATACAATGTTTCTCAGCTGTAATGGAACACGAGCTAGCTACCCATAGAGGGCAGCTGCGAGTGTTCAGCTTACATGGTACAAATTCCCCAATTACTGTCAACCGCGGGAACATTCCCACCACGGCTACACCTGGTGAAGAAGGGCATGACTCAGAATGATGTCACGCAGGCAGTGGCCAATGGGCTACCGTGTATCCATATTCAAATGTATTGTAGCTGTATAAAAGGAGCTGTACCTCCGCCATTACCACATGTTTAGATTGCATAACACCAAATAAAGATGTGTTTAGCTTTGTAACTGCTGACTGCTGCGTATCAATCTGCCAACATCAAATTGGCGATGAAGGTGGGATAATGGCATCCCAGAAGGTACATGTACCTCTATTCAACATCAAGCACCCCGAAAAATGGGGGTTGTTCGAGATGCATTTTCGGCATGCAATGGACGTTGCTGACATCACCGACAAGGGAAAAAAGCAGTCGCATCTCCTCACAAGCGTGGGGTTCCCCACACTAGAGCTCCTGGTAAACCTGCTGGCACCAAGGAAGGTGGAGACGGTTCCACTCAAACAGATCCTGACAACGCTGCGGGAACATTTCCAGCCAATGGTGTCCATTTTTCCAGCCGGGGCAGCATTCCTGAGGAGAGACCAGCAACCAGGAGAGTCCGTGGCTGAATACGCGGTGGCCCTGCGACTGGCGGCAGGCCCGCGCAACTGGGAAACTTTGGAGATAACCCTCAGAGACCGGCTACTCTGCGGTCTGTGGGACGAGGAGACCCAGAGAAAGCTAATGACCCAGGGCCACAACCTGACACTCCAAGATGTGATGAAGGAAGCTCAGGCAGTTGAGGCAGTGAGGAGCGGGGTCGAGATGTTTAAGGCATGACCCCCAGCTCTCAAAGGGTCAGCGGTCGCAGTGAAGGTGGCCTGGCGTACACAACAGCCCCTGAAGAGTCTGATATCCTCATCGGAGGCCTCTGCAACTGCGGATTCAGCTCCAGTGAAGAAGACGATGTCCAAAACGTGTGGAAAAAGTCAGTGGAGAGTCACACTCGCTCGAAAGGGAGCCAATGCAATGGCTGTGGAGCATCTCACGAGCAGAGAAGGTGCCCTTTTTGGAAAGCAGAGTGCCACAACTGCGGGAGGCAAGGCCACATCGCGAAGGTGTGCAGGCGACAGTGAATGGAGGAGAGAAATCAGCAGAACGACCTCGATGGAAGGCGGCCTGGATCGGCAAGGTCTCCGATGATGACGACGCACCAATGGTGAACCGCGTGTCCCTGGAGCACCGGCGGTTTTTTGTTGAGGTACTGTTACAAGGGGTCCTGGTTAGGATGGAAATAGACTTGGGTCATCCTACTCCATCCTTTCACAGAAGGAGTTCCTGCGCATTCCCCCTAATGTGCGGCCCAAGCTGAGGGCTTTGAAGTCAAACTTATGGGACATACAGGGTTATGGGATCCTGGTGTTGGGAGTGGGAAACTTCACGGTGAAGTTTAAAAGGTTCACAGAGAAACTGCCCTAGTAGTTCTTAAACAAGGGTCTTGTTGCCTCCTGGGGATGCAGTGGTTTGCCCCCCTGGGAATCGAACTGTCCGGCATAAACACCATCAAGACTGACCCAACATGAGATGTGTGCGACGCACACCCGGCGGTTTTCGAAAAGGGGCTCGGGAAGTACAGGGGGCCCCCAGTTTTGTTTGACTTGGACCCAGAAATCCGACCCATACGGCTCAAGCCAAGAAGAGTTCCCTTCACCCTCAAGGACAAGATTGAGGTGGAATTGGACAAATTGGTGGATCAGGGGATTTTGATTCCAGTGGATTCTGCGGAGTGGGAAACTCCAATTGTTACAGCATTGAAATCTAACGGGGAGGTTAGGATTTGTGCTGATTATAAGTGTACGATTAACAAGGCCATTCAGCCCAATGCATATCCGGTGCCGGTAGTTAGCCATTTACTATCCACTTTACACGGGGGTAAATGTTTCGCTAAGCTAGATTTGGCGCAGGCGTACCAGCAGCTCACTGTAACTCCAGCTGCCGCTGCTGCGCAAACCATGGTTACACACAAAGGTGTATTCAAGGTAATGTGTCTTCAGTTCGGTGTAAATTCGGCCCCGGGGATTTTCCAGTCCCTCGTGGAATGCCTTTTAAAGGGGCTCCCAGGTGTCCTTCCCTACTTCGACGATGTTTTGATTACTGGGGGGAGCGAATCAGAACTAGCGAAAAGGCTAGACAAGGTCCTAACAGTATTCGAGAAAGCAGGACTGAGATTGAGAAGGGACAAATGTGTGTTTTTTGTGAGGGAGGTTGAGTTTCTTGGGTTACAGATAACCCCCGATGGTATTAAGCCCTCCCAGTCAAAGGTTGCGGCTGTTCAAAATGCCCCTTGCGCCACCGCAAAACCGGAGCTGCAGTCATTTCTAGGGCTCCTAAATTTTTACCATTCCTTCTTGGCAAGGAAAGCATCCATTGCGGAGCCACTGCATGGATTACTAAAGAAATACATGGTTTGGTGGTGGGGAGATACCCAGGAAAAAGCGTTCAAAGAGCTCAAGCGGCTCCTGTCCTCAGATGCCGTTCTGACCCATTTTGACCCGAGGAAACCTGTAGTCCTGGTCTGTGATGTCTCACCAGTGGGGGTGGGGGCTGTGCTGTGCCACGTGTTGGAAAATGGGCAGGAAGCCCCGGTCACCTTTTACTCTAGATCACTTTCAAAGGCAGAGCACAATTACATGCAAACAGATAGGGAGGCCCTAGTCATAATAGCGGGGATGAAGAAGTTCCACAATTTCCTGTATGGTCGGCAGTTCACTATCGTGACCAACCACAAGCCCCTTTTGGGTATTTTCACCACGGGCAAGCCCACACCATATATTCTGTCTCCCAGAATGCTACGATGGGCCATCTACCTCAACGCGTACCAATTTGCACTGGTCCACCGCCCGAGGACGGAAATCTCCCATGCGGATCTACGACAAAATAGATAAGGAAAAACTGTTTTCCCTATCGCATAACACTAGAACTAGGGGACACTCCATGAAACTTTTGGGTACTAGTTATCAAACAAATAAGAGAAAGTACTTTTTCACCCAGAGGATTACTGGTCTATGGAACTCCCTGCCAGAAGAAGTGGTGACAGCTGTCAGTCTTGACAGCTTTAAGAAAGGATTAGACAAGTTCATGGAGGACAAGGGTATAAATGGCTATAATTATGGATACCTAAGGACAACCTCGGGGTTGGAGAGATAGGTAGGATATCTCTCAATGCCATTTCCAGGGAATCCTAAGCAGGTGAAGGCATCTCCTTGGGAATACCCTGAAGGAAATGTTGAGCCACTGTGTGAGACAGAATGCTGGACTGGATGGGCTGTGGCCTGTTCCAGCAAGGCTGTTCTTATGTTCTTATGGATGCGCTTTCCCGGTCCCCCCTCCCACAGCTGAGAGACCCTGATTGCGAGGTAGAACAGGAGCACCAGGTCCTGCTGATTGAGTCTCTTGACTCACTCCCCGTAGTACCCGCAGACCTGGCCACAGCCACAGCAGCGGACAAAGCCCTGTCCCTATCAGTTCCTGGGTTAAGAAAGGGTGGCCCACGACTCCCCCCGCGGAGGAGTTCAAAGCATTTTTCAAACAGAGGGATGAGCTCTCCATAGAGAGGGGCTGCCTCCTCTGGGGCCAACGGGTGGTCATTCCTGAAAAGCTACAACCGAAAGTGCTCAAGCTACTGCACACCAGCCACTCGGGGATCGTACGCTCTAAAGCCCTGGCCAGAAGCTATTTCTGGTGGCCCCAAATAGATGCTGATATAGAGCACATGGTGGGCACTTGTGAGAGTTGCCAGAGCTCTCATCCCGAGGAGTCCCGGCTTCCCCACAGAGTATGGGACATGGCCCACGGCCCATGGTCCCGAGTGCACATTGACTTTGCTGGCCCATTCCGGGGTTCTCTTTTCCTGTTGATTGTGGATTCGTACTCCAAGTGGTTGGAGGTCATTCCAATGTCCAACACCTCATCAGCCGCAACAATACAGCGGTTGTGCAGGGTGTTTAGTTGCTTTGGTTTACCTGACGTATTGTTCTCCAATAACACCAGTACCTTCATGTCTGCCGAATTCAAGGCATTCATCGAGAGGAAGCCCATTCGGCACATCATCTCTGCTCCTTTCCACCCTGCCACAAATGGTCAGGTAGAATGCCAGGTGCGGACTACAAAGGACACACTGTGGCGAATGGGCCCTGGGGATTTGAACCTCCAGCTGTGCCAGTTCCTAATCTGCTATAGGGCAACTCCCCTGCCATCCGGGCTCTCACCTGCAGAGCTCCTAATGCGTAGGAAACCCATAACACTCTTTGATCGGTTGGATCTGACCAGGGTGGAGGATGAGGGGAGGAATATAGAAATCAGGAGCACAAAACTTTTTGCAGTAAGGGAAACAGTGCATTGTAGAAATTACGCGACTTTGGGACCAACATGGGTTCCAGGAGTGGTAGTTGAGCAAACGGGGCCGGTGTCATACAGGGTAGAAACCAGTACGGGTCTACTGTAGAGAAGACACATTGACCAACTAAGGCGTCGGGTCACCAGCAGCCAGGGCGAAGAGAGCCAACAAGTAAAGTCAACGTTAGGGTTCCCCCCCACCCGTTTATCCCAAGGAGGAGACACAGAGTACCCTTCGAGTACAAACCCATATCCTTTGGGGCCCCCAAGTACAAATGCATATCCTCGCCTCCCACCAAGAGGAGAGGGGGATGATACAAATCCATATCTTTTGGAGGCATCACGGGGGGAAGGGGATGACAAAGTGGTTGAGGAGTTTGATTTTGATTTTTGAAACTGGGGGGGGGGGTTTTGCGGAGTGGTCCCCCACCCGTCCGAGCAAAAAGCAGGGTTTTTGTTTAGTCCCAGGTGCCCCCGGTTTCTCAGGGTTAGAATTTACCCCTACCCCTTGACAGGAACCATCGAGACAGCGAGTCCGCAGCAGATCGCTAACGAGTCTCATTCTCCCCTTGCAGGGCAAGGATCCATGGAACACAGAATCCCTATTTACCCCGAGCTTGGCCAAACTGCCGTATGCCCCAAGCGCACATGCAGAAAACCACATTGGTTGAGGGACTTCGTCCCATCCTAGGGGGAGGGGTGTTGTGTATGGAAACACTATATCCTTAAGAATGAATGTATCCACTTCAATGTAAGAATGTAACCTTGCAATGAATACAATGTTTCTCAGCTGTAATGGAACACGAGCTAGCTACCCATAGAAGGCAGCTGCGAGCGTTCAGCTCACATGGTACAAATTCCCCAATTACTGTCAACTGTGGGAACATTCCCACCACGGCTACACCTGGTGAAGAAGGGCGTGACTCAGAATGATGTCACACAGGCGGTGGCCAATGGGCTATCGTGTATCCATATTCAAATGTATTGTTGCTGTATAAAAGGAGATGTACCTCTGCCATTACCACATGTTCAGATTGCATACCACCAAATAAAGATGTGTTTAGCTTTGTAACTGCTGACTGCTGCGTATCAATCTGCTAACATCAAATTTATTACCCCATGCCAATTAGTGCATGCATTACTCTGAGCAGCTAACAACTACTATAATGCTCTTGAGGCTGGTATGGAGACTTCAGCGGATATAGAACATGGCTGCCAAACTGATCACAGGTTTAGGTCTTTTTGTTGTTGTTCAGTTGCATAGTCAATTCCGACCCCTTGCAACCCCATGGACCATTGCCCGCCAGGCACCTCTGTCCTCCACTATCCTCCTTAACCTGCCCAGCTCTGTGCCCATTGCCTCTACAATACCATCTAGCCATCTCATTTTTGGCTGCCCCCTTCTTCTTTTGCCCTCCACCTTTCCTAGCATCAAGGCTTTCTCAAGTGAATCCTCTCTTCTCATTTGATGTCCAAAGTACTTTAGCTTCATATTTACTATTTGACCTTCTAAGGAGTAGTCAGGGTTGATTTCGTCTAAGATTGACCTATTTGTTCTCCTCACTGTCCAGGGAACTCTCAAAACTCTCCTCCAACACCCCATTTCAAAAACATCTATTCTTTTGTGTTCAGCTTTCCTTATGGTCCAGCTCTCACAACCATACGTTACCACTGGGAATACCATTGACTTGACTATGCGAATTTTGTTTTTAACGTGATGTCTCTACTCTTAACTATGTTCCCCAGGTTTCTCATAGCTTGTCTCCCAAGAATCAGTCACCTTTTTATTTCATGGCTGCAAGCACCATTTGCAGTGTAATTTTATCCTAGAAAAGTAAAGTTTGTCACTGCTTCTACTTCTTTCCCATCTATTTTCCAGGGAGTGATAAGGCTTGTTGCCTTTGCAGGCGCACCCCCCCAATAACGGACACAGACAACATTGAAAGTGGATAACAGCAAAGGGCCACATTTATTGATTCAATGCCCTAGTCCGAATTATAAATTTGTATTGGTAAAACGACCAATCATAATTCCTAAGGCAAGCAGGCCGAAGTAACACTGGTAAGGTACCACCCCAAAATTGCCAACGGCAATTGGTTACAATGTATCCATTTGTATCAATTTGTTTGTTGACAACAAACAAATTGTTGACCGTAGTCAATAACTAACTTATGACCCCACCCTCTGACGTGTATCCGTGAAATCACAGGGGTGATGCATGCTGGTTAGCAATCGTCATCACCCCATCGCCTGGTTTGTCGTTGACCGGACAACGTTTAACTAATTTATTCCTATCTAGTGTTGTCCAGTCAATGCGAACCTGCCGGATACTTGTGGGTCATACTGTTTACCTTACCAGTGCTACCCGCCACACGGAGGGGCTTCAAAGAAGACCTGACGCCCCCCCCCCAGACCGTCAGCTCGGTCAACAGGCCTGCTCGCCAATCACCCAACAGGAGGTCCATACCTCCTCGCGACAGGTGGACCCCATCCACTGCATACAAGACATAATTTTGTAGACTAATATCGGGGTGATGACTAACCCGTCCCCAAGCCCTGGCGGCAAGAAACCGCGCCACTGCCTTATTGACCGCGTGCCTAGCGCGGTCAAGGGCCAGGAGGTTAACGCCCCCTCTGTAAGAATGGCGCGGGACAATGTCCGACCAAACCAGGGTTGTGGCAGGCCAGACATAATGCAAGTAGGCGAGTTCCTCGCAAATCGCATGCTTGAGCGATAAGCCGGTGACCTGGCCCAAATCATTGCCCCCCAAGTGGATAATTAGAATGTCAGGCGGGTCAGCACCCAGGCCAGAAAAAAGGAAAGGCCGCAGCTCCTGCCATAACATCCCAGGCTTACCATGCCATGCGAGACTGGCGTGGTCACCCAGTCCCAGTCGGGGTCCCCACTCTGTCGCCGCAGCGTAACGCGCTGCCCTGTGCACATAGCTGTGGCCCACCAGCCATACTGTCACCGGTGTGATACGACACCCAGGGTCTGTAAGAAAATTGAGAAAAAAGGCGGTAAGGTGACTGGATTGGTACTCATGGCGGGAGTGGGCGCACATAAAACTGAAAACATTGTGAGCCCCACCTCCCCATGCTGCGGATGTCAGCCCCAGAGTACCCAAAAGCAGCTGCCGTAGAGGCCGCGCCAATACGGAATGAATGTGTGCCATAACGGGCACCTGCTAGTCCCACCCTGGTGAGGGCTTTGGCTGTCACCTTCCAAAACTGAAATTTAGTAAGGGGAGACCCATCTTGGTGACAGAAAAACGGGCCGTGGTGCATGCCACGCAGTGCCAGGAATTCCTGTAGGGCACCAACCGGACAGATGTCTACCAAAGAACAACGTAGCAGTCTTACACCGCTGCCTACGCCATGCTGATCTGTTTTAGAGGAGCGTATCCTCAACTGGGCCCAGTCTTTGGCTACATAGACATCTTCGAGTTCCAGTGCCCTACCACTTGCATCCGCCTTAGACAGCATCACGAGTTCGCTGATGCGGAGCGCTCCAAAAAATGCCACCGTTGTGGCTGCATGAAAAAGGGCTGCCTCATAGTGATCAAAACAGAGGCCTGGCCAGCCCCGGGCCAACTGGGTAAGAACCCCTGGGGAAATAGGGTGCCGGTCGTCCAGGCAACGCCCGCGCTCGCGCACCCACCCCTCCAAAACATGTCTCACACGGAAGTCCGATGTGGTATCCACATGACCTCCCACTTTGGCCATAAAAGCCAACGCCGAGAGCTTGGATGCTATGGTGCGAGGTGCGAGGCCCTGTGCATGCAGGTGAACCATGAACCGCAGAACATGGTCCACCGGGATAGGCCAGGTCTCTGGCAGGTGATATTGAGCAGAAAATGCCCTGTAAGAATTGAATGCTTGTTGGTACGCCTTACGCGTGCGTGGCGCTAGTGACAGGCCAATCGCCCGGTTCACCTCTCCTTGCCAATAGTCCACATCTCGTCCGGGAGTGGCGAGGGAAATTCCTCCGCATCCGGGGCCAAGGCGCGGAACCGGGAGATCTGCAGGCGGGACAAAGCGTCAGCAATATCATTATTAACCCCTGGGACATGCCTGGCCCTGAACAAGACGTTGAGGCGCAGGCAGCGCAGCACAAAATGGCGCACTAGATCCATGACCCGGGGCGATTTGGAAGTTTGTGCATTGACAATGTGAACCACAGCCGCATTGTCGCACCAAAAATGCACCACCGAATTAGCCCACTGTTCGCCCCATAGCATCAAAGCCCCCAGAATGGGAAAAAATTCCAGGTATGTGAGATCCCGCAGGCGACCTGTGCCTGCCCATGCCGGTGGCCACCCACCATAGGCCCACTTCCCGTTGAAGTACATCCCATAACCCAGGGATCCTGAGGCATCAGACTGGATCTGGAAATTGGGGGACGCCAAGAGGTCAGACCTCCAAAATGAGACCCCATTAAACTCCCTCAGGAATTGCAACCAGACGAACATGTCTGCCCTGATACCCTGGGTGAGCCTGACTCTGTGGTGGGGCCTGGATAAGCCTGCCATGGCGTCACATAAGCGCCGGGCAAAAGCCCTGCCCGGTGCGACCACCCTACAAGCGAAATTAAGGTGCCCATGTAGCACCTGGAGTTCCCTCAGGGATGCCTTACGCTTGGCCAGCAATTCCGAGATAAGGGCCACTATCCTGGATACCTTATCACCTGGTAGCCTAGAAGCCTGCACTACTGTGTCAATCTCAACCCCCAGGAATACTAGCTTGGTCGCTGGGCCCTCGGTCTTTTCGGGCGCTAAAGGGACACCAAGTTCCTCCATTAGCGTCTGAAATGTGTTAAGGAGACGTGCACACGTGTCCCAGCCCCGTTCACCCCCGAATAAAAAGTCATCCAGGTAATGGGCTACAGACCGGGACCCTGACCTGCGGACGAATGCCCACTCAAGGAAGGTACTAAAACGCTCGAAAGCCGAGCATGATATGGAGCAGCCGAAGGGCATGGCCTTATCAAAATAATATTCCCCCTTAAATTTAAAACCCAGCAACTCAAAGTCGCCCGGATGCACTGGCAAGAGTCGAAAAGCTGACTTAATGTCACATTTGGCCAGTAAGGCACCCGGGCCGCACGAGCGCACCATGCGCAGCGCATGGTCAAACGACGTATACCTGACTGTACAAAGGTCATCAGGGATAGCATCGTTGACCGATCGGCCGGCTGGGTAGGACAAATGGTGAATAAGGCGAAAATCTCCTAGGGACTTCTTGGGGACCAAACCCAGTGGCGAGACCTTAAAATTGGGAAACGGGGGTGCGGGGAAAGGTCCAGCGACCCTGCCCGCGTCTAACTCCTTTTTAATGCTGGCCGCAGCAACCTCCTCCTTACCTCTAAGGGATAAAAGGTTGGGAGCATCCTGAGAGGACCTATCACCCATAAAAGGGATACGAAATCCCTGCTTAAAACCTTGAAGGAGATACTCGCCGTCCTCCCCCTTCGGGTACGATGCGAGCCAGCGCTCCAGCATGTCCACCTTAATTGGGGAGGGGGCCTTTTGGAGAACTAGCTCCATCCGTGGCAGCCTTGCCAGCCCACTGTCCACCCCTCCCCCTGCCTCGCGCCCCCCCAGGCCTGGGACAAGCAGAGGCTGCGTGGGGGCCAGAACATGTGGGACACTCGTGCTTATACCTGCAGTTCTTTCGATTGCAGGAACCATTTGACGAGAAAGTCCAGCACAGCAGGCGGGCTGGAACCCCCTGCCCCGCCGCCTGGCGGGTAACCTGAGCTGGAGCCGCTCGCTGGACCGCATGTCCGCAATGGTATCTATCCCCCGGGGCAGGGCGTGTGGGTGTCATATACAAAAGCCAAAGCCTCTGGCACGGCTCGTCCCATCTCATCTCTGGGTGGAGGGGAATCCTCATACGGAATTCCTCATCATATGCTAGCCATGAGGGGCCCGGGAAATCGACCATTGCCCGATATATGTTGTCCAAATATTGGACCATGGGAATAGCTAAATCTGGCCGCGCCCTCAAATATACCGCCATGTATATTAAGTAAGCGGGGAGCCAATTGGCCCAGGTACGCGGCGGCTTACGGCGGCGTGCCTGCTCCTTGTCCTTCTCATCCTGGCCCTCCCTTTCCTCTTTAGTGGGCTCTCTGTTCAGGAGTGAGAAAATATCAACGTACTCCCCTCGCCAAATCTTTTCCCTAGTAGCCTGTGCCAGGTGATCACCCAATGGCAAGGAATACCCTGCCGTCGGCAAAGCCGAAAAGGGAACGGCCGGCCTGGTGAAAGGGGCCTGAGTTAACCCAGCCACCCCCAGAACATTCCCTGCAGTGTAAGTACCCATGCCCACCCCAGTGCTCAAGGTGGCAGTCGTCGTCGCCGGGTGGGTAGCCGACAGCGCGGCCCCCGCACCACCCGCGCGAGGCCAAGGCCATTGAAAGGCCCCCCCTAGATTGGGAATGTG
The DNA here is from genome assembly GCA_035047345.1 of Bradypodion ventrale. Lineage (NCBI taxonomy): Eukaryota > Metazoa > Chordata > Lepidosauria > Squamata > Chamaeleonidae > Bradypodion > Bradypodion ventrale. The sequence goes on from JAWDJE010000001.1 coordinate 229,159,210, forward strand.
GGTGGATGTACTTGCTTGCACCGTATACTCACATGCTGCACCCCCGCGGGCCGCCCCCACCGGGGGTTCCGGCCCGCTGGGGGCGTCGGAGCTCACGACCGACGTAGAGCTCAACACCGGGGCTTGACCCGAACCTGGTTGCTGGCTGGGGAGCTGCGAGGCAGTGGCGGAAGCCGCACCACGCGCCTGCAGCAGCTCAACCCTCTCCGCCAGTTGCTGTCCTCCTGCCGACATTGCCTCAAAAGGAACCCCGAAGGGGGCACCCGACTGGCTGGCCCGAGCCAACGACGCCTCGAGTGCCGCAATACGGGCCAGCAAGGTGTCCACGCTGACCGTGGGTAAAGGGCCGGCCGGCCCGCCCGGTCCAGGCATGGGTACATGTCCCTGTACCCCGGGACCCCCATATGGCCATTGGGCAGCGCCAAAGCCCGGCAGGGCTGGTGAAGAAACCTGCCAAGGCAGGGGGCCGCACCACCCCCCAAGGCTAGAGGGCCCAGGGAGAGGCTGCGGCCCAAGAGGAGTAGGCCCGACAGATTGGGCAGTCGCAGGAGCGGTGTCCACCGCCCGCGGGCCGCGGGCCGGAACCCCTTCCGCGCCCGCGCTTCGATCGCCCATTCCGGGCCAAGGGGCAATGGACCCCATTCCGCCGGCCCCGGCCGGGGCTGGCAAGGAAGGCTGCTGAGGAGGCGGCACCGCGGTCCTCCGACCTGGGTTGCGCCTCCTAACAGCGCGAGCTGAACTCGAAGCTGCCTTCTTTTTCGAAGGCATTTCCTAGCCGCAAAAAAGGGAAGCCGGCAAAGCAGAATCGCCACTAAAAGGCTTCCCGGTAAGCTAACCAGCGACGGAGACACAGGAAAAAATTTCTCCGCTCCGTCGCTGAGTAAAAATGGCAGCTCGGCTGCCTCGTGGCCACCTCTTTTATAGGAGAGGTGGCCACGCCCCTAACTACCCGGATTCTCTGTCCTGTGGGGGGGGGCCCGCAAAGGGCGCGGCGGCCATTTTGGCGTCGCGCTTGCATTATCTTGGTTTTCTTGATATTGAGTCTCAAGCCAGCTTTTGCACTCTCCTCTTGCAACCTAATCCGGAGCTTCTTTAGGTTTTCCTCACTTTCTGTCATTAGGGTAGTGTCATCTGCGTATCTAAAATTGTTGATATTTCTCCAGCAAGTTTGATCCCAACTTGTCCAACCCTGCACTGCACATTATGTGCTCTGTGTATAAGTTGAATAAGCAGGGTGATAAAATGCAGCCTTGTCTTACTCCTTTTCCTATTCCAAACCACTCCGTCATTCCATACTCTATCCTAACTGTTGCTTCTTGACTCATGTACAGATTTCTCATGAGACATATGAGGTGTTCTGGTATTCCCATCTCTTTAATTACTTGCCACATTTTGTTGTGGTCCACACAGTCAAAGGCCTTGGTGTAGTCAATGAAACAGAAGTAGACTTGTTTTTGAAATTCCTTCAGTTTCTCCGTGATCCAACGTATGTTGGCAAAGTGGTGTCTAACTCCCCTGTCTCTTTGGAACCCAGCCTGCACTTCTGGAAATTCTCTCTCCACGTGCTGCTGTAGCCTATCCTGTATTATCTTGAGCATAACCTTGCTAGCGTGTGCAATTGTTCGATAATTTGAACTTTCTTTGGCATTACCCTTTTTTGGGATTGGAACATAAACTGATATTTTTCAATTCTGTGGCCATTGTTGAGTTTTCCAAATCTGCTGGCATATAGACTGCAATAATTTGATTCCATCATCTTTTAGAGCTTCAAAAAATTCAACTTGGATACCATAATCTCCACTGGCTTTGTTGTTTGCAGTGTTTTTAGGCCCTTCCTGACTTTACTCTCTAGGATGTCTGGCTCAGGTTCAAAGTTCTTGTCATTGTAATTATCAGGGGTGATGTGGTCCTTTTTGTAGAGTTCCTCTGTGTACTCTTGCCATCTTTTCTTAATCTCTTCTGCATCAGCTAGCTCCTTTCCGTCTTTGTCCCTTATCAAGGTCATTTTTGCTTTAAACGATTCCCTGAAACTCCCTTTTTTAAAAAAAGTTCTCTAGTCCTATCCCTTATGTTGTTTTCTGTTGGATCTGGGCCGCGAAGCGGGTTGCGCAAGATGGATCGGAACCGCGAAGCGGCTGTTGGGTCCCGGAGGAGACTGGTCAAGCAATGTGACACAAGGCAAGATGGAGCGAAGACCAGTGATTTAATGAAGACCAATCATCAGTATTTATCATGTTTTAGGCTGCATGTAAAAGCATTGCGATACTGCAGGTTTCACACATAATGTTTACACAAGTTAATTGGGGAAGTCTACAGGGGAAGTTAATTAACCAACTTAATTAACGGCAGAGGAAATACATTGTTCCGTGTTATCCGGGGTGAACAAGTGGCTAGTATTGGCTCTAGAGTTTAAGGTAATCTGCAGGCACGAGATTACCTATTACGTGCCTAGCACATTAGTCATTAGCTCTCTATTGTCTGAGCAGTTTGTCAGATAAGCTATTGATGAATTAAACTCTATCTAATATTCCGCTCCTCCAATTTCTGTCCCCTCAGGAACCCCTGGTAACGATGTGATCACCCTTTACCGGGGTTCTGTCAGGGCCAGTTATGCCAATTGTGTGCGTGGATCCCACACTCCCCCTTTATTTGTTTAATTGGACCTGACAGACGGCTCGACGTAGGAGCGGCATCAGTTGACGTGGGGTGAGGATGTTCCTGGGTTCTCTCCATGGGGGACACCTTGACATCAGTGAGGGAATACATTGCATGAAACAACATACAGCTGTTCCCAGTATTGTCACCCCCACAACCACCTTGAGTTTCATCTGTAGCCAACCCCATGGGAACCAGGACCATAATGAATCCCACCACGCCCACGTGGCATCTTCCTTTATATTCTTAACTAAGGTATGGAGGTCTGTGAGTTGACTCTGTACCCTGTGCGAGTTGTCCATGAGGTTAAAGCAACACATGCCATGGACAGAATCGCAACCCAAATGATGTAACAGTAGCAGGTAATCGATGGCTGCTCGATTATCCAGTATGGATTGGCAAAGCTCCGTCTGCTCCTGATTAAGCAGCGCTATCGCTGAGAATGTGTGGTTAATGGCTTTTGCCAAAGTGCAAGCCAATTGACCAATTCTCCGAGCATTGCCTATGGCTAAGCCTGGCATGCCAAACAAGCTGACTGCTAATGAAACATACTCAGCCTTACTCAGAATCCTGATGTTGCTATCACATGAGCTGTCTAACTGGGTGGCACGAGCCGTATGTGGGAAGGTACATTAATACTTGGGGCGACCATGTCTTTTGTGGGAAGAAACAATGTCAAACAACTGATACAACAAAGGGAATCAGATACATTTGCAGGAATGTAGTTCTAAGTATACTGGTTACATGTAAAAAACCATCCTGAAGGCAAAGTAATGTGAGCATACATTGAATCAATAGTCTCTGGGTTGCTACAAGTCCAAGTGCTGCTGCCAGGGTTGAGGCAACTGCGTTGTGGCCCTTCGACCGCAGAACAGCCGGTCATGCGAGCACAAGTTGAGCTCGGGCTGACCGCCACTCGGGGTGTGTACAGAGTGGCTGCATCAGTCGGTAAGACTTTCGTGACTTGAGTCCCCCAGTGCGCATACCCATCAGGGTTAATTCCTCCATCTCCGGGGTTGGGTCAGGGACTGCCTGAGTCCACGCCATTGGACTCAAAGTGAGGCTTGACACACCGGGCTGGAATCCAGATGACGCCTGTAGGAGACATAATTGCAGCATACACTCTTCCCCATGTTATGAGTGGCACCGGGCCCTCCCAAGAAGGATCCGGTGGCACTCTGTAATGCACCATCAGCCGCGGGAGAGCCTCCATGCGACTGAAGTGCTTCTCCTGTGGAGTATAATCTGAAAAAACATTAAGGTGATTGTACGTAAACAATACCTTGTTCAGACAATGCTGTGCCTTACCCTGATTTTTGGGGATGGCTGGTTCCCCCCTTTCTGTTTGTTTGTCATTGTAGGACTTAAGCGTCCAGTTGACCAGTTCCACAATCGCTTGCCCTTGCAGATTGTACGGAATGCCAAAGGTGTGCTTAATGTCCCAGGTGGCCATTAAGGTGGCCAGCTGCCTGGAGCTATAAGCTGGACCGTTATCGGTCTTCACGTGCCGTGGTTTGCCCATGGCTGCGAAGCAGGAAAGGAGATGCTGCTCCACGTGGGAAGCCGTTTCTCCCTTCTGCGCTGTAGCCCAAACAAACTGTGAGAAAGTGTCAATGCAAACGTGCATATACTGCCATCTGCCAAAATGCGGAACGTGTGTGATGTCCATCTGCCACACCTGGTTGGCCTCTGTCCCTTGTCTGTTGGCTCCCCATGAGGGCCCCCCTACTGCCCCTGCACAATGTGGACAGGAATGGACTATGCCCTGGGCTTGGGAAAGTGGCAGGTTGGACTGCCGTGCAAGTGCCTTGGCATTTTGATGGGAAAATGCATGACTCTGAATTGGAGTCATGAAGACTCCCAAGACTGACCGTAGCGGAATTTCCTTTGCGGCCGCATCCGCTCTGCTATTGCCCGCAGAGATCGGTCCAGGCAAGTCCTGGTGGCTTCGGATGTGGGCAATATAGAACGCTTCAGTGTGGTTCCACAAATGAAATTGAATTGTGAGGAAAAGACTTAACAAATTTTTGTCTATCGCGGGAGTAATGTACGCTCCCGGTAGACGGTGAAGCAAATTCCTAACATACTGGCTGTCAGTTATGATGTTTAAGTGTTCCTTGGCAAAGGTGCGCAAGGCAAGGTTCACTGCTGCCAATTCCGCCCGCTGCGAGGATTTCTGCGGAAGAGTTAGAAGCGTGTGCCAAGCTTGGTCCTCTTGCCAAGTAAGAACACCATATGTACAACCCCCATCAGTGAAAACTGTCCTAGCCCCCTGAAGTAAAACCAGTGACATTAATTCACACAAACTGACTGTCTGCGTTTGAAGCGAGACAAGTCTGGGGTCTTTTGGCAAATGGTATGCCAAACATCCAGTGAATCCTTCCAATGCAATCGGAAGCGAATCGCCGAGCTGCATCAGTTGCTGAATTTGCTCTTTTGTGAATGGGACCACAATTTTTGCTAAATCGTGCCCTGAGATATCCCTTGCTCTCAGCCTTCCTCGGTAAATTACCGTGGAGACCAGTTCCTGTGGAGGAACAATGTTTCGGGAAGAGGTGTGTGGTAAATACTCCCATTCCATGATACTCTCCCCCCCCCCCGCTCGGAGTCCACCCCTAGGGCTCCGGTAAACATGGATCCGGTCCGGACAATGTACAGGTTTAGAACAGGAGCATATGACCCCTGACTAATCCTGTCCACCCATCTCTGGCTGAGAACTTGGTTGACCTTTTCGAGAGTGAAACGCACCTCTTGAGAAAATGTGTATCCAGTCTGCTGGCTGCTTACCTAGCATTAGCAGCGAGAAGAGCGGTTTCAGAAGGTCTGTATCTAACCTGAAATACGGTCTAGCCCAATTAATATTCCCCAGAATCTGTTGCAGTTCTACAAGGGTGACTGAATCCTTTAAGTTGATCTGTGGCAAAACTGGTGCTGCAAAAGAACGGAGAAGCCGATGGCCCAAGTATGAAAATGGCTCAGTTCTCTGAACTTTTTCTGGGGCAATGAGTAACCCCTTTTCCCCCAGAGTGGCCTGGAGGTTTTTTAAACATTTTGCTGCTGAGTTGTGGTGCTGCAACCAGGATGTCATCCATGAAATGGCACACTAAGACTGTGGGGTGAAGGTTTTGGAACTTTTCTAGTGGGTCGTGAACATAAATTTGGCACAGGGTGGGCGAGTTGAGCATCCTCTGTGGCAAATATTTCCACGCGTAACATTGTGTTGGCTCTCTGTGGTTCATGACTGGCACTGTAAAAGCAAACCTTTCCCGATCCCTAGCATCTAAGGAAATGGTATAAAAACAGTCTTTTAAGTCTACGACCAAGATCTCCCAACCCTCAGGGATCATGTTTGGATTCGGGATGCCACATTGAAGCGGACCCATTGGCTGGATGCATTTATTGATCTCTCTGAGATCGTGAAGGAGTCGCCACTTCCCTGACTTTTTCTGATAACAGATATGGGCGAATTCCAAGGCCTGGTGGACTATTCTATATGTCCTGCATCTAGCTGTTTTTTCTCCAGCTGTTTCAGGGCAACTAATTTCTCCCCTACTACCGGCCATTGTTCTACCCAGACTGGCGTGTTGGCCAGCCATTTAAGCAGTAAAGCCATTACCCGAAGGTAAGAGTGGCACAGTACTGCTGCAGAATGTCTCGCCCCCAAAGGTTGACGTGCATGTCCAAAATGTGCGGCCGGATGACTGCCGTGCTGTCAGCTTCGGGGATCGTGACTTCTACTCAATATTGGCTTCTAAACGCTTCTTGAACACCGCCTACCCCACACACATCGGAGACCAGCTCGAGAGCCCACTCACGCGGCCACTGGCTTTGGCTGACCACGCTGACATCAGCTCTGGTATGTAATAGCCCATCAAAAGTTTTTTTTTATTTAAAAATACATTTATGACTGGCCGCTGCTTCCACTCTATGTTGGTTTCCACTGCCGCTAAGACCTGGTATCCTTGCATTGCCCCTTCTGCGCTTGAGCGGTCTTCCGACCCGGACTCTGAGCTGTCCCTGAGCCTTTCCTGGCTGCCTGCTGGCAAGTGACAAGGAACCATGATCAGTTGCGCTAGTGTGTCTCCCTTGCAAATGGTTTGGGGTAGGTGTGTCCAGAGTTGAACCTGGAGAACACCCGAAAAATTGGAGTCAATGACTCCCAGAATTACTAGAATTCCTCGCGTTCCTGTGATACTACTGGGCAAAACTAAACCTATGTAGCCTTTAGGCAGGGATCCCATGTACTGGGAATTGACCAGATAGACTGTGCCTGGCAAGTCACATGTGACTTCTGACTGGCAAGTCAAATCTAGTCCCGCACTGCCCCTAGGGCTGGCCTGCGCTTCCGGAATGCAGGGAATGTGACCGGAATTTAATCCAGCTCTGGCTCTCCCAGAGCGATTGAAGTCTCTGTTTGGACCGGGGCCAGAGGCAAGCCCGCGCTCCAGTTTCCTGAATTCGGGCAGTTCCTGACCCAGTGGAAGCCTTTATTGCATCTTGGACATGGGGTGGTCGGAGCCTTGGGACGGCTGGTGTTTTGGCCGTTGCCCTTGTTGGATCGGCATTCTCTAGCGAAATGACCAATCTTGCCACAATTGTGACATGCTCCTTTGGTCCTGTTTTTGGGTTTCCTACCACCTTGTACCGCCGCTGCCAAAAGACCTATTTTGTAGGAATCTGTACCAATGTCGGCACAAGCCCTAATCATGTCTGTGAGAGTCAGATAGGGACGATTGCCCAGTGACTGCAAGATTTTACGGCAGTCAAGGTTGGCATTGTCTTTCGCCAGCTTCATCATGAACTCCTGTTGGGCTTGCTCATTCTCGATCTGTCTACTGACTGCTTCCTCCACTCTATTGATAAAGTCCATGTAGGACTCCTGGGCACCCTGTTTGACTGCTGTGTAATTTTTGGCTGCTTTGCCAGCTGCTGGGACCTTGAGATAAGCCCTGAAGGCTGTCTCAGCCGCCAAATGAAGGGTGGCGATTGGCAAGGTGGTCTGCGCATCAACGGATTCGAATGGACCTGAACCATATAGCTGGTCAGGGATTACTGCTCCGCCCATCCTGGCAGCCCTTGCCTGTGCTTCGAGACAATACTCGCTGTCCCATAGCAAATACTGGCTGGGGTTGAGCATCATTCGCATGACGGCTTTCCAGTCGTACGGAATTAGCATCATAGTTTCTTGCTGAAGTGTGCCCCTGGTGAAGCGACTCTGAAATCCTGTCTCTGTGATTGCCTTCTATATAGCCATAAGCAGCTTATACGGAACTGGTGAATGGATCGTTTGCTGCTGACCCGTGAGGGCATCTACCTCTATGCGAACTGGGCATATCTGCCTAAGCTCAGCTAGTTCTTCTGCTGGCAACTCTCCCTTACTGGTTTCTTCCTCAACCATGCGCTGGATGGAACTCTTGGTAGTCTGTGAACTTTTAACTGTCAGAGAAGTGCCAGCGCTTCTCATACCATGCATTCCTTCAGTGACGTCTACAGCTGTCACTGAGGGAAAGCTCCCTACACTACCCTGCTTGAGCTGAAATGACGGATAGAGAGCCGTTGGGGCTGATGGCTCTGACTGCGCTGGGGGTTCCTCGGCCTCTATCCGGACTGGGTCTACCTCTGCTATGAGCTTCCTACACTTGCTCCACATGTTGATTATGCTGTCTGGAGCTCTAGGTGCTTGCTGAATGCAGGCTCCTATCCTGTCCCAAAGTTGGAGGTTAAGCATGCCTGTTTCTGGATAAAGCAGACAATTTCCCCCCAAGTACACCAAAAGATCCGCTAACTGGGTGCTGTGAATGCGTGTATGGTATACCCTGGCCAGGGCCTTGAACTCCATTAAGTGAGTTCTCTGGTTAGCAGTCGGACATTGTCGCTGAGGACAAGTCCCCATATTACCTGCCGGTCCTTTGAAGTTTTCCTCCTCGGGACGAAGCGACGCATCTGAGGTTAGGTAACAGGTCTGGCGTGATGAACCTCTGGGAAGTAACTCGGAATGTGGACTGCTGCCACAGGCCCTCGGCGGCCTCTGCGACGAAATCAGGGTTTCACAGCCAACTCTGAGCGGAACACGTTTCCGCCAAGCAAGATGCCTCAGAGCTTTGGAGCATGCTCTGCCTCTCTGGAATGCCTCGCAGCGTAGCTGTCACTCAGATCGGATGTTTTTCTGACCAGAGCTGCCGCGCTGTCCTCCGGGACGATTCGGACACTGTTCTGGCATAGAACCGGACCACGAAGATTGCTTACTCATGAGTAGATCACGTCTCGGGGTCACCATATGTTGGATCTGGGCCGCGAAGCAGGTTGCGCAGGCTGGATCGGAACTGCGAAGCGACTGTTGGGTCCCGGAGGAGACTGGTCAAGCAATGAGACACGAGGGAAGCTGGAACAAAGTCCAGTGATTTAATGAAGACCAATCATCACTATTTATCATGTTTTAGGCTGCATGAAAAAGCATTGTAATACTGCAGGTTTCACACATAATGTTTACACAAGTTAATTGGTGAAGTCTACAGGGGAAGTTAATTAACCAACTTAATTAACGGCAGAGGAAATACATTGTTCCATGTTATCCAGGGTAAACAAGTGGCTAGTATTGGCTCTAGGGTTTAAGGTAATCCGCAGGTGCGAGATTACCTATTACGTGCCTAGCGCGTTAGTCATTAGCTCTCTATTGTCCGAGCAGTTTGTCAGATCAGCTATTGATGAATTAAACTCTATCTAATATTCTGCTCCCCGAATTTCTGTCCCCTCAGGAACCCCTGGTAACAATGTGATCACCCTTTACCGGGGTTCTGTCAGGGCCAGTTATGCCAATTGTGTGCACGGATCCCACAGTTTTCCTCTATTTCTTTGCACTTTTCATTTAGGTAGGTTTCCTTATCTATCTCTTCTTGCTTTTCTTTCAAAGTCTGTATTCAATTGATTGATATTTTTTCCTTTCTTCTTTGCCTTTTGGATTCCTTCTTTCCTCTGCTATTTTAAGGGCCTCATCAGACAACCACTTTGCTTTTTATGCTTCTTTTCTTTTGGTATGGTTTTCCTTGCTGCCTACTGTATGGTGTCCTACATCTCTGTCCATAATTTTTCTGGCACTCTGTCTATCAAGTCTAAACCATTTGAAAGGTTTTCCTTGTATTCTGACTGAGATCATTCTGTCATTTTAAAGATTATATCCCATTACTGCTTTTCTCATTCTTTTATTGACTATTACGGCAACTCCATTTCTCCTAAGGTTTTCTTGTCCACATGTGATGGTTTCCAGAGCTGAATTCACCCATTCCTGTTCATTTTAACTCACTGATTCCTAAGATGTCAATGCTTATTCTTTCCATTTCCTTTTTTTACCACTTCCAGCTTGCCTTGAGTCATAGATCTTACATTCCATGTCCCTATGCAGTATTGATCCTTACAATACCTTATTTCTCCTCCCATTGTCCTATCCACCCCCCTCTTCCGACCCATTGGGCTAAAAATCCTATTTCACCTATTTTGCCCCTTTGTTATGCCTTTTGGTCTTGTCCATAGAGTTTTCTTGGCAAACTTCCTGACATGGTTTGCCGGTTTCTATGCCAGTATTTTGCTGTCATACATATTATCACAATATAACCCAAAGCAACAGCTTAAAAAATTAATTTGATTAATGCTGGATATTTAAAATAAGAAGTTATATGTGAAGTCAGAAGTTAAAAAGTATCTCGTTAATCATCAACCTTAGTATGAAAAGGAAAACCTTGGTATGTCAGGAAAGTTCACTATGTCTAGTCAAATACGCTAATTCAATTACATTACTTATCACATGCATGCATCTAGGAGTCTTTGATGAAAGCAGCCTTGCAATGACTCCTTCTCTTGTTCTGTCTCCAGCTGCTGGTTAGGATGGAGGCTGCAGCATTGGCTGCACTAGTCTCCTCTGCAATGACTAAAGGGGTGCTTGCTCGGGGCTCTGATGCCCTTCCGTTGCCTGACCCGTGGCTTTCCTTCTTCTTCCCTTCGACCACTTGCAATGGTTACTCCTTGTCTACTATGTCAGATTAATGGTGTTGGTTATGACTTATAACCCATAAATGAGCTGCGGTGGCTCAGTGGTTAAGACGCTCACCTTGTTAGATGGAAGGCTGGCAAGTCAGTAGTTTGAGACATGGGTACTGCATGACAGATTGAGTGCCCATCTCTGTCCCAGCTCTTGGGTACATGAAAGGAGCCTCATTTGGGCATTCCCTGAGTGGAGTTTCTTCTGCAAAAATCCTTTCAACCCAGAATAATTTCTGACATGAAATTATTATTATTATAAACCTCTAAATGGTTTAGAAGCATGCTATCTACAGTAAAGCCTCTCCCTAAGATATGCTCAGAGCACACATCAGCTTATGTTAATAAGTAGTCACTCCTAAAAAAGTAAAGAAAGCTGTGACTAACTGAAGAGTATTTTCTGCTATAGCCGACACATTATGCAATAGTTTACTGTATGAAATAAGATCACCTCCATCTTTAATTGCCTTTAAGATAAAGGTAAAGGTAAAGGTTTCCCTTGCTCAAAAGCCGACTCTAGGGTTCAGTGCTCATCTCTGTTTCAAAGCCAAAGAGCCAGCATTGTCTGCTTCTGCAGACATTTCCGTGGTCATGTAGCAGGCATGACTAGACACGGAGTGCTGTTACCTCCCCACCCAAATGGTCCCTATTTATCTACTTGCAATTTCTTGCTTTCGAACTGCTTGGTTGGTAGGAGCTGGAACAAAGATGGGAGCTCATTCCGTCCTGCAGTACTCAGGAACCAAACTGCTGACCTTCTGCCTCCCAGTCAGCATCTTAGCCACTTGAGCCACTAGAAGCAACTAAAATATATATTTTTCATCCAGCATTTTCACCTGATTGCTCTCAATTATAAACAACTTATATAATCTTGATTTTGATCTGAGCAACTAGACCTATTAGATATTTTATATTTTTTAAAGATATTGGAGGTAATTTGAACTTACAAATGGCAACTGGGTGGGTATATTTAATTAATTACTTATGTTTGTTATATTTTATGTTTTTGTATTTATTGTATAGTTGTATTTGTTATGCCTTTTATTTAATGCTTTTTTGTATAATTTTGCTGGTTTTTGTGATGTTATGAGGCCCCATAGTAGTGCATTTGCACTAATTGTGACAGCATATAAATTCAATAAAAATGACATAAGTAAATAAAATAAAGACATAATATAAACATCATAAACAATAAAACTACTAATAAATAAAAATAAACAAAAAGATAGCATTAGTTGCACAAATATGGAGAGACAGAATGTTTTCCTATAGGCAAAGGTGTCAGACAAGAGTGAATTTTATTAATTAATTAATTAATTAATTAATTAATTAATTAATTAATTAATTGCACTTATATCCTGCCCATCTGAGATATTCTCCCCCTCTAGGAAGCTTACAACACATTAAAAAAAAATCTTTATAATACCAATACAAAACACCGACGCCGATGCTAACATTACATTTTCTACCACATTCAGATATTGAAGATATGTTAAATTCTGATAAATAAGAAACCAAGAGGGTAAACAAGAATTTCAGTGTTGTTGTGTAGGAATGCATTAGATTGACCCGAGCAGATTCATATATTAAACACATTATTTAATATGAGGATTCTAAACTGGAGCGAGTCGTGACGATATGCCCTCAGACTCAAACCTGCAACGGGGAAGAATCCTCTAACTTGATTAATAGAGATTCACTTTTTACCTAATTGTTCTGACCTGCAAGTGACTTGCTCAGGTTGACCTAAAGACGAATCTATTCCTTGTTAAAATTTAATTACTTACTACTTTGAAGTTAGAATATCTGCTTGTAAGTTAAGACTATCTTAAACCTAAAAGTAAAGACCAGCAAGGGCAGGAAATCTGGATTAGCTATTGCAGAAAAACAGGTTAAGCATCTCTGCAGAAATTCACGTACTAACTGGCTATTTAATGACTGTAAAATAAAGCTTGAATCAACCGTTTCCCCAATCTTGAATGTGTCTGTCTTCTCTTTTCCGTCCTGAGAAGCAAGCCAACACAGCATTGTTGGACTACAACTGCCACAGTGAGTATCTCATAATGGGCTAAGCTGTCTAGTGCTGAAGCCTAATAATAATTTACAAATCCATCATGTCAAGTTCTTCCACAGAATACACACGTACACCATCTCTGAAGTACAGTTCCTCCACCCCATTTGAGCTTTCCATCGAGCAATTAATGTTCTAGAAAACATTAGAAAAGTTATCAGCCATCCTTGCTTCGTGGGATTTTCTTGCCAGACAGGTCAACTCAAAGCAGGCCTACAAACACCTGTCACAAATCCCAAATATTCATATATAGAACTATATATGGGATTTGTTTATCTATACCTATAAAATGGTGCGTTAACCATTGGAATGTGACAAAGGATGTTGCACCAGGCCCCACTAGCCCCATCTGAGCCTCCGTTCACTTGCCCGAATGGGGTTCGCAGGTAACTGTCGGGTTGAAATTTTCGACCCGGGGGCAGGAGCCCCCCAGTCGCAAACAAAAAAAGGGAAATTCAATTCCCAAAGTTCCTTTCACCGCGCCGCGCCAGAGCCAATCAGGCTGAGCAGTGCGGCGAAAGGAACGTTCGGAAACGCGCCACGGCCAATCAAAAAAAAAAAACCTGCAAAAGAAAAACCGCCACAGAAAACAAACACAGGCAGCCAAAACTACAAGCCCCAGCGTCCTGCGCACCATTAGCGCGCAGGACACTGAGGCAGCCGGCGCATGAAAAATAAAAGCTAAAAAAAATAAGCCTGCCGCTGCTGCCATTCATCCCCACGGGCGAGCCAGCATGGCCCGTGGGGGGGAAAATAACCCCCCACTGCCGCTGCCCTTCCGTTCGAAGGGCCAGCCGGCGTGCGAGAAAAACAAGTTTAAAAAAACACCCCACAACTGCCCTTCTTCACAACGGGCCAGCAAGTATGGCCCGTGGGGGAAAAAATACAACCCCGGCCACCGCTGCCCTTCCGTTCGAAGGGCCAGCTGGCACGCCAAAAATAAAAGCAACCCCCCCCCCCCCGCAACTGCCCTTCTTCCCAACGGGCCACCAAGCATGGCCCGTGGGAACGAAAGGCACCCTCCCCGCAACAACGCTCCCTTCCCAAGGGCCATCCAGCATGGCCCGAGGGAACAAAAAGCACCCCAGCCACCAGTGCCCTTCCTATCCACAGGCCACCCAGCATGGCCCATGGGAAGAAAAGGCACCCCCACCGCAAGTGCCCTTCCTTCCCACGGGCCACCAAGCATGGCCCGTGAGAACAAAAGGCATCTTCCCCTAAAAAAAGAACGCACCAAAAAACAAACCAAAAACACTCAAAAAGACACACAAAGAAACCCCCAACCAAAACCCAAAAACATTCAAAAAAACACACACACAAACCCCCACCCAAAACCCTAAACAAAAACAGAACGCCCCCCAACCAAAAAAAAACTCTTAAAAAAAACGGAGAGAACTTACCAAAACACGTCTTGTCCCGATGAAAACCGGAAATGAAATGAAGAGAAGAAGAGACTCACCGGAATAAGCAATACAAAAAAATTGCTCAACACCACCACCCAGTGGCCAAAGGAGAAAAAACATCCAAAATATTCCCAAATATTCAATAAATCCCCAAAAATAGGGTAATCAATTCCAAAAACATTCAAAAATATCCAAAAAATAAAAAATAATTCACAGATAAAAATATAAATTTTCAATAAAAAATAAAAAAACACTGTAAAATGCATTTAATTTAAAAAAACATAAATTTACACATTTTTAAAATTATTATCCAAAATAAAACAATTTACAAAAATTCACAAAGTAAAAAAACAACAACAACCTAACCTCTGTTTAAAATCCAAAAAACAACAACATAACAACACAGTTTAAAACAGTTTAAAAAATAAACATTCTCACAAACACAAATAACACACTAACCTCATTTCCATAAACAAAAAAACAAAAACCTTAAAAAACCACTTCAAACAGCCCGGCACTGAGGAAGCCAGCACACCAAAAAAAGCCCAAAAAAGCCCCCACTGGGAGCGCAAGTCCGCCGCAGGCGGACGCAGCGCCTCAAAGCCAAAAAAACCCAAAAAACCTTACACCACCATTTAAAAAAGCACAGCACCATTGGTTCAAGAAAAAAACCGAAACCCTTTACTATCCAACACAATTTTAAAAAGCCCGGCACCGCCGGGCAAAATGTGCTAGTCTCTAGATATGACTGGGCAAGGATGGACCCCCTTCTATTTCTTTTGCCTTCTTAAAGGAGCCAGACAAAATAGGGTCGACTGAGCACATATGCCATTTGGATTGCAAGGATTGCAGCAAATGGTATACTGGACCTCTACCTGACCTTAAGCAACCTTACTTAGCCCTGCCCAGATTGCTCAAATGGAACCTGTGTAGACAAACTGTCAGTCTCAGAATCATCCAGACTTCAGCACTGAGTAACGATTCTTGGTTCAGGGCCAACACTGTCAAAGAGCAAACTAGGATGGGAGTCTCACTTTGATTTATTTTGTATACACTCCTCCTGGGAAGGCCGTCTTTGGTTAACCAACCCTTGGCAACAGAAGTTTTACATATTCATGCAAAATAAAAATGCCTTGTGCTTTCACTGTCAAAGGGTATCAACAAACCATTTACAATTCCTTCATTACCAATTGCAAAAGCTTCTTTTCAAAGGAAATATCTTATAAAGGCAGCATGAAGGCAAGTTCAGCAATCCCAAAATGGTCCAGATGCTCACCTCATGCACACTTTTGTTTTTGTTTCTGTTTCTTATTAGAATAAGTCTGTCCCAGGTGTATATTCATCAGCTCTGACTGGAAAAAGTAAAATCCAGTTATTATTATTATTATTTTAAAAATGCAAGTACTGTATGTACAGCAAGGGAGTATGGAATTAATTTATTTTTGAATTGTTTAAATAACTTAATTGGCTTTTCTCTGTCCGCAGTGTTTCTTAGGTAGGAACATTCTCTCCAGAGGTATTAAAAAAATCACATTGTGGGAATGGAGCTGTTATTTTCAGCAGGCTAGCCCTCTGGTCAATGTAGGATTTATAGTGGAGGATTTCTAGCAGATGCCTATATGAAGAATTCCCCAGCCTCATTCACATTTTCTTCTGAGGAGGGAGCTGAGCAACCAGATGGTGTATATTCTTAGTACTCATTTCAAAGAGCAACCAGGTCTCTTCAAATCCAAAATCAAGCAGCTAAAAATGATAGGATGCCTTTCTTGTGGAGAACACATTTTCAAACCTAAAACAGTGGGAGTTTCTAGAGACATTCACTTCCTTTACTTGTTTTCATCATCTCCATCATTACACTATCTAGTGCGATTTCCTGAGTTTGGCTATCACAGGGAACTCTACCTTGCTTAAAACCAGAAGCAGAAGTTTCTAATCCCCTTCTTTACTCCATGAAAAAATGAGGAGAGGGGAAACATAACTGTGAGACCTAAGAAGATTTACTCCAAATTGTTGCATTTTAACACTGCCAGAATTTGAGTTCCAGATGCAACTGTTTGGAACTTTAATTTCTTCAGTGTGCAAAAATGGTCTCTTTTGTAGAGGCTGCCCTAGGACAAAGAGAAATCAGCATCCTCTTTCTATATGTTAATTTCATTCAGTGCACATTTAACTTATTCACCTCCAGGCAAAGTTCATACATTGGACAAACTTTAAGAGATCCACAAAGGATCATGTGTCTTTTCCATGCTGATTTTGTTAAGCCAGATGAATTGCCAGCTCTAACCCAATGAGTGAGAAATCCACTGACATAGGTGGTCATAGGCTTGCAAAGGAGATTAGTCTATACAAAAGTGGTGCAACTTTATATTCATGCTCCCAGATGCTCTTGCAAAATTATTATGCAAGATGAATGTTTCTATAAAGTCATTGGCTTTATAGTTGCTTTAAGCATTTCAAGCATGTATTGACGATAGGAAAAGTGGCAATTTTTTGTAACTTTTTGCAGGTTGCAATAAAATTGCAAGTGAGCCCTTCTCTAAATTATTACCAAAATTAAACTTTTTGTTAGAAGCTTTACCAATACAACTTAAAGATAAATGGGGGGGAAAGAGACCAAGAATATCAAAAAAGTTGTGGTATTTAGCACAGAAAGAGGGTGGATTGGGAATACCAAATATAGATACTGATTATAAGGTGTTACAATTTAAAAATGTGGTGAAAATATTAATGAAAGAAGAGATGATATGGGAGGAAATGGAGATGAAGGAAGTGAAGCAGGTTGGCAAAGCATTTTTTTTGGACAAAATATTAACAAAAATTGAATTCAAAAATAGATTGATACAAATAACATTGAATTTATGGAAGAAATTGAAAAGGAAGTTAGCACCAGATTTGTCCCCAATTACAGAAATTAGCACCAGATGTGTACCCAATTACAGAAATGGAAGATTTGAGGAATTTTCCATTGAAGTTGGATAGGAAGGTGAGGGATGTGTTTCTGAAAAATGATGTATTCCTGCTAAAAGATTGGATTCAGATATGTAGAAATAAAGAAAAAAGATTGAGAATTTATGAACAATTGAATTTGAACTGGTTTCAAGTCATTTTATTGAATAAATGGAATAATAAATATTTTTGAAGACCAGCTTAATAAGAGAAAGGACAGATTTTGAAGAGTTGGTATTTAAAATGAGAAAAGGAGAGGTAGGAATTAAGGGCCTTGTTAGTAAATTGTATAAAATGTTAAATGGTGATGACAGATCACAGGAAACATTAAGAAAAAATGGGGAAAAGATTTGAATATTAGAATTTCGGAGGAAAGTTGGAGGTATAAATGGAAAAGAAGAATTATGAGATCTATGTCTGTGAGAGTTATGGAGCATAACTATAAAATGTTGTGGAGGTGGTACCTGACACCGGTTAGGTTAAATCAGATGGATTGTACTAAAATGAAATTGTGTTGGAGATGTAAGACTTTTGCGGGGACTTATGAACATATGTGGTGGAGTTGTGATGTGGTTAAAGCTTTTTGGCTTAAAATAGAAAATGAAATATCACAAATAATGGGTAGTAACTTTAAGCTGGAGTCAGGTACTGCCTTTTTGATGGAGTTTGACAATATGAGTATGGAAGAACACAATATAGAACTATTAACAATAATATTGACAACTGCAAGACAATGTATTGCTAGAAATTGGAAGAATGATTCTACAGTGGATATAGAGGAATGGTATAGAGAAATGTGGCATCTTGCACTTAATGATAAGTTAACATGGGAATTGAAAATAAAAAGAGGTATGACAGATAAAAACAAATTTGGAATCATCTGGAAACCATTTCTGGTTTATACACTGTCTGAAGGTAAAGGTAGCAGACCAACTCCAAGTCACATGAGTTTTTGGTTATAATATGTGATGCTGGGCAGCTCTGCAACTCCCAAGGCAATGTACATAGCACTGGGGTAATATCTTATGTTTGGATTTGTTTTTCTTTTTAAGATAGTGTATTTTTCATATTAAAAGTATATGTCTAAACAAGAGGGTTTAAATAAGGTAAAATGAATATACACTATCTGTTTTATTTCTAAGTATGTGATTTTACTTTTAATTTTTACTTGTAATTTGTATTTCTATGTTATTTTTTTATTATGTATCGATGTCTTTTTTCTTTCTGTATTACTTTTCCTTTTTTTAAAAATAGTAAAAATTAATTTTAAAAAATTGCAAGTGAGGAGGCCACATAATGTGAAGAGAGACATGTGATGTGTATGTGCTTGGTGGTGGAAGGGTCTATTCTATGTATTGTTTATCTTTTGACCATATTTGGGGCAATTTTCTGAAATGATTTCATTTCCAAAGCAGCTTGCAGCCTTAAAAAAATGAAGCAAAAAGGAAGCCAACAGAAAAGCACAATGGTATGTAAATACTGGACATTTAAAATGTCAAAATAATAATAACTCAAAGCTATTCCTCAAAGAGAAAAACTGCAGCATTGAAAAAGGAAAGTAAAAAGCCTTCCATTCCATACAGAGTTTTAGAAATACAGTGTCAAAGGCAAATAATACAGGTTTTGTAAATGCAGTGCACTGGCTTCAGTGCCATATGTAAAGATTTCATTCCTTAAAACCACAACCCCCTTGCGAAAAAACTGCCTCATGAAGTCTTTCGGACTGTGATGGAATCTGTTGGCAAGTGTGTCTACTCCCCCCACCTTTAAAATGTTCAAGCCCCTCTTAAAATGGCTATTTATGTCCTGTGCTGTTTTAAAAATAAATGCGACTGTTGCGCTGTTTCCTTCTGCACCACTGAACTGACATGCCTTCGAGTTACACATAATCGTACTTCTCAAATCCACTTTCTGAACTAATGGCTCCTTAAACATTTCCAAATGATCTAAATGAGAGTATTTGGGCACAATGACTGCCTCGTAACATTACTTATTCTTAATTCATCACATTCTCAACAACATCTTTGGTACTAAGGTACCATTGTAATTACAGTCTATATACAACTATAATCATCCAGCAAAGTGAATTCATGCAGGCAGGTCAAAATGGTATTCAAAAGCCATTAAGGAAGCCTTGGTGTGCCTGGTTATGCCACAGGAACTGAAGAGTATTGTGTTAATTGGTAGCCACAGGTGTGGGCAGTGATGAAGAAGTGACTGGAAGCAGGGTGAAAGGCAAGCAGCCATAAATATTGTGAACTGCTGAAGGAACCAGGAGAGTCTCATCCTGTGAAAGAGAAGAGGATTCATGTGGTTTCCAACTTGAAACATTCAAAGTTTGATTTATTTATTTAATGGATTTGTATCCCGCCCTCCTGGTGGGGACACCACTCAGGGCGGCTAACAACATGCAATACAATAAACAGCATACACAGCAACAAACAATACAACAACAGTTAAAAACAACATTAGCTAAAAACAATCAATAACCACCACCACCCACTAAAAACAGAATTGAAGACCCAAAAAATCTAATTAGATAAACATTAAAAACTACCCTCACCCTCCCTCCTCCCATAATAAAATAGCAGAAAAAAACAAAATAAGCAGGATCCCTCAGACAGGCTAAATGATCCAACGGGCTCGCATGGTGGATTCAAACATGCCGCACACCCGCTGGCATAGCCAGGTGTTTAATATTTTCCTGAAGGATAGTGGATCCGACGGGAGTCAGAGTTCTGGTGGTAGAAGGTTCCACAGGGCTGGGGCAGACACAGAAAAGGCTCTCCTCCTGGCCCCAATAAGATGAACTTCTTTTGCGGATGAGACCACCACTGAGCCCTTCCTATCTATCCTTGTAGGATGGGCTGAATACCTTGGGGAGATGTGGTCTCTTAAGTACCCTGGACTGATGCCATAAAGAGCTTTAAAGGTCAAAAACAGCACCTTGAATTGCACCCGGAGGCATACTGGGAGCCAGTGCAACTCTCGAAGCAGTGACCAAGCACGGGCATAACGCCCGCACCCAATCACCACCTGAGCAGCCGTATTCTGGACCAGCTGAAGCCTCCAAATGGTCGCCAAGGGCAGCCCCATGTAGAGTGCATTACAATAATCCAATCTGGAGGTGACCAGAGTGTGAGTGACCATGAGCAAGGAGTCCTGGTCCAGAAGTGGGTGCAACTGGTAAATTACACAAAGCTGTGCAAAGGCCCTCCAAGCCACGGCCGCCACCTGCTCTTCAAGCAGGACCCACAAGTCCAGGAGGACACCCAAGTTGTGCACTGGATCTGTCTGGGGCAACAATGCCCCAGACAGAACCAAAGATGGTAGCTCCCAGGAAAGCTCGTGGCCCCGAACCCACACCCACTCAGTCTTGTCAGGATTCAGCTGAAGCCTGTTGCCCCCATCCAGACCCATACAGCCTCCAGACACCCAGTCAGGACTTTGACTGCATCACTCAGGTAACCATGGGCTGAGATGTACAATTGGGTATCATCTGCATACTGATGATACCCCACCCCAAGGGAATGAATGATCTCATCCAGCAGTTTCATGTAGATGTTAAACAGCAGAGGCGAGAGTACTGAGCCCTGAGGTACCCCACATGAGAGTGACCTAGGGCTGGACAACTCACCCTCTAAAGACAATGACTGAGTCCGGCCCCTCAGAAATGAGAACCAGGACAACACAGTGCCCTGGGCCCCCAATCCTCGGAGTCGTCCCAGAAGGATACCATGGTCAATGGTATCAAAAGCTGCTGAGAGGTCAAGAAGAGCGAGAACAGAAGGGTTGCCCCTGTCCCGCTCCCACCAGAGATCATCCAAGAGTGCGACCAATGCAGTCTCGGTACCATAGCCGGGCCTGAAACCTGACTGAAACAGGTCCAGATAATCCGTATCATCCAGAACCCCCTGGAGCTGCCGTGCCACTGCTTTAAACCAAAAGGTCTGCCATTGTAGCAATACAGATACGCACTACTTGGCCAAAGCTTTATTATAGGGCAGTGATGGTGAACCTTTTAGAGACCAAGTGCCCAAACAGAGGGATGGGATGAACTCTGTACTGAAGGAGAGAGAGGAAGCGCTCCCATTGGGCTGCTGGGCAGAGGGGCAGGACAAACTCTGTGCTGGGGAGGGAGGAAGTGATTGTGTGCATGCCAACAGAGAGGGCTGGGAGTGCCCTCTCTAGCACACATGCCATAGGTTCACTACCAGTGCTACAGGGCAAATCTTGATCTCCATGGAGTAAATATGAATTATATGTGCCAATGGCAATGCTTGCATAAATGGTATGATCCCATATTACCTCCTTGGTGGTATGCCTGGCCTATTCATTAGCCAGAGTGAGTCAGATGCTCAACTGCATAACACAACTGTCTTGGGGCTGGCACTTGCAATAACATCTTGACCCTGAGAGTAATTGGAATCAAGCATTATCCTGACAGCCACCCAATAAATGGTTACAGTATAGAGTCGTATAGACAGCAATTCAAGGAAGAGGGGGACCATCCCAACATCTCTTCTTCATTTCCCTTCTCCCTGTGTATTTGTGCAGAGCGAGGGGCATCAGAAACAAAAGGAACAGAAGGACACTTTTCTTTCCCCTTCAAGCAGTGGGATCATTTCTGCCAGCAAGTGATAGTGGTACCTGCTGGTCAATGGTGGCTCAATAGGATACTTGCAGTGGCACTGGGATTTTTAAAAAGTGAGTTTGGGTGGGGTGGGGTGGAGAATGAAAGCTCTCAGGTTCCTCCTTCCCCATTCACCACTATTGGAGGACTGGAACACAATCGACCTGGGATGGAATGATCCTCGTAAGAATTCCTTTCTTGTCTCTTGACTAAAAACAGAATAATCATGCTGCCCTAGTTTCATTTTGTGTGTGTTTGTTGTTTGTCTGTCTGATTAGACATTATATTATGAAACAAAGCAATAACACATCACTGATATGGAAGAGAATACGTGATTATGTGCAGCTGTTATGCAAAGACATTCTGTTCAGCTTCAGAGGTGACTGTTTCAAACAGAGAGGCAGTTTATATTAAACAGTTGTTTTATATTAACAAGTAGCTCCAGCTGGCAGGCTAACATCTCAGGTTAGTTTCTGATCAGTTCTTCCCATAAATATCTCGGGTTTTGAAGGGTGTACATTTTCTTGTTCCTTAACCGTTCTGACCTAGCCATATCCTCAAAACATTTGGTAACACCAGTGCAAGCATAGCACTCTACATTTTTTCCATACTTGCCAATTTCTGCCCTTGCTACTGTCAGTAAGCATGTGACTAGCTCTTGTGCATTAAGGCATGAGTTGAGATCCCAGTGAAGTGAGTCATAGGGTAAGTTCAACAAATGATTGTTGATAACTCTGACTGAAATGTCCCACAAATCTCTGATGGGTGATTGAATCTATGGATCTGAAAAATAGGCAATGGGTCATCATTGCAACAACAACAAAAAAATGTTTAATTTACATTTAATTTAATTTTCCCACTTGTATGCCAGACACTGTGTCGTGGTACCATGAGGCACTCAGGCTTCCGGATAACAGCAACAGCAGAAACCAGGGATCGCATGGAGTTCCCTCCATACATAGATCCATAGATTCAATCACCCATCACTTGGGTGAGGATTTAAGAGGTTGCCCGGCATTGCCAGGCTGTTTTAAATTGTGTTGGAAAGTTTTTGTTGTTGATGTTAATGTTTGCAAAGAAGAGGTTAGTCTATAATTGAAATTTTTAAAAATTTTATTTATACAATTTTTTTGGTGGCCTGTTATAAACTGTGATGAGTTTTGTTTGGTGTTTTGGTTTTGTGGATGAAAAAAAGAATAAAGGATGACATACTTTTCCCCAAAAAAATATTTAACCCAATAATTTTTAGTATGTATTTTTTTTAAATTGTTGTACCATAGGTAATAATTTAAAAAATGTGAAAGTACATGTTTTTCACAATAAATGTTTTTAAACTGTGTATTGATGTTTTTGTTTTTTATTTGAGTAAAAATTCAGCACAGGATTTTTGAATAGTTTTTATTTTATTTTATTGACATCTGTTTTTGATTTGTGTAAAATTGTGTTTTTGTGCTATTTGTTTTTATTCTTGGGGCCTTTTGTGTGGGGCTCTTGTGTCTTTTTGATTTTTTTTACACTTGTGGGCAGCAAGTGATGCTGGTAGGGGTTATCTTGTATTTTGACTGTTTTTTCTCTCGTGGCCTCTGGGTGGAGCTTCTTCCAGTAAGTAGTCTCTTTCTTTATTCATTTCTTTTCCAGTCGTTGTGGTGTGAGGTCGTGTGGTGGTGAGTTGGCTGTTTTTCTTTATTTGGGGTGGTGGTGGTGGTTGGATTTTGTGGTGTTTGGCTGGGTGCTGGGTGTGTTTGGAAATGTTTGTTGTTGTTTACTTTGTATTATTTTTTGGTGTTATTTTTGTTTGTTTTTGTGTATTTTTGGATGTTTTTGATTGTTTGTTTTTGTGTTTTTTGGTGTCCTACAGGGGGGAATCCCTTCTCTGCCATCTCCCCTGGCTCTGGAAGGCTTGGGGGGACAGACCCCTTTTGTCTCCCCAAACCTTCCAGACTCATGGGACCCAGGAGAGGGGATCGAATCCAGGCCACCCTCTGATATTAAAAGGGAAATCTCAATTGTGGTTTCCCCTTTAATATCAGTGGGGGTGGGGTTGTGATCCCCCTCTCCGCTGGCTTCCTTGGGTTTGGGAGGGTTGGGTGGAGAAAAGGGTTCTGTCTCCCCAACCCTTCCGGACCCAGGAGAGCCATCGGAGAGGGGGATTCCCTCCCCCCAAACTCCGTTTTTAAAGAGAAGTAACCGCTTGGTTTCTTCTCTTTAATATGGGGTGTGTGTTTGTTGGGGGGGGGAGAAGAATCCCCTCTCTGCCAGGGCCCCTGGGGTCAGGAGGGTTGGGGAGACAGACTCCTTTTGTCTCCCCAAACCTTCCAGACTCATGGGACCCAGGAGAGGGGATCGAATCCAGGCCAACCTCTGATATTAAAAGGGAAATCTCAATTGTGGTTTCCCCTTTAATATCAGTGTGTGTATGTGGGGGGGGGGGTTGTGATCCCCCTCTCCCCTGGCTTCCTTGGGTTTGGGAGGGTTGGGTGGAGAAAAGGTTTCTGTCTCCCTAACCCTTCCGGGTTAATCAATATATCAAAAGGACATATAAAAAACATGTCAATAAGCATATCAACAAAACAGTGTAGCCACGGGGTGTCTCAAAAACAATCTAACCAGTCACAGAAAAAGAGACTCAGAAAATCTTGCTGCAGATGAGGTAGCGCGGCTCCAGTGTCTTTTGAGCTCCCTTCCCGGCGGGGCCAGAGGGAGGGGCGCCGGGCGCAGCAGCCTCCCATCACGGGACCAATTGAATAGGCCCTGGGAGAGGCTTGGACGTCTGGTGTCGGTGCCGGTGGCTAGCCTTCCTGACTAGTTTTTAATTGGTAGCCATCTTAGTCTGTGTTTCAAGCATATCAGAAAGTAAAACAAAACAAAAAGACAAAAATGTTGTGACACCTGCAAGACTAACTGCTGCTCCAAGGTAGACTGCAGCTGGACCAGGCAGCTCCATGGCCCTCGCTCTCCCCTCCCACCTCCCAGGGAAACCCCCTTTGGCTCCCCCATAACAAACCATATTGTGGAACCTTAAGGACTAACTGATGTATTTTAATGTGAGCTTTTGTGGATTGAGCACACTGGGCACACAATGGCTGGCTAGCATAACAGATAAGTTTACAAATCAAGGTGGCTTTTTAAAACCGGTAATAACTGCAGTGGCTCAAATGGCTCAAGTGGTTAAGCCACTGAACTTTATGACTGGATGATCAGCAGTTTGTGACCTGAGGACTGCACAATGGAATGAGCTCCCATCTCAGTCCCAGCTCCTGCCAACCTAGCAGTTTGAAAGCAAGAAATTGCAAGTAGATAAATAGGGACCACTTCAGTGGGAAGGTAATCAGTGTTCCGTGCACTCCGGTGTCTAGACATGCCTGCCACATAACCATAGAAAACAGCACTGGCTCTTTGGCTATAAACAGAGATGAGCACTGAACCCTAGAGTTGGATACGATTGGCTTTCGAGCAAGCACAACTTTTACCATTACCTAATAATGGAAGATTGGTATTCAACATTGGTATTCAAACTTGCTGTGAAGTTTGGCCCTGCTTAGTTGCAAGTGGTTAGTAAAGGTAAAGGTCACCCTTGCTCAAAAGCCAGTAGTATCCGGATCTAGGGTGCAGTGCTCATTTCCATTTACAGCCAAAGAGCCAGTGCTGTCTGTGTTTGCAGATGTTTTCATGGTCATGTGGCAGGCATAACTAGATTGCCCACCCTGTCACATGGCCACACCCAGCAAGTCACATGGCTGACATCTGACTATGCCCACAGAGTAGGCCACACCCACAGAATAGGCCACGCCCACAGAGTAATAAAAAATTGAAGCCCACCACTGATTATACCTGGATTTAAGTGTTTGAGCCTACAATTCTTCATGAGTGTAAGACTTTTTTTGTTTCATATCTTTGGAGTTCTTTGTGTATTTGCAACATAGAAGTGATATAAAGAAAGAAAGCTTGTATAATAGACAAGTTGATGATATCTTGAATTATTGCAGCAGCAGCAGCAGCAGCAACAATAACAATAAAACCTATATCTTGATACCCAATGCATTTTGAGATGATTGAAATAACTGTGTGATTTCACTCTAGACGTATTTCTTCATTCGGACAAATGTCAACTGTGATGAACACAGTCTTCTAATATTTTCCGTGGAGGTCTATAATTTCTGTAGAACTCCTGAGACAATGATCAGGTGCCAAAGATCTAACTTTGATACCAACTGACCTAGTCCATTGTTTTCATACTAGTAAGAGCCATCTCAATGATGTAAAATGGGAGACATTTGTTGCGTTCCAAAATTATATTGAAATCTCAAATAGCAAAGAAGGAAATGTTAAACTTTATGCTCAGTAGGGGAAGCATGTTCATGGCACACATGTGCATCTGTGTATTTGAGGCACAGACAGAGACACAAAGAGATAGAGAGTCAGATAGAAAATTGGGGATAGGGCAGTCACAGTTTTCCATGCCTCTGCTATGCAAAAAAGGGATACTTTAGACCAGTGATGGTGAACCTTGGCACTCCAGCTATTCTTGGACTTCAGTTCCCAGAAGCCCAAGTCCCTTATCTATGCACAGTAAACCCATTCATGTGGATTCACAGAGACTTGGGCTTCTGGGAATTGAAGTCCAAGAACAGCTGGAGTGCCAAGGCTCACCATCATGGCTTTAGACTGTGATAAGTGGCAAGCACATATATCACACAGATAGTTAATAAAGGAGCAGGAGCCAGTCTCATATAACAAGACTAGGTTTTCCTTGCACAAAGTGTTAACACAATCCCTGAGTCACCAGGTTTGCTAAGCTAATTGCACTCCCAATTTTGGCAGGCGAATGCTTAAAAAACTATGTTTTTACCATAGCTTTTCATGTCACTAAGCATGGTGTGTGTGTGTGTGTGTGTGTGTGTGTGTGTGTGTGTGTGTGTGTGTGTGTGTGTGTGTGTGTGTGTGTGTGTGTGTGTGTGATTAACATTGCCTTGTATATCTGCCCACTCTACCATTCATGCTGCCGCCATGTCTGGAGAAACCTGGAAAAGATGAAAGAAATAAAGATAGAAAAAGAGGGTGTGGGGAGAAAAAGAAAGCCAGAACAATGCTTGCAAAATCAGAATGGCTGAAAAAGGTAGAAAATAAATAAATTGAATGTATCTGTTTTGTTGTTTGGAGCCATTTCACAGAAAACCAAAGAAAAATCTCAGATCTCCCTGTAGGCTACAAAGTGTGAACACTGCTTTCATATGTGCCCTGTAGCCTATAACTGGTCCCCACTGCATGGCTTCAAACACTTCCAAGGGGTCTTTCCTGTTAAAATAGGGTAATAGAATCCAGTTCATGCAATACTGAGTTCACACTATGTTAGACACAGCTATTCAAGGGATGGCCTTTCCTGAGGATTGTATTACTCACGGAATGCACAGTTAGTTCAAAGGCACTTGTACAAGAGAACTTCCCAGTGGAATGTAGCTTGTGCTTTTCTTTTTCACTTCAGTACAAATGAGTAGAGTGCATTCATCCCTTTCAATGTATTTAGACTACACAGGAAAAAATATATTCCTTTTGAAGGCTAGTTCCTCTAATGATCTTTTTTTCCTAGCAGCAAAAATAGGCCAAGGAATTGATGTTAAAATACAGATCTTTATGTGGCAAAAGTCTGAGACTGAAAGGAAGACTTAAAAGAGCATTCTGGAGCTCATAAGATGGTTTCACAGATGGGGGGGGGGGGGGGAAATGCGCTACTGGGTGACTATGGACAATAATCTATCCACCACTTCGGATTGAAACCAGATTGCTCAATTATCCATATGCACTTACTGGGATCACATCTTCTGAGGTCTTTGTTTAGCTGCCTCCATTGGGTGAGGTATAGTGGGTAGTTATGGAAATAGATTTCTCAGGGATGGCACTTTGGATTTGGACTGTCCCACCCAGTGACTGTGTATGGGACTGCGGTGGCTTAGTGATTAAGACGATGAACTTGATGACTAGAAGGTTGGCAGGTCAGCAGTTCAAGACCTGAATGCTGCATTATGGAGTGAGCTTTTGTCTCTGTCCCAGCTCCTGCCAACCTAGCAGTTCAAAAGCAAGAAATTGCAAGTAGATAAATAGGTACTGCTTTGGTGGGAAGGTAACAGTGTTCTGTGCACTTTGGTGTCTAATCATGCCTGCCACATGACCATGGAAACATCTGCAGATGCAGACAGTGGCTGTTTCCCCCATGCAAATGGAGATAAGTACCAGACCCTGGAGCAATAGTTCCCAAGGTGGGGCCCAGGCCCCACAGGGGGACTCCAATTCCCAGAAGCCCAAGTCTGAGGCTTCTGGGAATTGAAGTCCAAGAACCAAAGCTTGGGAAACACTGCCCTAGAGTCAGATATGACGGCTTTCGAGCAAGGGCAACCTTTACTTTCATTGCAGTTGCAGCAGGCAACTGCAATAATAGCATTATCTTGGCCATTTACTGGATCTTATTTTGTACCCAGTGAGACCTACCTAGTGCCTACTTTGATGTCATTCCTGCACCAGTTGAAGATCCTTTCAGGAATTTATTTGTTCTAGGTCTTCTCAGTTTTATCTTTCTCCTTTTGCTGCCTGTGGGTACTCTATTCAGCTTTCTGATTTGCTCCCCCCCCCCAATCATTGGCCAATCTGAATGCTTTGCTACAGGGAAATACATAAAAACTGAAATAAACTAGTGCCCACAACCCAGAGATAAGGTGGGGCAAACACAGAGCTACCACCCAGTCAGCTAGTCCTAGCAACCAATCTATGCAAGAGTGTACATGCATAATCAAATCAAATAGCATCAAAATTTTATTTGTATACCGCCTTCCTCATCCTGGGGAGACCCAAAGAGGTTCACAATAAATACAATACAAAACATATAAATAAAAATCAACAGTACAAAATAAAAACACCACAATATACAATGAGCAAAAAATCAATCTACAAAAAGCGGCACCCCACCCCAAACACATGGGAAAAGATTCCCAAACCGAAATGCGGCGGCATTTATCCCTCACCGGGCAGGTGGGGCCCGGAGAAGGCAGGCAGGAAAAATTCTCGAACTGCCAAGCGACCACAGCTGTTCTTCCTCCTCTTTCTCTGGGCGATGTCGGGGCTTGGAGGCGAGCGGGCGGGAGCCATGTGTTCACAATACGTGCCAGACACTTACATCCAATTGTTATGTTCTGAGGAGTTTGCTGAATGAACTCCTCTGAAGATGTCCTGTAAGATGCCTTGCAGATCAGATGAGCAGTCCTGTAAAAGGAAGCCTTCATCCTCCTCCTTTGATCTTCTTCACGTCTTTCCAAAGGTGGTATCAAAGCCAGTTGTAAAGTTGTGAGTCCCACTTTTCTTAAGACTGTAGCTTTAGCATACATAATAAGAGTCTCTCATAAAATTACCAGTCGCAGTTTTCTGTAACCTCTAACAGTGCTGTTCAATGAAAGACCCATAATTATTACCATGGCAACTGCAGCCTGTGGTGTATATGGGGAATCTGTGAAACAAGACTTTGTTTGCAAAAAATAAAAGCCTTCACCATATCTTAATTTGTAACAGGAGTTGATATTTTTAATTTTAGTATTTGTTACAAAAAAAAGATATTTCTAAGAATGTCCTATCTTAATTATCAGTGCACAGCTTTGGAAACCTTCTCCTGCGCCTTCCTTTCTATTCGACTCAGTAATATTCCAGGAAGCATTTGTGGAAAGAGTGTTATTTGGACTAGCAGGTACGAAGTGACAGCATGCAGAGTGCTTGCTGGGAGGCTATCATAAGATGTCTGTATTCATCTTTTTTTATTATTATTAGACTACACTGACAAATTGCATACTGGAAACAAAATCCATTTATCTTGGTTTTCTGTAGCAGCACCGTATGTTCATCTGTTTCGCCCAACAAAGTAAGCACAATTCTTTTCACTGAGTCAATTAAGCAGCTCATGTAAAGTTTAGCTTTTCATGGCCCTGCTCTATCTGTACATATATTGCTTTGTAGTAAGCAATGGCTATATGGGTGAGGAAAGGACAGATCAGTCTATTTTGGTTCTGTCATATTTCCAGATATTCATTCACTGTCTCTTTCCACCCCATTGTCACATTAATCTTATTTTCCTTACTGACACAAAAATGTGTTTTCAAATAATAGTATCACATGCAAATGTCAAATGCATTCCCCTGAAACAGCTTTAAAAATGTTTTTTTACCTAAATATGTTTTTTTTAAAATGCTGAGAACTATAACATCAATATGACAGAACTGCAGAATCCAATGGGGTTGTTACGCACTAAACCATTTACTGGTCTTGGAGATGTACATTAACTAGTATTTATAATAGAATTTGTAAATAACACAATTACTCAAAATTCCTTTTAATGAGCTGGGAAAGAGACAGAGCACTGAAAGAAAGATTTGAAGAAGAGACAGTTATGAACCTACATTTTAAAAAAAGTGATACTGTTTACTTAATTTGTGATGTCATCATCTTTCTTTCTTTATTCGTGTCAGATGCACCACCATCATATAAACTAGTGAACATAAACTAGTGCATACAAAGCTAAAATTAACATATCTATATACAAAATAAAATTTAAAAGGGCTAGATGACATCTGCCCAATATTGGGCCACATCAACAGCATTTCCTCTTGCCAACATAAAGTCCTCCTCAGTGCACTTTGAGGGGCATTGTGTGCATTGTATCACATGGGAGATAGTTTGTACTTGTCTTCATTCACACAGTACATGATGTCATCGTCATGTACAGTACTGTCAAGTTGTTTCTGATCTATGGCAACCATATGAATGGGAGATCTGCCAAAATGTCCTGTCCACAACACTATACACTGTCTGCTTCTATATTTTTAGTCATAACAGTAACATTTTAAGTCATAAAACTAACAATCATCTTTTTCAAGATGCTGGGTTATCAGATCCTTTTTCTAGCACAGGGGTGCCCAAACTACGGCCCACAGGCCAAATCCAGCCCACTGCGCTGAATAACCCAGCTCGCACTGCCAACACCACTCCTGGAAGTGGAAGTAAAATGCACCCGTGCATGTGCAAAACACTGCCGTAAATGCACCTGTGGCTGTCATAAACACATTTACGATAGCCGCTGGTGCATTTACGACAGCATTTTGCTCATGTGTGGGTACATTTTATTTCTGCTTCCGGTGGACGAAACCATATGACTGGCCTGCAGCCTGAAAAGTTTGGGCACCCCTGGTATAGCATTATAGACCAGCAGACTTGAGGAAAACATGCAGATTTAGCTGTGAGTGAAAACAAGCATGCCCGCATTGGTAGAACCCAGTGAGAATATGTGAGCTATTAAAAATTATAACGCTAATTCCAAAAATGCATTTTAAAATGATTGTGATGTCATGGGAGGGGGCAAAATGAGCCACCCCAAAATTGGAGATGGGGGAGGGATACTTTGGTGAAAACTTGAAGGATGTGTTATTACTTACGCAGAATTTTGAAGTGAACATTTTTTCATTTTCTTCTGGCTTTTTTAAGTTTAAAAATTGTGATGTACCATCCACACTGCTGCAAGGCTTTTTCCAGTGTTTGCCACAAGACACAGTTCCTTGAAAACCTTGGGTGTAATACCATGTCAGTTCAGGCTCCATCACATCGTGCTCACAATGTGACCTGTAGGAAGTGGCACTCGGCTTTATCTATAGCTTCTTCCTGGCCACATGTCTCAAGTTTACTGGGACAACCCAAAAGACACAGGAAGACTTGAACTTCCATGGATGGCTCAGAGCTTTAAAACAAAATATTTCTATTATCTGTCTTCTCTTCTGATTTTTTTTTTAATGTTGGCACTGTACCCAGGCCCATAACCTTGGATTCTCAACCCTCGTGAGAAGAAAAGGAGGAAAGTTGTATTAGGTTCCCTCTCACCAAAAGAGAAGGCTCTCTGATTATTTTCATAGTTGTACCATTTCAGCGCCTTTTTCATATTGCTAGAGAAAAAAAGGGCTTGGCTGGGCTTGCTTCTAGTTGGGTAAGGAGTGGCAGCAAAGTGCTGGAGGTGGCAAATAGGCCATTACCACCCCATTGAAACTACTACCCAAGAAGGACCCAAGCAGGTCTGAGGACAAGAAGGGAACAGTGGCAGTGTGCTACCCTCACAACAAAAATGGATGCAGGGGAGAAGAGAAGAATGTCCATGAATGCCTATGCCACTCCTCCTGTGTCCTGCAACTCTTTGCCCTATCCTGTCTTCCAGGTCTGCTCACCCCACCCAGAGAAAGGCTGGGAGGTGAGTGAGAGGAAGACTATTTCCTCTGAAGAAAAGGCAAATGGTGTTGGCAATGGAAAGGCAGTGGTGGCTACAACCAATTGCACATACTGCCTGCTGTTGACACCAAAAAAGAAGGAGGGCTTTTAGGGAACCGCACACTTCTCACCAATACTGGCAGTTTCTTCAGTGCTGCACTATGAGGGTTCCTCTTAGGACCAAAGGCATTATGGGAATGGTGCTTGTGAATTTGCCTATGGTGTCTTCCTAATCACCAAAATGTCTGGTGAACAAGGAGGAGCCTTCACAGCCTCCTTCAGCTCTGCTGGTGGGAGCAGGCAATGTGGGCAGGTGATGTTGTCTACCACTGCCTGTCACTATCAAGTCCCACTACCTTCAGCACAACCTTCTTCAGGTACCCCTGCCTGTCTCTGTCCCAAGACAGCGGAGCTGCCCCCTTCTCTATGCCCTACAAATTTGAGATAGGGAAATATACTTTAGCCTGTTTCCAGTCTAGAAAGTTCTGTCAGAACGCAATTTACGGCAGATATGATCCTTAGTACTCATAGACTATAGCGTCTTTCCTTACTTAGGTTCCAAATTTCAGTTTTCCCCAGTACTTTGATTCTGCCATTCCTCCATTGCTGCCATGTGAATGTCTCACAAACACTTTGGGAGTACAAAACTCTCCCATCTAACATTTCTTTTCACTACTCTATTTGTCAAAGCTCTGTTTGTGATACTGTTTACTCTGAGCAGTTAGAGCATTCATGTACATTCCATGACACCATGGAAGAGGAGAAACCTACACACCAATTAAAAATACATGTTATGTAGGCCACTCCTTTTATTATGCATTATAGGTAATTAGCACTCTGGTCTATGAGAGTTAAAAACCATATCTATCTTCAGGATGATGAGGGAACTGGAAACCAAAACTTATGAGGAAAGACTGAAAGAACTGGACATGTTTTGCCTTAAGAAAAGGAGAGTGAGGGGGGGATATGAGACCACTTTTCAAATACTTGCAAGATTGTGATACAGAGGAGGGGCAGAATCTATTCTGATCATCCAAGAGTGCAAGACACGTAATAACAGGCTCATATAGGAAACCTGATATAGGCTGAAGAACAGGGAAAATGTCTTAACTGTTAGAATGGTATGACAATGGAACCAGTTACCTCAGGAAGTGGTGAGCTTTCCAGTGCTGGAGACATTCAAGAAAAAATTGGACAACCACTTGTCAGATCTGTTTTGATTTGGATTTCTGCATTGTGCAGGGGGTTGTACTTAATAGCCTCATAGACAGTTTCCAACTCAATTATTCTATAAAAAAAAATTCATGACTAGCTTTGCTCCATTCTATATTTCCAACCATTAAAAATATAATAATGTGGCCACTGGCTTAGGAATAGTCGTGTAACCCAGAAGTCACTACATGAAAATGGAATTCAGAAATGGAGGAGGTGTGACTCACAAGTCTTATAGAAGCCACTTGATGCCTGAAGAAATCAAAATCATGGTTCTCAGCACTTTGAAAATGGGAGTGGTTGCTGGTTGTTATTTTATCCATGCCTGAAGAAAAGCTCTCAGAATATTAAAAATATATATGATTTAATACTCCAGCTAGTCATTCTCTTTACTAAAGTAGGACAGACATCAAAGCTCCATTTTCTGTCTTCCTCCTAGCATAAGACCAGACTAGCTATAACAATTATAAGCTGAATTTACCAGGAAAGCCAGAGGTGGTGGAGATGGGCAGGAAGGCAGTGAACTTTGTTTCTAAGAAGTACCTTTAACTTGGTCTTCTAATGCTGGTAGAAATTCCGGTTGAGGGAATAGAATAAATCGGAGAGCATTGCAAAAGGCATTTCATTCTCCTCCCTTTACCACCTTCTTTTCTTTCTCTTCTCTGTCTAATTTCTTGGTTCTCTCCTGCCTCTCTTTTCTTTCTGTATTTTCTCAGCTCTTCGGCTGGGTCCAGCCACTAGATAGCGCCTGTTGCACAGAGAAAAAGCAAAACACTATTATGCCAGTTTTGTGTTTGTGTGTGGGAAATATAGCACTGCGCCGAATTAAGTGGTACCAGGAATTGCTACATGCCTCTCATCAGCCGATGCTGGCTCAATAAGAGAGTATCATGTCATCTTCTTTATATCTCTTATTCATTTGTTTGCAATTTAGCACTTTCTGGGTAACAGAGACACAATATATAACTCAGCAGTTGGGGTGATTTACAACTATTGAAGTTAAAAAATTGTTTTCTTCTCTCCTTATCTTCTCCCTTTACTGCCTTCCTTCCAAGTGCTGATATCAGTGGATAAGAGTTGTGACATCACTCTTAGCAAATCAATACTACCTCCTAAAATACTGAGTGTTCAGGCTACAAATACCATGACAACCACTGGGAAAGTGGCAGGAGTAGACTGGACTTGATTCATTCTGTACATGTTGCCTTCCTTGCTGCTGTAGGTAAACATGTAGCAAAGAAACAGAGGGTCTCTCATAAACTCCTGGGTTGTTGTTTTTTTGTCACATGGTTGTGCAGTGTGGTATCTTTCCTTCTCTGCAAACCAACCACAAGGTATAATAATGGCCTGTAATACTGCAGGGTAGATGGGTTTGAGGCATACAGTGATATATCACCTGCAATTGCAAGATTTGGTTCCCTTTAACTGCTTGAGAGAAGGGGATTTGATATAGCCCCATTGCAGGCGCACCCCCCAATAAAGGACTCAGACACCGGTAAAAGTGGATAACAGCATCGGGCCACATTTATTGATTCATGCCCTAGTCCGAATTATAAATTTCTATTGGTAAAATGACCAATCATAATTCTTAAGGCAAGCAGGCCGAAGTAACACTGGTAAGGTACCACCCCAAAATTGCCAATGGCAATTGGTTACAATGTATCGATTTGTATCAATTTGTTTGTTTACAACAAACAAATTGTTGACCGTAGTCCATATCTAACTAATGACCCCACCCTCTGACGCGTATCCGTGGAATCACGGGGCGATGCATGCTGGTTAGCTATCGCCATCACCCCGTCGCCTAGTTCGTCGTTGACCGGACAACGTTTAACCAACTTATGCCTGTCTATTGTTGTCCAGTCAATTGCGAACCTGCCGGATACCTGTGGGTCATAATGTTTACCTTACCAGTGATACCCGCCCATGTGACCAAGTCAACAGCATCACAGAAACCCCTATATCAAACCGTAGCAACAGTGTGGGATGGGTGAAAAAACCAGGACCCGAGAGCCAATTGTGGGTCCCAGCCAAAAATTCCCACCCGGCCCCGAAGCGACCAAAATATCACACTGTTTACTAGGGAGGGGGTGGAGGGAAAAAAAAAATTTCTCCGCTCCGTCGCTTCGGAAAATGGCAGCTCGGCTGCCTCATGGCCACCCCTTTTATAAGGGAGCTGGCCACACCCCTAACTACCCGGATGCCTTCGTCCTATGGGGGGGGCCCGCAAAGGGCGCGGCGGCCATTTTGGTGCCGCGCTTGCATTGCAGGCGCACCCCCCAATAAAGGACTCAGACACCGGTAAAAGTGGATAACAGCATCGGGCCACATTTATTGATTCATGCCCTAGTCCAAATTATAAATTTCTATTGGTAAAACGACCAATCATAATTCTTAAGGCAAGCAGGCCGAAGTAACACTGGTAAGGTACCACCCCAAAATTGCCAACGGCAATTGGTTACAATGTATCAATTTGTATCAATTTGTTTGTTTACAACAAACAAATTGTTGACCGTAGTCCATATCTAACTAATGACCCCACCCTCTGACGCGTATCCGTGGAATCACGGGGCGATGCATGCTGGTTAGCTATCGCCATCACCCCGTCGCCTAGTTCGTCGTTGACCGGACAACGTTTAACCAACTTATGCCTGTCTATTGTTGTCCAGTCAATTGCGAACCTGCCGGATACCTGTGGGTCATAATGTTTACCTTACCAGTGATACCCGCCCATGTGACCAAGTCAACAGCATCACAGAAACCCCTATATCAAACCGTAGCAACAGTGTGGGATGGGTGAAAAAACCAGGACCCGAGAGCCAATTGTGGGTCCCAGCCAAAAATTCCCACCCGGCCCCGAAGCGACCAAAATATCACACTGTTTACTAGGGAGGGGGTGGAGGGAAAAAAAAAATTTCTCCGCTCCGTCGCTTCGGAAAATGGCAGCTCGGCTGCCTCATGGCCACCCCTTTTATAAGGGAGCTGGCCACACCCCTAACTACCCGGATGCCTTCGTCCTATGGGGGGGGCCCGCAAAGGGCGCGGCGGCCATTTTGGTGCCGCGCTTGCATTGCAGGCGCACCCCCCAATAAAGGACTCAGACACCGGTAAAAGTGGATAACAGCATCGGGCCACATTTATTGATTCATGCCCTAGTCCAAATTATAAATTTCTATTGGTAAAACGACCAATCATAATTCTTAAGGCAAGCAGGCCGAAGTAACACTGGTAAGGTACCACCCCAAAATTGCCAACGGCAATTGGTTACAATGTATCAATTTGTATCAATTTGTTTGTTTACAACAAACAAATTGTTGACCGTAGTCCATATCTAACTAATGACCCCACCCTCTGACGCGTATCCGTGGAATCACGGGGTGATGCATGCTGGTTAGCTATCGCCATCACCCCGTCGCCTAGTTCGTCGTTGACCGGACAACGTTTAACCAACTTATGCCTGTCTATTGTTGTCCAGTCAATTGCGAACCTGCCGGATACCTGTGGGTCATAATGTTTACCTTACCAGTGATACCCGCCACACGGGGAGGCTTGCAAAGGCTCACCGCCCCCCCCAAGACCGTCAGCTCGGTCGACAGGCCTGCTCGCCAGTCCAGTAATCCAGAGGTCCATACCTCTCTGCGACAGATGGGCCCCATCCCCTGAGTAAAGCTCGTAAATTTGCATACTGATGGCGGGGAGGCTAATGACGCATCCCCCGCCCTTGTCAAGGGAACCGGGCAATAGCCCCGTTCACGGGGCGTCGGCTCAGTCAAGAGCCCCGAGGCCGAACGCCCCCCTGTAAGCGTACCGCGGTATCGTGTCCGACGTGCGGATGCACCCTGTCCCAGTCGGGTACCCACTCTGTCGCCGCAGCGTAACGCGCTGCCCCATGCAGCGTAACGCGCTGCCCCGTGCACCTGGCTACGGCCCACCAGGCATACTGTCACCGGTGCAAAACGACACCCAGGGTCTGTCAAGTAAAAAAGGGAAGGGGGGGGCGAAACAGTGCAGTGACTAAAACTGGTACTCACAGTTGAGGAGGGCGAAGACAAAACTGAGAACATTGTGATCCCGACCCTCCCATGCGGCGTATTTCAGCCCTGTAGTACCCAAAAAACAACTGCAGCAGAAGCCGCCCCTATGCAGAGCGGACGGGCGCCGCAACGAGCCCCTGAGCGGCCAACACTGTCTAGTGACTTCCCACCACCCTCCAAGTTGGGATTTAGGTATAGAAGACCCACTTCGGTGACAGCAAAAAACGTGCCATGGTGCGTACCACAGTGCACGGAAATCCTGTAGGGCACCAACCGGACAGATGTCTGTCGAGGAACATCGTAGCAGTCTATTCCACTGCCCACGCCGTGCTGATTCGTTTTAGAGGAGCGTATCCCCAACTGAGCCCAATATTATCCACACAGACATCTCCGAGTTCCAGTGCCCTACGACTTGCATCCGCCTTATACAGCATCTCAAGCTCGCTGCTGCGGAGCGCTCCAAAAAGGCCACCGTTGTAGCCGCATGAAGTGGGCTGCCTCACTTATCCAAACAGAGGCCAGGCCAGCCCCAGGCCAATTGGGTAAAAACCCTGGGAAAATCTTGCATCCGCCTTATTCAGCATCTCAAGCTCGCTGACGCGGAGCGCCTCCAAAAAGGCCACCGTAGTAGCCGCATGAAATGGGCTGCCTCACCTATCAAAACAGAGGCCAGGCCAGCCCCGGGCCAATTGGGTAAAAACCCTGGGAAAATCTTGCAACCACCTTACTCAGCATCTCAAGCTCGCCGATGCGGAGCACTCCAAAAAGGCCACCGTTGTAGCCGCATGAAGTGGGCTGCCTCATTTATCAAAACTGAGGCCAGGCCAGCCCCGGGCCAATTGGGTAAAAACCCTGGGAAAATCTTGCATCCGCCTTATTCAGCATCTCAAGCTCGCTGATGCGGAGCGCCTCCAAAAAGGCCACCGTAGTAGCCGCAGGAAATGGGCTGCCTCATCTATCCAAACAGAGGCCAGGCCAGCCCCGGGCCAATTGGGTAAAAACCCCTGGGTAAATCGGGTGGCGGTCGCCCGGGAAACGCCCGCGCACGCACACCCACCCTTCCCAAACATGTCTCACACGGAAGTCATTGGTGCTGTCGACCCGACCTCCCACTTTGGCCATAAAAGCCAACCCTGACAGCTGAGATGCTATGGTGCGTGGTGCAAGGCCCTGGGCATACAGGTAAACCATGAACCGCAGAACACGGGCTACTGGGGTCGGCCAGGTTCCTGGCAGTCAAATTGGGTACATAATGCACTGAAGGAACTAGATGCGTGGTGATACACCTTACTCATGCATGGCGCTAGTGACAGGCCAATCGCCGGGTCACTTCTCCTTGCCAACGTTCCATCTCTCGTCCGGGAGTGGCGAGGGAAAGTCCTCCGCATCCGGGGCCGAGGCACGGAACCGGGAGATCTGCAGGCGGGACAAAGCAGCAGCAACATCATTATCAACCCTTGGGACATGCCTGGCCCTGAAGAGAACCTCGAGGCACAGGCTGCATAAGACAAACTCGCGCACTAGGTCAATAACCCCGGGCGATTTGGAAATCTGTGCATTGACGATGCGAGCAAGAGCCGCATTGTCACGCCAAAATAGCACAACCGAGTTGGCCCACTCCTTGCCCCATAGCATCAAAGCACCCAGGATAGGGAAACATTCCAGATACGTGAGACCATGCAGGCGACCCTTGCCTGCCCAGGATGGCGGCCACCCACCACGGGCCCACTTCCAATTGAAGTACCTCCCATAACCCAGGAATCCTGAGGCATCGGACTGCATCTGAAAGCAAGGGGGAGCCAGGAGATCAGACCCCAAAATGATACCCCGTTGAACTACCTCTGGATCTATGGCCAGACAAGCACGTCTGCCCTGATACCCCGGGTAAATCTAAGCCTATGGTGGGGCCTGGATAATCCTGCCCTGGCGTCGCACCAGCGCGGAGCAAATGCCCTGCCCGGTGCGACGACCCTGCCAGCGAAATTGGGGTGACCATGTAGCACCAGAAGTTCCCTCAGTGATGCCATGCGCTCGGCCAGCAAGTACGAGATAAGGGCCACTAGCTTTGACACCTTATCCCGCTGCAACCTAGAATCCTGCGCTACCGTGTCACTCTCTACCCCAGGAATACTAGCTGTGGAGATGGGCCCTCGGTCTTTTCGGGCGCTAAAGGGACACCAAGTTCCTCCATTAGCATCTGAAATGTGTTGAGGAGACGTGTGTACGTGTCCCAGCCCCGTTCAGCGCCGAATAAAACCATCCAGGGAATGAGCTACAGACCGGGACCCTGACCTGCGGACAAAGGCCCACTCTAGGAAAGTGGTGAAACGCTCGAATACCGAGCCCCAATGGAATAGCCAAAAGGCATGGCATCAGTGAAATAATATGCTCCCTGGGACGGGGGTGCAGGGACAGGGCCAACGACCCTGCCCGCAGAGACCCTCTTGTCAAAGCTGGCAGCAGCCACCTCTTCCCTCCCCCCAAGTGATAAAAGATCGGGGGCATCCTGAGGGGACCTGTTACCCATGAAAGGGATCCGGAACCCGTACTTAAAGCCTTGAAGGAGATACTCCCCATCCTCTCCCTTCGGGTACACTGTGAGCCAACGCTCCAACATGTCCACCTTAATTGGGGAGGGGGCCTTTCGGTGAACCAGCTCCATCTGTGGCAGCCTTGCCAGCCCACTGTCCGCCCCTTCCTCTGCCCCGTGTCCCCCCAGGCCTGGGACAGGCGGAGGCTGCGTGGGGGCCCGAACATGTGGGACACTCATGCCTGTATTTGTAATTCTTCTTATTGCAGGAGCCATTGGACGAGAAAGCCCAGCACAACAGGCGGGCTGGAACCCCCTGCCCCGCCGCTTGGCGGGTAACCTGTGCTGAGACAGCTCGCTGGACCGCATGTCCGCAATGGTATCTGTCCCCTGGCACGGGGCGTGTGGGTGTCATGTACAGAAGCCAAAGCCTCTGGCACGGCTCGTCCCACCTCATCTCCGGGTGGAGGGGAATCCGCATACGGAATTCCTCGTCATAAGCAAGCCACGAAGGGCCCGGGAAATCAACCATTGCCCTGTATATGTTGTCCAAATATTGGACCATCAGAATAGCCAACTCCGGCCGCGCCCTCAGATACACTGCCATGCAAATTAAATAAGCCGGCAGCCAGTTGGCCCAGGTACGTGGTGGCTTACGACGACGCGCCTGCTCCTTATCCTTCTCATCCAGTCCCTCCCTTTCCTCCTTGGTGGGCTCTCTGTTCAGGAGTGAGAAGACATCTACATACTCCCCCCGCCAAATCTTTTCTTTGGTTGCCTGTGCCAAGTGGTCACCCAGTGGCAAGGAGTACCCCGCAGTTGGTAAGGCCGAAAAAGGCACCACAGACACCGGTAAAGGGGCCTGAGCTAACCCAGCCACCCCCAGTACATTCCCCGCATTGTGAGAAAAACTACCCACCCCGGTGCCCAGGGTGGCAGTTACCGTCGCCGAGTGGAGTGCCGGCTGCTGTGCCACCGCACCACCCGAGCGAGGCCAAGGTGATTGAAAAGCTCCCCCCATAGAAGGAATGTGTGTAGGTGTACTGGCTTGGACCGCATACTCACATGCTGCACCCCCGTGGGCCGCCCCCACCGGGGGTTCCGGCCCACTGGGGGCGTCGGAGCTCACGACCGACGTAGAGCTCATCATCGGGGCCTGACCTGCACTCGTATGCTGGCTGGGGAGCTGCGGGGCAGTGGCCGAAGCCACGCCACCCGCCTGAGGCAGCTCAACCCTGCCTGCCGCCTGTTGTCCTCCCGCCGACGGCGCCGCAAAAGGGACTAACGACGCTTCGAGGGCCGCAAGGCGGGCCAGTAAGGCCTGTACGTCGATCTGGGGCCAAGGGCCGGCCGGCCCGCCAAGTCCAGGCGCGGGTACAGGTCCCTGTACCCCAGGACCCGAATAGGGCCATTGCCCAAGACCGAAGCCCGGTAGGGCCGGTGCAGGAACCTGCCAAGGTAGGGGACCGCACCACCCGCCCAGGCTAGGAGGCCCAGGAGGAATAGAGGCAGGCCCAACAGGATGGGCAGGAAGAGTAGCGGTGTCCACCGAAGCCCCTGCCGCGCCCGCATTCCGATCCCCCGCGTCCGGCCAAGGGGCGATAGACCCCATTCCGCCGGGCCGTGCAGGGGCCTGGGCAGGCGGCTGCTGGGGAGGCGCAGCTGTGGTCCTCCGACCCGGGTTGCGCCTCCTCACAGCTCGAGCCGCACTCGAAGCTGCCTTCTTCTTCGAAGGCATCTCAACCGCAGGAGAGGGAAGCCGAAAAGAAGATTCGCCGCCAAAAGGCTTCCCACAAGGTAAGGAGCGACGGAGACGCAGGAAAAAAATTTCTCCGCTCCGTCGCTTCGGAAAATGGCAGCTCGGCTGCCTCATGGCCACCCCTTTTATAAGGGAGCTGGCCACGCCCCTAACTACCCGGATGCCTTCGTCCTATGGGGGGGGGCGCAAAGGGCGCGGCGGCCATTTTGGCGCCGCGCTTGCATTCTCTATTCCAGATTTTGGAACCTTATGTATCATCCCAGATATTTGTGCTACATATATGTCTCATATCCCCTTCCCCCCAAATCAATGCAAGTAGGAGTT
This sequence comes from Bradypodion ventrale, assembly GCA_035047345.1. Classification (NCBI taxonomy): domain Eukaryota; kingdom Metazoa; phylum Chordata; class Lepidosauria; order Squamata; family Chamaeleonidae; genus Bradypodion; species Bradypodion ventrale. Next base: position 229,201,089 of record JAWDJE010000001.1, read on the forward strand.
GGTCACTGGATGGGAAGCTGACTAAAACCTTAAAATTTGGTGGCCTCAGTAGCCTCGCATTGAAAGTTGGCTACAGGATGCTTTGCCTCCTAGGCAAGATTTATCCCTTTTAATTCTTTGTTAGTTTGCACTAACTTCCATTGTTTTACAAGATGTCACTTGTCCTCACTCTAGAATAAAATGTCCACTAGTTCAAGGTTGAGGGTTGGTGGTGGTTTCCCACCACCATCTTTTCCCCAGCAACTCTGTTTTTATTTATTTATTTTAATATACTTTAAGTCCAAAGCAAAGGGACAAGTGTGTCCTGCACAGTGTCAGTTTGAAAGACTCCTAAGCCATTTTTGACATGGCAGTTTTCCTCCATATAGATCAGGGGTGCCCAAATGTTTCGGGCTGTGGGCCTGACCATGCCCCACAGACAGCTGATAGGGCCGGTCACATGGTTCCTCCCACCAGAAGCAGAAGTAAAACACTCCTGCACATGCACAGACACTGCCGTAAATGCACCCGTGGCTGTCGTAAATGTGTTTACAACAGCCACAGGTGCAGTTATGGCAATGTTCTGTGCATGTGCAGGAGCGTTTTACTTCTGCTTCCGGGAGCAGCGTGGGCAGCATGGGCCAGATGAATTGGTGTCTGGAGTCGGATCTGGCCTGTAGGGTGTAGTTTGGGCACTCAGATGTAGATCCAACATATAGGAAATATATAGAAAAAAACAGAGACCAATGCTGCTGCAGAAAAATATTTCTTGAAGCAGCAACCATTTTAACCCAGAGTGGAGGAATTATGGCTCCTGAAATAGGAGGGATTGCAGATTGAGGTAGGACGAAAAGGGAGTGTGGAGGACCACTCGCCTGTCTTAAAACTGAAGACATGGAGAGGCAAAATGGGTCAGCTCTTTCTGTTTGTCACCCCCCCCCCCCCCCCATGAACAAAGACTTTGTATCTGGAAAGCGAAGGGATAAAATGCCTTTTATGAGGCCCTGCTAGGATTCAGAATGCACAAAAATGGGCTTTGCGTCAGCTGAGTATTCAAGAATGTGAATGTCATTGTGTGAACAGAGGAACTCTTGTGTTTTACTTTATTAAAAAACTATTTTATTTATTTGTTAAATTGATATTTTCCATTTCCTTCAGGAATGCCAAAGGAGCCTGGATAAAGTATCAACTGGATCTCAGTAGAGCAGGTTGTTCATCTTCTTTTTGACCCAACATCTAAAAGTCTTCTTGGAGTCCAGGTCAGATAGTGTGTACCCTGTGGGGAATGTCCAGAGTAATCTCCTGAAAATGCAGCACTCGTGAATTCTCTAGACATTGTATCTTTTGGTGCTTCTGGGTTGAAAGGATTCCACTAACTTTTTGCTGAGAAAGTGCTGCTCAGAAAGAGTGCGTAAAAGTAAGATCCATGTAAATACACCTGTTGTGTTCTCAATACTATGCCTTTAAACAATGTAACACTCGAAGGAGTGAATATAACAACCATCAGCTGTAACACTGTAACCCGCTGTAATAGGATGTGAGCTAGTGACCACCGGGTGGCAATAGCGAGCGTCCAGCTCACATGGTTCCAATTCCCCAAAGAACTACAGCGCGGGAAGATTCCCGCCACCACCTCACCTGGACAAGAAGGGCGTGACCAGGAATGACGTCATGCAGACAGTAGCCAATGGGCTATCGAGGAGCCACATTCAAATGTATAGCCACTGTATATATTGAGCTGTTCGTCCACCATTACCACATGTTCCCCCGGACCACCATGCAATAAAGATGTGTTAAGCCAACCTTTCGGCTGTTCAATTGTCTTGGTTTTCATACACTAAACTGGCGATGAAGGTGGGATAATGGATCCCCACGGAATCAAGACAAATGCCAGTTTCGACATCAACAAGCCGGAAGAATGGGAGCTCTTCGAAATGGACTTCCAAAGCGCACTGGTGGTGTCCGACATCACAGACGAGGGGAAGAAGAAGGCCATCCTCACCCGGATGCTCGGGTACTCCGCCATGAAAGTACTGGTGGACCTGGTGTCACCGAAGAAGGTGAGCGAGGTGTCGGTCAAGCAGCTCCTGAAGGCAATGTGCGACCATTTCCAGCCCTCCGTTTCGATGTTTTCGGCTCGAGACGCATTCTGGAAGAGAGTCCAAGCGCCGGGTGAGTCCGTTGCCGCCTTTGCAGCGGCCCTCCGGTTGGCCGCCAGCCCTTGCAAGTGGGAGAACCTGGAAATCGCCCTCAGGGACTGCATGCTCTGTGGCCTGTGGGACGAGGAAGTTCAGTGAAAGCTGATGAACCAGGAGCCGCCCCCGACGCTGCACGAGGTCGTGAAGGCGGCGCAGGCCGCGGAAGCCACGAGGGCCGGAGTCAAGGGGTTCAGAGAAAGGCCCCCACAACCCGACAAGGCAGCGGGCTCGGTGCACGTGGCCAGGCAAGCGCCACAATCCTCCGCGGAGAGCAGCGACGACGAGGACGTCCGGAAGGTTCGGAAGGACGCCTGACGCTGCGACGGCTGTGGAGCGGCCCATGACCGCATCAAGTGCCCGTTCCGGAAGGCCGAGTGCCACAACTGTGGACGCCGAGGGCACATTGCCAAAGTCTGCAGACAACGGCGCAAGGACCTGAAAAGATCGTCAGACCGTTCGCCGAGGACCAAGGAAGGGGCCCGGCCCGCGAGGAAGCAGGACGGCATGGGCCGCATCTCCGACAACAGCGGCGACGACACCCCAGTTTACAGCGTGTCCTTGGGACACCCCCGTTACTTTGTTGAGGTACTGGTGCAAGGGCCCCCCGTTAGGATGGAGATAGACTCGGGGTCTTCATATTCAATCATTTCCCAGAGGGAGTTTTTGGGAATTTCCCCCAACTGGCGGCCCAGGCTCAAAGCGCTGAGGTCTACGCTGCGGGACGTGCAGGGAAACAGCATTCCGGTGTTGGGGGTTGGAAAATTCAAGGTCCAATACAAGCGGCACGCCGCGGAACTTCCCCTGGTTGTCCTCAAGGGGGGAAGCTGTAGCCTTCTCGGGACTCAATGGTTTAAGCCCCTGGGTTTGTTCATTGGGGGGGTGCATGCCGTTGGGACTGACCCAATACAAGAGGTGTGTGACGCGCACCCCGAAGTGTTCAAGAAGGGACTCAGAAAATTCAAGGGACCCCCAGTCGCATTCGACCTGGACCCGGAGGTCCGCCCTATAAGACTCAAACCGCGCAGAGTGCCTTTTGCACTCAAGGACAAGATAGAGGCGGAACTGGATAAATTGGTGGGCCAGGGGATTCTTGTTCCTGTTGATTCCGTGGAGTGGGAAACTCCGATTGTAACAGCGCTGAAGGCCAACGGGGAGGTTCGCATATGCACAGATTCCAAATGCACCATTAATAAGGCGATATGCCCAAATGCGTATCCGGTACCGGTGTTCAGCCACCTGTTGGCCAGGTAACATGGGGGAGGTGTTTTGCGAAACTTGACCTGGCACAGGCATATCAGCAGCTCTCAGTAACCCCAGCTGCAGCTGCTGCACAGACGATAGTCACTCATAAGGGGGCGTTTCAGGTGAGGCGCCTACAGTTTGGCATGAAGTCGGCGCCAGGTATCTTCCAATTGCTCGTGGAACGCCTCTTAAAGGGTCTAGAGGGGGTCTTACCATACTTTGATGACGTGTTGATAACGGGGGGGGGGGAGCGAGTCTGAATTGGCTGAAAGGCTAGACAAAGTACTGACGATATTCGAAAAGGCGGGGTTGAGGCTGCGGAAAGACAAATGCGTCTTCTTCGCAAAAGAGGTTGAGTTCTTGGGTTTCCGGGTAACCCCTGCAGGAATCAAACCCTCCAAATCAAAGGTGGCCACCATTCAAAATGCTCCTCGCCCCACCTCCAAGCCCGAATTGCAGTCGTTCCTGGGGCTCCTAAACTTCTACCATTCCTTCCTGCCTCGGAAGGCATCGGTAGCGGAGTCACTTCACAAGCTTCTAAAAAAGGACGAGGCATGGAAATGGGGCGAGAGCCAAGAGAGAGCATTCAATGATTTGAAACAACTCCTCGCCTCAGACGCTATATTAACCCATTTTGACCCCAAGAGGCCAGTAGTCCTGATATGTGATGCGTCCCCAGTGGGGGTGGGAGCGGTTCTGTGCCATGTGATGGAAAATGGGCGGGAGGCCCCGGTAGCGTTCTACTCAAGATCCCTGTCCCAGGCAGAGCGGAACTATGCACAGACAGACAGGGAGGCACTAGCGATCATTGCTGGGACCAAAAAGTTCCACGATTTCCTCTATGGCCGCCCCTTTACCATAGTGACTGACCACAAGCCCCTGCTAGGCATTTTTACTGCAGACAGGCCCACACCACAGATCCTGTCCCCTAGGATGCTCAGGTGGGCCATTTTTTTTGAACGCGTACCAGAACGCGCTGGTGTATCGCCCTGGAAAGGACATAAGCCACGCAGACGCCCTGTCGAGGTCACCCCTCCCCCACACAAGCAGCCACGTGTGCGAGGTTGAGCAAGACTGCCAAGTGCTCATGATTGAGGTCTTAGATTCACCCCCCCATATTGCCCGCAGAGATCGCCAAGGCGACAGGCAAGGACAAGAGGTTGGCCCTGGTTAGTTCTTGGGTGCAGAAAGGGTGGCCAACGTCCTCCCCGGCGGCGGAGTTCGCCCCATTTTTCCGGAAAAAGCTGGAATTGTCCTTGGAGAGGGGGTGCCTCCTGTGGGGCCAGCGGGTAATCGTCCCTGAATCCCTGAGAGCGAGGGTGCTTAAACTGCTGCACGTCAGCCACCCTGGAATTGTCCGCTCCAAGGCACTGGCCAGGAGCTACTTCTGGTGGCCCCAGTTGGACGCCGATATCGAGCACATGGTGGGCACTTATGTGAGCTGCCAGAGCTCCCGGCCCGAAGAAGCTCGTCTTCCGCACAGGGAATGGGACACGGCAAAGGGGCCGTGGTCCCGCGTGCACATTGACTTTGCGGGCCCCTTCAGAGGATCACTTTTTCTCCTCATAGTGGATGCTTACTCCAAGTGGTTGGAGGTAATCCCAGTTGCAAACACCTCCTCAGCCACAACAGTTAAACATTTGCGAAGGGTGTTCAGCACGTTCGGTATACCCAACACCCTCATTAGCGATAACGCTAGTTGCTTCACGTCCGCTGAGTTCAGGGCATTCACCGAGATCAACGCCATCTGGCACATCACCTCCACACCCTTCCACCCGGCGACAAATGGCCAGGTAGAATGCCTCGTGCGTACCACCAAAGACGCGCTGAGGCGCATGGGTCCCGGGGATTTAAACCTGCAGTTGTGTCAGTTTTTACTGGGATACAGGGTAACCCCCCTAGCGTCAGGGTACTCGCCCGCAGAACTCCTAATGCGCAGGAAGCTGACTACGATTCTGACCAGGCTAGACCCCACAAGGGTGGAAGACACTGGGAGGAACATCGGGGTAGCGGGCACGAAGAGTTTCGAAATAGGCGCCGCGGTTAACTGCAGAAACTACGCTAGCGCAGGGCCAGCCTGGGTCCCGGGCGTAGTCATAGGACAGACAGGCCCCGTGTCGTATTGCGTAGAGACCAGCACAGGTCTACTCTGGAGGCAACACGCAGACCAACTCCGGCGCCGGATCTCCGAAAACCTGGGCACTGCCAGCGCAGAAAAGGATTCAACGTTAGGGTTCTCCCCCACCTGTTCAGCCCAAGGGGGAGGAGAGGGGGGCCAGTGGTCCCCACCACGGGGGGAAGGGTCCCCACCACGGGGGGAAGGGAATAAATTTGTCCCCATAGATATCCTGACAGATAACCCCATAGATACCCCAGCAGATGATTTTGAGTTTGAGTTACAAAACCGGGGTTTTTTTTCCGGAGTGGTCCCCCACCCATCCAAGCGAGAAGCGGGGTTTTGCATTAGCCCCCAGTGCCCCCGGTTTTCCCACAATGGAGTTCTTCCCTACCCCGAAAGCCGTGGAGCCGCGGCAAGTCGTTAACGAGTCTCCCTCTCCCATTGCAGGACAAGAGACCAGGGAACAAGAAAGCGATAGCGCCCCCGGGACAAGCCAGCCAGCCTTGCGCCCAAAACGCGTTTGCAATAAGCCATCTTGGATGAGAGACTTCGTCTCATCCTAGGGGGGAGGGATGTTGTGTTCTCAATACTATGCCTTTAAACAATGTAACACTCGAAGGAGTGAATATATCAACCATCAGCTGTAACACTGTAACCCGCTGTAATAGGACGTGAGCTAGTGACCACCGGGTGGCAATAGCGAGCGTCCAGCTCACATGGTTCCAATTCCCCAAAGAACTACAGCGCGGGAAGACTCCCGCCACCACCTCACCTGGACAAGAAGGGTGTGACCAGGAATGACGTCATGCAGACAGTAGCCAATGGGCTATCGAGGAGCCACATTCAGATGTATAGCCACTGTATATATTGAGCTGTTCGTCCACCATTACCACATGTTCCCCCGGACCACCATGCAATAAAGATGTGTTAAGCCAACCTTTCGGCTGTTCAATTGTCTTGGTTCTCATACACTAAAACACCTGTTATTTGATCACCAACCACCAAAGCAGAGATTGAAATCAAGGTACAGTTTCCTCATAACTTCTGCTCCAGGAGCGTAGGAACTATTTTTGCCGTGTGTGTGTGGGGGGTATCTTTGAAAAGGGCCCTGGGGAAAGTAGTTACTGCACATCCCCTTCTGCGCAGAACCCTTCTACACATGCGCAGAACCCTTCTATGCATGCGTAGAAGGGACCTGTGCAGAAGGTCCTGGATTGTCTCCTTCTGAAAGGGCCCAGGGTAAATTTGTGGGGGGGGGGCTCAGTCCTCCCTGCCCCCCATTTCCAATGCCACTGTCCCCCGAACAACCTGCCCCAACAGACCATCCTAGCACTTTGGAAGGCAAGCAAGGAGCTACCAGATAACTGGGCAGAACCACATGATTCTCTACTGCCTGGCCATGAACAACCATGGCCTGTGTGGAAAGCTTTAAATAGACTGTGTGTCGGGGTAGGAAGATCAAGGGCTAATCTGAGAAAGTAAGGTTTCCCTGTAGATGACAGCCTGTGTGAATGTAGAGAAGAACAAATTATTGCCCATATGATACAATGTAGGCTATGTCCCTCAACGTACACTGAGGAGGACTTTTGTTGACAAAAGGAAAAGCTGTTGAGGTTGCCCAATAGTGGGCAGATGTCATCTAGTCCTTTTAATTCTTTTTTGTTTTGTTTTAGATATGCTAATTTTAGCTTTGTATGTGGTTATATGCTGGTCGTGCCTCTGACACGAAGGAAGAAGGAAAAGACATGTTACCCACCTCCTTCTGCCTTGAATCCAAGAGGACTCCTAGACCCAAGCCAAAAGAAAAGCATGTTCTGAAAAGAAATGGAGAGTGCTCTGCTACCTTCTCTTCCTTCTCAGCAGCATGTATGCAGGGTATTCTGTAGCGACAGATGGAGCTGCTGCCCTTCAGGAAAGAGCTAAAAACCTGGCTGGCAGGGCAGGTGTGGGGAGGTGGGGAAGGAGCAACCAGTACCACCCCATTGGCTGATTTAGAGGATGACCTCTCATGATTTTATCAGTTTTTAATAAGATTTGTAATTGGTGCGGGTGGCGGCAGCCTTTTATAGGAAATTGTGGGGATTTTATGTTTTTGTATTGAACTGCTGTACGCCATCCAGAGTCGCCCGTCGATTGGGCGGCTATACAAATTGCACTAAATAAATAAATAAAATAAATAATATGCCTCTCTCTTTTGGGCCCAAAGTGGTTCTTGGGTAGCTTTTACAAACAAAGAACCCTTAGGGCAGAGATTGTGTCAGTGGGAGATCTCCTAGGAGCCAGGCCACAACATTCCAAAGTAAAACCAGCTCTACCACCTCAGTTGGTTGCTTCAATTGGCCTATTGGCAGGAATGACCCTGGACTAATGTACCCCAGTATTCATAAACACAAGAGTGTGCATGCGTGTGTGAGAGAGAGAGAGGGGGGGGGAGAGATAGATTGAGATTATGGTTACACAATGTGTTTTTATTAAAAGTGTGGTAAATGGTTGACACATTACCCACTCGCTGTCTTTGGTTCAAAGTTTGTACAGGAGGACTCATATCACCAGCTTTTTCATAAGAACTGAAGTCTGTTATGTTGAGGTAAACAAATTGTCCCTCTTTATGCTTCTCTTTCATGTCCTCCTAAATTATCCTTCTCTTAACTCTATTTTTTAACATCTGGCAAGAAATGTGCCATACTGCAGGTGTCCTGCTTTTCTTCATTTTGTTTCTCTCAGGTGAAATAAAAAGGCTGAATTTTGTGATTTAAAGGAAAAAGAAACAGGAACTGCATGGCAAGAAGTGGGGTTGCATCTGCTCTTTTTGTTTTTATAAATATAGCATTGAAACAAAGATGATGGCTGCTAGCACTGCATTCGTATAGCTTCTCATCAAAGGAAGTATTTCTGAAAGCAAGGGAAATCAAGAAACCAGGAGCTGAACGTCCAGTTCCTTAGTTCAGTTCTGGCACAGGCAGATAGTTGGGTATTAATTTAAGGTACTTACTGAGACTATTCTTTTTCTACACACAGTGTTCCTCACCATGGACCACAACCCTTCCAAAAATGTATAAACAATCACATTCCATTCCTGGCATAAAAACAGTATGAAAATACTTTTCATTTTGGGGGAAAGAAATGCATTTATATAATGTATAATAAGTAATAACTTTAATGTCCTGGACTTATTTCAGATGTACAAATATTGATATTGTAGCAGATTTGCAGTGTGTTTGCGGGGCTAGGAACACAGTCCTAGAAGTACCACATACAAGGACAACATAATAAGGTCTGTAACAGCAACCTTATTACAATATTTTAGTGATATCATCAAATGTCATAACAAACCTGATATCACGATCGAAATCTCTTTATCTAGGGTTTTTCTTCACACCTCACTGTTTTGCCTCATTCACCATCCATGTCTGTCCCAAACCGCATGGGGCAATTCTCCCTTATGAACTCCCCTAGACTCCATGTGGTGTTAAGGCAATTGAGAGTGGCAGGGCTCAGATTAGGTAGTGTAACGTGGCATTCTGTAGCATGGTCCAGTCAGCCCCTTATACCAATTCAATCAACATGAAGGATCTCCATTTTATGAGTTTAATTTCAATGTGAAATATGAAATGAATATAGCACATGAAATCAGACTTGCAGTCTAGTCATTCAAAGTACACACAAAAATAAGAAAACTTAACTTGGTCCTGCCCTTGTGGTCCGTTTATTTATGGCACCATCCCATGAGACTCTCCCCCTGGACTTCCATGGTGAAAGAGAAAGTACATTCCTCAAGCTCTTGTTTTATTCTTTTGAGATCAGCCTTCCCACGTGTGGAATCTCTTCCGATCGCAATTAGTTTACTTTTAGGAGTACATTCCATTCCCAGGGTAATTTGGCAGGCAAAATCTCAGGGAAAAGTACAAGTTCAGGACTGGACTTTTTCATGAATATGAACTTGGCACACCAGAACTGAGATACCATTCCTGCTCATGGCCCTTCTCCAACTCAGACTGTAACCCCCTCCACTCCCATTCACTTCCTGAAGCTTGCCTTGTGGTGAAGCCAACAGTGAAAGTATGGAGATAAATCTAGTTTTTCCTTCTCATCCTCATCCTCATCCAGTATTTTGCTGCAAAATATGATTTCCTCACAGCGCCTTAATTATTCTAGGTGTCCTAGAACTACATTTCCCGCTATGCCTGTTGCCAAGAACAGTCATAGTGGCATTCCAAGGGCAAGTGAGTGAATGTGTGCGAAAGAATCATCTATCCTTACACATCTTGCCAAGTAGCTATTGCAGCAAAAGTTGATAGAGAGGAAAGTAAGAGAGACAGAGAAGCAGGCAGAATACTCATAGGATTAAGTTTGTTTCACAGCAGAGTAGGACAGGAGTATAACTAATTTGCCAGACTCAATTCCAAGTCAAAGTAGAGCAGGAGTGAGGTTGATCACCTGCTACCACTGCTAACTAATTTAACTTCCCAGACTTAATCACTGTCCTATTTCCAGGCAGAGGTCTGGAGTGCAGGTTTCTTACTGCCAAAGCAGACAGGGCAAGCTAGAGTCAAAGACAGTAAATCAATGTAAAATCCTACCAGGCAGTGTTAGCTCAGACAAGGAGTTCCAAAGCCAAGGTCAACCATTCAAAATCATCAATTGGCACTGATAAGCAAGAATACAGTAAGGAGAAGCAAAGGCCCAACAAAGAGGCTGGGCTACTCACAGCAAGGTAGCAATAAAACCCAGCAAGCAAAGGTTTGTTTGTCACATTTGTAAACTGAACACAACTGCTTATTCCTAACACAGAATATTGCAGAAGGAACCCCAACCAAGGCTCAGATGTGAGTGGTTTAGCCTTAAGTTGTCTTCTTAGCAGAGGCTTGTTCTCTTTGACCTCTTTGTGTTGAGAAAGCCCTTGTTCACATGGAGACCTCTCTTGGCACCTATAAGTCTGTCTGCTAGTCTCATATTTGGTTTCAGCCATATTTTTCCACACCCTGAGGTGGGGGCGGGGGCTAGGAAATGGCTCCAGATAAGTCAGAGCAGAATATTCCTCCTTAGCAGAATTCTCAGTTTCATCACAGAATCTGAGGGGAGGGTTGCTTCATTGTCATTTTATTCATGCAACGGTGGAGAAATCTGACAAGAAAAGGCCTCTCCTTGTGGTTGGTAGGTTCTGCATATAAGAAAGAACCTACGTTATCCAAGCCCCTCATCTGTAGGTAAACTCTATACCTGAGCAAGAATCCCTCAAGGCTTGTTATAGTGTAAATCTGGGGTTCTCAACCTTTTCAAGCCGAGGGCTGGGTCACGCTCCCTCAGAAAGTTTTGGGGACTTGATGGCCATTTTGCCCTGCCTGCCACAAATGGCACTTCCTGGTGTGGTGTAGACGGTGGGGCCCCCACATAAAATGGTGTCATGGGCCTCATCTGGCCCATGGGCCATAGGTTGAGAGCCCCCGGTGTAAATGAAGTAATGATGGGGAATGGGGTTGCTGTTGTATTATGCTCTCTCTTCTATCTGTTGTGATGAAATGAGGAATTTGCTTTCCTTCTATGACAACAACGATGAAGCACCTGCTTTGCCCTGTCTGACAATAGGACCCATCCTGTCATAGGCACACACAGAGAGAAAAGGATGGTTCCTAAGAGGTGTTACGGTTTCTCTCCAGTTACACAAAAGTCACACATTGCTTCATGATTAAAAAGTTTTTTGTTTTAGATTGTGAGCTTTTCTTTAAAAAACATATAAAAGTGCAATTCCTAATCAACACTCACACCACTTATAATCCCTTGATACTGCTCTTTAAACTGGTATTACATTACCTATGGAGCATTTATCTGGGATATTCTTGACATTGTTGCTTCTAAAGTAACTTTTCCAAGCTTTGGTTATAATAGACAAATGTAGGTTCGGTAAGATTTAGAAAATGAAAATTGCTTCACCACAAACGCTGGAATGGCACACACAAAAAAGTACAAAAGACATGTATCCAAAATGGCCAAAGCTTGAAAGTAGATGAAAGGGTTTTCTTTTCCCTTTTTCCCTTTCTGCAAAATCCACAAATTAGATTAAATTAAAATGATGACAAATGGAGGTGCAGCCTTGGGGTCGTGCCCTTTTCAATAACAGGATCCAAGAGCTTTCAAACATTTGGTTTCTGTCAGTTACAAGGGAGCCTTCTGGTCTCTAGTGACTGAGGTTTTTCATTGCACTTTGCTGAAAGGATAAAGTCGAGAAGCTAAACAGGATAATTCCCACATTCTGCAGGGTGACTCATTTCCCTCATGCTTTTCAAAAGCATTGTGACAGGCCAAGGGGAGCTGTGCTGACAAAGCAGAGGAAGTGCACTTTTGGCGAGGGGGGTCGAAGGAAGGAGGCGGCCATTTCATTGGTGTGTGTGTGTGGTTTTTTTCCCCCAGACATGGGTTTGCTGTAAATACCGAGAGCACCTGCCATTTGGGGAATGGCCTGGCAAAAACCATGTGCTGGTTCAGCTGGGTCTTTCTGAAAACAGAAGACCAGTCATCTCTAAGGACTTTGAACTGTCCATCCTGGGAGTCTGAAGGGGGGGGGACCTGTGACTTGCTTCCAAATCAATACATCTCCCTTTCTATTTCATAATGTGGAAAGAAGTGGCAACGGAATTAATGAAGCTGTTTAGCACAGAAGCACTCTTATCTGGGAAAGAGCCCTGTAGTGAGCACAGGGAGGGATGGGAGGCAAAACACAAGAGAAATGCTGATGGGGCAAAATCGAGCCATGCTACAAAGACTCAGCACCTTTGTGGATGCTGTAGGGATCATTATCTTTGCTGGCTTCAGTCAAGGGCTCAACACGATTAGGGCTTTGTGATGATCTAGAGGACTGAAAGGATGCCATCTGGTACCTAACACAGAGAATAAAATACAGGGAAAGGGTATTTCCTCCCCCCCCCCCATTGCTACAGGCACTGACATCTGTGTCTAATGCCTCCCACTTGCCCTCTTGGTTTAATATTCTTGCCGTGTAGCTGTAGTTCTAAGTTACTCTTGAGAGGTGCAGGCCTGCAAATTTGACCTGTGATGTATGAAGAGAGTACCAAGTGTGACTTACATGTCAGTGCACTTGTTTTGTGCCTTAAGCCATATCGTCGCAGCATGTGATCTTGTCAGATTGTATAACTAAAGGAGGATTGAGATTGTTAGTGCCTTAGATAAGGGGAAAATTTTGAAGAGAGAGAAAAAGAAGCCAGGGACTGCAGTAAGAGATGCTTTGGGTGATCCCGCCTACCGAATGAATACAGAGCAATTTCCCACAAACAGGGATGCCATTTTAAAAAGCTAAGCACGCTCTGTTGGACTACCTGTGGATATTAAATTATGTTGGTTTTTACTCTGATCCAAAGGTCTAAAAATCAGTCAGCTACTGGCAAATTCCTCTGCAACTCCGAGGGAGTCTAGTATTTGATTGAAAACTACTTTTCCTTTATAATTAACTCTCAGACAGTCTGCCTTGGGGGGAAATTGAGATTTACATTGGGTTTCTTGAACCAGATGTAAACTTGATTTCAAGTCATGTGGTTAACTATGCATCATATATCAATACATGGGTTCAGATGACCCATCTATCAAAAGACAAAAAAATAGAATAGGAATTCAGCCTGTATTTAAATGGAGTCACACTCCCCTCTGAAAATTCAAGTCAGCAGTTTAGGTGTACCCATGGATTCACCTCTGAGCCAGTATGTCCAAGTTTCAGTAGTGGCAGTTGTGCATTTGTTTTGTTAAAAATGGTCTGGAAGGAAAGGAGAAATAGAGTTGACTATTATCAGGAAGGTGGTGGCACTGAACCCCCAAATGCTAGACAGCCTATCCCAACAGTGTTATGTAAGTCAAAGAAGGGTGAAGAAATGCTTACCTTGTCCTTACCAAAACAATGTAAATTGCTCAGATGAAAAGTAAACTAAACGTGTTTGGCAATTTGCAATTTTAAAAACTTTGTTAATGATGACAAAAAAGGATGCAGTTAATTCTTTCTTTGAACTGGGTGCAAGATCAGCACTTTCTGTTTTGGATAGCCAGGTATTCAGAACTAATTGGTCAATGTGCCCTAGTAAATCTATGCAAATGACTTGAGTTTGATGCTAAGACTAAACTAGGCATAAGAAATAATGAGTTTCTAATCACTGCTGAACACATGGACCATAAAAGACCTACTGCAGCAGTTAGTAAACTGTTGTGACACTCGTGCACCTCACCCAAGATAAAGAAGTGCTTACACAACACACATTAAAACTGAACACTGAAAGGCATCTAAGGGACAGTTTTGCCTCAGGCTGCTGGTGTGCTAACCAGTGTGTTACTCCTTGAAATGTTTTTTGAGTTTCCTGCTTCAGATTTGGAGCTTGATTTATCTCCCATCTTGGTATATATCATTGTATATGCAGCTCTTCCGGGGGCTTAGTGGTTAATAAGCTGAGCATGGAGACTGGAAGGTTGTTTTTTGATACCCAAGGGCTGCATGGGGAAATGAAAGGAGCCTCATTCAGAAGTCTCATGAGTGGAGTTTCTCCAGCAAAAATCTTTTCAACCCAGAGTAATCTCTGACATGTAATAATAATAATAATAATAATAATAATAATAATAATAATAATAATAATAATAATAATAATAATAATAATAATAATAATAATAATAATAATAATAATAATAATAATTATTATTATTATTATTATTATTATTATTATTATTATTATTATTATTATTATTATTATTATTATTATTATTATTATTATTATTATTATTATTATAACCTTACCCAATGATTCAGGAAGTTCTTCTCATTGCCACCATGTTAAGGGCACCAGATGCTCAAAGACTCACAGGCTATACTTCTGCATAGCTGTAAATGTATATAAACTGTATAAATAAATAAATTTTGTGTCAGAATTTACTCTGGGTTTAAAGGAGTTTTGCTGGAGAATGAGATGCCTTTCATGTCCCCAAGATCTGTCGTGCATCACTCGGGTATCGAAACCCGACCTTCCAGTCTCTAAGCTCAGCATCTTAAACACTAAGCCACTGCAGTGTTGCTATATAAACTGTACGAAACAAAGAGTCTTATGTAATCTCTTGTAATAAGTTTGGTAAACAGGAATTGTTGAACTTGCATTAAATCATGTTTTTTCCTATGCTATATTTGAGTCTCTGCCTTCTTTGTTTGTTTGAATCTTGTTTTATACTCCAAGATATTTTACAGCAAAGAAATATGATTTCAATATGATCACTTACTATAATATTTTATATTGGAGAAGACTGCATTTTGACCAGAGTGTTTGTAAGGCCTATAAGTGTGGCACTTCGGAAAGTAGCATCGAGAAGTATAGAGCCTCCAAATACAGTTGGCCCATTTTGGATGACCCCACATCTTAAGGCATAAATATTTGTCACAGTGGTCCAGAAAGACACAATGGTCAATGGAATTGAAGCTATTGAGAAGTTGACTAGGACCAACATGGACATATCTAGTTCCCAGCAAAGATCATCCCCTAAAGATATCTCCATTCCATGACCATACCTGAAGCCAAACTGAAATGGATTTAGATAATTCATCTCATCTTGCATCTTCTGAAGATGAGAAATCACCACATATTCCAGAGAATGTAATACTGGTGATTGCCTTATAATTATCCAATGCAGTAGGGTTCAAAGAAGGCTTTTTCAGTGGCATCATGTGATGGCCTCTTTTAGGCATACTGGAACCTTATCTTGTTTCAAGAAGGCACGTGGAAGCTCTCTGCTCTCCTGTGCAAATCTTTATGCTGCATAAATCAAACAAAGCCATTGACATAGGGCAAGCAGAGACTAAAGTTTCATCTTTGGAACTTGTGTCAAGCCAGCATATACATCAGACTGGATCTTAGCTCCTTTATAAAGTCTTACGCACAGTCTTTACAACAGATTGTTGAGTGACCTGCATCCTTTTCACAGTGGGCAGCAAAATCTCTTGTGTAAGCCCTGTGAATATCAATGTGGAGACAGAATAAAGGCAGGTAAAAACATAGGGTAGCCAGGTCTCAAGGATGCTGGTTGAAATATTGGAAGTCTCAGGAAACTCCTGTACTTCTACAAGTCTTTACCCATCTTCACCCATTGTGTCAGGGCTCGCTGGCTCAGCCTGAAGGTGCCTGTCTGTGTATTCTACCTGCACACTGTGAGTGGAAGGAACTGGGGATAAAGTTAGTGGGTGCATGCACTTAGCCCTTTCATGTCATTTGCGGGAAAGGATGAAGGACAGCAACAGCATCACAACTGCACAAGGCACAGGAATTAGCAAGGCAGTACTTGGGAGAAAAATTCTTGTGAGTGGGCAGTGAGTCTTCCACTATGCCCAGTAGTAGCATTTGTTGTTATGTACGATAGTAATTTCTGACTTGTGGTAATCCTATGAATTATGGTTTCCATAAGATCTTAGGTTCAAAGGCTCTACTCAGGTGTTGCAAACTAAAGGGCATGGATCCCTTTACTGAGCAATTGACAACATGGTCAAATGCTTCAGGATTTGCTCTGCATTTAAAATGAAATATATTAAAATTTTATTTGAGTACGGCAAAGGGCAATTCGCGTCTAGCTCTATTTCTTACCAAAGCAGCTTTTCTTTCTGTGTTGCTGGAGATTCTATTTTTATTATTTATTTTTAAAGTTTAATGAGTGAGGTTAGTGCTGAGCCATTATACTAATACAATGGATTAGTGTTAGACAAGTGTGAAAGCAGCTCCTTGCCTATCCAGCTAAGCAGAGAGAAGGAGGGAACGCAGACAGATGACAAGGAGGCAAAGTGCAGAGAGGCAGGTTCTGTCAAAGAAGAGAGTCTCCAGAGCATTGCCCCTGCCAATCCAACTTCCCTTTCCTGCTGCCCTGCAGAGCTGTTGATGGGCCCCAGAAGGATAGGAAGGGCCTTTTCTCACCCAGCCCAAGTGCATATTAGGGGGGGGGGAGAGGTCAAAGCATGTCCTCTTGAAGCATTGCAGAGCAGGAATATCTGTGTGCTGAGGGCATAAGGAAGTGGTGTGTCCCTCCTTCTCTTTGGATGCCTCCAGGCCACCACATAGAGAGAAGATTGGGGCCACTACTGCCCCTTCCTTCCTCCTTGTTTTTGGGCAGGATTGAGAGGGAAGGTGAAGGGGTAGTGGTGGTTCAGCCAAGTCTTTAATTGGTCGTGATCAGACCTAGACATTGGGAAGGGGAGGAGGGTAAAATAGCGATGGCAAAAGCAGGGAAGTTAGAAGAGGGAAGGAGAGAAGTAGTAGAGACAGAGTCATCCTTGCCTTCTCCATGATCGAACTGATCTAAAATATCATAGGTGATTATTATTAGAGGAATTTCTTGCAAGTAGAGATCTGATCCCTTCTGAGCCCATGCCAGCTGCTGTATAAAACAACAACAGAGTAATTAGGCTGTTGTGGTTTGATTCAACCCATAAACCCAATGTGAGCACTTGTTATGATTTTTATTATAGTTAGGGCTGCAAATCAAACCACACCAGAGCTGAATCACTCCAATTTGGCTTTCCTGTATAGACTCACTCTTGATCTAGCTAACGGACGTTAGATCTTCCTCTTTTTCTACTGCCTTCTACTTCCCTGGGATTACTGCCTTTCCCAATGAGTTGTATCTTCACATTATATGTTCAGAGTACAGCAACTTCACTTTAATAATGTAGCTTCTTGGAAACCTTCTGGCCACAGAAAACCCTCTGTATGTCATGGATACTAAAGTTAAGGCCAAATGAGATAGATTCTCTACAGCTTCTATGCATGTTTCGCCACTTGTCCAGCCATGAGAAATATTTTTTTACTAATATTCTATGTTGCATATGACTTTGTTAGTCAGATTTTACACAGATTTTGGATCCAATTATCTCCATTCTTGTTTTCACAAACAGCTGTAGCTCCTAGAAACACTTTTCAGAGCCATTTCCAGCCCCTGCTTCTGTGATATCACAAAGACTCATCTCAGTTTTTCATTTTGGCCCTGAAAACTCAAGGAATAGACTGCTCCTCAGCTGGCCACCTGACAGTGGTCTGCTTCTCTGCTATTTTAGGGAGACCCTCTTTCCATTTGAAGAGAGAAGCTGAAAAATACATAGCTGCCTCATTTCTCTGACCTGCTCACTGGTCACCTTGTGCTTTGTTCCATTCCTTTGAATATGGAAAATTGTCTCACTGACCATTCAAGGTCAGCTTGCATTTGAAAGAACCTACCTTCCTTCTTCTGTTCCTTCATTCCTTCCTTTTTCTTTCTGGCCCTGGCCTTGTCACTGTCACACTGTTCAGATCCTTGCCAGAACTGGGTGGTTTTAGACATATAGCGTGAAATTTATTTCCTCCTCTCTGATCTTATATTCTTATGCACAGACTTATTGCACTGCCAACTCAGATTAATTCATTCACTAGTCAGGACAAGAAGAGGCAAAGAGACTGAAAGATCAATGGACAGAACACACTGGCTAATAAAGTTGGAAGTCCAACTTTCTGTTTCTAAAACAGAACTACGTGCATAGTGGTTAGCTTGGCCATTGCCATGCTAGGCGGTTTTCAAGTTATAAAAATATTTATATAACACTGATATAAAACTACTAAGTTTCTAAGAGTGAAAATTTCGTTATGGGTGTTCTTTAAATCCATACGGCCAGGGTGGTGATGGTGGTACATAGTTAAAAACTGGCTGAAATTTGTTTCTTGTACCTTCCTAGAACTACCAGATATCTGAATATATCTCTGAATGAAAAACTAACATCAGCATTTGGATTTTCCCTAATGATCCAGAAGTTGCAGGAGGGTCATCTTAGTCCTTCCTCGTAACATCTCCAGTTGGGTCTGACAAGGAGTGGAGAATGCTGCCAAATGAATTGGACTCCAGAGGAAACAAAATAAACAATAGGAGATGGGGATTCAGAACAGAACCATAATGACATCCCATATACCTATGTCCCAATTCTCCTCTGACCCTCTGCTGCTGCTTTTTATGATCTATCATGCAAAGGCTATTGGTATTGACCCCTCAGTTCAGAATACTGGTGGTTTGGGTGTTGAGCTGTTCATCTGACCACACTGGATGGCACTGAATGCTTAGGCTTATATACTGGGGACACGATAAATGTTGTTGTTGTTTTTCACTATCACAGCAAATATCCATTCTGATGCCTAACAACTTCTGCCATGTTAGATTGGTGCTTCAACTATTGATTTTCTTCAGCCAGAGATTAAACCTGGTAAAGCATTGAGATTGGTCTGGATTTCATTGTGTGAAACTGACCCACTTATTCAAAGAGAAAATATTTCATGAAATCGCTTTTCACACAAGCTGGCTGGATAGCTCAGTGATTTAGATATGTGTGGAGAGTTCCATCTCTTACTGTGCCTTGGAGGAGACGTGCCAGCCTGTGTGACCAAGCTACAAAATCACAGCATCAAAGATTGGTATACTACTTCTGAGTATACATAGAAAACCCTGGAAAGATCACCTCAAGTCCACGTTTATTGGGTGGCTTGTTAATTATGATGATGATTCCTCCCCACAATGTTGCATTACTATATCACCAATACTTCTTGTTTATTTGGGAATAATTCTCACTAAATCAGTGGAACTTCCTTCCAATTAGATCCACAAAGAGTTGCATTGTTCATATATAGTCCCATCCCATCACCCAGTATAGGATGCAATATTTTTAAATCTGTGAGTCTGGTTTTGAATACAGTATATTTTCCCTGTTGTCATTGCAGGCACACACCCCCAATGATGGACTCAGACTCAAATGAAAGTGGATAACGGCATGGGCCACATTTATTGATTCAAGCCCTAGTCCGAATTATAAATTTCTATTGGTAAAACGACCAATCATAATTCTTAAGGCAAGCAGGCCGAAGTAACACTGGTAAGGTACCACCCAAAATTGCCAACGGCAATTGTTACAATGTATCTATTTGTATCAATTTGTTTGTTGACAACAAACAAATTGTTGACTGTAGTCAATATCTAACTAATGACCCCACCCTCTGACGTGTATCCGTAAAATCAGGGGGTGATTCCAGCTGTCTAGTGGTAACCATCACCCCCTCGCCTGGTTCGTCGTTGACCGGACAACGTTTAAACAACTTATGCCTATCTAGTGTTGTCCAGTCAATTGCGAACCTGCCGGATACCTGTGGGTCATCAATGTTTACCTTACCAGTGCTACCCGCCACCCGGAGAGGCTTCAATAAAGGCTCGACGCCCCCCCCCCAAGACCGTCAGCTCGGTCGACAGGCCTGCTCGCCAATCACTCAGCAGGAGGTCCATACCTCCTCGCGACAGATGGGCCCCCTCCCCTGAATAAAGCTCATAATTTTGCAGACTGATGGCGGGGAGGCGAATGACGCGTCCCCAACCCTTGACAAAAAGGAACCGGGCAATAGCCCTGGAGCGACGAGCCCGGTCAAGCGCCTGGGGGCCAAACGCTCCCCTGTCAGCGTACTGCGGTATCATGTCTGACCAAATGAGAGGTGTGGCAGGCCACACATAATGTGAGTAGGCCAGGTGACTGCAAATCGCAAGCCTCCACGATAGGCCAGTGACCCGTCCGAAACCATTGCCCCCAAGGTGAATAACCAGGACATCAGGCGAGTCAGCATCCCTGATGTAGAAAAGGAATGGCAACAGTTCCCGCCATAACATGCCGCGCTTACCACACCACCTGAGATGTGCGGGTGCACCCAGTCCCAGTCGGGGTCCCACTCTGTCGCCGCAGCGTAACGCGCTGCCCTGTGCAGCGTAACGCGCTGCCCTGTGCAGCGTAACACGCTGCCCTGTGCACGTGGCAACGGCCCACCAGCCCTACTGTCACCGGTGTAAAACGACACCCAGGGTCTGTCAAGGAAAAAAAGGGGGGGGGGGGTGAGAAACATTGCAGTGACTAAACTGGCACTCACGGTTGAAGAGGGTGAACACAAAAACTGAAAACAATGTGATCCCCACCTTCCCATGCGGCGTATTTCAGCCCCAGAGTACCCAAAAGTAGCCACAGTAGGAACCGCCCCCATCCTGCAGGAATGGTTGAGTGAGGGGAGACCCACCCTGGTGACAGAAAAACGGGCCATGGTGCGTGCCACACAGTGCAAGAAACTCCTGTAGGGCACCAACCGGACAGATGTCTTCCAAGGAACATCGTAGCAGTATTACTCAACTGCCTACGCCGTGCTGATCTGTTTTAGAGGAGCGTATCCTCAACTGAGCCCAATCATTGCAAACATAGACATCTTCGGGTTCCAGTGCCCTACAACTTGCATCCGCCTTAGACAGCATCACAAGCTCGCTGATGCGGAGCGCTCCAAAAAAGGCCACTGTTGTAGCCGCACGAATCAGGGCTGCCTCATACCTATCGAAACATAAGTCATGCCAGCCTCGTGCCAGTTGGGTAAGTACCCCAGGGGAAATAGGGTGGCGGTCGTCCAGGCAACGCCCACGTTCCCACACCCACCCCTCCAAAACATGTCTCACACGGAAATCAGCGGTACTGTCCGCAAGACCTCCCACCTTGGCCATAAAAGCCAGCGCTGATAGCCTAGATGCCATGCTGCGGGGTGCCAGGCCCTGGGCATGCAGGTAAACCATGAAAGGGAGGATGTGGGCCACTGGGATCGGCCAGGTATCTGGCAGGCGAGATCGGGTACAAAAGGTCCGAAAGGAAACCAACGCGTGGTGATACGCCTTACGCGTGCGTGGCGCCAGTGACATGCCGATCGCCCGGTTCACCTCTCCTTGCCAAAGGTCCATATCTCCTGCGGTAGTGGCAAGGGAAATTCCTCCGCATCCGGGGCCAAGGCACGGAACCGGGAGATCTGCAGGCGGGACAAAGCGTCAGCAATATCATTATTCACCCCCGGGACATGCCTGGCTCTGAACAGTACATTGAGGCGCAGGCTGCGCAATACAAACTGGCGCACAAGATCCATGACCCTAGGAGATTGTGAGGTCTGTGAGTTGACAATGTGGACAACAGCCGCATTGTCACACCAGAAATGCACCAAAGAGTTGGCCCACTCCTCACCCCATAGCATCAAGGCCCCCAGTATGGGAAAAATTTCCAAATATGTGAGATCCCTCAGGCGACCCGTGCCTGACCAGGCTGGTGGCCATCCACCATATGCCCACTTCCCATTGAAGTACATCCCATAACCAAGGGATCCCGAGGCATCAGACTGAATCTGAAATTGGGGCGAAGCCAGGAGGTCAGACCTCCAAAATGAGACCCCATTGAACTCCCTCAGGAACTGGAGCCATACGTGCAGATCTGCCCTGATGCCCCGTGTCAATCTCGCCCTATGATGGGGCCTGGATAAGCCTGCCATGGCGTCGCACAAGCGCCGAGCAAATGCCCTGCCAGGTGCGACCACCCTGCAAGCGAAATTGAGGTGACCATGTAGCACCTGCCGTTCCCAAAGGGATGCCTTGCGCTTAGCCAGCAAGTCCGATATAAGGGCCACTATCCTTGACACCTTGTCCGCGGGCAACCTAGAAGCCTGCGCTACCGTGTCAATTTCCGCCCCCAGGAATATTAACTTATTAGACGGGCCTTCGGTCTTTTCGGGCGCTAAAGGGACACCGAGTTCCTCCATTAGCGTCTGAAATGTGTTGAGGAGACGTGTGCACGTGTCCCAGCCCCGTTCACCCCCGAATAAAAAGTCAGCCAGGTAATGGGCTACAGACTGAGACCCTGACCTACGGACAAATGCCCACTGCAGGAATGTACTGAAACGCTCGAAAGCCGAGCAGGATATGGAACAGCCGAATTGCATGGCTTTGTCAAAATAATATTCACCCCGGAATTTGAAACCCAGCAACTCGAAGTCGCCCGGGTGCACAGGCAAGAGGCGAAACGCCGACTTAATGTCACACTTAGCCAACAGTGCACCCGGGCCACATGAGCGCACCATGCGCAATGCCTGGTCAAAGGATGTATACCTGACAGAACAAAGGTCATCAGGGATAGCATCATTGACCGAGTGGCCGGCTGGGTAGGACAAATTGTGAATCAGGCGGAACTCGCCCGGGGACTTCTTGGGCACTAGTCCTAGCGGGGACACTTTAAGGTTGGGGAAAGGGGGTGCGGGGAAAGGGCCAGCGACCCTGCCCGCAGCAATCTCCTTATTAATGCTGGCGGCAGCCACCTCCTCCCTTCCCCTAAGTGACAAAAGGTTAGGTGCATCCTGCGGTGACCTATCCCCCGTGAAAGGAATACGAAAACCCAGTTGAAAACCCTGAAGGAGATACACAGCGTCTGCTCTCCTCGGGTACAATGCGAGCCAACGCTCCAGCATGTCGACATTAATTGGGGAGGGGGCCTTTTGGCGAACCCGCTCCCTCCATGGCAGTTTTACCTGCCCCTTGTCCGCCCCTACCCCTGCCCCTGTATCCTCCCGGCCGGGGACAGGCGGAGGCAGCATGGGGGCCAGAACAAGAGGGGCACTCATGCTTGTACTTGCAATTTTTCCTGTTGCAAGAATCATTGGACGAGAAGGTCCAGCACAGCAGGCGGGCTGGAACCCCCTGCCCCGCCACTTGGCGGGGTACCTGTACCGGGGCCGCTCGTTGGACCGCATGTCCACAATGGTATCTCTCCCCAGGCGCCGGGCGCGTGGGGGTCATATACAGAGGCCACAGCTTCTGGCAGGGCTCATCCCACCTCATCTCTGGGTGCAGTGGAATCCTCATGCGGAATTCTTCGTCGTAAGCCAGCCATGACGGACCCGGGAAGTCAACCATAGCCCGGTAAATATTGTCCAGATACTGGACCATAGGGATAGCCAAATCCGGCCCAGCCCTGAGGTAAACGGCCATGTAAATCAGGTACGCTGGCAACCAATTTGCCCACGTGCGTGGCGGCTTACGACGACGTGCCTGCTCCTTATCCTTCTCGTCCAGCCCTTCCCTCTCTTCCTTGGTCGGCTCCCTATTTAGAAGGGAGAAGATATCTAAATACTCGCCCCTCCAAATCTTTTCCTTGGTAGACTGGGCCAAATGGTCCCCCAAGGGCAAGGAATACCCTGCTGTTGGCAAAGCCGACACCGGCACTGAGGGAACTACGGGCAAACGAAAATGAGCCTGAGCCAGCCCAGGGATCCCCAATACATTTCCCAGCACATTGGGGGCACCACCCCGACCCAGGCCCTGTGTCACGGGCAAAGTCACTGGGTGGGCCCGGGGCCATCGGGCCGCCGGGCCACCCGAGCGAGGCCAAGGCCATTGAACAGCCCCCCCCAAGGAAGTCAGTTGTGTGGGTGCATTAGCTTGGACTGCATACTCACCCGCTGCACCCCCGCGGGCCGCCCCCACCGGGGGTTCCAGCCCGCTGGGGGCGTCGGAGCTCACGACCGAAGCTGAGCTCGTCGACGGGGCCAGACCAGCACCAGACTGCTGCACCTGTGGGGTGGGGAGCTGCGAGGCAGTGGCCACCACCGGCCCGCGCGCCTCAGGCGGTTCAACCCGACCCATCGCCGGCCGCTCTTCGGCGGCCAAAGGGGCACCTGAAAACCTAGAGACACCCCTGTTTGGTTGGCCCTTGCCAAGGACACTTCAAGGGCCGCCACCCGGGCCAGGAGGGCCTCCACATCGACATAGGCCCCAGCCCCCACAGGGGGCAATTGGGCAACCGGCCCATAATTCACGGGTACCTGTCCAGGTCCCTGAGCCCCAGGGGCCAGATAAGGCCAAGAGCCCATGCTCAGCCCCTGGGGAGCCGTGGGAATGCCCTGCAAAGGCAGGGAACCCAACCACCCTCTGTGGCTTGCACCCCCCATAGGGAATTGTGCACCCGGGCAAGAGGGCCCCGCCGCACAGACCATGGCGGGGCCGTGGGCGTTGTTTGCGGGCCAAGGGCCGAGGCCCCGTCCGGGGCAGCAGGTATGCTCCGCGCATCAGGCCAAGGAGCTACCGATCCCATCCCACCATTCTCGGTGGGGTCCGCTAAAAGTGGCTTCCCCCAAGAGGACACGAGCGACGGAGGTAAGGAGGAAAAACTTCTCCGCTCCGTCGATTCACCAAAATGGCAGCACCGCTGCCTCGTGGCCAGCCCTTTTATTAGGGTGCTGGCCACGCCCCTAACTACCCGGATGGTTTCGTCCGGGGGGGGGCGCAAAGAGCGCGGCGGCAATTTGGCGCCGCGCTTCCATTCTTATCTGAAGAAGCAGGAAACTCACACATAGGGTTTTCCTAATGTTTCAGGTTTTTAAAAAAGGATTGTGTGGAGCAACACACTGTGATTTTGTATTTTTAGCAAGCCTGTTTGAGCCAGTGGTGTTTCTTTTCTAAGAAGAGATTTAAAGTAGGGAGTAAATCATTTCCAGGGACAGGGAGCATTGTTACTGAACCTTGTTGCTGTTCTGTCTGAATCCTTGGAAAGGGCACTTGTCAAGGGAAGCAAGGACAAATGCTCAACCAGTAACTCACTACTGTTTCTACAGTTTATAAACACACTGAGAGATCTAAACAATCCATTCTGAAGGGAGCAAGCTCACTCTGACAAGACAGCTGCCATTTTGAGTGGACTCCAAGAGAGGACTTTTGGCCTTCGTTATCCATTGCCTGGCAACCTCTAGCTTAGACCACTGTACATTTGAGGCTGTTTTTGAAGACTTTTCAGTAACATCAAGAATACCTTGGAAAAGTAACTTTTCGAGACAGCAACTATGAGAATCCCTAAAAAGTAACTTTCCCAAGCTCTGAAAGAGACAAAGAACGAAAGCTTCTTTGTATGGTGAATAAGCTTTGACATGCAAAGTCTACTACAAGCTCATTTCCAGACACCATGTAAAGCCTGGGTACTCACCTTTAAGTCTTATAAGGTGCAAAATTCTGGTCTTTTGGGGATCTGAGCCTGCCTGACCATTAAACTGATCTTTCTTGGGGCCCTTTGCCAAATGCCCTCACCTTATTAGCAAGGACAGAGACTGGAACAAGAGGCAGCATCTTTTCTGTGGTTGCTGTCCACTGCTTGAAGAAGAGATTGCTCTTCTTGGGATGCTGCCCCAACTCCTACTTTAATGATGCCCCTTCCCTCCCCACCATACCTGTCAAGTTTTGGATTTGGAAATAAGGGAAATTTCCCGGCAAATACAGGATACTTGACAACTATGGTTATCCTGTGCTGCCCTCCAATGGTGGCAATAGGGCATTACAGTCTAATTAATAAAGGACGATGGCAGGAAAGAGGGTAAAATAATGGGTTTTCCCGGCCAATAAGGGATACTTGACAGCTATGCTCCCCACATGGCAGGTAAAAAATATTCTATTTCTCCCTATCCTTTTAAAAACATGGCCTGAATTGGGTTTTATAATCTTGCTTCATGATGTTCAATTGCACTTTTAATTATGTTATTCTTCACTCTTTCATTTCATTGCCATTGTTTAAATGGTTTTCATCAGCAGTCAGCCTCCATTAAAAGATTTTGCTGAAGCATGGTGGGCTGTTGCTTAAAAAATTTATAAACTAACTTGTTAATTAACTGCACAATATAGAAGGAAACTTGTCAGACAAGGGTTACCTTTTCATTTTTTGATGGCTCTGAAGGTTTGGGAGCTAGTCCAAAGGAGCAAAGAAGAGAAGTGAAGTGGGTTAATTAATTTGATCATCATGGCAGGGAACCCAGATAATTTCATTTTGGATCTGCTGAAAAATATGCAGCTTTTGCAACAGGTTTCTGTGTGGCAGTGCGGGTGTCTAGGTTGCAATAATCAAGGCTGTTCCTGACAAATGTTCTTGCCTCAGCTTCATCAGCAAGACAATGAATGGAACACCTTCCTTCTTGGCACGGTCTCAGAAGTGACAGATAGCTGGAGAAAATTAGTTTGGAAGGCTGGGATTGAGCACAGACCTTTTCTTACTTCACAGATGGGCTGGCACAAAATTGCTTGCTAAGAAAGTGGCAGGGAGGGTGGGGTGGGGACTTTGACTTGGAAAGATTTTGAAAATGCAACATCTGCAGTGACTCGGTGGTTAGGAAGCTCGCCTTGTTAGCTGGAAGGCTGGCAAGTCAGCAGTTCGAGACCCGGGTACTGCAAGATGGATTGAGCACACGTCTCTGTCCCAACTCTTAGGGACATGAAAGGAGCCTCATTTAGGCATTCCCTAAGCGGGTTCTCCAGCAAAAATCCTTTCAACCCAGTTCAACCTGCAAGTGAGCAAAGTTTCAGCTAAATGCTCTAGAGTAGACCAAAAAGGCAGAAAAAACAGAGCTTAGGAATTCAGTTTTAGAAAGTAATTCATTCCTCTATGGAAAATAACTTATTGCCTCCTCCCTCCCCCCAGTGAAGAGATGTATGCAGCAATGGATTTAAACATGGGCCACTTTATTAAAATTACAGTAAATACTGCACTGGGGGAATAGTGCAGGTGGAGGACCAATAGAATATGCCAATGAGGCCATGGGAGGAATAATCCACGGGCGGGAGGAAACAGTGCACTGGCACAGCTATATGCTGTGCAAGTAAATCAAAGGCTTGAGTGTAAGCGAGACCAATTATCAGGTAGATCCAGAAGCCATTGGGCCAAGATAATATTGTCCCAGCTCCTGAAACACCAGAGCCCAAACCCAATGGCCTGATGGTGTTTTAACAAAATACACCTGCACTAACCACCACACATGTGGGCGGGGACTGATCCCACTACCCACCCCAGCCTGACTGATTGGACTGAGGGGACACCCAGTGCAAGAAAGCAGAAAGGACAGCCACCACCCCAGGGGTGTGTGAGAAAGAGAAGATGGAAGCAGAAAAATAGCCACCACCCCTAGGTGGTGAGAGAAGAAGAAAATGAAAACAGAAAAACAATTGCCTTCCCCCTAGGGGGGCAAGAGAAGGAAAAATAGTGAGCAGAAAAACAGCCACCACCCCACCCAGGAATGTGTGGGGAGAAAACGAGAGTGGGTCCCGGGCCCGGTCATGGGGGAGGACGCAGAGGAGAGAACCTGCAAAATTAGAGAAGAAAGAACAAACATGAGAACACAAGAAATGCAGCAAAGGGGCAGAGAGGGCCCCCAGGAAGGGGGAGAGGAACAGGAGCATGTGGGTGGGAGGTGTTTCACACCCGGCAGGTACACTGCTGCATTGTCCAATTGGAAAACGCCAGATCTGGTGGCCTGGCAGGTAAGAAGGAACCTGAAGGCGGGATGCTCACCAAGAACAACACCAACCGCAGTGGCGTGCTGTAAATGAAAACCCAGGGGAAATTACCTGGACTCGGGCAACACCTGCCATAAACCCCCAGTTCCCTGCTGGCCCAGGCCAGTGAGGCAGAACCATGCAGCCTGCTAAGACATGGAGTGCCCGGGAACCGAACCAGGATCCCCCAGTAGCCAAGATAAGCAGCCTAACTGGACTGGCCAAGAGTCACGGAGAGGGGGACAGACTGGGCTGGGACCCACAAATGGGCACGGGAAGGCAAGATGGGGAGTAGCCCGATAGGGCAGCTGGCTGGGGAGGGAGGTGGCTGAGCTGCAGCAGCTGGGAGACAGGGAGGAGCCACCCCTGGGGAGCCAGGGGAGGCCAGGAGTGGGGTCGAGTCAGGGCAAGCCAGAGCAAGAACACCCATAGGAAGAGTGAAGGGGTATGGGCAGCCATGTGCTGGTTTAACCAACTACACACCAGCGCCTGGGCTGGGTGCTCTGAAAAGGGAGGGCCAGGTGAGCGGATGGAAGGCTGGAACCAAGTGGGGAGGGGCACAGATGCACGGTAGCTGGGGCCCACCAAATGGGAGCAGGGAGCATCGCCATGTGGTCCCCTGCCCACAGAGGGGCGGAAACCAGGGCCTTGGTGGGTGCAGGCCAGGGGAGAAGGCAGAGGCGCCAAGGGCAGAAATCCAAGGGAGAAGGTCGCCAGGTAGAGGGGAGGCGGAGGGCGTGAGATCAGGAGCCTGCTCAAAATGGCATCCACGACACGTGCCAGCCCGCCAAAGGGAGCCCAGGAGGGCTCGGGGAAAGCAGAGCCCAAGGCAGGCAGAGGCCCAGGAGGGCCAGGGCTGGGCTTCCGAGGCAGGGCTCATAGGGAGGGAGCAAGATGGCTGTGGGTGCCCCTCCCCGCCAGGGCCAGGAGAGGCCTTGAGCGAGGGAGAAAGTGAAAAGAAAAAAACCACTCCATTGGGAGCAGGGAACTCGCCGAGAGAAGCAGAAGCTTCTCTGGCAAGTTAGTAAAAGATGGCAAGGCAGGGAGAAGGCACCCGTTAAATAGGGGTGTAGGCTCCTCCCTGCCTCACCCAGTGGAATCAGCTGCATGCTCCCATCTCTTGGGGGAGGCGCAGGCAAAGCGCACACTGGGGGCATGCACTGCTGGCACGCGTGTATTACTCATTGCAGGGCTGAAGGCATTTTGGATAAAAAAATTGACTTTCTCATTACTTTCCCATTACTCTTTGGGGAGAAAACTAAGATTTGATATGACTGTGTCATTAAAATTTCATATACAACTAAATTTTAAAAGTCGATAAAGGCACTATACAATTCACCAGTAAAGAAGCATCCATCTTATTCATTATTTTTGAAATGTAGCTTCATTATATTTTACGTACTTGGTGTTGTGTTCTCAATACCGTGCCTTTAACAATGTACCTATCCATGTGTAACCAATGTAACCTTGCTATGTGTAACATTATAACTATCAGCTGCATCACTGTAAACCTTACAACAGGACGTGAGCTAGTGACCACTAGATGGCAATAGCGAGCGTCCAGCTCTCATGGCCCAGACTCACCTAAGATCAACAGCGCGGGAAGATTCCCGCCACCACCTTCACCTGGACAAGAAGGGCGTGACCTTCTATGACGTCACGCAGACAGTAGCCAATAGACTGTCGAGGAGCCACATTCAAATGTATAGCCACTGTATATATTGAGATATTCGTCCGCCATTACCTCATGTTCCCTCTGACCATCATGCAATAAACTTGTGTTAAGCCAACTCTTCGGCTATTCCGTTGTCTTGGTTCCCATACACTAAATTGGCGATGAAGGTGGGATCATGGCTGCCCACGGGACCAAGACATACGCCGGTTTCGACGTCAACAAACCGGAAGATTGGGAACTCTTCGAAATGGTCTTCTTCGCGACCGAGGTTGAGTTCCTAGGGTTCCGTGTGACTCCTGAGGGGATCAAACCGTCCAAATCTAAGGTAGCCGCCATCAAGAAAGCCCTCGCCCCGCCTCCAAGCCCGAGTTGCAGTCATTCCTAGGGCTGCTTAACTTCTACCACTCCTTCCTTCCCCGGAAGGCAGCCGTGGCTGAACCGCTACACAAGTTGCTTAAGAAGGACGAGGCATGGAAGTGGGGCGACGACCAAGAGAGGGCGTTCAACGAACTAAAACAACTCTTGGTGTCTGATGCCATACTGACCCATTTCGATCCCAAACGGCCGGTGGTTCTGATCTGCAATGCATCCCCGGTTGGATGGGGGCGGTGCTGTGCCATGTGCTGGAAAATGGGAGGGAGGCCCCGATAGCGTTCTACTCCAGGTCCCTGTCCCAAGCGGAGAGAAATTACGCCCAGACAGACAGGGAAGCGCTGGCAATAATTGTGGGGACGAAAAAATTTCACGACTTCCTGTATGGCCGCCCCTTCACCATCGTGACTGACCACAAGCCCCTGCTAGGCATTTTTACTGCAGATAAGCCCACGCCACAGATCCTGTCCCCGAGGATGCTTAGATGGGCCATTTTTCTCAACGCGTATCAGCACGTGTTGGTGTACCGGCCCGGGAGGGAGATCAGCCATGCGGACGCTCTGTCGAGGTCCCCCCTCCCCCGGGAGTGCAGCCACGTGGGCGAAGAGGAGCTAGACCGCCAGGTGCTGATGATAGAGGTCCTAGACTCGCCCCCGATAGTGCCCACCGACATCGCCAAAGCGACCGGCAAGGACAAGACGCTGGCGACGGTTAGCTCCTGGGTACAAAAAGGGTGGCCAGCGTCTTCCCCGGCAGCGGAATTCGACCCATTTTTTAGGAAAAAGCTGGAGTTGTCCCTAGAGAGGGGGTGTCTCTTGTGGGGCCAGCGGGTAGTGATCCCTGCATCCCTACGACCGTGGGTGCTCAAGCTACTGCACGTCAGCCACCCCGGAATCGTCCACTCCAAGGCTCTGGCCCAGAGTTATTTCTGGTGGCCCCAGCTAGACGCCGACATCAAGCACATGGTTGGCACTTGCGAGGCTTGCCAATGCTCCAGACCAGAGGAGGCCCGCCTGCCACACAGGGAATGGGACGCGGCGAAGGGGCCGTGGTCCCGAGTGCACGTAGATTTTGCTGGCCCGTTCCGAGGGACTCTTTTTCTCCTTGTAGTGGATGCGTACTCCAAGTGGTTGGAGGTAATCCCAGTCGCGAGCACCTCCTCGGCCACCACAATTAAGCATCTGCGGAGGGTCTTCTGCACGTTCGGCATACCCGACACCCTCATTAGCGATAATGCTAGTTGTTTCACGTCCGCCGAGTTCAGGGCATTCACCGAAATCAACGCCATTCGGCACATCACTTCTGCCCCCTTCCACCCTGCCACCAATGGCCAGGTAGAGCGCCTCGTGCGCACCACAAAGGACGCGCTGCGGCGCATGGGCCCCGGGGATCTCAACCTGCAAGTGTGTCAGTTTCTGCTAGGGTACAGGGTGACCCCCTTGGCGTCAGGATACTCCCCCGCAGAGCTTTTAATGCACAGGAAGCTGACCACCATACTCACCAGACTAGACCCCACGAGGGTAGAAGACAAGGGGAGGAACATTGGGCTAGAGGCCACAAAAAGTTTCAGCGTGGGCGCCCCTGTGCATTGCAGGAACTACGCCAGCGCGGGACCAGCCTGGGTACCAGGCGTTGTCATAGAGCAAACCGGTCCCGTATCGTACCGCGTAGAGACCAGCTCGGGTCTACTTTGGAGGCGGCACGCGGACCAGCTTCGGAGCCGGGTCCCGGAAAGGCAGGACGCCGGAGGCGCAGACAAAAATTTAGCGTTAGGGTTCTCCCCCACCCGTTCAGCCCAAGGGGGAGGAGGGGGGCCAGTGGTCCCCACCAAGGGGGGAGGAGAAGGAATTTGTCCTCGTAGATATCCCGCGGGATCCCCCAGCAGATTTTTCAGATTTTGATTTTGAGTTACAGGACCAGGGGGGGGGGGGTTCGGAGTGGTCCCCCACCCATCCAAGCGAGAAGAGGGGTTTTTCGTTAGCCCCTAGTGCCCCCGGTCTGCCCACAATGGAGTTTGTCCCTTCCCCTAAAGCTGCAAAACCGCGGCAAGCCACTAACGAGTCTCCCTCTCTCATTACAGGACAAGGGACCAGGGAACAAGGAAGCGGTAGCGCCCCCGGGGCACGTCAGCCCGCAGCGCAGCCCAAACGTGTTTGCAATAAGCCATCTTGGTTGAGAGACTTCGTCTCATCCTAGGGGGGAGGGATGTTGTGTTCTCAATACCGTGCCTTTAACAATGTACCTATCCATGTGTAACCAATGTAACCTTGCTATGTGTAACATTATAACTATCAGCTGCATCACTGTAAACCTTACAACAGGACGCGAGCTAGTGACCACTAGATGGCAATAGCGAGCGTCCAGCTCTCATGGCCCAGACTCACCTAAAATCAACAGCGCGGGAAGATTCCCGCCACCACCTTCACCTGGACAAGAAGGGCGTGACCTTCTATGACGTCACGCAGACAGTAGCCAATAGACTGTCGAGGAGCCACATTCAAATGTATAGCCACTGTATATATTGAGATGTTCGTCCGCCATTACCTCATGTTCCCTCTGACCATCATGCAATAAACCTGTGTTAAGCTAACTCTTCGGCTTTTCCGTTGTCTTGGTTCCCATACACTAAACTTGGTCAATCCATGCTTCACCTGTCAATATACATAGTTTGATGTGGTGAATCGAAGCATCATCTCCCACTGTTTTTGATCCTGTGCCAGTCTCATCCAGGGCCTCAGGAGCTTTGCCCTGAACTGGTCTTTGCCATTGTGCTTTGGCTGTTCAAAAGTTAACAAGTTGCAGATATTTTTTAATTGTAATTTATTACTTCCATGCTATGACAAAATATTCCAGCAAACATAGTTGGCAAACACAGCTGACCAAGAAATTCTGGCAGCTGTATTTCAAGCACACATAGGCATTTGCAAGCTCTTTCCCCTAAACAAGGTACAAATGTTATATAAGCTCCACATATGGAGTCTTGAAATGCCATGGGTTGAGCAGACATAAATTCAGCCCAAAGAAGAGTAGAGCGGAGGAGAATGAAGAGCATGAAGAAGATAGTGTGCCTTTGGTTTGAATCCTTCTGGGGAAAAGAGGGCCCTTTGATATTGGGACAAAGGGAGTACAGGAAAACCCCGAATTACAAATGCCTCGAGTTACATAAAATCCAACTTACATAATGATTTTATGCTAAAACCATGTCCCGATTTACATGATTTCATATGGGTTTGCTTCAAGTTACATAAATATTCTTTTTCCTATGGGTTTGTTTTGAGTCACAAAAAAATTCGATTTAAGCAAAAGCGTAAGGAACTGACTTTTTCGTAAGTAGGGGTTTTACTGTATTTCTTTTGTTGCTCTGCTCACCACAGATTCCTGCAGAATTCAGGGTAGTAAAGGTAAAGGTTTCCCTTGCTCAAAACCCAGTCGTATCCGACTCTAGTGTTCAGTGCCCATCTCTGTTTCAAAGCCGAAGAGCCAGCATTGTCTGGTCATGTGGCAGGCATGACTATACACTGGAGTGCATGGAATGCTGTTACCTTCCTACTGAAGTGGTCCCTATTTATCTACTTGCAATTTCTTGCTTTCGAACTGCTAGGTTGGCAGGAGCTGGGACAAAGACGGGAGCTCATTCTGTCCTGCAGTACTCGGGAATCGAACTGCTGACCTTCCGCCTCCCAGTCAGCGTCTTAGCCACTTGAGCCACTGCAGTCCTAGAATTCAGGGTATGTATCTGGAATCTTGCAAGGGGCAGTTCATGGTCTCAGGAGGAGGGCCACATCCTTATACCACCCTGTGCCTCTAAATGTGTGAGCACTAGCTCTTGTTGTGTAGAGAGCCTTTTGTTGCATCTTCTGTCAAACAAGGCTTTTGCCATGAAACTTGCCTCTTCTCCATATTCACTGCATTAAGTTTAGAGAGAAGGGAAATCCATGTTGTATAGAATGGGACCATATTTTTTAAAAATGTTACATACATATGAACTGTATTCCGTTGAATTACACACACACTACTACAGTTACAATATTATACCACTCAAGCCACGGCACCTGCAATAGATTGCCATGCACACTATCTTTTCTGTTCCACATTTTAGATGCAGTGCCCACTTCTTTATACAAAACCTTCTGCCCTATGTCATAGTGGAATGTGTTGTCTTTCACCACCTGAATTGGTTGCTTGACTCCATACATAAAGACGGTCTTCCTTCTAAAGAAGCCATTCCTCCTGGAGTAAAGAAAAGATTCCTATGCCAATAAATGTAGCTTAGACATGAAAAGAGAGTAGTGACAACAATCTCATCCCTTCCGTGCTGATGCCAGACAAGGCCTATGTTGCCTGACTAGCTCCCACTCTGTGTTTTCAACAAGCAGAAGATTTAGAGCAACAACTCAGCATCACAGCATGAGCCTGTCATCCTGGTTCAGAGCTAAAGAGGGAAAGCTAGGAGGGATCTCCCAACTGTAGTCATAGGAAAAGAAGGCAAAGGATCCCATGCTGGGCTATAATGTACTCTTAGTAAGTCGCACAACAGGGACTCTCCGAGTAACTTGCTAGAGGATTGGAGAACTAGCCAAGACTGAGCTACATCACATAATTGATCATACTTACATTGACGGGAGTAAGACATAAAATGTGACTCTTTAATTCAAGCCCTGGGGGTAATTTTTTATTAATATGCCTTTCAAGATGGCTGGTTCCCGCACACCCTTCCAAGTTTTTAATTCCTAACCTTTTTTATAGGTCACTTCCTTTTAACAAGTGAACAAGGTCCCCTTGTTCCCTGAGGTATTAATCAATTACTATTCTGTTTATTGCATTCGATATGAAGCCTATGTGCCCAATTAATTCCAAGATGCATTAAAGTGAGAGGTTTCACAATTGAGATGAACGCATCTTCTTTTCTGTCATGTCTTGGGCTGGTGAATTAAATTTGAAGAAATGTTAACGGAATTGTCAATAGCAAATTGCAGAAAGGTCATAATGGGCTGGCTTTAATAAATGGGATGTGTGCGCACACGTTTTATTTCTTGATTATATTAGAATGCATTTTCTTCCATTGTCTTTTGAAAGTAGATGATAATAGTTTCCACCCATTACTACATCAGTAGTGCTGTCATTACTTAAATCTCTGCAGTGCTGCACCAAGCTTTGGACCAGCTCATCTAAAACTATAGTATTGGGTAGTGAGTAAGGGTGGGGTTTAAAGCATCCTTCAGTCTGTGATTATAATTAACCAGTCTCTCCCTTTGACATTACATCAGAGAGGTGAACTGAATAATGGTTAAGTGGCTCATTAGAACGATTTGAGGCAAGCTATCTAATTAAGCAATAAATACCTTTTGTAGAATTGAGGTGTTAGCACAGAAGAAGCCAGCCATAATTCAAGAAAGAATCAGGCACATCTAAGATGAGTAATTTTCACAAGTTTACACATATCAAACTCTTGGATGGATTATAGCTTTGTCTGAATGACAGGAACTTTCCTGCAGTGCCCATACTACCCTATATTTTTTCACGCCATTTCTAATCAGTGTAATTAATTTTATTTCATATGGCAATGCACTTGGCTCAGTCCCAAGGGCTTAGAACAGGTGCTTGTTAATTACAAGCTTCCAATTATAAGCTAAATTTTGCCTTAACCCCGTTCTTCTCTTTGTGTGGCAACCAATAGCCAGTTTGATTTAAGATCATTCACACTGTATGCAGAAGATACCCGGGCTGAGAGACAGCTACAAAGCTGTACACTTTTCTATGTTATAATATTTTAAGGTTATAATAACATAGCATAGTATTGTTACAAAAGTATAATATCATGCTTAAGTTGTAATATTGGAATATAGTTAAGGTTGTACTATTGCCAAGAAGTTCAAATTATTGAATATCCTAACTTTCCCCCATAAACTGGGAATCCAGAAGGTTCGCAAAAAATGTTTAAACATTATCAATCAATCATCTTTCTTTCTTTCTTTCTTTCTTTACATCAGAGAGTGGCACAATATAAAATTATGGACATAGATAAAATTCAAAATAATTTAGACTATTATTTTCTGGCCATTAACTAGGTCTTCAGTACACATGGTGCGGCATAAAAATGTATGCATATAAATGCTGCATTGATTGAAATGTTTCCCCTTTCACATAAACTTTATTCTGCATCCAAAGAACTCTATTTTACTGAATTATTATTTGATTTTCCGACTGTGCTTTGAAGTCTATCAGAGGTCCAGCCAATATCTTGTCCTGTTGGAATACTCTCTTCAGCAGTTATCCAATTGGCAAGGTGTACTGTTTTTGTTCTCCATAGGTTTAGCCTAGGGCTCTTCTGGCTTAATGTTTGGAGCTTAGACAATAATTATTTTTTTGCAGGCCAGGGTTTGATCCAGAGAGACAGCCAAATACTTTTGGGTAGGGTAATGTTCCAAAATCTTGTCTTCCCAGTGAACTTGGAGCTTCCACTCTGTTTCTCTCTTCTTTAAGTAGATGACAGAGTCCTATGTTTTTAAAAGATTTGGTTCCAGCTGGTTGTTTTTATAGTACAGTGGTACCTCGCTTAAAGAGCATAATGCATTCCATGGGGTTGCTCTTTAAGTGAGTTTGCTCTTTAAGCGGCACACCATTGTAAGTGACCAATTGTGACTTCTGGTGGCGGCAGTGGGGGGGGGGGTGTTTGCGAACCCCGATTTAGTTGTTAAGTGAGCTTTTGGTTGGTTTTAGTTGTTAAGCGAGGCAACCACTCAGAGAAAATTCTGCTCTTTAAGTGAGTTAGTCTCTAAGTGAGGCGCTCTTTATGTGAGGTTTTACTGTAGAAGGAAAGTTCTTTTAATGCAGAGGATAGCTGGTGCTGAATGGACTCAAATGTTTTCCCCTAACATTCTCAAGGCAAGATCATCAACATAGATTATACTCCTTGAGTATAGGAATGCTGGATAAAAATTTTTGTGCAACAAAGAATCTTTGGTTTTAAAATAAAATGATGACCATTTCTGTTAGTCCATTAGCTTCACTAAAGATGTGGAGCTTTGTGAGCAGCAGTTGATGGTGGATAAGGCTCCTATGCTGCTATAATGTTGAGAAATGCTGCTTCAGTTATTTTATGCATTTCAAAACCATCTTCTATTTGCTGGATTGCCAGGTCTAAAGCCTATCTGTTCTGGAATTAGAAGAATTTGAATTTAGGGGCTGGATGATTTAAAATGATTTTAAATGCTTTATATAAGTGGCCTAGTAGGGAAATTGAGGCAACAAAAGAAGCAGGACTAGAGATCTTTTCAAAAAAAATTGGGGAAATCATGGGAACATTTAAAGCAAAAATGACCATGATAAGGGACAAAGATGGAAAGAAGTTAGGTGATGTAGAAGAGATCAAAAAAGATGGCAAGAGTACACAGAGGAACTCTACAAAAAGGACCTCAACACTCGTGATAATAACAATAATGCGAAATTTGAACTTGAACCAGACATTCTAGAGAGTGAAGTCAGAAAGGCCCTAAAAAGCACTGCAAACAATAAAGCTAGTGGAAATGATGGTATCCCAGTTGAATTTTTCAAAGCCCTAAAAGATGATGGAATCAAACTACTGCATTCAATATGCCAGCAAATTTGGAAAACAAAACAGTGGCCACAGGATTGGAAAAGATCAGTGTACATTCCAATCCCAAAAAAGGCAATGCCAAAGAATGCTCAAATTATTGAACAATTGTGCTCATGCCACATGCCAGTAAGGTGATGCTCAAGATAATACAGGATAGACTCCAACAACATGTGGAGAGAGAACTACCAGAGGTGCAGGCCGGTTTCAGAAGAGGCAGGGGGACTAGAGACCAAATTGCCAACAATTTAGAGAAAACAAAGAAATACCAGAAACAAGTCTACTTTTGTTTTATTGACTACACCAAGACTGTGTGAACCACAACAAAATGTGGCAAGTACTGTATTTTCAGGCGTATAAGACTACTTTTTAACCCCAAAAAATCTGTGCCAAAGTCGGGGGTCGTCTTATAGGACAGGTACTTAACTGCAGCTTGTTTCCCCTTGCTTCATATGTCCAGCGCATATGGTGGGGGATGCCGCGGCCGAGTCCTTGCTCTGTGCAGGGAGTATGAAGCAAGGGGAAGCAAGCTGCACACATCTTCCTGTACCTCGAGGAGGAGAACGTGAGTGTGGATTGGCTCTCCACCAGAACCTGCCCATTCGACTCGGAGGGCTGCACGTCTTCGGGTTGAGTGTGGGTTAATTTTTATTTGGTGTGCATTGGAAGAGAGGTAGTCTTATACAGCAAGTATATTCCAAACGCTATATTTTAACTGGAAAAGTTGGGGGTCGTCTTATATGCCCAGTCGTCTTATATGCCGGAAAATACGGTAATTAAAGAGATGGGAATACCAGAACACCTCATATGCCTCATGAGAAATCTGTACATGAACCAAGAAGCAACAGTTAGGACAGAACATGGAATGACATAGTGGTTTGGAATAGGAAAAGGAGTAAGATAAGGCTCCATTTTATCACCCTGCTTATGGGATCAAAATTGCTGGGAGAAACATCAACAATTTGAGATATGCAGACAATACCACCCTAATGGCAGAAAGTGAGGAAGACCTAAAGAACCTCTTGATTGGATTGAAGGAGGAGAGTGCAAAAACTGGCTTGAGACTCAATATCAAGAAAACCAAGATAATGGCAACAGGTCCGATCAGTCCCTGGAAAATAGATGGGGAAGAAGTAGAAGCAGTGACAGATTTTACTTTCCTAGGATCTAAGATCACTGCAGGTGGCGACTGTAGCCATGAAATAAAAAGGCGACTGATTATGGGGAGACAAGCTATGAGAAACCTGGGGAATATAGTGAAAAGCAGAGACATCACCTTGAAAACAAAAATTCCCATAGTCAAAGCAATGGTATTCCTGGTGGTAATGTATGGGTGTGAGAGCTGGACCGTTAGAAAAGCTGAGCACAGAAGAATAGATGCCTTTGAAATGTGGTGTTGGAGGAGAGTCCTGAGAGTCCCCTGGACAGCAAAGAGAACAAATAGGTCATTATTAGAAGAAATCAATCCTGACTGTTCATTGGAAGGGCAAATAGAGAAGATGAAGCTAAAGTACTTTGGACATCAAATGAGAAGGGAGGACTCACTTGAGAAGGCCTTGATGCTGGGAAAGGTAGAGGGCAAGAGAAGAAGGGGGCGTCCAAAGATGAGATGGATAGATGGTATTGTGAATGCAATGGGCACAGACCTGGGCGAGCTGAGGAGGATGGTGGAGGACAGAGGTGCCTGGAGGAAATGGTCCATGGGGTCACAAAGGGTTGGAATCGACTGTGCGACTGAACAACAACAACAAGGGAAATTGGCTAGTACCTTTTGGGATATGATGATTCTTTGCCTTGTTTCAGTATAGAAATTACTTTTATTTTCTGCCATATTTCTGGAATTTGTTTGCTCATTCAGCAATTAAAGAGCTCAGGGAGCTGTTCCTTTATGTTTCACCCGAAATGTTTAATATGTGCAATCTGCATATCAAGCCCCACTGCTTTGCCATTCCTACATCCATTTGATTATTTTTTAATGTGTTGGTTGGTCTTTCCTGATAGGAGCAGTTATTGTACTATTTGATTGTGATTATATTTGCATAAAATGTTGTGGTCCATCCACCATTGTCCATCTTGCTGATCTTGCTGATGAAGGTATGCTTTTTAAGATGGAACAAAACTCAAGTTTAATATAAACTCTTTCATGGACAGGATTGACTCAGTCACAACTATCTACATGCAGTGACATGTTACTTTACTGCCCACACACCTTCACTTTACTTGCCTGTTTTCTACCCCCCCCCTTTTTTTCCTTTTAAAAATATTTTTATTTTTTATCTTTTCTATTTCTTAATGGGTTAGGGAGAGTATTGGAGGGTTTTTGGGTAGTTTTAAGATTCTGTGTGTTTTTAAATTTTGTTGTAGGCCGCCTTGGGTCATCTAGGGATGAGGAAGGTGGGGTATATATGTTATAAATCAATCAATCAATAAATAAATATCTCAGAGTCTCTTTAGTGCCACATTATGTCCTGATGGAAGTGTGGGCATTGGACTGGGTAACCCCCTGCTGAGCTGTGTTCTCTTGCTTGCCTGCTTGCCTGTCCTGTCTGATGAAAGTGAAGAAAACCGTTTGAGGCAACAAAACAATTTATAATCAAAAAGTGTCATCATACATTTATCAAGCAATAAATTATTATTTTTATTATTCCAAACAATGTGTTGTATCTTTTATAAATAGTAACCAAAATCAGATGTCTTCTCTATCAAACAAACTGAAAACAGATATAGTCTCTTGATTGGAAAATGACTTGACAAATGACTGTAGTATTCAAACTGTATAATTATCCACAGACAACAAACCCTTAGGGTCCTGGAATGAAGTGGAGAACCCTCTGTACAAAACTAAAAGACAGTCCTCTTGACGAGGCTTCAGTAAATTCATCAAGGGGACTGCCCGCTGGATCTTAGATAAACAAACAACAATAAAGAGTCCCAACATCTACCCGGTGTGAAGACTTTTCACTATAGTTTCGTCAGGAGAGTATGTGTAACTTACAGATAATAGATAAATCTTTATTGTCATTGTCCACTTGCGGGAACAACAAAATTTCTTGGTTGCTATATATCAACTCGAATAAGGCATACCCCTTAATTTAAAACAGCTAGAGAAACACCAATTAAGATAGTACCATACAGTACAATGAAAAATTTAAAAACTTCAAAACTTTAAAATTTCAAAATTTCAAAATTTTAAATTTTTAAATTTAAAATTTCAAAATTCTAAAATCCTAAAAATTAAAAATCTAAAAAAATTAAAATTTTAAAATAAGATAAGATGACTTCAGAGTCCAGAGTTTCCAGTTAAGGCCAAAATTGCTCTGGGGAAGAAACTGTTCTTGAGTTGGCTCATTTTTCCTTCATTGTTCCATATCTCCGTCCCGATGGCAGAAGCTCAAAGAAGCATTGGCCAGGATGCGATGGGTCTCCTATTATATCTAATGCTTTTCTGTGGCACTTGATGGTCTAAATTTGTTATAAAGTGGAGAGTGGACAGCCAATGATACTCTCTGCTGTTTTAATAATTCTGTGCAACATTATCATATCCCTATGAGTACTACTCCCATACCACGCACATAAGCCATAAGTGAGCACGCTCTCAATAGCACAGCGATAGAAGGGAAGCAGCAGCTTTTGTGGAAGATGGTTTTTCCTTGGAGTTCTCAAAAAAAAAAATGCAGTCTCTGCTGCACCTTCTTCACAAGCCCCCTTGTGTTGGCACTCCAGGACAGATCCTCCTGTATCTCAATGCCCAGAAATCTGAGCATTGCTACCCTCTCCACAAGTATCAATAAGTATAAACAAGTATCAATAACCCATACAATTTGTACATTTTAGTCACTATAACATAATAACAAACAAGCTAAAGTTCTCCCAAGAGGTATCACATTTTACCGTAGACACACGTCTTTCAAGCCTCCACCTTCTAGTCTTAATACTACAGTCATTTTTCAAGTCATTTTTCCAATTAAGAGACTATATCTGTTTTCAGTTTGTTTAATAGAGAAGACATCTGATTTTGGTTACTATTTGTAAAAGATACAACACGTTGTTTGGAATAATAAAAAATACTTTATTGCTTGATAAATGTATGATATTGTCGACACTTTTTGATTATACTTCGTTTTGTTGCCTCAAACGGTTTTCTTCAGTTTTGGTGTCCATCACCATTTGTCCTTTACATTGGTATTGCCCTGTCTGCTGGCCTCATGAGCTTCTACTCACAATCTTTCCCATTCCCCCCACCCTCAACATGAGGAGTCCAGGGGTATCTCAGTCCTGGCTTGATGTTTTGCCTCCTCCAAAGGCACCCTCATCTGTACCAGCTCACCAGTCAAGTCCCACCCAATGTTAAATGCAAGTCTTCCTGATCTAAGTTGTCCTCCTCTCTTTCTCTTCCTATTCCCCTTTTATCTCTTCCTCTCCTTCCCGCTTTCTCTTTTCCTCCCAATTCTTGTTGCTCTATCTCTTCTCTGATCTCTGTTAAAAAAACCCAGCTTTCTCCAAATTACCATGACCCCAATCCACTGGGGAGCTAGAAGTCTCCAAGCCCAGACAAAGAAACAGGTTGTCTCCTTCTCTGAGGTCTCCTCCACAAATGTCTTTTTGTTTGGATTGTTACTCAGTCTTATCAGTAGTCTCCACATTTTCTGGATGCTTCTTGCTATGTCTAG
This sequence comes from Bradypodion ventrale, assembly GCA_035047345.1. Taxonomy (NCBI): domain Eukaryota; kingdom Metazoa; phylum Chordata; class Lepidosauria; order Squamata; family Chamaeleonidae; genus Bradypodion; species Bradypodion ventrale. The sequence continues at coordinate 229,243,099 of JAWDJE010000001.1, forward strand.
CTCTGCTGTAATTCTATTTGGTGAATTCTTTTTGTATCTGCAACAGTTAAGATCATTTTTCTCCCAGCTTTTATTGTATGTTCACTGAAAGGATTTTCTTCAGACTGTGAAATATAATCTATATATTGGATGTATGTATCTGGAGTGAGACCTGGGAATGTGGTTGGTCTGGCATCATCTTGGAATGGAGTCATGAGAACATTCAAAAATAAAAGATATAAATTGATCACGGGTCTCTAGAATGAGAGGCAGTCTAAATCAAAGCTAGATCTATCACTGTTGTAAACTCTTCCCAGTTTTTTTTAAAATTAGGTCACCTATGAAATAGAATAGATTAAGGTTAAAATTAGTATATCTGGTGTAGAATAATCTGCATTGTGCGTTCGGAATTGGGCCACTTATGCTGTTAATGCACTGTTGAGCTATAGGTTTTCTGGAAAAATTATATCTGGATTGTAGCCTCCCTGCCAACTGCTTACTATCAGATGAACTGAGTAGTTTAGAAACATGTATAAAACAGATTGAATGAGATTCCACCCATTTTATAATGGTTTTACTATTTTTATCATTGTGTTCATAGCTCCAACTGTCACTATAACAGCTGAAATCTCCAACTGGGTAGTGATTTTTTTTTGTTTTCTCTGTTGGACAGCTTCTTAAAGCAGAATGATATATTAGGTGGTTTAAAAATTGATGTTGTCAGACACACAGTCAGTTCAATTGTCAAGATATCTATGTTGTCCTCTTCAGTACAGTCTGTTAAGAGGACTAGGATACCTGTTCTTACTAAAATGGCACTTCCGCATTGTTTGTGGGGCCTCTCAGCTACTAAAACCATCCATGGAACTTATGGTTTATACTGATCTGTTACTCTGTAAAGGTAAAGGTTACCCTTGCTCGAAAGCCAGTTGTATCCGACTCTAGGGTTCAGTGCTCATCTCTGTTTCATAGCCGAAGAGCCAGCACTTCTGTGTTTGCAAACATTTCCATGGTCATGTGGCAGAAATGATTAGACTCCGGAGTGCATGGAACACTGTTTACCTTCCCACTAAAGTGGTCCCTAATTATCTACTTTCAATTTCTTGCTTACAAACTGCTAGGTTGGCAGGAGCTGGGACAGAGATGGGAGCTCACTCCATCCTGCAGTATTCGGGTATCGAATTAAGTCTTTGGAATACAAAGGATGCCACATCTATGTTTGCTGCAAAGTGAAGCTAAAAGTTACTCTTTGGCTGAAGATAAAATATTGTCAATTTTGATCCTAAAAATGCCCATTGGGTTATTTTCCTCATCAATAACTTTAAGGACAACCATTCTAGATAGGAAGGATTAGACAGCTGCACATCATAGCCCAGGAAGACACCCTAGTATGCTCGCAATACTGTCCACTCTTTGGGGAGGTTCTTTCTATTTCCCCAACATTATAAATGAAAAGTCTAAATGTGAGATTATTCAAACACAGTAAAATGAATTATAATATTAAGAGCACATTGAATTTGAAGTAAATTCAATGCTCATCAATACAAAAGCACAGCAAAGTCTCCTTTTTAAATCTTGAGACTGTCTGGATAAAATGGGATTTGCCAGTTGGTGGTGGACATTCAAGAGACTCTTAATCCCTATAGTAAACTTGGGAATGTATTGTTATCAATATCCTGATTGATGTTTAGAAATTTTTCTCTTTCCCATCTTTAGCAAGTGAGATGGTAGGTATGGAAAATGGATATATGAGCTACAGCCAAACAAGCTGAGACTTAATCCGGTTAAGAATAAATAGTTATCTGGTAAATTGGTTGGTAAGCGTTCCGTGCGCTCCGGTGTCTAGTCATGCCTGCCACATGACCATGGAAATGTCTGCAGAAGCAGACAGCGCTGGGCTCTTCGGCTTGGAAACAGAGATGAGCACTGCACCCTAGAGTTGGATACAACTAGCTTTCGAGCAAGGGAAACCTTTACCTAAGTAGGTTGGGAGCATGGTTCCCCATAATGCACTGGTCTTTATGATCCATAGGATTCCTTCCAGCTCTGCTGTTCTAAGATTCTAATTGCAGCTGTGCGACAATCCACTTACTCTCAAGTAGGGCTCGGGCCTAATATAGCAATTAACATAGAGACTGTGTTTTAGAGTGTGATAATTATGCATGATAATATGTTGTGTAAACTGTTTTAAACTTTTAAAACTGTGATATGATGTATGATGCGAGGAAAAAAATGGCGTAGAAACCGGCAAACCACGCCACAAAGCTTGCCAAGAGAACCCTATGGACCAAAACAAAAGGCAAAACAAAAGGGCAGGCTAGGTGATACAGGATGCTTAACACCTCAGAGGGGAGAAAGGGGAGGGACAGGAAAGGGGGAGGGGAAATGCAATGTTGTAAGGAGCAATACTGCATAGGGACATGGAATGTGAGATCAATGAACCAAGGTAAACTGGAAGTGGTAAAAAATGAGATGGAAAGAATAAGCATTGACATCTTGGGCATCAGTGAGCTCAAATGGACAGGGATGGGCGAATTCAGCTCTGGAAACCATCACATCTACTACTGTGGACAAGAAAACCTTAGAAGACATGGAGTAGCCATAATTGTCAATAAAAGAGTGAGAAGAGCAGTAATGGGATACAACCTCAAAAATGACAGAATGATGTCAGTAAGAATTCAGGGCAAACCCTTCAATGTTACTGTGATCCAAATATACGCACCAACCACGGGTGCAGATGAAGCCACAGTGGACCAGTTCTATGAGGACTTACAACACCTCATAGAACAAACACCAAAAAATGATGTTCAAATTATTCTAGGAGACTGGAATGCCAAAGTAGGCAATCAAAAAGTGGAGGGAATAACAGGCAGGTTCGGTCTTGGAACACAGAATGAAGCAGGGCAAAGATTGATAGAGTTCTGCCAAGAGAACGCACTGGTCATAGCAAACACCCTCTTCCAGCAACACAAGAGGCGACTTTACACATGGACATCACCAGATGGCCAACACCGAAACCAGATTGACTACATACTCTGCAGCCAAAGATGGAGAACCTCCATACAGTCAGCAAAAACAAGACCTGGAGCAGATTGTGGCTCAGATCACAACCTACTGATTGCAAAGTTCAGGCTTAGACTAAAGAAAATAGGGAAAACAAAGAGACCAGACAGATATCACCTAGACAGCATCCCTAAAGAATACACGGTGGAGGTGATGAACAGATTCAATGGCTTAGACTCAATAGATAGAGTGCCAGAAGAATTATGGACAGAGATGAGGGACATCATGCAGGAAGCAGCAAAGAAAACCATACCAAAAGAAAAGAAGAGTAAGAAAGCAAAGTGGTTGTCTGATGAGGCTCTTAAAATAGCAGAGGAAAGAAGGAACGCAAAAGTCAAAGGAGAAAGGAAAAAATACAATCATTTGAACACAGAATTTCAAAGAAAAGCAAGGAGAGATAAGGAAAACTATCTAAAAGAACAGTGCAAAGAAATGGAAGAAAACAACAAAAGAGGCAGAACCAGAGATCTTTTCAAAAAAATCCGGGAAATCAAGGGAACATTTAAAGCAAAAATGAACATGATAAGGGACAAAGACGGAAAGGAGCTAGCTGATGCAGAAGAGATTAAGAAAAGATGGAAAGAGTACACAGAGGAACTCTACAAAAAGGAACTCAACACTCCTGATAGTCACAATGATGAAGAAATTGAACCTGAGCCAGACATCCTGGAGAGTGAAGTCAGAAAGGCCCTAAAGAGCACTGCAAACAACAAAGCTAGTGGAGATGATGGTATCCCAGTTGAATTTTTCAAAGCTCTAAAAGATGATGGCATCAAATTACTGCATTCAATATGCCAGCAGATTTGGAAAACAAAACAGTGGCCACAGGACTGGAAAAGATCAGTATATGTTCCAATCCCAAAAAAGGGCAATGCCAAAGAATGTTCAAATTATCGAACAATTGCGCTCATCCCACACGCCAGCAAGGTGATGCTCAAGATAATACAGGATAGACTTCAGCAGCATGTGGAAAGAGAATTACCAGAGGTGCAGGCTGGTTTCAGAAGAGGCAGGGGGCTAGAGACCACATTGCCAACATACGTTGGATCATGGAGAAAACAAAGGAATACCAGAAACAAGTTTATTTTTGCTTTATTGACTACACTAAGGCATTTGATTGTGTGGATCACAACAAGATGTGGCAAGTGATTAAAGAGATGGGAATACCAGAGCACCTCATATGCCTCCTGAGAAATCTGTACATGAACCAAGAAGCAACAGTTAGGACAGAACACGGAATGACAGAGTGGTTTGGAATAGGAAAAGGAGTAAGACAAGGCTGCATTCTGTCACCCTGCTTATTCAACTTATACACAGAGCACATAATGCGCAATGCAGGGATGGAGGAATCACAATATGGGATCAAAATTGCTGGGAGAAACATCAACAATCTGAGATATGCAGACGACACCACCCTAATGGCAGAAAGTGAGGAAGACCTAAAGAATCTCCTGATCGGTTTGAAGGAAGAGAGTGCAAAAGCTGGCTTGAGACTCAATATCAAGAAAACCAAGATAATGGCAACAGGCCCGATCAGTTCCTGGAAAATAGACGGGGAAGAAGTAGAAGCAGTGACAGATTTTACGTTCTTAGGATCTAAGATCACTGCAGATGGAGATTGCAGCCATGAAATAAAGAGGCGGCTGATTCTAGGGAGACAAGCCATGAGAAACCTGGGGAACATAGTGAAAAGCAGAGACATCACCTTGAAAACAAAAATTAGAATAGTCGAAGCAATGGTATTCCCAGTGGTAATGTACGGATGTGAGAGCTGGACCATTAGGAAAGCTGAACACAGAAGAATAGATGCCTTTGAAATGTGGTGTTGGAGGAGAGTTTTGAGGGTACCTTGGACAGCGAGGAGAACAAATAGGTCAATCTTAGAAGAAATCAACACTGACTGCTCATTGGAAGGTCAAATAGTAAAGATGAGGCTAAAGTACTTTGGGCATCAAATGAGAAGGGAGGATTCACTTGAGAAGGCCGTGATGTTGGGAAAGGTGGAGGGCAAAAGAAGAAGGGGGAGGCCAAGGATGAGATGGATAGATGGTATTGTAGACACAATGGGCACAGAGCTGGGAGGACTGAGGGGGATGGTGGAGGACAGAGGCGCCTGGAGAACGATGGTCCATAGGGTCGCAAAGGGTCGGAATCGACTGTGCGACTGAACAACAACAACAACAACAGGGCTCGGGCATCCTCCGGCCTCCTGGCAATGGGATTACGCCTGATCCTGCTTTCCTGGTCCAGATCAGACCTAGCAGTTCAGGCTTCTCCTATCAGTGTGCCCTGTCACCCATGACCTAAAAACAGGTAGTGAGCAAAGGGTGCACATGAAACTAGTGTAGATTCAGATAACGTGAGCCAAGTAATCACTCCGAACCTCTTCAGGTATTTTAGAAATATATTGAAATCAAAGCAAGATACAGGATACAGTCCAGCAACAGCTCAGGAACAGTGGTGGGTTCTAAAAAAAATTACTACCACACTGTGGGTATGGTATGGTGGACGTGGCTAGAGGAAAAGCCCTGTGTTGCACCCAAATTAGGACTACTTTATTTCAAAACTTGGATGGGTGGTACCAGCCAGAATTTCTGCTACCGGTTCTGGTGAACGGGTGCAAACCTGCTGATGCCCACCACTGCTCAGGAAGCATTTCAAAACAAAGAAATAAACAAAGCTGCTTATTAAAGGGATAGCCCATGGACACCCTTCTGGCTAAAAAGGCTACATGGTTGCAGTTAGATCCAAGAGAGTGTCTGACTCCAGCCCCCACCTTCTAGATTATATCTCCTCCCTCAGGGTCCACTCCACCTTCTTGCTCTCCCCCTTAAGGATTTCAACCAATGATCTCACAGGATGATATGTCTATTACAATTTGTGGGTTATCCGTGCTCATGATTGGCCAAAAACCCTTCCCGAAAGGTTCGCTCGCCAGCACACGGCTTGAGAAACAACGGGCTTGGATGGAAAGGAAATTGGGATGACAAGTTATTGATAGTTATGGAATAATTCATATTGCCTTCTCTGACAGCTCGGAGGGAAGTAAGAGCAACCCTGTTAATTGAATTCTAGAGACCTGTGATACTTGGTAACTTCCGAGGGACTTCCAATAGCAGTCAATGTACTCACCACCGGAATGCCCATATATGGACAGCCTTCTGTAACGGGGTCATGCGCAACCTATGCACAAAAGACCCTGAGGCAGGGTGATAAATACAGACCACCTGAACCAATCGGGACTGGACTTTCACCGCACATTCGTCTCATGTGCCTTCCTTTGCAGCCAGTCATCCCGACCTCCATGGGCCCCTACCGCACCGAGTGGCCTCTCCCATGGGCCACTGCAACAACACATTGTTGCATTTCTTCCAAACCATGAGGACCACATTGTTTACATTTCATTCTCTCCCCCTGATGCCTGATCTGAAATTGCCATATTAGATGAGGCTAAAGCACGGGGTGTAATTCATTTCATCACAAGCTGCCACTACACATGCAAGCTTCTTGACAATTATCCCATCCTTTTTCTGCTGAAAGGGCTTCGGTAACTTTACTAACTGAAAATGTCATGCAAAAATCCTACAGCTTAAGGCTTTTCTCGATTACTATGCAAGCAAGCAAGCAATCTTCTATTTGGGAATTTCTGCTCATCATGCTGTCAACTGCAAACACTACAGGTCCCTTGTGTAACTAGAGTGCAACTCAGGGAGGAAAAAAATTGTGTATGTTTCACACAGCCAACTACTTATCCTCTGGTTTGTCACCAATTGCTCTCACAGACAGCTGTGCTTACAAATGAAGTGCTTAAACACTCAACATCTGGATCAAATGACCCATTTACCTTATGAGTTGATTGGCCTTCATTACACAGTATAACAATTTTAATTGGTTCCACAGGATCCGTTGTTGTATGAAAAAATCGCTATACGATGCATGCATTGTATAGCAATTTTCCCTATGGGATGTATTGTACAATGATTTTCCCCCTGCTTTCCCCCTGGGAATCCTGTTCCCAGGGCAAAGGCAGCCCTGCATGGGTTGGGGAACCCATCTACGGAGGTCCATTTGCTGCTTTGAAGCAAGGGGACCTCTGTAGATGCCCCCCGAAGAGCGCTGGGCTGCTTTTCTCCTGGGAAGTGTGTTCCCATGGCAAAAGCGGCCTTGCGGGGGTCATAGAAGGGATCCACAGAGATCACATTTCCCAGGCAAGCAGACCTCCGTAGACCGGAGATGGCACCTGTCAATACAGTGAAAGAAAGCCTTGTTTCACTGCAATGACCAAGTCCGAGATGTTGCCATTGTGAATTACCCAGGGATAAAGTGCTTCTGTGGCCAAAGGCACCCCTGCGCTGATAGCGAAATAGAGTCTTGCTGGTCCCATTGCACAAACATCAGGGGCCCCAGCAAGACTCCCTTTCGCTAACAGCACAGGGTGTCTTTAGCTGGAAAAGCATTTAACCCCCTGGGAAAGCGCTTCTCCAGCCAAAGGCACCCCTGCGCTGTTAGCGAAATGGAGTCTTGCTGGTCCATTTGCCAAAATGGCAGAGGGACCAGTGATACTCCATTTCGCTATCAGTGCTGGGCTGCTTTGAAAATCGTTGTACAATACATTTTTTTAAAAGGCAATCATTGCAAGATTTCATCGCTGTACAATGCAATTGTTATACGGGTTTCCACTGTACAGTGTAATGAGACTCTTACTCTGGGTTCTGCTGGCCTCTGCCACACACAGGTAACTGAATAGTCACCTACGGACACTAGGATTTAGCTAAGCAATAGTCTGTTTTCTTTGGCAGAGAGAGGGACTTTTCTGAGCTGAACAGATGAGGTATGTACAATTCCCTAACAAAGTAGCATACGTTCAGGGAATCCAATGTTGTCTGATGTAAAGGACTGGAAAAACCAAGACACAGCTGATTTCAGCTCAGAGATGGGGCTGTATATTTTCTGCATCGGTTGTCAACACCTGGAGAGAGCACAGCTTCATGCTTGGAAGCTCATCTATTTAAATTTGCTCATTACTGTAATGAAAAAAAGCATATTCACTACCTTGATGACTGGGAAATGTTTTACTGGAAACAAAACCAGACAATCTCAATGTAAAATGGCATCATACAATTTCATTCTCCAGTATTGCACATATGTATTTTTATGGCATGAGTACAATTAGGCAGTTATTTTCGCTTCATGAGGCTCCAGGAATGGAGGCTGAAGGGAAAGGAGAGAAAATCCAGAGCTGATGAAGTATATGTGGGCTTCATGAAAAAGAATGCTCTTCTGTTCTTGAGCTGTCATTAAAAGATGGAAACCCATGTCTTGAAAGACAGGCTCAATATGTAGTAAGGAAATGATGCCAGGGAGATACTTGCCTTCTGTTCTTGTCAAAGAAAGTCTCACAAAAAAGTTCATGAGGTGCAGAAATCTTCAGCTTTTGGATTCATACTTACATTGGAACCACAGTATGGGAAAGTTATTTTTCCATGTTCTCTTTGTTCCTCCCCCATTCCCCACTTTTCTCTGCATGATTCCTCCCTCCCCCTATTCTTAAAAGAAAGAAACAAACCTTAGAATGAAACATGTGGATTCTCAGGTCCCAGTGCATCTTGGTGAGGTGATTTATTTAGTTGCACTAGTATTTTTTTGCCCGACCCTGCCAGGCAGGTTTAACATGTGAGCTGGTGGTTGGGGTGGTTTTGGGGGGTACACACAGACAACATAACCATACACACAACACAACCACACACACACACAATACACACAACACAACCACACACACACACAATACACACACAGCACACACAACACACATACATAGAGTACACACAACACAACCACACACTCACTCAATACACACACACCACACAACACACACAACCACACACACACAATACACACACACACAGCACAACACAATCACACACACACTCAATACACACACACAACACATCCACACAAGCAACACAACCACACACACAACACACACACACACTCAACACACACACACAATACAACCACACACACAACACACACACACACATGCCGTAGCTCCATGGGGAGAGGAGGGGCTCTTCCTCCTCCCCCAAAGCCTCGGTGAGGACACACACACACACACGTTGAAGCTGTGCGTGGGGAGGAGGGGCTCTTCCTCTTCCCCCCAATCCTCAGTGAGGACAACCAGGAGGCCTTCAGGGGGCGGGTGAGCGCGTCAGTCGGCAGCTGGGCCACCAGCTTTTGGTTCCCCCTGCCCAATCGGTGAAGGCCTCAATGCTGGCAGGGACGGAGGCACGGAAGGTTTGTGGGCCAGTGCAGAACGCTGCCCCAATGGAGGCTCAGACTTTGAAAGGCCCAGCTGGCAATAGGTAAGTGGGGCGGGGGAGTGGAACTGAGGGGGGAAGGGGGGCAGGTTCATTTTCCCCTTTTTTCTCCACCCAGGCCTGGGTGGGCAGTGCAGTCTCAAGGGCCATTCCCCCCTTAGTTCCTCTCCCCTGCCCCACTTACCTGTTGTTGGCTGGGTGGGCCTTTTGTACTCTGTGCCTCCCCGGTGCAGCCTTCTGCACTGGCCTGCTCACCTTCTGTGCCTCTGTGGTGTGGCCTGTCCTCCATCCCTGCCAGCGTCAATGTCTTCGCCGGTTGGGTGGAGGGCACCAAAATCTGGCAGCCCTGCCAGCAACTGACGTGGCCACCTGCCCACTGTGGTGAGGTGTGGATGTCTTCTCTCCAGGAGACGGAGTGTCTCCAGGAGGAGGGAAGTTGTCGGCGCGTTGGCATTTTTTCCCCAGTGCGCCGGCTGCCCCGCCTCCTCCACACTCACACCCTTCAGCCTGTTTGGCTGAGTGGTGGCACAGCACGGAGGATGCTGGGCTTTGTAGGTTTTTTTTTCTGTTCGCCTTCATGGGGCAGTTGCCCCACTCTCGACGACCAGACACTTGTGGTGACCCTCACAGGATGGTAAGATAAGTTTAGGCGGCTTGATTCGGGATGGTTGCGCCGAGTGTGGCCATGTATGCCAGACACGCATGGCCCAACCCCCTCCTTATAGGTAAAGATTTCAGAACTCGTTATGGGACAGAGACAGCTTTGGTCACCTTGGTGGACAGTCTCTGCTAAGAACTAGTCAGAGCAGTATGTCACTCTTTATTTTGCTGGACCTTTTAATAGCTTCCGATACTGTCGACTGTTAGTGATGTGTCATTCAATTTTTTGGGATGTCAAGTCCTTGAAAAAATTCTAAGAGATCGTGTCACCCCAAGACTGTCAGCCCATCCTACCAGGGCAGACAGGAGGGGCTCAGTACTGGTCCTGTCAACAAAAGAAGCACATCTATCTGGGACCAGGAAGAGAGCCTTTCCGTGTCTGCCCCAGCCCTTTGGAACCTCTTACCTCCAGAGGTGCTCCTTCAGGTGGAACTTCTCCCCTTTAGAAAAACTCTGAAGACCTGGCTTTGCCAGCGGGTATGGGGCCCTACAGGCTCCACCTCCCAACCCCGCTGGCTTGTTTAGTATCTGTGGTAGATTTTGTCTTTTCTGTTTTTGTTTTATGCGGCTGGAGGGAGAATGAGGTTAATTTTTTATGTAAAATGTCAGTTTTGTGTGTTTTTAATCTTGTTTTTAATTGGAGGTTATTTAGATGTTTTAATTGTAAATGTTTAGGTTGTTTTTACACTGTATTTTTTTACCTGTTTCTTTGCCATCCTGAGTGGTGTTCTCACCAGGAGGGCAGGGTATAAATTTATAAAATAAATAAATATTCTTATGTGTTATCAAATTGCAACTGACTTATAGTGACTCTAATAGGGTTTTTCTAAATAAGTGAAATATTTAAAGAGAAGAGAGCAAGAATTTGACCCTAGGCTTCTTGAGTTCTAGTCTGTCATTCTATCCACCTCCCCATTCTGTCTATCCTTTGTAATTTATTTCTTCAAAGTGCTTTCAGAGCAGATTTCACTTCACTTTCTAAAATTTCAGGCTCTTCATCACTGGATTCTTCTTAAAAATTGTATCACCCTTTTATCTCTTCTATATAGTTCTGCAGAGTATTGTTTCACCTGTATTCATTTGTTCTTTCATTCGTTCATTCATTTACATGCCACATTTCTGAAAAGAGATCTCTTGGTTTTCCCCTTTTGTTGTTCTCTATTTCCTTGCATTGGTCATCTCTATGTGACAGTCACTGAAAAGTTGCAATCAGGAGTCTGATTCTATTTCTGTCACTGTTTACTTTTGCTTCTCGCCTGACCTTAACAACTTTAAGTATTTATTCTGCCAATTATCTAGGCTTTTCCCCTTATTGTTGCAGGAATAGGTCCCCCCTGCCATCTTTCCTAATAATGTGTTTCAGCTCACACCTCTTCTAGTTCATGGGCAATTGACTCAAGTAATGCAACTCTGTTATTTATTTAACATCATCAGAAATTTATTTAAATGATATTTAGGCATTTGGATTATTTCAGTGCTCTTTTTCAGCTTTATTTTAATGATGGATATTAACAATTCATTATCACTACCACAATCTGCTCCTGGTCTTGTGTCAGCAGGGAGAATACAGCTTCTACTTCTACTTCCAGTTATGTAATCTTTCTGATTTCTATATTGGCCATCTAGTAACATTCATCTGTCTGGCTTCCTGAAGCATGCATTTGCAATAAAGATAATTGGCTTCACAGAATGCTATGGGTTGTTTTCCCACTTAGTTTCTGACTTCTAGACCAAATTATCCAAAAACATTTGGTTCTATTTGGTTCTTACATCTGTGTTCCAGTTACCTGTCATTATCATCACATCCTTTTTGGGTATGTGATCAATTTTCTCTTGAACACTTGCATAAAGGTATGTGATTTCTTCTTCACCATCTGTGGTTGGAGCATAGGCATGAATGGCAGTTATGTTGATAGGTTTTCCCAGAAGTCTGATTACTTTGTTCAGACCTTGCCTTATCCCCTTTGTTGTCTTGTACTACAAATCCAGCATTTGATAATCAAACCTTATTGTTGACCCTGGTGCAGTCAACACATTACTCCAATGTATTATTCCTTATAGAACAGACAAGTTTTTTTTAAAAAAAACAGCTTACATTCTTCATGAACAGTAGAACTAGGAACAGAATTAAATATTGCATTAGAATAGTTCTGTATGATTTCCAAAATTTAATTCTACTATTTTTGTTCTGTTCTTTTCAGAAACTGGACATCATCATGACTCAACTGATTATGGATGCACCAACTCTAAACTATGATGTTATCAGCTCTAAAAATCTGTACTTTTCTTTTTTTCTGTTACATGACCAAAATATTCTAACTTTTTAATTTTTTGAATTAATTATTTCTCAGGCTTCACTCTTTTATCTTAATATGTATTCACTGATCACCCCTTCTTAGCATCCTGCAATAAACCCACACTTCAAAAACACCTATATTTTTATAGTAGTTGTGTTGGAAATGCACATTTTCATACTATGCAATAGAACTAAGAATACATAGCAACATACAATGTGCATTCTCAAAGCCAACTTTAAGTTACTGCTGTCTAGTATATTCTTAATCTTAAAGAAGCTTTTGCCTTTGTTCTGACTTCTGCATGGCAATGGCACCGCTGTGCATTCAGCCAAATACTGTACTAATATTATTTGCCAACAAATTAGTTATGTGTGTTAGTAGATTAATTCCATAATATATTCCCCAGAGTTTTGGAAAGTGGAATTTTGGACTGTAGGTCCCAGAATACTCTGATCAATATGGCAAGGGGGACTTCTTCTTTTTCAATGTCTAGGTCAGACATGAAACTGCCAAAATGAAGGCACCTTTTGGTGAGTTCACTCTGCAGTTCCTTCCACCTTACCTAGTGTGAGAAAGATTAGCCAGCAACACAATGCAAGCGCGGCGCCAAAATGGCCGCCGCGCCCTTTGCGGGGCCCCCCCCACAGGACAGAGAATCCGGGTAGTTAGGGGCGTGGCCACCTCTCCTATAAAAGAGGTGGCCACGAGGCAGCCGAGCTGCCATTTTTACTCAGCGACGGAGCGGAGAAGTTTTTTCCTGCGTCTCCGTCGCTGGTTAGCTTACCGGGAAGCCTTTTGGTGGCGATTCTGCCTTGCCGGCTTCCCTTTTTTGCGGCTAGGAAATGCCTTCGGAAAAGAAGGCAGCTTCGAGTTCAGCTCGCGCTGTTAGGAGGCGCAACCCAGGTCGGAGGACCGCGGTGCCGCCTCCTCAGCAGCCTTCCTTGCCAGCCCCGGCCGGGGCCGGCGGAATGGGGTCCATTGCCCCTTGGCCCGGAATGGGCGATCGAAGCGCGGGCGCGGAAGGGGTTCCGGCCCGCGGCCCGCGGGCGGTGGACACCGCTCCTGCGACTGCCCAATCTGTCGGGCCTACTCCTCTTGGGCCGCAGCCTCTCCCTGGGCCCTCTAGCCTTGGGGGGTGGTGCGGCCCCCTGCCTTGGCAGGTTTCTTCACCAGCCCTGCCGGGCTTTGGCGCTGCCCAATGGCCATATGGGGGTCCCGGGGTACAGGGACATGTACCCATGCCTGGACCGGGCGGGCCGGCCGGCCCTTTACCCACGGTCAGCGTGGACACCTTGCTGGCCCGTATTGCGGCACTCGAGGCGTCGTTGGCTCGGGCCAACCAGGCGGGTGCCCCCTTCGGGGTTCCTTTTGAGGCAATGTCGGCAGGAGGACAGCAACTGGCGGAGAGGGTTGAGCTGCTGCAGGCGCGTGGTGCGGCCTCCGCCACTGCCTCGCAGCTCCCCAGCCAGCAACCAGGTTCGGGTCAAGCCCCGGTGTTGAGCTCTACGTCGGTCGTGAGCTCCGACGCCCCCAGCGGGCCGGAACCCCCGGTGGGGGCGGCCCGCGGGGGTGCAGCATGTGAGTATACGGTGCAAGCAAGTACATCCACCCACATTCCCAATCTAGGGGGGGCCTTTCAATGGCCTTGGCCTCGCGCGGGTGGTGCGGGGGCCGCGCTGTCGGCTACCCACCCGGCGACGACGACTGCCACCTTGAGCACTGGGGTGGGCATGGGTACTTACACTTCAGGGAATGTTCTGGGGGTGGCTGGGTTAACTCAGGCCCCTTTCACCAGGCCGGCCGTTCCCTTTTCGGCTTTGCCGACGGCAGGGTATTCCTTGCCATTGGGTGATCACCTGGCACAGGCTACTAGAGAAAAGATTTGGCGAGGGGAGTACGTTGATATTTTCTCACTCCTGAACAGAGAGCCCACTAAAGAGGAAAGGGAGGGCCAGGATGAGAAGGACAAGGAGCAGGCACGCCGCCGTAAGCCGCCGCGTACCTGGGCCAATTGGCTCCCCGCTTACTTAATATACATGGCGGTATATTTGAGGGCGCGGCCAGATTTAGCTATTCCCATGGTCCAATATTTGGACAACATATATCGGGCAATGGTCGATTTCCCGGGCCCCTCATGGCTAGCATATGATGAGGAATTCCGTATGAGGATTCCCCTCCACCCAGAGATGAGATGGGACGAGCCGTGCCAGAGGCTTTGGCTTTTGTATATGACACCCACACGCCCTGCCCCGGGGGATAGATACCATTGCGGACATGCGGTCCAGCGAGCGGCTCCAGCTCAGGTTACCCGCCAGGCGGCGGGGCAGGGGGTTCCAGCCCGCCTGCTGTGCTGGACTTTCTCGTCAAATGGTTCCTGCAATCGAAAGAACTGCAGGTATAAGCACGAGTGCCCCACATGTTCTGGCCCCCACGCAGCCTCTGCTTGTCCCAGGCCTGGGGGGGGCGCGAGGCAGGGGGAGGCAAGGCTGCCACGGATGGAGCTAGTTCTCCAAAAGGCCCCCTCCCCAATTAAGGTGGACATGCTGGAGCGCTGGCTCGCATCGTACCCGAAGGGGGAGGACGGCGAGTATCTCCTTCAAGGTTTTAAGCAGGGATTTCGTATCCCTTTTATGGGTGATAGGTCCCCTCAGGATGCTCCCAACCTTTTATCCCTTAGAGGTAAGGAGGAGGTTGCTGCGGCCAGCATTAAAAAGGAGTTAGACGCGGGCAGGGTCGCTGGACCTTTCCCCGCACCCCCGTTTCCCAATTTTAAGGTCTCGCCACTGGGTTTGGTCCCCAAGAAGTCCCTAGGAGATTTTCGCCTTATTCACCATTTGTCCTACCCAGCCGGCCGATCGGTCAACGATGCTATCCCTGATGACCTTTGTTCAGTCAGGTATACATCGTTTGACCATGCGCTGCGCATGGTGCGCTCGTGCGGCCCGGGTGCCTTACTGGCCAAATGTGATATTAAGTCAGCTTTTCGACTCTTGCCAGTGCATCCGGGCGACTTTGAGTTGCTGGGTTTTAAATTTAAGGGGGAATATTATTTTGATAAGGCCATGCCCTTCGGCTGCTCCATATCATGCTCGGCTTTCGAGCGTTTTAGTACTTTCCTTGAGTGGGCATTCGTCCGCAGGTCAGGGTCCCGGTCTGTAGCCCACTACCTGGATGACTTTTTATTCGGGGGTGAACGGGGCTGGGACACGTGTGCACGTCTCCTTAACACATTTCAGACGCTAATGGAGGAACTTGGTGTCCCTTTAGCGCCCGAAAAGACCGAGGGCCCAGCGACCAAGCTAGTATTCCTGGGGGTTGAGATTGACACAGTAGTGCAGGCTTCTAGGCTACCGGGTGATAAGGTATCCAGGATAGTGGCCCTTATCTCGGAATTGCTGGCCAAGCGTAAGGCATCCCTGAGGGAACTTCAGGTGCTACATGGGCACCTTAATTTCGCTTGTAGGGTGGTCGCACCGGGCAGGGCTTTTGCCCGGCGCTTATGCGACGCCATGGCAGGCTTATCCAGGCCCCACCACAGAGTCAGGCTCACCCAGGGTATCAGGGCAGACATGTTCGTCTGGTTGCAATTCCTGAGGGAGTTTAATGGGGTCTCATTTTGGAGGTCTGACCTCTTGGCGTCCCCCAATTTCCAGATCCAGTCTGATGCCTCAGGATCCCTGGGTTATGGGATGTACTTCAATGGGAAGTGGGCCTATGGTGGGTGGCCACCGGCATGGGCAGGCACAGGTCGCCTGCGGGATCTCACATACCTGGAATTTTTTCCCATTCTGGGGGCTTTGATGCTATGGGGTGAACAGTGGGCTAATTCGGTGGTGCATTTTTGGTGCGACAATGCGGCTGTGGTTCACATTGTCAATGCACAAACTTCCAAATCGCCCAGGGTCATGGATCTAGCGCGCCATTTTGTGCTGCGCTGCCTGCGCCTCAACGTCTTGTTCAGGGCCAGGCATGTCCCAGGGGTTAATAATGATATTGCTGACGCTTTGTCCCGCCTGCAGATCTCCCGGTTCCGCGCCTTGGCCCCGGATGCGGAGGAATTTCCCTCGCCACTCCCGGACGAGATGTGGACTATTGGCAAGGAGAGGTGAACCGGGCGATTGGCCTGTCACTAGCGCCACGCACGCGTAAGGCGTACCAACAAGCATTCAATTCTTACAGGGCATTTTCTGCTCAATATCACCTGCCAGAGACCTGGCCTATCCCGGTGGACCATGTTCTGCGGTTCATGGTTCACCTGCATGCACAGGGCCTTGCACCTCGCACCATAGCATCCAAGCTCTCGGCGTTGGCTTTTATGGCCAAAGTGGGAGGTCATGTGGATACCACATCGGACTTCCGTGTGAGACATGTTTTGGAGGGGTGGGTGCGCGAGCGCGGGCGTTGCCTGGACGACCGGCACCCTATTTCCCCAGGGGTTCTTACCCAGTTGGCCCGGGGCTGGCCAGGCCTCTGTTTTGATCACTATGAGGCAGCCCTTTTTCATGCAGCCACAACGGTGGCATTTTTTGGAGCGCTCCGCATCAGCGAACTCGTGATGCTTTCTAAGGCGGATGCAAGTGGTAGGGCACTGGAACTCGAAGATGTCTATGTAGCCAAAGACTGGGCCCAGTTGAGGATACGCTCCTCTAAAACAGATCAGCATGGCGTAGGCAGCGGTGTAAGACTGCTACGTTGTTCTTTGGTAGACATCTGTCCGGTTGGTGCCCTACAGGAATTCCTGGCACTGCGTGGCATGCACCACGGCCCGTTTTTCTGTCACCAAGATGGGTCTCCCCTTACTAAATTTCAGTTTTGGAAGGTGACAGCCAAAGCCCTCACCAGGGTGGGACTACCAGGTGCCCGTTATGGCACACATTCATTCCGTATTGGCGCAGCCTCTACAGCAGCTGCTTTTGGGTACTCTGGGGCTGACATCCGCAGCATGGGGAGGTGGGGCTCACAATGTTTTCAGTTTTATGTGCGCCCACTCCCGCCATGAGTACCAATCCAGTCACCTTACCGCCTTTTTTCTCAATTTTCTTACAGACCCTGGGTGTCGTATCACACCGGTGACAGTATGGCTGGTGGGCCACAGCTATGTGCACAGGGCAGCGCGTTACGCTGCGGCGACAGAGTGGGGACCCCGACTGGGACTGGGTGACCACGCCAGTCTCGCATGGCATGGTAAGCCTGGGATGTTATGGCAGGAGCTGCGGCCTTTCCTTTTTTCTGGCCTGGGTGCTGACCCGCCTGACATTCTAATTATCCACTTGGGGGGCAATGATTTGGGCCAGGTCACTGGCTTATCGCTCAAGCATGCGATTTGCCAGGAACTCGCCTACTTGCATTATGTCTGGCCTGCCACAACCCTGGTTTGGTCGGACATTGTCCCGCGCCATTCTTACAGAGGGGGCGTTAACCTCCTGGCCCTTGACCGCGCTAGGCGCGCGGTCAATAAGGCAGTGGCGCGGTTTCTTGCCGCCAGGGCTTGGGGACGGGTTAGTCATCACCCCGATATTAGTCTACAAAATTATGACTTGTATGCAGGGGATGGGGTCCACCTGTCGCGAGGAGGTATGGACCTCCTGTTGGGTGATTGGCGAGCAGGCCTGTTGACCGAGCTGACGGTCTGGGGGGGGGGCGTCAGGTCTTCTTTGAAGCCCCTCCGTGTGGCGGGTAGCACTGGTAAGGTAAACAGTATGACCCACAAGTATCCGGCAGGTTCGCATTGACTGGACAACACTAGATAGGAATAAATTAGTTAAACGTTGTCCGGTCAACGACAAACCAGGCGATGGGGTGATGACGATTGCTAACCAGCATGCATCACCCCTGTGATTTCTCGGATACACGTCAGAGGGTGGGGTCATAAGTTAGTTATTGACTACGGTCAACAATTTGTTTGTTGTCAACAAACAAATTGATACAAATGGATACATTGTAACCAATTGCCGTTGGCAATTTTGGGGTGGTACCTTACCAGTGTTACTTCGGCCTGCTTGCCTTAGGAATTATGATTGGTTGTTTTACCAATACAAATTTATAATTCGGACTAGGGCATTGAATCAATAAATGTGGCCCATTGCTGTTATCCACTTTCAATGTTGTCTGTGTCCGTTATTGGGGGGGTGCGCCTGCAATGCAAGCGTGGCGCCAAAATGGCCGCCGCGCCCTTTGCGGGCCCCCCCCCACAGGACAGAGAATCCGGGTAGTTAGGGGCGTGGCCACCTCTCCTATAAAAGAGGTGGCCACGAGGCAGCCGAGCTGCCATTTTTACTCAGCGACGGAGCGGAGAAGTTTTTTCCCCCTCCACCCCCTCCCTAGTTAACAGTGTGATATTATGGTCGCTTCGGGGCCGGGTGGGAATTTTTGGTTGGGACCCATATTGGCTCCGGGTCCTGGCTTTTTTGCCCATCCCACACTGTTGCTATGGTTTGATATAGGGGTCTTTCCGTTTCTGCTGTTGACTTTGGTCACATTGGCGGGTAGCACTGGTAAGGTAAACAGTATGACCCACAAGTATCCGACAGGTTCGCATTGACTGGACAACACTAGATAGGAATAAATTAGTTAAACGTTGTCCGGTCAACGACAAACCAGGCGATGGGGTGATGACGATTGCTAACCAGCATGCATCACCCCTGTGATTTCTCGGATACACGTCAGAGGGTGGGGTCATAAGTTAGTTATTGACTACGGTCAACAATTTGTTTGTTGTCAACAAACAAATTGATACAAATGGATACATTGTAACCAATTGCCGTTGGCAATTTTGGGGTGGTACCTTACCAGTGTTACTTCGGCCTGCTTGCCTTAGGAATTATGATTGGTCGTTTTACCCATACAAATTTATAATTCGGACTAGGGCATTGAATCAATAAATGTGGCCCATTGCTGTTATCCACTTTCAATGTTGTCTGTGTCCGTTATTGGGGGGGTGCGCCTGCAAAGATGTAATTACCAGGGTACGTCCAATTATGGTTCAAAAATACCACAATCTTCTAGGAGGGTCTTCCTGTGTACCCTGCAATGCTGGGTAAGGTTTCTGGGAGATACAGTCCAAAAATTCAGTTTTCTCCTAGCCCAGATATTTCCATAAAATATCTGAGTTTTCTTCAGTCCACCCAAATAAAATTGTTCTGGGCATCGGTCTGAAAGGTGAAGAAAGAGTTTATTGTGTTTGGTAACATTTTTCTGAAAGAGACTCGGGGAAAACGCTAAGCAGAGTGTCCCTTGAGTTCTGACTGAATATGGAATTACTTTGAAATCTTTATCCTTTCACAGCTTTTGATGATGAAAGCCAGAATCTCATTCATTCTCAGATCCATTTGTGGTTGTATTCTGAAGCCAACTTTGCCTCCACCTAGTTTGACAAACAGGATTTGATATCACACTCCTGGATTTATTTTCACGTAGAAACAAATCTTTATTCATTTACAGTATATTTCTAAAACAATTTGTATGCCAAATCCCTCATTCTTTCTTTCTTTCTTTTTCTTTCTTTCTTTCAAACCATTACATGAAATGGCTAAAAAAACTGAGGAAATATGGATTCAATCAGCAACTCTTGCCTATTTTCTTTCTACTTTGGTTATGAAAGGAGATGAGGTGTTTAAATTACTACTAGGTTTCACATGTGGAATAAATAAGTTTGAAGGAAATAGGACCTGATTCCATCCAAGTTTGAATTACAAATTATTTTAGGATCTACTAGAAAAAGAGAGGGAAAGGGAGAGAGAGAGGGAGGGAGGGAGGGAGGGAGAGGAGAAGGAAATGGAGAAGAAAAAAAAGGAGAAACCTTTATTGCAGGGTTTCACTTTCAAACAAAAACAGCTATTCAGTCAAGTAACTTTCTGTATTTTATTTCTTCCGTATGTTGCACAAGTCCAGCCACACAAAGGCTTAAAGGCACTGGTACCAATCTTGATGACTACTTACACTAGGTGGCAATGCATTTATCAGGCAATAAACACATGTTGATGTCAGTTTTGTAGCAAGAAGGGGAACCTACAAGCTAATGGATGAACTGTTTGCCTTCTAAAGGTTGTCCTCATTAATATGTGGCTGTAGGCGAGACTCACCTTAGAGGCCCACAGAGGATTTTCAAGTACGATATTGGTATTGCTGATCAAAAGTCTGAAGCAAGTATGTTTGCTTGTGTCTCTCCTACTTTACACTGCACGTTTGTTTGCCTTCTGGAGAGCCAGCCCAACTCTTTCTCTCATCTCATCTTCCTGCACACTCTCAAATCAATACCTTTTAACATGGCATGTGTTTGTATCACTCAAATGATGACAGCTACACCACCAGGACAAAAAGCTGGATGCTAAACAGACTTCTCTTTTCCCTTGAAAACCTGAAGCCTTGTAGGAAGGTGCCTGCGTGGAGGTTATCTGCCTTCTGGCATCAAGATAGAAAAAGATATTCCCTCTGGCGCAATGCAGCTTCCATGTCAATTGGTGCCAAGCGCATTCTGCAGTGAAACAGCAGCAAAAGGAAAAGAAGGGGCCCGGCGATATCATTTCCTCCCTTTTTACTAATTGACCTTGTCAAGATAATTATTGCAGACTTTGAAATGCTGGCAGGTTCGAGGGAAAATGCAGTGGTTCAGCATATGACATGTTTTAAAACAGGTTTGCTGCATTGAGCGGAAGCCACGGTTGGAGTCTTTTTATTTTAAAGAAAGGCACTTTCCTTTGAACAGCATCAGTTTTAATGGTACAATAAACTGACATGTTCATAGCCCACAGCCTGTGAATATTGTCTGTCTCCATCTGGCACAAGCAGGTCACAGGTAATTAAGTGGTAAATTTCCAAAACATGCACCTCCCTGTGCCCCCCCAACATGGTTTTTCAGGGGTGTCTTTCTTCATCCCTATTCCCTGACCTCTTTGTTTCTATAATTCCTTTGATGGCTTGTTACCAGTGATGGGCATCAGCAGGTTCGCACCAGTTCACCAGAACCAGTAGCTGAAATTATAGATGGTTGTTCAATTTTCTTATGAAATGCCTCAAGAGTTGGAGCATTCAGTGTCTCCTGAGATAAATGGTTCCATTGTCATACTATTCTAACAGTTAAGTCTTTCCCCCTAATATTCAGCCTATATCTGGTTTTCTGTAGTTTAAGCCTGTTATTACACTACTTGCACTCTGAGATGATCAGAACTGATTCTGCACCTCCTCTGTGTTACGCTTTCAAGTATTCAAAAAGTGCTATCATACCCCTTCTCAGTCTCCTTTTCTCAAGGCTAAATGCCCAGTTCCTTCAGTTATTGCTCTTTTGTGACACCCAGAATTTGCTGCTTGTATTGTGTGATACAGGCCTGGCCCTATCAATAAGGACCAGTGAGGGTGATAGTAACAAATCTATATTCAGTTTTAATCTAAATTTTTACAATAGCCATACAAGATGCTGAACTCCTTTTGGGATAGTATTTGGCGCACTGGGTATCCCCTGTAAAGTCTAATATTGTACTGTATCTCATTTATTTTCTTTATTTATATCATTTCTATGATTCCTTTCTCTTATTAAGAGATTCAAGGCATATCAGAATAACTAAACTAAAAGTAATATCAAAAGGACAACAAACTATTCAGTTAAAAATCATTAACTATAGGAAAAGGTCATCCTGGCTCGAAAGCCAGTCGTATTTGACTCTAGGGTTCATCTGACTCTATGTTTATAACCAAAGAGCCAGGCACTGTCTGCATCTGTAGATGTTTCAATGGACATGTGGAAGGCATGACTAGACACCGAAGTGGTACCTATTTATCTACTTGTCATGTATTGCTTTCAAACTGCTAGGTTGGCATGAGCTGGGACAGAGATGGAAGCTCACTCCGTTGTGCAGCATTTGGGTCTCAAACTGCCCACCTGCTGACCTTCTGGTTGGGAAGTTCAGCATCTTAACCACTAAGCACACAAGTATAAAAGCAGTCATCTAGAAAGGGAAAGGACATTTAAAAAGTACAAAAAATACAGACTAAAAAAAGTACAGACTAAAATCTAGGACACAGTTGTTTCATCCATGAAATTAGAGACAAAAACTTCAACTGGGCCCTGCAAAGTTCAAAAAATTGTATAGCCTGCAACAAGATGAGGCTTCTTATGCAAGCCAATTAGCCTCTGTGCCTCTCTAGTGCTTAGAAAAGTTTCTTTTTCAGGGTACAGCAACCAGAATCCTACAGCCAACACAATTGCTTGCCATGGTAATGGGAGTGGGGGTGGTCATAAAGCTTTGATTAAAAATATTATTATTTTTTACTTAGTTGTTCAACGCTATTCCACAGGCCCCTATTTTTATTTTATTTTATTTTGCAGCTGACTCAGAAGCTAGGAGAGCAACACACACTGACCCTCAGGAAACATATTGGTTGTAAAATATTCTAGCAAAACACCAGTATCTTTTTTTTTGTGTGTGGTTTTTTTTTTTTTTTTTTTTTGCTTTTCACTCTTTGTAGAACTATACATAATAAATTGAAGTGTTGATGATGCAAAGCATGTCTCTCTGTGTCTCTCTCCTTTGGGGAAACCATGACCAGCAAATGTGTGTGAAATTTTGAAAGATAAAACCAATTCAGAGTGAAACATTTTGATTAAAAAAAACTATCGGCTTTGTTCACTGAAATTGATCTCCATGTCAAAATGTTTCACTCTGGATTTGTTTTATCGTATTAAATTTCACACACTTTTGAGGTATTTCCTGATTTGTAGCTCAATGTATTAGCACAGAAGTTGTCAGATAATATTTGCAGAGTGGTGCAGCTAGCATGTCCCAATGTTTTGGAATACAAACCCTCCTCAGTTCCCCATTTGTTTCTTCCTAGTTCCCAAAGTACAAATGCTCAAGCACAGTTTTTAGCAGAAGGAAATACAGAAAACATGATGGGATTGCCTGCTGAAAGCTCAACAAAGTGGGACTTTTTTCCTCAATAGGCATACATCGCGAGGGTGGACAACAAAGAAGTTTCAAGGGACCAGGTTTCCTCACCTGAGACACATTGCAGAAGTGCTGAAAGTCCACTTTTAAACTTTATTTTTTAAAAATGCATTCTTTAAAAAACAGCTTAGACTTAAGAACAGCTGTACTTTCTGGAGTACAGTATAGTTCTTCATGTTTTAACAACCATAATAAATGGAAGATGTCTGGTGGCCCTAGGAATGTTTGCTTGAAAGCCTGCCATATCCAATTCTAGGGTTCAGTGCTCATCTTTGTTAATAGCCAAAGAGCCAGCACTGCCTGTGTCTGCAGACATTTCTGTGGACGTGTGGCAGGCATGCCTAGACACCGGAGTGCATGGAATGCTGTTACCTTCCCACCAAAGTGGTCCCTATTTATCTACTTGCAATTTCTTGCTTTTGAACTACTAGGTTGGCAGGAGCAAGGACAGAGACTGGAGCTCACTCTGTTGTGCAGTACTCGAACTGCTGACTTGCCAACCTTCTACTCATCAAGATCAGTGTCTTAATCACTAAGCCACTGCAGTCCCCTTGGTTTGAGGTAACATATGCAAAAAGGCTGTGCTGTCTACCATTGCTAGACCAGCTCCAAAGAGCGCCATTATTTTCAGAGGGGAAAGTGAATAGATACTGTGATGCAAAGGGTAAATCATTAGGCATTTACTTCATTTACTGAACCACCAGCAAAGATCTCCAGTTTCTTCCTCCTTATTTACTATTACAACATCAAGCTGATAACCCCACATTTGCATGAATTACTGGCTAATCCATTTTCAGGCTTTTGCATTGATCCAATTCTCCTCTTTGGTGCAGATGACAAGGCTGGAAAAAGAGAGCGGAGGAAAAGTCATCTCGGGAGATGGCGTGTGCCTGAACATCTTCACAGGGTGTTCAGTAGGAGCCTCTGCAAATTTAAGCCATTAACATGACAGCACATCTGAGCTCAACAGCACAGAACTGCTGTCATCTTTTGCTTCTCTTGGACCATCTGGGAACTGCTGCTTTTAAATGGCAACAGCCGTCGCCTGCTGCATTGGGATTCAAAAGCTTAGCAGGCCATGCTCTTCGCTGTGGCTGCAGAAATCTGAGTGCTGGGACTAAAACAGAATGGGGAGATAAATTGCAGCACCTTGGCCAAGTGGCACACACCTCCAGTTCTGATCGTGGGCTGTTGAAATTTGCAGATGTCATTAGTCTGAAGTGGAAACAGGACATGCATCAACCTCCAGCATCAAAGGTTATGTCAATTCAGCACGAAAACCCCTATCAACCTTGGAGCCAGTAAAAAAAAAACATTGGCAAGAACACTAGAGCGAACTTGTTTCATGAAGGCTGCATTTCTTATAGTGCAAGCACAACAATGTGACTTAGCAATAAGTATGGAAGAACCAAAGTGTGAAAATTTACTTTTGGACTACAATTTCAAGAACCTCTTCTCTAGAGATTCTGGAACTATGGTTCAAAAAAAGAATCCTTCCATCCTCTGGAGAAGACAGTTTCATTTGTTTGTCTATACCAGTGATGGAGAACCTTGGCACTCCAGCTTGAGCTTCTGGTAATTGAAGTCCAAGAACATCTGGAGTGCCAAGGTTCGTCATCATGGTTTATACCTTCCTTTTCCATGGTTAAAGTCAGTGTCTGCCAAGTTGTATTGCCTTCTTTCTGGTTGCCAGTCCAAGAGACATGCTGTTTATGGCAGAACATAGATTGGGACATACTGATAGCTCTGTGTGATCCTTAAGTTTCTGAGTCTCTCTCATTATACAAGAGCAACAAAGGATTCCACCTAGATTGAGCAGCTCATATCAAAGAACCCTGAAGGCAACAAGTAGGGATGAGATTTTCATACTTTTTGGAACCATAACACTCAACAGTTTTCTGGAAGTGTCCCAGTTAGAATTCTGGAAGCCTTAACCCCCTACAGCAAGGGCACCCAAACTATGGCACATGGGCCCAATTAGGCCCATGCATCTCATTAATCAGGCCTGTAGTGAGAACTCGGGCATTCCCAGACACGATCCCCCACCCACCCTGTTGTCTATAAGGATTTATTGTGTTTAAATGTAAAACTGTGTCAAACCGGGAACCCGGAAGCATGCCATTTCCAAAGGCGCCAATTTCAAAGCTGTGTCAAAGCGGGAAAAGAGTGAACTCTGTATGTCCTCCGGAAGCACACCTAAATGTATCTTATTTTGTAATGGTCCAAACACTGTATATATATTGGCCATCCCTGTACATACTCCTCAGTCCGGAACCTGAGCTGAATAAAGATCACTGAGTTTAACCCAATCCTGCTGGTTAGAATACTTCTTTGTCCGGACTCAACATGCCCCCACCCACCCCCACCCATCAAATGTCACTTACAGTGGCAGTGGTCACGGCGGTCGCACTTTCTCTCTGTTGTCCTGAATGTGGATCTGCATGTCCCCAAGGCCTCAGAAACCCCTACCAAAGTGGATCGCTGCCTTGTAAAAATTTTTTTTGCTGCATCCCCTCATTGAAATTCATGGCGTTAGGGGTCTTGCAGCAATGACTACATTTCCCATACTCCTTCAGTGCCACGGGCCAAGGGAATCCTGGAAATGTAGTCATTGCCATGAGGTCCCTAATGCCGTGGATTTCAAAGAGGGGTCGCAAACAAATTTTTTTACAAGGCAGCGATCCACTTTGGCAGGGGTTTCTGCTGCCTTAGGGATGAGCAGATCCACGTTCAGGACAACAGGGAGAAAGTGCAACTGCCACAACCACCGCCGCTATGGATGATGATGCCAAAAACATAAGCAAATGGAGCAACCCGCCTCTGGCCCTTACACCTGTGTGTCGGGGGCGAGACTGACCCAGCTAAAATAGGTTTGGCACCCATGCCCTACAGAGCTTTCTCAGATGTTTGATATAAGTTACAGCTGGTGCACAAATTGCCCAGGTTCTGAGTTCCTAGGCAAAGGAATTGGCTGAGTAGGGCAAAATTCTATGACACAGCAAACTATTTGGAGTACTGTACTGTCATTTCTTGAGATATAGTCTGTTGGAGCATAATGGGCAGGGAGACCAGAATATCTCAGATGGTTTGCAGTGTTAAATCCGACGTGGTAAAAGAGGAAGCAAAGAAGAAGATAATGCACTAGCTGTAAGTTATAGCAAACATCTGAAAGGGCTTTCTGGGGGGGGGGATGTGGGTGAGTTTTGTCATTCATGGGAGGATAAGATTCACTGGGGGTTTGGGGACAAAATGCTGTGGATAATGAAAGGCAGTAGGAAATCTGAAGGAGATTTTCTTACTAAGGAAGCTACAGCCTATAGTTTGCAAGATATGAGAAAAGATGTTACCAACTGAAAATTTTAAAGACCTTTTACTGTGATCCTGGCAAATAAATTAAACAGTTTCATGACTAATTATATACATAAAGATCAGGTGGGTTTTTTAAAGCGGAGATATATGGCTGATCTTACAAGATGAGTGATAGATTTGTTAGATGTAGCCAATAAAAAAAAGGGAAAATTGGTTTATTATCATTAGATATCTTTAAAGCATTTGATACATTACAATGGGTAATGATTAAAGAAATTATTGGGAAAAATGGATTTGGAGAAGTTTTAAATATGTAATTAATCTACTTTCTAAACAAAGTTATGCTAAAGTAAGAGTTAACAATACTGTATACTAACTGAAGATATAGAACTTAGGGCAGGAACTAGGCAAGGTTTCCCTTTATTGCCAATACTATTTATAATGGCTATGGAACTGTTGGCAAGAGCAATAAGAAATGACTCGAGTATTGAAGAGAGAGAAGGTACAAAGATTAGTTTATATGCAGATGATACATTGATTGTAATGTAAAACCCTTCTAAAAGCTTAGAAAAAGCCCAAGTTCATTTGAAAGTGTTTGAAGAAGTCACAAGGTTAAAAATAAACTGGGGGAAGTCAGAGGCAATATTTTATAATAAGAATAAAGAGGAGTTGGGGAAAAAGAAAAATATAAAATACAAATTAAACAGAAAGTGAAATATTTGAGAATAAATATTTCAGATAAGTTTGAGAATCTTAAAAATTAAATTTTGAGAAGCAGAGAACAGAATCAAGAAAAAATAGAGCAATATCAGAAATTAAAAATATCCTAGTTTGGCAGGATAGCAGTATGTAAAATGAAATTATTGTCAAAGATTAATTTCTTATTAGAAACCCTAATATATATTAAGAATTGAATTTGAACTGGTTTCAAATAATAATAGTAGAAAACTAGAATAAGAAATACAATGAACAGTTAGGTCCAGTGAGGAAGATGGCAGAGTTTGAGGAATTAATTTATAAGATAATAAAGTAATTAATTGAGACAAAAGGATTGGTGAGTAAAATATATAAAACTTTAAACATAGTAGGAAAATCTGGGAAACATACCTGAAGATAAATTTTTTTTGGGGTGTTGTAATGGTCCACGGGAGTCAAGGTGCTGAACTCAAGGAAGGCATGCGAGACTGAAGTGTGATGGAAAAAACCAGTTCCTAGTCCCCGGGTGGACTATATTTATTAGCTTGCATTCTGGATCACTTGCACACAGACTGCACATGACCCCTATTACAGAAGGCTTGCTTACGTAGCATGTTGCTGGCTAAGGTACATTTGCCAGCCTAAGAAAGTACTGCATGCCTAGGTTCGCCATAGGCAGACTAATCAGCAGATGTAGCGAGACTCACTGTTCCTGCCTTATCTCAGAGTCCTATTAACTCTGGGCATCTATGCTTAGCATGTTTGGTCTAGCTGTGGTTTGCCTTTGCCCAGCTCAGTCCGTGGACGTGAGCTGGACAACGTGTGGTGTTTGCTAGACCTTGAGTCTCTACTGGATGTTTCACCTTAGGACCTTAGGACCTTTGTCCTACTTCTCTCAGTGCCCTCAGCCAAGAAAACATGGAGTCACTGTTGCTCCCTATTACTATTAGCCTGTACCCAATTTCCTTTCCGGTCAAGTCAGGTTGGTCTCAAGCCTGTTTGCATAGCCCGACAAACCCATTGGGAAAGGTTGCTGTCCAATCAGTGACCTGGGCAACCCACAAAAGGGGGGGGGAATGGAAAAGTAAATGAAAAGGAAGAATTATGAGAAACCTATTCACAAAAGTTAAAAAAAACTTAATTATAAAATGTTATGGAGGTGTTTAAACCAAATTGACAATACTAAATCAAAAAATTGTTGGAGATGTCAACAGAAATTGGAAACATATGAACACATGTGGTGGAGCTGTAAAGTTATGATGGATTTTTGGGAGAAATTAGAAAATGAAATTGGTAAAATAATGGGATGTATTTTTAAACTGAATGTAAAAACTGCTTTATTAACAAATTTTGATGAAATGAAATTGGAAGCAAACAAGAAAGGTTTGTTATCCATTTTTCTGACAACAGCAAGATAGCAGATTGCAAAAAATTGGAAAAATATTTTAAATTTAGATATGGATATGTGGTATAAAGAGATATAGGAAATGGCATTAAACGATAAGCTTACCTGGGAAATAAATGTTTAAAAAGGTATAGTGAAAGATAATAAATTTTGGGATATTTGGAAGCCATTTTTGGAGTTCATGTTTAAGACCAATAAAGGGGACAAAGTAGCACCAGATGTACTGAGTTTTGGGGGAAAATAAACTAATAATATGACAAACATGTAGTAAATTCATGGACATTGTAAATAGCACCAGGTAGTTTTATATTATAGTTGTACAAGAGAAAATATTTTTAAAAATCAGTTAATTACTCAGAACGTTATTAAAAACAATTATTATTTAGAATAAATAAAAGTGAATATTTTTACAAAGATGTTTTGATAACATATATATACAAGATTTGAGATACAAGGGAAGTCTGATGTAACTGAATTCATTTATATTTTGTATTTACTGTTTTTACTTTATTTCACACTTATATGTTTATGATTGAAATTTAATACAAACTAATTAAAAAAGAAAAGAAATTTTGAAGATCTTTAATTCATAGGATTGCCATAAAACAGAAGTAAATTAAGGGCACATAGTGCAATGCTTCTTCTATATAAATCAGCACCTGCCAAACAAGTGCATGTAGCTCTTAATGAATTGTGCAGGATTATTACTGGCTGTGTGAAACCTACCTTCCACTGCTTAACTGGTATTGCCCTTCTAGTAGTACATCAAGAAGTGCTAGAAAACAATGACTGAATTAAAGTAGTACAACAACAAATCCATCCATTAAATGGTCACCAGCCCTCTAAACAACAGCTAAAACCCAAGAAACATTTTATGTAAACTTCTTAAGCAATAAATATGAAGCCAGAGAAGGCTAGGCTAAACCTGTGGATAGCAAGAACAACACAGCTTGCCAAATGTATGAATGCTGAAGAATGTCTTCCACCAGGACAATATTCTTGTTGGACCATCTGGAAATCACTTAATAGACTTCAAAGTAAGTCGCAATATGAAAGAATAATCAAGTAAAATGTTTAGACAGGATTTTTTTCCCCAGAGTTCAGTATTTATGAGCATGCAACGTACAAAAGAAGATCTACTAAGTGGTTGAAATAGCACTATTGAAGTAGGCTGCTCCTGGTCAAAACTAGTCCAAATATTTCATTATATTGAATTTTATTTATATTTCATATAAAATAAATAATTATTGAATGTGAGACACATGTGCATACCACTGTCCAGGAACAGATTTTGAACAGTGCTTATAGTTTGTTTTCGCATGTCAAAACCCCATTTGCCATTAAAAACAGAAATCATGTTCCTGTGAGACAAAGGCAAAAGAATATTGGATCACAGAGGGAACAGTGATGATTGTAGCAGACCTAGTTAGCAGAGCCAAAAATAGGTATATCTTTAGGCTCTGCCATTGGCCCCTTCCTATTGGAATCAATCTGCAAATTTTATTTACTCATTATCATGTGCAGGATCAGGACATTTGAAATGGGGCTTAGGATGCCTAATGCCATGCTTGGATTAAATTGGTTACCAACATTATTTTAAAGCACTGCTTCTTGCCCCAATCCATGGAAATGACAGGAAAAGTTTTAATAAATCACTTTCTCTTCAGGGATGCATGTACACATCTTTAAAAGTATAAGCTTTAAGATACCTGATCTTTAAAAAGCAATCCTGGAAGGAACTCAAAGGTATAATAGTAAAAGATTTAGCAGACCTGGTGGCCGAAGATATATGCAGGGTAATAAAATATCACACCTCCTCTAGGACTCAGCATAATCAAAGGGCAGGAAAGAAATAAACCTCTGACAAGAAGGCTGAAAATGAAAGTCAAATGGCTTAGCAATAAAGTCCTCCTGCACAGTTCCTTAGCCAGACTCCATTGCATCTTTCGCTCTTTCTCCTTCCATTTGAATTAATGGGTGGGTAGGTTTCTTTCTTTCATTCTTTTGGCTGTTCAATATGCAAGGCAGTCACTCTCTTCACCACGGTGTCGGTCGAGGCCATTCCACCGCAGAGTTGACATTTTAATGATGTGTAACATTCTCCTGTTGGGCCCTGGTCAGAATCGGAATCCTTTTGTACAGAAGGTGTAATTACAGCTTTACAGCCATCTGAAAATGGCTGCTGTGATGTCCCTGAGAGGCATTAGGTGACCAAAAGTGACCAAGCCACAGGATGGACTTCAGAAAGTGATTTAAAAGGAGAGAAGTACTGTACCACTCTGCAAGACAGAAAACCCTTCTCTTCTGCCCAGTTTCCCAGCAATTCTTAAATTACCGCTCTATATTTCACCTGAGATTTTTCAAAGATCCCCTTCCATTTCTTTTCTTTTCTCCCTCTCTCCCTTTTGTCTTCTGAATGAATGAAGGGCAAACAGCATCAGAGAGTGTACTCTGTGAGGGTGCTCAAAAGTGGGAAAGAGCACTTCACACTTGAGTGAGAGTCTGTCTAGTGAACCCAGTCGGAAGCGATGATCATGCTGCTGCATAAATGTAGCCAAATGCCTTGCTCAGTTATTATTATGCATAACTCCTTATAGTGAGGTTTCACTTGTTATAGACATTTCACCTATATTTAAGCACAGCCAAGGCTGAGTTCATTTAGACTACTATTGGAGTGGTAGATAAATACTGGAGTAGAAGTCACCACATAATCTTCCCATTCTTTTCTACTTAAATTTAATTTCATGGCAGGAGTGAGGAACCGGTGTAATATGGTGGGTAGATGGTTGCTTTGGAAGAAATAGCTGTGTTACATTGTGTTGTGTTTCCACATGTGTTCCAGGGTTTCCCGATGTTAAGCGCCAGGATGAGAATTATTTGAGGGTTGAGAAGAGAATGAGGAGAATGAATGAGTGGGATGATGAAACTATAGAAATAATTATTCTTCTCCTTGCTTCCAAAATTTGTCAGAAATTATTAAGACAAGCATTGCAATAGCAATACAGTGGAACTCCGGATAACGACAGCACCAGATAACCCCAAATCCACATAACAACGCATTCGTTATGCACCATGTGATGCCCCACATAATGCCAAAAATGCTACAAAATGGTCGTTATGTGGAGCATTTGGTATCAATGCTCCGGATAACGAACACTTTTTGGTTGTTATCCGGAGCATCTCCCATAGGGACCGCATAACGTCAAAATCTGGATAGCGCTGCACTCCATGGAACAGAGTTTTGACATTAACAGGAGTTTCACTGCTACCATTTAAAAAGTTTTATTCTGTGCAAGCATATCAGAGAGTAAACAAAACAAAAAGACAACGTACTAACTGCTGTATTCTAATGTGAGCTTTTGTGGATCAAGTCCACTGGCTTTTTGGCTATAAACAGGGACGAGTCCTAAACTCTAGAGTCAGTTATGACTGGCTTTTGAGCAAGGAAGACCTTTACCTTTACTAACCACAGCAAATCTGAATACCAAACAGGGATCTTCTGTTATTAGGTAAAGGCCTCGCCGCCGGCCAAGGAGGCACCTGTGCCCTTCCTGGCAGGCCCATGCATGTCGGCAATGAGGAGGGGCAACCACCCACCCTGGCTCTGTTTCCCACCCCCACCCCTCCACCCCCCCATGGGCAGGCAGTCACCCCAATGATGGCAGGCCTACCTGGCAGTCTTGCAGTCCCTCCTGGTGTGTTTTGCCCAGCGTTGGTGACTATGGTGGGGCAGGGTGCACGGAGGCCATGATGACCAGCAACATGCACGGAAGCACCTGCCTGGTCCAGGTGACAGTGGTGGTGGTGGCGGTGGTGGTGGCGGTGGCGGCGGTAGCACGGTGGCCGAAGTTTGCAGTGCCTCTGCCGAAGTGTTGAGGAGCATCTGCTGGCACTCCCCATGGCTTTGTCAGTGGCAGGGAAGCCAATGCCCAGTGTTGGTGCCGGCCTGAGAAGTCGTGCTCCCCGCAGCTTCCTGCTGTCGCCCTCAGGCCGGCGCCGGAATGGCCCCGCCTCCATGCCTCATGGGCTGAAGCCTTGACCCTAGATATCCAGGTTGAGGAAGAGCCCTCTGGTCAGGGCCCAAAGCATGCGCAGTGGTGCTGCATGCCACGCACCACGGTTAAAAAATGTTTTTAAAAGTTTTTTAAAAGTTTTAAAAATTCTTAAAGCTCAGCTAAATGGGCCACCAACCATCGGGTCCCCTGCCAGCTCTGGGCCCCGGATGCCAGTCCCCCTTGTCCCCCCTGATTGCAGCTCTGGACACTACATTTTGTCCTCTTAGGCTCTGCTCCAAACCATTGATCATTTTGTACCCTTTGCAAGCCTTCGATGCACTTCTTGAATTGTGAACCATATTCCAAGCATGGTAATAGCACAAAAATTGCTTAAAGTTAGTATGCTCATGGGCAGGTTGATTGTTTTATTTTCAGTTTCTTTCTTAGTGCTCTTTAACCAGGGGAGAAGATAAATAATGTCTTTAGAAAGGACTAAAAGCATGGTAAGTCATAGGTTTTGTTGCTGTACTAATTTGGACAAAGAGAACTTCATGTGGGAGGTGGGCAAAATCTTAAATATCTCTAAGTTACCATGCCAGCAAGTTTAGCCACCTCACTGCTTACTGCTAACTCCAGATCTTTAATGAACAAATGAATGAGTACAGTTCAAATTCTTGGGGAGCTCCACAGGTTAGTTACAACTATCCTTTGAGAAAATTGCCCATTTACTCCTACTCTTTGTTTTCAGATTTTTTTACATCCTCCACCAACTGCTAACTTACATTCCTCAGTATGTAATTTATACAAAACTCCACACATTCAGAACACATACCAAATCCCTCTGTTTACTCCCATACCTGAGGCAACAGCATAATTATGAGTAATAGCTGCACACCGAAAGGGCAAGCCGATTATTATCTGCATAAATATCAGCACAGGAAGGTTAAACAACATCTCAGCTACCACATTTTTGTAAACCATTATCCCCCCCAGAGTCATTTTCATAGTAAGGTTCTGTCCTTTAGCATCCTTGCTGCCTGTCCTCTCATTCCTGTCATTACACTAAGATGCTTAATTGGAAGCACAAACAAAGCAAAATTAACATTTTGTTCTCTCCTCTTCCTCTCCCCCTCTTTTTTCCTTTCTACAGTCCTGCAGGAGAGGGCAAGGTGAGAAAAATCACACTGGGAAGTGTTTATTTGTGAAGATCCATCCAAGGGTTTTTAAAGAGGACCAAGTGCCTGATGCATATGAGGAAGTCACCAGAGAAAGCTGCAGGGCAACTGTTTCATTAACAATATACACAATCAAGCAAAGCCTTGATGATAGAGGACCAATCTACACTGTAAGCTCATATCTGGATTTTATTCTAGATACTAATGACTTCCTCAAAACTGCTGTTTGAACAGGGAACTAAGATTTATCTGCTACAATGGACTATTCACCTTCCAGCTAAGCTGTCTGAATTTTCTGGGAGAAAATATAGTCGGCTTCAATCTGTCCAGACCTTGAACAGTCTTTTACGAAGAATGGATACAATGACACACTGGATCAATACATAACCGAACAGTGGTAGGATGATGCTCTGGATTTTGGAGCATCAGTTATGCCTTCAGCATATCATTATATTTATTCTTCCTGAAAGTTACTTTCCAACCTCTGCTGCCTCAAATCTGCCACCTGACGACTACACCTCACATTGTCTCCACGTATAAGCCTCTGCCCATGCATTATTCCACCTAATTGTGCAGCAGATATTGCAACTACTTGAAAAAAGCTTGGTGATACCACTTTCTAATAGAACAAAGGCTAAGAAGAGCCAGTTTCAAATCCCTCTTCCTCTGTAGTGTTCACTGTGTGAACTCAGGTCAATTGCTGCTTCTTAGCACAGTGTACCTTGAAGGCTCATTGTGAGGGTGGGATGGAAGAGAGACACGAAAGGAATCTCCTTGAAGAATGTGAGGACTTTGAATACATTCAGGCATCCCAATCACACTGTTTTTATGGCTATGTCCACAGCCTCCATCACTTCCCAGGCTGGCGGAAGGCTGTTTGGAGCAATTTCGCTCTGTCCAGATGATTTTCCAATGCTCCCCCACTTCGCTATGGCTGCTTAAGCACACTGCCAGTCAACTTCCTGGTTCCACTCTAGAGACCAAGATAATGACACAAGCTCTGTCTGGCACTGGAACTCACCCGGTGGCATGTTTGAGCGGCCATAGCGAAGTGGGGAAGCATCAGAAAATCATTAGAACAGAGCGGAATTGCTCCAAAAAGCCTTCTATCTCCCTGACAAGTAATGGAGGCTGTGAACAAAGCTGCAAAAATGGTGCAATCAGCAACGGTGCCACTGCAATTGATGCAGCACAGCTTCTGGGGGAGGGGGCATGTCTAGAGGTGCTGGGGTTCTCACCACAGGCCGGTTTCATGATATGCATGGGCCTGCAGGCTGGAGGTTGTGAACGTCTGGTTTAAACACAGCCTCTGTGTGCTGGATGTCCCATATGAAAATAATGCTATGTGGTATCCGCGAGCACAATTGGCATAACTGTCCCTGACAGAGGTTACACCGGATGAGGAAAACCCCTGGTCACTGACCTCTGTGAGTACAGAAATTGGGGAGCGGATTAATAGTCATAAGATTGATTCACCCATATCTGACCTGACCGGCAGTTCTGCAGGAGGAAATTGAATAGCTAACCCAAGTTAGGAATTAGGTGATTCCGCACTTGCAGATTAGCCCAAGCCCGAGCGCAAATAGTGGCCATGTTTACTCTTGTGTAAACCATGAACAATGGACTTCCCCTGTCAGTATTTGCCTTAGTTAATTAACTTCCCCAAGAGAGATTCCCAATTAACCCGGGTAAATGGGTGATGTTATTTTCTGTCAGATGACGATTCTATCACACGCTGCCTTGAATTCCTATATATGATGATGATTTTCCCTCAATAAACCACCGGTCTTCGCTCCATCTTGTCTCGTGTCGTTCCTTGACCAGTCTCCTCCGGGACCCTAAGGGCCACTTCACGGCCCCGATCCAACATCTGGTGACCCCGAGACGTGATCCTACTCGTGAGTAAGCGATCTACGCCGTCCGGTTCTATGCTAGAACCGTGTCCGATCACCCCGGAGGACAGCGCGGCAGCCCGGTCGGAAAGCCAGCTGATCGGGAAGACAGCTCCGCGACGAGGCATCTCAGAGAGGCTTCCTACAGCTTGCTCCGGCTTTCGCAGCAGCTTGCAGCACAGAAAAACGCGTTCCGCTCAGGGTCGGCTGTGAACCCCTGACATCGCAGAGGCCACCGAGGGCCCGTGACGGCAGTCCACGCTCCGAGCTCTACCCAGAGATTCGTCACGCAAAACCTACTGCCTGAACTTCAGACGCGTTGAATCGTCCAGAGAAGGAGACTTCAAAGGACCCGGCAGGTAATATGGGGACTTGTTCTCAGCGGCAACGTCCGTCCGCTAGTCAAAGAATTCATGAGGATGAATTCAAAACCCTGGCCAGGGTATATCAGATAAGCTTTCACAGTGGAGAACTAGCGCGGCTTTTGGTGTTCTTGAGGGAACACTGCCTGCTTTACCCAGAAGTAGGTACGTTATCCCTTCAGCTCTGGGATCAGATAGGAGTCTGCATTCAGCAACCCCCGAAAGCTCCAGATGGCGTAATTCACACATGGAGCAAATGTAGGAAACTCTTAGCAGAGGTGGACCCAGTCCAGGTAGAGGCCAAAGAACCCCCAGCGTCAGCAGAGCCATTGGCGCCCACAGCGCTCTATCCGTCATTTCAGTTTAAGCAGAGTAGTGTAGGGAGCTTTCCCTCGGTGACAGCTGCAGACGTCACCGGTGGAATGCATGGAATGGGGAGCGCTGGTGCTTCTCTGATAGCTACAGGTTCCCGAACTACCAAGAGTGCCCTTCAGCGCACAGTTGAGGAAGAGATCAGGAAGGGGGAATTGCCAGCAGAAGAACTAGCTGAACTTAGTCAGATTTGTCCAATTCGCTTGGAGGTACATGCCCTCACAGGGCAGCAGCAGATAGTTCATTCACCAGTACCGTATAAGCTCCTCATGGCTATATGGAAGGCCATTTCAGAGACAGGACTACAGAGTCGCTTCACTAGGGGCATGCTTCAGCAAGTGTGTGAGAACACGATGTTCATCCCTCACGACTGGAAAGCCGTCATGCGGATGATGCTCAACCCCAGCCAGTATCTGTTATGGGACAGCGAGTATCGCCTCGAGGCTCAGGCAAGGGCTGCCAGGATGGGGGGGGGCAATAATTCCTGACCAGTTATATGGTTCAGGTGCCTTTGAATCCATCGATGTGCAGACCGCCTTGCCGCTCGCCACCCTTCAGTTGTCAGCTGAGACGGCCTTCAGGGCTTTTCTCAAGGTCCCAGCAACTGGCAAAGCGGCCAAAAATTACACCGCAGTCAAACAGGGCACCCAGGAGTCCTACATGGACTTTATCAATCGCTTAGAGGAAGCGATCAGTAGACAGATCGATAATGAGCAAGCCCAACAAGAGCTCATGATGAAATTGGCTAAAGACAACGCCAATCTCGACTGCCGTAAGATCTTGCAGTCACTAGGCAATCGTCCCGACTTGACTCTCACGGACATGATTAGAGCTTGCGCCGACGTTGGCACAGACTCCTACAGAATGGGTCTGCTGGCAGCAGTGGTGCAAAGGGGTAGGAAACCCAAGAACAAAAACCAAGGGGCATGTCACAATTGTGGCAAGGCCGGCCACTTCGCTAGGGAGTGCCGATCCAAGGGCGGCGGACAACATTCCGGCCGTTCCAAGGCTCTAACCACCCCGTGTCCGAAGTGTAATAAAGGCTTCCATTGGTCCAGATTCTGTCCGAATTTGGGAAACCGGAACGCGGGCACGTCTCTGGCTCCGGTCCAAACAGAGGCTTCCCTCGCTCTGGGCGAGCCAGAGCTGGATTAGATTCCAATCACATTCCAGGCATTACGAAGGCACAGGCCAGCCCCAAGGGTAGTACAGGGCTAGAATTGACTTGCCAGGTGGACGTCACATGCGACTTGCCAGGCACGGTCTATCTGGTGGATTCCCAGTACATGGGACCCCTGCCCAAAGGCTTCGTAGGCTTAGTTTTGCCTCGTAGTGTAGCAGGAGCATGCGGAATTCTTGTAATTCCGGGAGTCATTGACTCCAGTTTTTCAGGTGTTCTCCAAGTTCAACTCTGGACGCACCTACCCCAGACCATTCACAAGGGAGACACACTAGCGCAACTGATTATGGTTCCTTGCAAC
The DNA here is from genome assembly GCA_035047345.1 of Bradypodion ventrale. Taxonomy (NCBI): domain Eukaryota; kingdom Metazoa; phylum Chordata; class Lepidosauria; order Squamata; family Chamaeleonidae; genus Bradypodion; species Bradypodion ventrale. The sequence continues at coordinate 229,281,042 of JAWDJE010000001.1, forward strand.
TCGCCAGCAGATAGCCAGGGAAGGCTCAGGGACAGCGCAGAGTCCGGGCCAGAAGACCGCTCGAGCGCAAGTGGGGCATTGCAAGGATACCAGGTCTTAGCGACAGTGGAGACCAACATAGAATGGAAACAGCGGCCAGTTATTGAGGTATTTTTGAATAAAAAATCGTTCTCAGGGTTGCTGGATACCGGAGCTGACGTCAGCGTGGTCAGCCGAAGCCAGTGGCCGCAGGAGTGGGCCATTGAGCCGGTCTCCAATGTGTGGGGGGTAGGCGGCATCCAAGAAGCGTTTAGGAGCCGGGAGTGGGTGGAAGTCACGATCCCTAAGGCTGACGGCACAGCAGTCATCCGGCCGCACATTCTGGACATGCACATCAACCTTTGGGGGCAAGACATTTTGCAGCAGTACCGTGCCACTCTTACCTTCGGGTAATGGCTTTGCCACTTAAATGGCTTACCAACACGCCAGTATGGGTAGAGCAATGGCCGGTAGTGGGGGAGAAATTAGTCGCCCTAAAGCAACTGGTTAAAGAGCAGCTAGACGCAGGACATATAGAGCAGTCCACTAGTCCTTGGAATTCGCCCATTTTTGTCATTAAGAAAAAGTTGGGGAAGTGGCGACTCCTCCACGATCTCAGAGAGATCAATAAATGTATTCAGCCAATGGGTCCACTTCAATGCGGCATTCCGAATCCAAATATGATCCCCGACGGTTGGGAGATCCTGGTCGTAGACCTCAAGGATTGTTTCTATACCATTCTTTTAGACCCCAGGGATCGGGAAAGGTTCGCCTTTACGGTGCCGGTTGTGACCCATGGTGAGCCCATGCAGCGTTATGCGTGGAAGTATTTGCCACAGGGGATGCTCAATTCACCCACCCTGTGCCAAATTTATGTTCACAACGCGCTGACAAAGTTTCGAAACCTTCACCCCACAGCTTTAGTATGCCATTTCATGGACAATATCTTGGTCGCAGCGCTGTAACTCGGCAGCGAAATGTTTAAGGACCTCCAGGCCAGCCTGGGGGAGAAAGGGTTACTCATTGCCCCAGAGAAAGTACAGAGGACCGAGCCCTTCTCATACTTGGGTCATCGGCTTCTCCGTTCTTTCGCAGCACCAGTTTTGCCCCAGATCAATTTACAAGACTCAGTCACCTTGGTAGAATTGCAGCAAGTTTTAGGTAACATTAATTGGGCCAGACCGTATTTCAGATTGGATACGGATCTTCTAAAGCCGCTCTTCTCACTGCTAACGATGGGTAAGCAGCTGGCAGACCGGATACAAATTCCTCGAGAGGCACGCTTGGCTCTCGAGAAAGTGAACCAAATTCTCAGTCAAAGGTGGGTGGACAGGATTGCTCAGGGGCCATATGCTCCGATCCTGAACTTGTACATCATTCGGGCCGGATCCATGTTCACCGGAGCCCTAGGAGTGGACTCCGAGAGAGGAGCGAGTATCGTGGAATGGGTGTATTTACCTAACACCTCTTCCCGAAACATCGTCCCCCCCCCCAAGAGTTGGTCTCCGCGGTGGTCTACCGCAGAAGGCTGAGAGCTAGGGACATTTCAGGGCACGACTTAGCAAAAATCGTGATCCCATTCACCAAAGAGCAAGTTCAGCAGCTGATGAAGCTCGGTGACTCGCTTCCAATTGCCTTGGAGGGATTCACCGGATGCTTGGCATACCACTTGCCCAAGGACCCCAGACTCATCTCACTTCAAACGCAGACAGACAGCTTGTACTAATTGCTCTCGCTGGTTCCACTTCAGGGGGCCAGAACAGTCTTCACTGATGGGGGTCGCACATATGGTGTCTTAACTTGGCAGGAGGGCCAGGCTTGGCACACGCTGCTAACTCTTCCACAAAAGTCCACACAGCGGGCAGAGTTGGCAGCGGTGAACCTTGCTTTGCGCACCTTCGCCAAGGAGTGCCTCAACATTATTACTGACAGTCAGTACGTTAGGAATTTGCTTCACAGTCTACCGGGAGCATACATCACTCCCGCGATAGACAAAAATTTGCTGTGTTTGTTCCTCACAGCTCAATTTCACTTGTGGAACCGCACAGAAGCGCTCTATATCGCCCACATCCGAAGTCACCAGGACTTACCTGGTCCGATTTCCGCGGGCAATAGTAGAGCGGATGCGGCTGCAAAGGAAATTCAGCAACGGTCAGTGTTAGGTGTTTTCACTACTCCAATTCAGAGTCATGCATTCTTTCATCAGAATGCCAAAGCACTCGCCAGTCAGTTTAACCTGCCACTTTCTCAAGCCCAAGGCATAGTTCGCTCTTGCCAGCATTGTGCAGGGGTACCGGGGGGCCCTCGTGGGGGGTCAACCCACGAGGGACAGAGGCTAACCAGGTGTGGCAAATGGACGTCACACATGTCCCGCAGTTTGGCAGATGGCAGTACATGCACGTTTGCATTGATACTTTTTCACAATTCGTTTGGGCGACGGCACAAAAAGGGGAGACAGCTTCCCACGTGGAGCAGCATCTCCTTGCCTGCTTCGCGGCGATGGGCAAACCACGGCAAGTGAAAACCGATAACGCCCCGGCCTACAGCTCCAGGCAGCTGGCTGACTTCATGGCCACCTGGGATATCAAGCATACCTTTGGCGTTCCTTACAATCCGCAGGGGCAAGCGATTGTGGAAAGAGTCAATCGGAAACTCAAGTCCTACATTGGCAAACAAACAGAAAGGGGGGAGCCATCAGCCCTCCCCAAGTCACAGGGTCAGGCACAGCATTGTCTGAACAAAGTATTGTTCATGTACATAAGAACATAAGAACAGCCTTGCTGGAACAGGCCACAGCCCATCCAGTCCAGCATTCTGTCTCACACAGTGGCTCACCATTTCCTTCAGGGTATTCCCAAGCAGATGCCTGCTTAGGATTCCCTGGAAATGATATTGAGAGATATCCTGCCTATCTCTCCAACCCGGAGGTTGTCCTTAAGTATCCATAATTATAGCCATTGATACTCTTGTCCTCCATGAACTTGTCTAATCCGTTCTTAAAGCTGTCAAGACTGACAGCTGTCACCACTTCTTCTGGCAGGGAGTTCCATAGACCAGTAATCCTCTGGGTGAAAAAGTACTTTCTCTTATTTGTTTGAGAACTAGTACCCAAAAGTTTCATGGAGTGTCCCCTAGTTCTAGTGTTATGCGATAGGGAAAACAGTTTTTGTCCACACCGTGCATGATTTTATAAACTTCAATCAGGTCACCTCTTAGACGTCGTCGTTCAAGAGTGAAGAGGCCCAACCGTTGCAGCCTCAGATGGTAAGGAAGGTGTTCCAGTCCCCTAATCATTCTGGTTGCCCTCCTCTGCACTTTTTCCAGCTCCATAATATCCTTCTGGAGGTATGGCGACCAGAACTGTACACAGTATTCCAGGTGGGGCCTCACCATAGATTTATAAAGAGGCAAAATGACACTTGCTGACTTATTTTCTATACCCTTCCTAATGATCCCTAGCATTGAGTTTGCTTTTTTCACTGCCGAGGCACACTGGGTTGACACCTTCATTGAGTTGTCCACCAGGACACCAAGGTCCCTTTCCTGGTTTGTCACACAGAGTTCAGACCCCATCAGTTTATAAATGTAATTGGGGTTCTTTGCCCCAACATGCATCACTCTGCACTTACTAATGTTGAAACTCATTTGCCACTGTTTTGCCCACTCCCCCAGTGTCGAGAGATCCCTCTGGAGCTCCTCACAATCTCTCACAGTTTTCACTACCCTGTATAATTTAGTGTCGTCATCAAATTTGGCTACCTTGCTTTTTACTCCTACCTCTAGATCATTTATGAAGAGGTTGAAAAGCAGGGGTCCCAGCACTGAACCTTGGGGGACCCCACTCTTTACTTCCCTCCACTTGGAGAAGTGTCCATTTAGTGCTACCCTCTGTTTCCTGTCCCTTAGCCAGTTGCTGATCCAGGACAAGACCTGTCCCTTTATTCCATGACTGGTAAGTTTATTCAAGAGCCTTTGGTGTGGGACCTTGTCAAAAGCCTTCTGAAAGTCCAGATAAACAATGTCAACTGGATCCCCCTTATCCACATGCTTGTTGACACTCTCAAAAAATTCCAACAGATTAGTGAGGCATGATTTGCCCTTGCAAAAGCCATGTTGGCTCTCCTTTAGCAGCGCCTTCTCTTCTATGTGCCTATTAATTCTATCTTTTAGGATGGTTTCCATCACTTTACCTGGGACACATGTCAAACTGACAGGTCGGTAATTCCCTGGATCACCCCTGGATCCTTTTTTGAAAATTGGTGTTACATTCGCTACCTTCCAGTCATCAGGCACAAAACCTGATTTGAGGGAAAGATTATATATTTTGGCTAGGAGATCAGCAATTTCATCTTTAAGTTCCCTGAGAACTCGTGGATGGATGCCATCTGGTCCTGGTGATTTGTTAGTGTTTAGTTTAACAAGACATGCAAGGACCTCCTCCCTGGTTATTTCTATCTGGCTTAATTCTTCAGTTTCCCTCCCTACGAAGATAGGCTCTGTTTTGGGCATGTGGCCTCTGTCTTCTTCAGTGAATACTGAAGCAAAGAATTCATTGAGTCTCTCTGCAATCTCTGTTTCCTCTTTAATAACCCCTTGCCTTCCATTGTCATCTAATGGTCCAATGGCCTTCCTAGTTGGGTTCTTACTTCTAATGTACTTAAAGAAGTCTTTGTTATTTCTCTGAGTATTTTAGCTATACGCTCCTCAAAGTCTTGCTTTGCTTTCCTGATTGTTGCCTTGCATTTGTTCTGCCAGAATTTATGTTTTTGCCTGCTGTCCTCATTCGGACAAGCCTTCCATCTTCTAAATGAGCTTCTCTTGCTCTTGATCACTTCCCGAACAGCTCCTGTAAGCCACATCGGAGTCCTCTTGGACCTGGCAGTGCCCTTTTTCCTTTTGGGTATGCATTCCAATTGAGCCTCTGTTATTGTTTTTGTAAACAGCCTCCATGCCTCTTGGAGTGTTTGGACTCTCTCAATTTTCCCTTTAAGCTTCTTTTTTACTAGTTTCCTCAACTTTGGGAAATTTCCTTTTTGAAAATTTAAGGTCTCTGTGTTAGATTTTATCAGGGACTTGCGGTCTATGATCAAGTTAAACATAATTGAGTTGTGGTCACTGTTCCCTATTGGATCAGTCACATTAACATCTTGCACCAGATCCTGAGTATTACTCAGGATCAAGTCAAGGATTCTTGTACCTCTAGTTGGGTCTTCAACCATCTGTCCCAGGGAACAATCATTTAGCATATCTGGGAACTTTATCTCTTTATCATATGCTGAACAACAGTTCACCCAGTCTATGTGAGGGTAATTGAAGTCCCCCATTATAACCAGGCTTCCCTTCTTGGATGCCTCCTTTACAACACTCTCCAACTGCCAGTCTCCCTCAAGAGTTTGGGTCGGAGGCCGATAGTATATGCCTACTGTTAGACCATCCTTGTGGCCTGGTACTCTTACCCACAGAGCTTCTAATGGTGACTCCAAATCACCTGGATATTCCAATTCATATGATTTTATCACTTCTTTGACATACAAGGCCACACCACCTCCCCTTTGCCCCTTCCTATCCTTCCTGTACAATTTGTAGCCTGGGATAACTGTATCCCATTGGTTATCATCCATCCACCAGGTTTCAGTGATACCAATAATATCAATATTCTTATCTATTGCTAAGTATTCCAGCTCCCCTATTTTGTTCCGGAGGCTTCTGGCATTTGTATACAAGCATTTATATATGCTTTTCTGACACAGTCTTTTGTGTCCAGTTGCATTGTTAGACTGCCTCTTGCATCCTTCTGCTAGAATGCTAGTGACTAGCTCCTCGCTCTGCTCAGTAAATTTTGCATCCTCCTCACTACTCAAGTACACACTTTTCCGAACCGGATGCTGCCCAGCTCCTGTTGGCTTTCCCCCAGTTATCAGTTTAAAAGCTGATCTGCAGGTGTACAATCACCTTAATGTTTTTTCCGATTGCACGCCGCAAGAGAAACACTTCCGCCGCTCGGAAGCTCTCCCGCGGCCGCTGGTCCGTTACCAAGTGCCACCAGATCCTTCCTGGAGGGGCCCGGTGCCACTCGTAACCTGGGGAAGAGGGTATGCTGCAGTTATGTCTCCTACACGTGTCATCTGGACTCCAGCCCGGTGCGTCAAGCCTCACTTGGAGCCACATGGCGGGGACCCAGACCGACCTAAGTCCGATCCCGGAGATGGAGGACCTCACTCTGACCGAGGGGACCCGGCGGAGGAAGCGGCGACAGCAGATGGCAGCGCCGAAGGTCACCTGGGGGATGGTCAAGACCCTTTGCTATGAGGCCGAGGACGTCGTCCAACGCGAGGGCGGGGAACCGACACTGGAGAACATCGTGTCTGCAGTCTTTGCCCTGATTACCACCAACTCCGTGGCGGTCACCATCATCCTGACCCTCTCCCTACTGGCTGGGGGAGGCGTTCAGGCAGCTTCGCTGAAGGCCAGCGACCTGATGCCAGGCGGAGACCTCTCTGCCTGGATGCACTACAACCTATGGGAAAGGTTGGCCAGGCTCATCAACCAGTCCGGTTCTGCCTCAATGTTGAGCACCTGTCTCATCCCGGTGTGCCACACTCCAGACGCGCGCACCAGGGACGGCGACTGGCTGGTGAAGCGGATTTTCAGTCCGTTTCTCCCAACAAGTTTCTCAGCATACGCTCGCTGGGGAATGCAGCTAACCATGACTTTGCCGGCTGATGCAGCCACTCTCTACACCCCTCAAGTGGAAGCCATCCCGAACTCTACTTGTGCTCGAATGACCGGCTGCTCCGCAGTCGGCCGGACTCAGCGCCGCTGCCTCGACACTGGCAGCAGCAATTGGACTTGTGACAACCCAGAGACACTTGGTTCAATGTATGCTCATGTTACCCTACCTTCAGGTTGGTTCTTTACATGCAATCAGTACACTTGGAATTACATTCCCGCAAATGTATCAGATTCCACATGTTGTATCAGTCGCTTGACATTGTTACTCCCCACTAGGGATATGATTGTTCCAAGCACAAATGTTTCCTCACCCATACGGCGCGCTCGTGCCACCCAGTTAGACATCTCATGTGATAGCAACATTAGGGTTCTGAGTCAAGCCGAATACGTCTCGTTGGCAGTCAGCATACTTGGCGTGCCAGGCTTAGCCATCGGCAACGCTCGGAGAATTGGTCAATTGGCTTGCGGATTAGCAAAAGCCATTAACCACACCTCCTCGGCGATAGCGCTGCTCAATCAGGAGCAGGCAGAGCTTTGCCATGCCATTCTAGACAATCGAGCAGCTATCGATTACCTTTTGTTGTTACATCATTTGGGCTGCGAGTCTGTCCACGACATGTGTTGCTTTAATCTCACAGACAACACACCCAAAGTACAGAGCCAGCTCACGGACCTCCACACCCTGGTCAAGAACATCAAGGAGGATGCTTCGTGGGGGTGGTGGGATTCGTTGTGGTTGTGGTTCCCATGGGGTTGGCTTCAGACGACACTCAAGGTGATCGTGGGGGTGATAATACTGGGCACAGCCGCATGTTGTTTCGTGCAATGTATTCCCTCACTGATATTGAGATGCCCCCCATGGAGGGAGCCCCGAAACGTCATCCCCCTACACCAGCTGATGCCCCTCCTACGCAGGGCCATCCGTCAGGTCCACAACAAATAAAGGGGGATATGTGGTATCTGCGAGCACAATTGGCATAACTGTCCCTGGCAGAGGTTACACCGGATGAGGAAAACCCCTGGTCACTGACCTCTGTGAGTACAGAAATTGGGGAGTGGATTAATAGTCATAAAATTGATTCACCCATATCTGACCTGACCGGCAGTTCTGCAGGAGGAAATTGAATAGCTAACCCAAGTTAGGAATTAGGTGATTCCGCACTTGCAGATTAGCCCAAGCCCGAGCGCAAATAGTGGCCATGTTTACTCTTGTGTAAGCCATGAACAATGGACTTCCCCTGTCAGTATTTGCTTTAGTTAATTAACTTCCCCAAGAGAGATTCCCAATTAACCCGGGTAAATGGGTGATGTGATTTTCTGTCAGATGACGATTCTATCACACGCTGCCTTGAATTCCTATATATGATGATGATTTTCCCTCAATAAACCACTGGTCTTTGCTCCATCTTGTCTCGTGTCGTTCCTTGACCAGTCTCCTCCGGGACCCTAAGGGCCGCTTCACGGCCCCGATCCAACAATGCTAAAAGAGCCCCTTTGACACAGTGGTTAAAGTGAAGTCTTCTTCTTCTTCGCTTCCTCTTTTACCCCATTGGGTACTGCAGCCAAAACTGATGATGCTGTGAGATCAGGCCTGACGGGGCTCCAGTTAGACTCGGCCTTCCATCCTTCCCTTTTATATATATATTTTCAAACAAAATTACAACATATAATATGACACACATACATAAAAAAAGAAGAAATACATATTTCCAATACATACACAATATATAATTTTACCTTCTAACACCAATATCCTTTTAAGCTGGTGCATTGCTGCATTAATAACATATTAACCAGTCTTTATAATTGGTGATTTAAACTTTATATCTCGACTAATATGCATAATAGACCCTTTAATTTATGAATTTATTATTTGTACTAAAACATTACTGTATACATATATGCACATGCACACATATACACACACATACAAACATACATACATGCATACCTATATACACATATATTGGTATGCTCACCCTGTGATATTTACAATGTCCAGAGAAATCAGATAGTCTTAATACTTTCCATCCAAAAACAAATTTGATCAAGTACAGGTTTGTTTATTTCTTCCCCTCTAAGAGAGTGATCCACAAAAGCATGCCAAATATTCCAGAATCTATTTTCTTTAATAATATCCTTTTTCTTATTTATTTCCCAAGTTAATTTGTTGTTCAATGCTAAATTCCACATCTCCTTATACCATTCTTCTATCTTTATGTTTATATCTTTTTTCCAATTTCTAGCTATACATTGTCTGGCTGTTGTGAGCATTATTTCTAGCAATTCTTTTTCATCCTTATTTAAATTAAAACATTCTACATCTGTTAACATGGTGGAACCCGACCCCAGTTTGATTCTCTTACCCATTATATCCTTAATCTCCTTTTCCACTTTTTCCCAAAATTCTTTAATCACAATGCAACTCCACCACATATGTTCATATGTTCCAATTTCCTTTTTACATCTCCAACACAGTTTATCTTTTTTATTATCAATTTGATGCAACCTCACCGGGGTCAGGTACCACCTCCACAGCATTTTGAAGTTATGTTCCTTTATTCTGACTGATAATGTTCTCATTATCCTCTTTTTCCATTTATGCTTCCATATATCTTTTTCAATCTTTATATTCAGTTCCTGCTCCCAACTTGACATTAAAGCCTCATGTGGATCACCCTCGTTATTCAGCATTTTATACAATTTACTAACTACACCCTTAATAGTTCCATCTCCTTTTCTTAATTTTGAAATCAGCACCTCAAATTCAGTCTTCTCTCTATTCAGTTCTGGTTTTCTCCAATATTTGCCATTCCATTTATTTACCATCACAATCTGAAACCAATTCAAGTTCAATTCTCCAAACAAATCCTTTCTTTTATCATTATCTTTGCAGGTCCAGTCTTTAAGCAGGAATACTCCATTTTTAACCAAAATCTCTTTTATCCTTTTATTTATTTTTACTGGGAAATCTACCACATCTTCCAATTCTGTAATTGGTGAAATATTTGGGGCCAGAACCTTCTTTACTTTTTTCCAAGTGTTTACCAATCCCTTCATCATGGTATTTTTAGTTATCAGTTTTCCCAAATTACCACCTAAAAAAAGTGTTTTACCTATATGGTTATAATCTTTCATTTCAATATCTTCCCATAGAGCTTTTCCCCCAGCCAAAATCTTCACCACATTCTTAATTTGAAATGCTCGATAGTAAGACAACAAATTTGGCATCCCTAGTCCTCCTTCTTTCTGAGATAAATACCATAGTTTTTTTTATAGTCTTGATCTCTTTCCTCCATTACAAAAGTCATTAAACAATTTTTGAAATTCCTTAATTTCCTTCTCTTTCATTTGAATTGCCAAAGCATCAAATAAAAAATTTAACCTAGGCAGAAGCATCATTTTAGTGATAGCGATTCTTCCAAACCATGACAGTTTTAGCTTTTGAAGATTCTTGATTCTGGCTTTAATTTCTACTTTCAAATTATTATAATTCAATCTCTTTAGGTCTTCAAAGTTATATGAAATATTTATCCCTAAATATTTCAATTTATCCTTAATTTGAATATTACCCATCCCTTTCATCTTCTTCTGATCTTCCTTACTTATATTACATAACATCATTTCCGATTTGTCCCAGTTTATCCTCAAACCTGTAATGTCTTCAATTTTTTTAAATTGTGTTTGAATCCTGTCTAGAGCCCTCTCTGGATGCTTAGCAATTATCAGAGTATCATCGGCATATAAACTTATCTTAGTTCCCATGACCCCTTCTATTCCTTTATCATCCCTAATAGCCTTTGCTAACAACTCCATGGCCAAAATGAACAAAATTAGAGACAATGGGCAACCCTGTCTCATTCCTGCTTCTAATTTTACCTCATCAGTAACCTCGTCGTTCACTCTGACAATAGCTGTACCTTGGTGATATAATTGATCAATTATTTTTCTGAATTTATCGCCAAATCCATAACTTTTAATTATTTCCTTTATTGCCACAAACTTCAGAGAGTCAAATACTTTGAATATATATAAAGATATCAAACCTACTTTTTCCCTTGTTTGCCTCACTGTATCTAATAAATCTAATGTTCTTCTTGTCAGATCCGCCATATGTCTTCCTTTCAAGAAACCAACTTGGTCTACTTCTATATAATTGCCCATAAAATTATTTAGCCTATCTGCCAATATTGCTGTAAAGATTTTGGCATCTTGGTTGATCAATGAAATAGGTCTATAAGATTCCACTTTTTCTAGATCCTTTCCAGGTTTTGGCAGCAATACAATCGTGGTCCTGTACCATGAAGTCGGGATTTGTCCCCCATCTAGAATGTAATTATACAATTTTACCAGCTTCGGAACTACTATATCTTTAAATTCCTTGTAGAAATCAGCTGGTAACCCATCTTCTCCGGGTGCTTTACCCACTTTCAATCCAGCTATTACCTCTTTTACCTCTTTTTCTTTTATTCGTTCTTCCATTTTTTCCTTATGTTCCTGCTTTATACTACTGTATTTTTGTTTCTCTAATTGAATTTTGAGTTTATCAATATCTATTTCTTTTTTGCATATAGAGCTTGATAAAATTCTTTCACAATTTTACACTTATCTCTAATTTTGTTACATCTCACCCCTTGTTCATTTATCAGAACTCCATTTTCTCTTTTTTTCCCTCTTTTCTTTGGCTGCTCTTGCTAATAATAAACCAGATCTCTTTTCACTTTTTCTATATCCTTTCCTATCAATTCCACCTTTAATCTTTGCAAATCATCAAATACTTTCCTATCCTTTGTCCTTGCATGTTCCTCTTGCAATCTCTTTTTATCCTTTTCATTTTTATCTTGTAAAATCTTAAATTTTTTTATATTTAATACTAGCTAATCTAATACTTTCACCTCTAAAAACTGACTTCATGGCATCCCAGACCACATTAAAGTTTACCTCATCATTGTCATTCCAATGCCAATTTTCTTCCCATCTCTCCCTAATTTGCTCTTTACATTTTTGATCCCTAAATAGTTTATCATCATATCTCCACATCCTTCTCATCCTCTTTTGACCCTCCATCCTTATTTCCATCACAACTTTCGAATGATCTGACTCCTTAAAAATTCCAACTTCTATTTCCTCCAAATTTCTAATCATATTCTGTTACAAATATATAGTCAATTCTGGAGTATGAATTATGGACCTGTGAGAAATACGTATAGACCCTTTCTGACCCCTTGAGCTCCCTCCAAGTATTCTTCAGCCCCAAAGATGTCATCCAATTATCCAGTGTTTGTCCTTTGATTCCTTTTCCACATTTTAATATATTTGTACAATCTAGATTAGACCTTATCAAGTTAAAATCCCCAGACACAATCATCTTCATTGTTTTCTCTCTTACCAATATTTTACGAATTTTTTTCCAAAAATTCAGCCTGATGATCGTTTGGGACATATATATTCACCAGTGTTATTTCCTCATCATCTATCTTTCCTTTCACAATCAAATATCTACCCTCGGGGTCCGATATACTATTGACTATCTCAAACCCCAGTCTAGTTGATATCAGAATTGCCACCCCTCTTGACTTTGATGTGCCATATGACCTCTCATAATACTGCATCCAGCCTAAAAAAAATTTATTTGTGTCCTGAGATTTTTGATGAATTTCCTGCAGAAAGACTATATCTGGCCTATCCCTCCTCAGCACTGATTCAATTCTTCTTCTCTTAACCGGTGAGCCTGTACCGTTCACATTCCACGTTAACATTTTAATAGACCTCATAATATGTTTACCCACGGTCTTCTTCCATCTCTGATTTCTCCCTTGGACGTGATACCATCTAACCCACAATAACTAGAAAAGCAAAAAACACAAAAAACATTCACTATTACCCTCCCCACTTCTTTAACCAAAAAGATCGCCTCCGTCTTCCGAAAAGGGGAGGGGGGAACATGAAAGATGACATAACAATAAAAGCTCAAGCGCTAATGTACCTATTTAAAAAATCTGATTTTACTCAAAATCTTACTTTAACTCATCTCACCTACAATCATCCCACCTATTTTCCCTCCTGCTGACCCTCACTTCCCCCCAGTTCAGTTACCACCAACACTTGCAACTCCGGCTCTTCTGTATCCTCCCCTCCTGCTGCTCCCTCCTCCCTTGCTCCTCCATAATCTCTTTTTATCGCTCCAGATTCCAACAAAGCCTTCCTCAATGCCAATCATTCCCTTGAAGATGCCTTAACCAAGTCATTCAAACACAAATATTCAAGTGCATCCATCTCTGCATCAATCACATGCAACCTCCTTTCATGAAAGAATCTCAACTGTTGCGGATATCGCCAATTGTATTTTATCCCTTTTTCCATCACAAATCTTGTTACTGGCTTCATCTTGTACCTCCAACCACGTTACTTCATTGAAATATCATTATATATTTCCACATCATTTCCATCCATTTTTAAAACACCAGAACCAGCTTGTTTTAGAAAAGCCATCACCTTCAATTTGTCTCCCCAGTTTGCAAATTTAACCAATACGTTCCTCTGTACCACCTTTCCCTTCCTCGGTCCCACTCTATACACACTTGCAATATCCTTGTGAACAAAGACTTTTCCCATATTCAGATTATTTAACCAATCAATTATTCTATCTTTTAGTTTATCTGGCATTTGTTCCACAATTTTACGTATCACAATATTCTGCTTTCTCATCATCTCCTCCATAACATCAATCCTTTTCCCCTGCACATCCACTTTCATCTTAATTTCCTTTTCCTCCTCATGTAAACCTTTAATATCCCCCTTGCATCAATTTCATATCATTCTGCATTAATTTTACATTAGCATCCATCCTTTGAAAATTAAGATCCACTTTTTTGAAAAATCTATAAACATTGTAGCCAATTTGTCCTGTTTCCCCATAATTTCATTTCTGTCTTTCACTCTTGCCTCATCCATCTTCTCAATTTTCTTAAATAGCTTCCCAAATTCTACCATTATCTGTGTTTGATCAAGTGGTGGTGGTTCTGGTGATGATGTCGGAGGAGATGGATCTTCACAACTTCTTCTTCCTTGCTCTTTCCTCTTGCAACTTTATCCATTGTGATGTCAAAAAGCAACTTCAACCCAGCAACTTTTCTTACACCCTCTTGTCTCTCAGTTTGAGGCTGCTCCAGAATTATAATCCAATTGTATTAAGTCACTCAGCAAACCAGAAATCAAACCATAAAATAATTAATATATCCACCACTGGCAAGGAAGTTGCTATTGTTGATATTATATCTCCCGTGTGAAAGTCAAACAAGAAGCAAAAGCCAAACCAAGCAAAATGACGTAACTGTATTCTGATAACAGGGCAGAGATACTTCAACAAACAAACATGCAATGCTGAGGGAAAAAGACTCCAAGCTGTTATAATCCAAATGTTGAGATCTTGCTGATATAAGCCAAATTTATGTTCCACCTGATAGCTTGATTGAAGGCTTTCTCCAAAAATTGGCAATAATTTATTGTAATCCACCTTGTAACAATGTTCCAATAACCAAATCCCCCAGTGCTATCCAAGGACTAATATCCAAAGTCTTGCAAGGAGGAAGGAAGGGGATGGAGAAGGAGGGGCAAAACAGGGGCTCTGAAAAAGTCAGGAAAAAGAAATACATATATTATATTAAAGGAGAAGTCCGGCGCTTATCTATTTAGTCCTCTAGTACAAACGCTGTCCACATATTCTGCAACAGCTGCAGCTTCGTGGGGTGTCCTTCCTCCCTTCTTCTCCAAAGCCTCCAAAGCCTCCAAAATCTCCAACCGCCCCTTTAATCTCCGTTCTTTCAACAGCACACACACTCCAAAGTCTTCACCTTCTTGTCCTCCTTCCTTCCTTTCTCTCCTTTCCGTCCATAGGACTCCAAAAACTTCTACCATTGTTTCCCCTCTTTCAGTTTCATTTTCTGCCACCACTGCCACCATTATCCCTCCTTTCCCACCATCTTACTTTCTTTCACGTCCTCGATCCTTCGCTCACTTGCCTTCCTTTGTTCCGTTCTCCAATCCACCCCCGTCCGCAACGCAGCCGGCAGTCTTAATTTCAGCCTTTATATTTTCGGCAAACTTACAGCTTCTTGTTCCATCTCCTCGATCCCGTTCGCCGCGGAACTGCTGGGAAAGCCACGGCTTTCGCCGCTTGCCCCCCCCCCCCCGGCCAAATCCACTCTCAAACCCCGATCTTCAGATCAAATTTTTGCTTGCCGGATCTTTACACTTTCCTCATGTAAAATCTTTTAAAATTATTTGTTATCAGATTTATTTCCTCATTTATTTCCTCATTGAGAAGCGCGAGCCCACAAAAAAGTGTGTTAACTCGTCGTCATCTTAGCCACGGCCCCCTTCCATCCTTCCAATGGTGGTAAAATGAGTACCTTGTGAACTGTCCAAAGAGGGCTCTAAGCTCTATGGGCAGGTATATAAGTGTAATTACTATTGCTATTAGCAAGCACCAATTTACTATGGTCACAAGCCACTCCCACCACATAGCTTGCCTCAAAAAGACTGTAACGAACACAGGAACCATGGATGTACAGAAGGATGGCTCATGAACTAGGATGGGGAGGGGATGTCCACCACCAAAATATCACTTCTGTGGATCATCTTGGGTAATGATTAGGCTACCTAATAACCCTTAGGTAGCTCTAAAATGTTGACTAGTGGAAAAACTGGCAGCCTCTTCGTTATTCAAAATTAATCATGGTGACCATATTTAATGTCCTTTCGCCTCCAAATCAAATGTTACCATTGCTTGGATTTAATGTGAATAACAGTTTGCTAAAAGATGTGTATTTTCCACCATAGTTTATTTATTTTTGCACATCAACAAACTGGGAATTCTAAATCTGTGCCAAGAGATTACCAGATTAATTGCCAGGGGAGAAGAATGATTGTTGCAAAGAGAAACTGAAAGCAAATTGAGAAAAATGCCATCAATATCACAGCCCTTGTCCTCAGTGAAAGGGCAGCCCAACACAGAGAGCACCTCTGTGGCATCCGCGAGCACAATTGGCACAACTGTCCCTGACAGAGGTTACACCGGTTGAGGAAGACCCCTGGTCACTGGGCTCTGTGAGTACAGAAATTGGGGAGCGGATTAATAGTCATAAGATTGATTCACTCATATCTGACCTGGCAGGCAGTTCGGCAGGAGGAAGCTGAATAACTAACTCACATTAGGAATTAGGTAATTCCTCACTTGCAGATTAGCCCAAGCCTTAGCGCAAATAGTGGCCATGTTTACTCTTGAGCAAGCCATGAACAATAGATTTCCCCTGTCAGTATTTGCCTTAGTTAATTAACTTCCCCAAGAGAAGTTCCCAATTAACCCGGGTAAATGGGTGATGTGATTTTCTGTCAAATGACGATTCTATCACACGCTGCCTTGAATTCCTATATATGATGATGATTTTCCCTCAATAAACCACTGGTCTTCGCTCCATCTTGCCTCGTGTCGTTACTCGACCAGTCTCCTCTGGG
Organism: Bradypodion ventrale; assembly: GCA_035047345.1. Taxonomy (NCBI): domain Eukaryota; kingdom Metazoa; phylum Chordata; class Lepidosauria; order Squamata; family Chamaeleonidae; genus Bradypodion; species Bradypodion ventrale. The sequence continues at coordinate 229,297,308 of JAWDJE010000001.1, forward strand.
ACCCCAAAGGCCGCTTCACGGCCCCAATCCAACACACCTCAATAGTCTAAAGTAATAGTTAATCCCATCTCTCAGCAGCAGAGATAGCTGGTATATGAGTAGAACCTAACACCACCATTTTAGATGTTCAATAGCAACACTTTTACCTGTTTGTGTCTCTCTGTGTGTGTGCATGGGTGTGCACGTGTGTGTGTGTCAGACAATAGACAAGAGTTTGTCTCATGAAAGCAGGGAACTACTTAGCATCAACATCTCTGAATCTGAATTTGTTAGCCCATATTCCACTCCTAACAACTTAGAGACAACGTTGAAACACGCCATTGCTCCTTTTCAATTAGCAGAGCACAAAGAGAATATCTGGTTGTTATTAACCTGAAATCCTCACTCTCTTCCACCAAATTGTGTAGATGTCACTGTCCAAGTTTCAGAGGGAACTGTAGCCCTAGGGAGGGTCTCCCTTTACGCCTGGCCAACAAATGTAGCAGAATAGGATGTGGAGATTCTACCAATTTGGAGCCTTTATGTGTAAATTGATGTGGAATTACAGTACAGTACTTATATTGGGTTAACATGATTCAGGAGTGGAATTTTTGAGTCAGTTAAGTTGAGAGATGAGAGAGAAACTGTCTTGTAGTAGTAAGTTAAGGAATCTGTATGTTTGCTTACTTGTTTGATTGATTGGTTGGTTGGGTTGGTTGGTTGATTTCTATACCACTATCTGGGATATTTTCCCACTCTGAGTGGTTTACAATAGTTACAACCAGAAATATACAAACAATAGCAATTGATGGTATCCAAGGACAGCATAGTCCAGTTATGCATTTATTTATTGGCTAGTCATTTACTGTGACTGCTTACGTTGTCTGGAGTCTGCAGAAACAGCTAAAAGCTAGTAATGAAAATAATGAGGAAATATATGAGGGTATTATAAAAGATCATATAAATTATTACTGCTTTTCACTTTATTTTCAACTACTTAATAAATTACCCTTCCTTTTCTATCCTGATACTGTTATTTCCTTAATAAACTCCTATTGTTTGATTCTTAGAAAAACTCTCCTCTTTATTTGTTCATGTTGTTGTTGTTCAGTCGCACAGTCGGTTCCGACCCTTTGCGACCCTATGGACCATTGTTCTCCAGGCGCCTCTGTCCTCCACCATCCCCCTCAGCACTCCCAGTTCTGTGCCCATTGTGTCTACAATACCATCTAGCCATCTCATCTTTGGCCTCCCCCTTCTTCTTTTGCCCTCCACCTTTCCCAACATCAGGGCCTTCTCAAGTGAATCCTCCCTTCTCATTTGATGTCCAAAGTACTTTAGCTTCATCTTTACTATTAGCCCTTCCAATGAGCAGTCAGTGTTGATTTCTTCTAAGATTGACCTATTTGTTCTCCTCGCTGTCCAGGGTACTCTCAAAACTCTCCTCCAACACCACATTTCAAAGGCATCTATTCTTCTGCGTTCAGCTTTCCTTATTGTCCAGCTCTCGCATCCGTACATTACCACTGGGAATACCATTGCTTTGACTATTCTAATTTTTGTTTTCAGTGTGATGTCTCTGCTTTTCACTATGTTCCCCAGGTTTCTCATGGCTTGTCTCCCAAGAATCAGTCGCCTTTTTATTTCATGGCTACAGTCCCCATCTGCCGTGATCTTTGATCCCAGGAAAGTAAAATCTGTCACTGCTTCTACTTCTTCCCCATCTATTTTCCATGAACTGATCGGACCTGTTGCCATTATCTTGGTTTTCTTGATATTGAGTCTCAAACCAGCTTTTGCACTCTCCTCCTTCAGCCCAATCAAGAGGTTCTTTAGGTCTTCCTCACTTTCTGCCATTAGGGTGGTATCGTCTGCATATCTCAGATTGTTTATGTTTCTCCCAGCAATTTTAATCTCATATTGTGATTCCTCCATCCCTGCATTGCGCATTATGTGCTCTGTGTATAGATTGAATAAGCAGGGTGATAAAATGCAGCCTTGTCTTACTCCTTTTCCTATTCCAAACCACTCTGTCATTCCGTGTTCTGTCCTGACTGTTGCTTCTTGGTTCATGTACAGATTTCTCAGGAGGCATATGAGGTGCTCTGGTATTCCCATCTCTTTAATTACTTGCCACATCTTGTTGTGGTCCACACAGTCAAATGCCTTAGTGTAATCAATGAAACAAAAGTAAACTTGTTTCTGATATTCCTTTGTTTTCTCCATGATCCAACATATGTTGGCAATGTGGTCTCTAGTCCCCCTGCCTCTTCTGAAACCGGCCTGCACCTCTGGTAGTTCTCTCTCCACATGTTGCTGAAGTCTGTCCTGTATTATCTTGAGCATCACCTTGCTGGTGTGTGGGATGAGTGCAATTGTTCGGTAATTTGAGCATTCTTTGGCGTTGCCCTTTTTTGGGATTGGGACGTATACTGATCTTTTCCAATCCTGTGGCCACTGTTTTGTTTTCCAGATTTGCTGGCATATTGAATGCAGTAATTTGACGCCATCATCTTTTAGAGCTTTGAAAAATTCAACTGGGATACCATCATATCCACTAGCTTTGTTGTTTGCAGTGCTCTTTAGGGCCTTTATAACTTCGCTCTCCAGGATGTCTGGCTCGAGTTCAGTTTTTTCATCATTGTGGTTATCAGGAGTGTTGAGGTCCTTTTTGTAGAGTTCCTCTGTGTACTCTTTCCATCTTTTCTTTATCTCTCCTGCATCAGCTAGCTCTTTTCCGTCTTTGTCCCTTATCATGGTCATTTTTGCTTTAAATGTTCCCTTGATTTCCCCGATTTTTCTGAAGAGATCTCTAGTCCTGCCTCTTTTGTTGTTTTCCTCCATTTCTTTGCACTGTTCTTTTAGGTAGTTTTCCTTATCTCTCCTTGCTTTTCTTTGAAATTCTGTGTTCAGAAGATTGTATTTTTTCCTTTCTCTTTTGACTTTTGCATTCCTTCTTTCCTCTGCTATTTTAAGAGCCTCATCAGACAACCATTTTGCTTTCTTACGCTTCTTTTCTTTTGGTATGGTTTTCTTTGCTGCTTCCTGCATGATGTCCTTTATCTCTGTCCATAATTCTTCTGGCACTCTGTCTATTGCGTCCAGGCCATTATATAAGGAACACTTTAAAAAAATATTAGCAGAGATGACAGAAAGCATAATATCCACATCAGCTCTTAGGCAATGCAATAACAAAACTTGATTTAGAAGATACCCATTTCTACATTACCTAAGAAAACATTTTAATTTGAAAATTGCATGGTATTAATCCTAAATGGGGTTAGAAGGCATAATCTAGTTGGCACAGAGAAAAGGACAACCCCACACACTTTGGACAGAGTCAAGGTTGATTGCCCTATGAGTTAATGCCTAACCTAGCAGCATTATGGCTAGGTTTTAAGATAGAGATAATCTGTGATGATTAAGAAGGATGGAAGAGACAGTTGTTATCCTTTGTGCTACACCAAGCTGGAGGGAATTGCTGGGAATCAAGATGCCAACTGGAGTTTCAATGATTTGTTGTATTCTTCTGCATCTACAGAGAAGAGGCAAACCAGAGAACAAGCAGGGGAAGAAAGAAGTTGTTATTAGTTTGTATGAGTTGGCTTAAAAGCTTGAGCACCCAGGCATATGCTGGCCCACAGGGTTAGAGGGATTCATCCCGGTGTGCCCCAGTGACTGGTGCCCCCCACAGGCAGGCAGAGATAATGGGAATGTATGGGACTTCTCTCCCAACCCCCAATAGGTGCCCCATTACTTCCTGTCCACCGCCCTCCCAAGGTGCACAGAACACTCCTGTGAGCACCCATTCCTTTACATTCCCATCTATAAATCTGGGGTTATGGGCATGCCTGTCAAGCGTGGTTCCGGACAATACGGGACCTGTGCAGAACCCTTCCACACAGGTCCCTTCTGCGCATGTGTAGAAGCCTTTTATGCATGTGCAGAAGGGACCTGCACAGAAATTTCTGTGCAGAAGGTTTCTGCGCACAACCCTTCTACACATGCGTAGAAGCCTTCTGTGCATCCCCTTCTGCGCAGAACCCTTCTGCACATGCGTAGAAGGGTTCTATGCATGTGTATAAGGGTTCTGCACAGTAACTACTTCCCCCTGCCATCAAATTATGGGATGGCGGAAGCTCCGGGCGGAAAAGTAGGAAAAGTAGGAAAAGTGGTGCTGAATTACGGGAAATCCTGGCCAATACGGGATACTTGACAGGTATGGTTATGGGGTGGTAGCATTGCCAAGGGCCGGCTGCCATTCCTCCCAGTCTTTTGATCCTAAGAGACATAAAGCTAGGCAGGAGACAGCATCTTCCACAGCCTGATTATTTTATTGAGGATGTAAAGTCTGCCACATGACCACGGAAATGTCTGCAGAAGCAGACAGCGCTGGCTCTTCGGCTTAGAAACAGCGATGAGCACTGCACCCTAGAGTCGGATACGACTGGCTTTCGAGCAAGGCAAACCAAAGTCACACAGAACATTCATCAGCAAATAGTGCCAAAATAAGAAACCTAACTAGAATGCAAGCGCGGCGCCAAAATGGCCGCCGCGCTCTTTGCGGCCCCCCCCACCGGACGAATGCATCTGGGTAGTTAGGGGGCGTGGCCAGCACCCTTATAAAAGGGGTGGCCATGAGGCAGCCGAGCTGCCATTTTGCGAAGTGACGGAGCGGAGAAGTTTTTCCCTCTTACCTCTGTCGCTCGTGTCCTTTCTGGGGAAGCCTTTTCGGTGCAGCTTTTTCTTCCTTTGGCTTCCCAGTGAGACCAGCTATGCCCTCCAAGAAGAAGGCAGCTGCGAAAGTGGCTCGATCTGCGTGGAGGCGTCAGCCGGGTCGGAGGACCGCGACTGCGCCCGCGCAGCAGCCACCTTTGTCAGAACCCACCGGGACCGGTGGGATGGGATCAGTGGCCCCTTGGCCCGAAGCGCGTCGCGCTCAGCCTGCCCCGGCTGGGGCCTCGGCCCTTGGCCCGCAAACGATGACCACTGCCCCTGGCATGGTCCATGCGGCGGGGCCTTCTCTACTGGGTCCTCAGTTCCCTGCGGGGGGATTGAGCCATGGGGGGTGGTTGGGCTCCCTGCCTTGGCAGGGCATGCCCACGGCCCCTCAAGGGCCGAACGTGGGCTCTTGGCCGTGTCCGGCCCCTGGGGCCCAGGGACCTGGACAGGTGCCCGTTACTTGTGGGCCGGCTGGCCCTTTGACTACTCTCGGAGCCGGGGGCTATGTTAACGTGGAGGCCCCCTTTTGGCCCACGTAGCGGCCCTCGAGGCATCCCTAGCAAGGGCCAACCAATCGGGGGCGCCTTTCGGGTTGCAGGTTGACCCTTTGTCTGCCGGGCAGCGGCAGGTGACGGGTCGGGTTGAGCTGCTTGAGGCGCGCGGGCCGGTGGCGGCCACTGCCTCGCAGCTCCCCACTCAGCAGGCGCAGCAGACTTGTGCTGATCTGGCCCTGTCCACGAGCTCAGCTTCGGTCGTGAGCTCCGACGCCCCCAGCGGGCCGGAATCCCCGGTGGGGGCGGCCCGTGGGGGTGCATTGGGTGAGTATGCAGTTCAAGCTAGTGCACCCACACAACTGACTTCCCTGGGGGGGGCATTTCAGTGGCCATGGCCTCGCACGGGTGGTGCAGCGGTGCAGCCGCCTACGGCCCACCCGGCGACTTCATCCCTGGCCCGGGGCCCGGGTTGGGGTGGCGCCCCCTATGCGGTAGGGAATGTGTTGGGGGTGTCTGGGTTGGTACAGGCCCCCTTTGCTTTGCCCGCAGTTCCCTCTGTGCCGGTGTCAGCATTGCCGATGGCAGGGTATTCCTTGCCCCTAGGGGACCATCTGGCCCAGTCCACCAAGGAACAGATATGGAGGTGCGAGTATGTGGACATCTTCTCCCTTCTTAACAGGGAGCCCACCAAGGAGGAGAGGGAAGGGCAGGACGAGAAGGATAAGGAGCAGGCACGTCGTCGTAAGCCGCTGCGTACGTGGGCAAATTGGTTGCCAGCGTATCTCATTTACATGGCTGTTTACCTCAGGGCCAGGCCGGATTTGGCCATCCTGATGGTACAGTATTTGGACAACATTTACCGGGCAATGGTTGACTTCCCGGGTCCGTCGTGGCTGGCTTACGACGAGGAATTCAGTATGAGGATTCCACTGCACCCAGAGATGAGGTGGGATGAGCCCTGCCCGAAGCTGTGGCTTCTGTATATGACCCCCACGCGCCCGGCGCCTGGGGAGAGATACCGTTGTGGACATGCGGTCCAACGAGCGGCCCCAGTACAGGTACCCCGCCAGGTGGCGGGGCAGGGGGTTCCAGCCCGCCTGCTGTGCTGGACCTTCTCGTCCTATGGTTCCTGCAACAGGAAAAATTGCAAGTACAGGCATGAGTGTCCCTCTTGTTCTGGCCCCCATGCTGCCTCCGCCTGTCCCAGGCCGGGAGGACTCTGGGGCAGGGGTAGGGGTGGACAGGGGGCAGGTGGGACTGCCGCTGAGGGAGCAGGTCCACCGAAAGGCCCCCTCCCCAATTAATGTGGACATGCTGGAGCGTTGGCTCGCATTGTATCCAAGGAGGGCAGACGCAGTTTACCTGCTTCATGGTTTTCAACTGGGGTTTCGTATTCCTTTCACGGGGGATAGGTCCCCTCAAGACGCACCCAACCTTTTGTCACTTAGGGGAAGGGAGGAGGTGGCTGCTGCCAGCATTAATAAGGCGGTCGATGCGGGCAGGGTCGCTGGCCCTTTCCCTGCACCCCCGTTTCCCAACCTTAAAGTATCCCCACTGGGATTAGTGCCCAAGAAGTCCCTGGGCGAGTTCCGCCTGATTCATCACTTGTCCTACCCAGCCGGTCGGTCGGTCAATGATGCTATCCCTGACGACCTTTGCTTGGTCAGGTATACATCTTTTGACCAGGCGCTGCGCATGGTGCGCTCATGTGGCCCGAGTGCGCTGTTAGCTAAGTGCGACATTAAGTCGGCATTTCGTCTCCTTCCAGTGCACCCGGGCGACTTTGAACTGCTGGGTTTCAAATTCAGGGGGGAGTATTATTTTGATAAGGCCATGCCTTTTGGCTGTTCCATTTCATGCTCGGCATTCGAGCGTTTCAGTACCTTTATACAATGGGCATTTGTCCGCAGGTCAAGGTCTCGGTCTGTAGCCCATTACCTGGATGATTTCCTATTCGGGGGTGAACGGGGCTGGGACACGTGCACACGTCTCCTCAATACATTTCAGATGCTAATGGAGGAACTCGGTGTCCCTTTAGCGCCCGAAACGACCGAAGGCCCATCTTCTAAGCTAGTATTCCTGGGGGTGGAGATTGACACGGTAGCGCAGGCGAGAAGGTGTCAAGAATAGTGGCCCTCATCTCGGACTTGCTGGCTAAACGCAAGGGTTCCCTTCGGGAACTACAGGTGCTACATGGTCACCTTAATTTTGCCTGCAGGGTCGTTGCACCCGGCAGGGCATTTGCGCGCCACTTGTGCGACGCCATGATAGGCTATGCAGGCCCCACCATAGGGTGAGACTGTCCCGTGGCATCAGAGCTGATATGCTCGTATGGCAGCAGTTCCTGAGGGATTTCAATGGGGTGTCATTTTGGAGGTCTGACCTCCTTGCTTCGCCACATTTCCAGATACAATCTGATGCCTCCGGATCCCTGGGTTATGGGATGTACTTCAATGGGAAGTGGGCCTATGGTGGGTGGCCCCCAGCCTGGTCAGGCACTGATCGCCTGAGAGATCTCACGTATTTGGAATTTTTTCCCATTCTGGGGGCTTTGATGCTATGGGGTGAGGAGTGGGCCAACTCGGTGGTGCATTTCTGGTGTGACAATGCGGCTGTGGTCCACATTGTCAACTCACGGACTTCCAAATCACCCAGGGTCATGGACCTAGTGCGCCAGTTTGTGTTGCGCAGCCTGCGCCTTAATGTACTGTTCAGGGCCAGGCATGTCCCAGGGGTTAATAATGATATTGCTGACGCTTTGTCCCACCTGCAGATCTCCCGGTTCCGTGCCTTGGCCCCGGATGTGGAGGAATTTCCCTCGCCACTCCCGGAGGAGATATGGACCCTTGGCAAGGAGAGGTGAACCGGGCGATCGGCATGTCGCTGGCGCCACGCACGCATAAGGCGTATCACCACGCATTCATTTCCTTTCAGGCATTCTGTGCCCAATTCCAGCTACCAGACGCCTGGCCTATTCCAGTGGCCCACATCCTCCGATTCATGGTTCACCTGCACGCCCAGGGCCTTACACCCCGCACCATAGCATCCAGGCTGTCAGCGCTGGCTTTCATGGCCAAAGTAGGCGGTCATGTGGACAGTACCGCTGATTTCCGTGTGAGACACGTTTTGGAGGGGTGGGTGCGGGAGCGTGGGCGTAGCCTGGACGACCGCCACCCAATTTCCCCTGGGGTACTTACCCAACTGGCATGGGGCTGGCATGACCTATGTTTCGATAGGTATGAGGCAGCCTTGTTTTGTGCGGCTACCACGGTGGCCTTTTTTGGAGCGCTCCGCATCAGCGAGCTTGTGATGCTGTCTAAGGCGGATGCAAGTCGTAGGGCACTGGAACTCGAAGATGTCTATGTTTGCAATGATTGGGTTCAGTTGAGGATACGCTCCTCTAAAATGGATCAGCACGGCGTAGGCAGTGGAGTAAGACTGCTACGATGTTCATTTGCAGACATCTGTCCGGTTGGTGCCCTACAGGAGTTTCTTGCACTGCGTGGCACACACCATGGCCCATTTTTCTGTCACCAGGATGGGTCTCCCCATACTAAATTTTAATTTGGAAGGTGACCGTTAAGGCACTAGCCAGTGTTGGCCTCCCTGGGGCTCGTTGCGGCACCCATTCTTTCAGGATAGGGGCGGCTTCTACTGCAGCTGCTTTTGGGGTACTCCGGGGCTGAAATACGCCGCATGGGAAGGTGGGGATCACATTGTTTTCAGTTTTGTGTTCGCCCTCCTCAACCGTGAGTACCAGTTTAGTCACTGCAATGTTTCTCTCCCCCCTTTTTTCTTCCTTGACAGACCCTGGGTGTCGTTTTACACCGGTGACAGTATGGCTGGTGGGCCATAGCTACGTGCACAGGGCAGCGCGTTACGCTGCACAGGGCAGCGCGTTACGCTGCACAGGGCAGCGCGTTACGCTGCGGCGACAGAGTGGGACCCCGACTGGGACTGGGTGCATCCGCACGTCTCAGGTGGTGTGGTAAGCGCGGCATGTTATGGCGGGAACTGTTGCCATTCCTCTTCTACATCAGGGGTGCTGACTCGCCTGATGTCCTGGTTATGCACTTTGGGGGCAATGGTTTGGGACAAGTCACTGGCCTATCGCGGAAGCTTGCGATTTGCAGTCACCTGGCCTACTCACATTATGTGTGGCCTGCCACAACCCTCATTTGGTCGGACATGATTCCGCGGTACGCTTACAGGGGAGTGTTCGGCCTCCAGGCTCTTGGCCGGGCTCGACACTCCGTGAACAGGGCGATTGCCCGGTTCCTTTTTGACAAGGGTGGGGGATGCGTCATTCGCCTCCCCACCATCAGTCTGCAAATTATGAGCTTTACTCAGGGGATGGGGCCCATCTGTCGCAGGGAGGTATGGAGCTCTGGTTAGTAGACTGGCGAGCAGGCCTGTTGACCGAGCTGACGGTCTGGGGGGGGGGGGTGGTGAGCCTTTTGGGAAGCCTCCCCGTGTGGCGGGTAGCACTGGTAAGGTAAAAATTCATGACCCACAGGTATCCGGCAGGTTCGCAATTGACTGGACAACACTAGACAGGCATAAGTTGGTTAAACGTTGTCCGGTCAACGACGAACCAGGCGACGGGGTGATGGCTACAGCTAGACAGCATGCATCACCCCGTGATTTTACGGATACGCGTCAGAGGGTGGGGTCATTAGTTAGATATTGACTACGGTCAACAATTTGTTTGTTGTCAACAAACAAATTGATACAAATAGATACATTGTAACAATTGCCGTTGGCAATTTTGGGTGGTACCTTACCAGTGTTACTTCGGCCTGCTTGCCTTAAGAATTATTATTGGTCGTTTACCAATAGAAATTTATAATTCGGACTAGGGCATGAATCAATAAATGTGGCCCAATGCCGTTATCCACTTTAATCTGTGTCTGAGTACGTTATTGGGGGGTGTGCCTGCAATGCAAGCGCGGCGTCAAAATGGCCACCGTGCTCTTTGCGGACCCCCCCCCCCCCACCGGACGAAGGCATCCGGGTAGTTAGGGGGCGTGGCCAGCACCCTTATAAAAGGGGTGGCCACGAGGCAGCCGAGCTGCCATTTTGCGAAGCAACGGAGCGGAGAAGTTTTTCCCCTCCACCTCCTCCCTAGTTAACAGTGTGATATTTTGGTCGCTTCGGGGCCGGGTGGGAATTTTTGGCTGGGACTCACAATTGGCTCTCGGGTCCTGGCTTTTTTGCCCATCCCACACTGTTGCTATGGTTTGATATAGGGGTTTTTCTGTTGCTGCTGTTGACTTTGGTCACATGGGCGGGTAGCACTGGTAAGGTAAACATTTATGACCCACAGGTATCCGGCAGGTTTGCAATTGACTGGACAACACTAGACAGGCATAAGTTGGTTAAATGTTGTCCGGTCAACGACGAACCAGGCGACGGGGTGATGGCTACAGCTAGACAGCATGCATCACCCCGTGATTTTACGGATACGTGTCAGAGGGTGGGGTCATTAGTTAGATATTGACTACGGTCAACAATTTGTTTGTTGTCAACAAACAAATTGATACAAATAGATACATTGTAACAATTGCCGTTGGCAATTTTGGGTGGTACCTTACCAGTGTTACTTCGGCCTGCTTGCCTTAAGAATTATTATTGGTCGTTTACCAATCGAAATTTATAATTCGGACTAGGGCATGAATCAATAAATGTGGCCCAATGCCGTTATCCACTTTAATCTGTGTCTGAGTACGTTATTGGGGGGTGCGCCTCCAAAGCCAGGAGGGCTTTCGCCTTAACCCCCAGAACTCCCATACCCACTAGGCGTGGAGGGATATGAGTTCCTTCCCCCCATAGAAAAAAAAAGAAAAAGAAAGCCAAACCAGCAAAAGCTTGCCACCAAAGCATAACATTGAATATATATTGTTACCTCACTCCAGAACCCATTCTCTATCTCCCTCCTGCCTTTGACAGTTGTCACCCAATCCCCAGCCCCTTTCAGGGTAATTAATTGCCCCACTCATACTGCCACATCTCTGCCCATCTTTCCCACTCTCTCTCTTGCCTACCCCTCTGGATGGAATGACTTCCCAATAATCTTGGACAGACCAGGGTGCATGTCCAACCTCCCTCTCCCCTCCCATGGCCACCTGGGCTCCCATGGGAATTCAGAAGGGGGAAAAACCTCTTCCTATGGGCAGGGCAACTCACTCAGTTCACTGTCACAATGTGATGGCATTCCTTGGCTCCAGTGCATGCAGTCCCCACATCTCTCCCCAGTCCTTTTCCTTCCCTCCTGGCTTTTAGGACAGTAAATGTTGGCCCTACATCACTATTTGGAACAGAGCAAAAAATAGAGGGCTGGTTTTGTCACTTATGAGCCTTCTTATTGCATAAACCCAGTGAAGAATCTGGGAAAAAAAATGCCCGCCCTCCCACGCTTCCAAATTGCCTTTTTGACCTCACACAGGTGGACCCACAGTCTCAGTTTCAGGCTTGGCCTCTCAGAGTATAGGATGCTGCTGATCAGGTAATTTTACATCTCCCCCATATAGTTACAAACCATTCCTATACAGATATTGCCATGGGTGTCACTTCTAAAATCTTAATTTCACTTGATGTTGAACCTGAAATAGCTAATTCTATGCAATCACAGCTAATTTTAAATATGATTTTACAATTAAACAATGTTCAATGGATACCATAGAGTGGTCACTTGTACCTCTCTCAAAAGATAAAACGTGTCTTTGAGGGGGAGGAAAGGACTAAAATCACCTTTATGTACAATTTGTATGGGCTAATTTATATTTATAGAGATGCAAATTTAGAATTAATTGCCAAGATTTAAATAGAAATACAAGTGATCTCACTATAGTAGACACTATAGTAGAGTTAGATGACCTAAGTGTCTCCTGCTTAGGCTCCTGCTTAGGTGTTCATTAATGATGGGTAACTTCAAGGCCCCTATTCTCCTTTGTCAAAGTTCTATTTCTTTCAACCATACAAAAAGAAGATGGCAATCCAACAGAGAATGCATTCAAACAGAGAACCAGTCTCTGTAAAGTAGGATATGGATCAGTGTTTCCCAACCTTTTTTTGAGTCATGACCCTCTTTTATAATAGCCAAGTAACTTGTGATCCCCTGTCACATTTGCATAAGAATGTATTTTAATAGGGGTAAAGAAAATTCATTCAAAGTTTTTTTTAAAAAAAAATCATAGCTGCTTTGCTGCACAACCCACTTCACAAAATGGTGGTGTCTCTTTAGGCTCCACTATGATTCTTCCTTTCAAGACATTTTCCATCAGAGCAGTGTATCATAACCTTGGAGGGTCACTACCCAGAGGTTGGAAACCCATGATGTAGAGAAAATCTGGCATAAACTCAGTGGAGTCTAATTTTGTAATAAAAACCCAACAGAAAATTGTTGGGTAACTTTATGACCAGGTCTTAAGGATGTTTTGCTTTTTTAAAAAGCGTTTTAAAAAGGTTCTCCATAGGTTTTTAAAAATATTTATTTATTTATTTTTGACATCTTAGAGCTCAGTTTCTAGCCTTCTTCCCAAATGAAAAGCAAATCCCAGTGCCAAAACAAAAAGAATCTTGACCCTGAACATCTCTAATTTGCAAATATCAAAGCAGGCAGCTTTTGTCAACACGACTCATTTGCAGTGTCATTCAACATGGTTCAAACCTCTTGATGAGAAGCTCATTAATGCAATAGCCTCTTTCATAATAAGCCCAAACCTTTTAAATATACAAATACATCCAAGCTGTAGAAGAAAATGGAATATTCTTCAGTTTTACAGCAAATTAGATTTAATGGACAATAAGTGCCAAGGTTTTTGAAAAAGGGAGAGAGAGGAAAAGAGTGAATCTGTTGATCAATATTTAATCAAGAGCTCTTTATTTTTTCATAAAGGAAAGGGTTTTTTTAATGTTTGATTTAAAATCAGTGACAAGGTTGGATTCTATAATTCTACAGGGCTAGCGCCACATATAACAAGCCAGTGACAGAACAGCTAAAGGAACCTTCCCTGACACCAGCAAAATGTAGATTAAAAGCAGGAGCAGACAAAAGGCCACAGTAACATTAGGAGGGGGGGGGGCACCTTGGCTAGCTATGATGAAGCATTACCATAATTAATTTTGTGAGTAAGCACCATGAAAGATCATTTCTTTTGATCTATTAAGAAGGCATATACTATAATGGAGAAAAGGTTTACCAAGCAAAATGCAGGACTGCTTTCAGATTTAAAAGCTAATGCATTTTCACTGCCTTTCCCCAACATTTCCAGAGCTGGCTTGTTTTTCAGGACCCAAGGAGCCTCTTTTCATTACCAGCATAACTCATCCTGGCAGAATTTCACACAGTAACTTCTATTTTTCTGGCCTGCCAAATTAATGTTTATTCATTGTTCCCTAGTCCTCGTTAAGAATTTAGGGAAAGAAATCTAATCAGCTGCAATAATCTTCAGGATGCCTATGTTAAATTACTGGCAGTGTCATACATGGAATAATGGCTCACTGGCCCACACAAAGTGAAATCAAAGACTCTCTTGAAGGAACATCAGTTCCAGCTTAACATACATGGCTTCTGGGCTAAGTGTACCAGGTTGAAAACCAGTGACTGCCTTAACCAGACTGGGGGCACATTGAGGTATAATAATTAATTCAAGATGGGCTTGGATGTATGTACTGTATTCCGAACTTCTATTAGCTATTTCTAATGCTGCTATTTCTAATGTTGCTTCTAATGCAACTTTCCACCTTATTTTTCAGCTCCGTCAGCATACTTATCAGAATTAAGAATACAATGAACTCAAAATAGAAATCTAAATCCTTGTTTGTCTTTTCGTTTCATGCAAAGACAGAATGGCAATGCTCTTCATCAGTAAGAACTCTATCAAAAGCATGACATCTTGATAATTTTTTCTCGATGACAAGAATAACCTTTTCCAGGAAATTGCATAGTTCATGAAATCGCATAAATTTCTCAAAACTAGACTGGCTCCGTTCCATTTAAGTATTTAAAGCAATAGCTGGGTTGTTTGCATCTTACTTAAACATAAGATAAGCCATTTCATACTTGTATCCTTGTGTGTGTTCTTTGCTTTTCAAAATGAAAGAGAACTGACAGAAGTTTCATGTAGCAATAGAAGAGCTCTGTCTTAATTTCAGCTAAAGGTGAGGAATCTTTTAGGACTTGAAAAATTCCTCTTTGAGGTTTCTTTTTATGATCAGAGATCTTTAATCAACTTTAGTGAATTTCCCTTCTATCTCTAGCTCAAATTAGTGGCTGTCCTCATGTTATCTTCACAGCACCAGAGCTAGGCAAGGTTTGGAGAGTAGACTAGCTCACAGTCACCCTGTAAATTTCCTTGTTTACTGTGGACTAGAACCTGATATTCCCAGATAGTGCCACACTGGCTGTTTATGTAGGAATTACCTGTGTGAAAGAACTAAGTGAGAGAACTACTGTACATGAGAGTGATATGTGAGAGCTTATGTTGGGAGCCTTCAGAGAAAGAAGAGGATCCTGCTAACAAATTTGTCCCTCAATATGCGAGAAGTCCAACTTTGCCACTTTGGAGCTACCCCTAGTATCCACATTGCTCTTTCATGGAAATAACATCTACATAACATTTTCATGTCCTGAATATGTCACAGAAGACAACAAATATGTGTTCTGACTAGTACCATCACATATGGAATTTTATGTTTACTTCAGCGTTACCACAGGAAATGCCAGAGCTTCTTCTTCTGTGTCTAGGCCAGACGTGAAACTTCCAAACTGAAGGCATCTTTTGGTGAGTTCATTCTGCAGTTACTTTTACCTGACACAGTGTGAGAAAGATTAGTCCAGCAACACAAGGTTGCCGTTACCTTGTGAACCCAATTGTGGTTCACAATCTTCGATGAGGCTCTTTCTGTATACCTTGATGCAGCAGCTGAACATGACAGAACACAATTAAAGCAGAGAGATAAAAAGGACAGTGGTTAACTTTTTAGAAGATTTTTTAATGTCAGATGGACTAATAAATTTCTTATATTCCTAAATTGTTGACAAGAAAGTCAGAACTGGGCTCAACGTGTCTTGTAATTTCTTGCAATCACAAGGTGGGTAAGAATAGGAAGAAGAAATAAAGATGTTCCATGCAGAAGGTATCCACTAGGATCCCACCATTCATGTATTTAATTTATTTATGCACATTTATACTACCCATCTTAAAATTTTTATTCACACTCTGTATGGTTTACATAAATTAATAATAAAAACTCAAAGTATAAAATAAACACCAGCAGAGAACAGAAAAATAAAGACAGAGCCATTTTGAGATCAGTGGTAGTAAGAGTTGAACAGTATAAAATCTATTTCACATTTCAGTCTCGTATAGCTTTTAATATAAGATCAGCAAAAGTAAATACTATGACACAGAGAGAACTCACAACCTTGTGACTACACTACTTGCAAATGACATTACCAACCTGGTTAAGCACTGAACCCTGCCCCACAGACTCACATACCCTCAGAAAAGGATTTCAGTCTCTCAACAGCCCAAATAAAAAGGGTGGTAATTGATTTTGTAATATTCTGTGCTGCAGCCTTGCTTAAGATCACGTTGTTTGAGCATATCTTGGAGACATTTCAGTAAGATGTGTGAATTCCTTTTATCCTCTCATGAATTACTGAAAAGGCACATGGAAACAGATATGACACTGGCCAAAATAAAATCTGTAATGTTTGGTCATAAGCACAATATCACTGTGCTTGTGCCTGCCACTGTAATACTGTAATCTAAAACAGCTTGGATTAGGCAAAATTACTTCTTGTGTTAACTTGTTTCATGTGTATCCTCCATCTAGATTAAAAGCAAAAGACATTCAGTCTCTTTGAAGTCTCTAAGTGTTATTTAACCTCCTTTCTTGTTTTAAAGCAGACAGTAAAACTAAACACCTGGCCTGCACTCACCACCAAGTATCAAGGATTTTGAAAAGAGACTTTAGGCAAGAGAAACAGTAGCTGTCGCCACCTTTGCTTTGCTTAGGATGCTTCATTATTACTTTGCCATTCTCTCTGCCTCCCCCTCCTTCCTCCCACCTTACAAGACTCTTTGAAGTTGGAAACTGCAAAATCCCCTCAGTAGGGGTTTTCTCTCTTTAAAACATTCAAACAAGAGGAACAACCAAACTCCACCCTCCACTGTCTGAGCGAGTGTATGATCTGATTATTGGCAGCGTCTTTGAGATACAGTTTGAATAGTTCTGTTATTAATTCTGGAAGACAAGTATGTTTAAAGGGAAAGGAAAAACCTTCTTGAAATGTATTAAAATATTTGGAAAGCCAAGAATAAGAGAGGCACAGGTTAGGTTTAGGAGACTGGCAGATGTTTAGAATTCCCAAGCCTGAGAACTGTCCATCAGAGTTTTAACCCCTTTAAACTCTTTGATCTTTTGGGGTCATTCCACCCATTTTTATATATCTGAGCAAAATATGTGATCATTTAGTTCTTTTTTGCATATGAGATACATGTTTGAGAGCTGGCGTAGTGGAGAAGCATTTATATGTTTACTTATCTATAGTAGCTTGTCTTGTCCCTTGGAAAATTTATTTTCTTGGTGTAGCTTTGATTTAGGGTTAATATTATAGAAAAGCATAATTGAAACATGCTGTGTTTCTACTAGAGTTCTCACATTGGGGTTTTTGAATTACAGCATCCAGAATTCCCCAGGTAGCATTCTGGGCATTTTGGTCCAGCAATGCTTGCCTCCACATTTGCCCTGATCATTCAGGGGAAGAGTACCCCCATCCAGATAAGGCCTAATACTCCCTAATCTTTCAGATGAACCTCCCAACAAAATTTCCATCTTTTCTGGGCTTGGTTGTCAACTTCAACCTGTTAGCCGACATTCAGTCAATTATCACAGCTATGCACCATTCCTGGACTTCCATAGCATCCACTGTTGACAAGAAAAGGAGAGATAGGGTTATGCTTCATCAGCATATTGATGATACTACACTCCAGATGTCTGAATACCTTCACCTAGTGACTTCATACAGATGTTAAATATCATGGGTGACATGACAGATCCCTTTGGCATACCATATTGTTGTACCCAAGGGGTAGAGGTCGCTCACAGCTGAGCTCTCTGGAAATGGTCAATAAGGAAGGATCGGAGCCAATCCAAAGCTGACACACACTCCCATACTCAATTCCCAAATTGGGCAACCTGTCCAGAAGGATACCTTGGTTGACAGTATCAAACGCTGATAAGATACACCTATCAGCCTCTCGGAGGAGGTCATTTAGTAGAGTGATCAATGCTGTCTCAATCCCGTGCCAAGGCCTGAACCCTAATTGAAATACATCTAGACTATCAAGCTCCTCCAAATATGCTTGAAACTGATCTGCAACCTAATCTTGGCATGGCGGAAGGACTCCCAGATTCTGCCCAAGGCAGATATCCACAGTATGTTAGGTAAAGGTAAAAGTCGCCCTTGCTTGAAACATACCTGTCAACCTTCTCGGATTGGCCGGGTTTTCCCGATTTTAGCGCCGATTTGCGCCATTTCCGGTCCACAGCTGCCAAAACCCTGGAATTGGCAGTGGGGGAAAAGAGGTACTGCACATCTCTTCTGCGCAAGTCGTGTTCTACGCATGCGGTATGTTTCAAGCAAGGACGACTTTTACCTTTACCTAGGTAAAGGTATTCCGCTTCATCCAGTACCCCCTGCAACTGACGCACCACTGCCCTTTCCAATACTTTCCCCAAAAAGGGGAGGTTGGAAAAAGGTCTGTAGTTGGTTATGACTGCTGGATCGAGGGATGGCTTCTTCAGGAGGGGGCGCACCAAAGCATGTTTCAATGGTGTAGGGAATATCCCCTCCCGAAAAGACGCATTAATTATAGCCCCAACCCAACCACCTGTCACCGTCTTGGAGGCTTTTACCAGCCAGGCGGGACAGGGATCCAATGGACAATTAGTGGCACGGACTGCCGCAAGGAGCCTGTCCACTTCCTCTGGGGCAACAGGATCAAACCGATCCCAGATAACACAGCAAGACTGTGCACTGGCTCCCCCATGACCCTCCCCATCCACACCAAGATTAAACCCTGAGCAAATCCGATCGATTTTCTCCACCAGATGATCAGCAAAGTCCTCAGCCGATCCCTGCCAACCAGGCACAGCCCCCCTCCCCCCCAAGGAGGGACCTGGTCACCCGAAACAGGGTGGCTGGGTGATTATCAGCTGAGGCAATAAGGGAGGTGAAGTATTGCCTCCTCACCACCCCCATCGCCACTAGGTAGGCCCTAATAGCTTGTGTCCAATCGGAATCGTTCCTGGTCTTCAAAGGCGTCTCTTTGCCCGTTTGAGCTCCCGTAGTTCTTCCATGAACCACGGGGATGACCTAGCTCCACAGGCTCTGAGAGGCCGTAGTGGAGCGATTACATCCAAGGCAGCTGTAGTCAACCCACACCACAGGTCAACAAGTGCCTTGGGCGAATTGTGTTGCCGATCCAGGGGAAAATCCCCCAGTTCCCTCTGGAATCCATACGGATCCATCAGTTGCCGGGGGCGGGCCACTTTAATAGACCCTGCCTCCCTACGATGAAGTGTCGCCCCCAGAAAGTCTAGATAGTAAGAAGTCTAAATGGAAAGCGCTAAGAAAATATAGGCAAGCAAGTGAGTCTCCATCATCATAGTTGTTTGTCCCTGGAGGAGCAAACCATGCTTTGGTTTCTAAATATTGATTAAGATGAAATATATTTTTCTCTGATGTCTACTTGATGCCAGATGGAGCATAGCCTCATTTGGTCAGGAATTGAGTTCCAGGATCGTCAGCAGCATGGCGAGGCAGTAAGGAAGAATTATTATTTGAAAGCTTGCAAACACAGTCACAGATGCTTGTTTACTAAAAGAGCTAATTTTTGACTGTTCCTGTATCTGGCTGGCAACATTGCATGGTTTAAAATGTAAGAAGTTCCTAGGAAACTTTATCAAACTTTTATTATAATATGCTCCCTGTGTTCTATTGATTATGCAATTCTTGAACATTGTATTTGGGACTGGGATTTCAAAGCCAATTCCATTTTCAATTTCTCCAGCTCACAAATATGTGGTGCAATAAAATTCTGCTTAATATACTTCCTTGCTAGAGAAATAAGAAGAATCATATAGCTGGAAGAAAACAGTGCCAAATCTCGTAGCAAGCTCTATTTTTTTTAAGCATCCTGCTTCATAGAAGTTGGCTTCTGTAGATAAATATTCACTTGAGCCAGAAACCTATTGGTGATTCTTGCTAGCACAAGAGAAAGCCTGTTAAGTCTATGTGGCAAATTTCCACTCATTAATAAGGTGCTGATTGTGTTCCAGGGCACGAGCCCAACTGCTCATTTAGACATTTACCCAGGAACATAACTAGCACTTCATTAATGAGTGGAAATTTGCTAACAAGACCTAGTTGTGTAAGAAACAAATAGTGTTTCGGTCAGTGCAACTTTTAACATTAAAATTAACAGCCACAGTTTCTAATGGGATGGAGCCAGTGAAACTGGCATGTATCACATAAGGAAATAGTTGCACAAATCTTATCATATATTTTGTGGCATAGCTGTCATACAGGTATATCACAACTGCTCCCTTCAAAAGGGAAATAAAAAATGGCAGCAGCTAGATCACAGTCCATATTTTTTTATAAAAAAAATAAAGACCACAACATTCATAAGCTTAATGGTTCTCAAATGCTGATTCACAAACAAACCACTTTCTCTTGGAGAATTTTGATTATCCTTCTTACTTAGCAGAGTGTGAGGTAGCACAATCACATTAGGCTGTAAAGCCCACTCCCACTGATACCCAGTGTTAATACACACAGGATTGCTATTATCCCGATATTTCCAAAATACTTGCATTAGAGTGCTTGCAAAGATATTATGTTAATGGAAAAATAATTCCTCTCTCAACTATTCTGAAGATTGCAGTTTAGCTTGGAGGAAATTCTGACTGGGGAAGCACTGATGCTATAGTCCCATTACTCAGAAAATAGTAGGATGGCAACCCTGCAAGCCCTAGGATCATTATGCTACTGTATACTGTATGGCTTTCTAGCCTACCTGTGATGTATTTCTAGCCTTGCTGTGATGGCCTTGCTGTGATGTATTTTTTGAACACATCCAGAAAAAGCAACCATTGCTTGAATATGGCAGCCCAATCAAAAGATGACTTTCAGCCTGAGTTAACATAGTTGAGCAAATGCTCTATTACAGGGGTTGACAACCTTTTTAAGTTGAGGGCAAGGTCATACTCCCTCAGACAGTTGAGGGGACCGGACTGGTGGTCCCCCCATCATAAATGCTGCCATAAACACATCTGCGGCTGTTGCAAAAGCATTTATAACATCCATAAACACATCCACAGCTGCTATAAATGCACTGACGGCTGCTTCTGGCAGTGGTAGTGGCGGTTAGAGCAAGGATGGGTGGGTGGGGTGGATTTGGCCCACGGAGCGTAGGCATACCTGTCAACTCACGGCTCCGGAAAAATGGGACCTGCACAGATTGCTTGTGCGCAGGTCGCTTTCCACGCATGCGTGGAAGTGCTACACTGCTTGCGCAGCCCCCACGCAAGCGGCGTAGCGCTTCCGCACATGCATGGAAGGGTTTTACCCCTTCCATGCATGCGCGGAAGCACTACGCTGCTTGCGTAGGAGCTGCGCAAGTGGCATAGCGCTTCCATGCATGCATGGAAAGCGTTTTCCCCCACTGCCAAATTACAGGTTTTTGGCAGCGCGGGGCGGGTTATGATGTCAATCGGCGTCAAATTACGGGGTAATCCCGGCCAAATTGGGATGGTTGACAGGTATGTTTTAGGTTGCTGAACCCTGATCTATTACATCTTTCATGATATGATATGAGTTGTTTTGATCATTCTTGAGGTTGCTCTCTGATGTTAACCAAATAGGCAAAAGGATTTCAAAATTACATACCTACAGAATAAGTATGTGAAAATTTCACCACTGAAAGGTTGCAAAGAGACTATTCAGTGATTGTAGACAAACACATACACACATCCATTTGAGCTATCTCATGATCAGTGCTAAACTGGAATTCCATAGGGATTTTCCCCCATCGTGGTTTCCATAATTTGTGCAAAACATATTTTGCCATAAAGCTAAATTTTTGCACTAAACTTGTACCTTTACTTTTTGTAAAGCTGGGCTTGAACTTGCACACAGAGTGTAAGCTGAACAGAAATGGAAGATGATCACAAAGATAAATAACTGCTGTAGTATCACTTCTATTATTTCATGAACCAGCTATTACATCTTCCAGAATTGTGCAAACCTGTTCACCACTATTTGCAAAAATGTGCAAATTTAAAGAACATCTTCCCAAACCAGGGGGGAGATCTATTATGAACTGTTCCTGTTTACCATTTGAGGGTGAATCAAGTCAGAATTCAGATAGCTAATAGAAAATAATTTTGTCCCTGAAGAAAGGGACTCATTGTAAAAGGGGTTCATTTACGTAATAGTATTTTATTGCCTTCTGAATGTGTAAAGTAACTTTCAAATATTATACTTTCTATAACTAACACTAGTTTAGGCAGGTCAGAGGAGGGGGCATAGGGGTTTTGCTTTCCCTCAGATTCAATTTTTTAAGTTATACAAGTCATTAATTAATTTTTCAGCCATAAAAATGTGAGTGTGGGTTAGAGACATACCCTAGACTACTCTTTTAAATGGGAGAAGGGAGGAGGGAGGGAGGGAGATTATATTTCTGCTCACTCTCAAGCTATTAGCTTTATGGCATATCGAATCTTCCATTTTATGTGAATTGCAACAGCTCTAGTGTTTTTAACAGCCTTACAACTCTCGTCAACTTATGAAAGATTTACAGTCCTTCTAAACAGGAATCATCAATTTCAATTCCCAGCAAATCAATGAAGAGAAAGAGGCACCATTGAGCTGGTTTATGCGACCAATTTGCACAAGTTAATGTCTATTTCTTGAACACATTTTTAAAAGTGCATATGGATTTAGAACTAGCAAAAGATGGAATAAAAGAAAAACCTTGCCTCACAGATTTAAACTCTTTACTTATTTTCTCCTGGTCCCTGTATGACCTCACACTTGCTGTCAGAAGACAGCTTGTCTTGTATGTTTTTCCACACTCACCTTCCCTGGGTTTGGTCTCTGTCCCTCTTTTTTTAGAAGGCATTTACTTGAAACAAGTTTCGCTATACACACAGCAACAGTTCATTTATGTGCTATTATTTTCTCTGTGATCAAGGGCCTCAGTAGGGACTACTTTCATACTGCCTCCATTGCTTACCTATCATCCTGTGTCTTCAGGTTTTCCCATCAGCAACTTTGAGGTCAACAGGCAGAAATTATCTTGCAAGCAAAAGAGCTGCAAGAGTGTTGCAATGTCAAGAATGAATATCTTCATTCTTCAAATGGAAAGAATATGACAGGGTTTTTTTAAAAAAGAAAAGAAAAAGAAAACCCAAGCAAATCTTAGCTTGAGAGAAACTGATTTGTCCACACAGGCCTGAACTCACAAGCACCTGAATCAAATCCACTATGCTAATTAAAGCGCGGTGCCAAAATGGCCGCCACGCTCTTTGCAGCCCCCCCACCCGGACTCAGACATCCGGGTGAGTTAGGGGGCGTGGCCACCCCTCTATAAAAGGGGTGGCCACGAGGCAGCCGAGCTGCCATTTTAAAATAGCGACGAAGAGGAGAAGTTTTCTCCGTTGCTGTTCCTTCGACTCTTCGGCTCTTTAGCCCTTGCTCTTTCCCGGCTGGGAAGGAAGGATTCGCACAGAGCCTTTGGCTTGCTGGCTGCTCTGTGTTTTTTGGCGTTAGGTTGATCCCTGGAAAGGGATCCTGCTCTTTCTAACAGATATGCCTCCCAAACGGAAGGCCCCGGCGACGAAACCACGGCCAAAGGGGAGGACTTTTGCGGGCCCTGCACAGGGCGGGGGGCAGCCCTCTGGTCGGAGGACCAGGGCTGCGCCCCCGCGGTAGGGCACTACCCCAGCTTTACCCACCGATACCGGTAGGGCGATGCAGGCTCTTGCTTGGCCCTCGGCTGGCCAGCCTCTGGCCGGCCCTTCAGGGGCTTCGGCCCTCGGCCCGCAGTTGCCGGCCATGGGTCAGGACAGCGGGGGAGGGCCTGGTGCGGCTGCACAGCACGTTCCCCCTCCGGCCCCTCATGGGCCGGAGTTTTGGGCATGGCCCTATTCGGGCCCAGGCTCTCACTTTGGGGTTCCTGGTCAAATGCCTAGTGGGCTGTCCGGCCCACCCGGCCCACTTTATACTGGGGGATCTGTGGCAGTGGATGCGTTGCTAACACATTTAGCTGTGCTGGAGGCATCCTTGGGGATTGCACACAACCCCATGGGAGGGGGCCCTTCTCTCTCTGCTGGGGGCCCTTCGTGTCCACCGGTTACCTCGACGGCTGCCACACTGCAACAGGCGGCCAGCCGGGTTGAGCTGCTTGAGACGCTCCGGCCTGGGCCTGCCGGTGTCTCGCAGCTCCCTGTTCGTCGAGAGCTACAGCCGGGGAGTGGTCAGGTGTGGCCCCAGAGCTCGATTCCGGTCGCGAGCTCCGACGCCCGCCGTGGGCCGGAACCCCCAGTGGGGGCGGCTCACGGGGGTGCACCTAGTGAGTATCAGGTTCAAGTTAATGCACCCATATCACAGTCCACTTCCAGTGGTGGGGTTCAGTGGCCATGGCCTCGTCAAGTCGAGGCGAGTGGACATCAGTTGCCAGCCTATCCCAGTGCCCCTTGGTTCCATACTGGCACAACATTGGGGGTGGGAGTTTCCGCCCCCGGGGCAGTGCCGGCCATCACAGGGGCTGTCCAGGTTCCGCTGCATATGCCCCGTGTACCTAATGTGCCGGTGATGGCCTTGCTGACGGCTGGTTATTCATTGCCCCTTGGTAATCATTTGTCCCAGGTCACAAGGGAAAAGATTTGGCGGGGGAGTACGTGGATATATTCTCCCTATTGAACCATGAGCCCACTAAGGAGTAGAGAGAGGGACAGGACGACAGAGACAAGGAACTGTCCCGCCGTCGTAAGCCACCACGGACCTGGGCCAACTGGTTGCCCGCATATCTTATTTATATGGCGGTGTACCTTAGGGCATGGCCTGACCTGGCCATTCCTATGGTCCAATATTTGGACAATATTTACAGGGCGATGGTGGATTTTCCTGGCCCATCGTGGTTGGCTTACGATGAGGAATTTAGAATGAGGGTGCCCTTGCACCCGGAGATGAGATGGGATGAGCCCTGTCAGAAATTGTGGCTTTTGTACATGACCCCCACACGTCCGGCGCCTGGGGATAGGTACCATTGTGGCCATGCCGTGCAGCGAGCTGCTCCAACACAGGCTCCCCGCCAGCCGGCGGGGCAGGGGGTTCCAGCCCGCTTGCTGTGTTGGAGCTTCTCGGCTAATGGCGTGTGAAATAAGCGGCAGTGCCGATACAAACATGAGTGTCCCTCTTGCGCTGGCCCCCATGCCGCCGCCGCGTGCCCGTGGGCCGGTGGGTCACGGGGCAGAGGTAGAGGTGGACAGGGAGCGGGCAGAGCTTCTGCTGATGGAGCTAGCCAGACAAAAGGCCCCCTCCCCAGTTAATGTGTATATGTTGGAGCGATGGCTCTCAACTTATCCAAGGAGAGAGGATGCGAGGTACCTCCTGGAGGGTTTTCAGTGGGGCTTCCGTATCCTATTCAAAGGAGTGCGGGGACCCCAAGATGCACCTAATTTACTGTCCCTGAAGGGTAGAGAGAAGGTGGCTGCCCTGAGTATTGCCAAAGAGGTAGAGGCCAAGAGGGTAGCAGGCCCCTTTTCTGTACCACCCTTTCCCAACCTGAAGGTCTCCCCTCTGGGGTTGGTACCCAAAAAGGCCCCGGGGGAATTTCGTTTAATCCACCATTTATCATACCCAGTGGGTTATTCTGTCAATGATGCTATCCCTGATGACCTTTGTTTGGTCAGGTATACGTCTTTTGACCAAGCCCTGCGAATGGTGCGCTCTTGTGGTCCTGGTGCCCTCCTGGCAAAATGTGACATTAAATCGGCATTCCGATTGTTGCACCCGGGGGACTTTGAGCTATTGGGTTTTAGATTCCAAGGGAAGTTTTACGTAGATAAGGCCATGCCTTTTGGCTTCTCTATATCCTGTTCAGCATTTGAACGTTTTAGCACTTTCCTTCAGTGGGCCTTTGTTCGCAGGTCCGGGTCTCGGTCTGTAGCCCATTACCTCGATGACTTTTTGTTCGGGGGTGAACGGGGCTTGGACACGTGCACGCGTCTCCTCACCACATTTCAGACGCTAATGCAGGAACTGGGTGTCCCTTTAGCGCCCGAAAAGACCGAGGGCCCATCAACTACGCTCACATTTCTGGGTATTGAAATTGACACGGTCGCACAGGCATCCCGGTTACCCATCGATAAGGTCACCTGGATCTCCGCGATGGTTTTGGCCTTGCTGGCTAAACGTAAAGTGTCACTTCGTGAGCTTCAGGTTCTACATGGCCATCTTAACTTTGCCTGCAGGGTGGTCACGCCTGGCAGAGCATTTGCTCGGCGCCTATGTGACGCCATGTCTGGCCTGTCAAGGCGCCATCATAGGGTCCGACTGACCAGGGGCATGAGGGCTGACCTTTTGATTTGGCTCACATTCCTGCGGGACTTCAACGGGGTCTCCTTTTGGAGATCCGACCTTTTAGTTTCCCCTAGGTTTCAAGTACAGTCGGATGCCTCTGGCTCCCTGGGATATGGGATTTACTTTGAGGGGAGGTGGGCTTATGGCCAATGTCCTCCAGCATGGCGGGGCATGGATCGCCTCCGTGATCTTACATTCCTTGAGTTCTTTCCAATCCTAGGAGCTTTGATGCTATGGGGCGAGGAGTGGGCCGACTCAGTGGTCCACTTTTGGTGTGACAATGCTGCAGTAGTGCACATTCTTAATGCTCAGATGTCTAAATCACCCAGGGTGATGGCTTTAGTTCGCCAGTTTGTGTTACGTAGCCTATGCCTGAATGTGATTTTTAGGGCCAAACATGTACCAGGCATTAATAATGATATTCCCGATGCTTTATCCCGCCTGCAGATCCCCCGGTTCCACGCCTTGGCTCCGGACGCAGAATAATTCCCCTCGCCACTCCCGGCCGAGATTTGGACATTTGGCAAGGAGAGGTGAACTGGGCGATCGGCATGTCTTTGGCGCCCCACACACGTAAGGCGTATCATCATGCTTTCGTTCAATTTATAAATTTTTGCATGCAACTTCAGTTGCCCGAAGTGTGGCCCATTCCAGTGGAACAAGTTTTACAATTTATCGTTTATCTGCACAGTCAGGGCCTCGCTCCCCGCACTATAGCATCCAGGCTGTCAGCACTGTCATTTATGGCCAAGGTGAGGGGTTTTGCTGACAGCATGAACGATTTCCGCATACGACATGTTTTGGAGGGGTGGACACGGGAACGAGGGGTGCTTACCCACCTTGCACGAGACTGGCATAACCTGTGTTTTGACAGGTATGAGGCGGCTCTTTTTCATGCGGCTACCACGGTGGCCTTCTTTGGAGCGCTCCGCATCAGTGAGTTGGTACTACTGTCTAAGGCGGATGCGACTTGTAGGGCACTGGAACTCGACGATGTCTATGTTTCTAATGAGTGGGCTCAGTTGAGGATACGGTCCTCAAAAGTTAATCAGCACGGCGTAGGCAGTGGAGTTAGACTGCTACGATGTTCCATTGCAGACATCTGTCCGGTTGGTGCCCTACAGGAGTTCTTGGCAGTGCGTGGCACGCACCCTGGCCCGTTTTTCTGCCACCAAGATGGGTCTCCCCTTACTAAATTTCAATTTTGGAAGGTGACCGGTATGGCACTATCCAGTGTTGGCCTCCTAGGGGCTCGTTACGGCAACCATTCGTTTAGGATAGGTGCTGCTTCAACTGCGGCTGCATTTGGGTACTCTGAGGCTGATATACGCCGTATGGGAAGATGGGGATCTATGCGTTTTGCATTATATGTTCGCCCTCTTCAGGTATGAGTACCAGTTAAGTCACTGTTCTCTTTTTTCTCTTACAGACCCTGTGTGTCCCCGCACACCGGTGGCAGTATGGCTGGAGGGCCACAGTTACGTGCACCGGGCAGCGCAGTATGCTGCGGCGACAGAGTGGGGACCCCAGCTTGGACTGCGTGCATCCGCATGCATACGTTGGTATGGTAAGCTTGGAATGAGATGGTGGGAACTGTTGCCATTCCTTTTTTCCATCAGGGATGCTGAACCGCCCGATGTCCTTGTACTGCACCTCGGGGGAATGACCTCACCCAGGTCACTGGCCTTTCTTTAAAATTCATGATTTGCAGTGACCTAGCTTATTTGCATTATGTGTGGCCGTCCACAAGGCTGCTATGGTCGGACATCATACCACGTCACGCTTACAGGGGAGGTATTGACCTCCGTGCCCTTGACCCCGCTCGCCACTCGGTGAACAGGGCAGTTGCCCGGTTCTTGGCAGACAAGGGTTTGGGGATGGTCATCCGACACCCCACCACTAATTATGATCTTTATGCAAGGGATGGGGTCCACCTGTCGGCTAGAGGTATGAACCTCTTTTTGGAAGATTTGCAAGCAGGCCTGTTGACCGAGCTGATGGTCTGGGGGGGGGCGGTGAGTCTTCATTGAAGCCTCCCCGTGTGGTGGGTAGCACTGGTAAGGTAAATATTTATGACCCATAGGTATCCGGCAGGTTCGCAATTGACTGGCCAACACTTAGACAGGTACAGGTATAATAACGTTGACCGGTCAATGACGAACCAGGCAAGGGGTGATGGCAGGAGCTTTTCAGCATGCATCACCTCGTGATTTGACGGATACACGTCAGAGGGTGGGGTCAGTAGATAGTTTATTGACTACGGTCAACAATTTGTTTGTGTCAACAAACAAATTGATACAAATGGATACATTGTAGCCAATTGCCATTGGCAATTTTGGGAGGAACCTTACCAGTGTTACTGCGGCCTGCTTGCCTTAAGAATTATAATTGGATGAGTACCAATTGAAAGTTATAATTCGGACTAGGGCATTATTCAATAAAAGTGGCCCAATGCCTTTATCCATATACCGGTGTCTGAGTCTTTCTTTGAGGGGTGCGCCTGCAATGAAAGCGCGGTGCCAAAATGGCCGCTGCGCTCTTTGCAGGGCCCCCCACCCCCACCCAGACTCAGACATCTGGGTGAGTTAGGGGGCGTGGCCACCCCTCTATGAAAGGGGTTGCCACGAGGCAGCCGAGCTGCCATTTTAAAATAGCGACGGAGAGGAGAAGTTTTCCCTCCACCCCCTCCCTAATGAACAGTGTGATATTTTGGTCGCTTCGGGGCCGGGTGGGAATTTTTGGCCTGAACCTACAATTGGCCCTTGGTTTCTGGCTTTTTTGCCCATCCCACACTGTTGCTAAGGTTTGACATAGGGGTTTTTTGCTCTTGACTTTGGTCACTTAGGCGGGTAGCACTGGTAAGGTAAATATTTATGACCCATAGGTATCCGGCAGGTTCGCAATTGACTGGCCAACACTTAGACAGGTACAGGTGTAATAACGTTGACCGGTCAACGACGAACCAGGCAAGGGGTGATGGCAGGAGCTTTTCAGCATGCATCACCCCGTGATTTGACGGATACACGTCAGAGGGTGGGGTCAGTAGATAGTTTATTGACTACGGTTAACAATTTGTTTGTGTCAACAAACAAATTGATACAAATGGATACATTGTAGCCAATTGACATTGGCAATTTTGGGAGGAACCTTACCAGTGTTACTGCGGCCTGCTTGCCTTAAGAATTATAATTGGATGAGTACCAATTGAAAGTTACAATTCGGACTAGGGCATTATTCAATAAAAGTGGCCCAATGCCTTTATCCATATACCGGTGTCTGAGTCTTTCTTTGGGGGGTGCGCCTGCAGAGACTACTCTGATGGAGATTGAGCAATGCTCTGTAGTTGGCTTAAATGGGGATGGTCCAGATGACTTCTTCTCTTGGAAAGTGGACTGTAATCCATGGAAACTCATGCTGGCTGAAATCCAGCAGTTAAAATGTAACTAGAGTCAGTCCATTGGAATGTTAAGTATGGAGAGGTTGACTCACCAAATCCCCGCTCATACAATGGGCCTATTCTAGTTGCAACCTATTGCTGGTTTTCAGGCACTGAAAGATATCTGTTAGCCTTAAGGACACCAGAATGCTTTTGTTCCATTTTCTTTTGGTTTGCTTCTTTCTTTTTCATCCTCCTCCCATTCCTGTATTATGTCAGACAATGCAATGGCTCCATTCTGTTTAATATTTTTGTAAAAGAATGCAACCGGAACATTTCTGTAGTAGCTATTCCTACTTCTTCCTCTTCTGTGTCTAGGCCAGACATGCAACTGCCAAAATGAAGCCACCTTTTTGTGAGTTCCTTCTGTAGTTCCTTTTGCCTGACCTCATGTGAGAAATGTTAGTCAGCACAAAGTGGCTGTTGCCCAGGTACACCTAATTGTGGTTCAAACACACCAGAGTCTTTGAGGAGGCTCTTTCTTTGTACTTCAGCTATTCATATTGTAATAGTGTTTTATTCTTAGATGGCCAGATATAGAATTCTGCTTTTTGCCCATATTGCTAAGGAAATAAAGTAATCTTATTCCTCAGATGCAGTAGCTGTACATGCTAATCCTAAAACATGGTGATGTGCAAGATTTGAAATGGAAGAGACAGCCTTAGAATAAGATTGATGATGCAAGGTGACATTCTTTTCTCAGCAGAAAGCAGTTGATTCATGGATTGTAGCTGGTGAATAGCTGCAGCATGATAGCCACTGTGCTTTCATGTTCCATATAATACAGGCTTCACAGTGTGTAAAATATTACTCGTAAACAGGCAAACACTTTTATGGATGCCTTTGATTGATTGTCTAAGACTTTACTATAGTTGCAATGAGGTCTAAGATAGACATGAATTTAGCAGTGTTTGATTGGGGGGGGGGGGTTTCCATAGCATCTGGAAGAACTTTGGAGCCAATTAGATGTATGCTCTAAACATGAAAGAACATGAAATGGAACCATATAACAGACCCTGGGTGCCCTGAAAACATTGTGTGACAATTTAAGCCTCCTTGCACAGAAGGGAGATGATATGTATATTATGCATCGGCATTTACATTTTGCACACCTCTGATACTTTTTGTTAAAATTCTCTTCAGACCCATCAGTCACTTACTTAAATCTCCACTTTGATCTCATCCTTGAATTGGAAGAAGAGGCCTGTCTTGATCAAATGGTCTTCTGAAGCAGATAAATCATAGCTTTGCCAGAGCGGCTGATTGTTTTAAGCAACTGGGCTCCTTATGGCTGTGTCTCTGGAGATGGGTTACAAAGGTGACCCATGAAAGGACAGGGCAGTAGTGAAAAATGCTCTTGCCCTTTACTGCATCTTTATGATGTATATTAAAGGACTGAAAAATGCTTCTGCCCTTTCCTGCATCTTTATTATATATTAAAAGAAGCTCAGAAGAGTTCATGTTGTTGGTTTCCATCAGTCAGGATGGGAAAGGACTTTGCATTGAACAGAAATATGAGTACTTGTCTTATGAAGAGAACATGCTAGAAAGCTACTCTAGAGATTCTCCAATTGACACCATTTGGAAATGAAGCCCAGATGTTTGTCTTTAGGAAACTAATTCCACAATGTGGAATATAATTGTCTAATGCTGATGGATAGAATTAGGGCTTATGGACATAACTTGGTGTTTTTTTCTACAACAAAACTGTTCTGTAAACAGTGTAGTCAAGGAAACAGTTCTGGTGAGCATCGAGTAAAGATTAGAAACCCAGAGCAGCCGCTATTTCATAACAGGTGCCACAGAGGAGTATTGAGAAGAGTATTAAACAGTATTGAGTGAATTTCCTTGGTTAGAAACCAGTACAAAACATTTAAAACTGCAGCAGTACCAAACGTTGGCTTAACTATATTTAACTACTCTGCACCTGGAGTTAGCAGAGGTGGTTTTCAGATGGAGCAACACAGTGCTACTTTATTTAGAAATTAGTCCTTGGCTAGGCAAAAAGGCAACAAAAACACCTTCACTGCTTCTCCACCCTGAACTTCTATAAGTTAACTAGCATATTTTGCCCAGCGGTTCCGGGCTTTTAAAAATTGTGTTGGATAGTAAAGGGTTTCATTTTTTCCCCTCTTGAACAAATGGTGCTGGGCTGTTTTAAATGGTGTTGAAAGGTTTTGTGATTTTGTGGCTTTGAGGCGCTGCGTCCACCTGCGGCGGACTTGTGCTCCCAGTGTGTGTTTTATTTTTATGTTTTGTGCACCGGCTTCCTCAGTGCCGGGCTCTTTAAAATGGTTTTGGCAGGTTTTTGTTTTATGTTTATACAAATGAGGTTAGTTTTTATTTTTTTTTAAATATTTATTTTTTGCGCATTTTTTATTTTTTTTGTTTTGGTTTTTGAAAAGAGGAAAGGATGATAAAATATTTTATAATTATTGTATTTAACCACATAATGTGTTACTATGTTTTTTAAGATAGTTGTGCTTTGGATAATCATTTTTAAAATGTGTAAGAATATGTTTTTTTTTAAATCAACGTTTCCATACTGTGTTTAAATTGGTTTTTTTTAGTGAAAAGTTATTTCTGGTTTTTTTGGTATTTTTGTGATTAGTGTGAATATTTTTGAATGTTTTCATAACTTATTTGATTAATTTGGGAATTAATCTTATTATTTTCAATATTTTTGAATGTTTTTTCTCTTGTGTTCTCTGGGTGGGGGTGGTGAGCCTTTCTTCTACTCTACAATTTTTCTGTACTGTCCTCTGGGTGTCGCTTCTTCTTCCAGTGAGTATTTTCTTTATTTTCTCAGTTGAGTTCCGGTCGTCATGGAATGAAGACGTCTCCTGGTAAGCTCTCTGGTTTTATTTTTTTGGTGTTTTTTTTTTTGGGGGGGGGGGTTTCTGTGTGATGTTTTTGTGTTTACTTTTTGGATGTTTATGTGTTTCTTTTTGACTGTTTTTTTAACTTTTTTGGATGTTTTTGTGTGTACTTTTTTTGGGGGGGGTCT
This sequence comes from Bradypodion ventrale, assembly GCA_035047345.1. Taxonomy (NCBI): domain Eukaryota; kingdom Metazoa; phylum Chordata; class Lepidosauria; order Squamata; family Chamaeleonidae; genus Bradypodion; species Bradypodion ventrale. The sequence goes on from JAWDJE010000001.1 coordinate 229,329,608, forward strand.
TTCTTTTCACGGGCCAGGCTCGATCCCTGGCCCCTGGAATGAAAATGGTGGTGGTGGTGGTGGTGGTCTTTTTTTCCTACAGGCCAGGCTCAGTCCCTGGCCCATGGAAAGAAAAGGGCGGGGGTGGTCTCTTTTTTTGCGGGCCAGGCTCGATCCCTGGCCTGTGGAAAGAAAAGAGCGGAGGGGGGTGGTCTTTTTTTTCATGGGCCAGGCTCGATCCCTGGCCTGTGGAAAGGAAAGGGTATGTGTGGGGGTCTTTTTTCCATGGGCCAGGCTTGATGGCTGGCCCGTGGAAAGTAAGGGCAGCGGCAGTGGGGGGGTCTTTTAAATTTCATGCACCGGCTGCATCAGCATTCTGCACGCTCATGCTGCGCAGGATGCTAGGGCTTGTAGTTTGACGTGTGCGATTTTGGTTACTGCAGCGGTTTTTTCCTGCGGCTTATTTTTGATTGGCTGCGGCGTGTTTCCGAATGTTCCTTTTACTGCGCCGCTCAGCCTGATTGGCTCTGGTGCGGCACGGCACAAGGAACGTTGGGAATTGAAGTTCCCTTTTTTTTGTATCCGGGGGGCTCCTGCCCCCCAGGCACAAATTTCAACCCAACAGTTACCTGCAAACCCCATTCGGACGAGTGCACGGAGGCTCAGACAGAGCTAGTGGGGCCTGGTGCAACATCCTTTGTTACATTCCAACGGTTAACGCACCATTTTATAGGTATAGATGCATAAGGGAATGGAGTGTGGGAATACCGTAAACCAAATTTGGCAAATAGGAGGGAGTTCTAACTCAAAGTAGAAATTATCTCGCTTTCCATAGATATAAACATATGGCAGCCTTTCCCAACATGGTGCCCTCCAGATAAGTTCAACTACAACTCTCATCATCCTAACCACGATGGGGATCACATCCCCAAAGAGCACAGGCTGATTTATAGTATCCCTAAGTGTTTCAAGTGTTCATCTACAGTTATCAGTAACTGGGCCTTAACCTTTAGCAAGGCGAAGTGTTCAAAATGTAGTCAGGGCTTGTACATTTGATTTGTTGCATAAAATGATCTCTTTGCTTTCATCTGTTGTTAAAAGTATCAAATTTCACCTGACCTTGAATACCTCTCCAATTACTAGTAAAGTACTGAGATGGTAATAATAAAGGGCCCAACTTAAAGCTATCAGGTGGGAAGAAGGACATATTTACCTTTTTGACCTGTTTTTAAAAATCAGTCTTCACCTATCTGATACCATTCACATGCTTAAGACTAACCTCCAACCTGCCCCAGGGTCTTACAAGCATAACACTGGCAACATAAAACAGTACAGTATTTGTGTTTACCAACATACTGAGGTTGGATTTGAGAGATAGAGTCCTGAATTGGCAGAAAAAACACGAGTAATTTTGATTCCTCCTGTGTTCACATTCTTGAAGTTTCACTTTTTTTTTGCAACTATTCAATTTATGACTTTTTTTTGCAAATTCTTCACAACTAGAGCTGGAACTAGATCTTGAGCAATACCAGCCAAATTCTAATCTGTTTGAATAATTTGTGCCATATCTCTTGATACTCTCACATATATGATGGTTTTGGGCAAAGTTTGGGAAAGTTACTTTTTAAAATTACCCCAACTATAATGGCCCAACCACAGGTCGTGGCTGCTGGGCAGTTCTGAACATAGTTTGAAAAGATAACTTCCCCATGCTATAATTCTTGCATGACAGACAGTATAGCACAGTGATTAAACCATTGCCCTTGGACTCAGGAACTTGGTTTCAAAACCCTTGCTTTTTAGTGGAAATTCACTGGAAGTAACAATGCTTAGCAGCTTCTTGAACATCTCACATATGAAAATCATGGCACAATTCTTGCATATCCAGCAACAGCTTCCTTCAGTGAAATCAGAGGGTGCAATTGTCTCCCAGTGAGAATCTCAAAATATGTGATGGAGTAAGAGTTCATCCAAAGCAGATTTTGGGGAACAAAAGGGCTGGAGAGGAAGGGAAAATTCACTCGTATAACATTGTATTTTGCCATAAAATTGCTAATGCTATGTTTTTCCTAAAACCATTATACTTTAAACTTTCATTCTGGCATTCTTGTGTTCTAGTTGTTGGATTTTCAGTGATTTTTTTTAAAAATTGCATGATTTTTTTGTTTTTAAGAACATAAGAACAGCCTTGCTAGAACAGGCCACAGCCCATCCAGTCCAGCATTCTGTCTCACACAGTGGCTCACCATTTCCTTCAGGGTATTCCCAAGGAGATGCCCTCACCTGCTTAGGATTCCCTGGAAATGGCATTGAGAGATATCCTGCCTATCTCTCCAACCCGGAGGTTGTCCTTAGGTAGCCATAATTATAGCCATTGATACCCTTGTCCTCCATGAACTTGTCTAATCCTTTCTTAAAGCTGTCAAGACTGACAGCTGTCACCACTTCTTCTGGCAGGGAGTTCCATAGACCAGTAATCCTCTGGGTGAAAAAGTACTTTCTCTTATTTGTTTGAGAACTAGTACCCAAAAGTTTCATGGAGTGTCCCCTAGTTCTAGTGTTGTGCGATAGGGAAAACAGTTTTTCCTTATCTACTTTGTCCACACCGTGCATGATTTTATAAACTTCAATCAGGTCACCTCTTAGACGCCGTCGTTCAAGAGTGAAAAGGCCCAACCGTTGCAGCCTCAGATGGTAAGGAAGGTGTTCCAGTCCCCTAATCATTCTGGTTGCCCTCCTCTGTACTTTCTCCAACTCCATAATATCCTTCTGGAGGTATGGCGACCAGAACTGTACACAATATTCCAGATGGGGCCTCACCATAGATTTATAAAGAGGCAAAATGACACTTGCTGACTTATTTTCTATACCCTTCCTAATGATCCCCAACATTGAGTTTGCTTTTTTCACTGCTGAGGCACACTGGGTTGACACCTTCATTGAGCTGTCCACCAGGACACCAAGGTCCCTTTCCTGGTTTGTCGCAGAGAGTTCAGACCCCATCAGTTTATAAATATAATTGGGGTTTTTTGCCCCAACATGCATCACTCTGCACTTACTGATGTTGAAGCTCATTTGCCACTGTTTTGCCCACTCCCCCAGTGTCAAGAGATCCCTCTGGAGCTCTTCACAATCTCTCACAGTTTTCACTACCCTGTATAATTTAGTGTCGTCAGCAAATTTGGCTACCTTGCTTTTTACTCCCACCTCTAGATCATTTATGAAGAGGTTGAAAAGCAGGGGTCCCAGTACTGAACCTTGGGGGACCCCACTCTTTACTTCCCTCCACTTGGAGAAGTGTCCATTTAGTGCTACCCTCTGTTTCCTGTCCCTTAGCCAGTTGCTGATCCAGGACAAGACCTGTCCCTTTATTCCATGACTGGTAAGTTTATTCAAGAGCCTTTGGTGTGGGACCTTGTCAAAAGCCTTCTGAAAGTCCAGATAAACAATGTCAACTGGATCCCCCTTATCCACATGCTTGTTGACACTCTCAAAAAATTCCAACAGATTAGTGAGGCATGATTTGCCCTTGTAAAAGCCATGTTGGCTCTCCTTTAGCAGCGCCTTCTCTTCTATGTACCTATTAATTTTATCTTTTAGGATGGTTTCCATCACTTTACCTGGGACACATGTCAAACTGACAGGCCGGTAATTTCCTGGATCACCCCTGGATCCTTTTTTGAAAATTGGTGTTACATTTGCTACCTTCCAGTCATCAGGCACAAAGCCTGATTTGAGGGAAATATTATATATTTTGGCTAGGAGATCAGCAATTTCATCTTTAAGTTCCCTGAGAACTCGTGGATGGATGCCATCTGGTCCTGGTGATTTGTTAGTGTTTAGCTTAACAAGACATGCAAGGACCTCCTCCCTGGTTATTTCTATCTGGCTTAATTCTTCGGTTTCCCTCCCTACGAAGATAGGCTCTGTTTTGGGCATGTGGTCTCTGTCTTCTTCAGTGAATACTGAAGCAAAGAATTCATTGAGTCTCTCTGCAATCTCTGTTTCCTCTTTAATAACCCCTTGCCTTCCATTGTCATCTAATGGTCCAATGGCCTTCCTAGTTGGGTTCTTACTTCTAATGTACTTAAAGAAGTCTTTGTTATTCCTCTGAGTATTTTTAGCTATACGCTCCTCAAAGTCTTGCTTTGCTTTCCTGATTGTTGCCTTGCATTTGTTCTGCCAGAATTTATGTTTCTGCCTGCTGTCCTCATTTGGACAATCCTTCCATCTTCTAAATGAGCTTTTCTTGCTCTTGATCACTTCCCGAACAGCTCCTGTAAGCCACATCGGAGTCCTCTTGGACCTGGCAGTGCCCTTTTTCCTTTTCGGTATGCATTCCAATTGGGCCTCTGTTATTGTTTTTGTAAACAACCTCCATGCCTCTTGGAGTGTTTGGACTCTCTCAATTTTCCCTTTCAGTTTCTTTTTTACTAGTTTCCTCATCTTTGGGAAATTTCCTTTTTGAAAATTTAAGGTCTCTGTGTTAGATTTTATCAGTGACTTGCGGTCTATGATCAAGTTAAACATAATTGAGTTGTGGTCACTGTTCCCTATTGGATCAGTCACATTAACATCTTGCACCAGATCCTGAGTATTACTCAGGATCAAAGTCAAGGATTCTGGTACCTCTAGTTGGGTCTTCAACCATCTGTCCCAGGGAACATTCATTGAGCATATCTAGGAACTTTATCTCTTTATCATGTGCTGAACAATAGTTCACCCAGTCTATGTGAGGGTAATTGAAGTCCCCCATTATAACCAGGCTTCCCTTCTTGGATGCCTCCTTTACAACATTCTCCAACTGCCAGTCTCCCTCAAGAGTTTGGGTCGGAGGCCGATAGTATATGCCTACTGTTAGACCATCCTTGTGGCCTGGTACTCCTACCCACAGAGCTTCTAATGGTGACTCTAAATCACCTAGATATTCCAATTCATACGATTTTATCACTTCTTTGACATACAAGGCTACACCACCTCCTGTTTGCCCCTTCCTATCCTTCCTGTACAGTTTGTAGCCTGGGACAACTGTATCCCATTGGTTATCATCCGTCCACCAGGTTTCAGTGATACCAATAATATCAATATTTTTATCTATTGCTAAGTATTCCAGCTCCCCTATTTTGTTCCGGAGGCTTCTGGCATTTGTATACAAGCATTTATATATGGTTTCCTGATACAGTCTTTTGAGTCCAGTTGCATTGTTAGACTGCCTCTTGCATCCTTCTGCTAGAGTGCTGGTGACTAGCTCCTTGCTCTGCTCAGTAATTTTTGCATCCTCCTCACTACTCATGTACACACTTTCCCGAACCGGATGCTGCCCAGCTCCTGTCGGCTTTCCCCCAGTTATCAGTTTTAAAACTGCCCTGCAGCCTTTTTCATGTTGAGTGCCAGCAATCTGGTCCCATCATGGTTTAAATGCAACCCATCCCTCCTGAACAGATTTGGCTTGTGCCAAAATGTTCTCCAGTTCCTGACAAATCTGAAGCCCTCCTCTCGACACCACCGCCTCATCCACGCATTGAGGCTTCTGAGCTCTGCCTGCCTGGTAGGTCCTGCACGAGGGACAGGCAGCACCTCTGAAAATGCTACCTTGGAAGTCCGGGACTTGTTCTGTATTTTGAAATATTATACAGTAAAACCTCGCATAAAGAGCACCTCGCTTAGAGACTAACTCACTTAAAGAGCAGAATTTTCTCTGAATGGTCACCTCGCTTAACAACTAAAACCAACCAAAAACTCACTTAACAACTAAATTGGGGTTTGCAATCCCCCCCACTTGCCTGAAGTCACAGTCGGTCACTTACAATGGTGTTTCGCTTAAAGAGCAAACTCGCTTAAAGAGCAATCCCATACAGCACTTTGCAATAGTAGACTATAAATATTATGCATGGAGTACATCATACAGTGGGATGATTCCCATGTGTAAACAGAGCTGTATTTGATTTCTTGTAAATTCTTAATGGAAATGACTTCAACAAAACTCTTTTAGGTCCCTTGGTGAAAAGCCTTTTAATAGATTGCCCAGGAAAAAGTAAAAAATAATCTGTTGTCGACATTTTAAATTCTAAGAAAGATGTGTTGCATGCTCATGTGTATTTGTTATGCATATGAGAGAGACCCAAAGTCCAAATGCTTTTCAGAGTCTTCCACAATAATTTTCAGAGTAATAGCTACGTTAGTCGGTGCAGACATATCTGTACAGACATATCAAACAGTGAGCAAAACAAAAGTTTTTTTTTATAACTGAAGACAATGTTTTGGCACTTTAAGACTAACTATTATAGTTTAATGTGAGGTTTTGGTGACAGTGAGATAAGAATTCATGGTTTCCAAACCAAATAAACTGAAATTGAAGTTAACAAGGAGATACATAGCAGTTTGAAAGCAGGAAATTAGAAGTAAATAGGTATCACTTTGGTGGGAAAGATAAGAGTGTTCCGTGTGCTCCAGCATCTAGTCATGCTTGCCACATGACCATGGAAACATCTGCAGACACAGACAGCGCTGGCTCTTTAGCTGTAAATAGAGATGAGCACTGCACCCTAAAGTCAGGCACAATGGGATTTCAAGCAAGGAAGAACTTTACCTTTGCTTACTTTATTTACGAAGTTTACTTGATCTATGAAAGCTCACATTTAAATACAAGAGTTAGTCTTTAAGGTGCCACAGCATTTCTTGTCTTTTGTTGTTTTGTTTACTCTCTGATTTATTTACAAGTTGAAGCTAGCTATATAATATATCTACACTGAGTTAGATATTTGTAGTACTGTACTTTAAGGGACTGTTACATGCAGTGTTGTACTGCAGCTGGTTCTATCCGGTTCTATAGAACTGGTAGCAGAACTGGTTGGCCACGCCCACCTCCCTCCCATGCCATGGCCACCTCCTCCTCCCCCACACTCTAGGCATGGCCTGGGGCCAGGAGGAGGAAGCACGCACCCACCCGCTGCTACCATCGCTTGCCCGGAGTGGCGTGGCTGGGGGGAACTCACCATGCTGGGCGTGCTTCCTTCTACGTACTTCCTGCATGCCTCCTGGGCGAGGCATGTGGGGGAATTGCCAAAGGCATGCAGGAAGTACGTAGAAGGAAGCGCACCTGGCATGGTGAGTTACCCCTCAGCCATGCCGCTCTGGGCAAGCGGCGGCGGCAGTGTGTGGGTGTGCGCTTCTTCCTCCTCCTCCTGTTGCAGGATGTACGGAGGCCAGTGACGGCTTCAGCTCCTTATCATGGCCCTCCTGAACTGCACCTTCCGGTGAGTCTCCTTTCTCTCTCTCTCTCTCTCTGTGGGAGGAATGGAGGCACCATTCTATGTGGCTTCCCACATCTCCAAAGGCATCTGAGAAACAAAATGGCCACCCTTTTGAAGTTTCTGGGCCAAAATGGTCATCCCATTATGCAGGCAGAGCAAAATGGCCATCCAGGTCTCAAAGCTGACTGAGAAAGCATGAACCGGCCTCCAGTTTGAAGAGGTTGGGAACGCCTGGACTAGGGTAACCAAATAGCCAGATACATTGGAGCTGCCCATTGCAGATACTACTTCCCTACTGGATTACACATATGGTGCAAGGATCCGATTCCAGGAGATGGATGCTGTCTGTGCAATCAGCAATGCCAAAGCAGGCTCTTTGAGCTACACTCTGTTTTAGACAGGCTGACTGTGGCTGTACATGGATGAAACCAGGAACGTTAGAGAGATGAAAGATGTTGTGCATTCTTATATTTCATTACTTTTATTTTGCAAAAAAAATCATAAACGTATTTTTGCACATAAATATGACATTTTGTGCAAATGCCCCTTGTACTTTGTGCAAGAACCTACTGTGCTTTACACAAAGCCATTGTGCTCTGTGCAAAAATACAAATTGCTGCTGTAAACTGGTTTTTTTCAAAATAACAACAACAATTGATTGATCAGCCATAATGATACAAGGTCCCCCCCTTAATGGTGTTGCTGATGGGGGAGGAAAGTGGGCTCTTCTTTTTGCTATCTTTCAGGATCAAAAATATTGCAGCAGTTGACAATTTTTGCAATTGCTGACAATGAGAAAATCAGCAAATATTCATCATGTCCCCACCCTGAAACAGATGAAAATGGGTTGGACACATGTTTCTGGGATTAAATTTTTGAAATAGTAGCCATGTTAGTCTGTGTTTCAAACATATCAGAAAGTAAACAAAACAAAACTACAAAAATGTTGTGACACTTTAAAAACTAACTGCTGTATTTTAGTGTTAGCTTTCGTAGGTCAATTCTACTTCATTAGACATAGGAGTGAGACTTCATGGTATCATTGCAGGCGCACACCCCCCCCCCCAAAAAAAAGGACTCAGACACTGGTGAAAGTGGATAACGGCATTGGGCCACATTTATTGATTCATGCCCTAGTCCGAATTATAAATTTCGATTGGTACTCAACCAATTATAATTCTTAAGGCAAGCAGGCCGCAGTAACACTGGTAAGGTACCTCCCAAAATTGCCAACTGCAATTGGTTACAATGTATCCATTTGTATCAATTTGTTTGTTGGCAACAAACAAATTGTTGACCGTAGTCAATAAACTAACTACTGACCCCATCCTCTGATGCGTATCCGTAAAATAACGGGGTGATGCATGCTGCCTAGTTCGTGCCATTACCCCATTGCCTGGTTCGTCGTTGACCGGACAACGTTAACCAACTTGTGCCTATCTAGTGTTGGCCAGTCAATTGCGAACCTGCCGGATACCTGTGGGTCATAAATATTTACCTTACCAGTGCTACCCGCCACATGGGGAGGCTTCAATAAAGACTCACCGCCCCCCCCCCCCAGACCGTCAGCTCGGTCAACAGGCCTGCTTGCAGATCTTCCAAAAAGAGGTTCATACCTCCTGGCGACAGATGGACCCCATCCCCTGCGTAAAGTTCACAATTTTGAAGACTAATATCGGGGTGTCGGACGACGCGCCCCCAACCCTTGTCTACCACGAACCGGGCTACTGCCCTGTTCACCGAGCGGCGAGCACGGTCAAGGGCCTGGAGGTTAATGCCCCCCCTGTAAGTGTGACGCGGTATGATGTCCGACCAAATCAGGGTTGTGGCAGGCCACACATAATGCAAGTAAGCCAGGTCACCGCAGATCGCATGTTTCAACGACAGGCCGGTGACCTGGCCTAAATAATTGCCCCCGAGGTGTATAACCAGGACATCAGGCGGGTCAGCATCCCTGATGGAAAAAAAGAATGGCAACAGTTCCGACCATAACATTTCATTTCATTCATTTCATTTATTCGATTTATACCCCGCCCTACTCGACCAGGGCCGACTCGGGGCGGCTTACAACAGTTAAATCAAATACAATATACAAAATTACAAAGATACAATGTTACAATACAGCAGTGAAACAATAAAGTGTGCAATATCATTTAAATTGTAACATAACAAAACGGTTACACGATCCCTCAGCTACTAAACATAAGTAGGGCAAAGGGAAAGGGGAGGGGGAAAGGGGAGGGAAAAGGGGAAATACGACACAATACAGTTCATTATGCAATACAAGACAGTAACAACATATCAAGTATAAACATAATATAAACAATTAAATAAAAAATAAACAAATACAGAACATAATAACAGTTTACCATGTTACAAGATATAATCGGGAAAAGAAAATAATAATCCAAAAGGGGGGGGAGGGTCGGAGCCCAAGGCTCAACGACCTTACACAGCTCTTCATACGAGCCGGGCTCAACAACATTGGAGCTCAGCTCAGTAATAAGCAGTAGTATCAAATACACTCTACAAAATACAAAAGAAACAAGACAAATACCGCAATGTCCTCAGCAGCCAAGCCCACAACCATGGTGGGGCCACGGACGAGAACGTCGTCCTGAGGCGTCCTTCGGCTCCCTCGGCCAGGGAGCCCTTTTAACCTCCCCGCCCGGTGGCAGGGGGCGGGGAGGGACGGCTTCGCGCGGCGCGGCGCGGCGGCGGCGGCGTCTTCGGCTCCCTCGGCCAGGGAGCCCTTTTAACCTCCCCGCCCGGTGGCAGGGGGCGGGGAGGGACGGCTTCGCGCGGCGCGGCGCGGCGGCGGCGGCGGCGGCGTCTTCGGCTCCCTCGGCCAGGGAGCCCTTTTAACCTCCCCGCCCGGTGGCAGGGGGCGGGGAGGGACGGCTTCGCGCGGCGCGGCGCGGCGGCGGCGGCGTCTTCGGCTCCCTCGGCCAGGGAGCCCTTTTAACCTCCCCGCCCGGTGGCAGGGGGCGGGGAGGGACGGCTTCGCGCGGCGCGGCGCGGCGGCGGCGGCGGCGGCGTCTTCGGCTCCCTCGGCCAGGGGGCCCTTTTAACCTCCCCGCCCGGTGGCAGGGGGCGGGGAGGGACGGCTTCGCGCGGCGCGGCGCGGCGGCGGCGGCGGCGGCGTCTTCGGCTCCCTCGTCCAGGGAGCCCTTTTAACCTCCCCGCCCGGTGGCAGGGGGCGGGGAGGGACGGCTTCGCGCGGCGCGGCGCGGCGGCGGCGGCGTCTTCGGCTCCCTCGGCCAGGGAGCCCTTTTAACCTCCCCGCCCGGTGGCAGGGGGCGGGGAGGGACGGCTTCGCGCGGCGCGGCGCGGCGGCGGCGGCGTCTTCGGCTCCCTCGGCCAGGGAGCCCTTTTAACCTCCCCGCCCGGTGGCAGGGGGCGGGGAGGGACGGCTTCGCGCGGCGCGGCGTGGCGGCGGCGGCGGCGGCGTCTTCGGCTCCCTCGGCCAGGGGGCCCTTTTAACCTCCCCGCCCGGTGGCAGGGGGCGGGGAGGGACGGCTTCGCGCGGCGCGGCGCGGCGGCGGCGGCGGCGGCGTCTTCGGCTCCCTCGGCCAGGGAGCCCTTTTAACCTCCCCGCCCGGTGGCAGGGGGCGGGGATGGACGGCTTCGCGCGGCGCGGCGCGGCGGCGGCGGCGTCTTCGGCTCCCTCGGCCAGGGAGCCCTTTTAACCTCCCCGCCCGGTGGCAGGGGGCGGGGAGGGACGGCTTCGCGCGGCGCGGCGCGGCGGCGGCGTCGTCTTCGGCTCCCTCGGCCAGGGAGCCCTTTTAACCTCCCCGCCCGGTGGCAGGGGGCGGGGAGGGACGGCTTCGCGCGGCGCGGCGCGGCGGCGTCGGCGGCGGCGTCTTCGGCTCCCTCGGCCAGGGGGCCCTTTTAACCTCCCCGCCCGGTGGCAGGGGGCGGGGAGGGACGGCTTCGCGCGGCGCGGAACATCCCGTGCTTACCGTACCACCTTAGACATGCGGACGCACGTAGTCCCAGCTGGGGTCCCCACTCTGTCGCCGCAGCATACTGCGCTGCCCTGTGCACATAGCTATGACCCACCAGCCATACTGCCACCGGTGTAAGTCGACACCCAGGGTCTGTCAAAGAAAAAGGAAACAGGAGAGTGACTTAACTGGTACTCACAATTGAAGAGGGTGAACATATAACTGAAAACACTGTGATCTCCATCTTCCCATCTGGCGTATCTCAGCCCCAGAGTACCCAAATGCAGCCCCAGTAGAAGCAGCTCCTATTCTAAAAGAATGGGTGCCGTAACAAGCCCCGGGGAGGCCAACACTGGATAGTGCCTTACCGGTCACCTTCCAAAATTGAAATTTAGTAAGGGGAGACCCATCTTGGTGGCAGAAAAATGGGCCAGGGTGCGTACCACGCAGTGCAAGGAACTCTTGTAGGGCACCAACCGGACAGATGTCTGCCATGGAACATCGTAGCAGTCTTACACCACTGCCTACACCGTACTGATCAACTTTTGAGGAGCGTATCCTCAACTGAGCCCACTCATCAGAAACATAGACATCTTCGAGTTCCAGTACCCTACGCGTCGCATCCGCCTTAGACAGTAGCACCAGCTCACTGATGCGGAGCGCTCCAAAAAAAGGCCACCGTGGTAGCTGCATGAAACAGGGCTGCCTCATACCTGTCAAAACACAGGTCATGCCAGCCCCGTGCAAGGTGGGTAAGTACCCCTGGAGAAATTGGGTGGCGGTTGTCCGGGCAGCGTCCACGCTCCCGTGCCCACCCTTCCAAAACATGTCGTATACGGAAGTCAGTTGTGCTGTCAGCATAACCCCCCACCTTGGCCATGAATGCCAGTGCTGACAGCCTGGATGCTATGGTGTGGGGAGCTAGGCCCTGGCTGTGTAGGTAAACCATGAATTGAAGAATCTGTGCCACTGGGATAGGCCAGATTCCGGGCAATCAAAATTGGGCACAAAAGGCCTGGAATGTACTGAATGCGTGGAGATACGCCTTACGCGTGCGGGGCGCCAGCGACATGCCGATCGCCCGGTTCACCTCTCCTTGCCAAATGTCCATATGTCATCCGGGAGTGGCGAGGGAAATTCGGAACCGGGAGATCTGCAGGCGGGACAAAGCATCAGCGATGTCATTATTAATACCTGGTACATGCCTAACCCGAAATGGCACATTGAGGCGTAGGCTGTGCAAGACAAACTGGCGCACCAATTCCATAACCCTGGGTGATTTAGACGTCTGAGAGTTGACAATGTGCACAACCGCAGCATTGTCACACCAGAAATGAACGACCGAATTGGCCCACTCCGCACCCCATAGCATCAAAGCTCCCAGAATGGGAAAGAACTCAAGGAACGTGAGATCACGTAAACGATCCGTGCCCTTCCAAGCTGGTGGCCATTGACCATATGCCCACTTCCCCTCGAAGTAAATCCAATAACCCAGGGACTCTGATTCACACCGAGTCATGGACAAGGGGCGAAACCTTGATGTGTATAATTCAAAAGGGGTTTTGGTAGGGCAATCCATGTACTGTTGAAATTATGCCCTGGGGTCTCAATTGTTGGGGTAGAGGTTTTTGTTGTGTTCTAATAGCGTAACCTTCTACATGTGTTAACAATGTATCTTAAACAATGTAACCAATGTAACCTTCCTACGGGTAACAATATAGCCTTCAGCTGTATCACCATAAACCCTGTAACAGGACGCGAGCTAATGACCACCAGCGGGCAGCAGCGAGCGTCCAAGCTCTCTTGGTCCAAACTCATCAGTGCCACAGCGCGGGAAGTTTCCCGCCACTACCTACACCTGGACAAGAAGGGCGTGACCAGCAATGACGTCACGCAGACAGTAGCCAATGGGCTATCGTGGAGCCACATTCAAATGTTGTACTACCATATATATAGAGCTACCCATCCGCCATTACCTCATGTTCCCTCTGACCACTATGCAATAAACCTGAGTTAAACCAGCCCGTGGCTGTGTCCTGTGTCTTGGTATTCATACACCAAATTGGCGACGAAGGTGGGATGATGGATCCCCTCGGAGCCAGGACACAGAGCGGTTTCAACATCGACAAACCGCAGGACTGGGAGCTCTTCGAGATGGACTTCCAGGCGGCACTGGTGGAACTCAAAGTCAAAGACGACGAGGAAAGGAAGAGGGCCATCCTCACCCGAATGCTTGGGACAGAAACCAAGCGAACGCTGGTGGGCATCATTGCACCGAAGAAGGTGAGCGATTTTAAAGCCGATGACATAATGAAACTGCTGCGTGAGCGGTTTCGACCATCGAAGGCAATGTTTCCCGCTCGGAGCGCGTTTTGGAGGTGAGTCCAAGCGCCGGACGAGTCGGTTGAAACCTTCGTAGCGGCCAGGAGGATAGCCGCCGCTCCCTGCAAATGGGAAAACTTAGAGTTGGCCCTTAGGGATGGCGTTCTGTGCGGCCTGAAGGACAGGAAAGTGCAGCACAGCCTGATGAACAAGGAGCCACCCCCCACACTGACAGAGGTCGTGGAGGCCGCGGAATCCACGGAATCCACGAATGCAGGGGTAGACGAACTGCACGAGTGGCGTCCTAAGGCCGGCAAGGCAGAAAATTCGGTGCACGGCAAGTCCGGACAGGCGGTGCACGCAACCCGACGAACCTCGAAATCGTCTGCGGAAGGCAGCGACGGCGAAGAGGTCCAGAAGGTCCGAAAAGGGGGGCGCCGCTGCGATGGTTGTGGGGCGGCCCATGAGCGCGCGAAGTGCCCGTTCAGAAAAGCCGAGTGTTACAACTGCGGCCGTCGCGGGCACATCGCCAAGGCGTGCAGAAAGCGGCAAGAGGGCCGGAGGCATTCACCAGACCGTTCGTCCAGACCGGACCGTCCAACGAGGTCCAAAGATGGCGGCTGGACCACGAGGAAGCAGGATGGCGTGGGCCGCATCTCGGACGACAGCGAGGACGACGCCCCTGTGTTCAGCATGTCCGCGGGACAACCCCATTACTTCGTTGAGGTACTAGTACAAGGGGCCCCTATTAGGATGGAAGTCGACTCGGGGTCCTCCTATTCTATAATTCCTCAGAGAGAGTTCTTGAAAATCGACCCCCACGTGCGGCCCAAACTTAAAACGTTGAGGTCCACGCTACGAGATGTGCAGGGGAACAGCATTCCAGTGTTGGGGGTCGGGAAATTTCGGGTCCGTTTTAAGAGACATTCTGCGGAACTTCCCTTAGTCGTTCTCAAAGGGGGGAATTGCAGCCTCCTAGGGACTCAGTGGTTGCAGCCTTTGGGTTTGTTCATAGGGGGAGTGCATGCCGTGGGTGCGGATCCAATACAAGCGGTGTGTGACGCGCACCCCGCCGTTTTTAAAAAAGGACTGGGAAAGTTCAAGGGACCCCCTGTAGCTTTCGACCTAGACCCGGAGGTCCGCCCGATAAGACTTAAACCACGCAGAGTGCCGTTCGCACTCAAGGACAAAATAGAGGCGGAACTGGACAAACTGGTGGGCCAGGGGATTCTTGTTCCTGTTGATTCCGCGGAGTGGGAAACTCCAATTGTAACAGCACTAAAGGCTAACGGGGAGGTGCGCATTTGCGCTGATTATAAGTGTACAATTAACAAGGCTATCCGCCCTAATGCATACCCGGTGCCGGTGGTCAGCCACCTTCTGGCCAGGCTGAATGGGGGAAAGTGTTTCGCTAAGCTCGACCTAGCACAAGCCTACCAGCAACTCCCAGTAACTCCCGCCACGGCAGCGTCACAAACAATAGTCACACATAAAGGGGCGTTCCAGGTGTCGCGTTTACAGTTCGGCGTGAACTCGGCACCCGGCCTGTTTCAGTCGCTCGTGGAACGCCTCCTGAAGGGACTGGAGGGGGTGTTGCCTTATTTTGATGACGTATTGATAACAGGGGGGAGTGAGGCCGAATTGGCCAAGAGATTGGATAAAGTACTGACTGTGTTCGAGAAAGCGGGGCTGCGACTGAGAAAAGACAAATGCGTTTTTTTTTCGAAACTGAGGTTGAGTTCTTAGGGTTCCGTGTCACACCCGAGGGAATTAAGCCTTCCAAATCCAAAGTAGCCGCCATCAAGAAGGCTCCTCGCCCCACATCCAAAGCCGAATTACAGTCATTCCTGGGACTCCTAAACTTTTACCACACTTTCCTTCCACGGAAGGCGTCTGTGGCCGAACCGCTCCATCGGTTGCTTAAGAAAGAGGAAACTTGGCTGTGGGGTGACGAGCAAGAGAGGGCTTTTAAAGAGTTAAAGCAACTCCTAACATCCGAGGCAATCCTGACTCATTTCGATCCCAAACGGCCAGTGGTCCTAGTTTGTGATGCATCCCCGGTGGGGGTGGGGGCGGTGCTTTGCCACGTGTTGGAAGACGGAAGGGAGGCCCCGGTAGCTTTTTATTCAAGGTCCCTGTCCCAGGCAGAGCGAAATTACGCACAAACCGACAGGGAGGCATTAGCGATAGTAGCGGGAACCAAGAAATTTCACGATTTTCTGTATGGTCGCCCGTTTACAATCGTGACTGATCACAAGCCCCTGTTAGGAATATTTACCGCAAGTAAGCCCACGCCACAGATCCTGTCCCCGAGAATGCTGAGGTGGGCTATTTTTCTCAACGCATATCAACATGAGTTGGAATACCGGCCCGGGAAGGAGATTAGCCATGCAGACGCGCTCTCGAGGTCTCCTCTACCATTGACGGGCGGCCAAAAGAGAGGGGTCGAGAAAGACCATCAGGTGTTGTTGATAGAGGTCTTAGATTCGCCCCCGATAGTACCAGCCGATATCGCCAGAGCGACAGGCAAGGATAGGACGCTGGAAATAGTAAGCTCATGGGTACAGAAGGGGTGGCCAGCGTCCTCCCCGGCTACGGAATTCGACCCATTTTTTCGAAAAAAACTGGAGTTGTCCCTAGAGAGGGGGTGCCTTTTGTGGGGCCAACGGGTGGTGGTCCCTACATCCCTGCGACCGAGGGTGATTAAACTGCTGCACGTCAGCCACCCGGGGATCGTCCGCTCCAAGGCGCTGGCCCGGAGCTACTTCTGGTGGCCCCAGCTGGACGCAGACATAGAGCACATGGTCGGCACTTGTGAGGCCTGCCAGGGCTCCCGACCGGAGGAGGCTCGCCTCCCGCATAGGGAATGGGACGCGGCAAGGGGGCCGTGGTCCAGAGTGCACATAGATTTTGCTGGCCCGTTCCGAGGAACCCTTTTTCTCCTGGTAGTGGATGCGTACTCCAAGTGGCTGGAGGTGATCCCGGTCAGGAGCACGTCCTCCGCCACTACGATTAAGCATTTACGGAGAATTTTTTCCACGTTCGGTTTACCCGACACTCTTATTAGCGATAACGCTAGTTGTTTCACGTCCGCAGAGTTCAGGGCATTTACAGAGACAAATGCCATTCGGCACGTCACATCCGCACCGTTTCACCCGGCCACAAATGGCCAAGTGGAGCGGCTGGTGCGCACGACAAAGGATGCGTTGCGCCGCATGGGCCCGGGGGACCTGAATCACCAAGTCTGTCAGTTTTTATTAGCATATAGGGTGACCCCCTTAGCGTCGGGATACTCGCCGGCAGAGCTGCTGATGCGGAGGAAGCTGACCACGATTCTGACTAGGTTAGACCCGACGAGGGTTGAGGACAAAGGGAAGAACATAGGGTTAGCGGTGTCGAAAGGTTTCGCCGCCGGCGATCCTGTGCATTGCAGGAACTACGCCAGCTCAGGACCAGCCTGGGTACCAGGGAAGGTTGTAGAGCAGACGGGGCCAGTGTCGTATCGGGTGGAAACGAGCACCGGTCTACTCTGGAGGCGGCATGCAGATCAGCTCCGGAGCCGGGTCTCCAGGAAGCAGTACACGGACGACACGGAAACTGCCTCAGCGTTAGGGTTCTCCTCCACCCGCTTATCCCAAGGGGGAGACAACGAAGGGCAACAGTCCCAAACAGGGGGGGGAAGCAGCGGTCCAGACTCATATCCTTTTGATACGCCAGTTCTATCCGAGCCCGGGGAAGAGGGGAATGAGTTTGCGACTGTTGCCCCCGAATTTGATTTTGCGTTACCGAGCCGGGGGGGGGGGTTTGGGAGTGTTCCCCCACCCATCCAAGCGAGAAGAGGGGTTTTTCGTTAGCCCCCAGTGCCCCCGGTTCTTCCCAAATAAATCACACACCTCCCCAAAAAGCCGCAGAACCACGGCAAGTCACTAACGAGTCTCCCTCTCCAATTACAGGACAGGAAGCCAGGGGACAAAGAGAAGGTAGCAAACCCGGGGCAGGGCAGCCCGCACCGAGGCCCCAGCGTGTTCGAAATAAGCCATCTTGGCTGAGAGACTTCGTCTCATCCTAGGGGGGAGGAGTGTTGTGTTCTAATAGCGTAACCTTCTACATGTGTTAACAATGTATCTTAAACAATGTAACCAATGTAACCTTCCTACGGGTAACAATATAGCCTTCAGCTGTATCACCATAAACCCTGTAACAGGACGCGAGCTAATGACCACCAGCGGGCAGCAGCGAGCGTCCAAGCTCTCTTGGTCCAAACTCATCAGTGCCACAGCGCGGGAAGTTTCCCGCCACTACCTACACCTGGACAAGAAGGGCGTGACCAGCAATGACGTCACGCAGACAGTAGCCAATGGGCTATCGTGGAGCCACATTCAAATGTTGTACTACCATATATATAGAGCTACCCATCCGCCATTACCTCATGTTCCCTCTGACCACTATGCAATAAACCTGAGTTAAACCAGCCCGTGGCTGTGTCCTGTGTCTTGGTATTCATACACCAAAGTTTTGGAACAAACAGGGTCAGTATCATGTAAAGTGCTGATGGATAATGGGTTGGTTTGGTGGAGACACATGGATCAAATGTGTCCCCGTGTTATAGGGCAGAACGCTTCCCCAGAGATGGAGCTGGACAAGTCTCTTGGCTCAAGCGAGTCGGGGGAAAGCTCGGAGCTCTCGGACTTTGAATTGGATCTGGATCTGTTCAGGCAGCCCATACCGCTGGGGTAATTACCGGAAAATGTTTCTTCTGGCAGTCCCTCAGAGCAGACTGTCTCTGAGGCTGGGGCTGCACCAATTTCTCATCCTCTGGACTTGGAGGTCAGGCCAGCCCGAGAGACACAGGGATCCACTCTGAGTACAGGGCAACCCAGAGGGTCTATGGAAACCGCATGAACTAGAGGGTATCCTATGTCAGTATCTCAGAGTCCCCTAAGATAGACAGACCAAAGAGGACCTGTAGGCCTCCCCAAAGGTATGGAAGTTGGGTCCCCTGTTAGGAGGAGGAATGTTGTGTATTGAGGTTGCTTATGCACAAGAGCACCTTGCAAAATAGGCACCACATTTAAAGAAGCTGATTCACTGTTGTTCTCCCACTTTCCCAAAAGTCTCGGGGAAATGTAACAACTATGTTATGCACCTCATCAACCATATTAAGGGAGAGAACCTCAGTTTGTTCCTGTTGTTTATCTTCCTGGATCTCATTAAGTGTGATGAAGGAGAGATCATCAAGTGGAACCAGTTGTTCCTCTGTGTGTTCCTCCTCAGGTGTGATGAGGGAAAGAGCCTCAAATTTATTCTGTAATTTCAGACTCTCAGAGTGATCCCCTACTCTTCTCCTCCTTTGAGTCACATTCCTCCAACCATCTCCCTCCTGAGTTAGTGAAGGGCCTTCTCCCTCAGAACTGTGCCCTGTCTCTTCTTTGTCCAGCATAGTCTGCTCCGCTCTGTCCAAGAACAGCTCAAGCTGCTTAATTTGCTGCTGGTTAGATATGCGGGCCTCTAGCTGCTGGAACTTCTCTTCTAGTAGTGCAACCAGCTTGCACTTGCTGCAAGTGTAGTTCTCCATATGCTTTGGCAAGAACACAAACATGGCACAAGTGTTGCAGGTAACTACAGCTGTTCCCTCAGAATCCATTATAACAAGTGCAGTATTCTGGGCCTCAAAAATGTACACGTTTACTACCTTTCTACCTAGTAAGACTATATTCTTCCTTTGTTACTAGTTTGTAATCTCACGTGCCGTTAGGCGCGCTGGCCTCTAAAGAAATAATTAGAAATACAGAGAAATGGATTTGTGATGCACATGATAACTGTATGGTGACTTGCCTGCCAGGTGCAAAAGTTGCAGACATCACAAGAAATCTGGATAGATTGTTAGAGAGAACTGGGAACGAGCCAGTTGTCATGGTACACATTGGTACCAATGATGTTGGGAAGGCCAAGCGGTCTGTCCTGGAAGCCAAATTTAGGTTGTTAGGAAGAAGATTGAAGTCCCGGACTTCCAAGGTAGCATTTTCAGAAGTGCTGCCTGTCCCTCGCGCAGGACCTACCAGGCAGGCAGAGCTCAGAAGCCTCAATGCGTGGATGAGGCGGTGGTGTCGAGAGGAGGGCTTCAGATTTGTCAGGAACTGGAGAACATTTTGGGACAAGCCAAATCTGTTCAGGAGGGATGGGTTGCATTTGAACCATGATGGGACCAGATTGCTGGCACTCAACATCAAAAAGGCTGCAGAGCAGCTTTTAAACTGATAACTGGGGGAAAGCCGACAGGAGCTGGGCAGCATCCGGTTCGGGAAAGTGTGTACTTGAGTAGTGAGGAGGATGCAAAAATGACTGAGCAGGGCAAGGAGCTAGTCACCAGCACTCTAGCAGAAGGATGCAAGAGGCAGTCTAACAATGCAACTGGACTCAAAAGACTGTATCAGGAAAGCATATATAAATGCTTGTATACAAATGCCAGAAGCCTCCGGAACAAAATAGGGGAGCTGGAATACTTAGCAATAGATAAGAATATTGATATTATTGGTATCACTGAAACCTGGTGGACGGATGATAACCAATGGGATACAGTTATCCCAGGCTACAAACTGTACAGGAAGGATAGGAAGGGGCAAACAGGAGGTGGTGTAGCCTTGTATGTCAAAGAAGTGATAAAATCGTATGAATTGGAATATCTAGGTGATTTAGAGTCACCATTAGAAACTCTGTGGGTAAGTGTACCAGGCCACAAGGATGGTCTAACAGTAGACATATACTATTGGCCTCCGAAACAAACTCTTGAGGGAGACTGGCAGTTGGAGAATGTTGTAAAGGAGGCATCCAAGAAGTGAAGCCTGGTTATAATGGGGGACTTCAATTACCCTCACATAGACTGGGTGAACTGTTGTTCAGCACATGATAAAGAGATAAAGTTCCTATATATGCTAAATGATTGTTCCCTGGGACAGATGGTTGAAGACCCAACTAGAGGTACAAGAATCCTTGAATTGATCCTGAGTAATACTCAGGATCTGGTGCAAGATGTTAATGTGACTGATCCAATAGGGAACAGTGACCACAACTCAATTATGTTTAACTTGATCATAGACTGCAAGTCACTGATAAAATCTAACACAGAGACCTTAAATTTTCAAAAAGGAAATTTCCCAAAGATGAGGAAACTAGTAAAAAAGAAGCTGAAAGGGAAAATTGAGAGAGTCCAAACACTCCAAGAGGCATGGAGGCTGTTTACAAAAACAATACCAGAGGCTCAATTGGAATGCATACCCAATAGGAAAAAGGGCACTGCCAGGTCCAAGAGGACTCCAATGTGGCTTACAGGAGCTGTTCGGGAAGTGATCAAGAGCAAGAAAAGCTCATTTAGAAGATGGAGGCTTGTCCAAATGAGGACAGCAGGCAGAAACATAAATTCTGGCAGAACAAATGCAAGGCAACAATCAGGAAAGCAAAGCAAGACTTTGAGGAGCATATAGCTAAAAATACTCAGAGAAATAACAAAGACTTCTTTAAGTACATTAGAAGTAAGAACCCAACTAGGAAGGCCATTGGACCATTAGATGACAATGGAAGGCAAGGGGTTATTAAAGAGGAAACAGAGATTGCAGAGAGACTCAATGAATTCTTTGCTTCAGTATTCACTGAAGAAGACAAAGACCACATGCCCAAAACAGAGTCTATCTTCGTAGGGAGGGAAACCGAAGAATTAAGCAAGATAGAAATAACCAGGGAGGAGGTCCTTGCATGTCTTGTTAAGCTAAACACTAACAAATCACCAGGACCAGATGGCATCCATCCACGAGTTCTCAGGGAACTTAAAGATGAAATTGCTGATCTCCTAGCCAAAATATATAATCTTTCCCTCAAATCAGGCTTTGTGCCTGATGACTGGAAGGTAGTGAATGTAACACCAATTTTCAAAAAAGGATCCAGGTGTGATCCAGGAAATTACCGACCTGCCAGTTTGAGATGTGTCCCAGGTAAAGTGATGGAAACCATCCTAAAAGACAGAATTAACAGGCACATAGAAGAGAAGGCGCTGCTAAAGGAGAGCCAACATGGCTTTTGCAAGGGCAAATCATGCCTCACTAATCTGTTGGAATTTTTGAGAGTGTCAACAAGCATGTAGATAAGGGGGATCCAGTTGACATTGTTTATCTGGACTTTCAGAAGGCTTTTGACAAGGTCCCACACCAAAGGCTCTTGAATAAACTTACCAGTCATGGAATAAAGGGACAGGTCTTGTCCTGGATCAGCAACTGGCTAAGGGACAGGAAACAGAGGGTAGCACTAAATGGACACCTCCAAGTGGAGAGAAGTAAAGAGTGGGGTCCCCCAAGGTTCAGTACTGGGACCCCTGCTTTTCAACCTCTTCATAAATGATCTAGAGGTAGGAGTAAAAAGCAAGGTAGCCAAATTTGCTGACGACACTAAATTATACAGGGTAGTGAAAACTGTGAGAGATTGTGAGGAGCTCCAGAGGGATCTCTTGACACTGGGGGAGTGGGCAAAACAGTGGCAAATGAGCTTCAACATTAGTAAGTGCAGAGTGATGCATGTTGGGGCAAAAAACCCCAATTACATTTATGAACTGATGGGGTCTGAACTCTCTGCGACAAACCAGGAAAGGGACCTTGGTGTCCTGGTGGACAGCTCAATGAAGATGTCAACCCAGTGTGCCTCAGCAGTGAAAAAAGCAAACTCAATGCTAGGGATCATTAGGAAGGGTATAGAAAATAAGTCAGCAAGTGTCATTTTGCCTCTTTATAAATCTATGGTGAGGCCCCATCTGGAATACTGTGTACAGTTCTGGTCGCCATACCTCCAAAGGATATTATCGTGTTGGAGAAAGTACAGAGGGGGGCAACCAGAATGATTAGGGGACTGGAACACTTTCCTTACCATCTGAGGCTGCAACGGTTGGGCCTTTTCTCTCTTGAACGACGGCGTCTAAGAGGTGACCTGATTGAAGTTTCTAAAATCATGCATGGTGTGGACAAAGTAGATAAGGAAAAACTGTTTTCCCTATCGCACAACACTAGAACTAGGGGACACTCGATGAAAATTTTGGGTACTAGTTCTCAAACAAATAAGAGAAAGTACTTTTTCACCCAGAGGATTACTGGTCTATGGAACTCCCTGCCAGAAGAAGTGGTGACAGCTGTCAGTCTTGACAGCTTTAAGAAAGGATTAGACAAGTTCATGGAGGACAAGGGTATCAATGGCTATAATTATGGATACTTAAGGACAACCTCGGGGTTGGAGAGATAGGCAGGATATCTCAATGCCATTTCCAGGGAATCCTAAGCAGGTGAAGGCATCTCCTTGGGAATACCCTGAAGGAAATGGTGAGCCACTGTGTGAGACAGAATGCTGGACTGGATGGGCTGTGGCCTGTTCCAGCAAGGCTGTTCTTATGTTCTGTATATAAGATGTTATTCCTGCACCTGTTCCCTGTTCTTTGCTGCTTGCAATAAACCCATGTGTTGTTTGAGCCAGCTCTGTCCGAGTAATCCTTCAGGGTTCAGACACTACCCAAGGGCAGTATGTTGACATGGACTCCTAATGGGTAAGACAAAATTCAGGCCTGAAGGCCCTGGGAAGCTTTGTAAGCTGCACCTACTGATAAGGGCAGTAGAAAGGGAACAGGCCTTTGCATCTCTGCAAAATCTAACTAACACAGCAGCTTCTAAACCTAAGAAATTCCATATTAAATAACTTGTGTTCCCATGGTACTGTGCTACCATGACAGAGTCTTCCCGTGTTCTTATCTTTATACTGCTATATTTTAACCCATTGCCAAATTGGTGGTCCTCAAAACATTTTTCTGTTGCAGAGCCCTAATGGTACCCAAGTAGAACAATCCTGCTGATATTTACACATTTATACTGGCAGGTACAGC
The DNA here is from genome assembly GCA_035047345.1 of Bradypodion ventrale. Taxonomy (NCBI): domain Eukaryota; kingdom Metazoa; phylum Chordata; class Lepidosauria; order Squamata; family Chamaeleonidae; genus Bradypodion; species Bradypodion ventrale. The sequence continues at coordinate 229,353,016 of JAWDJE010000001.1, forward strand.
AACCTGCCAACTAGGTTACACTGGGCTATTCTGTTTATTTTTAAAGTTTAGGATTCTATATATATTCAAGATAACCAATGTCTAAAACCTTGTGACAAAGGAGATACACATACATTATATAACATATATATTATACACACACACATACCTTACAATTGCTTACCTGTACTTACTTTGTTCTCAGACTTTGTTAAATCCTTTGTCACAAGTTCTCAGATATCTGTTATCCTGAATTGAAAAGAAGGGGGAAGCAGTTCTGATGTGGCCCATGCAAAGAACAAACACAAGACAAGCTTTGAACAAGATCGGGTTTGCAAAACTACAGAGAAACAATTCTTAAAAGAAAGATGCAAGCTTCATTTTGCAACCTTTGCAGGCCATTCCGAGGATGAATGGTACTGCCTAGCATCTATCCTGCCTTTTCTACTTTCAAATGATTTCTGCATGGGATTGATTTCAGCTCACAATAATGGACTGAGAGCCTTTTCCACCAGTTATCATAGTTGCAATTTTCATTCTGGAGCAGTTGTCAGAAATAAACTATGGCTACAGCCTGACATAGAGGGAGCTGACACCAGCATTCATATTTCTAAGCCACTGTTTCCATAATCCTGAAAAGCTAAACTCAGGACACACACAGATTGGCTGCATCATCCTACACCTAAGAAATGGACTGCTTCCTTTGTGTCTTTCCTTTTTCAGGCCATTGTTACCTCTGGTTTATTTTCTATAATGGGGGAAGGCAATGACAACTCTCCAGAAGTTGTCAGACTGCTGCTCCCATAATTCTTCACCATTGGCTATTCTGTCTAAAATTGCAAGAAGTTGCAGTCGAATAACATGTGGAGGGCTACAAAGGCCAACCTCTACTGAGAAAGTTAAATCATATCAGAATATTCACACTGGCAATGAAATATGTAATAACTGTCTCTACAAAGTTGCTGGATAGGTATCTAGCCGTGAAGCCAGAGGTTGGGAATTTGATTTTCCACTGTGCCTCCCAGGAGAAAAGCCATCCTGTGTGGGCATGAACAAGTTGCACAATCCCAGGGCACCCCATGAGAGGTAAAGGTAAAGGTTTTCCTTGCTCGAAAGCCAGTCGTATCCGACTCTAGGGTGCAGTGCTCATCTCTGTTTCTAAGCCGAAGAGCCAGCGCTGTCTGCTTCTGCAGATGTTTCCATGGACATGTGGCAGGCATGACTAGACACCGGAGCGCACAGAACACTGTTACCTTCCCACCGAAGTGGTCCCTATTTATCTACTTGCAATTTCTTGCTTTCGAACTGCTAGGTTGGCAGGACAAAGGGAGTAATTAACTACTTCTCTGTATTGTCTACTTAGAAAATTTTTGGAAGGAAACTGAGATTTAAAATCTATTGACCATCTAATGATTGAATTCTTGCAGCCTGATCCCACAATTCTTCTTTATTTATTTTAGCAGTATTAATATGTTACCAAAGTGATGTTCAAGAACAATAAATTAAAAATGCCTTAGAACAATAAACACACACCATGGCAGAATTAAAAAGGCTGTTTGTTTGCTTATATTTAGAGCCATGACTGGAATATTAAACCGTTCTTCTGTCCCTCTCACACACCATCAGCAACCTCCTAGATATTTTTTTCATGTCCAGTGAAACTAATACAGTGGAACCTCATACAACAATCACCCCGTATAGCACTGAAATTGCATAACAATTAGGTTTGGGGGGAAAATGGCATCCCGCATAACAATTTTCCCTATGGAAAAAATCATACAACAATTTTTCAATGGGAAAAACCACTTAGCAAAAAAAAAAATCATTGTACGATGCATCCCATTGGGAAAATCACTATATGATGCATGCATCGTATAGCAATTGTTTGTACAACAACGAGCCCCCTGGAATGGATTAAAATCATTGTATGAGGTACCACTGTTTAAAGAGATTATAAAGCTGGCTATCTTGTTTGAAAGAGACAAGTGGTGGCTTAGTGGTTAAGATGCTGAGCTTTCCAACTGGAAGGTCAGCAGGTCAGCAGTTTGGGACTTGAGTACTGCACGATGGAGTGAGCTCCCATTGTCTGTCCCAGCTACTGCCAACCTAGCAGTTCAAAATCAAGAAACTGCAAGTAAATAAATAGGTACTCCTTTAGTAGAAAAGGTAACAGCATTCCATGGGCTCCAGTGTACAGTCATGCCTTCCAGATGATCACAGAAATGTCTGCAGGTGCAGACAGTGCTGGCTCTTTGGTTGTAAACAGAGATAAGCACCGCCTCCTAGAGTCGGACACAACTGACTTTCCAGCATGTGAGCTTCATGCCTTGGCCACTGGAGGAGCCTGGAGTGAGATAAGAGCAAGGAATTAGGAGTCATCAAGGTCAAGGGGGATGTTGTGTATGCATGGACACTGTTGCTTTAAGTAAATGAATGTAACCAGCCCCATATCACAATGTATCACAGCTGTTAAAGGAACGCGAGCGAGCCGCCCATAAAGGGCAGCCGCGAGCGTTCATACTCACATGGTTCATTTCCCCAAATCACGGACAGCCGCGGGAACTTCCCCACACGATCAAGAAGTACCCCGCACGATCAAGAAGTACAGGAGAGGGGGCGTGCCCCAAGTCAACGCCCCCACCGGTAGCGGCCAATGAGCTACCGTGCTACAAGATTCAAATGTGTTGTAAGACAGTATATAATGTGATGTACCTCCGCCATTACCACATGTTCGTTCTGATCATCAAACAATAAACCTGTGTTAGTCCTCATTGCGACTCCTTCTTTGTCTTCCGTGCAAGACACCAAATTGGCGACGAAGGTGGGATCAATGGCGAATCCCAGAGTCAAGACGTACCATTTCGACGTCAGCGAGCCTGAGCAGTGGGAGCTCTACGAGTGCCAGTTTCGGCACGCGATGGAAGCAGCCGGCGTCGACGACGACGCGTTGATACGCTCCCACTTCCTGGCCCAGGTGGGACCGGCCACGCTGCGCATCCTAATGAACTTGGTGGCGCCAAAGAAGGTTGAAGCAGTGCCTATCGACCAACTCCTGGAGCTGCTGAGGGCACATTTCCAGCCGCCCGTGTCGATTTTCCCGGCCCGGGTCGCGTTCCACCGGCGAGACCAGCGTCCAGGCGAGTCCGTGTCCGACTACGCAGCGGCCCTCAGGCTGGCGGCCGTACACTGCAAGTGGGACGATCTGAACCAGGCCCTGCGAGACCGCCTGCTGTGCTGCCTGCGGGACGAAGAGCTACAACGGAAGCTCATGACCCGCGACGAGCACCTCTCGTTCAATGAGGTGTTGCGAGAGGCGCAAGCGGCTGAGGCGGCCAGGAGCGGGATCAAGGTGTTCAAGGCCCGCAGCACAGCGTCCGAGCGGGCCAAGTCCCCCGTGCAAACGGCCCGGCGGACTCCTGCAAAGGCAGCCTGGCGGGCACCCAGGTCGCCTGCCGGCACTCCAGAGACCTCCGACGACTCATCCGTAACGGCGGACTCCTACACCAGCGAAGACGACGGCGTCCAGAGAGTACGGAAGCGTGGGGAGCGGTGCCAAAACCGAGAGCGGCAAGACCGCCGCTGCGACGGCTGTGGCGCGGCCCATGACCGCACGAGGTGTCCTTTCCGCAAGGCCGAGTGCCACAACTGCGGTCGAAAGGGACACATTGCCCGAGTATGCAGGCGCGGGCGATCCGAGGACAAAGGCAGTTCCAGCCATCCCCAGCACCACCAGCGGAAGGCGGCCGGTTCCAGGAAGGTATCCACCATCCACGGCGAGGACGGCGTACACCGCGTGGCCCTGGAGCACCGGCGATTCTACGTGGAGGTACAGTTGCAGGGGCGCCCAGTAAAAATGGAGATAGACTCAGGGTCATCCTACTCTATACTATCCCAGAGGGAGTACATGCGCATTCCCCCAGAGGCTCGGCCCAAATTGCGGGCCATGCGGTCCCACCTGCGGGACGTACAGGGGAACGGGATCCCAGTATTGGGGGTGGGGAAATTCAAGGTGAAGTTCAAGAATTTCTCCGAAAAGCTGCCCCTAGTGGTCCTCAAGGGGGGGAAGTGTTGCCTCCTAGGAACGCAGTGGTTTGCTCCCCTGGGGATAGAACTGTCCGGCATCCACGCCACTGAGACTGACCCAATGCAGGACGTTTGCAATGCACACCCGGACGTCTTCAAGAAGGGGCTCGGGACTTACAGGGGGCCCCCAGTTGCATTCGAATTGGACCCAGAAATCCGGCCCATCCGCCTTAAGCCAAGGAGGGTGCCCTTCGCACTCAAAGACAAAATTGAGGCGGAACTGGACAAAATGGTGGGGCAAGGGATTTTGGTTCCAGTTGATTCGGCAGAGTGGGAGACGCCGATTGTTACGGCCCTTAAATCAAACGGGGAGGTCAGGATTTGCGCGGACTATAAATGTACGATCAATAAGGCCATTCGGCCAAATGCATACCCAGTGCCCGTGGTCAGCCATCTGCTGGCCACACTCCATGGGGGGAGGTGTTTCGCCAAGTTAGACCTAGCCCAGGCCTATCAGCAACTTTCAGTGACCCCAGCCGCTGCCGCTGCGCAGACTATAGTAACGCATAAGGGGGCATTTAAGGTAACGCGCCTTCAGTTCGGCGTGAACTCGGCCCCCGGGATCTTTCAGTCCCTCGTGGAACGCTTACTGAAGGGGCTTCCAGGGGTTCTACCATACTTCGACGATGTGCTGATAACAGCGGGGAGCGAGATAGAATTAGCTAAAAGACTAGATGGGGTCCTCTCGGTTTTCGAGAAAGCGGGGCTTTGCCTAAGGAAGGACAAGTGTGTCTTTTTTGCGAGGGAGGTCGAGTTCCTAGGTTTCAAAGTAACCCCAGAGGGGATCAGACCCTCAGAGTCCAAGGTTGCAGCCGTACAGAACGCCCCTCGCCCCACTGCAAAACCGGAGCTGCAGTCGTTTCTGGGGCTCCTCAACTTCTATCACTCGTTCCTGCCTAGGAAGGCATCGGTTGCGGAGCCACTGCACGCCTTACTAAAAAAGGACGCGGTTTGGCGGTGGGGGGACAAACAAGAGAGAGCCTTCCGAGAACTAAAATCACTCCTTTCCTCAGATGCGGTTCTGACACACTTTGACCCTAGGAAGCCAGTGGTTCTGGTATGTGATGCGTCCCCGGTGGGGGTGGGGGCGGTCCTGTGCCACGTGTTAGAGAGCGGGCGGGAGGCCCCGGTGGCTTACTACTCCAGGTCCCTTTCGAAGGCTGAGCGCAATTACGCGCAGACAGACAGAGAGGCACTGGCCATAATTGCAGGGACCAAAAAGTTTCATGATTTTCTATACGGCCGCGAGTTTACGGTAGTGACTGATCACAAGCCGCTTCTGGGGATCTTCACTACCGGCAAACCTACCCCCCAAATACTTTCCCCCAGGATGTTGCGTTGGGCCATATTCCTCAACGCCTATCAATACGAGATAGTCTACCGCCCAGGGAAGGAGATCTCCCATGCGGACGCCGTGTCCCGTTCTCCCCTCCCTAACCTGGGGGATTCCGCATGCGAGGTAGAGCAGGACCATCAGGTTATGTTAATCGAGTCCCTCGACTCACCCCCATTGTCCCGGCCGACCTCGCCAAAGCCACGGCGGCCGACAAGATCCTAGCCCAGGTTAGCTCATGGGTGAAAAAAGGGTGGCCCACTACTCCCCCAGAGGAACCGTTCAAGCCGTTCTGTAGGCGCAGGGTGGAACTTTCCCTGGAAAGGGGCTGTCTACTCTGGGGCCAGCGGGTGATCATTCCAGAGAAATTAAGGGCAAAGTTACTGAAGTTACTACACACCAGTCACCCGGGGATCGTGCGGTCCAAAGCCCTAGCCAGAAGCTTCTTTTGGTGGCCACAGATAGACGCGGACATAGAGCGTCTAGTGGGCACATGCGAGAGCTGCCAGAGCTCCCGGCCCGAGGAGTCCCGGTTACCCCATAGAGAGTGGGACACGGCCCGCGGGCCGTGGTCCCGTATTCATGTTGACTTCGCGGGGCCCTTCCGCGGGGCCACGTTCCTACTGGTTGTCGACTCCTACTCCAAGTGGTTGGAGGTAATCCCCGTGAGCAGCACCTCCTCCGCGACAACCATAAAGCAGTTGCGCAAGCTTTTTGCTTGTTTCGGCCTGCCAGACGTCCTCGTGAGCGACAACGCAAGTTCCTTCACGTCGACCGAGTTCCAAACCTTCATGGAGAGGAACGCGATCAGGCACATCACTGCTGCCCCATTCCACCCCGCCACAAACGGTCAGGTAGAGCGCCAAGTGCGCACTACGAAAGACGCACTGCGGCACATGGGTCCCGGCGATCTGAACCTACACCTGTGCCAGTTCCTAATCAGCTACAGGACCACCCCCTTAGCTTCAGGATTCTCCCCAGCCGAGCTACTCATGAAGAGGCGCCCGGCAACGCTGTTTGACCGGATGGATCCGTCCAGGGTGGAGGATGAGGGGAGAAATATTAATTTAGGAGGGGGGAGCTCCAAGAACTTTTCCACAGGGGACCCGGTTTACTGTAGGAACTACGCGGCCTCGGGGCCGGCGTGGGTGCCGGGATCGATAATTGAGCAGACAGGGCCAGTGTCCTACAGGGTCGAGACTAGCTCAGGGCTACTGTGGAGACGGCACGCCGACCAGCTCCAAAAAAGGGTCACCAGCGAGGGGGAATCAGCGTTAGGGTCCTCCCCCACCCGCATTACCCAAGGGGGAGACACGGAGGTGCACGGGGACGCACTTAAAGAGAGGAATCAGTTTGTCCCCGACCATGACCATGATTTTGACTATGATTTTCAGTACCAGGGGGAGTTAGCGGAGTGGTCCCCCACCCGTCCTAGCGAGAAGAGGGGTTTCAGTTCAGCCCCTGGTACCTCCCGTCCCCACAACGGGGCATGCTAGAGTACACCATAGTCCCAGCCCCCAAAAGGCAAACGCCACAAAGACAGGCGGCCAGCGAAACCTCGCCAGCCTCAAATCCCCAAACCCCCGAACAGGCAGCGGGAGACAGCGGGTCCACGAGGGTCTCATCGTCAGTTCCGAAGTTCATGCTAGGTGGGTCCCCGGGCTCTGCTGGCGGTAGGCAAGGGTTCACTTCCCAACTGTTCATTCCATTCCCGTCCCCACAGGCAAGGTCAATGCAGCCTCACCACAGAACCACTAACGGGTCCCCACTTTGCATTGCAGGACGAGACCGCGTGGAACCAGGAGCCACGGGCTTCCCTGTGTTAGGGCAAGCGGCCGCACGCCCCAGACGCATGTGCGGCAAGCCACAGTGGTTAAGGGACTTCGTCCCATCCTAGGGGGGAGGGATGTTGTGTATGCATGGACACTGTTGCTTTAAGTAAATGAATGTAACCAGCCCCATATCACAATGTATCACAGCTGTTAAAGGAACGCGAGCGAGCTGCCCATAAAGGGCAGCCGCGAGCGTTCATACTCACATGGTTCATTTCCCCAAATCACGGACAGCCGCGGGAACTTCCCCACACGATCAAGAAGTACCCCGCACGATCAAGAAGTACAGGAGAGGGGGCGTGCCCCAAGTCAACGCCCCCACCGGTAGCGGCCAATGAGCTACCGTGCTACAAGATTCAAATGTGTTGTAAGACAGTATATAATGTGATGTACCTCCGCCATTACCACATGTTCGTTCTGATCATCAAACAATAAACCTGTGTTAGTCCTCATTGCGACTCCTTCTTTGTCTTCCGTGCAAGACACCAAAGGGGAGGACTGCAGTGGCTCAAGTGGCTAACATGCTGACTGGGAGGCGGAAGGTCAGCAGTTCAATTCCCGAGTACTGCAGGATGGAATGAGCTCCCGTCTTTGTCCCCAGCTCCTGCCAACCTAGGAGTTCGAAAGCAAGAAATTGCAAGTAGATAAATAGGGATCACTTCGGTGGGAAGGTAACAGCATTCCGTGTGCTCCGGTGTCTAGTTATGCCTGCCACATGACCACGGAAACATCTGCAAAAGCAGACAACGCTGGTTCTTCAGCTTTGAAACAGAGATGAGCAAGGGAAACCTTTACCTTTACTAAGGTCAAGGGGCCAACCAAAGGTAGCATTGCCAGAGAAAAAGACTTCTGATATCACTGGATCTTCTTATTTTTTCACCATGTCCTATTTCTCAGGAACAGACATTCATTTGGCCTGGTTTGCATTAAGATTTCTCAATGAAGACCCAATTGGCAATAAATGTTGCCTCTCTCCTTTTCACTGAAGTTGCTGTTGAACATTCAGAAAACACTTTTGCAACTCCATAGTCCTGTTGAGTACAGATGATTAAAAAAGCAGGAGTGGTGAGGCATGTTTGCCAGCCAGACCCCTTTCATCATGTCTCCGGTTGGCTCTGCTCCTGCATACTGCTCATAGACTGGGAGTGTACTTATTGAGCAGAGATGTGCTAAACACAGGCAGGATATCCAGGCCCATGCATATTGTCTGCCAGTCTCTCTCCTATTCTGACTGACTTGAACTTTGTGGAGTAGAGCCAGGACTCGCAGAATCAAAGCCCTGAGAACTTCTGAATAATAAGGACTATGGAACTACCTGCCACCACCATCCCAGGCTTTTCTACCCCATTCAAGTCTACCTAGTAATTGTGAGGGAAACTAGATTGGATATTGTTGTAAGACAAACTAAAGTATTTCAGAGTGGTATTGTCTTGAATGGGGATTAAAAGACTTTAGTTTAATGAAATACCTGACCTTCATTTGTTGACATGGACCAATCCAAACCATTCCTTATGAAAAAGGGACTGGCTATACCAACTGGCAATGAGGAGTACTAAATTGGAAGTCACAAAAGCCACTGTGCCGCTGGCAGAGGAGTCTAGTTGTGATGTATATGCTTAAAATCGTGAATAATTTGGTCCTAGGGCAACAGACAAACCATGGGGAGATATGGCAAAAGCATTGCTACCTTTCACCGAAGCATGTATCTTTTGTGCCACAGCCATTTTGTAGGCTATGGAGGCATTATCTCTGAAGAGAGACTATGGGATGAATGTGTACACCAGAGACAGTGATGTTCCTCTCTTTTAACTTCAAGAATGTTCTTCAACCCAAATCTGTCTGCCTTGAATGTGTTCTCATTATCACTTGCTTCAGTGAACACAGCAGACAACTGGAGATTTCATTTAAATTCCCTTTTAAATATTTGAAAATGTTCAACATGGCAACCCTCCCCCTATGTGCACACATATGCAAACAGTTCCTTCTTAAACCATTCCATTAAATGTGGAAAAAAGTCTCCAACATTTTGAAAATATTTTTTTTGTCTGTTGTATCCCTGGTTACTGCCTACATCTCTGTAATATATATTTCTCCTGAAATTTGGACTTTTAAGAAAGGAATTTTTGTGTATACGCACTAGCCCCCTCCCCCCCCAACACACACACACCAAAAATTGGTTCCCTTCACTTACCACCAAATTCTGGGGTAAAACTCACAAACTCAGCTCACATTTCCCAACAGCCTAGGCTAGACTGTTAGAATAGCAAAAAGAAAAGGCAAGACTAGAACCGTTTCCACTCAGATCTTCATATCCTTTGTACAGGGTAATCTTGCTACTCAAATGAGAAACAATAATTTATGCAAGAGAGCACCTGCCTGTTCAAATTTTTCTGCTCAAGCATAGTGAAAGTGACTACTTTAGAACTATCAGTACAAAGAGACTTCTAAAAAGGCACAGTGCTCTTATACAGTATCTGTGAGGCAGGAATAGGGAGTGAGGGACCTGTCAGATATTCTTGGATTGTAGGCTCTCACAGTCCCACACAGTTGTCTGTGCTAGTTGTCTGTGACGCAAGTTGCAGACCAACAACATCGGAAGGGTCAGACATTCTCCACCTTTTCTCCAAGAAAGCTTTCCCTCATAATGGCCAGAATCTTATTGGTGTTAGTGTAAAGTTAGCATAGCTTTACACATATCTATTGGTGTTTGTGTAGAGTTAACATTGCTTGCCATGGTTAATTGCAGTTAATTGACAAAGTTCCAGAATGTGTCTGGAATATGCCTGAACTAAGAAGCACCCCAGTACCTCATCAGTGAGCTGCAATTATCTACCTCAATGTATGCAAACACCAATAGGGTTCTCTCTGTTGTCTTATCTTTTGGAAAAGTAAAGAACTGTGGGTTGCCCGCATTAATTGGATATTAAACCTCGCGCTCGGTGTCCACAGACTTGCATGCCAGTCCCCAAACTAGTTGGGGCCATGCTCGGCTGGAGAGGAAATTGGGGAGATAAGTGGGCAGGCTAGGAATAAACAATGTCTGAGGCTGGGGGCAAATAGAGTTAGGCAAGCAGACAGGGGCAAACAAGGGACAAGAATAGGTGCCCGGGGTCAATCCACATAGACCCCGAGATTAGGGTGGGAACAATGGGTCTCGCCAACCCAAGGCAATTAGGTGCGGGTTTTCCATTAACCTCAGGGTGGCCTCAGAGTAGCCTTCCAGACACGGGGTTCATGAGAATGCCATGCATGCAAGCCTTCTGTACAGGGGATGGCGCGATTGTCCTAGATACGAATCTTTATCCCTAGGCAGGGAATAAATACTTGTTCCCGACTCTGGTCAGGGCTGGACTTTGCCAAACAGCCGCCTCCCGCGTCTCGTTGAAACAAAGAACCAGTTCCTAAAAAGAAGGCCAGCTGAACTGAGTATCTGCTGTGAGTTAGGTAAACTACTGCTCAAATGCTATACTTTTTGGGAGAGGACAGACTTCCTACTTCCACATCTCCTGAGTATTATTGTTGCCTAAATTCCACACAATAAATTCAGATTATTCAAGAGTGTTCCCTAGCAACCAGTCCTGTGCAGGGAGTAAGTCTTAACTGAATTCAGCAGGGCATACAGTGAACTTTGAAAAGTTACTTTTGGGAATCCTGCACTGTTCAAAGAGATGCAAGGTACTGTGGTCAGAAACAGATTTTTCCCCACACTCTGGTTGAAAATGCTCCCCATCTTTGGAGAGATAAATCTGCCTTAACCTTGAGTGACCTGAACAACTGAACAGTGAAAGGGCTTGAAACAGCTTTGCTGAAAGAGGTGGAAGCGATAGTTGGATTTCTGTTTCCCCCTCAAGAAATTTACTTTGAAGTATCGCACTCAGAGAACAATAACAAGCCTGGAAAGGGCCCATTTAATTGAATTCTACTGCAATCTGCATGTTTTATTTATTATTTTTCTATTCTCTTCCTGAAAGGCGAAGGAAAACAACCGCCACCCCATCTGCATTAAGTTGTTGCCTGGAGTGGAAGAGCCCACCACAAATAGTGAGCAAAAAGGCTGATCTAAGATTCATGGAATGGATTATACATATTGCATTGGCTTAGAAATGAAACCTGGTGAAGTATTACAGTAATTTTTTAAAAATATAAGTGGGTTTGTACAGAGAGGAGATTTAAAATTTAAACCTGTTTAAATATTGAAGCAATCTAAGGGGTGGGGGAGGTGGTGACTTCTGAAAAATGGAGTTCAATAGCACAGTCTCTGTTCAGGCAAGCCACTGCTCAGAAACCAATCTGGACTGAAGAATATACCATAAAGCAGGTTATTTGCTCTTTACTGCCTCGGAGGAAAACGTATAAAAATAGTTGTCAGCCGGATGAGTTAAGGCTCCAAGGGAAAATGTGTTGTAATGTATGTTTTCCAAAGAACTTCGGAATGCATTTTCTTTGTAAAACTGTAGCCCAGACATTGTCAGCCACTTGAGATGGTCGCATTAGAGTTTCTGTTGTAATTTTTTTACAAATTTAATTTTGTAGCAAATCTTTTCCCTAAGGATCAGGGTGGGTTAACAAACCCTAGAACTGTGCTTTTGGGTAGTGGATTGATAGACAACAATGAGCTGGCAGCCTGATTCAGAACCATGAGGAGAAGATGGCCTCAATGACTCCCACCTCTGTCAAAGGCATGAATAAAATAGGCCAGTCAGACATCTCGGGAGTCATGGAAAAACAGCCTGCTCCTACCGCGTTCATCCCTGAAGGTTGCTGGCTGGCTTGTACGGTTCCGATTGGCAAAATTGATACTAAAGGTGAGACAGTGAATTGCCAACACACATTCAAATCCATGTCTATGACGAGTAGAAAAGGCTTTCACACAAAATGTGTGTGATAGGGGTGTCATTCAGTATTGATCCAATTGTGTGGGAGGGCAGTTCTGACATGGTTCCTCCAAAGATTGGGGGATAGAGGTGGGTTTTGATTGATTTAATTTATATACCACCTGTCTGGGAGAAATTCCTACTCTGGATGGTTTACAAAATTAAGAACCACAATCAAAACATAATAACACAACACTCATCTAGCGGCAACGTAATAAGCATACTATAATACAGCACCATAAGAGGGGGGGAAAGGAAAACCAGTGTATCCATAAATAAGCAGGGCAAACAAATTATAATTTCTTTGCTTCAGTATTCACTGAAGAAGACAGAGACCACATGCCCAAAACAGAGCCTATCTTCGTAGGGAGGGAAACCGAAGAATTAAGCCAGATAGAAATAACCAGGGAGGAGGTCCTTGCATGTCTTGTTAAGCTAAACACTAACAAATCACCAGGACCAGATGGCATCCATCCACGAGTTCTCAGGGAACTTAAAGATGAAATTGCTGATCTCCTAGCCAAAATATATAATCTTTCCATCAAATCAGGCTTTGTGCCTGATGACTGGAAGGTAGCAAATGTAACACCAATTTTCAAAAAAGGATCCAGGGGTGATCCAGGAAATTACCGGCCTGTCAGTTTGACATGTGTCCCAGGTAAAGTGATGGAAACCATCCTAAAAGATAAAATTAATAGGTACATAGAAGAGAAGGCGCTGCTAAAGGAGAGCCAACATGGCTTTTGCAAGGGCAAATCATGCCTCACTAATCTGTTGGAATTTTTTGAGAGTGTCAACAAGCATGTGGATAAGGGGGATCCAGTTGACATTGTTTATCTGGACTTTCAGAAGGCTTTTGACAAGGTCCCACACCAAAGGCTCTTGAATAAACTTACCAGTCATGGAATAAAGGGACAGGTCTTGTCCTGGATCAGCAACTGGCTAAGGGACAGGAAACAGAGGGTAGCACTAAATGGACACTTCTCCAAGTGGAGGGAAGTAAAGAGTGGGGTCCCCCAAGGTTCAGTACTGGGACCCCTGCTTTTCAACCTCTTCATAAATGATCTAGAGGTAGGAGTAAAAAGCAAGGTAGCCAAATTTGCTGATGACACTAAATTATACAGGGTAGTGAAAACTGTGAGAGATTGTGAAGAGCTCCAGAGGGATCTCTTGACACTGGGGGAGTGGGCAAAACAGTGGCAAATGAGCTTCAACATCAGTAAGTGCAGAGTGATGCATGTTGGGGCAAAAAACCCCAATTATATTTATAAACTGATGGGGTCTGAACTCTCTGCGACAAACCAGGAAAGGGACCTTGGTGTCCTGGTGGACAGCTCAATGAAGGTGTCAACCCAGTGTGCCTCAGCAGTGAAAAAAACAAACTCAATGCTAGGGATCATTAGGAAGGGTATAGAAAATAAGTCAGCAAGTGTCATTTTGCCTCTTTATAAATCTATGGTGAGGCCCCATCTGGAATACTGTGTACAGTTCTGGTCGCCATACCTCCAAAGGATATTATGGAGTTGGAGGAAGTACAGAGGAGGGCAACCAGAATGATTAGGGGACTGGAACACCTTCCTTACCATCTGAGGCTGCAACGGTTGGGCCTCTTCACTCTTGAACGACGGCGTCTAAGAGGTGACCTGATTGAAGTTTATAAAATCATGCACGGTGTGGACAAAGTAGATAAGGGAAAACTGTTTTCCCTATCGCACAACACTAGAACTAGGGGACACTCCATGAAACTTTTGGGTACTAGTTCTCAAACAAATAAGAGAAAGTACTTTTTCACCCAGAGGATTACTAGTCTATGGAACTCCCTGCCAGAAGAAGTGGTGACAGCTGTCAGTCTTGACAGCTTTAAGAAAGGATTAGACAAGTTCATGGAGGACAAGGGTATCAATGGCTATAATTATGGCTACCTAAGGACAACCTCCGGGTTGGAGAGATAGGCAGGATATCTCTCAATGCCATTTCCAGGGAATCCTAAGCAGGTGAAGGCATCTCCTTGGGAATACCCTGAAGGAAATGGTGAGCCACTGTGTGAGACAGAATGCTGGACTGGATGGGCTGTGGCCTGTTCCAGCAAGGCTGTTCTTATGTTCTTATGTTCTTATGTCTAATTAAACCAAAATGAACTAATCAGACCTGATCTAAATTGACTGGAGGAAGGATGCTCTTGAAGGCCTCCTGGAACAAATTAGTTTTAAGCTGTTTCTTGACTATATCCAGGCCTGGCACAGCTCCACTGGCAAGATATTCCATAGTGTGGGTGTCACCACTAAAAAGGTATGACCCCCCCCCCCCCCAATTGAGGTCTTCTTTGCCATTCTCAGTGTCAGCACCTGGAGCTGTGCTGCACTATTTGTAAGGATGAGGTGATGCAGGCAGACACTCTTTGGGTGAGACATTTCAAGATAACAAGGACTCAAACCAGGGGTTCTCAATATTTTCACATCGCAGGCCAGACAACGCCTTCTCAGACAGCTCAGCATACCAGACTGGTGGTTCCCCCTGCCATAAATGCTGCCGTAAACACATCCACAGCTGTTGTAAATGTATTTATGATAGCTGCAGGCACATTTATGGCACGTTTACAACAGCCACAGGCACATTTATGGCTGTCATAAACGTGTTCACTTCCGCTTCTGCTTCTGTTTCTAGTAGCAGTAGCAGAGGCAGCGGGCCACATGAAATGGTGCCACAGGCTGGGTTCGGCCCATGGGCCACAGGTTGCGAACCCCTGTCCTAAACCATATAGGACTTTTTACATCAATGATAATATCTTGTGCCTGATATGAAAGGGAACAGGTAACCAGTATAGCTGGCCAGAGCTTTCCTTTTAAAAAGTCCTCATGCTGGATAGCAAAATGGTTTAGGTGTCTGAAATACTTTCCAGCCTTTCTGTTATGTTGCAGCAGATTGTTTTGTTTTGTTATTAAAAGAACAGATGACTATGAATTATCTAAGTATCTAGAAAAGCTGTCTAACAAGAAGGTACTTTTATGCACATAGTGAATGATTACTTTGTGGAACAAAAGCCAGCATGATGAATGGCAAGCAAGTATCAACATTGGAAGAGCACAACAAAATACATACTCATTTGTACAAACATGAAACTTAGCATTGTACTAACATCACAGTCGTGACTCGTCACATAAAGGCTGCCTTCACAGGAGATGGAAGTTCTCACTTTTTCCATTCTGTAGTTTAGAAGTCAGGACCTCCTTTAAGTATAAAATATATTTCTTTTGAACTGGCAGAACCTGAAACTTCCTACACTTCAACCTGCCAAGAAAGAGAAGAGGTCAAATTGACTCTCCTGCCTATGATTTACCAAAAAAAGATATATCTATTGAGACATGCTGGCAAGGCATGCTTGGGATACCATCTCACACACCATGATTTGCAAGAGATCTCTAACTTCTGCTGCCACTTCATTCTTTTTATGTTCCAACTAAAGAGCACAGAGGTTGCAAAACTTGATGAAGCCAAGGATTTGCCTTGTGGATTCTTCTACTACATCATCAGATGTATGTACACCTTAAAATGCCGTTTTGAGGGGTATTTTCTTCCTGTAGATCAGGGGTTCCCAACCTACAGCCTGTGGGCAATACCCAGCCAATGGCACCATTTCGTGTGGTGTGCTGCTGCTCTCACCGCTCCCAGAAGTGGAAGCAGATGTGTTTATAAAATGCTATAAAATGCACCTGTGCCTGTTGTAATCATGGAAGTGGGCACACTTATGGCTGTCGTAAATGTACCCACTTCCGCTTTGGAGGGGAGGACATTGTTGGGATGGTAATTAGATTGATCCAAGATCATACTAAAATTATATACCATATTTAATATAAAAGGATCTTGAACTGTAATGACTGGAGTTAAAGAGGTCAGTGGCACATCAATTGACCTCTTGCCAGTCAGCAACAGAGCTTGAATTCTTAACTAAAGCAAGGTCAGCAGACCTTCCAAATTGGGCAGGGAATAACCTGTTTTTCTTGTTTGGCCGAGGTGACTTGGATTAAGCTAATCCCCCATTGTTTCCCTTGTGTACTTTTAATTAACCAACTGGTTCCGTGACTTTTTTAGGGAACCTGTGACCAGATAAGTCTTTCTGTCAACAGGCAGAACAAATAAGGACTCTGTTAGTCATTTTACAAAAAACAGCTAGTCTCTCTGTTAATTAGTAGTATAGCCACGAAGCAGTTTTTGCATTACAAAATTGGATGGGAAATAAACTGAGAACAAGCCATTTATCCTGATTCCTGAAGTCTGTCTCATTCCTCCTCTCCATTGGACAAGACCATAGCAACAGGGCATGGTCAGGCCTGCTCAGCTGTCTGGGGCCTGTGGCATAAAAAGGTTGGGAACCCTGGCTGTAGATAGTAACTACCAATTTTCCAGGATTTGGGGCACAATGTGAACAACGAAAGCGCGGTGCCAAAATGGCCACCGCGCTCTTTGCGGGGGCCCCCCACCCGGACTCAGACATCCGGGTAGTTAGGGGGGCATGGCCATCCCTCTTTTAAAGGGGTGGCCACGAGGCAGCCGAGCTGCCATTTTGCGAAAGCGACGGAGAGGAGAAGTTTTTCTCCGCCGCTCTTCGCCTTTTCGGGGAAGCCGTTTTTGGCGGCAGACAGCTTGGCGCGCCCTTCGCCTCTTCTTCTCGGCTTCCCAACCATCGTTCTGATCCCTGGGAAGGGATCGGCTTTGCTATGCCTCCCAAGAAGAAGGCTATGGTGAGTTCGGCTTGCCTGACTAGGAGGCAGCAGTCGGGTCGGAGGACCGCGACTGCGCCCCCCCAACAGGCCCCCTTAGTGGAGGCACCCACCGGGACCGGTGGGATGGGGCAGATGAGGCCGTGGCCCGCGGCTATCCAGCCCCAGACCGGCCCTACAGGGGCTCTGGCCCCCGGCCCGCAGTTGCCGGCCATGGGCTTCGAGCAGGGGGGTGGGCATGGCGCGGCAGGGGCTTCGGCCCCCGGCCCGCATTCCCCGGCCATGGGCTTCAACCAGGGGGGAGGGCTTGGGGCAGTTTCACAGCAGGGCCTGCCCCCAGCCCCTCATGGGCCGGAGTTTTGGGCATGGCCCTACTTGGGTCCAGGCTCTCCAGTAGTGGGCCCTGGACTATTGCCCAGCGGGCCGTCCGGCCCGCCTGGCCCCCTTTATGCAGGGGGCTCTGTGACAGTGGATGCTCTACTGGCCCACGTGACGGCGCTAGAGGCATCCATGGGGATAACCGATAACCCCATTGGGGGAGGCCTGCATTGCTGTCTGGGGCCCCTTTTTGCCATCAGGTGACCGCGGCAGCTGCCACCCTTCAGCAGGCGGCCGGTCGGGTTGAGCTGCTCGAGGCGCACAGGCCCGTGCCCGCCGCGGCCTCGCAGCTCCCCGCACAGCAGGCACTACAGTCAGGTAGTGGTCGGATGTGTCCTCAGAGCTCGATTTCGGTCGCGAGCTCCGACGCCCGCCGTGGGCCCGAACCCAGTGGGGGTGGCCCATGGGGGTTCACCCAGTGAGTATCAGGTTCAAGCTAATGTCCCCACACCACGCTCCACTTCGGGGGAGGGTTTCCAGTGGCCATGGCCTCGTCATGTCGGGGCGGGGGGGGCATCAGTTCCTGGCTTAGCCGGGTGCAGCTTGGTCTCATGCAGGTCCTACATTAGGTGGGGGGGTTTCCGCCCCAGGGACTGCAACGGGTGTCATGGGGACAGTCCAGGCCCCTCTCTTGCTGTCCCGTATCGCTACCGTGCCGGTGTCGGCATTGCCTACAGCCAGGTATTCTTTGCCCCTCGGGCATCCTTTGGCGCAGGCTACAAGGGAGAAGATTTGGCGGGGCGAGTACGTAGATATTTTCTCCCTATTAAACAGGGAACCCACCAAGGAAGAGAAGGAGGGGCAGGATGAAAAGGATAAAGAGCAGTCCTGCCGTCGCAAGCCACCACGCACATGGGCCAACTGGTTACCCGCATATCTCATATACATGGCGGTGTATCTCAGGGCCCGGCCTGACCTGGCCATTCCTATGGTCCAATATTTGGACAATATTTACAGGGCAATGGTGGATTTTCCTGGCCCAGCGTGGCTGGCTTACGATGAGGAATTTCGAATGAGAGTGCCCCTACACCCAGAGATGAGGTGGGATGAGCCCTGTCAGAAGCTGTGGCTTCTGTATATGACCCCCACGCGCCCGGTGCCTGGGGAGAGGTACCATTGTGGACATGCGGTCCAGCGAGCCGCTCAAATTCAGGCCCCCCGCCAGGTGGCGGGGCAGGGGGTTCCAGCCCGCCTGCTGTGTTGGAGCTTCTCGGCCAATGGTGCATGCAATAGAAAACCGATACAAGCATGAGTGTCCCTCTTGCGCTGGCCCCCACGCCGCCGCTGCGTGTCCGCGAGCCGGTGGGTCACGGGGCAGAGGTAGAGGTGGACAAGGAGCGGGCAGACCTGCCGCTGATGGAGCTGGTCACTCAAAAGGCCCCCTCCCCAGTTAATGTAGTCATGTTGGAGCGGTGGCTCTCAACGTACCCGAGGAGGGAAGATGCTGGTTACCTTCTCGAGGGTTTCCAGCTGGGATTTCGCATCCCATTCAAATGGGAGAGGTGCCCCCAAGATGCCCTTAATTTACTTTCCCTTAAGGGCAGGGAGGAGGTGGCTGCCCTAAGTATTGCTAAGGAGGTTAATGCAGGTAGGGTTGCTGGCCCCTTTCACATCCCGCCCTTCCCCAATCTGAAGGTTTCCCCTTTAGGGTTGGTGCCCAAAAAGACACCTGGGGAATTTCGTTTAATTCACCATCTGTCATATCCGGCGGGCCATTCGGTCAATGATGCCATCCCTGATGACCTTTGTTCGGTCAGGTATACATCATTTGACCAGGCCCTGCTCATGGTGCGCTCTTGTGGCCCGGGTGCACTTTTGGCGAAGTGTGACATTAAGTCCACATTCCGTCTGCTGCCGGTGCACCCGGGCGACTTTGAGTTATTGGGCTTTAAATTCCAGGGAAAATTCTATGTTGATAAAGGCATGCCTTTTGGCTGCTCCATCTCCTGTTCAGCATTTGAACGTTTTAGCACTTTCCTTCAGTGGGCCTTTGTTCGCAGGTCTGGGTCTCGGTCTGTAGCCCACTACCTCGATGATTTCTTGTTCGGGGGTGAACGGGGCTGGGACACGTGCACGCGTCTCCTTAACACATTTCAGACGCTAATGAAAGAACTTGGTGTCCCTTTAGCGCCCGAAAAGACCGAGGGCCCATCAACCAAGCTCACATTTCTGGGTATTGAAATTGACACGGTTTCGCAGGCATCCAGGTTACCCATGGACAAGGTTTCCTGGATCACTGCATTGATTTTGGCCTTACTGGCAAAACGCAAGGTGTCACTTCGTGAGCTCCAGGTTCTACATGGTCACCTTAACTTCGCCTGCAGGGTGGTTGCACCTGGCAGAGCTTTTGCTCGACACTTGTGCAACGCCATGACTGGCCTATCCAGGCGCTACCATAGGGTCCGACTGAACAAGGGCATGAGGGCTGACATGTTAATTTGGCTTAAGTTCCTTAAGGACTTCAATGGGGTGTCATTTTGGAGATCTGACCTTTTGGTGTCCCCTAGGTTCCAGGTTCAGTCGGATGCATCGGGGTCCCTGGGTTATGGGATTTACTTTGAGGGGAGGTGGGCCTACGGCCGATGGCCTCCAGCTTGGAGGGGCATGGATCGTTTATGCGATCTTACGTTCCTTGAGTTCTTTCCGATACTGGGAGCTTTGATGCTATGGGGTGCGGAGTGGGCTAATTCAGTGGTTCATTTCTGGTGCGACAATGCTGCGGTAGTGCACATTGTCAATTCCCAGACATCTAAATCACCCAGGGTCATGCAGTTAGTGTGCCAGTTTGTTTTGCGCAGCCTACGCCTCAATGTGCTATTTAGAGCCAGACATGTACCAGGTATTAATAACGATATTGCTGATGCTTTATCCCGCCTGCAGATCCCCCGGTTCCGTGCCTTGGCTCCGGACGCAGAGGAATTTCCCTCGCCGCTCCCAGACGAGATTTGGACGTTTGGCAAGGAGAGGTGAACCGGGCGATCGGCATGTCGCCGGCGCCCCGCACGCGTAAGGCGTATCACCATGCATTCAGTCAATTTCAGGCCTTTTGTGCGCAATTCCGGTTGCCCGAGATTTGGCCCATTCCAGTGGCACATGTTCTTCAATTTATGGTTTACCTGCACAGTCAGGGCCTAGCTCCCCGCACCATAGCATCCAGGCTGTCAGCACTGGCATTCATGGCCAAAGTGGGGGGCTATGCTGACAGCACAACTGACTTCCATATACGACATGTTTTGGAGGAGTGGACACAGGAACGTGGACGCCGCCCGGACAATCGCCACCAAATTTCTCCAGGGGTCCTTACCCACCTTGCACGAGGCTGGCATGACCTGTGTTTTGACAGGTATGAGGCAGCTCTGTTTCATGCGGCTACCACGGTGGCCTTTTTTGGAGCGCTCCGCATCAGTGAGCTGGTGCTACTGTCTAAGGCAGATGCGACTCGTAGGGCACTAGAACTCGAAGATGTCTATGTCTCCAATGAGTGGGCTCGGTTGAGGATACGTTCCTTAAAAGTTGATCAGCACGGTGTAGGCAGTGGTGTTAGACTGCTACGATGTTCCATTGCAGACATCTGTCCGGTTGGTGCCCTACAAGAGTTCCTTGCAATGTGTGGTACGCACCCTGGCCCATTTTTCTGCCACCAAGATGGTTCTCCCCTTACTAAATTTCAATTTTGGAAGGTGACCGGTAAGGCACTGTCCAGTGTTGGCCTCCCCGGGGCTCGTTACGGCACCCATTCTTTTAGAATAGGAGCTGCTTCTACTGCGGCTGCATTTGGGTACTCTGGGGCTGATATACGCCACATGGGGAGGTGGGGATCGAAGTGTTTTGAATTATATGTTCGCCCTCTTCAATTATGAGTACCAGTTGAGTCACTGTCCTGTTCCCTTTTTTCCTTTACAGACCCTCTGTGTCGACACACACCGGTGGCAGTATGGCTGGTGGGCTACAGCTACGTGCACTGGGCAGCGCAGTATGCTGCGGCGACAGAGTGGGGACCCCAGCTGGGACTACGTGCATCCGCATGTCTAAGGTGGTACGGTAAGCGTGGAATGTTATGGGGGGAACTGTTGCCATTCCTTTTCTCCATCAGGGATGCTGAACCGCCTGATGTCCTAGTGCTGCACCTTGGGGGCAATGATTTAGGCCAGGTCACGGGCCTTTCGTTAAAACATACGATCTGCAGTGACCTGGCTTATTTGCATTATGTGTGGCCTGCCACAACCCTGCTATGGTCGGACATCATACCGCGTCACGCTTACATGGGAGGTATTAACCTCCAGGCCCTTGACCGTGCTCGCCGCTCGGTGAACAGGGCAGTGGCCCGGTTCTTTGCTGACAAGGGTTTGGGGTGGGTCATCCGACACCCCACCATTAGTCTCCAAAATTATGATCTTTATACAGGGGATGGGGTCCATCTGTCGCCCAGAGGTATGCACCTCTTTTTGGAAGATTTGCAAGCAGGCTTGTTGACCGAGCTGACGGTCTGGGGGGGGGGGGGGGCGGTGAGTCTTTATTAGCCTCCCCGTGTGGCGGTAGCACTGGTAAGGTAAATATTTATGACCCACAGGTATCCGGCAGGTTCGCAATTGACTGGCCAACACTAGATAGGCACAAGTTGGTTAACGTTGTCCGGTCAACGACGAACCAGGCAATGGGGTGATGGCACGTGCTATTCAGCATGCATCACCCCGTTATTTTACGGATACGCGTCAGAGGGTGGGGTCAGTAGTTAGTTTATTGAGTACGGTCAACAATTTGTTTGTTGTAAACAACTTGATACAAATGGATACATTGTAGCCAATTGCCATTGGCAATTTTGGGAGGAACCTTACCAGTGTTACTGCGGCCTGCTTGCCTTAAGAATTATAATTGGCTGAGTACCAATTGAAATTTATAATTCGGACTAGGGCATGAATCAATAAATGTGGCCCAATGCCGTTATCCACTTATACCGGTGTCTGAGTCCTTTTTTTGGGGGGTGCGCCTGCAATGAAAGCATGGCGCCAAAATGGCTGCCGCGCTCTTTGCGGGGCCCCCCCCACCCGGACTCAGACATCCGGGTAGTTAGGGGGCGTGGCCATCGCTCTTTAAAAGGGATGGCCACGAGGCAGCCGAGCTGCCATTTTGCGAAAGCGATGGAGAGGAGAAGTTTTTCCCTTCACCCCCTCCCTAGTGAACAGTGTGATATTTTGATCGCTTCGGGGCCGGGTGGGAATTTTTGGCTGGAACCTACAATTGGCTCTTGGGTTCTGGGTTTTTTGCCCATCCCACACTGTTGCTATGGTTTGATATAGGGGTTTGTCTGCTATTGACTTTGGTCACATGGGCGGGTAGCACTGGTAAGGTAAATATTTATAACCCACAGGTATCCGGCAGGTTCGCAATTGACTGGACAACACTAGATAGGCACAAGTTGGTTAACGTTGTCTGGTCAATGACGAACCAGGCAATGGGGTGATGGCACGAGCTATTCAGCATGCATCACCCCGTTATTTTACGGATACGCGTCAGAGGGTGGGGTCAGTAGTTAGTTTATTGACTACGGTCGACAATTTGTTTGTTGTAAACAAATTGATACAAATGGATACATTGTAGCCAATTGCCATTGGCAATTTTGGGAGGAACCTTACTAGTGTTACTGCGGCCTGCTTGCCTTAAGAATTATAATTGGCTGAGTACCAATTGAAATTTATAATTCGGACTAGGGCATGAATCAATAAATGTGCCCCAATGCCGTTATCCACTTATACCGGTGTCTGAGTCCTTTTTTTGGGGGGTGCGCCTGCAATAAATATTGCAGTCACCAGAAGCACTGCCATGTACGGCTGGCAGGAAGAGATAGAAAAATAACTGCTATGGATGGAGCAATGAGAGAGAAATTAGGTTTGTTTTTCAAACCCTAGAATTTTAATTTATTTTAATTTAATTTAATTTAGTTTAATATTTCAACTTGTTCGCCACCCACTCTGGCAAGCCCGACTCAGGGCGGCTTACATAATTTAAAACCCCATACAGTAAAAGCAGTTAAAACCCCCACCCACATTAATAAACCCACCCACCCCGAGAAGCTGAGAGAGGGTACATCTCATGTCAATATGACTTGGGTAGAGCAAGCTGGATCAGGCTAAATGGCATCAGAAGGAGGTCCAGAAAGCCATCTGGCATGGACTTGACATCGACATGGTATATAGACCACAAATGGCTCCATTTAGTCCACAGTTGCCTTTATCAACATTGTGAAGTGGCTTAAGAAAGCAGCTACTTCATGATACAGTCATACCTCATACAACATCCAAACTTTGTTCCACAAGTTTGAACTTTATACGGATTTGGACTTTGTATGAGGCATGCAAAATCCTAGCCACGATGCCTCATACAACGTCAAAATCCTTGCCATGATGTCTCATACAATGTCGTTTCCATAGGGATACATTGTACTGTAATAGCACTGACTTCAGGGCAAAGTCAAGGAAACAGACAGGAAACTGACAGAACTTTAAGAAATCATTGTCTAACGGGTAAATACATTACAAAAACATGCCAAACAACCCTGATTGTCCAAGAACCTGAAGAATGCTGCAAAAATCCCACTAATGCTTCTAAAAATTCTGACGAAAAAATTTGAAAAAATCCAAATCCGTGCTCAAAAACACTCCTAAACACTCTTTGCCTCATGCAAAACCCACAAGAACAATGCATGCATGTGTCCTGCCTTTTATACTGCCCAGGCACAATGCAACCTGGGGAAAAACCCAATGTGTCATACAAAGTCGCAGTGACTTTGTATGAGGCAACTTTTTTTCAAGGAATTAGGTGATGTTGTATGAATTTGATATTGTACGAAACGGACTTTGTATGAGGTATTACTGTACTGGCAAATTAATAACTTCCTTGATTATGTGGAGGGGCTGAGGAAGTGGGGAAGAGATTTATTTTTCTAATTGGAATTGCTCCCAGTTCTAGCTACTAATTTGGATATGTACCATTATACAGCCTTGTGTGGCCGAACAAACCAAGAAATGGCCTGAGAAAATATATGGTTATCAGTTGACACACATTCACATGTTCGTTGCTTATTCTTTTGTTGTTACCCTGCTATGAGGAACTTTAGTGAGGAAATTAAGGAGAATTCTTCTGGACTGTATTTTCATACCTGTCAAGTTTCGGGAAATTTCTGTCAAATCCCCATATTTTACACTCTTTCCCACCATCATCCCATATTAGTTAGACTGCATTTAGACTGGAGTTAGACTGGAGGCCAGCACAGGAGAAACATAGCTGTCCAGTTTCCTGTTTTGGCCGGGAAATTTCCCTTATTTGACAGAAATTTCCCGAAACTTGACAGGTATGTGTATTTTGTCCTACATATGCAGCAAATACATGTTCCTCTTCTTTCTTTTTGTTGATTTACAGGTGTAAATAATATCATTCATGGGAAATTTACAGCAGCAACAATTTTTCATAGAACTATGTTCCATGTATACTATTCTATTTCAAGAAAACTAGGTTTTCAGTTAAACCCAAACTAAATTAGATTTCCTGGTAGGCTCATGTAGTTATAGCAGCCAGAGTCATAGCAGCAAATTGTAGCTACTGAAGAAATGACAACCATGTGCCAGACATATGACAGGTCATGTGCCACATTTTACCAAATAATCAACTTTATAAACGGCAATTCAATAGGATTCTAGCCATTATTGTTGCTCATCTGAATGTGTATGTGCCATAGATACTTTTCTTCTAAATTCTCCAGTATAAATCATGATGTTGAGTATTGTTTCTAAATCAGAAGCATGCACAATGCCGCTTGATGCCATGGTCAATGGATATGTAATAAAGCTGCAATTGATCCAACCCAAGGCTGAACTAATCTGTGCAAGGATTAATTGGCAAATAGAGATAGAAAGATACAGTAGATAGGGTGTTCTTCCAAAGAGAATGAGAGAGGAAAAAACAATGGGATCACAGCTGAGATTCTAAAGTTGGAAACAAAGTGGATCATATTTTACAAAGAAATATGGAGTGATATAAACATAGGCTTCCTAAATCAGTTGGCTGTAAAATCTCCTTTTCCTTAATTGGTTTAGAAGCTGAGGGTCAAAATGTGAGACCAAAAGCTCTCTGCCAGGTTTTTTTTTGCTGCCTAGAAGCAAATTAAGTGAAAAACAATGGCAAGAGTGACAGCTCCCTGTCAGTAGGGGCTCTTAGAGTTAATCTGCCGCTGAGACTAATACAATTATGTGGGATTATAGGATTGCTGGCAGATACATAGATTAAGGAAATTCCCAAAGAGAGTCCCTGGTGAGAAGTTCTTATTTCTAGAGGAGAGAAATTGTAGATCTATCTACCTACCTACCTACCTTACCTACCTATCAACCATTCATTGTTTTATCTAAACAAAAAAATCTATAGAAAACATGGAAAAACTCATTCCTCATTTGTTGCCATCTTATGCTCACTTTTCCTATCATACTCTCCATGTCAGAGTACAATCTCATAAACCAGTGGTTCCCAACCTTTGATCCCCAGAATGTTCTTAGACTAAAACTTCCAGCCATTGTACTGGCCAAGATTTCTGGGAACCAAGTTTGGAAACCACTGCCATAAACCATTTTCTAAACTAAAAATGAAACAGAGTGGTCATTACTGGCATCTTCAGTCAACAATGTCAAGTATTTTGCCTCAATCCAGAGCAGTGGTTCCCAATGTGAGGCACACACCCCACAGGGGGACTTCAATTCCCAGAAGCCTAAGTCAGTACAGTAAAACCCCGTTTTATGAGAAAAGTCCATTATGTAACTTTTTCCGTAAATTGGTTTTTCTGTAAAATGATGCATGATTTCCCATAACAAAGCACTGAATTTTTTTTAAAAGATCCTGACCGTTCCAAAAATTATTGTAAAAATTTCAAACAATTATCAAAAAAAAAATCCCCAAAAACGCCAAACATGACCCTCTCCCACACCCTGATCATCTCACCATCTGGTGAACAGCTGATGTGGAGAAGAGGGGTGTTATTAGAGCATTTCCCTTTTTTTATCCCACACCTCCGTACCTCAATTGAGATGTGAGGGTGAGACATAAAAAAGGGGGAAAAACAGAGCACAAAAGGAATGATGAAGCAATCTACCTACCTTTTCCATGCTGCTGCTGCTTCCTGAGCAATGTGTCCAGCCATTGCTTCTACTGGCACTGGGAGACTGCAGGGGGCATATCTGCTCCATTTTGCTCTTTGTCTGAGGTCTCTCCACAGTGCTCTTTAACCGGGAATGTGCATCGAACAAAGACCAGAATGGAGTGGTCCTTGTCCGAAATGCGTTCCCAGCTAAAGCACACTGTGGAGGAACCATGGACAAAGAGCAAAATGGAGCAGATATGCCCCCTGCAATCTCCCAGTGCTGGTAGAAGCAGTGGGGACTGTGGAAAAAGCAGCAAAACTGCCGCAATTGTCACTGCCACCACCTCTTCCTCCACTGCCACCATGGTAAGTGATGTCTCATGACTTCCAGCGGTGGGGGCGGGTGGTGCAGGGTGAAATTTTTTAGTCTAAAATGGTGTAGGGATGCCATTTTAGAGTCTTAAATGGTGGGGGTGCCATTATAGAATCTAAAATGGCAGGGCTGCCATTTTATACTCTCTCAGATGGAAGGAACTCTGGGGAAACCCATTCCTGAAGTTGAAATTTTTCCATAAATTGGGACGTGATTTCACCAGAATTTCCTTCCATAAAATGATTTTTCCATAAAAAGAGGCATCCATAAAATGGGGTGTAACTGTACATTGGTTGATCAGTGATTTGGGAAATTGACTTAGGCTTCTGGGAATTGAAGTCCAAAAACCAAAAGATGGGAAACACTGTCATCTTTGCTCTCAGAACACCTAGAAGCTGTCCAAGCTGGACAGCCATGATAGGTCAGCTCAGACACATCATCCCTCCTTATGACAGTGGTTCTCAAACTTTCTTTCCTTAGCACAATTGCTTGAGGTGGGTGGGTTTGTCTTGTAGAACTATTTAATAGACCCCTTTTAAAAATCTAAATACCAAAGCACATACATAATTCATGTTTTCATTACATCTTTTCCCCTTCAGTGCTGGCATCAACATTGGCCACAAAATCGCTACATTATGAAAATTGTAGGTCCTAAAGCAAGGTATTATTAACCTGATGGATAATCCAGTCTTGGTCAAATAGGCTGTGTATTCCGTTATGAGAGCAAAATAAAATAAATAAAACTAGAACAAGGCAAGTGTAGATATTCCAACAGTTCTGGAAATTAGAAAGAGAGCTATATATCACAGTTTGATCATTTCTACCATGTCTGCAGGAAGAGAAGGCCCAGGAAGTTTCTGTATGTTTCAGGCAGGATCAGAAATGCCATTAGTTGAGCTGTAACTACTTATTAATTTATTATTTTGCTTAATACTCAACCCATCTAAACATAAAGTTACTGTAGCATTTTTTGCTCCTTCCTCCCAATGAGGATGTGGCAATACCCCCACCCCCCGCCACACACACACACACTCCACCCTGGTGCATGGATGAGATACTTGCTTGAGAAGAAAAAGGTGAATGTGGTACTACTCGTCATCATCAGCTGTTACTCGTGTCCAAGTATACATTCCCCCCAACCCCCGGAAATCATTTTCAGGGGAAATGCCATTGACGTGAATTTGTTTAAGGTGGATCCCAGCTTGCCATAAAGTGACCCACACATCATGACCATGGATCCATCTCCTGGGGCACATATGAAATGAAACATGCAGGATTTGACACCAGGACTGCAATGGACTCCCGCAGGCTTGAGGATATTAGCAAGGTGCACCTTCACAGCCAGTCCATCTGAACTGAATAAATAAATAAATCTGGCATGGCCCCTTTCTCCTCCATGACTGTTGAGAATCAGAATAGTGAAGTGGTTCCTCCTCCACTCATTTTGAGATTGGCACTACTAAAAAAATGAAAGAAAGAAATGCTTTAAAAGAAGGGAAGAAAAAAAATAGGCCAATGATCTGGTTGCCATGTATTTCCCCAACATTTGCCTAAGGCATGCCAACAAATTTTATCCACCCTAGTTACAGCCCTGGCTATCTGGGATAATTTTACTGAAGGCCTTTCTTTCAGTCATGGGCCCAGCTTACTTCCATCTTTTACTGGCAATGTCTGGTTCCCTTCCCACAAGATATTGGGAGTGGAAATATTATTTTCTTGTCAGATTCCCCTAAGACCCACCCTCTTTTAATGGCATTCCTTTTGCTTCCAAAATCAGAGTAGGAGGATTATTATTTTTACCCAACTCTTGCACCCTACATACATAGGTAAAGGTCTCCATTGCTCAAAAGCCAGTTATGTCCAACTCCAGGGGGTGATGCTCATCTCTGTTTACAGCCAAAGAGCCAGAACTGTCTGTGTCTGCAGATGTTTGCATGGTTGTGTGGCGGACATGACTAGATGCTGGAGAGTATGGAATGTTGTTACCTTTCCCACCTATTTATCTACTTGCAATTTCTTGCTTTCAAACTGCTAGATTGGCAGGAGCTGGGACAGATAATGGGAGCTCAATCTGTTGCATAGCACTCAGGTATTAAACTGCTGACCTGCTGACCTTCTGGTCATCAAGCTCCTTAACCACTAAGCCACCACAGCCTTTCTACACACATACTGTAAGAGTAAAGAGTAGAAAGAAAAGAATGAGAGCATGTGTAGAGTGTGATTGTGAATGGATAAAAAGTAGCTGTGGTAAAAGTGAAGACAAGGCCTGGACAGAGTAATAGCAGGGCCTGGAAACAGAATGTTGGAGAAACACCCGGATGGCTGTACCGGTGCAACAGACCACGGACTGGGCCAAGGAGCCCGGGAAAGGTGAATGATGGATGGGGACTGCGACAGCTGGGGGGGGCAGTGGAAAACAGGCAGGGACTGCAGTGGGGAGACCGTGCCTGGGAGCCTTCCATGCCCAGGTTGGATCCACCCAGGTGAACCCGGGTACCCCTGCTAGTTGAAAGAGAGATCTGAAGGAATAGATCTAGCTAGCTGAGGTGAAATATCCTAAAGATACAGATCTGAGGTAAAATAGGTGAGATCTAAGGGAAAATAAAGAAATACTGTACATGGTTATTATTTTGTGAGGGAAAGAGATAACTTGTCTTGCATGTAATATTTTGAAGAATTTTGAATTGGTTATTAGTGTTCATGGAAACTGCATTTTATTTGTCACATTGTTGAATCCTGATTGGTTACTTTTATAAATATCTCAGTATTATGTAAAATAAACCTTTCTTTTAAAAATCTCAGCCATTTTGTTTATGTACATCTGTGAAGGGAGTTTATTTACTTTAATTATGCTACCAAGCTTAGGCTGAGACAATAGTTAGTAGCTACCCCTAGGAAGAGGGCAGGCAGTCATTTTATCAGGACAGGCTGGGACTTAGCTGTGGAATCTGATAGGGGGGAAAATCCAAGTCAGACTTTGCAGGTCTAAGAGTATCCTGGTTTGGTACAATTTCTGATCAGGATTTCCTGAGGGAAACAGATTATTGTTACACATACACATCTCCAATTATAGTTATTGTTTCATAGAAAGCTTCGTACTAGCTAATATAGCACTTTTCAGAACCAAAAAAGTTAGGAGGGTTTTTTTATGGTGCAGCTCTGAATTTCCTTGTCCAGATTTCTTTATGAGCTCTGCCTTTTGCTGTTGGAGAGCAGACCAGAGGGGCTCTCTAATTGTTCCATCAGCCACAGGGGTTGACCTTGCTGGCACAAGGAGGAGAGCCTTCTCTTTGTCCGCACCGGCCCTTTGGAACCTCCTGCCAACAGAGCTACGTCTCCGGACAGAATTGCTGCCTTTCAGAAAAGAACTCAAAACCTGGCCGGTGGGCCAAGTATGGGGTGCAGGTGGAAAGGGTAACCTCCATTGGGTGGTTGGCATAGAGGATAATTCATTTCCCCCCATGGTCCCTTCGGTCCCTGCACCCTTTTTAAGGGGGTGGGTAGTTTTAATTAATTGTATTATGTTTTTATCTGTGATTGTGAACCGCCCTGAGTCAGACTAGGCCAAGTGGGTGGTGTAGAAATCGAACAATTAAAATTAAATTAAATTAAATTACTTTTCATAATTGTATTACAAGCACAGCAAGCTGGTCTTCTATGGTAAAGAGTTACAGCCACACACGTAGGATCGTATAAAAAGGCCTGATCTAAAAAGAGTTGAAATGTATGTGAGTGACTGAAGGACATGCAAAAAAGGCCAGGACCATCTAGAACAGTGTTTCCCAAACTTTGGTTCTTGGACTCCATTTCCCAGAAGCCTAAGTCAATTCCTCAAAGCACTGATCAGCCAATATACTGACTTAGGCTTCTGGGAATTGAAGTCCCCTGTGGGGTGTAGGGACCACTTTGGGAACCACTGATCTAGAATGATTGCATACTTGAACAACAAACTACTAAACTACACAGCTCTCCTAAAAGGAAACAGGGTAATATACCTTAGCATTCCTTACAAGCCTCACCCATTATTATTAGAACGTGTAGCCTCCCTCACACAATGCAAAGCACACTTGCCTTTTAATACTGCAGATTGCTAAAGCACTTAGGTCTATTGACATACATTATCTAACTTTCTCTTTTTAAGTATGATTAATAGTTGGCTGTCAGGAGGGAAAACGGATTTGTTATGTGTCTGTTGTCAGTATCTATATGCCAATAATTGTTTTTTTTAATACCATCAGGAGTTAAAACATAAAAACAATGATATTAAAAAGAACATCTCTTTCCATCTTCCCTTCCAGCACTGCCAGATCTAAAAAAGGAGGCCAAATTGATAATTTCCATTTTGAATCTTTGGTTGGCAGATGAGCAGGTTTTTAATTCATAAGAAAGCAATACGGTATAACTGTTGCATTGCTATTACTTTCAGATGGGTTAGGAAGGCGTGTTTTAATTCAAACAGCAACGTGTGAGGGGAGGAATCAAGGAAAGGAAGAAGGTGGCAATAAAATTGGTTTAACAAGGTCTGTTTTTATGAGCTAAATGTGTGGGATAGTGCATATTCAATGTTTAATTCATGATTGCTCTTTGGACAAATGTGATCATATTTTTACTTTACACAGAGGCAGGCTATTGGGAGGTAAACAGCAACAAGCTTGTCAAGGATAGTTTGCCTTTTTATTCATTCAACTGAACCTTGGGAGTAGGACAGAGTGAGCTTCTGTGTGACAGGCCATCTCCAGTCCTCCTGAAGCTGTGCCTACCCATGGAAGCAGGTCCTTGTGCCTATTCAACCCCTCGACTATAACTCCCATTCAGCTCCAGACAGAATGGGCAGTAGTAACCAAGCAGCCACAAGCTTCTCCATCTGGTATAGCTCCTGCCTCAGTCAAGAGGGCTAGATTGGAAGCTTGTAGGAGCTAGCTTGTTTTTTCCTGTGGTTGACCGATTCCCAAGGTTCCCCAAACTAGAGCCAAGGGCTGGGAACCTGGCTCAGTGGGGCGGATCTACATGCTCAGCATGAAAAAAGAAGAAAATGCAGCATTGAGAAACCACACAAGAGCCTTGCCAGATCAGCTGCTTCTTATTCTCTGAAATTTCAGGGTCAAAATCTAAGAATGGAAATCCAGCCATGAAATAACACCAGAGGTGGGTATAAGAATGGCTGAAATCCTGTTTCACAGCAGGAGCAAATCATTGATACAATCAAACCTCTACATAAAAATTGAATTTGTTATCTTAAGTTGAACTGTTCTTATCTCGAGGTTTGACTGTAATTAAATGGTCCCTGAGGTGCACATGACTTGTACACAATGCAACAATGTTGTGTGCAGCCTGAAATTGTCAAAGGAAGCCTTTAATCAGAGATTATTTGCTGATGCTGATGTCACACCCACTGAGCATGCTGAGTTAGACAACAGTGGGTGTGAGCATGTGTAAAAAGAAGTGACAGACTGCTGTCACTGAACGTGTGTCTCTGCAGATGTGGCTTGATGCCATCTCTCAGTCAGCCCCATCCAGCACAGCCAATTGAAAGGAAAGCTGGGGGTTGTAGTCAGGAAGGAGCTATGTTCTCTATCTCTGACTGAGACTCATGTTCCAGAGACACATGTTTGGGAGGAAGACACCTCTGAGGTGGATTAAAATAACTCACATTTCAGCAAGATAATGCTTGCCTCAGCTTTGTGTCATGCATTCTTTGGTCTTTGAATCAATTGAGATGCACCCTCAAGAAGACAATTTTGCGAGTGAACACAACATTCCTCTGTTGTCTGTAGGTTCACCTTAAAGAATCCATGTTAAAGTAGGTTCACCTTAAAGAATCAATTCATTTCCCCACAGTTTATTAATCTACGTATATGCTTGTGACCTTTAGATTTTTTTTTCTAAAATAGCTCAGTTTACATCTGCTTCTTCGGTATATTCTTGTTCCTCTCTCAGCCAAAGATTATGCCAGGGATGAGCAATGTCACTCCAGAAACTAAGTAATACAGTACTTTAAAAGGGAAAAAAAGCATGCCATTATTAAGCTTAAGAGAACAGAAACTGTATTTTAGTCTCAGAATGGAAATGATTTTGCTAGAGATATAGCTAAAAACAGCTATTTTCTATCTTTTCTTGGGGATGTATCTCAAAACAGGCACTCCTCAGCTATTCCAAGGGAAAGAGAAGAAAGGTAAGAAACCCCTAATGGGGGACATGTGGAGGTGAGCAGGGGAGACGAAGGGAAGTTCATTTGCACATCATTGGATTTGTCCCACAGTATGCTATCTGTTATGGAATGAGTCTGCTTTTGAATTCTTTTTAAAATGTGACTTGGTCCAAAATGTAATTGCAAGGTCACTCACTGGGAATAACAAATAGCAGCATCTCCCTATTTTTTCCTTAATTGTCCGTATTGGTAGTTGCTCCATTTCCAAACAAAGTAAAAAGTGCTGGAAATCTTGAAGAAGCACCAATCCATGGATGTCCAGGTTAGCCCCTGCTACTATGTAGGGTAGGCTGTGACCTTGTCCCACTCCTTTGGAGGCCCAAGGCAAAACTTTATGAGCAAGTTCTGTGTTTTCTTTGTACACTGCTGCTACGTCTTCATGTTCCCTATTGTTTGCTGCTGTTTTTACTGTTGTTTTGTGTATTGTTTGATTGTTAAGGAGCCCTGGTGGTGCAGTGGTTAAACTGCCGTAATGCAACCAAAAGGTTGTGAGTTTGATCTATGGGGGTTGTATATAAGTGTGATTCCTTTTCTTTTCTTTAAGACATTGATGAGGAACTGAATGGGGAAAACACAAACATGACTACAGTGGTACCTCACTTAAAGAGCATAATGCGTTTCATGAGACTGCTCTTTAAGCGAGTTTGCTCTTTAAGTGAAACACCATTGTAGGTGACCAGTTGTGACTTCTGGGGGGGGGGGATTATGAACCCCGATTTAGTTGTTAAGTGAGTTTTTGGTTGGTTTTAATTGTTAAGCGAGGTGACCATTCAGAGAAAATTCTGCTCTTTAAGCGATCTAGTCTCTAAGCGAGGCGCTCTTAATGTGAGGTTTTACTGTACATGCAATAATTTAATATTGAAAAAGCCTGACATTCTGATTTTATTGCACATCTTTTAAACCCCACTTTTTGTCCTCTAGATTTTGATGGGAGTACAACACAACAAACATAACTCTTGACTGCTCATTCAGGATGCAAGGGATGATGTGAGCTGTGATATAACATATCTGGAAGGCATCTAGTAGAGAAAGTTGCCTGTCGCTAACATATTGTGCAACCAGCCATCAGCCTTTGCTAGGTCTCTCCTAGAATTATGGGAAGATGTATTTCTCTCTTGCTTTCATTTCAGTGCTAGCTAATGAAAACCATGGTTTCTCTGGCAGTGGCTGCTTTAGCACTGAAGTGGAATAATATTATTTTCAATAACCTGAGACTCATGGTAGTTTTGGAGGACTCCTCTGTTACATTCCATGGCTATGTTTTATGCATGCTAGCCAAAAACAATTCAAATACACAGATCTAGCAATGTTTTAATAGAGGTTCTGGGACTATAACATTCAGAAACCAAACAGGTACTTCTGTTATTCCAATGTGAATAATCTATATTGAATGGGGAAAACAACTCCTCTCCAATTTTTGCCTGTGAGTGGTAAAAAATCTTAACATTGGCAACTATATGCTAGCTATGTAAAACAGCACAGCATAAATACACAAGTACATTGTGTTCTTTGAGGTAGCATTAGCATTCCATGTGTTAATCCCATACTAATCTCCTGCCCTGCACCTTCTGGTTGTAGCAATGCTTATAAAACCCATTCAATTAGAAGTCTTAATTGGAAAGGCCATATACAGACCTTGATTGGATTTAGACTCTGAGGAATAAATTAAGTAATGTTAGAAGACCCTCTTAATCAGCTGAGAAGAAATCAAAAGTAAAGTCTGCAAATTAACTGCAAGG
Source organism: Bradypodion ventrale (assembly GCA_035047345.1). Taxonomy (NCBI): domain Eukaryota; kingdom Metazoa; phylum Chordata; class Lepidosauria; order Squamata; family Chamaeleonidae; genus Bradypodion; species Bradypodion ventrale. Next base: position 229,387,654 of record JAWDJE010000001.1, read on the forward strand.
TGTGTGCTCCTGCTACTTGGAAATTAACCTCTAAATGACAGAGACAATGTAGTGGTTTAATAGTTCTTTGTCCATCTGCTAAGGAAATGACTGAGCGCTTGGTACCCAAAGGGCTACAAGATGGTGAATAGGAAAGCAAGGGGAAGGAGAAAGAGGAGATTATGAAGGGAATATGTTTTCAGTTGAAAGTTCTCAAATACAGCTCTTACTTATACCAAATAGATTGGGGCCATACAATAATGAAGAAGCTAGGAGTAAGTAAGAATTTTGTTTTCAGGGTGGAAAAGAAATCATGCTTTTTAAGATATCTGAATGTGAAAGACACCCAAATGGGTGGATCTGTCCAGGCTCTGAGTGCTGAACTCTACTGATTCCCACATATCCTTCCATGTCAATGCTGAGTTAGGTTAATGCATCTTAATTTTAGCAAAATTTGTCATCTTAAACACTCACACATGGAAGGAGGTCCAATGTGAGCCTCTAAGTGCCTGAAGTAGGTGCACTTATTGAATTTCAACAACAGAATGCAAGCGCGGCGCCAAAATGGCCGCCGCGCCCTTTGCGGCCCCCCTCCCCACAGGACAGAGAATCCGGGTAGTTAGGGGCGTGGCCACCTCTCTTATAAAAGGGGGTGGCCACGAGGCAGCAGAGCTGCCATTTTTACTCAGCGACGGAGCGGAGAAGTTTTTTCCCTGTGTCTCCGTCGCTCTTTAGCTTACCGGGAAGCCTTTTGGTAGCGATTCTTCCTTTTCGGCTTCCCTTTGCTTCCGTGGAAATGCCTTCGATGAAGAAGGCAGCTTGGAGTGCGGCTCACGCTGTTAGGAGGCGCAACCCGGGTCGGAGGACCGCGGTGCCGCCTCCCCAGCTGCAGCCTTTGCAGGCCCCTGCCGGGACCGGCGGAATGGGGTATATCGCCCCTTGGCTCGGAGCGGGCGAACAATTTGCGGGCGCGGCAGGGGCTTCGGCCCGCGGCCCGCGAGCGGTGGACACCGCTCCTGCACCCGCCCACCAGGTTGGGCCTGCTGCTATTGGGTCGCAGCCTCTCCCGGGGCCCTCTAGCCTTGGGGGGTGGTGCGGCCCCCTGCCTTGGCAGGTTTCTCTACCGACCCTGCCGGGCTTCGGTGTTGGCCAATGGCCATATTCGGGTCCTGGGGTACGGCGACCTGTACCTACGTCTTGGACCGTGCGGGCCGGCCGGCCCTTGGCCCCGGGTCAACGTGGAAGCCTTACTGACCCGCCTGGCGGCCCTTGAAGCGTCGTGGGCTCGGGCCAGTCAGGTGGGGGCCCTCTCTTCGGGGTTCCTTTGAGGCGCTGCCGGCAGGAGGACAACAGCCGACAGGGAGGGTTGAGCTGCTACAGGCGCGTGGCGCGGTTTCGCCCACTGCCTCGCAGCTCCCCAGCCAGCAGCCAGGTGCGGGTCAGGCCCCGGTGATGAGCTCTATGTCGGTCGTGAGCTCCGACGCCCCCAGTGGGCCGGAACCCCCGGTGGGGGCGGCCCGCGGGGGTGCAGCATGTGAGTATACGGTGTAAGCAAGTACATCCACACACATTCCCAATATGGGGGGGGGGCTTTTCAATGGCTTTGCCCTCGCGCGGGTGGTGTGGCGGTGTACCCGCTGACGCATCACCCGGCGATGACAGCTAACACCCAGGGCCCCGTGGTGGGGGGGTGTTCCCTACCCTGAGGGGAATGTTGGGTGGCCGGGTTGGCCCAAGCCCCTATTCCTTACCGCTGAGTGGCCGCTTTGCACAGGCCGCCAGAGAGTAAATTTGGCGGGGGGAGTGCGTGGCTATCTTTGCCCTCCTAAACAAGGTGCCCATCAAGGAGAGGGGGAGGGGCAGAATGAGAAGGATAGTGGCAGGCACGTTGTCTCAAGCCACCAAGTATGTGGGCAAAATGGTTGCCGGCCTGCATCATATGCATGGCGGTGTACCTTAGGGCCTGGCCAGATTTGGCAATCCCGATGGCTTGTGACTAGGAATGCCGTAGGCGGAATCCCCCGCACCCCGAGATTAGGCGGGATTAGCCGGGCCAGAGGCCGCGGCTTTTGTACGTGACGCCCACGTGCCCTGCGCCCGGGGAGATATACCATTGTGGGCATGCGGTTCAGCAGGCGGCCCCAGCATAGGTCACCGGCCAGGGGGCGGGGCGGGGGGTTCCAGCCCGCCTGCAGTGCTGGACTTTCTTGTCCAATCACTCCTCTGAGGGGAAGACTTGCAATGCAGACAGAAGTATCCCAACTGTGTTGGCCCCCACGCGGCCTCTGCCTGTCCCAGGCCTAGAAGGATGCGGGGCAGAGGGTGGGGCAGACGGGGGGCTGGCAAGGCTGCCGCAGATGGATCTAGTTCACCGAAGGGCTCTCTCCCCAGTTACGGTGGACGTGTTGGAGCGTGGCTCCCATGGTACCCGAAGGGAGAGGATGCGGGTTCTCTCCTTCAGGGTTCTAGGCAGGGGTTCCGGATCCCTTTCATGGGTAATAGGTCCCCTCAGGAGGTCCCCAATCTTTTATCCCTTAAGGAAAGGGAGGAGGTGGCTGCTGCAAGCTTGACAATAGGGTCTATGCGGGCAGGGTCGCTGGCCCTGTCCCTGCACCCCCGTCCCGGGGAACATATTATTTCAATGATGCCATGCCTTTTGGCTATTCCATTGGGGCTCGGTATTCGAGCGTTTCACCACTTTCCTAGATTGCGCTTTTGTCCGCAGGTCAGGGTCCCGGTCTGTAGCCCATTCCCTGGATGTTTTATTCGGGGCTGAACGGGGCTGGGACACGTACCCACGTCTCCTCAACACATTTCAGACGCTACTGGAGGAACTGGGTGTCCCCTTAGCGCCCGAAAAGACCGAGGGCCCATCTCCACAGCTAGTATTCCTGGGGTGGAGAGTTACACGGTAGCGCAGGATTCTAGGTTGCAGTGGGATAAGGTCCCAAAGCTAGTGGCCCTTGTCTCGGTCTGGCTGGCCGAGCGCATGGCATCACTGAGGGTACTTTTGGTGCTACGGGGTCACCCAGTTTAGCTGGCAGGGTCGTAGCACCGGGCAGGGCATTTGCTCTGCGCCGGGGCGATGCCTTGGCGGGATTCTCCAGGCCCCACCACAGGTTCAGATTTACCCAGGGTATCGGGGCAGGCGTGCTTGTCTGGCCATAGACCCAGAGGTGGTTCACCGGTGTCATTTTGGGGGGGTCTGATCTATTGGCTCCCCCCTTGCTTTCAGATACAGCCTGATGCCTCAGGATCCCTGGGTTTACGGGATGTACTTCAATTGGAAGTAGGCCTATGGTGGGTGGCCAACATACTGGGCAGGCAGGTGTCGCCTGCATGGTCTCACGTATCTGGAATGTTTCCCTACCCTGGGTGCTTTGATGCTATGGGGCAAGGAGTGGGCCAACTCAGTTGTGCAATTTTGGCATGGCAGCGCGGCTGTTGTCCGCATCGTCACTGCACAGATTTCCAAATCGCCCGGGGTTATGGGGCTAGTGTTTGTTAGTCTCATGCAACCTGCCTCAACGTTCCCTGCAGGGCCAGGCATGTCCCAGGGGTTGATAATGATATTGCTGCTGCTTTGTCTCGCCTGCAGATCTCCCGGTTCCGTGCCTCGGCCCCCGGATGCGGAGGAATTTCCCTCGCCACTCCTGGACGAGAGATGGAACGTTGGCAAGGAGAGGTGAACCGGGCGATTGGCCTGGAACTAGCGCCATGCATGAGTAAGGCGTATCACCATGCATTTAGTTCCTTCAGAGTATTATGTATCCGATTCCAACTGCCAGGAACCTGGCCGATCCCAGTAGCCCATGTTCTGCGGTTCATGGTTTACCTGTATGCCCAGGGCCTTGCACCACGCACCATAGCATCTCAGCTGTCGGGTTGGCTTTTGTGGACAAAGTGGGAGGTCGCGTGGACGGCACCAAGGACTTCCGGGTGAGACATGTTCGGGAGGGGTGGGTGCGCGTGCGCGGGCGTTCCCCGGCCGACCGCCACCCCATTTACCAGGGGTTTTTACCCAGTTGGCCCGGGGCTGGCCTGGCCTCTGTTTTGATAGATGAGGCAGCCCACTTCATGCGGCTACAACGGTGGCCTTTTTGGAGCCCTCCGCATCGGCGAGCTTGAGATGCTGAGTAAGGCGGATGCAAGATTTTCACAGGGTTTTTACCCCATTGGCCCGGGGCTGGCCTGGCCTCAGTTCGATAAATGAGGCAGCCCACTTCATGCGGCTACAACGGTGGCCTTTTTTGGAGCCCTCCGCATCGGCGAGCTTGAGATGCTGAGTAAGGCGGATGCAAGATTTTCCCAGGGTTTTTCCCAATTGGCCTGGGGCTGGCCTGGCCTCTGTTTTGGAAATGAGGCAGCCCACTTCAGGCGGCTACAACGATGGCCTTTTTGGAGCGCTCCGCGACGGCGAGCTTGAGATGCTGTATAAGGCGGATGCAAGTTGTAGGGCACTGGAACTCGAGGATGTCTATGTTGCCAAAGACTCGGCCCAGTTGAGGATACGCTCCTCTAAAACAGATCAGCATGGCGTAGGCAGTGGTGTGAGACTGCTACGGTGTTCTTTGGCAGACATCTGTCCGGTTGGTGCCCTACAGGAATTCCTGGCACTGCGTGGCATGAACCACGGCCCGTTTTTCTGTCACCAAGATGGGTCTCCCCTTACTAAATTTCAGTTTTGGAAGGTGACAGCCAGAGCCCTCACCAGGGTGGGCCTACCAGGTGCCCGTTATGGCACACATTCATTCCGTATTGGCGCAGCCTCTACAGCAGCTGCTTTTGGGTACTCTGGGACTGACATACGCAGCATGGGGAGGTGGGGCTCGCAATGTTTTCAGTTTTATGTGCGCCCACTCCCGCCATGAGTACCAATCCAGTCACCTTACCGCCTTTTTTCTCAATTTTCTTACAGACCCTGGGTGTCGTATTACACCGGTGACAGTATGGCTGGTGGGCCACAGCTATGTGCACAGGGCAGCGCGTTACGCTGCGGCGACAGAGTGGACCCCGACTGGGACTGGGTGACCACGCCAGTCTCGCATGGCATGGTAAGCCTGGGATGTTATGGCAGGAGCTGCGGCCTTTCCTTTTTTCTGGCCTGGGTGCTGACCCGCCTGACATTCTAATCATCCACCTGGGGGACAATGATTTGGGCCAGGTCGCCGGCTTATCGCTCAAGCATGCGATTGGCGAGGACCTCGCCTACTTGCATTATGTCTGGCCTGCTCCAACCCTGGTTTGGTCGGACATTGTTCCGCACCATTCTTACAGAGGGGGCGTTACACTCCTGGCCCTTGACCGCGCTAGGCGCGCGGTCAATAAGGCAGTGGCGCGGTTTCTTGCCGCCGGGGCTTGGGGACGGGTTAGTCATCACCCCGATATTAGTCTACAAAATTATGACTTGTACGCAGGGGATGGGGTCCATCTGTCGCGAGGAGGTATGGACCTCCTGTTGGGTGATTGGCGAGCAGGCCTGTTGACCGAGCTGACGGTCTGGGGGGGGCGTCAGGTCTTCTTCGAAGCCCCTCCGTGTGGCGGGTAGCACTGGTAAGGTAAACAGTATGACCCACAAGTATCCGGCAGGTTCGCATTGACTGGACAACACTAGATAGGAATAAATTAGTTAAACGTTGTCCGGTCAACGACAAACCAGGCGATGGGGTGATGACGATTGCTAACCAGCATGCATCACCCCTGTGATTTCACGGATACGCGTCAGAGGGTGGGGTCATAAGTTAGTTATTGACTACGGTCAACAATTTGTTTGTTGTCAACAAACAAATTGATACAAATTGATACATTGTAACCAATTGCCGTTGGCAATTTTGGGGTGCTACCTTACCAGTGTTACTTCGGCCTGCTTGCCTTAGGAATTATGATTGGTCGTTTTACCAATACAAATTTATAATTCGGACTAGGGCATTGAATCAATAAATGTGGCCCTTTGCTGTTATCCACTTTCAATGTTGTCTGTGTCCGTTATTGGGGGGTGCGCCTGCAATGCAAGCGCGGCGCCAAAATGGCCGCCGCGCCCTTTGCGGGCCCCCCCCACAGGACAGAGAATCCGGGTAGTTAGGGGCGTGGCCACCTCTCTTATAAAAGGGGGTGGCCACGAGGCAGCAGAGCTGCCATTTTTACTCAGCGACGGAGCGGAGAAGTTTTTTCCCTCCACCCCCTCCCTAGTTAACAGTGTGATATTATGGTCGCTTCGGGGCCGGGTGGGAATTTTTGGTTGGGACCCATATTGGCTCCGGGTCCTGGCTTTTTTGCCCACCCCACACTGTTGCTATGGTTTGATATAGGGGTATTTCTGTTTCTGCTGTTGACTTTGGTCACATTGGCGGGTAGCACTGGTAAGGTAAACAGTATGACCCACAAGTATCCGGCAGGTTCGCATTGACTGGACAACACTAGATAGGAATAAATTAGTTAAACGTTGTCCGGTCAACGACAAACCAGGCGATGGGGTGATGACGATTGCTAACCAGCATGCATCACCCCTGTGATTTCACGGATACGCGTCAGAGGGTGGGGTCATAAGTTAGTTATTGACTACGGTCAACAATTTGTTTGTTGTCAACAAACAAATTGATACAAATTGATACATTGTAACCAATTGCCGTTGGCAATTTTGGGGTGCTACCTTACCAGTGTTACTTCGGCCTGCTTGCCTTAGGAATTATGATTGGTCGTTTTACCAATACAAATTTACAATTCGGACTAGGGCATTGAATCAATAAATGTGGCCCTTTGCTGTTATCCACTTTCAATGTTGTCTGTGTCCGTTATTGGGGGGTGCGCCTGCAAAGGATGGTCCTCTCCATGCTAGGAAAACCTATAAGAACTGAATATGTACCAACATTATGTGTATGAGGCAGGCTGACATTTTAGATATATTATTCCAAATTTCAGACCCCAAAGAAGACTGATATATGTATGTGCGTTTGGCATGTCAGCCAAATTTTCGGATAAAATTACTAGGCTTTGTACCTTAGCTCTTAAACAAATCTCATCTGAAAGTGTCAGCAGAAACCTAATCTAACATAGGTGGCCTTCAGACTGGAGTCATAGAATGTGTGTCTCCACAGATGTAGCTTGATGACATTTCTCAGTCAGCCCCGTCCAGAACAGCCAATGGAAAGGAATACTGGGGGTTGTAGCCTGACAACATCAGGAGGGACATATGTTATCTATCTCCACTGAGAATCATGTTCCAATGAGTGCCTTTTAACTCTAGGAAGAATTGCAGTACTAAGCTGTTCCACAGCTGACAGGACATGTCTGTAACCCCCAGGAGACACTACCTAGGACTGCTTCATGAAGTCAGTGGGACTGTTTAGTTCCCCTTACATACACACAGTGTTGAGAGCAAAGCAAGTCTACCTCATGCCTCTACAATCAATCAGCAACATAAGCATCCTTGCCACACTCATATGCATAAAATCGCAAGATAAAGAGAATCAAGGTTATTCTACAGAAGCATTTAAAAATGCATACACAAACTAGATGACTGTCTTAGCCAAAGACTTTCTGGGAATCCATTACACCTGTGAGCTGTTAAGAGGATTACAGTGACCACTAACTGCAGATAGAAGAGTGGCTTGCTCTCCCTCCTGTGCCAAAGGTGGAGAAATATCTTTAAGAGAACAAAATGAGCCTGCTGTCTTCTAAATGCACAAAGACCTTGGCATTTCAGCTTAATAGAAACACCCCGGCAAAAATAGTATTTAATTCTAAGTCCCCAGGTACTGACTATAATATGCTTTTCTTCTCTGCGTACATATCAAGAGCCAGAGTCAGTTTCACTCTGTTCTGTGGAATTTATATCTTAGCAAAACAGTGCAAGACATTGCAATTTTACCGCATAATCCTAAACATGTTTTCTGGGAAACAAATCCTCTGTTTAGCAGAGCTCTCTACAGTGCAAAGTCCCTAGGAGTACGATCCTATCAGTGGTGTGCTGACCCACAGGGATACAGGAACTCATCCCAGTGCACTCCAGTGACTGGCGACCCCCAGAGGCAGGCAGAGGTAATGGGAATGTATGGGATTTCTCCCTCCTAACCCCCACAATAGGCACCCCATCACTTCCTGTCCACTGCCCTCCCAAGGTGCCCAGCACACCCCTGGATCCTATGTATATTTATTCCTTCACAAACAAGTCCTGTTAACCCACCATATAGGATTTCAGAGGCTGCAGTGGCTTAGTGGTTAAGATGCTGAGACCGGAAGGTTGCCAAGTGAGCAGTTCAAGACCCAAGTTCTGCATAATGGAGTGAGTACCCATCATCTGTCCCAGCTCGCCAACCTAGCAGTTTGAAAGCAAGAAATTGCAAGTAGATAAATAGGTACTGGTTCAGCAGGAAAGGTAACAGTATTCCGTGTGCTCCGGCATCTAATCGTGCCTGCCACATACCACAAAATGTCTGCAGAGGCAGACAGCACTGGCTGTAGATCAGCACTGAACCCTAGAGTGGGACAGGACTAGTTTTCATGTAAGGGAGACCTATAGGAGTTCAGCTTGAAGCAATATAAACCTCATTGGAAATAAAAGTTAGAAAACCATGCAAACCTCTAGCCAAACCCCTGTTGTGCAATTCTGCATGCGAAAGGCAAACAGCTTAACTTGCCGCGGCTTCTTGCTGCTAATTACCAAAATTTGGGCTGGATTTTCAGGTGGGGGCCTGCCCACCTGACTAAGCCCACATCCACAAAATCCAAGTGCAAGTAGCCATTGCTAGTTAGTACTGTTGGCATTTTGTTTGCCTAACTTTCATTGCTAATTGGCTGAGAGGTCAAAGATGCAAACAGAGTCCTGCTATTCCTAAATGACCAATTAAAAAAAAAACACAAGTTAATTGACCAAATGCAGTTCCAGGCAACTTCATGTTAAAAGAAAAAGCCTTTTCCTCTTAAGGATACACTATTTTGGGGTGTGGAATCAGAGTCTTGACTACTTGAATCCTAATTGGGATGCAAATGTGATCTTCATTTGGCCTTTGAAGTCTTGGCCATGCTCTATTTGTACAAAATAATGAACTATATAATATTTAGTCAGAAAATGGTGTGTTTATGTTTATAAGTCACTCGATACCCAAGAGCTGCATGATGAGGGACATGAAAGGAGCCTCATTCCAGTGTCCCCTGCAAAAATCCTTGCAAAAATCCTGACATGGAAATGAACAAAAATCAGATCTTTTTGATAGTATACTACAGTGTATATACTTCCAGCTCAGCTCAGCCATGGAATCCTCTCTTTGGAGTAAAACTGGAAAAACTATTCCTTGAATATCTAACTTACCTTGAAACTCTGATTAGGGTCACTATATGTCTGTTCCAACTTGACAGTACAAAGCAACAACAAAAGATATTTTTGAGCAACTTCTGCAGGACGGACAAATAAATGCAAAGAATCCTGAGCTGTAGATGTGGAATGGAGCATATGCTTTTTTTTTTTTTTTAGAACTCTGCTGTCCTCTTCTATGCAGCTCCTGCCAACCTAGCAGTTCAAAAGCAAGAAATTGCAAGTAGATAGTAGGTACCACTTTGGTGGGAAGGTAAACAATGTTCTGTGCACTCCGGTGTTGAGGCTTCCCTGCCATGTGTCCATGGAAACGTCTGCAGATGCAGACAGCGCTGGCTCTTTGGCTATAAACAGAGATGAGTACTGAACCCTAGAATCGGATATAGCTGGCTTTCAAGGAAGGGTGACATTTACCTTTTGCTAGTCCTCTTCAGCCCAGATCAAACCAGATGGCCCTGCATCTCAGTGTCCCCCAAATGGAAAAAAATCAGGATGGGGAAGGCTAGCCAGATAAAATTGTACAGAAAAGCAGGACGAGGCAGAGAGAATCTAATGGAAGAAACAGAAAAGGGTCTTTAATAAGGAAGACATATATTGTATATCATGAAAAGGAAGAAGTTGGGCATTGCTGACTGAAAGCATAATGAAGAGAAAGAGCCTCCCCAGCACACTCCAGACATGGAGAAAAAAGCAGGAATATCCTGTGCCAGGAAATGTAAAACCTAAATGAACTCACACAGAGACCTTTCCCACATTCTCTAGTTATGGAGTAACTAAATATAGCTATGCAGTTCATAATTTTGTACAGAGTATGTTTGCTCTTTTCTCTACAGTACTGGTCAGGTTAAAACCAGTGCCTTATTTAGACATAGGTCTCACATTGGCTTACTTTAGGATTCAGGAGGGAGAGAGAGAGAGAGAGAGAGTGAGTGTGTGTGTGTGACTGACTGACTGACTGACTGACTGACTGACTTGGGTGCTCATATTCTTCTGATCTTTGAGTGGGCTTACTGTATATACTTGAGTATAAGTCTAGTTTTTTAGCCCATACCTGTCAAGCACGGCTCCGGAAAATACAGGACCTGCACAGGACCCTTCTGCGCAGAACCCTTCTGTGCATGCGCAGAAGGGTTCTGTATATATGCACATGTGCAGTAACTACTTTCCCTGCTGTTCAAATTACAGGACGGCAGCTGGAAAGTGGAGGAAGCGGTGTGGCACAAAATCATCTGGCCTGCACCACCCTCACTGCTCCTGGAAGAGGAAGTAGAACACACATGCGCAGGCACACATTTAGGAGGGTAATTTATGGCAGCATTATGTGCATGCATGGGTGGTCATGTGCCCACACATGCATGTTTTACTTCTGCTTCTGGTGGGAGGAACCACATGACTGGCCCATGGCCCAAAAAGTTTGGCCACCCCTGATCTTTTTGCACTGGTGTAGCTCAAACAGTGTAACTTTTGGAGGTAAATTGTCCTAAACTGGGAAATCACCAGACACACTATCAGTTGCCCACTGAGTTGTTTGACTAGGCATGCAGCTGATGTCTACAGTGATTTCTCAACTTTGGTGAATTTTGGTGGGAAAAGGTACATTATTTGAATAACTACGCATGAGGATTATAAACATTTTTTTTAAAAAAAAAAAGTGGCAGAAGCAATCAGAGCTCAGAAAGTTGCTCACCAGGGCTCCTATTCACAGAATACCCCAGTCCCCATGGACAATGGAGAAGAAAACTAAAACAACTGCTTTGCTGTTTTGCATTTTCTAGATATATATATTTGGCGGTGTGTCCTACAGAGTGTCGTGATGAGCACATGCATTTCAAAATTGACCACAACATTGCAGACCAGTAGTAACTCAGACACAACTTCCCTTGAAAACCAGCATCTTTCATCTAAACACACCTACTGTTGCAACTTCCTTAGAAAAGGAGCAAGAAGAACAAAGTACAGTAGAACCCCATATAATGACATTACTTGGTTCCCCAAGTAGCGTCATTATGCAATTTTCATCATTATGCTATCCCTATGGGAGATTCCCCACACTACGACAAAAAACATCGTTATCCGGGGGTTACCCAGCATAACCATGTTGTTATCCGGGGATAGCCCGCATAACAATGTTTTTTGAAATTAAACGTCATTATGCGGGAAATCACGTGGGGCATGATGGATGTGTCGTTATGCGAATATGACGCTATACGAGCACATCATTATGCGAGTTCCACTGTATGCACCAATGTCAGATATTTATTTATTTATTTGATCACATTTGTATCACCACCCCCTTGCTGAAGCGACTCCAGGTGGCTCACAGGTAAAAAACCATCCCCATTAAAATCCCACCCACCCCATCTGTAAAAAGAGGGAGGATCTTTATACAAGCCAGCAGGTGGGGGTCACACCTCCATTAGTGCCCCACACCTGCCCCACCAGCCAGGTTGTAAGTTCTCTCCTAAAGGGCAGCAATTCCATATGCAACCATAACTCTACTGGCAGGGGGTTCCATAGGGCTGGGGTGGATACCCGGAAGGCCCTCTTCCTTGTGCTAGAGAGATGTGCCCCTCTGGTCTGCTCTGGTTGGATGGACAGCCGTTCTTGGGGAGACACGGTCACTTAGGTATCCTGGCCCACCACCATGTAGGGCTTTAAAGGTCATGGTAGTGATCTGACAGAACAATGCATCGGGCTATTTGGGGTCTGCCAGATAATTTGCTTGACATCAAATACAAAGGTTCCTCTATCTTTCAGGTTAGTTGAAGAAAAACTGGCATGAATTTACCCCTCCCCCCAACACATAATGATTTGATGAAATAAAGTGTCTAGGGCTGAAAAACACACCATAACCAAGTGGAATAAAAAGTACAGGCTCACAGACTACTTTCAGCAATACCATGATATGATCTTTCCCCAACCCTGATGAGGCAGTCCTTTTTCCTGAGAGAGAAAGTCTGGACCCAAGTTGTTATTTAATCCCAGTATGCAAGCGCGGCGCCAAAATGGCCGCCGCGCTCTTTGCGGGGCCCCCCCACCGGACGAAGGCATCCGGGTAGTTAGGGGGCGTGGCCAGCACCCTTATAAAAGGGGTGGCCACGAGGCAGCCGAGCTGCCATTTTGCGAAGCGACAGAAGTTTTTCCCTCTTAGCTCCGTCGCTCTTGTCTTTCGTCGGGAAGCCTCTTTTGGCGCAGCTTTTTCTTCCTTTTATTCGGCTTCCCAGCAGATAGCTATGCCTTCAAAGAAGAAGGCAGCTGCGAACGTGGCTCGCTCTGGACGGAGGCGCCAGCCGGGTCGGAGGACCGCGACTGCGCCTCCCCAGCAGCCCCCTTTGCCTGAGCCCACCGGGACCGGTGGGATGGGGTCAGTAGCCCCTTGGCCTGAGGCGGGGCGTCTGCATACCGGCCCTGCAGGGGCCGCGGCCCCCGGCCTGCAAGTAATGGCCACTGCCCCTGGCGTGGTTCATTCTTTTGGAACTTCTCCTCTTGGTTCGCAGTTTCCTGCGGGGGGTTTCGGCCATGGGGGGTGGTTGGGATCCCTCCCATGGCAGGGCATGCCCCCAGCCCCTCAGGGGCCGGGCCTGGGCACTTGGCCGTCTGCGGTCCCCGCGGTCCAGGGACCTGGACCGGTGCCTGTAGCTTGCGGGCCGGCCGGCCCTTTGCCCCCTCTTAGTACCGGGGGCTATGTTAGTGTTGAGGCTCTTCTGGCCCGCGTTGCGGCCCTCGAAGCATCGCTCGCGAGGGCCAACCACCCAGGGGCGCCTTTTGGATTGCAGGTGGAACCTTCGTCTGCCGGGCAGCGGCAGGCGGCGGCACGGGTTGAGCTGCCCGAGGCGCGTGGGCCGGCGGCGGCCACTGCCTCGCAGCTCCCCACTCAACAGGCGCAACAGGCTGGTGCTGATCGGGCTGCATCGACGAGCTCAATTGCGGTCGTGAGCTCCGACGCCCCCGGTGGGCCGGAACCCCCAGTGGGGGCGGCTCATGGGGGTGCAGCATGTGAGTATGCGGTTCAATCTAGTGCACCCACACACCTAACTACACTGGGGGGAGCATTTCAGTGGCCGTGGCCTCGCACGGGTGGCGCGACGGTTCAGCCGCCGGCGGCCCACCCGGCGACTTCACCCCTGACCCAGGGCCCGGTATGGGGTGGTGCCTCCTACTCGGTCGGGAACCTGTTAGGGGTGTCAGGGTTGGTCCAGGCTCCTTTTCCTTTACCCCCAGTTCCGACTGTGCCGGTGTCGGCGTTGCCGACGGCGGGGTATTCCTTGCCCCTAGGGGATCATTTGGCCCAGTCTACCAAAGAGAAGATATGGCGTGGGGAGTATGTGGACATCTTCTCCCTTCTTAATAGAGAGCCCACCAAGGAGGAGAGGGAGGGGCAGGATGAGAAGGATAAGGAACAGGCACGTCGTCGTAAGCCGCCACGCACGTGGGCTAACTGGTTGCCAGCGTACCTCATATACATGGCGGTTTACCTCAGGGCCAGGCCGGATCTGGCCATCCCGATGGTCCAGTATTTGGACAACATCTACCGGGTGATGGTTGACTTCCCGGGCCCGTCGTGGCTGGCTTACGACGAGGAGTTCCATATGCGGATTCCCCTGCACCCTGAGACTGAGGTGGGACGAGCCCTGCCAGAAGCTGTGGCTTCTGTACATGACCCCCACGCGTCCTGCGCCTGGGGAGAGATACCATTGTGGACATGCTGTCCAACGAGCAGCCCCAGTGCAGACACCCCGCCAGGTGGCGGGGCAGGGGGTTCCAGCCCGTCTTCTGTGCTGGACCTTCTCGTCCAATGGTTCCTGCAATAGGAAGAATTGCAAGTACAGGCATGAGTGCCCCTCTTGTTCTGGCCCCCATGCTGCCTCCGCCTGTCCCAGGCCTGGAGGAATGCGGGGCAGGGGTAGGGGTGGACGGGGGGCCGGCAGGACTGCCGCTGAGGGAGCTGGTCCACCAAAAGGCCCCCTTCCCAATTAATCTGGACATGCTGGAGCGTTGGCTCGCATTGTACCCGGGGAGGGCAGATGCAGATTACCTGCTGCAAGGTTTTCGAATGGGGTTTCGTATTCCTTTTACGGGAGATAGGTCCCCCCAAGACGCACCCAAACCTTTTGTCACTTAGGGGAAGGGAGGAGGTGGCTGCTGCCAGCATTACTAAGGAGGTTGATGCGGGCAGGGTCGCTGGCCCTTTCCCTACACCCCCGTTTCCCAACCTTAAAGTCTCCCCATTGGGCTTAGTGCCCAAAAAGTCGTCCGGCGAGTTCCGTCTGATCCATCACTTGTCCTACCCAGCCGGCCGATCGGTCAATGATGCTATCCCTGATTACCTTTGCTCGGTCAGGTATACATCCTTTGACCAGGCGCTGCGCATGGTGCACTCATGTGGCCCGGGTGCACTGTTAGCTAAGTGCGACATTAAGTCTGCCTTTCGTCTCCTGCCGGTGCACCCGGGTGACTTCGAGTTGCTGGGTTTCAAGTTCCGGGGTGACTATTACTTCAATAAGGCCATGCCTTTTGGCTGTTCCATATCATGCTCGGCCTTCGAGTGTTTCAGTACCTTTCTACAGTGGGCTTTTGTCCGCAGGTCAGGGTCTCGGTCTGTAGCCCATTACCTGGATGACTTTTTGTTCAGGGGTGAACGGGGCTTGGACACGTGCACACGTCTCCTCAACACATTTCAGACGCTAATGGAGGAACTTGGTGTCCCATTAGCGCCCGAAAAGTCCGAAGGCCCATCTACTAAGCTAGTATTCCTGGGGGTGGAGATTGGCACGATAGGGCAGGCTTCTAGGTTACCGGGGGAGAAGGTGTCAAGGATAGTGGCCCTCATCTCGGACTTGCTGGCTAAGCGCAAGGCTTCCCTTCGGGAACTGCAGGTGCTACATGGTCACCTTAATTTCGCTTGCAGGGTGGTCGCACCTGGCAGGGCATTTGCTCGGCGCTTGTGCGACGCCATGGCAGGCTTATCCAGGCCCCACCATAGGGTGAGACTGACACGGGGCATCAGGGCAGATATGCACATACAGCTCCAGTTCCTGAGGGAGTTCAATGGGGTCTCATTTTGGAGGTCCGACCTCCTGGCTTCACCTCGTTTTCAGATACAGTCTGATGCCTCTGGATCCCTGGGCTATGGGATGTACTTCAATGGGAAGTGGGCCTATGGTGGGTGGCCACCGGCCTGGTCAGGCACGGGTCGCCTGAGAGATCTCACGTATCTGGAATTTTTCCCATTCTGGGGGCTTGATGCTATGGGGTGAGGAGTGGGCCAACTCGGTGGTGCATTTCTGGTGTGACAATGCGGCCGTTGTCCACATTGTCAACTCACAGACTTCCAAATCTCCCAGGGTCATGGACCTGGTGCGCCAGTTTGTATTGTGCAGCCTGCGCCTCAATGTACTGTTCAGGGCCAGGCATGTCCCAGGGGTCAATAACGATATTGCTGACGCTTTGTCCCGCCTGCAGATGCGGAGGAATTCCCCTCGCCACTCCCGGAGGAGATATGGACCATTGGCAAGGAGAGGTGAACCGGGCGATCGGCATGTCGCTGGCGCCACGCACGCGTAAGGCATATCGCCACGCATTCATTTCCTTTCAGGCATTCTGTGCCCAATTTCGACTGCCAGACACCTGGCCAATCCCAGTTGCCCACATCCTCCAATTCATGTTTTACCTGCATGCCCAGGGCCTAGCACCCCGCACCATAGCATCCAGGCTATCAGCACTGGCTTTTATGGCCAAGTGGGCGGTCATGCAGACAGTACCGCTGATTCCCGTGTGAGACACGTTTTGGAGGGGTGGGTGCAGTAGCGTGGGCGTAGCCCGGACGACCGCCACCCAATTTACCCAGGGGTACTTACCCAACTGGCACGGGGCTGGCATGACCTATGTTTTGATAGGTATGAGGCAGCCCTGTTTCATGCGGCTACAACGGTGGCCTTTTTTGGAGCGCTCCGCATCAGCGAGCTTGTGATGCTGTCTAAGGCGGATGCAAGGCATAGGGCACTGGAACTCGAAGATGTCTATGTTTGCAATGATTGGGCTCAGTTGAGGATACGCTCCTCTAAAACAGATCAGCACGGCGTAGGCAGTAGAGTAAGACTGCTACGATGTTCCTTAGCAGACATCTGTCAAGTTGGTGCCCTACAGGAGTTTCTTGCACTGCGTGGCACGCACCATGGCCCGTTTTGCTGTCACCAGGATGGGTCTCCCCTCACTAAATTTCAATTTTGGAAGGTGACTGGGAGGGCCCTAGCCAGTGTGGGCCTCCCTGGGGCTTGTTTCGGCACCCATTCCTTCAGGTTATTGGCGGTTTTTACTGCAGCTGCTTTTGGGTACTCTGGGGCTGAAATACGCCGCATGGGAAGGCGGGGATCACATTGTTTTCAGTTTTGTGTTCGCCCTCTTCAACCGTGAGTACCAGTTTAGTCACTGCAATGTTTCTCCCCCCCTTTTTTCCTTGACAGACCCTGGATGTCGTTTTACACCGGTGACAGTATGGCTGGTGGGCCATAGCCACGTGCACAGGGCAGCGCGTTACGCTGCACAGGGCAGCGCGTTACGCTGCACAGGGCAGCGCGTTACGCTGTGGTGACAGAGTGGGGACCCCGACTGGGACTGGGTGCATCCGCACGTCTCAGGTGGTGTGGTAAGCGCGGCTTGTTATGGCGGGAACTGTTGCCATTCCTTTTCTACATCAGGGTTGCTGACTCGCCTGATGTCCTGGTTATTCACCTTGGGGGCAATGGTTTGGGACAGGTCACTGGCCTATCGCGGAAGCTTGCGATTTGCAGTCACCTGCCTACTCACATTATGTGTGGCCTGCCACACCCCTCATTTGGTCGGACATGGTACCGCGATACGTTTACAGGGGAGCGTTCGGCCTCCAGGCTCTTGACCGAGCTTGACGCTCCAGGGCTATTGCCCAGTTCCTTTTCGACAAGGGTTGGGGATGTGTTATTCGCCTCCCCACCATCAGTCTGCAAAATTATGAGCTTTACTCAGGGGATGGGGCCCATCTGTCGCAGGGAGGTATGGACCTCTTGTTAGTAGACTGGTGAGCAGGCCTGTTGACCGAGCTGATGGTCTGGGGGGGGGGGCTGTGAGCCTTTAGGAAGCCTCCCCATGTGGCAGGTAGCACTGGTAAGGTTAACATTTATGACCCACAGGTATCCGGCAGGTTCGCAATTGACTGGACAACACTAGACAGGCATAAGTTGGTTAAACGTTGTCCGGTCAACGACGAACCAGGCAACGGGTGATGCCCACAGCTAGACAGCATGCATCACCACGTGATTTTACGGATACGCGTCAGAGGGTGGGATCATTAGTTAGATATTGACTACGCTCAACAATTTGTTTATTGTCAACAAACAAATTGATACAAATAGATACATTGTAACAATTGCCGTTGGCAATTTTGGGTGGTACCTTACCAGTGTTACTTCGGCCTGCTTGCCTTATGAATTATGATTGGTCATTTTACCAATAGAAATTTATAATTCGAACTAGGGCATGAATCAATAAATGTGGCCCAATGCCGTTATCCACTTTCATCAGTGTCTGAGTCCTTTATTGGGTGGTGCGCCTGCAATTTCCATATGTTGAGCTCCAACAGCAGAAACTGCTGTGGGAATCTGATTAGGTTGTACAATGACAAACATACATGGCTAAGCCCCTTGTCAGAGGAGCAGGACAACTTCTACAGTTGGTAAGGGTGAGAGTGGGGGAGTCCAATGCTCTGTTCTGACATTACGCTAGAGACAGTCCCAACACCTCCCACCCCAAAATAACTGCTCAATGGATCCAAGGGTTTAACTCACAGAATATTGTTCAATGTGATTGAAAACTCCAGATTCTTCATTTCTTTATTCAACTCAGAAGTAAAACAGATTTGTCTTTGAATTAGGTGTGTGTGTTTGTGTGTGTGTGTGTGTGTGTGAGAGAGAGAACAGCTTTCTTCTAACATTGTCCACAAGGAATGCCATGGTTCACTTGCACTTTTACTATTCCCTCCACTGCTGCTTGCAAGAGCTTGGAAATATTTTAAGTTTTTAAAGCTGAAACCCTCAGAGTTTCCCAGCCAGCATAGTCACTAAACTGACTCAGGGATTCTAGATATTATTGTCCCCAAAAATTAACTTTTCCAAGTTCAGCTTCCAAAGCAATTTGTTTCCAAAATCCTTCCCCTATCCTTATCAGAGAGTATGCTGATAAGGATGAGGATACCGGTATGCTCTGATATGCTTGCACAGTCTAACATGGCTACCACTTCAAAAATTCCCTATCCTTGTGCCTTTTCTTCCTTCTCTCCATACACAGATGGTAGTCAGAGGAGAGTATTACATTTTACTGATACTCTTAAAGCATCATCTCATGCAATTCTTTTCCAAAGATGAAGCTGCTTTGGCACATTGACAATATGACACGGGGTGGAACCCCCTGAAACAAATATTTTAGTCTTTAAGGTGCAACAACCAACATGTTGTCCTTTGCCGCTGCCCCTGCTTGTACATTCTTGACTCCTGCCTTATTGCAGCTTTGTATTTTGATTGACCTTGGCATTCTAAAGTTTATTTTATTTACCTGGGCGAGATATGCCCTTTTAAAAAAGAAAGTTCCTTGTATATTTTTGCTGTCTTTTTTCTCTACTGGTTTAATCACCCTGCCATCCTTCTGCTTTCATCAGAGTGCCCTTTTAATCCATACATGTATTATCATTCTCTTTAATTAGCTCCCAAATTTGATGGTGAGAAGAAGGATCCTTGCAGCTATATTTCAGCTTTACTCTGATAATTACTGTCATTTTTTCTAAACAGGAAGATGATTGTGCTAGACCTTCTGGGCAATTTTCAGCACATCTGACTAATGCTGTTGATATAATGCCACCAGTGCAGGCAACATTCTGCAATGTAAGACAGTGAATTTGAAAATGATGGGATCACTCCTCTATAATAGGGAAGCCAATACTGCCAGCCTCACCTTTGCTGTATTTCTCAGAATTCCATGTTGCTCTAGTTGCATTTCATTTCATTTCACTTTTTATTTATATCGCTTTACTCGGCCCGAAGCCGATTCAAAGAGGTTTACACCAAAGCATGCTGTCTGCATAGCAGACAGCAGCAGAAAAAAAGCAAAAGAAATACAATAATAACAATATAAAGAACAAAAAAGTACAGAATACTAAATATACAACAATACAAAATTCAAAAATGTAATACAATCCATACAATATCCATATCAAAACAAAAGTGCAACATAACAAACTGCAATCGCCCCGAAAAAATGCCAGCAACAAACCTAGAGTCCAATGTCCTTGAGCGGAGTATAGAACCCAGAAAAGCTTGGAAGAGAAACCTCTGTGTGTGTGTGGGGGGGGAGGGGGTGGCTCCCACCTGCCCTCAGTCCCTGGAGCCAATGTTGTGGGCTCCCAGGGCTGGGCAGGGAGCGCTCGGGGTGGTGGTGATGGTGGCTCCTCCTTTTTCAGGTCTCCGGGCTGGCGAGGGCCAGAGAACAGGGACAGTTGTGGCGGCGGCTCCCACCTGCCTGCAATCCCCAGAGACGATGGCGTGGTCTCCCGGGGCTGGGCAGGGAGCATTCGGGGCAGGAACGGCTCCTCCTTTTCAGCTCTCCGAGCTGGCGAAGCCCAGAGAGCGGAACAGCTGCGGTGGTGGTGGCTCCCACCTGCCCGCAATCTCTGGAGCCGATGGCGTGGGCTCCCGGGGCTGGGAAAGGAGCGCTCAGGAGGCAGGGTGCAGCTCCCACCTACCTGCAATCCCCAGAGCCAATGGCGTTGCATCCCAGGTCTGACGTGAGTTGCAAGATGATCTCTTTTTTCATGTATGATATGATTTTTTTTAATATACACAGTTTCCCATTGACTAGAATGAGTTTTTGCACCTTTTAAAAGCAAATATATCTCTTATATGTGTATTTTCCTAACACACATGTATCTTTTCTTCACTCCATGTGTTACAGATATGTCAGATCCTAAGGCAAGATATACTTTTATTCTGTTGCTGTGCTGACCTACCCCAGTGTGCACGGTCGCCGCACAGCGGCGTTACACAGAGAGTCCCAACAGTAGGAGAATCTAACTAGCAAAGTCCAAAGAGCAAGCCGAGGTCTGGTTACCAGTAGTTCAAGTGAGCGTCTAGTCCAAAGGATGTCCAGGGGTAGAGAAGTCAGGGTCACGGCAGGCAGGTCAGGGTCTAGGCAGGCAATCTCAAGAGGTATTCAGAGTCAAGCAGGGCATTGGCCTTTGCACAGAAGAATTGTACTGACACTTGAATGCTGCAACAAGCTTGCTTAAGAGCCTCCCAGCTAATCGGTATCAGCTGGGAGCCTTGTCTGGTAACGAGTTCTAGCTTGCTTGTGTCTCAGCTGCAGCTCCTTTCTGCACCTTTTCCTGGCTAAGGGCTGATCACTGTCAGAGTCAGACCTCTGGTCTGACAGGTCATCTGCCTGGGGAAACAGAGTTGGGCCAGAAGCAGGCTGAGGTTCCTGGCTCAAGACATTCCCAGGTTCAGGTGGAGGCAGAACTGGGCTGGGCATAGGAAGTGTCTCCTGATCCATGTCATCTTCAGAGTCTGATGAGGGCTGGATCACAACTGTTGCCAATTTTGGGAAATTCAGCAGGGATATTTTCAAAGAGGAAAAATTAACCCAGTGACTTGCCTTTCTATCCTTCCTCTGAGTAATAGTGACTGGTCAATTTTCCCTGTATAGTGTGACTGATTGGATGTTTTCTGGATGTTTGTTCTTCTTCCAAAGAATAATTACCGAGAGCAGAATAATATGTTACAAGACAGGCATGTGTTGCAAGTGTCTACACTCGTACTGAGTTCAATACTTTGTAGCAAATAAAAAATGTATACTTCTTTTTGTATTTTTTCCTGATTTACATGTTACTTATTTCCAAAAAATTGCAAAACTTCTTTTTTGTAAAAATCATATGCATTTATATTTCTTCCCAATTTTTATAATCCTCAAAATCCATCCGGTATTGGATTTTTCAATATTTATAATATCTTCTTCAGGAGGATCAAAAATATAACTATAAGAAGAAACAAACAGACATTTATCATGCAATACTAACTACACAATATATAACACTATTAAACATATTTACAATTCAGCATGGGTTCTATGTTCTTTAACTTACAGTTTTTTCGCGGCTACAGCCTCTTTATGATTATACAAACCTTTTGAAAGCTGAATATAAGCCAATAAATTTATTTTGAAGATTCATCTTTTATAGTAATTTTTGAAGATGATTTTTCTCTATATTTGTGCAACTTGTTGGTCATCCCGCCAAATTTTGTTGTTACACTCTTACTGAAGCAGATGATTTGTCTCATAGTGTAGTCTTATATCTTGTCTACTCCAAACTCACACAGAGTGCTCTGGGATTTATATCACAACATGATAGCTCAGATTAGAATTAACAATTCAAACTGGTAATATGGCAGCTGGCATATGTAGGGGGAAACTGGCAGGTAGCAACAGATGTTTTATCTGTCCCATACTGGTTGACTGTCCAATGCTTACTTGTAGAAAGTAATTCATCCCCATGATTCATCACAGTGTTAGAATACTAAATTCTTCAGCTGAAATCTAGCAGTAAGTTATAATTAGAGTAGGCCCGTTGAATAACTGGAGGCGGGTGTGTGTGTGTGTGTTAGTGTGTATTTGCTTGTGTAAATTCTATTGATTCAATGGGCCTGCTCCAGTTGCAACTATTTTAAGTAAACACTTTATTACTGATATAGGAGAGGTGTAAAACTGGAAAGCCTCCTGTCAGAATGCTTTAAAATGCTGTAAAATGCCCTTGAAAAATAATTTCCAAGAAGTAGCTGTATTAAACTGTCTTAGCCATAGCAGAAGAGAAGGGAGGAAAGCAAAATATAGCAAGACTTCAAAAATTAAGTTGTTGCTCCCTCTTTTCTTCTGCCAACTTGAGACGTAACATTTGAAAGTAACTTGGAAATATTATTATACTAGTGGAGTAATTTTTTATCTTGCATATTGCATGACTTCATTATATTCCTGTTAACCAGAAATAATTAGTTACAGGTAGCTACATTGCTTATAACTTGTTAACAGCAAGCTGTCTGATTCTCCCTGACAAATCCTTATTTTTGTAGTTATTATTCTTTCATTGTTATCCTGCTAGAAGGTAAGAAAATTAAACTTAAAAAAACACCTTATGAGAAATATATCAGTGATCATCACAATAATATTTCAATCAATAAACAATCCCACCATGTGATAAAATACAATGGCATAAAATTAAAAACATTTAGGATAGTCCAAAAGGTGTCAAACAAGAAAAACTGGTTGTTTCAGGAATGTACGAAATGTCTCCAAGGAGGGTATTGCAAAGGTTGGTCATTAACAGCCCCAAACCCTTCTATCTGAGGGTGAGTGAGAATTTAGACTCAGTTTGGTTTTGAATTTACCAAAATGCGTAGATATTTCCATAGTGGGATGGAAGGAATTGGAGTGGAAGAGAAACCAGAAGTAGCAGATCTGACCATCTAGGACATGGGTAGCCAAACTTTTCGGGGTGCGGGCTGTTCACGTGGTTCAGGGAGCCAGTCGCTATGGCCTGGGGGCCAGATCCAGCCCTGTTGCCAATTCATCCAGCCTGCAAAGCCCTCATCACTAATGGAAGCAGAAGTAAAATGTGCTTGTACACACATTTTATGTCCACTTCCAGGAGCGATGAGGGCTTTGCGGGCTGGATGAATTGGCGCTGG
The DNA here is from genome assembly GCA_035047345.1 of Bradypodion ventrale. Lineage (NCBI taxonomy): Eukaryota > Metazoa > Chordata > Lepidosauria > Squamata > Chamaeleonidae > Bradypodion > Bradypodion ventrale. Next base: position 229,410,700 of record JAWDJE010000001.1, read on the forward strand.
GCTGGATCCAGCCCCCGGGCCATAGTTTAGTTTGGGCACCCATGATCTAGGACATTGATGGCGAACCTTTTAGAGATCAAGTGGCCAAACTCAACAGGCTGTCATCTGTGATGCAGAGGGGCAGGGCGAACTCTGTGCTGGGAGAAGGGAGGAAGTGCTCCTATTGGGATGCTGGGCAGAGGGGCGGGGAAAACTCTGTGTTGGGGTGATGGCACGAATGCTCACAGAGAGGGCTCTGAATGCCTCCTCTGGCATGCGTGCCATAAGTTCACCACCACTGATCTAGGACTTTAACCACTTAATTCTTAGAATTCTGAATTTGAATCCCTCTGTATTCTCCCACATTGATGTTGAATTAGGTTGCCACCTGGGAGCAGGGGATACATTTACACCTGGAAGATACAACTAACCTGTGGGAAATTGTAATATGTCTGGACTCTGCTCAGGGCAACTGGGAGAGAATTTCAGGTCAGGTCATTTTTAAAAAGAATTTACCATCATCTAAAATGTCTGCGTGTTAGGATGGTGGTGGTGGGGGATTGAATGTCTGATATGATTGATTTCTCCTCCTCCAGCACAACACAAAAATGGATATTGTCCTGTCATGACAGAAGTTTTAATGGACATTTAAAAGAACAGTCCACATCCAGCAAAGTGATAGAGCTTTGACCTGTTAAATCATGGAACCATAGAATTGCTGAGCTAGAAGGCACATGAGAAATCACTGAGTTCAAACCCCTACTAAAGCAAGAAATCCAAAGCTAAAGCATCACTGATCGGTGGTCATCATACTTCAAATGAAGAGAAGTCCACCACCATTCAACATAGTGAATTCCACTGTCATAGAGTGCCTACTGGCAAGGTGTTTTATTCTAATCTTTAGGCAAAATCTCCTTTCTTGTAATTTGAACCCAATGTTTTGGGCCCTATCCTCTGAAGCCACAGAAAGCAAGCTTGATTAATCGTCCATATGAAAGCATTGGAAATATTTGAAAATGGCTGTCATGCCACCTCTCAGTCTTCTCTTCGTAAGGCTATAAATGGCCAGCTCCCACAACCTTTTTTCATAAGGGCTTAATTTCCAGGCCTTTCACCACCCTGGTCACCCTTTTCTGGTCTCATTCCAGCTTCTCAATAGCTTTCTTAAACTGTGGTGCTCAGAACAGGGCACAATATGCAAGGTTAGGTTGAATCAGGCAGAATTTCATCTGGGCACTGTATTTCTATTGGGGAAACTGTGTATTGCACTTGACTTTTCAACTACTACATGATACTGTTGTCTCAGGTTTAGCGAATGGTCAAATGAGGGCAAACCTTCATAAGCTATGAGGAAACAGCTTATATTTTGGACTGCTTGCTGCATGGTCTGGTGCAGGCTATTTCATGGTCACTATGCAATGTACAAGAAATAGTGATCCAAACTGGCATGAATCTGTGCCCAAACTGGACCTTTTCAATTTAATGGCAGGGCTACTCTATTTTGGGGCTGGGTCAGACCATTACCCCACTCTGGGAAGGATCGCTTAAAAAGGGATTGCTCACAGCAAAGTGATCATTTCCCATGCATTGTATGCAATCCTTTCTCACTATCTGATTGTACCCCAAGGCCCTTAGATCCTTTTCACAAGTACTATTGCTGAGTCAACTGCCATGCATCTTGCATTTGTGCATCCAGTTTTTCCTGCATAAATATACTAATTATTCATAAAACTAAATTTGATTGATTGATTTAAAATATTTTTATCCTGTCTTTAGCAAAGAATGCTGCTCCAGTATGGAGCACATCCACACATGTAAAACAAGGTGATGTCACTGTGAATGAAGCCATACATATAGTGACAGGATACCTCAAATCTATACCAGTTGAGAAAATATACCCATTTGTTGGTATTACTCCACCTAAGAGACCGCGTCATCCCAAGATCATCCATCCATCCAACCAGAGTGGACCGGAAGGGCTCTCTACTTGTACCATCTGCTAGAGGGGCTCATATCTCTAGCACAAGAAGGAGGGCCTTTTCTGTGTCCACACCGGCCCTATGGAACCTCCTGCCAGTGGAATTATGGCTGCAGATGGAATTGCTGCCCTTTAGGAAAGAACTGAACACCTGGATGGTGGGGCAGGTGTGGGGCACCGATGGAGGGGTGACCCCCGCCTGCTGGTTGGTTTAACAATTGAGATTCTCTCTCTTTTTATGTGCACGGGTGGGATTTTAACTGGGTTTTATTCATTTTAATGGGGTTTTATGTGTTTTTAGTGGATTTTAATATTGTAAGCTGCCCAGAGTCATTGTCGAGTTTGGCGGCTATAGAAGTATGAAGAAATAATAAATAAATAAATAAATAAATAAATAACACAAGGAGAGATGTAGCAGCTGACACCAAGAGAACTAAGCAAGAAAATGACCCTCAACATCATCTGAATGGATATGTGCCTCAAGTCTGCTGGCTCAGATCCAAGAAGAGCTTTATGGCAAGAACAAACATTGGTTTCCATTCCTCTGATCATCCTTCTTGCTCTTCTTTGTACCTGCTCTAATTTGTTTGAATCTTTCTTAAAGTGTGGTGCCCAGACTTGGAAACAGTACTCTAAATGTGGTCTAACTAGTGCTAAATAGAGGGGGACTAGTAGTACCTCATGGGTTTTGGAGATTATACTTCTGTTAATGCAGCTATGAACAGCATTGTCATGTTATGCAGCCACATCACAAAACCTGAAGTACATGGAGTAAGCATGTGTAGGACTGTGTTATTAAGGCTCAGCCATTGAGACTGGCTGTTGGTTTTTTGCTGTCCAGCTATGCCTTAATTTATGAGAAAGAAAAAGTAAGGAAATGCTGCTCTTTGAGGTAATTCATTGTACTACTGTAGATTATATGTATACCAGGGATTGCCAACCTTTTAAAGTTGGGGGCTGGGTCACACTCCCTCAGACAGTTGAGGGGGTGAGACTCGTGGTCCTCCTACTGTAAATGCTGCTGTAAAACACATCTGTGACAGTTGCAGAAATGTTTTACAGCTGTTTACGCTACTTACGGTGGGAGCGATGGAAGCGAGGGTGTGAGGGTAGCAGATGATTTGTGCTTGTGGGCCAGATCTGGCCCACAGGCCATAGGTTGTCTACCCCTAATGTATACAATAGTTCTGGGAACTGTGGAATAAAACTGAAGTTCATTACTGAAGGTACAGAAATGAAGTTTGAAAAGGTTGAAATTATGATCTTAATGTAAGAAATATAGGTACACAAAACACTTCCATCCACCCACCTATTCTGAGAGCAACCACTTTGCAGCCTGTAACTCAACTAACAAAAAGGACATTCTTAGAGATGAGCCACATTGATAACTAATTAGCAGTTTAAATGTGCAGTGCTGCTTCAACTTTATCATTACACCCATTGTAACCTAGTACAATATACAGGTAGTTGCATTTCAAAAGAATAGGGAAGAACTATTTTTATCAAATCTTTCCTGCTTTTTGTCAGGCAGAGAGGGAAGGGATTTGCTAGCTTCACTTTTGTCTGTAGCTGTGCTTATTTGTTTCTTTATTTATTGCACATCTCAAGTTGTTGAGGTTTCTCCCAGAAATTTTAATTCCAACTTGTGATTCATCCAGCATTGCATTGTACATTATGTATTCTGCATATAAGTTATGCACATAAGCACGGTGATAATATGCAACCTTGTTGTACTCTTTTTCCTGTTCTAATCCAATCAGTTGTTACGTATCCTGTCTTAACTGTTGCTTCTTGACTCATGTACAGATTTCTCAAAAGACAATTGAGGTGGTCTGGTACTCCCACCTTTTGAAGGACTTGCCACAGTTTATTGGCATTGGTGTAGTCAATGAAACAGAAGTAGACTTTTTCCCTATGGCCATCGAGTTATCTTAGTGTCTGTTCTAGACTTCATAGAACTGGTTGACTGTGGCCTCTTCTGCATCAGTGGTTGGGGCGTAAACCTGAATTACAGTGATTTTGAATGGTTTGCCTTGAATTTGGACTGAGATCATCCTATCATTTTTTTTAGATTATATCCCATTACTGCTTTTCTCACTTTTATTGACTATGAGGGCCACTCCATTTCTTCTAAGGGATTCTTGCCCACAGAAGTAGATATAATGGTCCCCTGAGTTGAACTCACCCATCCCTGTCCACGTTAGTTCACTGATTCCCAAGATGTCAATGCTTATTCTTCCCATCTCATTTTTGACCACGTCTAGCTTGCCTTGATTCATAGATCTTACATTCCATGTCCCTATACAGTATTGTTCCTTACAGCATTGGATTTTCCATCCTTCCAACCAGTGGTGGGCTCCAAAACATTTACTACCACACTATGGGCATGGTATGGTGTGTGAGGTCGGGGGGAAAGCCCTGTGTTGCACCCGAATTAGGACTACTTTATTTCAAAACGTGGATGGGGAGGGGCAGCCAGAATTTCTGCTACTGGTTCTGGCGAACTGGTGTGAACCTGCTGATGCTCACCACTGCTTCCGACCTGAGGGGCTCATCATACTGCACCATCTCATTTTTCCTTTTGTTACTGTTTATGGAGTTTTCTTGGCAATATTGCTGGCATGGGTTGCTAATTTCTACGCCAGTATTTTGCTATTGTACACAATATCACAATTTAACACAATATAACAGAGGAGAGGAAGTTAGTATACAATTCACTGCTACTCATTATTGTTCTAGCTTTGGTTAGTACTGGATGTACAGTATTTAACTAGAAATTAGAGAAGTATCTCAAAAGTTATTACAGAACTTGATATCAGATCTTGGTATGAAAAGGAAATAGCAAGCTGGGATCCACCTTAAACAAATTCATGCCAGTGGCATTTTTGTTGCAACCAGTTGCAGCCGCTGCTGCCACTGATTTATTATATTTATATATCACCCATCTGGGTTATTTTCCCACTCTGGGTGGTATACAACAATTATTGTTTTCTAAAGTATAACTAAAACTAAAGCCAACAACCCATAAACAAAATAATAAACCAATAAATACTGAACATTCAACATTCCACTTTGGCAACGTCTAATTATAATAGTCTCCAATCTGGGAACTCCTTTGGTTTGATGTGGTGTTAGCAAGTTTAGCTGGCAAGGTTGCCACCCATGCTCAAGTGAGGGCTTCTGACAGACAACAAAATGCTGTGTGAATGTGGAGAGATAAAGAATCTAGTTCATTTGCTGATCTGCTGATTAATGACATGAGCTTTTATATGATTTTGCCATTGGTATATGTTAATCTCCCCTCAACTGCAGATCCAGTGACATATAGGCTCTTTGAATGGTTCTCCTTCCACTCCATGCACTGAGAAACTCTCTAAAGACCTTCTTGCTCCACATTTTTTTTCTGAGAGACACCATATCTGAGAATAATGGGGATGGAGCAAGTATGAACACCTGTGTTCCTGACTGCACAGATGTGCATTTAGCTGCAACAGTTCCTGATCTATTAGCTTGCTTCACTCAAACTTTGTACATGGTTCTTATAATTAATATACTGTATCTTTACCCAACAGTGATTGGCCTTAGCTGGAGTCAAACTGGAAAAGCTTCAGATGCTCCTAAACTGAAAGGTGATGAGAAATTGCAGTGATTTGACTTCTTCCTAGAAACCAAAAGGAAATGCACATTTTATGCATTTTAAAAAAATGGAGATTAAAGCAGAAATGGGACAGAATGTATTTCTAGCTAAATGCATATAAAATTGATACTAGAATCCCAGTCTTGGAGAGTTTAGAACCACAGAAGTTTCTGCAGCAACTAGGAAGGGTTGATGAATGACACGGACAGATCTTCCTCTTCAAGGCTGGAGAATTCTGAAACACAATCCTATGGCTTCTAGAACATTCTTGCAGGAAGCATAGGATCATATTCTAAATCCCAGCAGCTGAAAATGTATCTTAATATTTTACTGGGGAAACATTCTTTTGGAAAAACAACACACACAAGGATCACAACCACATGGGCTGGGAAAGGAAAAATGAACTTGATCAACATAATATTTAACACATATTAAACATCACCTTTGATCGCTAAATCTCTTATGGATTCCCCGTGCCCCATTAGGCACGGAATGGGCCAGAGACCACTGCGGTGAGACAAGCTCCCGGTCAGTGGGCTCACTGCCATCAAATTAAGGGGGGTGAATAAAGTATAGGGGTTTTGATTCACCCAATTACTGTGACCTGACCGCGACTCTGCCAAGTAAGCAGATAGCTGACAGAGGTATTCTATTAACTATAATCACTCATCTCCCGGTTTGGGGAAATCCCTGGCACAAATAAGCCATGTTTACCCCTGCCTAAGTCCCAAGACAATGGTCAATCTTGTTCCCTGTTTGCCCGAGTTAATTAACTTCCCCTTTGAAGGTTTTCCCATTAACATGTGTCAACGCATGAGGTAATGCCTTGCCAGAGGACAGCTTGCCACCGTTGCTCTTTTTTCCCTATATATGTTGCAGCCTTTTCTCAATAAACTACTGGTCTTCACTCCATCTTGCCTCGTGTCGCTCCTTTGACCAGTCTCCTCCGGGATCCTAAGGGCCTCCTCACGGCCCAATTCCTACATCTGGTGACCCGAGACGTGATTCTACTCGTGAGTAAGGGACCCTGGAGAGGTCTACTCGTGAGTAAGCGATCAGCACAGCCAGGTTCTGTGCCAGAACCTTGTCCCATCATCCTGGAGGACAGCACAGCACTCCGGCCGGCAGCCAGCCGATCGGAGGAGTGGCCTGTGGCGAGGCATTCCAGAGAGACATTCCTACAGCTTGCTCCTGCTTTCGAGGAGGTTGCCATAGAGGGAAACGCGTTCCGCTCAGGGCAGGCTGTGAGCCCCTGACAGCGCAGAGGCCGCCGAGGGCCCGTGGCAGAAGGTCCACGCTCCGACAGCTACCCCAGACACTCGTCGCCAGAACTGTTGCCTGTAAAAGGACGCGTCGACTCTCGGCCCGAGAAGGAAACTTCGGAGGACCCATCACAGGTAATATGGGGACTTGCTCTCATAGACCAAGTCCGTCCGCTAGCCAAAGAACTCGAGAGGGAGAGTTCAGAATCCTGGCCAGGGTTTTTAAGTTGCGATTTCACAGCGGAGAGCTAGCGAGACTTTTGGCGTACCTCAGGGAACACTGCCTACTTTACCCAGAAGTAGGTACGTTAACCCTGAAGCTCTGGGGTCAGATAGGAGACTGCATTCAGCAACCCCCGAAAGCTCCAGAGGGCATAACCCGCACGTGGAGCAAATGTAGGAAACTCTCAGCAGAGGTAGACCCAGTCCGGATAGAGACCCAGAAAACCCCAGCGCAGTCAGAACCGTCAGCCCCAAGAAGTCTCTATTCGTCATTTCAGCTTAAGCAGGGCAGTGTAGGGAGGATTCCCTCAGTGACAGCTGCAGACGTCACTGAAGGAATTCATGGCATGAGAGGCCTTGGCGCTTCTCGGACAGTTAAAAGTTCCCTGCAAAGAAAGAACTCCATTCAGCGCATGGGTGAGGAAGATCCATTCACGGGGAAATTGCCAGTGGCACAATTAGCTAGCGCCCAACTGCTGTGCTCAGCCCATCTGAAGGCAGACACACGTTCAGGCAGGGATGCTCAGCGCCCACTGCTCACGGAAATCTGCATGGCCCCTGGCCACGCAGGGCTCCAGAACAGACCCATTTCCACACTCAGGCGCAGAGCAGTGCCAAAACCCCAAGGCGCCTGCTTCCAGTGTGGAAAAATGAGACACCTTAGAAGAGAAAGCCAATCTAGACCAGGCAGATCTTCAAAAGGTTGTCTTAATGCCAAATGGCCACCCTGGCATGCATCTGGCCCAGGCTAGAAAGGAGGCAGCCATCGCCCTGGCCATGCCAGAAGAACCATCCCAGCAATAGTACCCTGAGTTCCCCCAGGGCACAGGCAGAACCTACTTGTCTCACCTTGGGAGTAGCCCAGAGAAACTTGTCCCTAAGTAAAAGCACCCAGATGGTTGTAAATAGCCAGCTGTGTATTAGCCATCTCCTCATGTGTAGTATAGAACGCTGCAGATCAGGGGAGGAATGTGTGAATGCGTAAATAGATGTGTGTATGTGTGGTGCACCACTGAATGTATGTCTGCAAGAACTGTGTATGATTGCAAAAGCCTTGTCTCTATGACCACAGTATGACTGAAAAAGTGTTCCTTGTGTGTAACTACGTGGTAATGTCACTGTGAAATATGTGTTAAAACAGTTTGCACTCTGTTCATGGGCAGGAGCTATTTAAACTTTGAGGAAGCATGATGAGCAAACCCCTTTGCCTTGCCTGCTTAGCAGTTTGGGTAGGAGAGGGGGGGGGAATCCTAACCTACAATGGGCCTCCTTCCCTTGAGACTTTTCTCTTTGTCAAAGGATTAAGCCTCTCTTGGAAACCGGTTTTGCAATCAGGAAAACTGATTTTTTCTTTTCAGAAGCGCGATCTGAAAACAAGAAATCACTTCTATGAGTTTTCCTCACTGTATCATAAGCTATGGGGCCCCTCCCTACGTCTGCGTTCCTCAAAACTCCATCTCTGTGTTTTAAGGTTTTTTGAATGTCTCTTAGCGTCTTGGAATCTCACTAGGAGTGAGAGAATCGCATTGTCTTCATGTGTGTACTGTGTTATCATCTTGTAACCTCGGTTCTCAACCTTTGAAAGTCAGGGGCCAAATTCCGGGGCCTCAGGCAGCTCTGGGGTCCGGACAGTCACATGGGCCACATCTGGCCCACTCGCCCACATCTGGCCGCAGGTTGAGAATCGTTCTAACTCTCCTTCATTCTCTTAGGAAAGCTACTGCTCTGGTATTTTGACTGTAATCAGTAACTCCCTCATTGCACCCCTTTCACAGGAAAAAGCACGCAAACGTTTTTGCGCTCTGTATCTTCAGAAAATGCTTACCTTTTTACAGGAATAAAATTCCTCTCCAGGCCTTAATTGTAACCAATTCATTTCTTCCTACAGCCTTAACTTGCTTCCTTTCCAAAGTTAATTACTGAGAGGGATTTTCTTAACAGGAGGATCCCAGCCAGTCGCCATGGTTACCTGACCTTATCTGATTTCGTTATGATAAGAGTTGTTGCATTCTCATTGTGCTAACTTCTGACTTGTCTTTCCTCCTTTTCTCCATTCGCCAGTGGAACTCCCTGCTGGGAATGCTAAACCTGTTGTCTTTTCATTTTTTGTGTATTATTTCCTTACAGCTGGCACGTCATAGTTGGCTTGTCCTTAATAAGTCTTAGTCAGTCATTTTAAGTATGGCACCTGGTCCACAGCACCCTCTCTGGTGAGCAGACACGTTTTGCAAACTCCAGAGCACAGAGGAAGGATTAGTCCCTGAGCTCCTGAGAATGTGCAGAGTGCCACTCATTAGTCAGGACAGCCTAGGACCATTTTAAGAGTCAGGTCACACCTTCAATCAGATACAGGCATTCTCAGGCCACCCCTTCCCTTTTTGCTGCTAGGCTAAGCACAGGCAAAAGGCTAAAGCCAGCATCTGGCACCCTTCTCACAGGAGCACCAAAATCGCTCCAGTGAAAGTGTGCATGCACACCATGAATGGATGTGCGCAGGGGGGCCTTCTTGAGTAATTTACCCAAGGGAAGCCTGGCGCTTCATGCGCCAAGGTTTGCCATTAGACCCCAGACTCGTCTCACTTCTAGCAGACAGTCACCTTGTGTGGATGAATGTCACTGGTTCCCCTTTGGGGGGGGCTAGGACAGTTTTCACTTATGGGGGTCAACCCACGAGGGACAGAGGCCATCCAGGTGTGGCACATGGACGTCACACATCCCCACATTTTGGCAATTGGCAGTACATGGACGTTTGCATTAATACCTTCCCACAGTTTGTTTGGGTAACAGCGCAGAAGGGAGTAACGGCTCCCCATGTGGTGCAGCACCTCCTTTCCCACGGCCAAGGGCGAACGTCGGCGCACAACGTCCGTTGACGCCCCAGCTTATAGCTCCAGGCAGCTGGCCACCTTCAAGGCCACCTGGGATATCAAGCTCACTTTTGGCGTTCCTTACAATCTGCAGGGGCAAGCGATTGTGGAACGGGTCTATCGGACGCTTAAGTCCTGCATTGACAAACAAACAGAAAGGGGGGGAACAACGTCCCACATAGTTGCACAGCAATTGCTATCCTATAAGTGCAAAAACCAACTAACTCTTTCAGAATTTTTATCTCCCAAACAAGTCTCTTCCCCATGCAGGTCCCAGAGGCCAGAATCGGACCCGGATGATTGCAAAAAGCAGCACCAGTCACTGCCTTGGATGTCATCAGCTGTCCGTCTTCCTTTATGACTTACATCTCCAAAGACATTTCTATGGCATACTCAGTGCTACTTCTGAGGATCATGCTTTTCCCCAAAACAAGACTCTTCCAAACTCAAGTTACACAGGAAACCCCACCAAGAAGGGAAGCTTCACCTCCGGAAAAGCTGCTGAATGTCTTTTCTTGCTTTTATTATCTGTAGTTGCTATTATTTATTCATGCCTTGTACAATGCTCCAGTTGGGATTTGCAAGGGACACGTGAATTTCTGTATATTGTTAGTAACGGCCAGCTTCCACCAAAGGAAGCCAGACCGGCCCATGCTTGCACCGGCCCATTGCTTGGAAAGATTGAGCACCCGGTAGCCGGCAATCCCCAGTTAGTTTCACACCTCCCCATAGGTGCTAGGAAGACAATTACACAATGCCAGAAGCTGCAGAGATAGCTTAGAATCTCCCCCGGGTCACAGTAAGAGATCAATGACACATCTCGTTATCTTGCCTTGCTATATTCAGTGGGCCAGGCTTAGCCATAAGCAACGCTCGGAGAATGAATTGGTCAATTGGCTTGCCTTTTGCAAAAGCCACTAACCACACCTCCTCAGCAATAGCGCTGCTCAGCCAGGGGCAGACAGAGCTTCGCCATGCCATACTGGATAATCAAGCAGCTATCGATTATCCCCTGTAGTCACATCATTTGGGCTGCAAGTCTGTCCATGGCATGTGTTGCTTTATACCCACAAGATACAGAGCCAGCTCACGGACCTCCACACCCCAGTTAGGGACATCAAGGAGGATTCTTCATGGGGGTGGCAGGACTCCCTGTGGACATGGATTCCCTGGGGGTGGCTACAAACGGTGCTTCAGATAGTGGTGGGAATAGCCATAATGGGTATTACGCTCTGTTGTTTTGCTCAGTGTATTCCCTCGCTGATCTCCAAGTGCCGCCCCAGAGAGAAATCCCGTGACGTCATTCCCGCTCAACAGCTGATGCCTATCCTGCGTAAGGTCGCCGGTCAGGTTCTTAAATAGAAAATAAAGGGGAGATATGGATTCCCCGTGCCCCATTAGGCACGGAATGGGCCAGAGACCACTGCGGTGAGACAAGCTCCCGGTCAGTGGGCTCACTGCCATCAAATTAAGGGGGGTGAATAAAGTATAGGGGTTTTGATTCACCCAATTACTGTGACCTGACCGCGACTCTGCCAAGTAAGCAGATAGCTGACAGAGGTATTCTATTAACTATAATCACTCATCTCCCGGTTTGGGGAAATCCCTGGCGCAAATAAGCCATGTTTACCCCTGCCTAAGTCCCAAGACAATGGTCAATCTTGTTCCCTGTTTGCCCGAGTTAATTAACTTCCCCTTTGAAGGTTTTCCCATTAACATGTGTCAACGCATGAGGTAATGCCTTGCCAGAGGACAGCTTGCCACCGTTGCTCTTTTTTCCCTATATATGTTGCAGCCTTTTCTCAATAAACTACTGGTCTTCACTCCATCTTGCCTCGTGTCGCTCCTTTGACCAGTCTCCTCCGGGATCCTAAGGGCCTCCTCACGGCCCAATTCCTACAATCTCTGGTTTCCAAAATGACACAGTAAAAATGCCAGGTGCACACCCTCTCTTCTAATGATAAATGTGCTCCAGTCTTTCTCAAAGCTTAAACTGCTTTCCCTTCAGGCCACTGTATTTGATAAAGAAATGAATCTTTGTGATTAATAATTCCCGGGGCTGAGTTTTTGTTTAATAACTGTTCTGTCAGAGATAGATCTAGAAGGCTGGGTTGTGTTTATATGCATGTGTGTATAGAGCAGAAAGATGGCTTGGGGAGGAAAGCAGGGCGGGAGGGAGTAATTTGATTGTGGCTGAAAGATTTGGCAGGCAAGCATTACAAGGAGCTTTTTAGCAAGTGTGTGTGTGTGTGTGTGTGTGTGTGTGTGTGTGTGTGTGTGTGTGTGTGTGTGTGTGTGTGTGTGTGTGTGTGTGTGTGTGATATCTCCCAGCATGACAAATCGACCCCTTTTTTGTGTACCCCCCTCCTTCTCCCTTCCTCTACAAATGTGCTCTCTGATTAGGTGCTGCAAAGCCAATCAAAGGGTATGATTGGGGAAATATTTCCTTCTTGACATTCAAGAGAACAATTCCTCACTGGGGAGAAAATTACATTTAGAAAAAAATGAATGGAAAAATATCAATCAGCTAGGAAAATATATTCAGCTTTTTTGGTCTCTGACTGGAAAACAATTTTACAAACCATAAACAGGACAAAGAGCTGTAGCTTCATTTGGGGTGAGGGTTTTCTAAAACATAGAGAGACTTATGGCACCTTTAAGGCAAACACATTTTCTTGTGCAGGAGCTTTCATGGACAGAGCACCCCTTCTTCGTAGGTATGAGGAACAGTATGCAAGCCACAGGCTTACAGTATATACACACTAGTTTTACTTATGGGGATGATACAGAATGATACAGAATGAAATTAGATACAGATATTGAATTTTTTGTTATTAATAACAGTTATAAGTTTTCAAAGTGCTGGCTAACATTAAAGTCCTGGGAAAAACTGGAATCAGTTATTGAAGCAGGATGCTTTGCAGGCGCACCCCCCAAAGAAAGACTCAGACACCAGTATATGGATAAAGGCATTGGGCCACTTTTATTGAATAATGCCCTAGTCCGAATTATAACTTTCAATTGGTGTATTCATCCAATTGTAATTCTTAAGGCAAGCAGGCCGCAGTAACACTGGTAAGGTTCCTCCCAAAATTGCCAATGGCAATTGGCTACAATGTATCCATTTGTATCAATTTGTTTGTTGACACAAACAAATTGTTGACCGGAGTCAATAAACTATCTACTGACCCCACCCTATGACGTGTATCCGTCAAATCACGAGGTGATGCATGCTGAAAAGCTCCTGCCATCACCCCTTGCCTGGTTCGTCATTGACCGGTCAAAGCTATTACACCTGTACCTGTCTAAGTGTTGGCCAGTCAATTGCGAACCTGCCGGATACCTATGGGTCATAAATCTTTACCTTACCAGTGCTACCCACCACACGGGGAGGCTTCTATGAAGACTCACCGCCCCCCCCCCCAGACCGTCAGCTCGGTCAACAGGCCTGCTTGCAAACCTTCCAAAAAGAGGTTCATACCTCTAGCCGACAGGTGAACACCATCCCCTGCATAAAGATCATAATTTTGTAAACTAATCGTGGGGTGTCGGATGACCATCCCCAAACCCTTGTCTGCCAAGAACCGGGCAACAGCCCTGTTTACCGAGCGGCGAGTGCGGTCAAGGGCACGGAGGTCAATACCTCCCCTGTAAGAATGACGCGGTACGATGTCCGACCATAGCAGCCTTGTGGATGACCACACATAATGCAAATAAGCTAGGTCAGTGCAAATCGTGAATTTTAAGGAGAGGCCAGTGACCTGGGCGAGGTCATTGCCCCCGAGGTGCAGTACAAGGACATCAGGCGGTTCAGCATCCCTGATGGAAAACAGGAATGGCAACAGTTCCCGCCATCTCATTCCGCGCTTACCGTACCAACGTATGCGTGCGGTTGCACGCAGTCCAAGCTGGGGTCCCCACTCTGTCGCCGCAGCATACTGCGCTGCCCAGTGCACGTAACTGTGGCCCACCAGCCATACTGCCACTGGTGTGCGGGGACACACAGGGTCTGTAAAAGAAGAAAAGAGTACAATGACTTATCTGGTACTCATGCCTGAAGAGGGCGAACATATAATGCAAAACGCATGGATCCCCATCTTCCCATCAGGCGTATGTCAGCCTCAGAGTACCCAAATGCAGCCGCAGTGGATGCAGCACCTATCCTAAATGAATGGTTGCCGTAACGAGCCCCGGGGAGGCCCACACTGGATAGTGCCATACCGGTCACCTTCCAAAATTGACATTTAGTAAGGGGAGACCCATCCTGGTGGCAGAAAAACGGGCCAGGGTGCGCACCACGCACTGCCAAGAACTCCTGTAGGGCACCAACCGGACAGATGTCTGCAATGGAACATTGTAGCAGTCTAACTCCACTGCCTACGCCGTGCTGATCAACCTTTGAGGACCGTATCCTCAACTGAGCCCACTCATTAGTGACATAGACATCGTCGAGTTCCAGTGCCCTACGAGTCGCATCCGCCTTAGACAGTAGTACCAACTCACTGATGCGGAGTGCTCCAAAGAAGACCACCGTGGTAGCCGCGTGAAAAAGAGCTACCTCATACTTATCATAACACAGATTATGCCAGCCTCGTGCAAGGTGGGTCAGTACCTCTGGTGAAATTGGGTGGCGAGTGTCCGAGCGGCGGCCACGTTCCCGTGTCCACCCCTCCAAAACATGTCGTATGCGGAAATCACTCACGCAGTCAGCAAAACCCCTCATTTTGGCCATAAACGCCAGTGCCGACAGCCTGGATGCTATAGTGCAAGGAGCCAAACCCTGACTGTGTAAATAAACCATAAATTGTAGAACTTGTTCCACTGGAATGGGCCACACTTCGGGCAACTGAAGTTGCAAACAAAAGGATCTAAATTGAATGAAAGCATGTTGATACGCCTTACGCGTGCGAGGTGCCAAAGACATGCCGATCACCCGGTTCACCTCTCCTCGCCAAATGTCCAAATCTCGGCCGGGAGTGGCGAGGGGAATTCCTCTGCTTCCAGAGCCAAGGCACGGAACCAAGGGATCTGCAGGCGGGATAAAGCATCAGCAATATCATTATTAATGCCTGGTACATGTCTGGCCTTAAAAAGCACATTCAGGCGTAGGCTACGTAACACAAACTGACGAACCAACGCCGTCACCCTGGGTGATTTAGACGTCTGAGCGTTGACAATGTGCACTTCCACCGCATTCTCACACCAAAAATGGACCACTGAGTTGGTCCACTCCTCGCCCCATAGCATCAAAGCTCCCAGGATTGGAAGGAACTCAAGGAATGTAAGATCGCGAGGCGATCGGTGCGCCGTCATGCTGGAGGCCATTGGCCATAAGCCCTCCTCCCCTCAAAATAAATCCCATATAGGGAGCCGGAGGCATCCGACTGTACTTGGAATCTAGGGGAAACCAAAAGGTCAGATCTCCAGAAAGAGACCCCATTAAATTCCCGCAGGAATGTAAGCCAAACCAAAAGGTCAGCCCGCATGCCCCTGGTCAGTCGGACCCTGTGGTGGTGCTTTAACAGGCCAGACATGGCATCACATAGGCGCCGTGCAAATGCTCTGCTGGGTGTCACCACCCTGCAGGCAAAGTTAAGATGGCCATGAAGTACCTGAAGCTCACGAAGTGACACCTTACGTTTGGCCATCAAGGCCAAAATCATCGCGGAGATCCGGGTGAGCGTAGTAGATGGGCCCTCGGTCTTTTCGGGCACTAAAGAGACACCCAGTTCCCGCATTAGCGTCTGAAATGTAGTGAGGAGACACGTGCACGTGTCCGAGCCCCGTTCACCCCCGAACCAAAAGTCATCGAGGTAAATGGCTAAAGACCGAGACCCGGACCTGCGAACAAAGGCCCACTGAAGGAAAGTGCTAAAACGTTCGAATGCCGAACACGAAATAGAGCAGCCGAAAGGCATGGCCTTGTCTACATAGAACTTCCCTTGGAATCTAAAACCCAATAGCTCAAAGTCCCCTGGGTGCACTGGCAGTAATCGGAATGCCGATTTAATGTCACATTTTGCCAGGAGGGCACCAGGACCACAAGAGCGCACCATCCGTAGGGCTTGGTCAAACGACGTATACCTGACCAAACAAAGGTCATCAGGAATAGCATCATTGACAGAGTAACCCGCTGGGTACGATAGATGGTGGATTAAATGGAATTCACCTGGGGTCTTTTTAGGTACTAGCCCCAGAGGGGAGACCTTCAGGTTAGGAAAAGGTGGTTCGGAAAAGGGCCCCACTACCCTCCTAGCCTCTACTTCTTTGGCAATACTCAGGGCAGCTACCTCCTCCTTACCCTTCAGGGAAAGTAAATTGGGTGCATCTTGGGGTCCCCGCACCCCTTTGAATGGGATACGAAAGCCCCACTGGAAACCCTCCAGGAGGTACCTCGCGTCCTCCCTCCTTGGATAAGTTGAGAGCCATCGCTCCAACATATACACATTAACTGGGGAGGGGGCCTTTTGACTGGCTAGCTCCATCAGCAGAAGCTCTGCCCACTCCCTGTCCACCTCTACCTCTGCCCCGTGACCCACCAGCCCGAGGGCATACGGAGGCGGCGTGGGGGCCAGCGCAGAGGGACACTCATGTTTATATCGGCACTGTCGCTTATTGCACACGCCATTAGCTGAGAAGCTCCAACACAGCAAGCGGGCTGGAACCCCCTGCCCCGCGGGCTGGCGGGTAGCCTGTGTTGGAGCAGCTTGCTGCACAGCATGGCCACAATGGTACCTATCCCCAGGCGCCGGACGCGTGGGGGTCATGTACAAGAGCCACAATTTTTGACATGGCTCATCCCATCTCATCTCCGGGTGTAAGGGCACCCTCATTCTAAATTCCTCATCGTAAGCCAACCACGATGGGCCAGGGAAGTCCACCATCGCCCTGTAAATATTGTCCAAGTATTGGACCATAGGAATGGCCAGATCAGGCCGGGCCCTAAGGTATACTGCCATAGAAATAAGATATGCCGGCAACCAGTTGGCCCAGGTGCGTGGTGGTTTACGACGACGAGACAGTTCCTTGTCTCTGTCATCCTGTCCCTCTCTCTCCTCCTTTGTGGGCTTATGGTTCAATAGGGAGAATATATCCACGTACTCCCCCCGCCAAATCTTCTCCCTCGTGACCTGGGACAAATGATCACCAAGGGGCAAGGAATAACCAGCCGTCGGCAAAGCCGTCACCGGCACATTATGTATAGAAGGCATACGCAGCGGGACCTGGATAGCCCCTGCGATGCTCGGCACTGCCCCGGGCGGAAACCCCCGCCCTCCATGAGGTGCCATTTTGAAAACATGGGGCACTGGGATAGACTGGTAACTGATGCCCACTCGCCTCGACTTGACGAGGCCAGGGCCACTGAATCCCACCACTGGAAGTGGGCTGTGATGTAGGTGCACTAATTTGAACCTGATACTCACTAGGTGCACCCCCGTGAGCCGCCCCCACTGGGGGTTCCGGCCCACAGTGGGCGTCGGAGCTCGCAACCGGAATCGAGCTCTGGGGCCACACCTGATTACTCCCAGTCTGCAGATCTGGACAAACAGGGAGCTGCGAGACACTGGCAGGCACAGGCCGGAGCGTCTCAAGCAGCTCAACCCGACTGGCCGCCCGTTGCAGCATGGCGGCCGTCGAAGTAGCCGGTGGAAACGAAGGAGCCTTGGCAGAAAGAGAAGCG
The DNA here is from genome assembly GCA_035047345.1 of Bradypodion ventrale. Classification (NCBI taxonomy): domain Eukaryota; kingdom Metazoa; phylum Chordata; class Lepidosauria; order Squamata; family Chamaeleonidae; genus Bradypodion; species Bradypodion ventrale. The sequence goes on from JAWDJE010000001.1 coordinate 229,428,326, forward strand.
CCCCCCTCCACAGGAGGCTGTGCAATACCCAAGGATGCTTCCAGCACTTCTAAACGTGCTAGTAGAGCATCCACTGCCACAGAGCCCCCAGCATAAGGCGGGCCGGGTTGGCCGGATGACCCACTAGGCAGTTGGAACGGTACACCGAAAGGAGAGCCAGGGCCAGAATAGGGCCATGCCCAAAACTCCGGCCCATGAGGGGCCAGAGGAGGAACGGATTGTATGCCCGTACCAGGCCCTCCCCAGCTGGCCTGACCCATGGCCGGTAACGGTGGGCCGAGGGCCGAAGCCCCTGAGGGGCCGGCCTGTGGCTGGCCAGCCAAGCCGGGCTGCCAAGTGCCAGCCTGAATCGGCCCACCGGTATCGGTGGGCAAGGCTGGCTCAGTGCCCTGCCGTGGGGGCGCAGCCCTGGTCCTCCGACCCGATGGCTGTCCCCCGTCCTGTGCAGGGCCAGGAAAAGTCCTCCCCCTTGGCTGTGGCTTCATCGCCGGGGCCTTCCGTTTGGGAGGCATGTCTTCCAAAAAGATAAAGTAGGATCCCTTCCCAGGGATTGAAAACCTAGCGCCAAAGCACGCAGTAGCCAAGCGAACTAAGGCTCTGCGTGCGCTAATCCTCCTTTCCCAGCCGTGAAAGGATCAAGGGCTAAACAGCTGAAGACTACAGGACAAACAGCGATGGAGAAAACTTCTCCTCTCCGTTGCTATTTCTAAAATGGCAGCTCGTCTGCCTCGTGGCCACCCCTTTTATAGAGGGGTGGCCACCCCCCCCCCAAACTCACCCGGATGTCTGAGTCCGGGTGGGGTGGGGGCCGCAAAGTTCGTGGTGGCCATTTTGGTGCCGCGCTTTCATTCTTCCCCAGTTTGGCCTACTCTGGGGATGGGCTGGACCTCTCCTCTTCCCTAGCAAACAAAAGTCTGCATAGTTAAAGCAATGGTATTTCCAGTAGTAATGTATGGTGTGAGAACTGGACCTTAAGGAAGGCTGAGTGCAGAAGAATAGACACCTTTGAGACGTGATGCTTGAGGAAAATTTTGAGAGTACCCTGGACAGCAAAGAGAACAAATAGGTCGATCTTTAAAGAAATCAACCCTGACTGCTTCTTGGAAAGTCAAATATTGAAGATGAAGTTAAAGTACTTTGGACATCAAATGAGAAGAGAGGACTCACTTGAGATGGCCTTGATGCTGGGAAAGATCAAAGGCAAAAGGAGAAGGGGGTGGCAGAGGATGAGATGGCTAGATGGTATTGTTGATGCAATAGGCACAAAGCTGGGCGGGCTGAGAAGGATGATGGGAGGATAAGGGTGCCTGGCGTGTTGTGGTCCATGGGGTCACAAAGGGTTGGAATCAGTGTTGGGCAGCTCCCGGATCGCACTGGTCCGTGCGGGGGGAAGGGGTAGCAGAAATTCCCAATGGCCACACCCATTTCTTTCCCTGCACCCTGCTGGCTCTCTCCCTGGGTCTCCCTTCCAGGGACCTCCTCCTGCACACCAACAAACAATCTGCAGGGCAAGGTGTGGTTCTGAGGACGGGTCTCCCAACTACTTCCCCTCCCAACTCCAACCCCACCCCACCCCAAGAAAAAAACTCTCTCCGTGGTGTAAACTCCTTTTCCCTCAAGCCTCTGCTCCCCCTCCTCTTTCCTCCTTGTGGGGAGAGAGAAAATGGACAGACTGGAAGAGAGGCTTTTCAAGAAGGGATCATTTCCTTTTCCCTCCAGCCTCTGCTCCCCCTCCACTTTCCTCCTTTACTGTCTTGAGGGAATGTTGCCCTCAGAAGTTCTTTTGGTAATTCAGCCCTCCAATGCTTCTAAGAGCAAAACTTTAACATATTGGTTTTTTCCTGCTTCTGGAGTTCAATTTTCAGGTAGAGTAATACCCCGGATAATGACAAAACTTGGTTCCCCAAGTCGCGTCGTTATGCGGTTTTCATTGTTATGTGGGCAGCCCCGGATAACGATGAAAACAAGCTTCCTATGGAGATGACCCGGATAATGACATCTCCATAGAGAAACGCATTGGTGGGCTGTTAGCTTTTAGATCGGGCTGGGTGGAGGTGTCTGGCACCTCCACCCAGCCCTATCTAAAAGCTGACACCCAGCTCAGGCTGTTAACTTTTAGATTGGGCTGGATGGGGGTGCCAGCCCAATCTAAAAGCTAACAGCCTGAGTGGGATGTTGGCTTTTAGATCGGGCTGGGTGGAGGTTCCTGGCACCCACACCGAGCTCAATCTACAAGGGGATAGCCCGCACGGAGCCTGGGGACCCAGCAGAGGGGAGAACCCACCCAGCCCAAGCAGTTTTTCCTCTTTAATATTGGAGTGTCTGGGGGGTGTCTTCCACTCTCCGCTGGGGCCCCAGGCTCTAGAAAGGGTTGGCGGGACAGACCCCTTTTGTCCCCGCCATTCTACAAACCCCAAGGCTTTGCTGCAGTTGAGAAAGTTCAGGGAATGGAGGGGACAAAAGGGATCTGTCCCCCCAACCCTTCTGGAGCCTGGGGACCCAGTGGAGAGGGGATTGCACCCCCCATACATCTCAATATTAAAGAGGAAAAACCATCCATTTTTTTCCTCTTTAACATTGGAGTGTCCCGTGGGTTCAATTCCCTCTCTGCTGCTTCCCATGGCTCTGGAAGGGTTGGGGGGCAAAAGGGGTGTCCCTCAACCCTTCCCAAGTCAGGGGACCCAGCGGAGAAGAGATCGAACACACGGGACAGCCCGATGTTAAAGAGGAAAATCCACCCCTTTTTTCCTCTTTAACATTGGAGTGTCCTGTGGGTTCAGTGCCCTCTCTGCTGCTTCCCATGGCTCTGGAAGGGTTGAGGAGACAAAAGGGGTATCCTGCCAACTCTTCCCGAGCCAGGGGACCCGGCAGAGAAGAGATCGAACACATGGGACACCTTGTTATTAAAAAGGGGAAAGCTGCTTTTCCTCTTTAATAACAAGGTGTCCTGTGGGTTTGATCTCTTGTCTGCTGCTTCCCATGTCTCTGGAAGGGTTGGGAGGCATAGGTGGTGTCCCCCCAATGCTTCCCAAGCCAGGGGATCCAGCAGAGAAGAGATCGAACCCATGGGACACCTTGTTATTAAAGAGGAAAAGGCTGCTTTTCTTCTTTAATAACAAGGTGTCCTGTAGGTTTGATCTCTTCTCCTCTGGGTCCCATGGCTCTGGAAGGGTTGGGGGGCAAAATGGGTGTCCCCCCAACCCTTCCTGAGCCAGGGGACCTGGTAGAGAAGAGATCAAACCCATGGGACAGCCCAATGTTAAAGAGGAAAATCCGCCCCTTTTTTCCTCTTTAACATCGGAGTGTCCCGTGGGTTTGATCCCTTCTCTGCTGGGTCCCATAGCTCTGGAAGTGTTGGGAGGACAAAAGGGGTCTTCCTCCAACCCTTCCAGAGCCATGAGACCCAGCGGAGAGGGGATCACACCAATGGGATACCCCTATGTTTAAGAGGAAAAATGAGAGGATTTTCCTCTTTAACATCGATGTGTCCCAAGCGGGGTGTCGGCTTGTAGATTGGGCTGGGTGGAGGTGCCAGACACCCCCACCCAGCCTAATCTAAAAGCTGACACCACTGGGGATCCCAACCCCCCCTCCCATGGCTGCTTAGCCGTGTAGAGTTTGTGGCTTGGATCTCTAGTGGTGTGATCACACCACTGGGGATCCAAGCCCCCCCCCCATGGCTGTTTGGTCTCCTACCTGTTTGTTGGGTCCCTGTGTCCAGCTCTCCAGCATCTGGGAGGGTGGGAAGAGCTGTTCTCACCTTCCTAGCACCTCCCTGGGCTGCAGAACAGCTGAGAAAAGTGGTGGCCGCCATCTTTTTTTTAAAAAAAAGAAAACAAGATGGTGGCCGCAACTTTTGTCAGCTGTTCTGCGACCTAGGGAGGTGCTAGGATGGTGGGAACCATGCAGAATAGGTCTTCCCACCCTCCCAGACTCTGGAGAGCAGGACACAGGGACCCGACGAACAGGTAGGAGACCAAATACGATGCATTGGATAACGACACAATGTCCTTATCCGGTGCATGACTTTTGCAAAAAAAAAAAAAAAAAACCCATGTCATTATCCAAATTCGTCATTGTGTGGATGGATCGTTATCCAGGGTAATACTGTACAGCATGGCAGAGTGAGCTCCTGTCCCTATGCCAACTCCTACCAATCTAGCAATCTGAAAGCAAGACATTGCAAGTACTGTAGATAAATAGGGGCCACTTTGGTGAAAAGGTCACCCTTGCTCAAAAGCCAGTCGTATCTTACTCTAGGGTTCAGTGCTCATCTCCATTTACAGCCAAAGAGCCAGTGCTGTCTGTGTTTGCAGACGTTTTCCTGGCCATGTGGCACACATGACTAGATCACATGGCCACCCACAACAACCCACAGTTTTGGCTCTACCCACATATTTGGCCCCGCCCACAGATGTAACCCTGCCACTGAGGTAACCTTGCCCACAGTGTGGTACGAAATTTTTTTGATGGCCATTACTGGTTGGAATCAACTGTGCAACTGAACAACAACAACAACCACCTTTGGGGTCCCTATCAGGGGCTACTGTTTTTTGTTTGTGTGTGTGTGGTTTTGGAGGTGTTTTTTTTTAGCTCCAGTATGTGTAATTGCTGGGCCCAAACCAAAGTGGATGGCTTAAGCTGTCCCTTTACTTAAGCCATTTGACAATATTGGCAAATTGCAAGCTTCTTCCCACTCCCCTTGAGAGGGAGAGGAAGCAAAGATTTTTTTTAAATATATATATTTGTGTGTGTCTGTGTGTGTGTTGTGTGTGTGTTGTGTGTGCTTATATACCACTTCATTTGTCTAAAAACAACTCTAAGCGTTTCACAACACAGTTATATAAATACAAAGTAAACAATAAGTAAACAATAAGTACAACAAAATGCAACTGCAAACCAAATACAGTAATCATAAATATTACAAAAATGGCAATACAATAGTAACTAGTGGCCTAAAAGGCCCCTTCCAACTCAGTTATTCTATGATTCTTTATCACTTACAAAAAAAATTGAAAGTTGCTCCTCCCTCCTCCCCTGAGTAGATATATATTCCATGAATGCATGATCTCTGAAAGACTTCCACATTAATAAGACTTGTGGAACTGTTTCCTATAAAACCAGAAATGATATCTCTTGAATAGAGCTGGGTGAATCTCTCTTTCTACTGCTGCCCCACCATCTAACCATCCACAAGTCTGTTCTGTATCTGAATGATTAAACTAAATCAATTTGAGCAACCCATTGTGTTTAAAGTTATGTTTAAGCATTTCTTTCTAAACATCCACCACTCCCCTTGAAATGCTGATTCTAAACTCATTAAAACAGTCGAGAACTGTGTCCCAACATAAAGCGAGATGTGAAATCCCATGACTAACAAAGCCCCAATCTGTACATTAGACCAAGGGCCAATCAGGTCATTTCCCAATGGAATTCTGCACATTTTGCAATGAAATTCTGCACATTTTTGGAGAGGTATGGCAGGGAAAGGATGGACTGATATTTTTCTCTCTGAAAAGCTAACAGCTTTTTGCTCCTTGTGTACATTTTAGTTGTCTTAGTCCACTCAGCTGTTATATGGGTATAAATGCATTTTCATGGAGCTCAGGTAATGTACAAATGTTAAGTCCAGAAACATTTTTTTCTTATGTGTCTGTATTCAGGGCTTATAAGGCCACACTCTTATACTCTAACCTCTGTATATCTGTGTTACTGTAAAATACATTTCCTCTGTTTGTGGTTTGTATGAGATTCAGATAAATCCAGTACTGAACTGGACCATTTTGGAGAGGTCCAGCTTGAAATAAGCCTCAGCTGAATCGACCACATCCAAATCAGAACACTCCAGAAGTTCTGCCTGTAACAAATGGAGGGTCACAACAATATAGATACAATGTTCTGAAATTAGAGATGGCTAAATGGCATCGTTGATGGAGTGAGCGTAGATATTGGCGGACTACGGAGGATGGCAGATGACAGAGGAGCCTAGCATGCTGTGGTCCATGAGGTCACATAGGTCACATGGGTCAGACTTGACTATGCAACTGAACAACAGCAACATTCTGAAATTATGATGCTTTTCTCCTAATGCATTCTAATGCATTCTCCTAAGACATGGTTGAAGAAAAGAGGAAAAGAAAAGGAGGGCTACAAGTTCGTGACTGAAAGCTCCTTGTAATCAGAGTGAATATTTGACTTGAGTGAATATTTGACTTGACTCTGCTCCCATGGGGCAGAGATAAGCGGTATATAAATTAAACTTCAAATCAAATCAAATCAAATCAATTACAACACCTTGGAGGAAAGATCATGCAATGATGTGTTGCAAAGCAGATCTACTATTAATACTTTTTGTTCCTTCTCTTTCCCAAGAGAAATATTCAAGCAGAATTGTGGGACCTGAATAGCCTGCAGCCTTGAGTCCTTGTTGTGAAAAGCCTGGATTATCAACTCTTTCTACAGTTTATTTCTGCCACTGAATGTTTCAAATCTATACCAACCTGGTGATTTTTTTAAAAAAAACTGTGATGGCAGGGTTGCGGAGAAGGATTGATAAAACAGAAATTCTTCAGTTCTTACTTAAGTCTTGCTTCTGAAGTTTTGCAAGTTTCTTGCCTAGGACACATTTCTTTTCAATTACATATTCCATTGTCATACAAAATGTGTCCAAATCTATGAAGAAAGTATAATGGGTAAATCTTCCCCCTTTCCATGTGTACACTGCCCTGCTGTATAGCATAGCATAGCATAGCATCAGTGATGCACTGCTGCAGGTTCTGTCAGGTTCTCCAGAACAGAACCTCCCAGAACCGGTAGCAGCCCACTTGGATGGCCATGCCCACCTCCATAGCCCATAATGCAGGATGTTTGGCCATGCCCACAGATTTGGCCCCACCCACATAGATAGAAAAAAAGATTGCAGTGCATCACTGTATAGCATAGCATACATATAGTTCTAAGGTTTTTATGTGGAACTAATTAGAGCCACAGCTATCTGTCATTTTGATGACAATTGCTCAGAAACAATCCTATGGCAAGGTTTTTTAATGGCTCTCTCAAACTGTCAATACTGCTCCTGAATAAAACCCATACATCTATTCTTCCAGAAGGAGAAGAGACAATTATTGATATCTTTTGTTTTGTTTTGATTGGGGATCAACCTCAACTTGTTCATAACCTTCTTTTAAAGCTAGGATTTAAATATCCAAAGATAATAATCCTACCTTCTTTTTAGTTTGTCCTGCAATATCTATTAAATCTATAACTTGCCTTGTTAAATCCGCCATGTATCTACCTTTAATAAATCCCACCTGGTCATTATTTATATATTTATCCATGAAACTATTTAATCTTTTTGCCAATATCGCCGTAAAAATCTTAGCATCCTGATTTATTAGAGAGATGGGCCTATATGACTCTACCTTTCCCAAATCTTTCCCAGGTTTTGGCAATAATATTATTATAGTTCTATACCATGAAGGTGGAATCTGACCTCCATCCAAAAATAAAATTATACAGTTTTAATAATTTTGGGACAATTATATCCTTAAACTCTTTTTAAAATTCCGCTGGCAATCCGTCTTCACCTGGCAATTTATCCGTCTTCAATTTACCTATTATTTCTTTTATCTCCTTTTCAGTAATTGGCTCCTCCATTTTTTGTTTATGTTCCTGATCAATTTTGTTTTTAATCTGACTTTCAATTTTATCTTTTAATTTTCCCAGGTTTATATTTTTCTTGAATATAGATCCTGATAGAATTCTTTTACAACCTTGCATTTATCTTTTGTTTTGTTATACCTTATACCCTTTTTATCTACCAGAATCCCTATTTCTCTTTTATTTCTTTTTTCCTTAGCGGCTCTTGCCAATAATTTTGAATTTTTATTACTATATTCAAAATATTCCCTTTTTAAATAAACCACATCTCTTTTCACCTTTTCAATATCTTTTCCTATTAACTCCTTCCTCAACCCCTGCATTCTTTCATAAACTTTCCTGTCTTTAGTTATTACATGTTTTTCTTGTAGCTGTTTAATCTCTTTCTTGATTTCCTCCTGCTTACCTTTTAATTGTTTGTTTTTAAAACTAGCCAATTTAATGTTTTCCCCTCTAAATATTACCTTCATCGTGTCCCACACCACATTATATCGAACCTCCCCTGTATCGTTCCATTTCCAATTTTTCTCCCATCTTTTTGACGATTTGTTCTTTACATTTTTCATCTTTAAATAATTTAGTGTTATATCTCCAATTTCTCCTAATCTTTGTACCATCCATTCTCATTTCTAACAATACCTTTGCATGATGAATAGCCGCCGCCACCGAACCCCGAGAGCCACGCAACACCTTTGGCTCCCTTCCCTGGCCCACCCGGTCGGGGAAGGTGGTAGCCCAGCTGGAGCTGTTTTCTGGATGCGGGGCTATGAATAGCTGCCGCCACAGAGCCCCAAGAGCCACACAACACCTTCGGCTCCCTTCCCTGGCCCGCCCGGTTGGGGAAGGTGGGAGCCCAGCTGGAGCCGTTTTCCCGGATGCGGGGCTATGAATAGCCGCCGCTACCGAGCCCCGAGAGCCACGCAACACCTTCGGCTCCCTTCCCTGGCCCGCCTGGTCAGGGGAGGTGGGAGTCCAGCTGGAACTGTTTTCCAAGTGGTGGGGGCTTTAGGGCTCCGGTGAGGATGTTTCGAAGCCAGGGGTTTGTCTCATGGACGGGAGGGAGCTGAGGGTTTGGGCAATTGTTCTTGGGATTTCAGTACTGTATTTAATGGTATTTTGTATAATCTATATTTGTATTTGCTTTTGCACTTTGCATTTGGTGTAACTGTTTAATGAATTGTATTGAATATATTGTAATGTATTGTGATATATTGTATTTTTGTGTGATTATTGTGATATTATTATGCTGTACTTCTAACTTGTAAACCACATTGAGTCGGTCCTCGGGCTGAGAATTGCGGTATATAAATTAAAATTAAAATTTATTACCAATATATAATCTATTCTAGAATACGTATTATAAACCTGGGAGGGAAAAGTGTAAACCCTTTCCGATCCTTTAAGCTCCCACCATGTATCTTTTAACCCTAATCCTTTCATCCATTTATCCAGCACTTGTATTTTATCTCCTCCCCACCTTCTGGCTATGTTTGTAATATCTATATTTGATCTTATTAAATTGAAATCCCCACCCACAATCATTTTTATCATTCTTTCTTTATTCAATATATTATACACCTTGACTAAAAATTTATTTTGATTTTCATTTGGTACATACAAATTCACCAAAGTTATCTCCTCATTATCTATTTTCCTTTTTTTAATTAAATATCTTCCTTCTGTATCTGAAATACTTTTTATCATCTCAAATCCAACTCTACTTGATATCATAATTGCTACACCTCTTGCCTTTGATGTACCATATAATTTTTCATAGAGTCCATCCTAAGAATAATTTATTAGTTTCCTCTGATTTTTGATGAATTTCCTGTAGAAAGATTATGTCCGGTTTATCTTTCCTAAGAGCTGCTTCTAATCTTCTTCTCTTCACCTTACAACCAGTACCTTTCACATTCCAAGTTAATACTTTCAAATCTTTCATTCCTTATTTTCTAACCCCAATTCTCCCATTCCCCCACTTCCTCCAATGGCCATGCACTCCAACAAACAACAAACCCCCTTCCCAAACATCTATTAAAGAAAACAAAAAACAAAAAAACCAAAATAAAAAACAACTCTAAGAAAACAATAAAAACATATAAACAATCTACAACTGTCCCTCCCCACTTTTCTACAAGTAGCCTCCGTATTAATAAAGGGGGAGGGGGGAAGCATGACCAAGTGTGCGGGCTTAATAGGAACCCAAACTAACTTCCACTGAAATCAATCCCTCCTTCCGCTCCTTTGGGCATATTTTCATTGTCATTTCCCCTTCTCATGAACCCACCCGAAACAATCAATTCCTCCTTCAATTCATCCCACTCTTTAGTTCTGAATTCCAATAATTTTGCATCCACCATTACATCTATAACATTAACATCTTCACTCATCATATATCGTTTACCCAAATGAAAAAAACTCAATTGACGTGAAAATTTCCAATTATATCTAACTCCTTTATCTTGAAGTCTCTTTGTAATTGGCCTCATCGATTGCCTCTACATGCGATCCTCCATTGGAATATCATTATATACTTCAATGTCTGAACCATCGATTTTTAAAACCTCTGACCCTTTCACTTGAATGAGAACCATCAATTGAAATTTATCAGCAACATTGGCGAACTTTACCAGTACATTTCTTGCCCCCAGCTTGACCCCTTCTTGAACCCAACCGAAAGACACTTACAATACCATATGGTGTAAAACCTCCTTCCATAATTCCATCTAACCATTTACAATTCTTTCTTTTAATTTATCTGGTGTACCTGCCGGAATTTTTTGAATTATCACGTTCGCACTTCTCATCTGCTCTTCCACCAATTCTAACCTTTTTTCATGGTCCTCCACCTTATTTTCCCTTTCTTTTTCTCTTTCTCTCATATCTGAAACCTCTGCTTTTATCCCCTCCTGTTCTTTTTTCATCACCTCTTGTTCTTTCTTAAGTTTATTCTGCCCTTTTTCTAATTAAATCATCAAAACCTCTCATAATTTTTGCCATCAAATCTTGCATATCTTGTTTTCGTTCCTGTTTATCCTGAACAAACATGTTTCCAATTTTTTGTTCCAAATTATCCACCTTCTCATTAAATTTATCAACATCTGATTTAAACCCTTGTCCCCCCTTTATTGGCAACGTTGATGGAGTTGTCACTGTCATTATAGTTGTTGTTGTTGTTACTGCCGTCGGTGTCGTCGTGGCTGTGGTTATAGTTGTTGCAGCTGTTGCTGTTGTTACCTTTGCTGTCGTTATTACAATAGATTTCACAGCTGTGGGTGCCATCATAGGTGGAGTTATCACTATCTTTTGTTGTTGTTGTTGCAGTTGCTGTGCAATTTTTCTCACAGTTTCTTGATCCTCCAAATCTTTTATTTGCTGTTGCATTGTTTTCTTCATCTCCGACTCCTCTTGTTCTATCCTGGTGAGCCTTTTAAAACTCCTATCTGAGGATGTCTGTCTCTCTGCTCTTATCCAGCCCACTATCTCCTTCTCCTTCCCTCTTCCCTGACATTTCATTCAAACACTGCTCCAATTGCAAACAGCCTCCAAGTTATCTCCACAAAAGTATATCGTCTGTAACACAGTTACTCCACACTCTTTTAACCGTCCTTATGTCACTTTAAGCAAGTAACAACCAGTTACCACTTCCACACGAAAAAAACAGAATACTTGTAATCCAATGGAAAAAAAGAAAAAAGGGGAAGGCAGAACAAACTCCAGCCCCAAAAAGGGAGAAGACAAAACAATACTTTCCAAGAGACACCACCGATCAGACTCCCGGCGCCTTCTTTTCCCTATTGGAGTTCAATATAATAATGTAACGGGACTCAAATCATAGCAACTCCACTCTTCTTCTTTTTATCCAAATACCCAAATATCCAAAGAAAGGAAAAATGTTCCAAACCACCAAGTTCTCCTCTTTTAAGCCCGAACATCCATCATCCAATCCTTAATAATTTCGGGGGGGGGGGGGCGGGAGATCCTCTGTATTCAATATACTTTTCTGCTTTTCCACCCCCTTTTCCTCCCCCTCCACCGCCTCCAAGGACTCACTCTCTGCGGCAACTTTCCATTTCCAAGCCCAAGCAAGTTCCTTACGGCTTCGCTCAGCTCCGGAATGCTTCGGGGCTAGCCACGCCGAATGAGGCTCGCTTTCGCTTTCCCCCTTCGATTCCCAGCAAACTTACCCCCCCTCAGTCCGGCCACCCGCTTGCATTTTGCTTGCCATTTGCTTGCCTTTTGCTTGCCTTTTACACGCTCGGTTCCATCTCTCCACCTCTTTATTCGCCGCCTCTATCACTTTGAGCAATGATCATAATCCAGACCCAGTCCTCAGCTAGGAGAAATCTCCCGTTCAGGCCTACTCCAGCAAAGTCCGCCCGGCCCCCACTCCCCTCCAAGATTCGAAACTCACGTCTCCCTCCTTTTTCACTCTACTTTTCAGCCAATCCAAAGTAAATTCCATCTGTTGTTAACTTATTCTTTCTCCTCCTCCTTTTTTAATGTCTCTGGGACATTTTAATCTCTTTTAAAAAGCTTCTTTCATCATCGTTCTTTCCGAGCGAAGGAAAGTTCAGTCCGTTCAGCCCGCCATTAGGCCACACCTCTCAGTAATGTATGGTTGTGAGAGCTGGACCATAAGGAAGGCTGAGTGCAGAGGAATAGACACCTTTGAACTGTGGTGCTGGAGAAGAATTTTGAGAGTACCATGGACAGCAAGGAGATCAAATAAGTCAATCCTAAAGGAAATCATCCCTGATTTGGAAGGACAAATATTGAAGATGAAGTTAAAGTACTTTGGCCACCAAATGAGAAGAGAGGACTCACTCAAGAGGGCTTTGATGTTAGGAAAGATCAAAGGTAAAAGGAGAAGGGGCGGCAGAGGATGAGATGGCTAGATGGCATTGTTGATACAATGGGCACAGATCTGGGCAGGCTGCGGAGGATGGTGAAGAATAGAGGTGCCTGGCATGCAGTAGTCCATGGGGTCGCAAAGGGTCGGACTTGACTGTGCAACTGAACAACAACAACAATCCATCCATCCACATGTAGTGTTTTGAGTGTTTGGCACTGACTTAGTTAGTGCTGATTCTTTTTCCTGACATGCCCCTCATCTTTAGCTTTGGTGTGGCTGGGTGGGTTCAACAGGATCCTGTGAATAGCCACACCCATTGAATTTGGCCAGAGCAGAATGTGGAAACATCTCTTTAGTTCAATTTTAATAAGACCCTTCCATTACTCACAGATTGCTTGGACAGCTGGAATGGAAAGAACTTGAGGTTTAAGCTTTCAAAATAAGAAGCAAGAAAAACCTGATGGTTCTGCATATCACTCTCACCAGGAGGGCTCATCATCAGTGATTCCTGTTCACACTCCTTTACCATCTTTTGAAAGAAATGTACAGCATAAAGAGCACCACTAGGTCATTGGAACTCACCAACATTTTGATTCCCCACAATAATGCCAATGTGGCACCACTCCAGGGCATTCTGGGAAAGGAAAGGGCACAATAGGAAAGGTAAATAACTAGATCTAATTGCCTAGTTCTGCTGCTCACTGGTCTCCACCTCACCCTTAAAGGAAAGATGTTATCGTGTGCAAGTACATTCTCTGCACAAAAGAGTTAATGGACATAAATCAGACATCAGGAATGGCAATACACAGAAACTCACGGCAAACCATTTAAATCTACCTGGACACTGTGCCCTGGATTTGAAAGCTGCCATTCTGGAAAAGAAAAAAATTATAAGACAAGGATCCAGAGAGAGACAGCAGAGATAAAGTACATACATATGTTGGACACCCATCTGAAAGGTTTGAATATTAGTCAAGGGATTAGTCTGGGACATTATCAAATTTGATACACCAAAACTAACAGGTTATTATATGCTGCTATATTTGTTGCTATATTATACCATCTTTACAGAAACTACTTCAGTAGAATTCTCATCCACAGATTCAGGCTTCCTCACAGAACAAAGGAAGAACTTGGTGCTTTGTCTGGGCCACTCACACAATAGAAGGGTAAAATCATTGGCAAATTGTAATGCCACAATGCTTATCTTGCATTCATCTACTAACCATTTGCAATCAGGCATGTGCTGGTATATCGGACAATCGGGCTTTGTACCACCCCACCCTTGTCTCTGGTGCCCTGGGGCACCAAATAGCAATGTATGGGATTCCTTCCAACACACCCCCCCATATGCTCCCCCACCACTCGCTGTCCAGTGCCTTCCCATGGTGCCCTGTTTCCAATTCAAAAGGGCAAGGCTTCAAAACTAATCTGAAGAACAGGTGTTACCAGTTGTAAAAAAAAAACCTCACATTGACATATACTTATCAGTTATGCTAATCATTCTTTACCTCTATACCTGATGTGTATAAATTGATGCCATGAAGCTTCACTACCATGTCTGACGAAGTGGACTTAATCCATGAAAGCTAACATTGAAATACAGCAGTTAGTTTTTAAAGTGCCTCAACATTTTTTGTCTTATTTTGTCTTGTTTCGCTTACTTTCTGATATGCTTGTTATCATGTGTCATCCACCCCATTAGAGTTTTTAAGGTCTGGGAGACATTCAAGGACTGGTCCACTAATATGCCATGCTGGCTGTCCATGAAACAACAGAAGCAGCAGCTTTCGTATTTTTGCCAAGATCTCCTGAGATCTGGAACTGGCGGGAACAGACTAGGAAGCACATACCTAGGTCAAGGTGTCATCAGCATAACAGCAGCTTAAAAATGAATGAGATACAGGAAGCCTAACCAGCTGTGACAGTTAATGATTGTAGTGCAGGTGCAGAACTGGAAAACAACCTGCAAATTAGCCAGCCAATTAAGGTGGCATTATACTTGGCTCATCAGATGTTATAGTACATCAACCAGTCAAACTTTTAGAAGGCCATTAGTACAGCTAAATCTTGGGTAGCTCTCAAGTGAATACAGCTGCCTTTAAAGCAATCTCATGTGGTTTTCTCGCTCCACACTCTTTCCAACACCCAGCAAAAAAGTCATAATTCTCTAGCAGTCAGGAGGCTTTAAATTGTATAATTGCTATTGTGAGTAGTCTTTGTAATGTAGACAAGATGATTCAGGCCTGCTGTATGTCAGGGCCCAGGGGCAATGCCAGCCAGCAAACTTAACTGTGAGCAATAGCCAAATCCTGGCCTATAATAATGAACTTGCTATTAAAGTGTTTTATGGAAGTAAAGAATGTGGAAAATAGGTTTGTTATTTTATACAGACCCGTGTGGATCTGCCTTCTCTAGCAATCCTAAAATGAATATACAGGCAATTATTCTTACATGCTAGAAAAAATGGTTAAGAGATCAATTGACATTTCCTGCTGTCAAATCCAGAAGTAAAACCAAAGACAAACAAGTATGCAACATTCACTGTATAAAGGCAGTCAATTTTTCCAGTGTTTGCTTAACAGAATCAGTGATATAATTGTACATACCCAATACCCCCCATCTTGATAATGTTCTGCTAAAAATTGTACAAGTTCTCTGACCATGACTGATGCAGAATTGGTGAGAAATTTTCTGGGTTCACATTTCTGTGTGAGATTATCCCATTGAGACCATCTACAAACCAGTGCAGGTCTGAACACAATTTACTGTTATAAATCTACATATTTCCAACCTGCGGTGTGAGTCATGAAATGAAATAAAACACATTTGGAAAAAAACTGCAGATACAGTATTTGGAAATTTGCTCATAGGAACACAAATTAGATAAAGGTAAAGGTCACCTTTGCTCAAAAGCCAGTTGCATCTGGCTCTAAGGGTGCCGTGTTCATCTCTGTTTATACCCAAAGACATATGTATTTTTATTTTATTTATACCCGGGCTTTGCAGGCGCACCCCCCAATAACGGACTAAGACACAGATGAAAGTGGATAACGGCATTGGGCCACATTTATTGATTCATGCCCTAGTTCGAATTATAAATTTCTATTGGTAAAACGACCAATCATAATTCATAAGGCAAGCAGGCCGAAGTAACACTGGTAAGGTACCACCCAAAATTGCCAACGGCAATTGTTACAATGTATCTATTTGTATCAATTTGTTTGTTGACAATAAACAAATTGTTGACCGTAGTCAATATCTAACTAATGATCCCACCCTCTGATGCGTATCCGTAAAATCACGTGGTGATGCATGCTGTCTAGCTGTGGGCATCACCCGTCGCCTGGTTCGTCGTTGACCGGACAACGTTTAACCAACTTATGCCTATCTAGTGTTGTCCAGTCAATTGCGAACCTGCCGGATACCTGTGGGTCATAAATGTTTACCTTACCAGTGCTACCCGCCACACGGGGAGGCTTAATAAAAGGCTCACCGCCCCCCCCCCCCCAGACCGTCAGCTCGGTCAACAGGCCTGCTCGCCATTCACCCAACAGGAGGTCCATACCTCCTCACGACAGATGGACCTCATCCCCTGCGTAAAGTCCATAATTTTGGAGTCTAATGGCGGGATGACTACTGACACGCCCCCAACCCTTGCTGGCCAGAAAACGGGCAACAGCCCTGTTAACCATGCGCCTAGCCCGGTCCAGAGCCAGGAGGTCAAGGCCTCCCCGATAAGCGTGCCTCGGGACCATGTCAGACCAGACAAGGGTTGTGGTGGGCCATACGTAATTCAAATAGGCAAGGTCACTGCAAATCGCATGCTTAAGCGATAGGCCAGTGACCTGCCCCAAATCATTGCCGCCAAGGTGAATTATCAGGATGTCAGGCGGGTCAGCAGTCCTGCTGGAGAAAAAAAAACGGTAACAGGTCCCACCATAACATCCCGGGCTTACCATGCCAAGTGAGACTTGCGTATGCACCGAGTCCCAGTCGGGGTCCCCACTCTGTCGCCGCAGCGTAACGCACTGCCCTGTGCACGTAGCTATGGCCCACCAGCCATACTGTCACCGGTGTAATACGACACCCAGGGTCTGTCAATGGAAAAAAAAGGAATAATGAGAAAGGTGTGGTGACTCAGATGGTACTCACTGCTGGAGGGGGCGCACATAAAACTGAAAACAACGTGATCCCCACCTCCCCATGCTGCGTATGTCAGCCCCAGAGTACCCATAAGCAGCTGCAGTAGAAGCTGCCCCAATCCTAAATGAATGGGTGCCATAACGGGCCCCCGGGAGGCCCACTCTGGCCAGGGCCTCCCGGTCACCTTCCAGAATTGAAATTTTGTGAGGGGAGACCCATCATGGTGACAGAAAAACGGGCCATGGTGCGTGCCACGCAGTGCAAGGAACTCATGTAGGGCACCAACCGGACAGATGTCTTTCAAGGAACATCGTAGCAGTCTTACTCCACTGCCTACGCCGTGCTGATCTGTTTTAGAGGAGCGTATCCTCAACTGAGCCCAATCATTGCAAACATAGACATCTTCGAGTTCCAGTGCCCTACGACTTGCATCCGCCTTAGACAGCATCACAAGCTCGCTGATGCGGAGCGCTCCAAAAAAGGCCACCGTTGTGGCCGCATTAAACAGGGCTGCCTCATACCTATCAAAGCATAGGTCATGCCAGCCCCGTGCCAGTTGGGTAAGTACCCCTGGGGAAATTGGGTGACGGTCATCTGGGCTACGCCCACACTCCCGCACCCACCCCTCCAATACATGTCTCACACGGAAATCAGCGGTACTATCCGCATGACCCCCCACTTTGGCCATAAAAGCCAGCGCTGACAGCCTGGATGCTATGGTACGTGGTGCAAGGCCCTGAGCTTGCAAGTAAACCATGAAGCGAAGTATGTGGGCCACAGGGATAGGCCAGACATCTGGCAACTGTAGGTGGGCACAAAATGCCTGAAATGAATTGAATGTGTGGTGACACGCCTTACGCGTGCGTGGCGCCAGAGACATGCCGATCGCCCGGTTCACCTCTCCTTGCCAATGTTCCAAATCTCCTCCGGGAGTGGCGAGGGAAATTCCTCCGCATCTGGGGCCAAGGCGCGGAACCGGGAGATCTGCAGACGGGACAAAGCGTCAGCAATATCGTTATTAACCCCTGGAACATGCCTGGCCCTGAACAATACATTAAGGCGCAGGCTGCGCAACACAAAGTGGCACACTAGGTCCATGACCCTGGGCGATTTAGAAGTCTGGGAGTTGGCAATGTGGACAACAGCCGCATTGTCACACCAGAAATACACCACCGAATTGGCCCATTCTGCACCCCATAGCATCAAGGCCCCCAGAATAGGAAAAATTCCAAATACGTGAGATCTCTCAGGCGATCAGTGCCTGACCAGGCTGGGGGCCACCCACCATAGGCCCACTTCCCATTGAAGTACATCCCATAACCCAGGGATCCGGAGGCATCAGACTGTATCTGGAAATGGGGCGAAGCGAGGAGGTCAGATCTCCAAAATGACACCCCATTGAAATCCCTCAGGAACTGCTGCCACACGAGCATATCAGCTCTGATGCCACGGGACAGTCTAACCCTATGGTGGGGCCTGCATAAGCCTATCATGGCGTTGCACAAGCGGCGCGCAAATGCCCTGCCGGGTGCAACGACCCTGCAGGCGAAATTAAGGTGACCATGCAGCACCTGGAGTTCCCTAAGGGAAGCCTTGCGTTTAGCCAGCAATTCCGAGATGAGGGACACTATCCTTGACACCTTCTCCCCCGGTAACCTAGAAGCCTGCGCTACCGTGTCAATCTCCACCCCCAGGAATACTAGCTTGGTAGATGGGCCTTCGGTCTTTTCGGGCGCTAAAGGGACACCAAGTTCCTCCATTAGCGTCTGAAATGTAGGGAGGAGACGTGTGCACGTGTCCCAGCCCCGTTCACCCCCGAATAGAAAATCATCCAGGTAATGGCTACAGACCGAGACCCTGACCTGCGGACGAATGCCCATTGGAGAAAAGTACTGAAACGCTCGAATGCCGAGCATGAAATGGAACAGCCAAAAGGCATGGCCTTGTCAAAATAATATTCCCCCCTAAATTTGAAACCCAGGAGTTCAAAGTCGCCCGGGTGCACTGGAAGGAGACGAAACGCCGACTTAATGTCGCACTTAGCTAACAGCGCACCCGGGCCACCTGAGCGCACCATGCGCAATGCCTGGTCAAAAGATGTATACCTGACCGAGCAAAGGTCGTCAGGGATAGCATCATTGACCGATCGGCCGGCTGGGTAGGACAAGTGATGGATCAGGCGGAACTCGCCTGGTGACTTCTTGGGCACTAATCCCAAAGGGGAGACTTTAAGGTTGGGAAATGGGGGTGCAGGGAAAGGGCCAGCAACCCTGCCCGCATCAACATCCTTAGTAATGCTGGCGGCAGCCACCTCCTCCCTTCCCCTGAGTGACAAAAGGTTGGGCGCATCTTGGGGCGACCTACTTCCCACGAAAGGAATACGAAACCCCTCTGTGAAACCTTGGAGCAGGTAAGCTGCATCAGCCCTCCTCGGGTACGATGCAAGCCAACGTCCCAGCATGTCCAAATTAATTGGGGAGGGTGCCTTTCGGTGAACCAACGCCCTCTGGGCCATTCCTGCCGGCCCCCTGTCCACCCCTGCCCCTGCCCCGTCCCCCTCCTGGTCTGGGGCAGGCGGATGCAGCATGGGGGCCAGCGCAAGAGGGGCACTCATGCCTGTACTTGCAATTGTTTCTGTTACAGGAACCATTGGACGAGAAGGTCCAGCACAACAGGCGGGCTGGAACCCCCTGCCCCGCCATCTGGCGGGGAACCTGCACCGGGGCCGCTCGCTTGACAGCATGTCCGCAATGGTACTGCTCACCAGGCGCAGGGCGCGTGGGAGTCATATACAGAAGCCACAGCCTCTGGCAGGGCTCATCCCACCTCATCTCAGGGTGGAGGGGAATCCTCATGCGGAATTCCTCGTCGTAAGCCAACCACGACGGGCCCGGAAAGTCAACCATCGCCCGATAGATGTTGTCCAAATACTGGACCATCGTTATAGCCAAGTCCGGCCGAGCCCTAAGGTAGACGGCCATGTAAATAAGGTACGCTGGGAGCCAGTTGGCCCACGTGCGTGGCGGCTTACGGCGACGTGCCTGTTCCTTATCCTTCTCATCCTGTCCCTCCCTCTCTTCCTTGGTGGGCTCTCTATTGAGAAGGGAGAAGATGTCCACATACTCCCCACGCCAGATCTTTTCTTTGGTAGGCTGGGCCAAATGATCCCCAAGGGGCAAGGAATACCCCGCCGTCGGCAAGGCCGACACTGGCACGGTGGGCACTGTGGACGTGGTCAAAGGGGCTGGAACTAGACCCGCCACCCCCAGCACATTTCCAATCGGGTAGGAAGCACCACCCCAAACATGGCCCTGGGTCAGGGGGGCAGTCACCGGGTGGGCCGACGACGGCTGCACCGTCGCACCACCCGTGCAAGGCCACGGCCACTGAAACGCTCCCCCCGTTGTAGCTAGGTGTGTGGGTGCGCTAGATTGTACTACATACTCACCCGCTGCACCCCCGCGGGCCGCCCCCACCGGGGGTTCCAGCCCACCAGGGGCGTCGGAGCTCACGATCGCCACTGAGCTCGACGATGAGTCCTGTCCAGCACCGGTCTGCTGCACCTGTTGTTCGGGGAGCCGCAAGGCAGAGGCCGCCACCGGCCCCCGCGCCTCAGGCGGCTCAACCCGTCCCACCGCCTGCCGCTGCCCGGCAGACGAAACGTCCAGCTGGAGGCTAAAAGGGGCCCCTGAGGGGTTGGCTCTAGCGAGCGATGACTCAAGGGCCGCAACGCGGGCCAGAAGGGCCTCCACAGAAACATAGCCCCCATTGCCGAGAGGGGGCAAAATACCGTGAGGCCCGACAATAGCTGGGGCTGGTCCAGGTCCCTGGACCCCTGGGCCCGAATACGGCCATGATCCCATGCCCGGCCCTTGGGTGGCAGGGGGCAGGCCCTGCCAGGGTAAGGGACCCAACCACCCTCCTTGGCTGAAACCCCCCGCAGGAAGCTGCGAACTCGGGAGAGAAGGCCCTGCGGGATGAACCACACCAGAAGGGGTGGCCATTCCTTGCGGGCCAAGGGCCGGAGCCGCCGTCGGGCCTGCCTGCGGACGAACCGCCTCAGGCCAAGGGGCTATCGACCCCATCCCACCGGTACCGGTGGGCTCCTGCAAAGAAGGGAGCTGAGGAGGTGCAGTCGCAGTCCTCCGACCCGGCTGACGCCTCCTCGCCGAACGAACTGCGTTAGCAGCCGCCTTCTTCTTAGAGGGCATATCTGCAAAGTGCCAGGAAGCTGAATGAGGAAGAAAAAAGCTGCACCAAAGGAGGCTTCCCCGGCGAAGAGCAAGAGCGACGGAGGTAAGAGGGAAAAACTTCTCCGCTCCGTCGCTTCGCAAAATGGCAGCACGGCTGCCTCGTGGCCACCCCTTTTATAAGGGTGCTGGCCACGCCCCCTAACTACCCGGATGCCTTCGTCCGGTGGGGGGGGGCTGCAAAGAGCGCGGCAGCCATTTTGGCGCCGCGCTTGCATTCTGCCCAAAAAGAAGCTCAAGGCAGTTTGGAGACTGATTTGAATGCAGCACAGCTTTATTTTGAACTGTCATATCCACAGTCAAAATGTATATGATGATGTTCAACCTCTGGTAGGAGAAGGAGGAGGAGGAAAAAACAGGTGATATTTTGCCCAAGAAGGTTATTTTATCATAATTGTGCACTGACTCATATCATTAGTAATCAATCATTTCCAATTATTCCAATTGTAGTTTACATATTTTAAAACAGCAACACATTGGATAATTCATCTTGATATGGTTTATGATTCAAATGTTTTGGAGAGAACATGAAGCACACTCTGAACCTAGAATGTGAGGAACATTTCTCCTCATGAGGATCTCATCTCCCAAAAAATAAATTATTCTGCCTCAGGGGTTTACAAGTGCTGAGGTATGCCAGAAAAATCTGTTGCATAGCCCAAAACAAAGTGGGATAATTTACTGAGGCACTTTTGGGAAACTGAAACTTGGTCGACATATTCCATGGCTTAAGACTGCATCTCAATGCAGGTTTCTTCTGGCCCACAAAGCCAGAATCCCGGAGGCTGAGGACCATTAAACAAATAAGAAGACATCCCAGATATATACACATTACAGATTAGTCAGGTCACAGGTCACCAATCATGTCACAAAAATCTGCTTGCAAGCTCATCAAGCTGTCGCAATTTCAAAAAAAAAAGAGAGAGAGAAGCCTTTCTTCTTGGTAACAGTTGGGTCAACAGAAGCTCATCTACCTGAGATATTATGGGTTATGTCTTAAGCATAAAGATTTAAAGTCTTTAAGGTTCTTTGCTGATACAGTTGGCTAAATCCAGTTTGACTTGTAGATCACTGTTGATCCAAAGTTTAGGCTAGAAGTGTACTAAGTTATGAAAAGGTTCCTTCAAGCATTTCAGCATGATTCTGAACTATGCCACCAAGGAGATAGTTAGGCCAAGGCATAATTGGGGCCAGGACAGCTGATTTGTTTACCATATTTGTTTGGCTATTAAAAGCTCTGTGGGTAGAGGGGGATGATGTTCTCCTTCAAATAAAATAAAAGGTAAAAGGTAAAACACTATCCTTATTCACCAAAGAACCTGGCAGCTTGCTGTCCTAGACTTCAGAAGATCTAACGTGGCCTCTAACCTCAGTAAGTTGGGATAAAAGAGAATGAGAGAGAAATGAACAAAATTGCATGATAAAATAAAACACAAAGGTATTTCCTGCCTTCCCTCCTCTAGCTTGCTAAACATTACATGCTGTTATCATGGCTATCTTTATTTTAGATCTCTTAGTAAGTAGAGCTAAACTGCAGTCCTAAACATGCTTACTGGAAAGTTATTCCCACTGTGTTAAAGTGGCTTAATCTTAAATAAGCATGCATAGAATTGCAGGCTAAAGCTATCTACAAGGCACACGCGGCAGCTGTTTGGTTGCCGCATGCTTTGCGGGTCCCACACCCAGGCATGGGCACGGCACCAGGAAGCCGGGGGCATGGCTGGACAACCCCTATATAAGGGGTGGTGACAGCTGCGATAACCGGCAGTTCCTCACGATTCGGTCGGGCCAGGACGCGTTTAGGAGCTCCTCTTGCCTGGCCGAATTGAATATTGGGCGGTGCTTTGCATGGCTTACTTTGGCCACCTGATCAACGGAACACAGTGCCCCAAGCTGATTTAGCTCGCAATTGCGTGCTTCCATTGCTGCACCATTTGGTCCAGGAACAGACTAAACGGTGCTTTTGTGACTGCCTGCTCTCCTTTTGAAAAGCCCATTCACCATATTTAGTGAGTGTGTTTGAAACAGAAGACAATCATTTCGTAGGCTGGCCATTTGGTGGGTGTGGTTGAAATGGAGGACAATCACCGTTTCGTAGACTGGCCATTTTGGTGGGTAAAACAGAGGACAATTGCTTCTTGCCTCTACTGTTTATACCAAGCCCACTACTATATCATTGGATGGGCTTTTCAAGAACATCTGCAAAGACTTATTCACCATTTCGCAGACTTACAATTCGGGGTGTGTGGTTGAAACCAAGTAAACAATTGTTCTTGGCTCTTCCGTTTGTACCACCCACACTGATGTAAGAGCTGTTAGACTAATAAAAGAACAGCTACTGGCTAAGTTTGGTAGCCACGATACGGCCCTGAGAGCACCACATATGGCGCCCAAGAAAAAGATAGCTACATGCGATCAAGAGAGAGAGAGGCACTCCAGACCACTGGCAAGGGCTGCTTCTGGCCCATGTTCAGGGACTATGACAACCCCAGAATCTGGCCCACCAACAAAGCAGAGGGCTTGGGTAGGATCACGCCCAGAAACCAGAACTGTACAGACTGCCTTTGCGGCCCTTGAGCGAGCAATGGGCATAGACCCTAATGCAACGACCATAGGTACAGCCTGCCCAGCAAATGGAGAGACTGGTGCTACTCAGCCTATGTCATCAATTGATTGGAGGCTTGCCCACCTTGAGGCCTGCTCACACAAACGGCCTTAGAATGGCCGGAGCAGGTCTCCTTCAACAGCCATCTGGTGCAAGCATGGTACATCAGGAAACTCCAGGGCGGAGCAGGTGAGCACCACTGCAGTCACGAGCTCTGACGCTACTGACAGGCAGGTACCCAGGGTGGGAGCAGCTGTTAGCAAGCCAACAGGTGAGTACAGTGGGGGACTTAACGTACCAATGTTGACTAATGTCACCCATCCGGTGGCTCCAATTTGGCCATGGCCAATGCAGCCAGTTCCTAATCCTTCAGTACAACAACCAATACGGGAGCCCACCCAGCCAGGGATCTGGAGAGCGCCATATTCAACAATGCCACATGGGGTTCCTACTGCTACTACGGTTTTGCCTTATCCTATATGGCCTACCAGCCAATCAAACAACACCGCTTACCAAAATGTTTCCATTTCTGCCTTGCCTACTGCAGCAGTCTCCCGGCCACTGGTTGACCATTTGTTACCGGCCACTAGGGATAAGATCTGGCGCAGGGAATATGTGGATTTGTTTAGTTTATTAAACAGGGAACCAACTAGGGAGGAAAAAGAGAAGGAGGACGACAAGGACAAGGAGTTGGCCCGCCGTCGCAAGCCACCACGCACGTGGGCCAATTGGCTGCCGGCCTACTTAATATATGTGGCTCTGTCTATTCGGGCTCATCCTGATTTGGCACTTCCCCTTATACAATATTTTGATATCATTTATCGAGCTTATGTCGATTTTCCGGGGCAGGCATGGCTTGCGTATAATGAAGAATTTTGCATGCATGCTGTGCTTCACCCTGAGATGCGTTGGGATGAGCCCAACCAACTACTTTGGTTATTATATATGACCCCATCTCGCCCAGCAGCAGGAGACAGGTATCACTGTGGTCACGCTGTACAACGGCCAGGCCCTACACAATTAACCCGCCAGATGGCGGGGCAGGGGGTTCCAACCCGCCTGTTGTGTTGGAATTTTTCATCCACGGCCGGCTGTTCCTGTAAACAGTGTAAGTACAAACATGAATGTACGATTTGTTTGGGGCCGCATTGGGCCACCCTCTGTCTGAGGACAGGGGGAGCAAGAGGGAAGGGGCGAGGGCAGCAGAGTGCAGGCCACTATTCCGCAGATTCAGGGTCATCTTATAAAGGCACCCTCCCCAATCAAAACTGAGGTGATTGGAAAGTGGCTCTGTGTCTACCGTAACAGGGAGGATGCGGAGTATATTTTGCAAGGATTTCTTGCGGGGTTTCGCATACCCTTTGTTGGTGTGCGATCACCGCAGGATGCTCCCAATTTTCTATCACTGAGAGGGAAGGAGGATTTGGCAAAGGAAAAAAAATTCAAAGAAGTAAAGGAGGGAAGGGTTGCGGGACCCTTTGAAAAAAACCCTTATGCTAACTTAAACCCCTTGGACTGGTTCCCAAAAAAATCCCAGGTGATTATCATTTGATACACCATTTATCCTATCCCACAGGTGGGTCGGTCAACGACGCAATACCGGATGAACTTTGTTCTGTATGTTATGCGTCATTTGATCAGGCAGTTCTAATGGTTCGTGCATGTGGTCAGGCAGCACTTATGGCTAAATGTGACATTAAGTTCGCATTTCGCTTGCTACCTGTCCATTCGGACGACTTTGAGCTGTTGGGTTTTCGGTTCCAGGGAGAATATTTTGTCGACAAGGCCATGCCTTTTGGATGTTCTGTGTCATGCTCAGCTTTTGAGCATTTCAGTACATTCTTGCCGCCCTGAGTCGGGCTCTGCCTGAGTGGGCGGCATATATAAATACGACTATTAAATTAAATTAAAATTCTTACATTGGCCTTTTGTTCACCGCACTAGAGTGTGCACGGTGGTGCATTACCTAGACGATTTCTTGTTTGGGGCTGCAGCGGGTTCTGGGGCATGTGGACAAATGCTTACCACATTTCAAGAGCTTATGGCTGAATTTGGAGTGCCATTGGCACACGAAAAGACTGAGGGACCTGCAACTAATTTAGTTTTCCTGGGAATTGAAATTGATACGGTGTCCCAAACATCTAGATTGCCCATGGATAAGATAACCCGCATTTTGGATGCTATTAAGGCCATCCTAGATAAGCGTAAGGCTTCACTGCATGAACTACAGTTTCTCCATGGGTACCTACATTTTGCATGTAGGGTCATGATGCCTGGCAGAGCCTTTGCGAGGTGCCTGTGTGATGCCATGATTGGTTTATCACGTAAATATCACAGAGTGCAGATAACTAGGGGTATCAGGAATGACCTACATGTGTGGCTGGATTTTCTCTCACAGTTCAATGGAGTGTCCTTTTGGCAGGAGGAGTGTTCGGATCAGCCCACATTTCAGGTACAGTCGGATGCATCCAGAGCCTTTGGCTATGGCATTAATTTTAATGGACAATGGTCATATGGCAAGTGGCCAAAGGATTGGCAGGACACGGCCTTGCTCTGTGACCTAACCTTCCTAGAATTGTTTCCGATTTTAGGTGCATTGCTGCTGTGGGGTGATACATGGGCAAACTCCGTAGTACACTTTTGGTGTGACAATGCAGCGGTTGTACACATAGTCAATGCACGGACATCATGATCCCCAAGGGTAATGGCCCTAGTACGCCAGTTTGTATCACGTGCATTGCATCTAAACATACTTTTCAAGGCTAAACATGTACCAGGCTATGGTTTCCCCATGCCCATCGGGGCATGGAAACGGCTCTGGCAGAGGCCACTTCGGGAGAAGACTCCTTGAGCCGCGGGCTCTGCGAGCAGGCAAATTAAGGGGGGTGGATAAAATGATAGGGTTTGATTCACCCAATTCCTCTGACCTGACCAACGAGCCTGCTGAGAAGGCGAATACCTAACCTGGCTAAATCACTCATCTCCGTGTCCCTGTGTTAACCCCGGCACAAACAGATGCCATGTTTGCCCCTGCCTAATCCCTGAACAATGGGACTCCTAAGTCCATGTTTGCCCCAGTTAATAAACTTCCCTTAAGATGTTCCCCATTAACCCGGGTACGTGGGTGAGGTAATTTTCCTGTCAGATGACAGCTTGCCACCGTTGCTCTTTTTCCCTATAAATGATGTTGCCTTTTCTC
Source organism: Bradypodion ventrale (assembly GCA_035047345.1). Lineage (NCBI taxonomy): Eukaryota > Metazoa > Chordata > Lepidosauria > Squamata > Chamaeleonidae > Bradypodion > Bradypodion ventrale. Next base: position 229,455,040 of record JAWDJE010000001.1, read on the forward strand.
AATAAAGTACTGGTCTTCACTCCATCTTGCCTCGTGTCGCTCCTTTGACCAGTCTCCTCCGGGATCCTAAGGGCCTCCTCACGGCCCAATTCCTACATCTGGTGATCCCCCGACGTGATTTACTCGTGAGTAAGGGACCCTGGAGAGGTCTACTCGTGAGTAACGATCCACGCGGTCCGGTTCTGCGCTTGAACCGCGACCTGTCAGCCCGGAGAGCAGCGCGGCACTCTGGTCGGCAGCCAGCCGGACAGAGAGGCGGCCAGCGGCGAGGCATTCCAGAGAGACATTCCTACAGCTTGCTCCCAGCTTTCGGGGAGGCTTGCACCAAAGGGAAAAACGCGTTCCGCTCAGGGCAGCTGTGAGCCCCTGACAGCGCAGAGGCCGCCGAGGGCCCGTGGCAGAAGGTCCACGCTCCGAGGGCTACCCCAGACACTCGTCGCCCGAACCTGTTGCCTGCAAAGACGCGTCGACTCTCGTCCCGAGGAGGAAACTTCAGAGGACCATCGCAGGTAATATGGGGACTTGCTCTCATAGACCAAGTCCGTCCGCTAGCCAAAGAACTCGAGAGGGAGAGTTCATAATCCTGGCCAGGGTTTTTAAGTTGCGATTTCACAGCGGAGAGCTAGCGAGACTTTTGGCGTACCTCAGGGAACACTGCCTACTTTACCCAGAAGTAGGTACGTTAACCCTGAAGCTCTGGGGTCAGATAGGAGACTGCATCCAGCAACCCCCCAAAGCTCCAGGCAAGGTAGTCAGTACCTGGAGAAAATGTAGGAAACTCTCAGCAGGAGTAGACCCAGTCCGGATAGAGACCCAGAAAACCCCAGCGCAGTCAGAACCATCAGCCCCAAGAAGTCTCTATTCGTCATTTCAGCTTAAGCAGGGCAGTATAGGGAGCATTCCCTCAGTGACAGCTGCAGACGTCACTGAAGGAATTCATGGCATGAGAGGCCTTGGCGCTTCTCGGACAGCTAAAAGTTCCCTGCAAAGAAAGAACTCCATTCAGCGCATGGGTGAGGAAGATCCATTCACGGGGAAATTGCCAGTGGCACAATTAGCTAGCGCCCAACTGCTGTGCTCAGCCCATCTGAAGGCAGACACACGTTCAGGCAGGGCTGCTCAGCGCCCACTGCTCACGGAAATCTGCATGGCCCCTGGCCACGCAGGGCTCCAAAGCAGACCCATTACCACACTCAGGCGCAGAGCAGTGCCAAAACCCCAAGGCGCCTGCTTCCAGTGTGGAAAAGTGAGACACCTTAGAAGAGAAAGCCAATCTAGACCAGGCAGATCTTCAAAGGGTTGTCTGGATGCCAAATGGCCACCCTGGCATGCATCTGGCCCAGGCTAGAAAGGAGGCAGCCATCGCCCTGGCCATGCCAGGAGAACCATCCCAGCAATAGTACCCCGAGTTCCCCCAGGGCACAGGCAGAACCTACTTGTCTCACCTTGGGAGTAGCCCAGAGAAACTCACCCCTAAGTAAAAGCACCCAGATGGCTGTAAATAGCCAGCTGTGTATTAGCCATCTCCTCATGTGTAGTATAGAATGCTGCAGATCGGGGGAGGAATGTGCGAATGCGTAAATAGATGTGTGTATGTGTGGTGCACCACTGAATGTATGTCTGCAAGAACTGTGTATGATTGCAAAAGCCTTGTCTCTATGACCACAGTGTGATTGGAAAAAGTGTTCCTTGTGTGTAACTGCGTGGTAATGTCACTGTGAAATATGTGTTAAAACAGTTTGCACTCTGTTCATGGGCAGGAGCTATTTGAACTTTGAGGAAGCATGATGAGCAAACCCCTTTGCCTTGCCTGCTTAGCAGTATGGGCAGGAGAGGGGGGGGGAATCCTAACCCACAATTAGGCAGGGTGAGACTTTTCCCTTTGTCAAGGGATTAAGCCTCTCTTGGGAACCGGTTTTGCAACCAGGAAAACAGATTTTTTCTTTTCAGAAGCGCGATCTGAAAACAAGAAATCACTTCTATGAGTTTTCCTCACTGGATCATAAGCTATGGGGCCCCTCCCTACATCTGCGTTCCTCAAACCCCATCTCTGTGTTTTAAGGTTTTTTGAATGTCTCTTAGCGTCTTGGAATCTCACTAGGAGTGAGAGAATTGCATTGTCTTTATGTGTGTACCGTGTTATCATCTTGTAACCTCGGTTCTCAACCTCTTAAAGTCAGGGGCCAAATTCCGGGGCCTCAGGCAGCTCTGGGGTCCGGACAGTCATCCTGCCCTTCCTTCACCACACAGCCCTTCTTGGCTTGGCGGGGGGGAGTGGTAGAGCAACATGGGCCACATCTGGCCCACATCTGGCCGCAGGTTGAGAATCGTTCTAACTCTCCTTCATTCCCTTTAGGAAAGGTACTGTTCTGGTATTTTGACTGTAATCAGTAACTCCCTCATTGTACCCCTTTCACAGGAAAAAGCACGCAAACATTTTTGCGCTCTGTATCTTCAGAAAATGCTTACCTTTTTACAGGAATAAAATTCCTCTCCAGGCCTTAATTGTAACCAATTCATTTCTTCCTACAGCCTTAACTTGCTTCCTTTCACAGGCTCCAAGGTTAATTACTGATAGGCATTTTCTTGACAGGAGGACCTGGTTGCCTTGGTTACCTGACCTAATCTGATTTCGTTATGATAAGAGTTGTGGCATTCTCATGGTGCTAACTTCTGACTTGTCTTTCCTCCTTCCCGCCTTTCGCCAGTGGAACTCCCTGCTGGAAATATGTTTAACTTGTGCGTCTTCTCATTTTTTGTGTGCTACTTCCTTACAGCTGGCACGTCATAGTTGGCTTGTCTTTAATAAGTCTTAGTAGGTCATTTTAAGTATGGCACCTGGACCACAGTACCCTCTCTAGTGTGCAGACACATTTTGCAAACTCCAGAGCACAGAGGAAGGATTAGTCCCTGAGCTCCCGAGCATATGCAGAGTGCCACCCATTAGTCAGGACAGCCTAGGACCATTTTAAGAGTGCAGTCAGGTCACACCTTCAATCGGATACAGGCATTTTTAGGCCACCCCTTCCCTCTTTGCTGCTAGTCTAAGCACAGGCAAAAGGCTAAGCCAGCATCTGGCACCCTTCTCACAGGAGCACCAAAATCGCCCCAGTGAAAGTGTGCACGCACACCATGAATAGATGTGCGCAGGGGGGCCTTCTTGAGAAATTTACCCAAGGGAAGCCTGGCGCTTCATGCGCCAAGGTTTGCCATAAGACCCCAGACTCGTCTCACCTCTAGCAGACAGTCACCTTGTGTGGATGAATGTCACTGGTTCCCCTTTGGGGGAGCTAGGACAGTTTTCACTTATGGGGGTCGCACATATTAGGTTCTTACTTGGCAAGAGGACCAAGCTTGGCGCACGCTCCTGACTCTTCCGCAAGCGGGCAGAGTTGGCAGCCATGAACCTTGCTTTGCGCACCCTTTGCCAAGTAACGCTCCAACATAATTGCTGACAGCCAGTTTTCCTAGGAATTTGCTTCACAGTCTACCGGGAGCATACATCACTCCTGCGATAGACAAAAATTTGCTAAGTTTGTTCTTCACTACTCCACTTCAGAGTCATGCATTCCTTCTTCAGAATGCCAAGCACTCGCAAGGCAGTTCAACCTGCCACTTTCTCAAGCCCAAGGCATAGTTCGCTCTTGCCAGCATTGTGCAGGGGCACCGGGGGGGGGGCTCGTGGGGGGGTCAACCCACGAGGGACAGAGGCCATCCAGGTGTGGCAAATGGACGTCACACGTCCCCACATTTTGGCAAATGGCAGTGCATGGACGTTTGCATTAAAACCTTCCCACAGTTTGTTTGGGTAACAGCACAGAAGGGAGTAACGGCTCCCCGTGTGGAGCAGCATCTCCTTTCCCACGGCCAAGGGTGAACGTCGGTGCACGGCGTCCGATGACGCCCCAGCTTATAGCTCCAGGCAGCTGGCCACCTTCAGGGCCACCTGGGATATTAAGCTCACTTTTGGCGTTCCTTACAATCCGCAGGAGCAAGCGATTGTGGAACGGGTCTGTCGGACGCTTAAGTCCTACGTTGACAAACAAACAGAAAGGGGGGAAACCACGTCCCATAGTTGCACAGCAATTGCTATCCTATAAGTGCAAAAACCAACTAACTCTTTCAGAATTTTTATCTCCCAAACAAGTCTCTTCCCCATGCAGGTCCCAGAGGCCAGAATCAGACCCGGATGATTGCAAAAAGCAGTACCAGTCACTGTCTTGGATGTCATCAGCTGCCCGTCTTCCTTTATGACTCACATCTTCAAAGACATTTCTATGAACATTTTGCATACTCAGTGCTCCCCAAAACAAGACTTCTCCAAACTCAAGTTACACAGGAAACCCCACCAAGAAGGGAAGCTTCATCTCCGGAAAAGCTGCTGAATGTCCTTTTATTATCTGTAGCTGCTATTATTTATTCATGCCTTGTACCATGCTCCAGTTGGGATTTGCAAGGGACACTTGATTGTTAATAACGGCCAGCTTCCACCAAAGGAAGCCAGACCGGCCCATGTTTTGCATTGGCCCATTGCTTGGAAAGATTGAGTACCCGGTAGCTGGTAATCCCCAGTTAGTTTCACACCTCCCCATAGGTGCTAGGAAGACAATTACACAATGCCAGAAGCTGCAGAGATAGCTTAGAATCTCCCCAGGTCACAGTAAGAGATCAATGACACATCTCGTTATCTTGCCTTGCTATATTCAGTGGGCCAGGCTTAGCCATAAGCAACGCTCGGAGAATGAATTGGTCAATTGGCTTGCCTTTTGCAAAAGCCACTAACCACACCTCCTCAGCAATAGCGATGCTCAGCCAGGAGCAGACAGAGCTTCGCCATGCCATACTGGATAATCAAGCAGCTATCGATTATCCCCTGTAGTCACATCATTTGGGCTGCAAGTCTGTCCATGGCATGTGTTGCTTTAACCTCACAGACTATACCCACAAGATACAGAGCCAGCTCACGGACCTCCACACCCCAGTTAGGGACATCAAGGAGGATTATTCATGGGGGTGGCAGGACTCCCTGTGGTTGTGGATTCCCTGGGGGTGGCTGCAAATGGTGCTTAAGGTAGTGGTGGGGATAGCCATACTAGGCATTACGCTCTGTTGTTTTGCTCAGTGTATTCCCTCGCTGATCTCTAAGTGCCGCCCCAAAGAGAAACTCCGTGACGTCGCTCACGCTCAACAGCTGATGCCTCTCTTACGCAGGCTCGCCGGTCAGGCTCTTAAATAAAACAGAAAGGGGAAATATGGTTTCCCCATGCCCATCGGGGCATGGAAACGGCTCTGGCAGAGGCCACTTCGGGAGAAGACTCCTTGAGCCGCGGGCTCTGTGAGCAGGCAAATTAAGGGGGGTGGATAAAATGATAGGGTTTGATTCACCCAATTCCTCTGACCTGACCAACGAGCCTGCTGAGAAGGCGAATACCTAACCTGGCTAAATCACTCATCTCCGTGTCCCTGTGTTAACCCCGGCACAAACAGATGCCATGTTTGCCCCTGCCTAATCCCTAAACAATGGGACTCCTAAGTCCATGTTTGCCCCAGTTAATAAACTTCCCTTAAGATGTTCCCCATTAACCCGGGTACATGGGTGAGGTAATTTTCCTGTCAGATGACAGCTTGCCACCGTTGCTCTTTTTCCCTATAAATGATGTTGCCTTTTCTCAATAAAGTACTGGTCTTCACTCCATCTTGCCTCGTGTCGCTCCTTTGACCAGTCTCCTCCGGGATCCTAAGGGCCTCCTCACGGCCCAATTCCTACACCAGGCATCAATAATAACATTGCTGAGGCTTTGTACCGATTGCAGATAGAGCGATTCAGGACCCTGGCACCGGAGGCTGATGAGCTGCCTTTAACACTCCTGGCAGAGATATCTCAGTGTGGCATGGAAAAGTGAGAGTGAGACGGGCCATTTGCAAGGAGACCTTACTAATATGCCTTTGGCCAGTTCTGGTGGAGCACCTACTATAGGTGTGGCGATGCCACTATTTGCATAGTTCTTGCTATAAGTACATTCCTACCATCCGTGGTTTGGCATCTGGTCCCATACTTTGTCACAGGGATGCTTTGCAATTGACTCGGTACCAATTCTGGCAAGTTGTTGCTGCAGCCTTGGCAGTAGCACCCTACTTGTTGTGTTACTTTTTATTTTATTTCAGCTCCTGGCTATGGGATGGCGCCATGATGCACGGGACATTTTGGTTGATCCTTGTGTTTTGGGCCAGGAATGAAGGAATAAAGGCAGGGCAGTGGCCCGGCATGTCAATGACATCGGCTTTGGGGACTGCATTCCCACAGCATCTGATACGGATATATGACCACACTTTGTATCTCGGTGGTAGGATGCATGTTTCAGGAAGAGGTATGGACCTCTTCCTGATGGCTATACAAACAGGCCTGTTGACCATGTGTGTGGTCAAGGGGGGGGGGCGGGGAGTCGGTGAACTCCTCCCCATGTGGCGGATAGCACTGGTAAGGAAAAATGCATGACCCATTTAATCTGGCATACACAGTTGGTTGGCCATAGGGAGGACAAGGTACAGACAAGAATTGTGAATGGCCAACCAGCTTACAACTAAAACTGTTGATATGCTTATCAACAGGCAACTACTCCAATATTTACAGGAGGCATTTCATTATCAGGTGCTAACTAGTAGCATCCTGAATAGGGTCCACAAGGTGTTTCAGTAGAAACAGGTTGTGGACAGGGTCACACAGTTTGTTGCAGTGGTAGCAAATTGTGATGTGCATTTAAGTTGGGTTTTTAATTAGATTACTCCTTACCAGTGCTATTACGGCCCGTTTGGTTCTTGGCAGTAGCCAAGCAAAGTTAAATTAAATTTAATAAAGTGGCCCATTTTTCATCCAAATGAAGTGTCCGTGTCGTCATTGGGAAGTGGGTCCGGCAAAGCATATTACTAATATTGTCATTCCTCCCCTGTTGGGTGTCATTATTGCTGTACAGATATTGGATGCAGTAGCTCTAAACAATGATGGCAACGTGTTGCTCACATGTTCTTCAGCCAAAACATCCTTCTTTATTTCACACCCGTCTTCTTTTACTTTTCCTTGAATGATCATATGCAATAATCTCTATGTTTCATGCTTCATTACATGACTGCTCTGCATTTTATGTGCTTTATGACTTTTTGTCCTTTATCTACTACTGTTTCTTGTCCTTTATTTGTTTTGGTCATACTCTTCACCCAATAAAATCTTGGCATCCTATGGTAAAGCCACACTTCATCTGCTTACATTTTTTAAATTGCCTGCGAAGAAATCCATAATTCCATGCTGTACTTTAGAACTGGGAATTCAAACCACTGTACAGTGCATATTCTTAAAACTAATTTTAAGTTTTTTACTGCATGCTGCAGTCTTGATTTTAAGCAAGCTGCTGCAGGCCATCTCTACTCTGACTTGATTGCATGGCTGTGATCCCACTTTTTATTCAACCAAATTCTTGCTCGACTTGCATCTTTCTGGAGGCTGATTTGCCAACATCATCATCATCATTGTGATCATCATAATTTTAATTTGTACCCCACACTACTGAACACAAAGGCTGACTCAGGGCGGCATTACAGCATCTTAAAGAAACAAAAATACAATTAAGAAATAGAAAATAATAATAATAATAATAAACAATCTAAAATGCAGAATAACACAGCGCAACAAATACAAGAGAAATATACAATACAGTTCCAGGTACAAGGTAAACAATATAAAGAAAAGTTCAACTTCCCTGTGGCACATGCCAGGCTGGGGAAGGAGCTGGACAAGACGGTGGCAGCCAATTATACAGTCCATGCCACCGGGAACCCAAGTAAGCTCAACTTCCCCACAGCCAAAGCCGGGCCGGGAAAGGAGCTCTTTTAACCCCCACAGGGGCCGACGCAGGTGCTACCACACCTCCCAGTTTGCCAAACCAGGGGAGGGGCTCCATGTCTCTGTCTCTCTCCCTGCCCCTGCTCACACAAAGGGCAGAAGAAATGTCAAGTCCAGCGGTTCTGACAATGGCGTGAACTCGAAGGGATGCCAGCCGCCCCAAACTGGGGCAGTCTCTCTCTCCCACCCCTGCTCTCACCAAGGGCGGAGGGCTGGAAAATCCATCCACACCAGCTGCAACAGGACAGCATCAGCTGGGCTCCCACCCATCCCCACCCCGCAACTGGCCAAGCCATGGAGGGGAGCCAGAGATGCTGGCACTGGCGTCGACTGCAGCGGCGGGAGCTTTTGAAGGCTCCGCCATGATGGTCGTCTTTAGTGTTTGAGAACCAAGACACACAACACAGCCAAGGGCTGGGTTAACACAGCTTTATTGCATGATGGTAAAAGGGAACATGAGGTAATGGCGGATCGATAGCTCTTTATATACAGAGGGAATACATTCGAAAGTGGCTCCATGATAGCCATTGGCTACTAGCTGCGTGACATCATCGCTGGTCACGCCCTTCTTGTCCAGGTGTATGTCGTGGCGGGAATCTTCCCGCGCTGTGGTGCTTTGATGGACTTGGACCGGAAGAGCCTTGACGCTCGCTACTGCCAGCTGGTGGTCATTAGCTCGCGTCCAGTTACAGAGTTTATGTGAAGCAGGTGAAGGCTATACTGTTGCCAGTATAGTGGTTACATTGGTTAGATACATTGTTAACACATGAGGTAGATTACATTCTTAAAGACACAACACCCCTCCCCCCTAGGATGGGACGAAGTCTCTCAGCCAAGATGGCTTTTTCCGAACTCGCTGGTGCCTCGTTGTGGGCTGCCCTGCTGCGGAGTTGCTATCTCCTCTCTGTTCCCTGCCTTCCTGCCCTGCAAGTGTAGAGGAAGACTCGTTAGTGATTTGCTGCGGTTCCGCGGCATTTTGGGAGGGTGTGTGACTTTTTTGGGAATACCCGGGGGCACTGGGGGCTAACTGAAAATCCCTCTTCTCTCTTGGACGGGTGGGGGAGCACTCCAAAAACCCCCCCCGGGTTGGTAACGCAAAATCAAAATCGGGGGCAGCAGTCGCAAACTCCAACTCATTTCCTTCCCCCCCGGCCCCTGATAGAGCTGGCGTATCCAAAGGATATGAGTGTGGGCTTCCCCCCCCTGTTTGGGACTGTTGCCCCTCGCTGTTTCCCCCCTTGGATAAACGGGCGGGGGAGAACCCTAACGTTGAAGTATCTGTAGTGCCGTCGGAGCCCCGTGTGTCGGGGACCCGTCTTCTGAGCTGATCTGCGTGTCGCCTCCAGACTAGACCGGTGCTTGTTTCCACCCTGTACGATACCGGCCCTGTCTGTTCTAACACCCAACCCGGCACCCAAGCTGGCCCCGCAGTCGCATAGTTCCTGCAATGTACCGGCTCGCCAACGGCGAAGCCTTTCGGGACTGCTAACCCACAGTTCCTCCCTTTGTCCTCAACCCTCGTTGGGTCTAACCTAGTGAGAACCGTGGTCAGCTTCCTCCGCATCAGCAACTCCGCCGGCGAATATCCCGACGCTAAAGGGGTCACTCTATAGGCCAGCAAGAATTGACAGACTTGGTGATTCAGGTCTCCCGGGCCCATGCGCCGCAACGCATCCTTGGTCGTTCGCACCAGCCTTTCCACTTGGCCATTCGTAGCCGGGTGGAAAGGCGCGGACGTAACGTGTCGGATAGCGTTGGCCTCCATGAACGCCCCGAACTCTGCGGACGTAAAACAACTAGCGTTATCGCTAATTAGGGTGTCGGGTAAACCGAACGTAGAAAAAACACGCCGCAAGTGCTTAATGGTTGTGGCGGAGGACGTGGTTTTGACCGGAATCACCTCTAGCCACTTAGAGAACGCATCCACAACCAGGAGAAAATAACTTCCTCGGAACGGGCCAGCGAAATCTATGTGCACTCGGGACCATGGACCCCTTGCCCCGTCCCATTCTCTATGCGGGAGACGAGCCTCCTCCGGTCGGGAGCTCTGGCAGGCCTCACAAGTGCCGACCATATACTCTATATCTGCATCTAATTGGGGCCACCAGAAATAGCTCCGTGCTAATGCCTTGGAGCGGACGATCCCCGGGTGGCTGATATGCAGCAATTTAAGCACCCTTGATCGCAGGGACGTCGGAACCACCACCCGTTGGCCCCACAAAAGGCACCCCCTCTCTAAGGACAACTCAAGCTTCTTTCGAAAAAATGGGTCGAATTCCTTAGCCGGGGAAGACGCCGGCCACCCTTTCTGTACCCAGGAACTTACTTTCTCCAACGTCCTGTCCCTGCCTGTCGCTTTGGCGATCTCGGCTGGGACTATTGGAGGTGACTCTAAAGTTTCTATCAGCAACACCTGACGGTCTTTCTCTGCGCCTATTTTTTGTACGCTCGTCAAGGGTAGAGGAGACCTCGACAGTGCATCTGCATTGCTAATGTCTCTCCCGGGACGATATTCTAACTCATGCTGATATGCGTTGAGAAAAATAGCCCACCGCAGCATCCTTGGAGACAGAATCTGTGGCGTGGGCTTGTTAGCCGTGAATATTCCTAACAGGGGCTTGTGATCAGTCACTATGGTAAACGGGCGACCATACAGAAAATCGTGAAATTTCTTCGTCCCCGCCACTATCGCTAATGCCTCCCTATCAGTCTGTGCGTAATTTCTCTCTGTTTGTGACAGGGACCTTGAGTAGAATGCTACCGGGGCCTCCCTTCCGTTGTCCAACACGTGACACAGCACCGCCCCCACCCCCACTGGGGATGCATCACAAACTAGAACCACTGGCCGTTTGGGATCGAAATGGGTCAGGATTGCATCGGAGGATAGGATTTGTTTCAACTCTTTGAACGCCTTTTCCTGCTCATCACCCCACAGCCAAGGTTCCTCCTTCTTAAGTAACCGATGGAGCGGTTCAGCCACAGCCGCCTTCCGCGGAAGGAAGGTGTGGTAAAAATTTAGGAGCCCTAGGAAAGACTGCAATTCGGTCTTGGAAGTGGGGCGAGGAGCCTTCTTAATAGCTGCTACCTTGGATTTGGAAGGCTTAATCCCCTCCGGTGTGACACGAAACCCCAGGAACTCAACCTCTGTTTCGAAAAAAACACATTTGTCTTTCCTCAGTCGCAGCCCCGCCTTTTCGAATACCGTCAGCACCTTGTCCAACCTTTTGGCTAATTCGGCCTCGCTCCCCCCTGTAATCAATACGTCATCAAAATAGGGCAACACCCCCTCCAGCCCCTTTAGGAGGCGTTCCACAAGCGACTGAAAAAGGCCGGGTGCCGAGTTCACTCCGAACTGTAACCGCGACACCTGGAACGCCCCCTTATGGGTTACTATTGTTTGGGCTGCCGCCGTAGCAGGGGTTACTGGAAGTTGTTGATAAGCTTGAGCCAGGTCGAGTTTTGCGAAACACTTTCCCCCATTTAACCTGGCCAAGAGGTGGCTGACCACCGGCACCGGGTATGCATTAGGGCGGATAGCTTTGTTAATTGTACACTTATAATCAGCGCAAATGCGCACCTCCCCGTTAGCCTTAAGTGCAGTTACAATAGGCGTTTCCCACTCCCCGGAGTCAACAGGAACAAGGATCCCCTGTTCCACCAATTTGTCCAGTTCCGCCTCTATCTTGTCCTTGAGTGCGAAGGGCACTCTACGCGGCTTAAGTCTTATTGGGCGGACCTCCGGGTCCAGGTCAAAAGCTACAGGGGGCCCCTTAAACTTTCCAAGTCCCTTCTTGAAGACTTCAGGGTGCGCATCACATACTGCTTGTATCGGACCCGTTTTTACAGTGTGCACTCCCGCTATGGACAGCCCCAACGGTTGGAACCACTGAGTCCCGAGAAGGTTGCAATTACCCCCCTTGAGAACGACCAAAGGAAGTTCCGCGGAATGCCCCTTAAAACGGACTTGGAATTGCCCGACCCCCAAAACAGGAATGCTATTCCCCTGCACATCCCGCAACGTGGACCTCAGTGCCTTAAGTTTGGGCCGCACTCGGGGGTCGATTTTCAAAAATTCTCTTTGGGGGATGATGGAATATGAGGACCCCGAGTCAATTTCCATCCGGATAGGGGCCCCTTGTACTAGTACCTCAACGAAGTAGGGGGGTGGTCCTGCGGAGACGCTGAACACGGGCGAGTCGTCCTCACTGTCGTCCGAGATGCGGGCCACGCCGTCCTGTTTCCTCGTGGGTCGGGCGCCATCTTTGGCCCTCGCGGAACGTCCTGGCCTGGACGGTGAGCTCTCACGGGGTTCCTGACGCTTCCTGCACACCTTTGCGATGTGCCCACGGCGGCCGCAGATGTAGCACTCGGCTTTCCTGAATGGACACTTTGCGCGGTCGTGGGCCGCCCCACAACCATCGCAACGGCGCCCCCCTTTCCGCACCTTCTGGACCTCGTCGTCGTCGCTGCCCACGGTCGGCGATTTCGATGCCCGCCGGGTCGCACGCACTGCCGGTCCGGCCTTTCCGTGCACCGAATTTTCTGCTTTGTCGGTCTTCGGTTGCCACGCACGCCACTCGTGTAACTCGTTTACACCGGCGTTGGTGGCCTCCGCGGCTTCCGCGGCCTCCACAACTTCGGCCAGGGTGGGTGGCGGCTCCCTGCTCATCAGGTTGCGCTGCAATTCCTTGTCTTTCAGGCCGCACAACACGACGTCCCTCATGACCAACTCTTGGCTATACCACTTACAAGGGATGGCGGCTATCCTCAGGGCTTCCACGAAAGCTTCCACCGACTCGTCCGGCGCTTGGACTCGCCTCCAAAACGCACTCCGAGCGGGGAACATCGCCTTTGAGGGTTGGAACCGTTCCCGCAGCAGCCTCAGAATATCGTCGGTCTTGAGCTCTCCCATCGTTTTTGGTGCAATCATGCTCACCAGTGACCCTTTGGTGTCGTTTCCCAGCATCCGGGTGAGGATGGCCTTCTTCCTCTCTTCATCGTCTTTGACTCTGAGTTCCACCAGCGCCGCATTGAAGTTTATTTCGAAAACGAGCCAGTCCCGCGGCTTGGTGATGTTGAACCCGCCCTGTGTCCTGGCTCCGTCGGGATCCATCATCCCATCTTCGTCGCCAATTTAGTGTTTGAGAACCAAGACACACAACACAGCCAAGGGCTGGGTTAACACAGCTTTATTGCATGATGGTAAAAGGGAACATGAGGTAATGGCGGATCGATAGCTCTTTATATACAGAGGGAATACATTCGAAAGTGGCTCCATGATAGCCATTGGCTACTAGCTGCGTGACATCATCGCTGGTCACGCCCTTCTTGTCCAGGTGTATGTCGTGGCGGGAATCTTCCCGCGCTGTGGTGCTTTGATGGACTTGGACCGGAAGAGCCTTGACGCTCGCTACTGCCAGCTGGTGGTCATTAGCTCGCGTCCAGTTACAGAGTTTATGTGAAGCAGGTGAAGGCTATACTGTTGCCAGTATAGTGGTTACATTGGTTAGATACATTGTTAACACATGAGGTAGATTACATTCTTAAAGACACAACATCGTCAGCTGGACTGGAAGCCTATTTTAGTGGGACGCACCAGTGGTAGCTCATAAAATGAAACATGTAAATGAGACTGAAGAAACTATTTCCCCTCTCCAAAGCATCCTTGCACATTATTCAGAACCTCATCACTCTAATCCAGAAAGTAAATAACCTGCTGAATGAAAAGTGCTATTTCAGGGCTATAAAAAAGGGAATTCATTATATCACCTTTTCCTAATGGGACATCATAAGCTGTGGTGTGTGATCTTGGTGTGAGACAGCTGCAGCCCTAGTAGCTCTGCTCTGTCCCATAATTCACTGTAAATTGTAGGAATTCAGCCTTCAGCTGTGTCATCAGAGGAAGATGAAGTGCTAGTGATGCTCTGAATTACATTTCTATTCATTTCACAATTTTTAAAAAAAGATTTTTACATCCCATATGAAATGGTTGCTATTGTATAAAGATTCACTGAGTTACACAGCTGATAATTTTACTCTTTTTATATATTATACTCTGAATTAATAACAAAATGCAAATAAGCCCATTTCCTTTTGGCTTAATACAATTCATGAACAACAAAATGCTTTAAAGAGTCACAGTATATATTAATGGAAATGTTGAGTTATTGCCCTGTGTTTTCTTGCTCCGCCCTCAATATACATGTGTGTGTTTCTTCCTGGTCTGTTTCCATTGATCATTCAGAGTCAGTTTCTGATCTGTCCTTTTGGTCTGTTCACCCTTCTCCCTCCCTCCCTCCCTCCCTCCCCTTCCTCCCCTCCCACATTGTGTTCTGTGGGTGATAAAAACTGTCCTACTAAATCAAGAAGAACAATACTCCCTCATCCCATCCATATATTAAAGATCCAAAGCTCAGCATGTCTGGTCATCTAGATAAATCCCTGCGCCATTGTCAAGGCTAAACATTGAGTTACGGTCACAAAAGCGATTGCTCTATTAAACTTTGCAGCCCTGTCTCTCCTGCACACACTCTGAAACCCACACTGTCATTCAAGGCAAATAAATTGCAAAGGGTGGCCATCAAAGGCCCAACTGCCCCATTTTGTATCTGGCCTATTCTCTATTATAGTGTGTGTGTGTGTGTGTGTGTGTGTGTGTGTGTGTGTGTGTGTGTGTGTGTGTGTGTGTGTGTGTGTGTGTGTGTGTGTGTGTGTGTGACCGCCCGCCCCCACTGGCTATATTTTGTTAAATGGTAGAGGGACTTCTGAATTAATTTAAATGCTGAGCCTACGCAATATTTTTACAAAGACACAAACTTGTCTAAAACCTTACCTCCCATTTTACCCTTTAACTCTTCTTTTCAGCAGTCTGTTCTTTTCCTTTTCTGTAAAGATCTAAGAAGAAATTGTTTTCATAATGTGAAATAACTTTCTTGGCAAGTGTTTTTCTTCTTGAGTTGCCAATTTTTACATGAGTCACCCACCCACCCACCCACTCTTCTCATCTAATAGTTGCTTCAGGCAGGTGTCTTGGACCACCACCTTCGGATGTGGAAATGAATGAAGACAGTACACAAAGTCCTGAAGAGGCTGTTGCCATAGAGCTGTCTTTATGTTCCGCTTCAACTATGCTGGACCTGTTTGGTGGCAACCACAGTTACGGAAGACAAAATAAGCTAGTGAAGCCGCTGCTTGAATTGGGTCTCAGATAGAGCAGGAGAGATGCAGAAGGAGTTACACTGTCTTTCCCATTTCCTGATCCTGAGCAGCAGTTTCCCATAGAAACCCATCTGCCAATTTGCATTCCAGTAGGATATGGCTGTATATCACTTTGTTCAGTTTAACAAGTTGTCTGCCTTATTTCACACATCTTTGTTTCTCCCAATGACAATGCTGCATCAGCTAATGGCAGCTGCTCTCTCAGAGCAAATGAGGCACTGTTGCCTCCTCAGCCTTGAGCTACGCTAAACCAGCCCACCCTTGCCTGACCCTTTGACCAAGTTTGAAGAGTCCGAGCTCTGCCTCTTTTCTCTCCTGATGAACTTGCAGCTTTCAGACTCTGCATGAATATGTGTAGGGAGGAAAAGAGAAGGGAGAAGTGGCAACAGCCAACCACAATAGGCATCAGTTGTCGCTGCTGTCACCATTCAAGGGCATCAACATGCAGTCTCCATTAAGCGCTAAAAATTTCATGTACATTCGATGATGAAAATTTAAAGACCCAAATGGGGTGTCCTCACAAGCTGTTGGGAGCTCTTGTTCTGCCTTTGCCTTCAGGCCATCAGATGCACACAAGTAACTTTAACCTTCATGCTCCAGAATTTTAAAATCAAACCCAACAGTGTACTCACTTTTAGGTTCTGATTCTGAAGAGCAGACAGAATCGGGATGACAGGATGGATTCATTCCAGTACATCTTCTATTGAGTCATCAGATCCAATCCTCTGTAGAGGTCCAGCCAAAAGTTGGAGATTTTTTAAAAAAACCATATATCCCAGAATCCATTGGTATGGTGGCTAGGAGAGACTAAAAGGCTTATCCTTTAAAAATATTTCTTTGTCTAGGCACTGATCTTGGGGATCCTAGAGAAAACAACTCAAACTTGTCCATAAGACTAACTTTGTGACTCCATGAGTATCTTGCAAGAACATCTAGAACAGTTCTAGGAGAACCACCACTAGGGGACAAGCTAACGTGGTAGTACTGCTCATTGACCTCCATCTACCCTTTTCCTCCTTTTTTCTTTCATTTCACTGATGGTGGTGGTGGCCATCATTGCTGATTTAAACTTATACAGAAGGTTTAGTCTTCCCCTACAGGAACAGTGGGACATGTCAGTACTGTGCACCACTCCATGAATGAACCTGTGGAACTGTTTTTGTCTTTGTTGTCTGCACCGCTGTCTCTGCCAGCATAGGCAAAGTTGGCAAGTTTCAGCTGATCCTATATTGAACTCTGAAGTGAACAAGAAGAATCCTCATAGTGGAGAAAGAATTACATATCAGCCTGAACTTCTGCAAGTACAGCAATACACAGAGGACGTTAGTAAACAGGCAAGCATTTTTAAAATGACACCGTCATGAAATACCTCTATTTCCTTGCCTTTAGGATAGGAACGCTCTCAATAAAAGAGAGCCAGAAAGTGAACAAGGTCATGACACAGCTCTCTGTTTCTCTGAGAAATGCAGAGCCAGCAATGCCTTCAGCCAAAAGGAACTGACCAGCTCAGGTAACATATTTTGGGTGTCACAGAAAGACAGGAAATAATTATCAATTTATATTGTTGTATGTATATTGTTTGCCAAATGTCAAGAAAGATGCCTGTGTGGTTTTTTTTGGGCTCAGCTAGCTTTGAATACTATGCACCTCTCGTTGGCTGAGAGAGGTCTGGCATTTCTAGTTCGGCCTCCAGTTTGGCCTGCCTTTAAAACGCGCATTGTCCTCTCTGGCAGATATAAAAAGGCAAAGGAATCATGGGAATGCTCCCAAGAGGGCCACATAAGTAATGCAGAAAGGTCAGACATCCTGGCATTCCCAGATTCCTCAGCACCTAATATTGATTATTTATTTAATTTCTATCTCACTTTTTTCTGCCTTGCAGGGTCCAAGGCAGCTTACGACATGAATGTAATAAACAAATGCAGCTTTTAAAAATGTGCATTGAAATTGTACAGTTAAGTACTGAGGTTGATGACATCACTGCATTTGACACTGCCCAAAATCAAGAGCATGGAGCTCCTGTCTCCTTATCACCAGGTACTCTTTTACGAAAGCTGTTACTTGTTTGGACCAGGCTGGCCAGAGTATTCTGAGTATTGTAGCTCAAGAAATAATTGTTCCTTCTTGAGATCTCAGGGACATTCATGTCTAGCTTAGCATTGTTATGGTAATGAGACAGCCAAAGTATACACTAAACAAAACCCACCAGTCCAGATAATTAAAATCTTGTTAGTCCCAAAGACATGATTTAGGCAGACTTTATAGTTTGGGAAATCAGACTTACAAATAAACCTTACATTTACCTTCCACAGAGCAATGGCAAGAACAAAGCAGGTTTAACCTTTGCTACTAAATAAATAAATGTACTATTAGGGGGTATTTCAGATGTTTCTGTCAGTTACCTCCTGTTCTAATGGTGGGTTATCTGTAATTTATACTTTGGTCTGGACCCTGGCCATGGGGACACCTTTACATGCCATCTGAATCCAGGTCTGCAAAGCTAATCATGCTTTATGGCAAGGCAAAGCAATTCAGTCTATAGAAGACTCTCTTGGGGGGGGGGGGAAGCTGTAAATGAAGGCAGAAACTGGTATCTGAAGAGTGCAGCAGAGTAAAGTTGGACCAAAGGGAAGATGTAAGGCCTACTTCAGGCAGCAAACGTCTTAAGGCTGATATAGATGGACATGTATATTCGTTGCAGAGCCTGGATGTCCACAATTCTATGCTGACGTTATTTATGCCTTTGTTAATTTAGAACTGTTTGTCCATTTCCAGGGCAGCCCACAAGATAAACCATTGCCATTTCCTTCCCTTCGGGTCTCTGAAGCCCCTCAGACATGCACAACTTCCTCACACCATTAAAACACCAGGACTTGTCTGAGTGCATGAATGCCCAATCTCATTAGATTACTTTCCTCACACAAAATCACACACCTACCCTACCACTTTCCATGCAATGCACCACTGCCGCAGATCAGTGACTTTGCTGGAACACTGATCCACTAATGAGTTAATCCAAATCCCCAAATCCCAAATTGGTTTGAATGCAGCCAAGGCAGATGATAGATGGAGATGGGGTCGAGAGTTGGCGTGGGAGACAGATACTGCAGGGGTGGCCCAATTTATTTTGTCTCTTTTGTTAATTCAACAGGGAGAGGAAAAAACATGCTTAGAGGGGAAAGCTGGGCCTTGCCCCTTATGTCATGTTTGTTTATAGAGACAGAGTCCCACATCCTATTTAGATAAACCACTGTCTGGGGCTTACCTGGCTGATTTCCTTATCCTCAAAACCACCCCATAGGATGGTTCATTATTCCAAGCATAGTGGACAATCATGTGGTGGCAAAAACACATATAGTTGAAACAACTGCAGCTCCTGGACATTTGCCTAGCCAGCTCAGCTGTTA
The DNA here is from genome assembly GCA_035047345.1 of Bradypodion ventrale. NCBI lineage: Eukaryota > Metazoa > Chordata > Lepidosauria > Squamata > Chamaeleonidae > Bradypodion > Bradypodion ventrale. The sequence goes on from JAWDJE010000001.1 coordinate 229,473,559, forward strand.
ATGGTGGGGGGGGGAGCTATTGGCCATTGTATTTTGGTGCTGGGGGAAAACCAAAGTTCAAACTGTTGTGACTTTGTGGGTACCAGAAGCATGCCAAAAGCCAAGCGGCAGGAGCCCTAGAAATCAGGAGGGTCTCCTACTCAGAGTGTGACCCACCTGTGACAGGTATGCATTTGCAAAATGATAGGTTATTGATAAACAGTGCTCCCTGTTCATGTTGCACCAAGTTCACCTACTACTGTGTGTTGTCTTTAAGAATCTAGTTTTACTTTCAGAGTGTTTAACGTAGGTTTCCTTCTACAGCTCTAGCAAGAGTAGAAGTTGCTTATGGAAACTCCTTGAGTTGGGAGACAAGGGTAGAGAATGGCTGTTAATATGAGAAAGCCCACTGTACATCTCCTGAAGGAATGATGGATTAGGATCTTCTTAGGGTTGTCAGGCCAACACAACCCATGCTTCATTTTGTGTTCTTTTCCAGAGACCTGGTGAGTTGTACCAACTCTTGGAGACTTCCCGTTGGCACCATGAGACCTGGAAACTGTCCCACTGTGTATAACGTGTTTTCAAAGGAATGTAAACAGAAGAGGTTTAAATTCTTTTTTAAAAAAATTATACCTTCCAGACTAGAGTCTTCTTGGAATACAAAAAAGTAATGTATATCGGTGAAAAAGAATTAAGCTAATCTGGCAGTAGTCCTACAACCACAATAAGGCAAGGATATGAAGCTTTTTAGAAAATATAAGCAAGAAAGATCTTCTTTCGATTGTACAAAATAACTCAGAGTAAAACATCCATTGTTCAAGACAATGTAGAAACACATACATGTTATGCTTTCAAGTTTATGAATGGCCTCACATTTTTCTAGAATAAAAATCACAGAAGATGAACAGCTGGGAACATTTTATGGCTCATAGGCAACTGCCTGCTACTTCTAGGAGACAACAGTGATGTGGTTGACTGTCTTGTCAGCAAAAAAGTGGGGAGAGTAGCCAGGGCTACCACAAGCTCACTCCTTGCCCAAGCTGGAAGGAAAAGAAGTACACCCCCATGTCCCTGCTACACCCCCCCCCCCCAGTACAGCAAGGATGGAGATAAAGAAGAGAAGAGGGTGCCTGCTGGAAGTAGCACCACCTCTTGTGAGTTGGCTGGTTGAGTAAAGCCTTGTTCTTAGAGGGTCTTCAGAACCACAGTCTTGCGGTTCTAGCCAAAGAGGGAGAGAAGCCTGTGTCATGGCCTTACTCAATATTTCAACCTCAAAGGAGCCATTCTATAGAGTAGGCAATTCAGCAAAGGTTGGCTCAGGCAGCAGCTGACTCAGGAGGCAGTTAAAGGATGACATTGCTGCCAAAGACTACAGCCTTGCCCAGTTTGTAGCCAGCTTCAGTGCTGAGAGCAATCATTGGAGATAGGAAGCTATGTAGAAAATCTGACCAGATCACATTTATAGCACAATATAGGGTTCATTATTGTCACGCTGCTTATTTAACTTATATGCAGAGTACATCATGCATAATGCAGGGCTGGATGAAACACAAGTAGGAATTAAGATTGCTGGAAGAAACATCAACAACCTGAGATATGCAGATTCTACCCTAATGGCAGAAAGTGAAGAAGAACTAAAGAGCCTTTTGATGAGGGTGAAAAAGGAGAGTGCAAAAGCTGGCCTGAAACTCAACATAAAAAAAATCAAGGTCATGGCATCTGGTCACATCACCCTCTGGCAAATATAATGGGAACAAATGATAGACTTTACCTTCTTGGGGATCTAAGATCACTGCAGATGGTGACTGCAGCCATAAAATAAAAGACACTTGCTTCTTGGGAGGCAAGCTATGAGAAACCTAGGCAGCATAATAAACAGTAGAGATATCACCTTGCCAACAAAATTCCGCATAGTTAAAGCAATGTTATTCCCAATAGAAATGTATGGCTGTGAGAGCTGGACCATAAGGAAGGCTGAGTGCAGAAGAACATATGCCTTTGCACTGTGGTGCTGGAGGAGACCCTTGAGAGTCCCCTGGACTGCAAGGAGATCAAATCAGTTAATCCTGAAGGAAATCAACCCTGGCTGCTCCTTGGAAGGACAAATACTGAAGCTCAAGCTCAAGTACTTTGGCCACCAAATGAGAAGAGAGGACTCACTTGAGAAGGCCTTGATGCTAGGAAAGATCGAAGGCAAAAGGAGAAGGGGGAGGCAGAGGATGAGGATGAGATAGCTAGATGGCATTGTTGATACAGTGTGCATAGATCTGGGTGGGCTACGGAGAATGTCAAGATGACATGGCATGTGGTCCATGGGGTCACAAAGGGTTGGACTCGACTGTACAACTGAACAACAAAATAGGGTTCCTACATGCTTAGAGAAGGTAGGGGGAAAGACTGCACATTTCTGAACGTTACTCTGCTTCAAGGCTCTCCAGACACCCACATATGATTTTTTTAAAAAGCAACAGGAATTCAATTCTGGGGTATTTTCCAATGCCCTTCATCTCCCAGTATACTGCAGGCTACCAACAGGTTAAGTTTTCTGGTTCTGTTTAGAGCTTACATTCATTGTTGTTTATAGCACCACATGTCCTATATTTCCTGAACATATAAAGAATTCCAGTGTCCAACCTCGCTCATCCCACCCCAAATGGGATAAACCTTTGGTCAGCCAGAATGTATCACTTCTGCTTCTTGGAGTAATTGTGCATTAATGAAAAGAGATTTTGGGTCCATAAGATATCCATGGAGAATAATACAATTAGGCCAAAGAACATGAACAATATACTTCTTTGGTTATTTTTTTCTCCCAGAAATTGCCTTTCTCTCTCTTTTAAGCCAACCACTGTGCATTTCCCCTGAAACTTGGGGACATTGTTTAAAATACTTCAGGTAACGGTATTGTAGAATGCCTATGTTGCACTGGATGGATAAAATGGAAGTAAAGCATTTACATCTAAATATGTAAAACCCAACACATATAAATCATATCTGTTGGAGATGTCAGTTTTAGCTCAGGTCCCCAACCAGTTTTGCAAGGCATATAGTGCCTCTGTTACTTTAAGACTCGAGCACAGAATCACCCAGGTACTATGTTTCTTCTAGAAAGCTCTGTAGCTGAACTATTAATGACTCAGCATAGACCACAGAGCTTTAGCTTTATGCACATCAAGGCCTTCATGCTTACCAAGGCTGTGCGCCAGCCTTACTGCTTCAAGGCTTTGTCTTCAATGCCCAATGGGACTAGTAGGCTGTCCAGCTGCTGGCTTACTGCTGCACTCTTTGCCGTCACCCTGGAATAAGGGTCCTGTAAACCGGAGATCATGCAGCAAGGATTGAAACTCCGGCCACAAGGAAAAGCACCCACCTGCTCAGACTGTTTGGCTTCTGGAGAGAAAGACTACTCGAGGGTAAGCTGCAAGGCTGTTTGCTGCCACCCTCTTGCCACTGCTTATGTGTTGGACTGCCCTCAAGCTGTGTAAGGACTTGCACATACATTGCATCACCATTGTTCCTCAGTGAAGACAACTGGGGGACACAGAGGACTGTATTGCTCTTCTGCTTGTTTCACTGTACATATAATTGCACCTTTTGTTCTTGAGTAAACCTTCCTTAGTTTTTTGCACCAAAAACCAATGTCTGTATTACTGTTGCAAAAACTGTAAACCCTTTCCAGGTGTGTGCCTTCTTCTAACACCCATTGCACACCGCTCAGCTGCCCACGGCTCAACCCCCTGGGCACTGACAATATCAGTGCAAATGGTAGTCCATGTTAGTGATTGACAGAAAATGTCCTATTTTTGCAGTTCAGTCCATAATGTAAGACAGTGGAGTGGGATTTTCCATCTCAGGAACTTGAAGGCAGGTTAATCATTTTGTCCAAAATCACTCATGGTATTGAAATCATAGATGACATGGTAGCTGATTAATGAGGTGCCAGTCACACACCTGACCATGTGTCTGCCATACAAGTGTACACATGGCAACCTCTACAACCCATACCTCATTAATTAGCTTCACTTAACCACCATGACTTTTGCAATTGTGCTATTGGGCATGGGAGGAAAAACAGGATTTTAGCCTTTCAGAGGAGGAAGCCTGCCTTAAACACAAAGGCAACACTGTCTGATTTTAAATGTTTCCTCTACAGTTGATGGACTCAACTGTCATTGTTGGGCGTCTAGTCTGCTGTATTCTCCTTACAATATCACCTTGGAAATAATAAACCACCATTCCTCTGTATTCATCTTTCTCCCCAGATGCAGGAAAGCTTCAGAATGGGGCTATCTATCTATCTATCTATCTATCTATCTATCTATTACAACCCACACTTCTGATGCAGGCACCAGTCAGTGTGGCTTACAACATATAAAACATTCAATAAAAAAATACAGTACAAACAATAACCAGTATCATAAAACAAAGTAAGTATAAAAATTGTAACTTGTGCTAACATTCAGCCATTAAAATAAAATTAACTTATTGACATTAGATCATGTCAACGTGTTAATGTTGAACTGATGAATGCAAATTTTAAAGTATATTCATTGCATTGATCATAATTAATATACTACTAGCAGATTAGTTTTACATCTTTAAAAATCAATTTAAATGACTGAAAATAACCCTGAACTGGCCAAATGTAACAAAAACAGCATCACTAAGTAACAAGTTAAAATTAGCATCAAATAAATATTTGTTGCTCAACATTTGTTACTCTTGGTTTTAAATGACTAAAAGGATGAACTTCCATAGCATGGTTGAAAATTTAGCAAATTAGAGGCAATGAATTAATTTTTAACAAATCATGTTCATGTGCTGAAGCCAAGAACCAACAATGGAATCTGGGCTTGCTTCCACAGTCTGCATTACCAGAAGTAGACACCACTGGTGAGCACAGAGAGATGAATAGAGCTTGATTATGATAGAAAAGCCAGGGTGGTCCATAATAACACCCATAAAGTCCAATTTAATTTCCAGTCATATCAGCATGGCCTTCCTTCGTAAAACAGATACTCATTGTAAAACAGAAGATTCAAGGACTGGGCAGGGCTGATGTGATCTCACCTACATAGTGTATGCCATGATATTTGTATAAACCAGGGATGCCCAAACTACAGCCCATGGGCTGGATCCAGCCCATGATGCCAATTAATCCGGCCCATGCTACCCTTGCCGCTCCCGGAAGCAAAAGTAAAACATGCATGTGCACATGGATAACATGCACATAATGCTGCCATAAATGTCTCGTGGCTGTCGTAAATACATTTATGACAGCCACAGGTCATTTATGGCAGCATTCTGAGCATGCACAGTAGGTTATGTGCATATGCATGCATGTTTTACTTCTGCTTCCTGTGGGAGGAACCAAGTGACTGGCATGCTCAACCATGTCGCTGGCCTGCAGCCCAAAAGGTTTGTGCACCTCTGATATAGGCATACTTTTATTGTAACCTAGAAGTCAGGGATTCCCCTTTCTGCCCCCCATTGTGGTAAGCACCATATGCATCTAAAACCATTGTAAACCCTTGGCGTAGCCTTTATTATGGAAAAAAATGCAGCTGTGGAGTCAACTGTTTTTTTTTCTATTTTATTTGAAGCATTAAGATCTCCCTACCAGCTTACATCTGTTTGCAATGTGTTTATTGTCATTACCTGCGATTCATTCAACTTAACAGGAGAGTGATCTCTGTTTTATTCTGCCTCATAAATTGTCAACAAATCTGAGAGTCGACTAAATTTTAATTTCAAAATCTTTTCCTTTTTTGTTGACGGTTGAAGCAGAAAGCATTCAAGTGTTGATTTTGGACGTGTGCTTCAGCTAAACAGCAAAAGTCTGGCTTTCGATAGAATTCTCTGAGCTCATTTGATATGGAAGCCATCAAGATGGGTTTAAAATGGAACAATGTACACAGGGACTTTTTCATGCCTTTATATGGCCCATGTTTCATATCAGCTCTTGGTCTGTTTCTATGATCTTCTCTTGTGTGTTTGAATTTTTAAAACAAGAAGAGTCACTCTATTATGGAAATATCAGTCTTCTGCATTTTAATAAATTAATGATTGATTGTAGTCAATAATTCAGTGAGGCAAAACACTGAAGTATGTAGAAAGATTTCACATGGTCAAGAATTGTTGTAGGTGCAAAAATATGGAAGCTGCAACCATCCAGATGTTTATGTAGTCCACTTTTTATCTACTTCAGATAATATGGTGGATGGTCAGGGACTGTAGAATTTGGATTTCAATGTAATCTGGTGGGATAAAGGTTGTCCACCTCTATTGTGAAAGAAAGGACAGAATTGATCTGTACCCTCTTTGGACCTCTCACTTCACACAGGAAATGTGATATAGAAGGAGGAGGGCTAGCACACTCTCCGTTTGGACAAGAACATAAGAACAGCTTTGCTGGAACAGGCCACAGCCCATCTAGTCCTGCATTCTGTCTCACACAGTGGCTCACCATTTACTTCAGGGTATTCCCAAGCAGATGCCTTCACCTGCTTAGGATTCCCTGGAAATGGCATTGAGAGATATCCTGCCTATCTCTCCAACCCGTAGGTTGTCCTTAGGTATCCATAATTATAACCATTGATACCCCTGTCCTCCATGAACTTGTCTAATCCTTTCTTAAAGCTGTCAGGACTGACAGCTGTCACCCCTTCTTCAGGCAGGGAGTTCCATAGACCAGTGATCCTCTGGGTGAAAAATTACTTTGCAGGCGCACCCCCCAAAGAAAGACTCAGACACTGGTATATGGATAAAGGCATTGGGCCACTTTTATTGAATAATGCCCTAGTCCGAATTATAACTTTCAATTGGTACTCATCCAATTCTAATTCTTAAGGCAAGCAGGCCGCAGTAACACTGGTAAGGATCCTCCCAAAATTGCCACTGGCAATTGGCTACAATGTATCCATTTGTATCCATTTGTTTGTTTACACAAACAAATTGTTGACCGTAGTCAATAAACTATCTACTGACCCCACCCTCTGACGTGTATCCATCAAATCACGGGGTGATGCATGCTGAAAAGCTCCTGCCATCACCCCTTGCCTGGTTCGTCGTTGACCGGTCAACGTTATTACACCTGTACCTGTCTAAGTGTTGGCCGGTCAATTGCGAACCTGCCGGATACCTATGGGTCATAAATATTTACCTTACCAGTGCTACCCACCACACGGGGAGGCGTCCATGATGACTCACCGCCCCCCCCCCCCCAAGACCATCAGCTCGGTCACCAGGCCTGCTTGCACCACAGCCAGAGCGAGGTACATACCTCCAGCCAACAGGTGGACCCCTTCACCTGCCTACCGGCAAAATTTTTGTAAGCCTATCCTCAGGTGTCCAATGGCTGTCTCCCAGCCATGCTCAGCAAGGGACTGAGCAAAAGCCCTGTCCACTGACTGCCGGAACAGTCCGAACCACGGAGATCCACGTCTCCCCTAAATTGGTGTCTCGGCACGATGTTAGACCATAGCGACCGTGTGTAAGACATACGTGATATAAAACACCAGGTCACAGCCCCTCGACAGTTTAGTAACAGCAGTGATCCGTATAAGATCGTTGCCGCCGAGGTGCCTATTAAGAACATCGGGTAGTCCAGCATCCCCGGACATCCCCGGACATCAGGAATGGCAACAGTTCCCGCCCCCATGTGCCGCGCATACCATACCATCGCATACGTGCGGATGCACACGGCCCAAGTCGGGGTCCACTCTCTGTCACCGCAGCATATACTGCTGCCCAGTGTACATAGCTGCGGCCCACCAGCCCCACTGCCACCGGTGTGTAGAGACACACAGGATCTGTAAAAGAGGAGAAGAGGTTAAAGACATAACTAGGTACTCGTACAGTGAGGTCACGTACATATAAGAAATTGCGCGTAAACGCATATCCGCCTCCGAGTATTCCAAACGTAGCCGCGATCAACGTGATGCCTATCCTAAATAAATGGGTGCCAAAACAGGCCCCCACACCGCGAAGCGCGGCACCAGTCACCCTCAGTAACATTACTTCGGCAAGGGTAGACCTATCCTGGTGGCAGAAAAACAGGCTGGGGCACGCAGCAGGCACTGTCGAAAATTCATGTAGGGCACCAACCAGACAGATGTCTCCAATAAAACTTCGTAGCAGTCTGACTCCACTGCCTACGCCGTGCTGAACAACCTGTGAGGACCGTATCCCCAATTGAGCCCACTCATGTGTGACAGAGACATCGTCGAGTTCCAGTGCCCTACGAGACACATTCGTCTTACACAGATGGTACCAACTCTGGCACCCATTCACTGATGCGGAGCGCTCCAAAAAGGCTAACGTGGTAGCTGCGTGACCAAGAGCCACTTCACACCTATCCGAACATAAGTAATGCCAGCCTCGTGCAAGGTGGGTCAGAAACTCTGGGAACTGGGGTGATGCGTGTCCGGGCGGCGGACACGTTCCCGTGTCCACCCCTCCAAAACACGACGCATGAACGCATAGTGATACGCCTTACGCATGCGAGGTGCCAATGACATGCCCGGTTCACCTCTCCTCGTCAAACGTCCAAATATCGGCTGGGAGTGGCGAGTGGAATTCATCTGCTTCCGGAGTAAGGCACGGAACCGGGGGATCTGCAGGCGGGATAAAGCAGCAGCAATGTCGTTATTAATACCTGGAACATGTCTGGCCCATAACAGCACATTTAGGCGTAGGCTTCTCAAAAAGAATAGACAAACTAATGTCATGACCCTGGGGGATTTGCATGTCTGGGTGTTGACAATGTGCACCACTGCCACATTATCACACCAAAAATGGACCACTGAGTAGGCCCACTCATCGCCCCATAGCATCAGTGCTCCCCAAAATGGGAAGAAACTCAAGGAAGGTAAGATCGCGGAGGCGATCCGTGCCAAGCCATGGGTGCTGCCATTGGCCGTAAGTCCACCTACCCTCATAGTAAACCCCCATAAGTCAGGGAGCCGGAGGCATCCGACCATACTTGAAATCCAGGGCAGACCATCAGGTCTGATCTCCAGGAAGAGAACCCATTAAAACCCAGGAGTAATTTGAGCCAGACCAGAAGGTCCACCCGTATGCCCCTGATCAGCCGGACCCTGTGTTGACGTTTTAACAGGCCAACCATGGCGTCACACAGGCGCCTGGCCAATGCTCTGCCGGGTGGAACCACCCTGCAGGCAAAATTAAGGTGGCCATGAAGTAACTGCAGCTCACAAGGGAACACTTTATGTTTGGCAATCAATGCCAAAATCGCCGCGGAGATCCGAGCCACCTTATGCATGGTTAACCCGGATGCCCGTGCGACAGAGTCGATTTAGAAATGTGAGCTTAGTAGCTGGGCCCTCGGTCTTTTCAAGTGCCAAGGGGACACCCAGTTCCCACCTGAGTGTCTGAAATGTAGTGAGGAGACGCGTGCACGTGTCCGAGCCCCGTTCATCCCCGAACCAAAAGTCGTCGAGGTAATGGGCTAGAGACCGAGACCCTGACCTGCGAGCAAAGGCCCACTGAATGAAAGTCCCAAATCGTTCGAATGCTGAACATGAATTAACTCAGTCAGAAGGGGTTGGAGGAGACCGGAACAAGATGGCGGGGGAGTAAGACACGAGTGAAGCAGGCTGCGAGATAAATGCATTACAAAGGTGGAAAAACAAAGGCTGTCGAAGATAAATCTGAGAAAAAAGACAGAGGAGTGTTGCGGGGTGAAGAAGGTGAAGATTTCAGAGGTCAAGAGAGCCTGGACCAGTGTGACAGAGCCTGAAAAGGCTCGAAAAGGCAAAGAGACGCCGACTGAATGGGACGACACAGATTTGCAAGCCTCTGTAAGTTCCTCGTTTGCTCTTAAAGTTTACTTTGGGCTGTAAAGACCACCTAATCAAGGAAGGTGTGATTGATGAGACTGAGAAGGAAAAACATAAGTTTGGAAGAGAATGAAAGATTGGGTTTCAAAGGCAAGGTGAAGAGAGCAAGTTTGAAATAAGTCTTGAAAGTGAGTGGAAAAACCTTGAATGCCCTTAAAGTATTGGAGTAAAGTTTTGAACAAAAAAAGAGAGATGAAGGGGAACTCTGAGGCAAGAGAGTTGATGGATTGAAAGAGGGGGTGTTTGTCTGTCCCCCCCTTTTTTTTTTTCCTTTGAGAGGATGAATTTTTGAAAGGCAAAATAAATAAAAAAGGAGAGAGTCAGTGAAGAAGAACAGGCCCTTGAAGATGAGAAACAGCTGAAGAAGTAGCTGCGACCTTAAAGTAGTGAGAGGAGAGAAAAAAGAAGTGAGGAACAGTCAGTCTTAAATGAGTTATTATTATCCCAAAGATTTCAGACTTTAGACTTACTCTAGAGATTCTAGAGATCTTAAAACTATCGAAATGGATCCTTATGAGAAAACAAAAGAAGATATCAGTGATGGGATAGAAAGGTGGTCGGATAAGATAAAAGAGATGTTTAAGGAAATAAAGATAAAAGAGCTGCTTAAGGATATAAGAATGCCTAATCAAGAAAGAGGCCTGGACATGGAGGATACAACGCAAGAAAAAGGACAGTGTATGGAGGGCATAATTCAAGAAAAAGGACAGTGCATGGAAGACACAATTCAAGAAAAAGGACAGTGCATGGAGGACACAATTCAAGAAAAAGGACAGTGCATGGAGGACATAATTCAAGAAAAAGGACAGTGCATGGAGGACACAATTCAAGAAAAAGGACAGTGCATGGAGGACACAATTCAAGAAAAAGGACAGTGCATGGAGGATATAATTCAAGAAAAAGGACAGAGCATGGAGGACACAATTCAAGAAAAAGGACAGTGCATGGAGGACACAATTCAAGAAAAAGGACAGTGCATGGAGGACATAATAGAAGCAAAATTAAAAGAAGTTATGAATGGACAACAAGAATTAAGGGAATTGTTGGTTAACTATATGAAAACAATAAATAATAACTTTATGACAATAGAGGCAAAATTAAAATCGGTGGAAGAGGAGATAAAACATATACAAGCAGTGGAGAAAGAAATGGACATTTGGAATAATTTTGAGAAAAGGTTGGACAGAATAGATGTGACAAGGAAGCAAGAAATGAAAGATACCATGAATGGACAACAAGAATTAAGAGATCTACTAGCCAACTCCATGAAAGCAGTAACTAAAAATTTTGAGATAACAAAGGTAAAAGACTTGCAAGAAAAAGATAAAAGAATAGGTAAGCAAGAAAAAAGATTGTACATGCTGGAGGAGATGGCGAAACAAAAGAACGTGCTGATCAAAAATATTCCAGAGGGAAGTCCAGACCGCCTGAGAGAAAGAATTATTAAATGGTTGAATGAATTGAAGATGGGGAGAGAATTCACACAAGAGGATATCCTAGCAGTTTACAGATTGGGGAAGAGAAGAAATGGGACCTTTAAAAGGTTCGTTTTGTTAAAATTTGCAGGTCTGGACAGAAAATTAGAACTAATGGCATTTTTAAGAAGAAATGGTACACGAGTACCAAAATTGGATGGGGAAAAACTGGATATCTATCAGGACCTAACTAAAGAAGAAAGACTGTGGAGGAAGAAAATAAAACCAGTTACTACATTGCTAAGGGATAAGGGAGTGAAATATAATTGGCAAAAATTACATCATTTAAGATTCTTTTGGGCTGGTAAAGTTGTTGTGATAAACAAGCAAACTGAGTATTTGGATATACTAGAATCTTGTAATATTATTAAGGGAGGATCAGAAGAATGGAGGAAACTTAAAGAAGAGCTTTTAATTTTGAGAAGTCAATTCAAAATATAAAAGAGCTGAAAAATACAGGTGGAAAGATAAGGGTAAAAGGGAATATCTATGAAATTGTCACAAAAAGGTTAATAATTTTTGTTAAGAATGGTTAAAAGGGGGTAACGTGGATGGAAAATCACAATGAAAAGTTTGAAATAAAAGGTTTAATAGGTTTGAGATTGTAAATAACCCTCTGTTAAGGAAGGCCAAGGAAGGGCAAGTAGTAGTAATGTGGAATATGATGTTTTGGAAATTGTTATTTTTAATGAGTTTCTATTTGTTGTTATTTTGGTTTCTATATTTGTTCTGATGTAAGATGAAGGAGGTTCGGTTCAAGGATGAGATTAAAACATGTAAATAATCTTTTGATAATGGGGTCTAAGATTATGAGGAAATACATGTTGGGGGAGACTGCACAGAATATCATACGTGCAGTATATAGACAAGGAATTTGCAATAGGTACAGAAAGGGTGTTGAATAAGCTTAATTACTACAGTAATTGTAGGGGGGAGGGAAAAAAAGGGGAAGATAACTTTTGGATCAAAAATTTGTATAGAAAAGATTTGAAGGAAAGGTAATGACATGTGTAATGGTAGAATAACCATTAGTAGGAGGAAAAGAGAGAAAAAAATAGCTGCAGGTTATGAACAACAAAAGTTATTTAATGTCTTAAATATTAGCAAGAATCCATCCTACCCCTATCTATTAGGATACAACAAAGGAAGATAGATTGTGGAGGAAGAAAATTAAAATAGTTAAGTGGTAAGGATATGAGTTAATCTTCTGTGTAAGAAAAGTTGTTATGATAAGTAAATAAATTGGGATTTTGGCTATATTACAAACATGTAATACTGTCAAAGAAGGATTAGAAGAATGAAGGAAACTTAAAGAGGAACTTTTAATTACGGGAGGTTAACCCAGAACATAAAGGAACATGTAGAGTATGATATATTTGAAAACGTTCCTTTAAATAATAATAATAATAATAATAATAATAACATTTATTTGCTGCGATCCTGGTTTCTTTGTTACTTTGCCCTAAGATGGAGGAAGTTTGGTCTTAGAAAGAGATTGAGTGATCGAAATATGTAAATAATCCTCTGTCAAGGTGTGTTATAGACAGACAGATTATAATTTATAAGGTGATATATGTTAAGGTTTGCAGAGAATTGGATGTGTAGTATATAGATAGATAGAAATACAAGGGTAAGAATCTGCAACCAGTTACAGAAAGAAAATTGAATAAAAAAGAAGGGGAAAAGAAGGTGGGATAATTTTTGGGACTAAAATCTGAACAGAAATGATTTGAAGGAAATGTAATAAAATGAGTAATGGTGTGATAACCATTAGCAGGAGGGAAAGAGAAACAGCTGCTTCGTTATGAATAATAAAATTTATCTAATGTCTAAATAACAACAAGATCCCGCTCCAGTTCCGGTCTCCCTCCCCTTCTTCGGCACTTCGGAGGCGGTCCCTCAACGGAAGGACAAGGGGAGTGAAGAAGACAGAAGATGGTGAACGATGGGTGAAGGGTGGGTGAGGGTGAATGTATTCAATGTATATTTGTTTATTTGTTTTTTTTTTACTGTATTGGATTGTATTGTACTGTAATGTTATGAATGTTTAAGTTTCGTAATTTTGTGGGTGAAGGGTGAGTGAGGGTGAATGTATTCAATGTATATTTGTTCATTTGTTTTTTTATTGTATTGTGTTGTATTGTAATGTTATGAATGTTTAAGTTTTGTAATCTTGTTTGAAAAGTAATAAAAAAAAAAAAAAGAAGGGGTTGGACTTATCTAAGTAAAATTCACCTTGGAACCTAAAAACCCAATAGCTCTAAATCCATTGGGTGCACTGGCAGTAATCTGAAAGCTGAGTGCATATCACACTGTGCCAGGAAAGCACCGGGACTGCATGAGCGAGCCACCCATAGGGGCTGAACCAACTACGAGTACCTGACCGAACAAGGTCATCAGGAATGGCATCCCTAACCGGATAACCCACAGGGTGAGCTAAATGGAGGATTAAATGACATTCGCCCTGGTTCTACCTTGGTACTAGCCTCATAGGGGAGACGTTCAACTTAGGAAAGGTGGTTCCAAGAAGGGACCTGCTACTCTCATAGCCCCAACTCCCTTAGCTGTGCACAGTGGAGCAACCTGTTCGTTACCTTTCAAGCAGTTTTTAAGTCCGCGGCAGCAACGCTTGGCCCCAGCTGCTCCGACTTCCCGTGGCCAATGCCAGACCGGGGAAGGAGCTCTGGCGGATGGCAAAGGCATCAGTTTTTCAGTCTGCAACGGACTACAGTAGTAGAATTAGATGGAATAAATCCTCCACTAACAATTAAGGCATCGTCTAAACCAGGGGTTCGCAACCTAGAGCCCGTGGGCTGGCCCCGGCCCCTGATGCCATTCCATCTGGCCCACGGTGATGACCCTGGAAGTGGACATGCCTGTACATGTGCAAATGTGCCCACACAAGCACAAACACGCCCACCACTATTGTGTCCAGCCTGTGGTGCAGTCTGAGGGGGAGTTGTCTGGCCCGTGGTGCAGTAAGGTTGAGAACCCCTGGTCTAAACTAACATAATAAGCAATAAACAGTATGTCAAAACTAAAACACTATGCATTTGTTTACTGAATATTAGTCTCTGCTGAAACAAACTACTGCAATTTTTCTTATGGGAAACTAATAAGCTGTCGGGTTGGTGTTTTTTTTAACAAACTGGATAATCCTTCTAGTACACTTACTCAGTCGTCAGAGTGATAAATGAATCCCTACCTAGGGCACATGTAATGTTTTAAGCTTCTTTCATTAATAAACTTCCCCCATCCAAATCTCTGGCTTGCAGCATGCTCCTATAGAAACTCCACCCTCTCCCTGAGCCAAGCGCCTCAAGCAAGTTTGCTCATCTGGGCTAACAAGGCCTTAATAACCATTGCAATCAGAGCCAGCCCACTCTGCTCACCCCAGGAGCATTGTGGCAAATAGACGATCATTCCTCATTGTGAATTATGACACAGGCACATCACCTCACCTTCGGAATACAGCAGCACCTGCCAATCCTTTTAAAACAACAATGGGAGCAATGAAAGCCTTGCCTCGGCCAACCCGAGTCCCTGCTGGTTCTAATTATCGAGAGGGGAATTTCACAATGGTTCCTGTCTTGAAACTGCTCTGCGGTCTGTAGACTTTGGCTGGCTTTTTCCTCCTCCTTCCTTCCTTGCTATGTGTGTACCTACAGTTGTTGCTGCTGCCGCCGCCGCCACTGTAGCTGCTGAGTGGATAGGGTTCATAATGAGTCTTGACACTAATGGCTGAGCGAGACACTGTAATTATGAATCCCCTCTCACTCTGAACAAACCTGGGAGGAAAAGACCCCAGACCTCACCCCCTTCCACTCCAAAGAACTCAGCCATAATGCTTCACCAGCAGGACCAGCTGGTCTTCTTTTTCCCCCTCCTTCTCCCTCCCTGCTCTTCTACTTCCTTCATTTCTTTCAGCACCATTGTGCAAGTGGTGAGAAATAAAAATATGTGGTCTAACTCAGGATGGTTTTGCTTGACAATATTAAGAATTCCTCTTCAGGAACTATTCAGCAAATGGGTATCACTTGACTTGTATTGTACTCAGCCTTGAATGTCACCATCCAGATCTTTTTTAAAAACTCAACCAGAATTACACACCCATTTATGCACAAACAATGTTGAATTATGAAAAGAGATTTTTCTCTTAGAGGATTAACTGGTGTGTGTGTGTGTGTGTGTGTGTGTGTGTGTGTGTGTGTGTGTGTGTGTGTGTGTTTCTTGCAGGCAAGGGTGGGGGTGAGCAGGGAGACAGAACATGTACTTCTGAAATGTCTGTATCGATTATAAGTACAGGTGTAACAAACTGAAGCCACCTACTGAAAGGAAGGCTAATTATAGCAAGTAACAGATGTTGGCTGCTAATGAGGAGGCAGTATCATACAGAAGAAGTCTGTCTCACATTTCTGGTGATCATTAACTTGCAGAATTAACTCATCACTTTTTACTCACACTAGAGTTTGAATGATCTGAGGCACCAAGAAGTATCCTATGAGTAAGGCCATTCCAATTTATGTTAACCTTCCTAGCACAAAATGGCATGCTAACAACAGTAGTTATTTTGCTTAGATTTCAAGATTAAGCTGGTAGGAGATGGGAACAGAATCCCAAACACTGTGTCGAGAAGAGAGTCCTGTACACAAGTCCCTATCTTCCTGCCTACATGATGTTGTGTGGCACAAGGCTTGCCTTGAGCCACTAAACTGCCTTCTTCCTTTGGGTACCATCTGGAATGCTGTCCCCTTGTCTCAGCTTCCCAAACTTCTTGTTTTATGTTGTTGCAGTTGTTGTTGTTTAATTAATACATTGATTTATCAGGCTTCTGGCTAATCCCACAACCCAATGATTGCTCCAAGCCATCATAAAAACAATGAAATACATAAATGGGGAAAAAGCTTTACAGTTTGCAAAAGCTGCAGCAGAATCCCACAAGGGATTCTCATTCCTGAATCAACCCTGCTTTTAGCATTCTCGACCAATGACTTCATGGCTGAGGTGAGGTGGTGACATTTCGAATGGGGAATTTCCTAATGGGCAGCTCATATCCTCAGCCACTATACTACAACCGGTCTCTTGATTTAGCAGCTGGGAAAAAGGCAAGAAACCACAAATAGCAGTCTGAACTGTTGTTGCATATTCCCAAATACTTTTGAGTTACACTGTATATGATTGAATCAGAGAGGGGATACCCACCCACCCCCAGGTAGCATGATTTTATATGTGGTCCAATTTTCCATCTCATTTTAAGACTGTCTTTTATTTAGGGTCATTCACGTCTTACATAGACTTACAAAGTGACAGATTTCCAAGCTTCAAGGGAGGAAAAAATTAAAAGATGCTTCTTTACATCCCAAAAATATACAAGTCTCGTAACAGCAATAAACACATGTACTCCACAATAGGCAATTTTAAGTGGTGCATGGCTATTTTAATGGGTGACACCACCCTTTTGTTTTGTTTTTCAGGCTCATCAAGTATTATTTACTGTGCTATTCACTTTAGAACAAGGGCTTGCTAATAACAACCCCTGCAACAAGCTCCACTTTTCAATAGCCTGCTTGGAATACATTAGAAGAGAGCAGTTTGAAGCACCTTCTTCAGAGACACTTGCTGGAGAAACAATTGCATTCAGCCTTGTACATGAGCTAAATTGAACAGCATCATAAATTTTTACCAAGACAGCTTCCCTTCAGAGCTTCTCCCCTGCAACTCCCACTTTCTGGTTGTGGTGCTCCTCTTCCCCAAATGGAAAAAGCAATCCTAACCTTGCTCAAAGCTCTCTTGGTTGCCTGCCATCCCACTCTTCTTTACCAATAAGAAGAGGGTTGGCCCGTGCGTGTACAGCATGTGTGGCCACAACCGGCCCAACCATCCTGCACCGAGCCGGCCACACTTACCTTTCAACCCTGCAAGCATTACCACAAGGGTCCGAAAGCCAAGAGTGCAGCAAACGTCCCGCTAACATGAACAAAAAAACTACGCTTCCCAGTGTCCTCTGCACCATGCCACCCCTCAGCCAATCAGGCTGAAGGATGTGAGCGCAGAGGGACAGCCTGAGTGCGCATTACAAAAACAAAACGGGCAATGGCTGATGCATGATCCTCTTCCCTCTGGGAGACGAAGGCAGAACAGCACTCCATTCCGCCATCGCCTCACAGAGGAAAGATATTGCCTTCCATGGGGGACGGTGTGTGTGAAAGCTTTCAGCCCCCACCAACTGAGAAATGTAAAACACTCTTCCCGCACAGCTTCAACGGGGTAGCAGAGAGAGCCCATCATCTCCCCGCAGCCCTGAAGGCTGGTGCCAGCCTTGCAGTGGCTTTGGGGGGAGGAGGGGGCGCTCCTCCTCTTCCGTGCAGCTTCGGCTGGGTAGCGGGGAGAGCCCATCATCTCCCTGTGGCCCTGAAAGCCGGTGCCGGCCTCGCCGTCGCTTCAGGGGGAAGAGGGGTGCCCCTCCTCTCCCCACGTGGCTTTGGTGGGGTAGCAGGAAGAGCCCATCATCTCCCCACAGCCACGAAAGCTGGCGCTGGCCTCACCATGGTTTTGGGGGGCGCTTTGGCGGGAGAGGGCTGAATGCAGAGCTCCACACACCCTCTCTCTCTCTGTGTGTGTGCATGAATGCACTGTGTGCGTGTGTGCACACCCCAAAAAAACAACCCCAACCACCAACACAAAATATACCTGCCTGGCAACTCCAGGCAAAAAAAGCTAGTTCTCTATATTTAACGAGATTTTAAAGCTTCGTGAGCAATGGAATGGTGAAGTGTTGGGACAGTTCCAAGTCTGGTCTAAAACTCCCCGCTCCTATTAAATAGCATGAATTTGGGTTGTCAGGTAAGGTAAAGGTAATGGTCGCCTTTGCTCGAAAGGCAGTTGTATACGACTCTAGGGGTGGTGCTTATCTCCATTTATAGCCAAAGAGCCAGCACTGTTCCATGTACATGTGGCAGGCATGACTCAACACCAGAGTGCACGCAATGTTGTTTACCTTCCCACCAATGTGGTACCTATTTTATCTACTTGTAATTTCTTGCTTTCGAACTGTTAGGTTGGCAGGAGCTGGGACAGAGATGGGAGCTCACTCCATTGTGCAAAACTCCCACCCCTACATGTCCTATATGCTGTAAGCAGGGCTGTGCAGGATGCAACTTCCAGTAGGTATTACAGTAAGTGTTTAACTCCTGGGCACATTTTGTCTCCTGTCCAGCCACCCAATAAAAAATTCCCTCCTCTTGGCTCTGAGTTGTCACATCACTCAGCTAGCCAGCCAGTACCCAAATTCTGAGCTCATTCACTCATATTTGACTTGTGCCTACTTCCAGCTAGAAAATCCTACCTGTTTCCCAATCCTGGTCTGCACTGCTTTGATGACATCAGGAGACTTACTTAGACTTAGATACTCCCATGCTATGTAATGTATCGGGCAGCCAATGGTTTCAATCTTGGGTGAGCATCCTCTCATGTCATTTTCAGGATCTTTAAATCTCGCATGAAATTTCTTCACCATGTATTTCAAAGGTATCCTCATCATTTGGCACTAGAGGAGTCCAACTTATTGCCACCTCAGAGATCCTGTTTTTCCGCATAAAAAAGATAAGGCCTGTCATTTGAAGTCTTCTTCGTGCAACAATGTTATGTAGTTTGCATGAGCCACCTCTGCTGGAAGACATCAAGTTTCGTGTTAATACTTGCTGATGCCTTCCAAGGCATAGATGGCTGCCAGGATTAGTAAGGAGGTTAACAAACAGAGTTTAATTTTCAGCAATACAGATGGTGAGAAACAAAACTTCGTTATTCTCTGGGAAATAGGTGTTGCTTTTCCAAAATGGCATTTTATGTCCATCTCTGCATCTCCATTATGGGCGATCACGGTATCCAAGTAAGTGAATCTTTCCACTTCCTCTAACCGCTGTGACCCAAGTATGATTCCCTGTATCTGCGTTGTGTTCACATTCATGACCTTCAATTTCACAGCGCTTTATCTTTGCTTCTCCATCCAGGATGGCTGTCACCTGTTGTAGTTTCATCTCATCTTCCTCAAGCAAAGCCATATCATCAGCAAAATCTAGGTCACCAAGGCAATCTTGGTCAGACCCAATGAGGCCTGTGTCAGTGCATGCTGCTCATTGCATAACATAGTCAAGGGCCACAAGGAAGAGGAACAGAGATAGAATACAACCTTGTCTAACCCTGGTAGTAATCTCAAAGAAGTTGGTATGACTCAGTATTAACACAGCAGCTTGATCCTCATCGTCATTGTCGTTGGCTGCTACTCGTATCTGAGTATACATTTCCCACCTCCCACCCCTGAAAATCATTTTCAGGAAAAATACCACTTGTGTGAATTATTTAAGGTGGATCCCAGCTTGCCATGAAGTGAGCCATGAAGTGATCATAGAGCCATCTCCTCTGGATTTAACACCAAGACTGCAATGGACTGCCGCAGCCTTGAGGATATTAACAAAGTGCACCTTCACAGCCAGCAAAAATTGATCAAATTAATGGCCACAAGATGCCAATACTCAATACATTGTTGTATGATGTTTCATAAGATGAAGTTTTGTTTGCTGCAGGACCTTCCACTGTGGAATCCAGCTTACTCCTCTCTCAGGTGCTGGTTTGGGGCATTATGCACCTTCCTAGGAAGACTACGCAAAAAGCCTTCCCAAGCTTCAAACTAATGCCCTGCAAGCTGGTAAATTCAGAGATGTTATCTTTCTTAGGGACTTTCTTAGGGACATCTGAAGAACCTGCCCTAAGATCACAAGGAATTGAATTCTACTGATCCAGCAAACCGAGTAAGTGTGAAGACTAGGAAATATTTGGATCCTGAGAATGTTCAGCCTTCTCTGCTCCACTGTCAACACAGACCTTTTCCACTTCTCTATCCTTGGTGCTCAAACAACAAGGTTAATTGAGAAATATGGGTCTCTCTGAGGGCAAACAAGAGAGAGCCAGAATCAGATCCTTTCCTTGGAGAATGAATCTCTGTATCTAATTTCAGGCAAGCAATAGTCATCTAGCCTCTGGCCATTCTGATAATTTTCTAGTGACTAAAGATTCTTGTTCCAAACTCTGCACAGTACATTTTCATTTAAAATCAATAATTTGGGGGTGATCCCTTTTTTTTAGCTGATGAGACAGCCGGCATCATCTCAAAAGCAACAACAACACATTCCCTACTGTGAGAAGATGCAGGATGAACGTCTGTTCCAAACAGGAAATAGCTATAAATTTGTAAATGCACATTGTTCAGCATGTTTTTGCTTCTTCTTGACTTTTACTCCAAAAGACAGAAATCAACATTTCAATCAACTCATCAGATCATAAATACAGTCCTGTTTTATAGGTTATAAAGGTGGCACACACACACACACACACACTCACACACACTCTCACACAATACACACACAATGTCCATCTTACACCATAGTTTGCATTGAAAAACATTTTGTCATCTTTCAAAAACATTTTGTCATCTTTCAAAAGAGACTTTGTAAATTCAACTTTCTACCACCATGTGGCAGCAAAAGGTAGCAGCTGAACAGCACAGCTTTGGTGCGTTCATAAATAGATATTCCAGTTCTGTGACCAGCCATGGGGGGTGGGGGGTGGAGGTGGGAGATTGTTTTGCATATGCTGGCATCTGCCAGCTGTCAGTGACAGCTCTGGGGAAAGAATAGAAAGACTTCTACAAAGTTACAGCTATCAAAAGACAGGATTAGATTTCCTATGTGCTTTGCAGGCGCACCCACCCAAATAAAGACTCAGACACCGGTATTGGATTAAAGGCATTGGGCCACTTTTATTGAATAATGCCCTAGTCCGAATTATCACTTTCAATTGGTGTATCATCCAATTGTAATTCTTTAAGGCAAGCAGGCCACAGTAGCACTGGTAAGGTTCCACCCAAAATGCCAATGGTAATTGGCTACATGTATCAATTTGTATCAGTTTGTTTGTTGACACAAACAAATTGTTGACCGAAGTCAATATACTATCTACTGACCCCAGCCTATGACGTGTATCCATCCAAATATAAAGGTGATGCAGGCTGTGAAGCTCCTAACATCACCCGTTTCATGGTTCGGCCTTGCCCGGCCAATCCCGTTTCCCCTGTACCTATCTACGTGTTGGCCAGTCAATTGCGAACCTGCCGGATACCTATGGGTCATAAATCTTTACCTTACCAGTGCTACCCGCCAAAAGTGACCAAAGTCAACTTACCCCGTATCTCAAACACTAGTGACAGTGTGGGATGGGCAAAAAAGCCAAGAACCAAAGTGCCAATTGAAGATTCAAGCAAAAATTCCCACCCGGCCGCGAAGCAAACAGAAAATCACACTGTCCACTAGGGAGGGGGTGGAGGGAAAAACTTCTCCGCTCCATCGCTTCTCGTAAAATGGCAGCAAGGCTGCCTCGTGGCCACCCCTTTTATAGAGGGGTGGCCACGCCCCCTAACTAACCCGGATGTCTGCGTCTGGGTGGGGGGCCTTGCAAAGAGCGTGGCGGCCATTTTGGCACCGTGCTTGCATTGCAGGTGCACCCACCCAAATAAAGACTCAGACACCGGTATTGGATTAAAGGCATTGGGCCACTTTTATTGAATAATGCCCTAGTCCGAATTATCACTTTCAATTGGTGTATCATCCAATTGTAATTCTTTAAGGCAAGCAGGCCGCAGTAACACTGGTAAGGTTCCACCCAAAGTGCCAATGGAAATTGGCTACATGTATCTATTTGTATCAATTTGTTTGTTGGCACAAACAAATTGTTGACCGGAGTCAATATACTATCTACTGACCCCACCCTATGACGTGCATCCATTCAAATATCAAGGTGATGCAGGCTGAGAAGCTCCTGCCATCACCCCAATCATGGTTCACCCTTGACCGGCCAATCCTGTTTCCCCTGTACCTATCTACGTGTTGGCCAGTCAATTGCGAACCTGCCGGATACCTATTGGTCATAAATCTTTACCTTACCAGTGCTACCCGCCACACGGGGAGGCGTCCATGATGACTCACCGCCCCCCTCCAGACCATCAGCTCGGTCGCCAGGCCCGCTTGCATGTCCTCCAGAAAGAGGTTCGTACCTCTGGCTGACAGGTGGACCCCATCTCCTGCATACAGGTCAAAATCCTGCAACCCTATCCCCGGGTGTCGAATGGCTGTTCTCAAGCCATTTTCAACAAGAAAACAGGCAACAGCCCTGTTTGGACCGGGCACGGTCCAAACCACGGAGATCCATGCCTCCTCTATAACAATGTCTCGGCACGATGTCAGACCATAGCAACCATGTGTACGGCCATAAATGATGTAAAAACGCCAGGTCACTGCACACCGACATTTTTAAGGAAAGGCCAGTGACCTGTGCTAGATCATTGCCGCCGAGGTGCAGAATCAGAACATCAGGCGGTCCAGCATCCCTGATGGACATCAGGAATGGCAACAGTTCCTGCCATCTCATGCCGCGCACACCATACCACTGAATACATGCAGATGCACGCAGCCCGAGATGGGGTCCCCACTCCGTCGATGCAGCATACTGTGCCGCCCAGTGCACATAACTGTGGCCCACCAGCCACACTGCCACCGGAGTGCGTAGACACACAGGGTCTGTAAAAGAAGGAGAAGGAATTAAGGACATAACTGGTACTCATACAGTGAGGGGACGTACATATATGGAAAAATGTGGGGACCCCCACCTGCCCATACGACATATATCAGCCTCAGAGTACCCAAATGCAGCCGCAGTTGAAGCGGCGCCTATCCTGAAAGAATGGGTGCCATAACGAGCCCCAGGGAGGCCCACACTGTGAAGTGCCATACCTGTCACCCTCCAGAACTGAAATTTGGTAAGGGGAGACCCATCCTGGTGGCAGATCAATGGGCCAGGGCGCGTATCACGCACTGCCAAAAATGCATGTAGGGCACCAACCGGACAGATGTCAGCAAATGTACATCGTAGCAGTCTAACACCACTGCCTACTCCATGCTGATAGGCCTTCGAGGAAGGAATCCTCAACTGAGCCCACTGCTGGTTGACAGACACAACGTCGAGTTCCAGTGCCCTACGAGACACGTCCCCCTTTGACAATGGGACCAGCTTGCTGATTCGCAGAGCTCCAAAGAAAGCTACGGTGGTAGCTGCATGAAAAAGAGACTCCTCATACCTATCATAACACAGTCTATGCCAACCTCGTGCAAGGTGGGTCAGAACACCTGGTGAAACAAGGTGACGTGTGTCCGGGCGGCGGCCACGTTCACGTGTCCACCCTTCTAATATGTGGCATATGCGGAAGTCATTCACGCAGTCAGTGAAGCCCCGTGCCTTGGCCATAAATGCCAAGGCGGAAAGCCTGGTGGTGATAGTGCGTGGGGCCAACCCCTGACCATGAAGGTGCACCATATACTGTAAAATCTGGTCGACCGGTATCGGCCACATTTCAGGCAACTGCCTTTGCCTACAAAAGGTCCTAAATTGAAGGAGTGTATGTTGATACGCCTTACGCGTGCGAGGTGCCAAAGACATGCCGATCGCCCGGTTCACCTCTCCTTGCCAAATGTCCATATCTCAGCCGGGAGTGGAGAGGGAGGTTCCTCTGTGTCTGGAGCCAAGGCACGGAACCAGGAGATCTGCAGGCGGGATAAAGAGTCAGCAATATCGTTATTAATGCCTGGCACATGTCTGGCCCTGAAGAGCACATTAAGGCGCAAGGACCTAAGAACAAATTGACGAACTAAGGCCATGACTCTGGGGGATTTAGACGTTTGGGCGTTGACAACGTGCACCACCGCAGCATTGTCACACCAAAAGTGAACCACCAAATTAGCCCACCTGTCCCCCCATAGCATGAGGGCCCCCAAAATTGGAAAAAACTCCAGGAACGTAAGATCGCGTAAGCGATCCATGCCCTGCCATGTCTGAAGCCATTGACCATAGGCCCACTGTCCTTCAAAATAAATCCCATATCCCAGGGAGCCAGAGGCATCCGACTGTACTTGGAAATGGGGGCTGACCATAAGCTCAGATCTCCAAAAGGAGATGCCATTAAAGTCCTGTAGTTATGTTAGCCAAACTGCAAGGTCTGCTTGTAAACCCCTAGTCAGCCGTACCCTGTGGTGTTGTTTAGAAAGGCCCACCATAGCGTCACACAGACGCCTGGCAAAGGCTCTGCCTGGTGTCACTACCCTACAGGCGAAGTTGAGGTGGCCGTGAAGCACCTGCAACTCCCGGAGAGACACCTTACGCTTGGCAAGCATTGCCAAAATCGCATCAGAGATCCGAGTCACCTTTTCCATAGGCAACCTGGCTGTCTGAGCGACGGTGTCGATTTCAATACCTAAAAAGGTAAGAGTGGTGGCTGGGCCCTCTGTCTTTTCAGGTGCTAGGGGGACACCCAGTTCCCCCATAAGCACCTGAAACATGGTGAGCAGGCGTGCACACGTGCCCGTGTCATGTCCACCCCCGAACAAAAAATCGTCGAGGTAGTGGGCTACAGACCGGGACCCCGACTACAAACAAAAGCCCAGTGGAGGAAGGTGCTAAATCGTTTGAAGGCCGAACAGGAAATTGAACAGCCAAAAGGCATGGCCTTGTCCACATAAAACTTGCCCTGAAAACTTAACAGCTCAAAGTCATCCGGGTGCACTGGCAATAATCGGAATGCCGATTTGATATCACACTTTGCCAATAGCGCCCCAGGACCACTCAAGCATACCATCTGTAAGCAAAGGTCGTCCGGTATAACGTCATTGACCGAGGAACCCGCAGGGTAAGAAAGGTGGTGAATTAGACAGAATTCACCCGGGGACGTCTTAGGGACTAAACCTAGAGGGGATACCTTCAAGTTAGGATATGGGGGGTCATCAAATGGCCCCGCCACCCTCTGTGCCTTAACCACCTTGGCTATCTGCTCCGCAGCAATGTCCTCTTTACCCCTGAGAGACAGTAGATTCGGGGCATCCTGAGGCCCACGAACACCTTTAAAGGGTATGCGGAAGCCAAACTGGAAACCCTCAAGCAGGTATATCGCATCATCCTGTCTAGGATAAGGGCGCAGCCATCGTTCGAGCACCGGGACATTAATTGGGGAGGGGGCCTTTTGAATGGGTAGCACCGTCAGAGGGAGCTCTGCCCCCCTGAAAGCCCCTTCCTCTGCCTCATGATCCACCGGCCCATGGGCACACAGAGGCGGCATGAGGGCCAGAACAAGAAGGGCACTCATGCCTAAATCTACACTGGCGCTTGGTGCACACTCCGTTGGCGGAGAAACTCCAACACAGCAGGCAGGCTGGAACCCCCTGGCCCGCTGGCTGGCGGGGAGTCTGTGTAGTAGCAGCCTGCTGTACGGCATGGCCACAGTGGTACCGGTCACGAGGCGCTGGCCGTGTGGGGGTCATATACTGCAGCCACAACTGCTGGCAGGGCTCGTCCCACCTCATCTCAGGGTGAAGGGCCACCCTCATCCTAAATTCTTCATCATAGGCCAACCATGACGGGCCCGGGAAATCAACCACGGCCTGGTAAATATTGTCCAGGTACTGGAGCATTGGGATGGCCAAATCAGGATGGGCCCGTAGGTATACTGCCATATAAATCAGATAGGCCGGTAACCAATTGGCCCAAGTGCGAGGTGGCTTACGACGACAGGACAACTCCTTGTCCCTGTTGTCCTGCCCCTCCCTCTCCTCCTTAGTGGGTTCATGGTTCAGGAGGGTGAAAATGTCAACGTATTCCCCATGCCATATCTTCTCCCTAGTAGCCTGGGATAAATGGTCGCCCAGGGGTAGGGAGTAAGCGGCCGTCGGCAGGTCCGCCATTGGCACGGATTGAAGTAGGGGTACCCCTAATGGGCCCTGTCGGACCCCCAAGAAGTTAGGCATAATCATAGGGGCGGTCACCCCTGCAGTAACCAGGGGATAATTGGGCACCCAGGAAGTAACAGGATAGTGTGGATTAAACTGCCCTCCCGCAGTAACTTGTTGCGGCCATGGCCACTGGACCCCCCAGTATTATTAGCTAGTGTCACTGGTGTACTGACTTGACCAGGATACTCACTCGGTGCACCCCCATGGACCGCCCCCACTGGGGGTTCTGGCCCCTGGTGGGCGTCGGAGCTCGCGATGGCTATCGAGCTCTGTGTCCCGGTGCGTCCCTGCCGAGCAGGACCGGTCCCCGGTGGAAAGCCTTGCTGTAATGGCCTGATGGGGAGCTGCGAGGCACCAGCTTGCGCTGGCCTAATGGCCTCCAGCAGTTCAAACCTGTTGGCGGCCCGCTGCGTGGCCGTGGCTGGCATGTGGGCCGGAACTGAAGAGCTGGCAAGCCCACCATCCAAAGGTGGTGGAGCAATTCCCATTGATGCCTCAAGTGCCAATATGCAGGCAAGGAGAGCATCCACAGTGTCTGACCCACCAGGATAAGGTGGGCTGGATGGGCCGGATGGCCCACCGGGTAATTGATGAGCGGGCAGAGGGATAAAACCGTGTGGCAATCCCTGGCCAGAATAGGGCCATGCCCAATAATCCGGCCCATGAGGGGCTGGTAGAACGGTGGGGCGCAATCCCGCACCGCGCCCGAGTGGGCCGCTATGCCCCAAGCCGGGCAAAAGTGCAACAGGGGTAGAAACCCCAGGGGAGCAGGCCTGTGCAGCCCCCGCCTGAGTCCTCCGACTGGGCGGGTAGGCAGAGGCCTGGTCACCCTCATTGGTAGCAGTGGGGATTGTTACCCCGCCACCCCCCTGTGTTGCCCCAAGGAGGTCGAGGGGGTGGGCCAAGCCCTCCCCCTAGGTCGCAGCCTAGGGGCCGCCTGGGCCTTGCGCTTGGGTGCCATAGCCACCCAAGCAGGTGCTGATCGGAGGACAGATATCCTCCAATCAAATTTCTAAGAAAAGGCGAGCAAACCGGGGAGCAGCGTTGGAGCGAGAAATAGCAAGTAGATAATTAGGGACCACTTTGGTGGGAAGGTAAAGTGCTCTGTGCACTCTGGTGTCTAATCATGCCTGCCACATGACCACAGAAATGTCTGCAGACGCAGACAATGCTGACTCTTCGGCTTTGAAACAGAGATGAGCACTGAACCCTAGAGTCGGATACGTTTGGCTTTTGAGCAAGGGTGACCCTTTACCTTTACCTAACTCAGATCCCCTTACACAACCGTGCAAGCACACATACACACACACACACCTCCCAAGTTAACTCTAGAACAGAAATGGAACACACACACCCTCTCTCTCTCATATAGTGTAGGAATCCCTGACTGTGATGGCGAACCTTGGCACTCTAGAAATAACTGTCTTTCGAGCAAGGGAAACCTTTACCTTTAGCATATAGTGATCAAGCACTCACACCACCCCTCCCAAGTTAACTCTAGAACTCTAGAAATGGAATCCTCCAGCCAGGACAGAGGCAGGGGGCAGAAAAAGCTCAATAAAGCATGAGAGTGAGAAAGAAGTCTCTGCCCTCAGACCAAGAGCTGATTTGCCCCTGCATATATGAAATATTGCTCATCTCTAGAGTAGACTCCCGTCCCTAGTCCCAGCATGAAATGAAGCCGACATCTTGGCCATGTGACTGGCAGGAAAATGAAAGAGAAACCAACTATAGAACACCCCCCCACACACACACACACCTTCTCTCTCCCCTTCCACAAGCAAAAAGCCACACAGTGACCTCTGGTGTCCGGAAAAATATACTGCAGTTTCGCCTGTGAGGGCTCCGGTCAGGATATTTCTTTTTTAAAGATAAGCGAAAATACGGGGAAATCAATTAAATGGAAGGGGGGTAAAAATAAGGGGTTTTCCTGGGTAAAACGGGATGGTTGACAGGTATGCTCATCAATCCCAAGTGTTAGTGCATATAAGACTGCTGTAATCCCAAGAAGGGAGTGATGTCAGTAAAGCCAAGAATAAGATCTAAGTATGAAGGGAAGATCAGAGCAGGTAAACGATGGTTTAGGAAACCTGAGGAGGCCCCCCAATTTCCTTTCTCATGCAAAGACATGCATTTTTGTAGGTATATGCTGAGTTGCACCCAATCACTTCTAACAGAAACCAGGCCCAGAAAGAACATATAAGAACAAATGAACAGCTTTGCCGGAACAGGCCATAGCCCATCCAGTCGAGCATTCTTTCTCACACAGTGGCTCACCATTTGCTTCAGGGTATTCCCAAGCAGATGCCTTCACCTGCTTAGGATTCCCTGGAAATGGCATTGAGAGATAGATATCCTGCCTATTTCTCCATCCCAGAGGGAGCAGCACAAGTAGTAGCAATTCTACTTTGAGGACAGTATTGTGTGTAGGGAATGAGTGGAATGGGGGAGTCTGAGTGAACATCTGCCTCTGTGTATGTGACTGTGTCTCCATGTGTGTGATCTTTTTGTCCTTTTATTTTTATTCAAAGTACTGGTCAGTGTAGGGGGATGGGGGTTAATGAGAGCTGAGCTAATCTCCTGTTTCTCTGTGTTGCTGCTGCTGTTTTGTTTTCTATCTTATATTCTGCTAGCTAGAGGAATAACCAAAATTCACCTAGAAGCCTTCCATCTCACACCTCTCTCTGGCTGTATCAAAGTGGAGAGATGCTGCCTTTGTTCCCTAGAGATAAAAGGGGAAGCCAAGCCTCATAATATCACCAGTTAGTTAGGATGAGGACTTCTCTCGGGCTTTATTATGTACTTCACTAATAAACACAAGCTTTGTTATCTTTTTTAGAACTAAGTGTAGATGTGATTTTTTTCTAAGGATAACTGCACTCTGGTAATCCTAACCAACACTACATGTTCAGGAAAAACCATGTGGAATCTGTACCAATTTCTTTGACTGCACATGGCACCAAACCTTATTGCAGTTTAAATAATTTGCCCAAGCTGCACTTTTCTGCTCCATCTCTTACATATACCACAGTTTCTGCTCTTGGTTTCAGCTCTCTTAATTGCTGCTCAAAATATTCTATCTCCTTACTAAAGATCATGGACTAACAGAAATGGTCACTGTTCTAATTCAAAATGGAGGATTCTTCGTTGAATTTCAAAAGAGGCACAGTTGCTGGAGAAATCAAAGGTATTGGTGTCTTGCAGGGTAGTGCCCGGGCACCATTACTTTTTAACATTTAGACAAATGATCAACCAACATTTACATATGCCAGGAGTTTCATCAATGCTAATGATCTTGCACTGACCGTCCAGAGAGAAATCTTTGAATCCATTGAGCACCAAGTAACCTCTGCAATAAAAGATCTTTCATTATACTGTAAAATCCATTAGCTGGAACTAAATATTTTAAAAACATAGGACTTTAAGTCCATCCACTTAAAGAGAAGCATTGAGGAGACTCTAAGTTTGCTGGGGAGGTAAACTTTTGGAATATTGCCCTGCTCCATGGTATTTTGATGTCAGTCTGGATTAAACCCTTATTTGCAAAAACATTGTGTAAGCACCAAACAAAAATTTGCCACCAGAAATAGTCACTAGCCCAAGATGAAAACTTGGATCTTGATTGCTCAAGACATAGCATACAAATGGCTAGATTAGAGAGTCTAATAAAAATAATTGTTAAATAACGATGACAGATACTTTCAGGAGTATACAACCTTCACAAATGAAGAAGAAGAAGAAGACACACTGAGCACTAATTGAAGGAATCAGGGCCGCTAGGGCGGCGTTAGGTCCCGGAGGAGACTGATCAATGACGACACGAGACAAATGGAGCGAGATCAGATCAGTAGTTTATTGGAAAAAGGCAACATCATTTATAGGGGGAAAAGCGCAACGGTGGCAAAACCGTCATCTGACAGGAAAATTACCTCACCCATGTACCCGGGTTAATGGGGAACACCTCAAAGGGAAGTTAATTAACTTGGACAAACATGGGACGAGGGAGACTATTGTTTAGGGCTTAGGCAGGGGTAAATATGGCCATTATTTGCACCGGGGATTACCTTGGCTTGGAGATGAGTGATTACTCTAATAGGTAACTGAGGTCAGCGAAATGCTCTCTCGGCAGAATTGCTGGTCAGGCTAAGAGCGGCCGAATTAATCCCTATCATTAATTCACCCCCCTTCCTCACTGACAAGGGCCAGAGGCCAGGAGTTTGCTCTACTGGTTTAACCTCTGCCAGGGGCTGCCGATGCCCAACCGGGCACGGGGAATCCTCATCTCCCCTTTCTATTTCATTTAAGAGCCTGACCGGCGATCTTGCGCAAGAGCGGCATCAGCTGATGAGCAGGAATGACGTCACGGGGTTTCCCTCTGGGGCGGCACTTTGAGATCAGCGGGGGAATACATTGTGCAAAACAGCAGACTGCAATGCCTAGTATAACCACCCCCACAATCACTTTCAGCACCGTCTGTAGCCACCCCCATGGGACCCACGACCACATCCACTGCCACAGGGAACTCCACCAAGCCCCCCATGCAGAGCCTTCCGTGATGCCTGCAACTATGGTGTGGAGATCCATGATCTGGCTTTGAATCTTACGAGAGTTGTCAGTAAGATTGAAGCAGCACATACCATGAAAGGATTCGCAACCCAGGTGGTGCAACAAGAGGAGATAGTCGATAGCCGCTTGATTGTCAAGAAAGGCATGGCGAAGTTCCGCCTGCTCTTGATTAAGGAGCGCTATTGCCGTGGAAGTATGGTTGATGGCTTTTGCCAAGCCACAAGCCAAACGACCAATTCTCCGTGCGTTGCCGACGGCTAGGCCTGGCACGCCAACTATGCTGACTGACAGCGAGACATACTCGGCTGGACTCAAAACTCTGAAGCTGCTGTCACACGAGCTGTCTAACTGGGTGGTGCGAGCGTGTCGTATGTGTGAGGGAACATTTGTGACATTTGTGCTTGGGGCAACCATATCCTTAGTAGGAAGTAACAGTGTCAAACGACTGACACAACACATGGAATCTGACACATTTGCAGGAATGTAGTTAAACGTTTACTGGTTACATGTAAAGAACCACCCTGAGGGTAGGGTGACATGAGCAGGCAATGAACCAAGTGTCTCTGGGTTTTCACAAGTCCAGTTGCTGCTGCCAGTGTCGAGGCAGCGACGCTGAGCCCGGCCGGCCGGGGTGCAGCCAACCATTCGGGCACAGGTGGAGTTCGGGCTGACCGCCACTCGCGGGGTGTGGAGAGTGGCCGCGTCAGCAGGGAAAGTCATAGTGAACCGCAGTCCCCCCCAGCGAGCGTATGCCATGAAGCTCGCAGGGAGAAGTGGTCCAAGAATCCTCTTCAGCAGCCAGTCGCCATCCCTGGCATGTGCGTCTAGAGTGTGGCACACGGGAATGAGACAGGTGCTGAGGATCGAGGCAGAACCAATGTCCTGCTTCAAGCAAAAATCGGACTGGTTGACGAGACCCGCCAACCTTTCCCACAAATTGTAGTGCTTCCGTGCTGAGAGGTCTTCACCAGGCGGTAAGCCGTTGGCCTGAAGCGAAGCGGCCTGAACGCCTCCCCCCAAAAGCAGGGAGAGTGTCAGGATGATGGTGAAGATCACGGAGTTGGCATCAATCTGGGCAAAGACTGCTGCAACGAGGTTCTCCGATGTCGGCTCCTTCTCCTCGCGTTGGAGGGCGTCCTGGGCCTCACTGCAAAGGGTCTTGACCATCCCCCAGGTGATCCTCTGTGCTGGGGTCCGCCGCTGCCGCGTCACCCGGTAGGTCCCCTCGGTCAGGGTGAGGTCCTCCATCTCCGGGATCGGGATCAGGACGGTCTGGGTCCACGCCATGTGGTTCCAAGTGAGGCTTGACACACCGAGCTGGAATCCAAACGACACGTGTAGGAGACATAACTGCAGCATACCCTCTTCCCCAGGTTATGAGTGGCGCCGGGCCCCTCCAAGAAGGGTCTGGCGGCACCCGGTATCGGACCATCGGTCGCGGGAGAGCTTCCAAACGGCGGAAGTGCCTCTCCTGCGGCGTGCAATCCGAAAAAACATTAAGGTGATTGTAAGTGAACAATACCTTATTCAGACAATGCTGTGCCTGCCCCTGTGATTTGGGGAGGGCTGGTGGCTCCCCCCTTTCTGTTTGTTTGTCAATATAGGACTTTAGCGTCCGATTGACCCGTTCTACAATCGCCTGCCCTTGCGGATTGTAGGGAATGCCAAATGTATGCTTGATGTCCCATGTGGCCATGAAGGCGGCCAACTGCCTAGAGCAGTAGGACGGGGCGTTATCCGTTTTCACGTGCCATGGTTTACCCATGGCTGCGATGCAGGAAAGGAGGTGCTGCTCCACATGGGAAGCAGTTTCCCCTTTCTGCGCTGTAGTCCAAACGAACTGGGAAAAAGTGTCAATGCAAACATGCATGTACTGCCATCTGCCAAACTGCGGCACATGCGTGACATCCATCTGCCACACCTGGTTAGCCTCTGTCCCCCGTGGGTTAACCCCCCACGAGGGCCCCCCTGGCGCCCCTGCGCAATGCTAGCAAGAGCGGACTATGCCTTGGGCTTGAGAAAGTGGCAGATTGAACTGTCTGGCGAGTGCTTTGGCATTCTGGTGAAAAAAGGCATGACTCTGAATTGGAGTAGTGAAAACTCCCAAAACTGAACGTTGCTGAATTTCCTTTGCGGCCGCGGCCGCTCTGCTATTGCCCACGGAAATCGGACCCGGTAGGTCTTGGTGACTTCGGATGTGGGCAATATAGAGCGGCTCCGTGCGGTTTCGCAAATGAAATTGAGCAGTGAGAAACAGACTAAGCAAGTTCTTGTCTATCGCGGGAGTGATGTAAGCTCCCGGTAGACTGTGAAGCAAATTCCTAACATACAGGCTGTCAGTTATGATGTTTAACCGTTCTTTGGCGAAGGTGTGCAAAGCAAGGCTCACCGGTGCCAACTCCGCCCGCTGCGCGGACTTCTGTGGAAGAGTTAACAGCGTGTGCCAAGCTTCACCCTCCTGCCAGGTCAGGACACCATAGGTGCGACCACCATCAGAAAAAACTGTTCTGGCCCCCTGAAGCGGGACCAGCGAGAGCAATTCGAACAAGCTGACTGTTCCTGTCTGAAGCGAGACAAGTCTGGGGTCTTTGGGCAGATGGTATGCTAAGTTTCCAGTGAATCCTTCCAAAACTATTGGAAGCGAGTCACCTAGCTGCATCAACTGCTGAATTTGTTCCTTGGTGAACAGGACTACGATCTTTGCTAGGTCGTGCCCTGAAATGTCCCTAGCTCTCAGCCTTCCGCGGTAGACCACCGCGGAAACCAGCTCTTGGGGAGGAACGATGTTCCGTGCAGAAGTGTTAGGCAAATACACCCACTCCACAATTTTCGCCCCCTTCTCTGAGTCTACTCCTAACGCCCCAGTGAACATGGATCCTGACCGCATGATGTACAAATTCAGGATTGGAGCGTATGGCCCTTGGGCAATCCTATCTACCCATCTCTGGCTGAGAACTTGGTTCACTTTCTCGAGCGCCAAGCGCGCGTCTCGAGAAATTTTTATCCGGTCTGCCGGCTGCTTACCTAAAGTTAGCAGCGAGAAGAGCGGTTTTAGAAGATCCGTATCCAGTCGGAAGTACGGTCTGGCCCAATTAATATTCCCTAAAATCTGCTGCAATTCTACCAAGGTGACAGAGTCCTGCAAATTGATCTGAGGCAAAACGGGTGCTGCGAAAGAGCAGAGAAGCCGATGACCCAAGTATGAGAAGGGCTCGGTTCTCTGCACTTTCTCCGGGGCAATGAGTAACCCTTTGTCC
Source organism: Bradypodion ventrale (assembly GCA_035047345.1). Classification (NCBI taxonomy): domain Eukaryota; kingdom Metazoa; phylum Chordata; class Lepidosauria; order Squamata; family Chamaeleonidae; genus Bradypodion; species Bradypodion ventrale. Next base: position 229,507,581 of record JAWDJE010000001.1, read on the forward strand.
CCCAGGCTGGCCTGGAGGTCTGAAAACACTTCGCTGCCAAGCTTTGGCAACGCCACCAAAATATCATCCATAAAATGACAAACTATGGCTTGTGGGTAAAGGTTTCGAAACTTTGCCAGTGCATCGTGAACGTAGATTTGGCACAAAGTGGGCGAATTGAGCATGCCCTGTGGCAAAAATTTCCACGCGTAACGCTGCATGGGCTCACTGTGGTTCACGACCGGCACCGTAAAGGCAAACCTTTTCCGGTCCCTGGGGTCTAAGGGGATTGTATAAAAGCAATCCTTGAGATCTATGACTAGAATCTCCAACCCCTCGGGAATCATGTTAGGATTTGGGATGCCGCACTGAAGCGGACCCATCGGCTGAATACACTTATTGATCTCTCTGAGATCGTGGAGGAGTCGCCACTTCCCCGGCTTCTTCTTAATAACAAAAACTGGCGAATTCCAAGGACTCGTGGACTGTTCTATATGTCCTGCATCTAGCTGTTCCTTAACTAGCTGCTTGAGAGCAACCAATTTCTCTCCCACTACCGGCCATTGTTCCACCCAGACCGGAGTATCGGTGAGCCATTTAAGTGGCAACGCCATTACCCGAAGGTAAGGGTGGCACCGTACTGCTGTAGAATGTCTCGCCCCCAAAGGTTGATGTGCATGTCAAGAATGTGCGGCCGAATCACAGCTGTGCCTTCAGCCCTTGGGATTGTGACTTCTACCCACTCTCGGCTCCTAAACGCTTCCTGAATTCCGCCTACCCCCCACACATCGGAGACCGGCTCAATGGCCCACTCTCTTGGCCACTGGCTTCTGCTTATCACTGACACATCCGCTCCTGTAACTAATAATCCGGAAAATGATCTTTTATTCAGAAATACCTCAATAACTGGGCGCTGTTTCCACTCAATGTTGGTCTCCACTGCCACTAAGACCTGGTATCCTTGCACTGCCTCACTCGCGCTCAAGCAGTCAGCTGAACCGGACTCTGAGCCGTCACTGAGCCTCCCTTGGCTCTCTGCTGGCGAGTGACAAGGAACCATGATCAGTTGCGCTAAGGTGTCTCCTTTGTGAATGGTTTGGGGCACATGTGTCCAAAGCTGAACTTGGAGAACGCCTGAAAAATCCGAGTCAATGACTCCTGGAATTATAAAAATTCCGCGTGCTCCAGCTACACTGCGGGGCAAAACTAGACCTATGAAGCCTCTGGGCAGGGGTCCCATGTACTGGGAATCGACTAGATAGACTGTGCCGGGCAGATCGCATGTAACGTCCGCCTGGCAAGTCAACTCTAGCCCTGTGCTACCCTTGGGGCTGGCCTGCGCCCTCGCAATGTCCGGAATGGGGTTGGAATCTAGTCTAGCTCTGGTGAGCTCTGGATGAGGGAAGCCTCTGTTTGTACTGGGGCCAGATACATGCCCGCGTTCCGGTTTCCCGTATTCTGGCAATACCTGGCCCAATGATAGCCTTTCTTGCACTTCGGACAGAGGGTGTTCGGAGCTTTGGAACGGCCGGACTTTTGTCCGCCTCCCTTGGATCGGCACTCCCTAGCGAAGTGACCGATCTTGCCACAATTGTGACATGCTCCTTTGCTCTTACCATTAGGTCTTTTCCCTCCTTGCACCGCTGCCACTAGCAGACCCATCTTATAGGATTCTGTGCCAACGTCGGCGCAAGCTCTAATCATGTCCGATAGGGTCAAGTCAGGACGATTGCCTAGGGACTGCAAGATTTTACGGCAGTCCAGGTTGGCATTGTCCTTGGCTAACTTAATCATGAGCTCTTCCTGGGCTTGCTCATTATCAATCTGCCTGCTAATTGCTTCCTCCAGACGATTGATGAAGTCCATGTAGGGCTCCTGGGCTCCCTGCTTGATGGAGGTGTAATTTTTCACCGCTTTGCCTGATGCTGGGACCTTAAAGAAAGCCCTAAAGGCTGCCTCGGCTGACATCTCAAGAGTGGCGAGAGGCAAGTTGATCTGAGCATTGATTGGCTCGTAGTTACCCAAACCATACAGCTGCTCAGGAAGCACTGCGCCTCCCATCCTGGCAGCCCGAGTTTGAGCCTCTAGGCGAAACTCGCTGTCCCAGATCATGTACTGACTAGGGGTTAGCATCATCCTCATGACGGCTTTCCAATCATGAGGAATCCACATGGTGTTTTCGCACACTTGCTGAAGCGTGCCCCTAGTGAAATGACTCTGGAGCCCTGTTTCTGAAATGGCCTTCCGTATAGCCATGAGGAGCTTATACGGGACTGGGGAATGGACTATCTGCTGTGCGCCCGTGAGTGCATCCATCTCCATGCGGATTGGACATATCTGTCTGAGCTCAGCTAGCTCTTCTACTGACAGATCCCCCTTTCTAAGTTCTTCCTCAGCTGTGCGCTGAAGGGCACTCTTGGTAACTAGGGAAGCCGGAGCTGTCAGAGAAGCGCCTGCACTTCTCATTCCTTGCATTCCTTCGGTGACGTCTGCAGCTGTCACCGCGGGAAGGCTCCCTACACTACTCTGCTGGTACTTGAATGTCGGGTAGAGCGCTGTGGGCGCAGTCGGTTCGACTGGCTGGACTGATGGCTTAACTAACGGGGGTTCTTCTGCCCCTACCCGGACTGGTTCGATCTCAGCTAAGAGTTTCCTACACTTCCTCCATGTGCGAACTATCCCTCCTGGAGCTTTCGGGGGTTGCTGAATGCAGTCTCCTATCTGATCCCAGAGCTGTAGGGTTAACGTACCTGCTTCTGGGTAAAGCAGGCAGTGTTCCCTAAGGTACGCCAAAAGTCTCGCTAGTTCCCTGCTGTGAAAGCGTAACTGAAATACCCTGGCCAGGATTCTAAACTCTTCCTCACGAGTTTTTTGGCTAGCGGACGGACTTGGTCTATGAGAACAAGTCCCCATATTACCTGCGAGTGGTCCTCTGAAGTTTCCTCCTCGGGACGGGTTGACGCGTCTTGGGGCAAGGTAACAGGCTTTGGCGACGATCGTCTGGGTAGAGCTCGGAGCGTGGCCTCGTGCCACGGGCCCTCGGCGGCCTCTGCGCCGTCAGGGGCTCACAGCTGCCCTGAGCGGAACGCGTTTCTCCCTTTGGTGCAAGCCTCCCCGAAAGCCGGGAGCAAGCTGTAGGAATGTCTCTTTTGGAATGCCTCACCGCTGGCCGTCCCTCTGACCGGCTGGCTGCCGACCAGAGCGCCGCGCTGTCCTCCGGGCTGGCGGGTCGCGGTTCAAGCGCAGAACCGGACCGCGTGGATCGCTACTCATGAGTAGACCTCTCCGGGGTCGCTTACTCATGAGTAGATCACGTCAGGGTCACCAGATGAAGGAATCAGGGCCGCTAGGGCGGCGTTAGGTCCCGGAGGAGACTGATCAATGACGACACGAGACAAATGGAGCGAGATCAGATCAGTAGTTTATTGGAAAAAGGCAACATCATTTATAGGGGGAAAAGCGCAACGGTGGCAAAACCGTCATCTGACAGGAAAATTACCTCACCCACGTACCCGGGTTAATGGGGAACACCTCAAAGGGAAGTTAATTAACTTGGACAAACACGGGACGAGGGAGACTATTGTTTAGGGCTTAGGCAGGGGTAAATATGGCCATTATTTGCACCGGGGATTACCTTGGCTTGGAGATGAGTGATTTCTCTAATAGGTAACTGAGGTCAGCGAAATGCTCTCTCGGCAGAATCGCTGGTCAGGCTAAGAGCGGCCGAATTAATCCCTATCATTAATTCACCCCCCTTCCTCACTGACAAGGGCCAGAGGCCAGGAGTTTGCTCTACTGGTTTAACCTCTGCCAGGGGCTGCCGATGCCCAACCGGGCATGGGGAATCCTCAACTAATCTATACAATTCCTTTTCCTTTCCTACATGAAAACAAGTACTGTGTTTAGTACTTTAGTACTTGAAGAGTCTAATAATGCATCTCTCAGGACTGAAGGAAAGGAAGGGGGAGGATTTCTTGTCACATTTCACATAACCAAGGAAGTCTTGATCATTTCTTGTGGACACTTGGTGCCATTCAGAGGGGAAAGCATTTAGTCAGAGCAGTATGAAATTTTAGCTGCAAACAAATCTTTTCTAAGCAACACATCTACATTAATCACTTTGTATTGTAACATGGTAAATTACAATTATTACTTTCTGCAAATCCTGCCTAATATTTCTACCTCCCTCTCCTAAAAAAATCCTATGTAGATAATATGGAATAAAATGCTGCTACTCTGGATAATTTAATTAAAAGAACCCCATTTTCTCCTTGAATGGAACCACACTCCATGTAGAAGTAATTTAGGCTTCTGGATCCACAAAGAAAGCTGGCAGGTGACTAGTTAGCCAATTAGCTGAATATTACATCTGGCTTATTCAGCATGTTGAAAGCTAGCCCTGTTTATTAAGGATCTGCCTAATGAAAAAGCTACCAAACTCCCTGAAATGATTTTGAACAAAAGACTTTAAAGAAGCTTTGGGATTTGTCGGGGCAACAGGGTAGAGGTGGGAATTCGTCGGCTGCAACTCATATCTGAGCATACATTTTTCCTGGGTGTTGATGGATGTGTCTCTGGTGACTCAAGAAGCTGATCCTGGCATGAAACATGCAACCACACACATTACATTGAATAGATGGTGGAGGGTGTGGTTGAGTTTGACAAAGCTTCCGTGCTTGTCGTTTAGCCACTTTGAAGTGATCGGTAGCAGCACAGATGGTTTGGCACCAAAGTGGGTGATCTACGGCTGCTGCCTCCCAGGTTTATGGATTTAAGAACATAAGAACAGCCTTGCTGGAACAGGCCACAGCCCATCCAGTCCAGCATTCTGTCTCACACAGTGGCTCACCATTTCCTTCAGGGTATTCCCAAGGAGATGCCTTCACCTGGAAATGGCATTGAGAGATATCCTGCCTATCTCTCCAACTGGGAGGTTGTCCCAAAGTATCCATAATTATAGCCATTGATACACTTGTCCTCCATGAACTTGTTTAATCCTTTCTTAAAGCTGTCAAGACTGACAGCTGTCACTACTTCTTCTGGCAGGGAGTTCCATAGACCAGTGATCCTCTGGGTGAAAAAGTACTTTCTCTTATTTGTTTGAGAACTAGTACCCAAAAGTTTCATGGAGTGTCCCCTAGTTCTAGTGTTGTGCGATAGGGAAAACAGTTTTTCCTTATCTACTTTGTCCACACCGTGCATGATTTTATAAACTTCAATCAGGTCACCTCTTAGACGCCGTCGCTCAAGAGTGAAAAGGCCCAACCGTTGCAGCCTCAGATAGTAAGGAAGGTGTTCCAGTCCCCTAATCATTTTGGTTGCCCTCCTCTGCACTTTTTCCAACTCCATAAGTGGAGATTTATACCTGACACCTTCATGGTTTGGTTCAACTGGTCCTTATAACGCTTCAAAGGTCTCGTACTGGAGCCAAGTTCCCCATAAAGAATTTGACAAGGAAACCTGGAACCGTCCATATGGCGGATGTGCCCTGTCCATCTAAATTGATGGCCTATGATGGAAGCTTCAATGCTATTTACATGTGCCTTCTTGAGAACTGCAATGTTGGCGACATAGTCATCACACTTGATATTAAAGATAGACCTTAGCTTCTGTTGGTGAAAGCGCTCAATCTTTCTGATGTCTTGGCAATAACATTGAGATAACAACAGCTTGATATACCATGAGCTCTGTATGAACTGTTAAATCTTTGTTCATGAAGACGCGGTGTGATAGACGACCAAAGGCAGAATGGGCAGCACCAATTCTCTTCACCACATCCTGTTCACAGGTGTAGTTTTTAGACAGGATGCTACCAAGATAAGAAAAATGGTCTACCTGTTCCATTGTCGAATTTGAGATGGTAATACTAAACTCTGGAGCAACTGTCCTTGGGTCAGCCAGTACCTTGGTTTTCTGAGCATTTATGGTGAGGACAAAATGATCACATGCATTATTGAAACTGTTGACTGACTATTGCAGCTCTTCAGGTGTAAGAGTAGGCAATGCAGTATCATCGGCATATTGCATTTTCATTATCCTGTTAACACTGGTTAGTCTTCAGAGAGGCCCACAGGGGAGGTGAGTAAAGGATCCTGCCCCTCCCTCCCCATCCAAAGACCAGGGCCTAGAGAGGAAGAAAAGGAATCAGCAAAGCCCAGCTCTACTGCTCATTCCATCCAGAGAGGCCCACAGGGGAGGTGAGTAAAGGATCTTGCCCCTCCCTCGCCATCCAAAGACCAGGGCCTAGAGAGGAAGAAAAAGAATCAGCAAAGCCCAGCTCTACTGCTCATTCCATCCAGAGAGGCCCACAGGGGAGGTGAGTAAAGGATCTTGCCCCTCCCTCCCCATCCAAAGACCTGGGCCTAGAGAGGAAGAAAAGGAATCAGCAAAGCCCAGCTCTACTGCTCATTCCATCCAGAGAGGCCCACAGGGGAGGTGAGTAAAGGATCCTGCCCCTCCCTCCCCATCCAAAGACCTGGGGCCAGAGAGAAGGACACTTCTAGAGACCCCCGACCACCCCCAGGAGATACCATCCACAACCACCATCACAGCGAGGTCCGAGCCGGCGCCTTTGACCGACTCCATGCGGCCGAAGAGAGGCAAGAGCTGCTGTGTGCATGCAAAGGATAAGTAATCGAACTGAAATAATATAGTTGACTAAACATAGATGGCTTATGGCAACTGACATAGTGACTGTACAAGAAACTGACTTACATAGAGACTTGATATAGTGGACTTTTTCCTTCTTTCTTTCCCTTTCATTAATTAGTTCAACTTTTACTTTGATACTATGTGATAAACTGTGATATAGTGCATGATAATACTTTGTTTTAAAACTGTTTAAACTGTGATAACATGTGTCATGGGAAAAGACTGGCGTAGAGACCGGCAAGGCACGCCACAAAGTTTGCCAAGAGAACCCTATGGACCAAAACAAAAGGCAAAACAAGGGGATGCTCAGCACAGCAGATCTGAAAAGGGGGAGGGATACGAAAGGAGGAGGAGAAATACAGTGTTGCAGGGAACAATACTGCATAGGGACATGGAATGTGAGGTCTATGAATCAAGGAAAACTGGAAGTGGTAAAAAACGAGATGGAAAGAATAAGCATTGACATCTTGGGCATCAGTGAGCTCAAATGGACAGGGATGGGGGAATTCAGCTCTGGAAACCATCATATCTACTACTGTGGGCAAGAAAACCTTAGAAGAAATGGAGTAGCCATAATTGTCAATAAAAGAGTGAGAAAAGCAGTAATGGGATACAATCTCAAAAATGACAGAATGATGTCAGTCAGATTCCAAGGCAAACCTTTCAATGTCACTGTGATCCAAATATACGCACCAACCACTGGTGCAGATGAAGCCACAATGGACCAGTTCTATGAGGACTTACAACACCTCATAGAACAGACACCAAGAAATGATGTCCAAATTATATTAGGAGACTGGAATGCCAAAGTAGGAAATCAAAAAGTGGAGGGAATAACAGGCAAATTTGGTCTTGGAACACAGAATGAAGCAGGGCAAAGATTGATAGAGTTCTGCCAAGAGAATGCACTGGTCATAGCAAACACTCTCTTCCAGCAACACAAGAGGTGACTTTACACATGGACATCACCAGATGGCCAACACCGAAACCAGATTGACTACATACTCTGCAGCCAAAGATGGAGAACCTCCATACAGTCAGCAAAAACAAGACCTGGAGCAGACTGTGGCTCAGATCATAACCTACTGATCGCAAAATTCAGGCTTAGACTAAAGAAAATAGGGAAAACACAGAGACCAGAAAGATATCACCTAGACAGCATTCCTAAAGAATACACGGTTGAGGTGATGAACAGATTTAATGGCTTAGACTCGGTAGACAGAGTACCGGAAGAATTATGGACGGAGATGAGGGACATCATGCAGGAAGCAGCAAAGAAAACCATACCAAAAGAAAAGAAGAGTAAGAAAGCAAAGTGGTTGTCTGATGAGGCTCTTAAAATAGCAGAGGAAAGAAGGAACGCAAAAGTCAAAGGAGAAAGGAAAAACTACAACCATTTGAACACAGAATTTCAAAGAAAAGCAAGGAGAGATAAGGAAAACTACCTAAAAGAACAGTGCAGAGAAATGGAGGAAAACAACAAAAGAGGCAGAACCAGAGATCTTTTCAAAAAAATTGGGGAAATCAAGGGAACATTTAAAGCAAAAATGACCATGATAAGGGCCAAAGACGGAAAGGAGCTAGCGGATGCAGAAGAAATTAAGAAAAGATGGAAAGAGTACACAGAGGAACTTTACAAAAAGGACCTCAACACTCCTGACAATCACAATGATGAAGAAGTTGAACTTGAGCCAGACATCCTGGAGAGCGAAGTCATAAAGGCCCTAAAGAGCACTGCAAACAACAAAGCTAGTGGTGATGATGGTATCCCAGTTGAATTTTTCAAAGCGCTAAAAGATGATGGCGTCAAATTACTGCATTCAATATGCCAGCAGATTTGGAAAACAAAACAGTGGCCACAGGATTGGAAAAGATCAGTATACGTCCCAATCCCAAAAAAGGGCAATGCCAAAGAATGTTCAAATTATCGAACAATCGCGCTCATCCCACATGCCAGCAAGGTAATGCTCAAGATAATACAGGACAGACTTCAGCAGTATGTGGAGAGAGAATTACCAGAGGTGCAGGCTGGTTTCAGAAGAGGCAGGGGGACTAGAGACCACATCGCCAACATACGCTGGATCATGGAGAAAACAAAGGAATACCAGAAACAAGTTTACTTTTGTTTTATTGACTACACTAAGGCATTTGACTGTGTGGACCACAACAAGATGTGGCAAGTAATTAAAGAGATGGGAATACCAGAGCACCTCATATGCCTCCTGAGAAATCTGTACATGAACCAAGAAGCAACAGTTAGGACAGAACACGGAATGACAGAATGGTTTGGAATAGGAAAAGGAGTAAGACAAGGCTGCATTTTGTCACCATGCTTATTCAACCTATACACAGAGCACATAATGCGCAGTGCAGGGATGGAGGAATCACAATATGGGATTAAAATCGCTGGGAGAAACATCAATAATCTGAGATATGCAGACGATACCACCCTAATGGCAGAAAGTGAGGAAGACCTAAAGAATCTCTTGATTGGGCTGAAGGAGGAGAGTGCAAAAGCTGGCTTGAGACTCAATATCAAGAAAACCAAGATAATGGCAACAGGCCCCATCAGTTCCTGGAAAATAGACGGGGAAGAAGTAGAAGCAGTGACAGATTTTACTTTCTTAGGATCAAAGATCACTGCAGATGGGGATTGCAGCCATGAAATAAAAAGGCGACTGATTCTTGGGAGACAAGCGATGAGAAACCTGGGGAACATAGTGAAAAGCAGAGACATCACATTGAAAACAAAAATTAGAATAGTCAAAGCAATGGTTTTCCCAGTAGTAATGTATGGATGTGAGAGCTGGACAATTAGGAAGGCTGAACGCAGAAGAATAGATGCCTTTGAAATGTGGTGTTGGAGGAGGGTTTTGAGAGTCCCCTGGACAGCGAGGAGAACAAATAGGTCAATCTTAGAAGAAATTAACCCTGACTGCTCATTGGAAGGTCAAATAGTAAAGATGAAGCTAAAGTACTTTGGGCATCAAATGAGAAGGGAGGATTCACTTGAGAAGGCCGTGATGTTGGGAAAGGTGGAGGGCAAAAGAAGAAGGGGGAGGCCAAGGATGAGATGGCTAGATGGCATTGTAGACACAATGGGCACAGAGCTGGGAGGGCTGAGGGGGATGGTGGAGGACAGAGGCGCCTGGAGGAAAATGGTCCATGGGGTCGCAAAGGGTCGGAGTCGACTGTGCGACTGAACAACAACAACAAAGTCTTCAGGAGCATAGTCTAGCCAAATTAAAGATTCCTCCATCAAAGCAGTATTTAATCTCTACACCTCTGTTGTTATTAAATGTTTCATATTGCATGGCAGCCAAGTAAAGAGCAAAGGGTTGGAGCAAGCACCCAACCCTGCTTCAATCCGTGGGTGATTGGGAAGGCATCTGATATGGTGTTTTGATGGAGAACCCTCCCAGACATGCCATCATGAAGCGCCTGGACCTGATCTACAAAACTCTCAGGGCAATCAAAGCATCTCAGCACAGCCTTGGGACAGAATCAAAAGCTTTTTCCAGGTCATAAAATACCAAAAAGAGCAGATTCTGTTGTTCTCTGTATTTTTCCTGAAGTTGTCTTGCACAGAAAATCATGTCCGTTGTACCTCGGGAAATATGGAAACCACATTGAGATTCTGTGAGGACCCTTTCAGAGATAATTTGCAGCCGACTGAGAGGATTCTTGCAAAAATCTTTCCAGCAATGGATATGCCACAATAGTTGCCACAAATACTAAGATCACCTTTCTTAAAGATTGTGATAAATGTGATATTGTTAAGGTCATCA